>OU975421.1:13943340-16443340 GCA_918857605.2 Philereme vetulata
AGTAAATTGGACTTTAAGTCATAGCCTTAACTCACCTTGTGTTTCTTTCGCCTTAAGTTAGCATCGCTGAATCAGCTGTTAATAGCCTAGATTGCTCTAATAATCTAGGCTCACGTGCGTGTGACATTACTAGTAATTTTCGAGTCAATATTCAAGTTATAGAAGTTATACGCACCACTTTGAATGATACCGAAACCAGCCAGACACAAATAGTATAGCCAAAAAGATTTTATTACAAGTTCATACATACTATAATGCGAAAAGACTTTTTCCCTAACCTATTATAATCGTCTGGATTCTGAAATTCGGAATTCTGAGAGTTTCTAACTTTTCAGAATTCAGATCCATTCTGGCCTAGTTGTATGTATCCCGACTTCCGACTGTGTGCACTAATTGTGCACGGCCGTGGGTTTTTCTAGTCGAAACATGTATGTACATATATACACGTGCCCAAAACCCTGAAGGATCGTGAGAAAACTGCTGCGCTTTCCAGTGTATGGTCTCCTCGTGAACCTTTCCGCCCCAACGACCGTCAGTTCTTCGACATATATGCCCTGCCCACTGCCACGTCAGTTTGCTCACCCTGACTAAAAACTCCTCAATCCTGATTCGATATCGTAGAAATGATGTCACACAATGTCATTTGTTATATTAGTAGGATAGTTTATTATTTGATATTATAAATGGTGTATCGTTCCAGAGTGGTTGTATTACGAAGCCTTTCCGTTTTAATGAGGGGTGAGTTATAACGGCGCTTAATACAACGCCATTTTGTTTTTAGCAAACGCGTTTGTTTCATAAATTCAAAATGGGGGTATTAAACGGGCAATTTTGTTTACCTACCTACGATCTTTTACAAACAGTCAAGAGAAAAAATCACATTTGTTGTATGGGAGCCCCCCTTAAACATTTATTTTATTCTGTTTTTAGTATTGACGACCTTCGTTGTGCATTGGGCGAATAGCCGGCTGAGACGCAGGAGGTAGCGGGTTCGGTTCCCACCGCGGAATAAACGTTTGCATGATCTGCAGATATTTGTTCCGGGTCTGGTTGTTTCTCTATATACTATAAGTATGTGTTTACAAAAAAAATGTATATAAGTATTCTATCAGTTATCTGGTTCCCATAGTACAAGCTCTCTCAATGTCCAGCAATATTTTTTTTTTTTATTTTATTTGTTGTTATAGCGGCAACAGAAATACATCATCTGTGAAAATTTCAACTGTCTAACTATCACGGTTCATGAGATACAGCCTGGTGACAGACGGACAGTCAGACAGACAGACAGCGGACTTTTAATAATAGGGTCCGTTTTACTCTTTGGTTACGGAACCCTATAAACTACACAGACGAAAGTATTTGGTAAGGAGTTATATTAAAATGTGCTTCTGACTGACATGGCAATCGATTCACCGGACGTTCTTGCGTATTAGGCAATTCAATCGCAATATAAGTTAATCAATTTAAATTGCTCGTATAAAACACTTTTATTTACCTATTTCAGTAAACTGCGTGATTCGTAATTTAATGTTAGCGGATCTATACAGATAATAATTAATAGATACTCATTTAAAATGGACCTGCATTAAGCATAATAATTAGCTACTTAATTTATGGCCATTATGTTGCTTTGTGTGAAAACTGAACATTGGCCGTTTCTTATTGATACTAAAAATCTTCTGCTTGTTGCTGAATAACACACATTCGCCAAACACACCCCATACTACACTTTTCACACACATACACACCCCTACACTCTTACACACTGCACACACGTAAGTACTCTACTATGTTAGTGCTTACAATTAAAATAAAATAAAATTTAGAGAATTAATATATCATACATGACATAAATACTCATCATCATCATCATCAGCCGATAGACGTCCTCTACACATACACGTAGCCGTTTGCGCCCAACGGCTCCCCACGATTCTTACTAGATCGTCGGTTCACCTTGTAGGGGCCGGGCTACGCTGCGTATTCTTAGCACCTCCTCCTCCGCCACTGCGCTGGTTGCTACCACTTCCAGGGATGACGGAGCCGCCGGGGACTGGGTTCCGTTTGTTTGTTGTGTCTATCATAGGGGGTTTTGCCATAATCACCACGCTTGGCAGGCTGTTTGGTGATCGCAGTGGTTGGTGATTAGTACACAGAAGAATGCTGCTGCCCATTCTCTGGAACATCTCCCTTTGCCGGCTCACACGGCTCCCGCGGGATGAAGGGGTGGCCCTATTATTACGCCGGGACCACACGGCATTATTACTATTCTTGATAATATACGAGTATATTTGTAATCGTATCGATACTCTATAGTTTTAATTTGTCTCTTTAACGTTAAAATTAACATTAGCCTCTCTTTATTCCAAACTAATTGACCCGCCGAACTTCATACTGCCTTGACATGCATATAACGCGGGCTGTCAATATACGTAACCTTGGTAGAATTGTCAATTGTTGTCCCCGGCCATCATTACTAACCCGATTTTATACCATACTTAACCATAGACAAAATTACGTTTAGTTGTCTTTTGAGTTTTGTTATTCCATATCAGATGCGTTTTTGTTATACCACGTTTTATAGTGACTTGTATTATCTTTGACGTTTTATGTCACGTCCCACGGGAACAAAGGGAACGGGATAAAAAGTATCCTATGTCCGTCCCCTGGTTCTAAGCTACCTCCCCACCAATTTTCAGCCAAATCGGTTCAGCCGTTCTTGAGTTATAAATAGTGTAACTAACACGACTTTATTTTATATTTATATAGATATATGTAGATGTTGAACTCTTTATTTGATGGTTTATGGAGGAGGGCGTTGATGCCTGCGACACAGTATTTTTACTCCTGCCGGTATCACCCTTTCCATTTTGTTTCTGTACACTGTTTTATGGCCCAAATAAAGATATCTGAAGTCGGTTATATATTTTTTTTAAAGATACTTGTTGAAGTCGCTTACAAATGACTTGTATAATTCTTGAAGACGCTTGTATAATTCTTTATACTTTAGTACCACGCCAACTTTATCATTCGTGAGAAGTAGTCATCGGAAGCTGAAATTAGACTCGGGGAATCCACAAAAGGAATTATCGATGAGTTTTCTTAGGACCGCCTCGGACTCCTTAGCTTTCTTTAGCTAAGGGTTTATTTACACTGGAAGAGTAAATAAGGGGGTAGAGGACGTGTGTTATCGGAAATGATTGATTTAATATAACCAGAATAAACGGGAAAGTGACGGCGAATGACGACAAACTTGTCGTTTTTATGCTACATGGAGCTGGAACAAGCTAATGGCCCGCCTCGCCTATAACAGAATTGTCTCATAGGTCACGCACTTTAGAAATGTGCTCTACGATGCACTGCCCTGCGTCAACTGGAGGCATACAGGTGTAAAGCCTCATGTGCCTATAATTTCACCGGCAACCATACCCTTCAAACCGAAACACAGCAATGCTTGGCAGCTGAAATAGATATGGTGGGAGCACCCCCCAGCCCCTCCTCCCCCCACCCCCGGGCGAGCTCGTTCACAAGGAGCTCTATTGTCTATTGGCGTGCATGCCAAAGGCAAAGAGAAATTAGTCGAGAAGCCATTATGGAATTAGCGAAATACGATTTGAAAAATCGAATCCATCGTTAAAAGTGTTGTTAATAGTATTTTTCAAACTTTCGCGATCACTGTACATAATTATTGATTAAAACGGGTATTAAACGTCGGGATAACAAATAAAAAAGGTACATACGCGATAAATACCCGTTTTAATCAATAATTATGCTCGATTAATATTTTTTTTTATGTCTACTTCTCTTTTTTGTACCTAGCACGCCAACCTAAGTTTATTACCTGTCACGGTTGACTGGTAGAAAATGCTTTGAGAATTAAGTCCTCCATTTGTATACCTATGTTCATAAACCTATATAAACTACCTACACTTAATAATAAACTGCATATATAGAATTACAAATGTATATAATATTTAAACTAGTATAATAAGAAAATATATTTTACTAGCTGTTGCCAGCGGCTTCCCCCGCGTTGTTCTGTGGTGCAAAAATACAGAAATTTTGACATCCCATTTTGACATTTGATTTTTGACATTTGATCCCACGGGAACTGATTTTGGGATAAAAAGTAGCCTATGTGTCAATTCAAGTTATAATCTACGTACATACCTCATTTTATCGAAATCGGTTTAGCCGTTTACACGTGATTGAGTAACAAACAAACATCCAAACTTTCAGATTTATTATATTACTGTAACTACCACAGAACACAAAAAACAATAGAAGTCGTAAGCAGGCGGGGCCCGCGTAACACCAAGTACGCGGAGTTCCGCGCACTACAAGCTTCGCTCACTTCAGTCGTGTTTCAATTACTGTGGGGTAATCGTTCTTCATAAAAATATAGAAATGCCATATTGTGCCGTTTTGGAGTGTAAATATTATAGCCGAACCAAAAATTTAACAAAAGGGGGCATATCCTATTACCGGTAAGTATTATTTTATTGTTTTTTGTTAGTTTTGTTTAAAATGCAAAATCGTCAAACAAAATAGACTGTGAATCATACGCCTTAAGGTCGCGTTTCTCATAAACCTCAACTTAAGCTACTCAATTAGAGATGTGACCCCAATATACTGATAAATGTGTTATCGATAGCTTTAATTAGTTACCCCCTATTAAAAAGTGTATAAGGTTTAGGGCGTTAATTCTTTGTTGTTTTATTGATGATTTTCTGAATGTATTTTAGACCTATGGTGTGAAATAATATAATAACTTCTGTTTTCAGTTTCCCCAAGACGCAAGACATAAAAAAAATTAAAAAACTTACAACTTATGAGTCATCCAGCATACAGAGTCATGACCTGGCACCGTGTGATCTTTTTCTGTTCCCAAAAATTAAGAACCAATTACCCGATCAACGGTTTTCATCACCAGAAGAGGCTGTCGAAGAGTATGAATAATATGTATTTGACGTCACCAACGGAGGAGTGGCACAAATGTTTTCAAAATTTGTTCCATCTTATGAAAAAGTTCAGTTGACGCAAAGGGAGAATATTTTGAGAAACAATACATTCATTTTTGACCAGTATTAGTATTTTTTTATTGATTCCGGAAACTTTTAGTGTGCCCCTCAAATAATAATTCAGTTTATAATATTCCAGTAATATAATATTTTTTTAAGTAAGTATTTATGAGTTGGATACCTGTGATTATGTTAAGAGAGATAGAAAAGAAAAGCTTTTTATTTAGACCACCACAAATATAACCTGACGTACCTATTTCGTTACCCGTAGTAGGTAGGTGATAATCGATATCGATACATTCGTCTTGAATGCTCATTGGTACATCACTAAGTGAGTAGCGCTGTTATTTGAGCATGCGAGTCACAGCCATTGCATTATCAATCTTATTCTTTGCAGTTAGAGACTATAACAAAAATCGTTTACGACAGCGCCATCTGTTGTTGAGTGGCTTTGTTTTGTGGGTAATCAAGTAACAGCCATTGCATTATCAGTCTTATTTCTAATTAATAGAGACTAAAATAAACATATTTTCTAAAGCGCCATCTTTTGCCGAGTAGAAGAAGTAAACTTTATTTTTTTGTTACTGTTTATTTTATTGAATTTTAAACCATGTTCCATAGTAGCTAAGGTTTTATATCCATTAAATTAGTTTTATGGTTTTAGGCCTCTTTGAACGTTCTCATTCAACCAATTATATTTATTGCTAAGTGTGCTACATGTGTGAGTTTAGCTACACTGGGTTTCTTAGTAAAAAGTCATCATGCTAGTTCTATTGTTTTTTATGTTCTGTGGTGACTACAATCAAAATGTATAGGTACTTACCATGTTTTAAAAAACTGTGCTAAAAATTTACTTTCAAAAACTTGTAAAACTTAGTACCTAGGTACCTTCCCAAATTCCCAAAGTTAACTTCTATTTAGATAAAAAAAAACTAATACTTTTATCAGATTTTGGACGATAAAACATAAAATCCAAATAATACCAGATTCGCAGTACTCTTTCAAAAAATAATAGTTTGTTTTTGGTATTTTTTATGAAAAAATATTTGAACGTGTACTCTATCCGTTTTTATCAAATCTAGAAATAGTTCTGTAAAATAATCTGGTACGTAGAATTTCCTGACGATGAAAATATAACAGATAGTTGCGAAATACCATAGCCCAATATTAAACTGGCTGAGTAACTAAACAGTTTTACATAACATATTTCGCTGCTATAAAATCAATGAAACGGTAACCTCCTGTTTGGGCGCTGTCAGCGCATCCGTGTTGAAGAGGCTTACTCTTCGTGGTGCAATATTTCTGCCGGTGTCCCGCAAGGTGGCGTTTTATCCCCTCTCCTATTCGCTATGCTCATTCATTCTCTCAAAAAATTTAACTTCTTCCTAACACCTGTACGCAGACAACTTGCAAAATACTCATGCTATAGTTAAATTGGTGGTGGTAATATTGGTGGAGCCATTAGCTTACTAAATACTGACCTTGGCCGGATATGTGACTGGAGTAAATCCTTTGGCCTTACAGTCAATCCATACAAAACACGGCCCGGAACAAATATCTGTAAATAATGCAAACATTCGTTCCGCGGAGGACCGGCTACCTCCTGCGTCTCAGCCGGCTATGCGCCCACTGTACCCATGGAGGTCTTCAAAACTATGATATACGTAAAACGTCATTCAAATATCCATGTATCAAGCGCACGACAATGTGACTTTTTGCAACAATGGACTAACGTCTCAACGTCTCTTTTTAGTAACAGTGTGTTGGTATTATCCACTAAGATCATACATTGCTAACTTGATATTTATAAAAAGAATGTATATGTAATGGCTGCAAAAATATTTAATAATTTACCAAAGGACATTCAAGAACTGTCATGCCTCTGTCCCAGTTATGGTTGAGAACTCGGCTCTTGAAGTTGTCGACGCGTATGTATACCTACGACAAACAGTCCAATTAGGTAGGTCCAACTTCGAGAAAGAGGTCAATCGTCGAATCCAACTCGGATGGGCAGCGTTTGGGAAACTTCGCAACGTCTTTTCGTCCAACATACCTCAGTGCCTTAAGACGAAAGTCTTTAATCAGTGTGCTAATAAGCTCAGAGTCGCTCAACGAGCTATGGAGAGGGCTATGCTCGGGGTTTCTCTACGGGATCGAATCAGAAATGAGGAGATACGTAGGAGAACTCAAGTCACCGACATAGCCCGACGGATTAGCACGTTGAAGTGGCAATGGACAGGCCATATAGCGCGCAGAACAGATGGCCGATGGGGCCGGAAAGTTCTCGAATGGAGGCCACGGACCGGCAAGCGCAGCGTAGGACGTCCACCTACAAGATGGGCAGACGACTTGGTAAGGATCGCAGGTCGGCGTTGGATGCAGGCCGCTTCCAACCGCAGTTCCTGGAGATCAATGAGGGAAGCCTTTGTCCAGCAGTGGACGTCCTGTGGCTGATATGATGATGATTCAAGAACTGCCACTTGTTAAATTTAAGAATAATTTGACAGAGAATAACTATAATTGATTACTAAATGTTATACATAAATAGTGTAATGTAAATTACTAATGGTTTACCCCGAACTGAGATCTCGACAAAAACAAAAAAAAATATTTGTAATCTTTGACTATCAAAATAGGGCCACGAAATATAACCAAATTACTTGACCTACAGTTTCATTCAAATTACAGGTAACGGGAGTTCATGTAAACTAGGGTTTACGAGGTAACGGGGGTTTTTATACTTGCGGTAGAACTTGCAGTTATTCTGGATTTCAGACTTTTCCCTATATTTGTGTTACTAAAGCTACACACTTACCGGCTGAAATTTCCTTTCGGAAAGTTGTGCTAGGACTTTAATTTTTTTTTTGTGTAGATATACATAAAAAAAGCCTACATATGAAGTGGCAACTTGCGCAACCTTATAGTTTTTGAGATATTAATTTTTAAAATCCGTGATCGATTGCGAAATTCGCTCGGAAATCAGTGTCCGACCTTTTAGTTTGCGTTCTATCGATTATTGCGACACTAAATTGACATGACAGTGACAGATAATACGGCTTTTTCCATAGGTTTTACATTTTTATTTTTATTTTAGAATTTGGCAATGACAGTGACATAAGTTTTAAATTTTTATTGGCGGGAATTTCGACATTCTTTCACAAAGTTTACATTAGATTCGTTCACTTTTGCATGGATATTTATAATAATTGTATTATTAATATTTTTTTATTAATAGTTATCTTTAGAACTATGAAAAATGGTACACTGAATCGAGACGCGGCACCCCAACTTGAGTAGGTTAGGTTCAAAATGAGTGACAGAATCGACACGGAGCACCCCGACCCCACGTGGTCTTGTGCGTTACACCTCTAGAGTGTATATAAAGAGCGCGGGAGCCGCGAAGGGGGGAGGTGGCGAGCGAAGCGAAGGTTCATTCAGGGGCGACCTAAAGAGCTTCTGGCGTGAGCCCACCCAGAGTCCGGGGGGTTGTAAGAAAAAGTGGTCTATGAAAACGTGCGGAGCAACGTTTTCATAGACCACTTTTTCTTTCAAACCCCTGGACTCTGCCTTTTTTCAATATAAAAAAACTGTTTTTCTCATGCATAACCTCAAAATATATTTTTTTTTAATTTTCTCAAAAAATTATAGGTTTTCGCAAGTCCTCACACACTAGAAGGGGGTTTTCAAGCCCCTCTCCCCCATCCCCTCCCCCTCCCCCTCCCCCATCCCTCTATCAAACCGTTCCTAAAGGAAAGCCCTTCCATATTTGGCGAAAGTTTCTTGAAACTAAGGTTGGTCCTGATTTTAATCCCACCTTTATCTTAATCCTGCCAGTCACTGTATTCTGTATTAAACATATTAGCATCTAGGTATCCGATTATATCAGGGATCCCCAAACTATTTTGGACAAGTGACCCCTTTTCTAAAATGAACTGTTACCTCAGACCCCCGTGGCCAAATTACCTACTTTTAAGATCAACCCCCTTATTCATAATGGTCCGCTAACTTAAAACAGCTGACACAGAGTGTTATTTTTCATTCTGACTTAGGTCAATAGAAGAAGACAGAGTGAGAATTAGCAATGCTTTAAATTAGTTAGCAGACTATTATGAATAAGGGGGCCTATCTTTCGTTTTTACCTTGATACAAAATACTTAGGTACTAAGGTACCAATTGGAAAACTTTGCGGTCGGTTAAGTGAGTAAAGTTGACTTCATCAACATTTAACAAAATAATATATACAATTCAGTAAATAATACATACAATTCAGTAAATATCAAGGTAAATTTATAATGATTATTACAAATTAAGTACTTAAAGAATCTTAAGTAGGTAGAAAATTATATTTAAAAAAGTATTAATTCGCAAAGAGAAAATAAAACATTAAGTGTGATGGATGAACCTGGTGACTATCTACCAATCTAGCTACATCCGGTTCAATATTGGTGAGTTGTAAGATTTCGTCAAAATGTTTGTTACCACACTGAAGCTTTTTTCAACTAGGTATGATGATGGAAAAGCGATAAGGTATTTTTTCAGCAATGTTCCACAATGTAGGATATTGTGTTTAAATGTTGCGTTGCAACCAGAACTTCTGATAGCCTTGGTTGAACTTCTGCCTAAGCTCTTCGTCTGTGCTGATTGTAATCAACTCTTCTTGCATTATCACATTGGCTTCTTCTATGGCTGTGGTATTGTACGGATTTATTATCCATTGAGGAATTTGTAAATTTAAAAAATCCTCAAGCCTCCGTAAAATCCTTGTGTAATGCGTCTAAGTGAGTGACATATAATAAAATGTCATCACCTTGAAGCATTTCTGGTAATTTTGACAAATGCGGAAACTGCGAATATTCTTTTCTGCCTAAATTTTGTTTATAAAGGATTAGTTTACCCATGAAGGCCGATATTATTGGTTTTGTTTTAATCAAGTTAAGATCGTCACCCTGCAGCTCCAAATTAACTTTGTTGAATATTTCAAAGATATCAGTCAAGTAATAAATATCTGTTTTACAATTGTTCAGATTGTCTTTAAAAATCGGATCTTTTTCTTGTAAAAACTCCAACACAGATTCAAAAATGTCTGAAAATCTTTCTAAGCAAGAGCCGATTGATAGCCAGCGAACTTCAGTGCGCAGAAGTAATCGAGTAAAGACTTCGTCGTTTTCCTCACATAGCTGAGCAAATAACCGAGAGTTCAAAGAATTGCTTCGAATCTTGTTGATAGCATTTATTACATATTGTAAAGACTTATGCAATCTAGGACTCAGCTTTTTTGCTACTAAATGCTGCCTGTGAATCACGCAGTGAATGACCAGTACATCAGGCAGTTGTCGCTTTAAGTGAGCTATAAAAGCACGATGACGACGAACCATAGACGGTGCACCATCAGTCGCAACAGAAACAATGTTTTTCCATGGAATAGCTTTGTCAGTAAAAAAATGTTCCACGGCCTGAAAAATCGATTCTCCTCTGGTACGAGGGCTGCTATTTATGAATCCGGAATAAAATAAAATAACTATCATTGACTGTTAAATATGGTTTTATTGCTTTTCAAAATATTCGCCATGATGATCAATGCACTTTTGCATTCGGTGAAACCAGTTTTCATAGCACTTTTTCCAATCGGAAGACGGTATCTCCAAAACATGATTTTTGAATGCCTCAACGGCTTCTTCACGGGTTGAAAATCGTTGACCACGTAATTTATTCTTCACGGTTGGGAATAAAAAGAAGTCGTTGGGTGCCAAATCAGGGCTATATGGCGGATGACCCGTTAATTCCACCGTTTCACCCTCCAAATATCGGGTCGTTTCACCCGAAGTGTGACAGCTTGCATTGTCGTGGTGGAGAATGATTCTGCGTTGTGGATTATTCTTCCTGATTTCTGCAAAGACTTCTGGCAAACAAATGGTCGTGTACCACTCTGAATTAACAGATTTACAATTTTCTAGGGGTACAGTAGCCACGTGTCCATCTATACCAAAAAAACAGGCGACCATTTGCTTCAAAGTGCTTTTCGCACGAGCAACTTTTGTTGGGTTCGGCTCATGTTGGAAGACCCAAACTGTTGACTGTTGCTTAGTTTCGGGGTCATATGCATAAATCCAGGATTCATCTCCTGTGTAGATATTATATACAGCTTTTGATGCACCACGATTGTATTTTTTTATCATTTTTTTGCACCAATCGACACGAGCCTGTTTTTGATCTATTGTCAAGTTGTGCGGTATCCAACGCAAACAAACTTTTTTTGCAGCCAAGTGTTCGTGTATTATCTTATGTATACTCGTCATACTAATGCCCAAGATCGCCTCTATCTCTCGATATGTCACATGACGATCTTGCATTATTAGTTTACGCACTGCGTCGATGTTTCGTGGCACAACAACTGATTTAGGCCGACCATCTTTAATTTCGTCCGTGAGCATACGACGTCCACGATTAAACTCACTAAACCAGTGATACACAGTAGTCTTCGATGGTGCTTTATCCCCAAAAGTCGAACTGAGTTGATCGATACACTGCTGTTGAGTTAGACCACGTCGAAAATCATAAAAAATCATCGCACGAAAATTTTCTCGAGATAAATCCATTGTGATAATGACACGCAATTTTTGAAATCACGCCACACAATGAAAACAATTGACAGACGGACGAAATAACCTGCATTCTACAGCCAAAGAGTTCCATTTTCAAACGTGATAATTTTTTTTTAAATATTATTTATGCAGTGGCCAGTTCCGGATTCTTAAATAGCAGCCTATGTATCATTCTCTAAATATGTAGCAAAAAGCAGTTCTTGGCACATATTTTCATCTTTGATATATCGAACATATCCTAACAACAGAGTTTCATTGCCGGGTAATGTAGACTCGTCCAACTGGAGAGAGAATCTGTTGGTCTGTAAGAACTTGCATAAAATGTTTTCCACATCCCGTCCCATCTCGTCTATGCGTCTCTGAACGGTGTTATTGCTCAAAGTGATTCTCTTTAAAATATCATGTGCGGGTTTGTGCAATACATTATTAAGGATCTCCGCAATGGCTGGTAAGATAAGCTGCTCTCCAATTGTGTGGGGTTTCCCCGACTTCACTATTAGTAAAGATATATTATAGGACGCTCGTAAACCATCATCGTCTTTAATAGATGATGACGCAAACATCGATCTTAAGGATGGTCTTTTGTCTCGTTTTTCTTTAAGTGCTTGAAAAATGACAAGGGCTTACTTTTTTGTCAGCATGTACTCTTGATAAGTGGTCATCCATTTTTGAAGGCTTCATGGCATCGATACTGAATACTTTTTCACATATGAGACACATCGGTAAGTGTTGATTTGATGGAGATGCAATAAATCCGAACTTCAAGTAGTCCAAACTGTATTGTCTGCATTTTTTTTTCGTGCCCGCCATCATAAAACTCTCAGTAATCCTGTAAATAAAAAAATAAGAAACTATCTAAATAAAAAAACAAAAATAAACTGTTAAATTTACTGGTAATTTTTTACAATTGAAACAACTGACGCAACTGCAAATTGTTGCAAACAATCTACACATAGCTCAACTGATCAGTATCACACAGTGGGGCAATGCAGACAGCGTCCCCAAGACAATGCCATACAATGGGGCAATGCAGCCAGCGTCTTGGGGACGCTGTCTGCATTGCCCCATTGTATGGCAATGCTGATGCGCTGTGCCGGATAAAAACTGTTTGGTACTTACCCTGTTAATTTTTCATAAACTGCAGATATTGTATGGTTACGCTATTAACTCGCGTAGGGAGCTCAGCATTTTGTAAATTCTTTTTCAATCACTTTACTTCACTTAATTTAGCTATGTTATAACTTTGTAATCTCTTGAAATAAATGAGTACTTATATGAGTTATTATCGTTCAAGCTCCAACGAATTTCAAAACGCAAATGAACTTTCAACCTAAGTGCAAGCTCGTTAAATAGTAAAATATCGGGAACATGTTTGGACTTGCAACTTGATTATGAATTCGTTCGTATTTAATCGCATAAGCGTCAAATAAAGAGCAAGTAAAAACGCGCCTGAAAGACGTACGCTCGAACTCATTATCTTACACAAACTTGTCCACACTGACTTGCCGAGTTTTTCATTTTGTACGAACTTGAGACTTTACATTACTACAACAATGCTATTTCCTACAAAAATATTAATTATTCTTAGTACACGTAACACAACATAAACAATACAGTACCTACCTACTTTGGGAATCCCTGGATTATATCATTACGAGCCCGCGCGTAATCACTACACTCACAAAGACCTTTTATTAGACGTGCCACTTGACCGGATAATCCCATTTTTTTTATAGCCCTCTTGAACCCCAATATCTCAACAACCCCCCTAAATTTTTAGCTCATTTAGTTACAACAAAACTGTGTTATCACTACTTACCTATATACCAAATTTTACGATGATCAGATAAACGGTTCGGAAGTTATCCTCGGATAAACAAACATACAATATATAACGCCGATTTGCCCAAGTTGATTTAGGGATCTTGCTTCGCTCTATAAATTAAATGTGACATCTTTCTGTATAACCTATATTCTGGCAATAAATGATTATGATCATATTATGTTACCGAATGACGTTAGAATATGGAATTACTTTATGACATTCAAAACAAAGCTATTTACATATCTAGTAAATAGACATTTTATACAATGCAATAATTGTTAATAAGATAAGATAACTCTTTATTGTACACCAAAGTAACATACAGAACATAATTTTACAAATAGATTTAGTACAATGGGCGGTCTTATTCCTAAAAGCGATTTCTTCCAGACAAACTTTGTATGGACAGGATTATAATTTATCAGTACATATTTAGTATGGACAGGATATATTTAGGATATAATTATTTATATAATTTATATAAAATTAACAACGTACCTACATACTATAAACCTGAAATACTAGTAATTTTTTACCACAAATTTAATTATAATAAAATAAAATAAGCGACTATAAAAATGGTTATGATAAGATTATTAGCAATTTAACAGAGGAAACACCAAGGGCTAGAGAATTGATAAATAAGAATTTGTAAATCTATTGCTGTCGCGCATTATGGCGCAGTGCCCGAACAAGCGCGATAGAGACAACTGCAGCTTGGACCGAAAATACCTATTACAATTACACAAAATCAACGATTCGTAGTCCCCTGATTCCATTCCAAAACATGACCGATTTAACTACTTTCTTCATTATAAATTAAAGATAGGCTTTGACCGTGTTCTTTTGTTTTCCTTTTTTTATATAATCTAGTCAAATTGGTTTTCTGGATGTTTTAACACAGCGGAAAATCTGACAAACTGTATACGTTTTTGAATGTTCATATCTCTTTCAATAATTAATTTATAAAAAAAAGGAAAACATAGGGACATGACAATAGTGGCCATAGATTTTCAAGAAAAAATACTGCTGCACTGGCATTATCCAGGAAGGAAACAGAGGACTACGTTTGTATGGAAAAACGGCCCTTGTGTTTTTGTTCAAATTTGTACGCCTAGTGCACATCATACAGCGCACCTAACACTTATGTAAAATCTGTAATAGCATGTGTTTCACAAATAAAGATATTGAAATTAAAGAAGATTGAGTGTCCCAGCTGATCTGTCACTGACTGTGGTAATACTGAATTTACACGGTACATTAGTTTCAGTGCAATATATCAAGCTCATCTAAAAAGAGAGATTAGGGTTGTCGCTCCACAATCTACCGGATATAGGGTTTTCACTTTACGCGTAGACAAATACGTTTTATGAAGTGAAAGTGATTTGCTGGAAATGGGGTGGAAAGCATGTGAAATTTATATTTTTGAGGTGAAAGGATATTGTTTTGTTAACTTTTGTTTTAAACTTAAGTATTTGAAGTCTTGAAGGAAAGCACATAATAATAAGTTATTATACTGTGAGCTGTGGGAGAAATATAAATGTGTTTTTAAACTATTATTATGTGTATACAAAGGTCCGCCCGCGGCTTCGCACGCGTGATAAGACGTGTCAATAAGACCACTACCCTTCTGTCTGAAACTCGAACTTATAATTTGTAAAAATTAACTTGTATCTGAATGAACTGACATGGTGGCTTCGTTGTATAACATCTCAACACTTCGATATATAGTCAATCGACCTGGCATCGTTGTAGGGACTGCAGAATAGCCCAGTGTTATGGAGTGGAGACCACGTCGAGGACGAAGTATAGGACGCCCTCCTGCTAGATGGAGTGATGATTTGCGTTCTGTGGCTGGCAAGGATTGGATGAGAAGAGATGAGGATCGGGCTCAATGGCGCACCCTGGGAGAGATCTACGTCCAGCAGTGGACTGTTATAGGTTAATGATGATGATAAACTTATATATGTATGGATGATTCATGCGTCAGGATAATCTGTAAAATAATGGTTAGGAAGAAACGTTCTCAAAACTTGTTATACGATGTCAGGATGTGCTTCATTACCTTAGGCAGCGGAAGGCCTTAAGGGGAATAGGGGATAAGATCTGCAGAAAGAAGCGCAAGTTGAAGCTTGCCTTACCTTCTTGAACTGGTACAGAAATGAAAAGATTTTGGACCAAATTGTGAAGTGTGATGAAAAGTGGATTTTTTACGATAATCGTAAGCGAAGAACACAATGGCTGGTTCCAGGTCAAACGCCGCAACAATGCCCTAAAGCGAAGATCGCCCATAGAAAACTGATGGTAACTGTTTAGTGGTCCCTTCATGGTGTAATTCACTACAACTTCCTTAGATCCGGCCAATCAATAACAGCAGACGTCTACTGTACAGAACCTCGAACAATGATGGCGAAACTCGCAGCGACACAGGCCCGACTCGTCAACCGATCTTCACCACTATAATATTGTTCCATGATAACGCAAGACCTCACACTGCTCGAGAAACCGTTTTAGCACTACAGCACCTGCAGTTAGAAACCATCAGTCATCCTCCGTACTCGCCTGTCTACCAAATGGTGGTCAACCGACTACCATTTTTCAATTTCGTTTTTCAATCTTCCATTAAGCAATGATTCTCTCCATCCAAAGGTTGTCTGGAAGAGAACGCTTTGTTAAGCGATAAGAACGCCCATTATGCTTACATTTATTTGTTTTCTTGTTATTTGTATATCTGTTGTTTCTAGCTTTTAAGGTATATTAAAGTATTTTCATCCATTCATTCATTAATTCATTGATTTTTTCCGCGATTTGGATAATTTTTTACATGGTAAATATTTTTCTTTCCATGAAGCTGTACAAAACGCACTCAGATTTTTGAGTCCAGGCCCCCAGAGTTCTACCGCAAAGGCATAAACGACCTTCTCATGAGATGGCAGAAAGAGACAGTGAGGGACACAAGAGACACTTTGATTAAATGAATATATTTTACGTTAGAAAAAAAATGTTTTAAATTTTCAGTCCCCTATAATAATAATAACATCATTTATTTCAGGCAACAATATAAACGCTTCAAGGTAGTGAATAAACTTATTCGACGACGGTTCATAGAAATTCTAACTGATGGAGTTTCAGGCATTGACTACTTTTTACCCAACTTCACAGAAGGAGGGTAATATTTTATTGACAAACCACGCGTGCAACGCCGCGGGCGGTTCAGCTAGTTAGGTATAAATTCGAAAGTAACTCCATCTCTCTGTCTGTCTGTTACGTTTTTCATAGTGCAGTAGTTAATGAGGCAGCCCTAAGGTGATAGTCTACTCCTTTGTGTTCGAGATTCTTCCGCGCGAGAAACTTATGACTCGGAATCTGTTTAGAAGTATCTTCAATTCCTGCAATTTATGCTAAAAATATTGTTAATTCCAAGTAGGTATTAGTGGGCGGGGCACATAGCTCGAATAACTGACGGTCGTTGGGGCAGAAATATTCTCAAGTGGAGCCCATGCACTGGAAAGCGCAGCGTAGAACGGAACCCTACTAGATGGAAAGGCGTCCTGGTAAAGGTTGCTGGGAGCCGTTGGGTGCAGGCGGCACAAGATTAATCGCTCTGGAAATGTATAGGCCATAAATAAATAAATAAATATTTCTGGACATTTCACATAGCGCTATCTAGCCCAAACTAAGCAGAGCTTGTACTATGGGAACCAGATAACTGATATAATACTTATATACTTTTTTTTGTAAATACATACTTATATTATATATAGAAGCAACTAGACCCGGACCAAATATCTCTAGATCATGCAAACACTGTTCCGCGGCGGGAATCGAACCCGCTACCTCCTGCGTCTCAGCCAGCTATTCGCCCACTGCACTACAGGTCGTGGGCGCCTAACTTATAATAATAAGACCCTCTTATTGAGTTGACGGTTCATAAAATAAGAACTAAGTACAAGTCAATTAAAAATTTTAAAATCTGTCCCAACTTGTATTTTCAAAGCTCAGTGGTTTCAAAAACGTCTTTCACCAGAAACCTATTTCCAGTTTTCAAGCGACTGCACAAAGAGTTCAATAACCCAGGAGCCACTGTCGATTTCCTACCTTATTATCTAAATTCTTATCAGAGGTATGAAGTAGTGATCGACCTTGGTACCGGAGTTTATAGGCTCGCAAGCATTGAACATGGCATGACATAGGTGAAAATAATGATTACTTGCTAATTGCCAATCACCCATATACACCCACATAAACAAACACACACACAAATCCCCACACATTCATACACTCAGACACAAACAAACATACACCCCACTTACCATAACAAACCAATTACCCTAATACTTATCAATTTAAGATGTTAAGACGACACTCTGTATTGTTGATACAACTAAATTAAACAACAATACAATAAAATTTCATAATACAGTAAGAAGCTCATGTTCATGTTTTCAAGACAAAACGGGTCTTTTCATGCACAGATCTATATCAAAATTATAATTTTGACTAACCTCGTTATCTACATCGTGGAATCCAGTTATAGTTAGGTGTTCACGTCGCGATTTAGATCCACGCGTAACTTCAGATACTGTTAGTATTGTATGTCGAAATATTAGTTTTGGCGCACATTTTTTCATATACGGATCCATTAAAAAAAATCGTCTTGCATACAAAAAAAAAATTGTCAACTACAAAATATTTTTGTGCAAATACCGTACACCGTATATTTCGTTTGCCGTAACTTTTATACCGTTTTTGTAGGGAGCCAAACGGCTTGTGGGTACTATAAAATTTATTTTACTGTTATTTTATTTTTAGTGGAGGGGCATGAGATAACTAAACTTTCAAGTTTATGTATCATCATCATCATTTTGGACGATCATATTTTTATTTTAGTTTTGGAGGGGCATAAGGCAACTTGTTTAGTAAATTTTCATGTTTATGCGATATCTACAAGGATCAATTTGAAACGTCCAATATTTTTTTTTTAGTTTTTGGCGGGGCGTAAGGCAACTTTCTTAGTAAATTTTCAAGTTTATGTGACATCTACAAGGATCACTTTAAAACGTTCAACATTTTTTTTAGTGTTTGGAGGGGCATAAGGCAACTTTCTTAGTAAATTTTCAAGTTTATGCGACATCTACAAGGATCATTTTGAAATGTAATTTTTTTTTTGTTTTTGAGAGGCAACTTTAAGTAAGATTCAGATTCAGATTCATTTATTCCACTTCGATACAACTGTAGGTACACTTGGAAAAGTCAATAAACATTACAATTTTCGAAATGCAACAGAAATGTAAAAATAATATAACAGTTTTAAATTAAAAACAACACATACAGAAAAGAAACATAGTACAAACAAACAATTTACGTAAAAAAAAATACATTAACAATTATGTATTTAGGTCATCAGCGAGTGCATCGTCAAGGGTATAATAAGATTTTGTCATTAATAATTGTCTTATCTTTATACTAAAATAAATAAGATCGCAGTTCTGCAGTTCTTTAGGCAGTTTGTTGTACAACCTTATGCTCATACAAACAAAACTTTAACTAATATTTTCATGTTTATTTCTTTGATTGCTTCTTTCACTTCGATATCCTCTTTGATTGCTTCTTTAACTTCGATATCCTCCTTGATTGCTTTTTCTACTTCGATATCCTCTTTGTTTGTTTTTTCCATTTTGATAACCTCTTTGATTGCTTTTTCCACTTCGATATCCTCTTTAATTGCTTTTTTGAAATTTAATATCCTATTCAAGTAATTCGTTAACTTCGATATCTTATTTGATAGATTCTTCCACTTCGATATCATCGTTGACTGCTTCTTCGACTACGATATCTTCTTAACAAAATTATGATTTTTCTTAAAACACTTTAATTGCTCTTATCTTCTGAACGGAAGCAGATAGACATAGTAGACTTTTACAAAATGGCAGTACACATTTTTAGTGGAATCGTTTTTTTATTGTTATCATCGACTTCGATAGGTATCCTTTCAGATTACTTCTTTCACTTCGGTATCATCTTTGATCGTGTTTTTTACTTCGGCACCCTCTTTGATGGCTTACTCTACTTCAATATCGTCTTTGATTACTTCTTCCATTTCGATACCCTTTTAATTTCTGCTTCCTTTTAGATATCCCCTTTGATTGCGTCTTCCATTTAGATAACCTCTTTGATTGCTTCATCCACTTAGGTATCTTCTTTTATCGCGTTTTCTACTTGGATATCATTTTTGATTGCACTTTCCCTTTGATATCCTTTTTGACTGCTTTTTCCTTTTCGATATACTCTTTGAATGCGTTTTTCATTTTGATATCCTCTTTGATGATTGCTTCTTCCACTTCGATATCCTTCTTCATTGCTACTCCTACTTCGATATCCTCTTTGTTTGCTTTTTCTATTTTGATATCCTCTTTGATTGCTTCCTCCACTTCGATATCCTCTTTGATTACTGTTATTAAATTTAATATTCTATTCGATTGCTTCGTTAACTTCGATATCTTATTTGATAGATTCTTCCACTTCGATATCTTCGTTGACTGCTTCGTCGACTACGATATACTCTTAACAAAATTATGATTTCTCTTAAAAAAAATTAATCGCTCGTATCATCAAAACGAAAGCAGATAGACACTTTCAAAAATGATAGTACAAATTTTTGGAGGAATTGTTTTATTACTGTCATCATCGACCTTAATAGGTATCTTTTTTGATTTCTTCTTTCACTTCAGTATCTTCTTTGATCGTGTTTTCTACTTCGATATCCTCTTTGAATGCTTATTCCACTTCGATATCATCTTTGATTGCGTCTTTCACTTCGATGGCCTCTTTGATTACTTCTTCCATTTCGATACTCTTTTCAATTTCTGCTTCAACTTTGATATTCTCTTTAATTGCTTTTTTCATTTAGCAAACCTCTTTGATGGCTTGGTTGACTTGGGTTTCCACTTTGATCGCGTTTTCTACTTGTATATCCTTTTTGATTGCATCTTTTCCATTGATATCCTTTTTGACTGCTTTTTCGATTTAGATATCCTCTTTGAATGATTTTTCCATTTTGATATCCTCTTTGATGATTGCTTCTTCCACTTCGATAGCCTTATTGATTGCTTCTCCTGCTTTGATATCTTCTTCGTTCGGTTTTTCCATTTTGATATCCTCTTTGATTGCTTCTTCCACTTCGATATCTTCCTTGATTGCTTCTCCTACTTCGATATCTCCTTTGATTGCTTCTTCCATTTAGATTCCTCTTTGATTGCTTGATCCACTTAGGTATCCTCTTTGATTGCGTTTTCTACTTGGATATCCTTTTTTGATTGCATCTTTCCATTTAATATACGTTTTGACTGCTTTTTCTACTTGAATATCCTCTTTGAATGATTTTTCCGTTTTGATATCCTCTTTGATGATTGCTTCTTCCACTTCGATATCCTTCTTCCTCCTTGATTGCTTCTTCTACTTTGTTATCTTCTTTGTTTGCTTTTTCTAATTTGATATCCTCTTTGATAGATTCTTCCACTTTGATAACCTCTTTAATTGCTTTGTCTCCTTCGATATCCTCTTTGATTGCATTTTTCTTCGATATTCTGTTTGGGGACTTCTTTCACATCGATATCCTCTTTGATTGCTTCTTCTACAAACAGAAAAACACGCGAGCTGCGAGCAGCTCGCGCACCACGCAACCTCTAGTTTTGATATAAATCTGTGCGCGAAAAGACCCGTTTTGTCTTAAAAACATGAGTATAGTTCGCGAAAATATAAAAAGCTCATGTCACAAATTAGAATATATTGTTACATAAAATAAACTATATATTTATAGGTAATCTATATGTAATTAATTAATTCGTTATTAATAAAAGTAATCATAAATAAATTATACCAAAGGAAAAGTAAAGTGAAATGACTAGATATGGCTACTATTAGGGAACCCACTTGAAGGAAAAGAGGTTCTACAACACAAGTCTACTCGACTTAGCTCCTGTTTGAAAAATTATGATGTTTATACAAGCCATTATTTAAAAAATATAAATCTTTGTAATTAATATTGTTTAAAAATTTTGTTTTCTACTTGAAATTAATAAATGAAATTTTGAAATTTGTTTTCTTCATACAAAGAAAACTGTTAGTTAAGTCAACGTCATTGATTGTTGATGATGATGATTATTCAACAATCTTAATACAAACTTTACAAAACGTTCCAAAGAACGTGATCGTGAGCTTTTATTCTCCACAGCGCTCCTGCTATGACTTTGAAGTCTTCTTACCATCTTCGGAATGGTCTTCTTCTTGTTCTTTTCTCTTCTCTAGGGAAATTTAATTAAAGGGGCATAAAATCATTCGGTCTGTAGTTACCTAATAGAGCAATGCGATAATTCTGCTATAGAAATGACTGAAATTTAGCGATATAGACATTCAGTGAACTGTCTAGGTAACCTTAGGTACAAGTACTCTAAAATAGGCTAACAGCTGTGGCTGTTGTGGTTTTGTTTTTGTTCCCGACATCTTTCTTTACCATTGTAAAGAAAGATTCAAACCTTATTAGCCTTGCGTTTAGTTCTAAGCTATTTGTCCATACAAATTGTATCGCCGTTGGTTTCTCTCAATAAATAAATATATAAAATATAAAAGTATTACAAATTTAGGAACTTGATTTAACAAGTAACTTTTTAACAAAAATATAACCAACTTCAGATAACAGTAAAAACCAAACTATCCTACCAATATTCATGAATTTTCCATGGGATCAATCTAAAAGTATAATCCTTACAAATAAAAAACTCATTTTCCAAATCGGTTGATATTATAACGGAGTTCTGAGCTAACAAACATAACATAAAAATCAAACAAATTTAAGACTTATATGGTTTTCTTGTATATGCCATTGTCAGAACTGGATTAAATGGAAATGGGACCACACGGGAAGCACCAGCTTTCAAATAAAAAAAAAAGAATCATCAAAATAATTTCACTCAGTCAAAAGTTCTGAGGTAACAAACATAAAAAATAACTGTCGAATTGAGAACCTATTCCTTTTTTAAAGTCGATTAAAAAAGAGGGAAGAAGGGGGGGAGGGTTATACTACCTGTTTTTTATGTGCGACATTAAATGAAAACACGGGTATGGCTATTGTTATAAAATAGGGGTTTTTAAAAATAGTAATTTTAATACAAAACATTAACTCCTAAAGTATCAATGAAACAGCTTGTATAAAATAGGTAAACAAATCATATTCACTCATCATGTAAGTAGGCACCTGTTAAACTGACTAAGCGGCATCGTCGCGAAGGCGCCGCCGATTTACGTTAAAAATTGTTTAGTGGAAATGTATCGATTATTGGATCGATATTCAAGCTACCGGTATTATTTCTCTAAAATAATTTAATACGATCCCGGATGGTTGTTTTAAACTTAATGTAGTACATGACAAAACAGGATGTGTTTTATTGGGGTTTAAGCGATCATTATCACACTCGAACCCTTAAGGCCGATTTACATTTGAATAAGTACAGTAGCGAGTTAACTTGTTATTGTCGTTTGAACGGCAAAGCGAGTTAAGTAGTAAGTTGTTGATTAAGTTGATTTGAATAGATCTCAATCCTATTTTTTGGCGAGTCAAGTACGAAGTAGCCCCCTCTCTCGCGTCTCCCGCACACCGCCAACTTAACTGGCCGGCTCGGCGCACGCGGTGCCCGCCGTGTAGACGGGCGAGTTTAGTACAGTTCACAAGTTCGTACAAAGCGGCCGCATAAAAAACGTGTTGTTGTTTTTTTGAATTTGAATTGAAAATGAAATGGTCGGAAAACACTACGGTTACTTTTGTCCAAGAGTACTTGAAACATGAGTGTTTGTACAATGCAAAATGCAACACTTATCGTACAAAACAGAGATGCGGCTCTCATAAAAATTAGTGAGGCTATGAATATGAGTGATTTCGGGCCAAAGGAGGCACTTTCAAAAATAAAAAGTATTAGATCGACGTACAGCCAAGAGTTAAAGAAAAGAAAATGAATCCACTAAAAGTGGAGCGGGTACCGACGATGTGTACGTACCAACCCTAAAATGGTTCGCAATGTACCATAATGTGATGAGAGACAAATTTCTGGCGCCAAAAGAAAGCCAAAGTAATTTGGTAAGTAAATAGACCATTTATTATTTATTTCCTAATACATGGTAGATATATATTTTAATGTATCATTCTCAATTGCCAACTTACAGAACCATCTCCGACAAAATATGTAGCGTAACTATCACGCACGATACGAGCTCTCTCTGCAGAATGATTATTACTGCTTCTAGGTAATGGGAAGAGGCCATCGCTTGGCACATCTCTCCAATTACCAAGTATTGTTTGACCAGTGTTGGTATCTTCCTCATCGATTGTCACAGAGTCATCATCGTTTTTTAAATATCTGAGCCAGTTATGTAAAGCACATCAAGCCTTCACAATTTTTATAGCTTTGTCTGGATGAAATGGTAAAGGTTTTTCGAATATTCTAAAACGGCTAACTAAAATACCAAATGCATCTTCAACTATGCGACGGGCTCGAGATAGTCTATAGTTGAATACTTTTTGAGCAGTGGTCATATTGCTGCTTTCGCCATACGGCTTCATTAAATAGGTCTTCAACGGAAAAGCATTGTCTCCAACAATACAGTGATTTTCTGGTAGCATACTTTCCAATTGGTTGCTGAGGCTACATCTTTGAAACACGCCTCCATCGGACACTCTGCCGTTGCAACTAACATCGATGTATGAAAATTTGTAGTCATCATCAACCACGGCCATTAGCATTATACTATTCTGATGTTTGTAATTATAGTAATAGCTTCCTGCTTCAAAAGGCGCCTTTATTACAATATGCTTTCCATCAATAGCACCGCAACATCTGGGAAAGTTCCATTTAGTTTTAAAACCCTCTTCAATTCAACTTTCTTCCACTGATTTTCATCACTTGGAACCTAAAACAGAATAATACTTTTCAGAACTCTACGATGGAAGAGATTTCTTCAGTAGCTGTCAATGAAGCTACTAGTCAGGAAACTCCAAGTCAGGAAACTCCAAGTCAGGAAACTCCAAGCCAAGAAACTACTAAGAAATCAATATATTCTCGGAAAAGAAACATTAAATGCTTGGAAAGTTTGGTTAACAAAGTGAGAGCTGTTGGAGAGATGGTCCAAACCCCAATAGCTAACGACAATGAGTTTGGAATATTTGGGAGAAGTGTCGCTGCGCAGTTGAATGCCATGCCTCTTATGCTGGCATTACAAGCTCAGTCCCACATTCAAAACTATTTAACAACTCTTCGGGTGAATTCATTAGCGAATCCACACCAACAAGTTTTTCCCCTTCCCCGCTGTCTGATACTACATATATTTCATCACCTGCGCCAACTATAAATAGCTCCATTTCAGGTGGTGTTTCGGACACAAATCCTACAGAGAACCTAGAACTTTATTCTCCTCCAACAGCATCACCTGCGACGTACCATGTACCTTCAACCGTGGTCAGTAATAGTTTGGTTTGGCAATCTGATGACCAACAAGGCGATGTATTGGAATTGGCCATTGCGAACTCATTATCATAATGACTAGTCATATGATAATGAGACTACGACTTTAATACATAATAAATGTAATTCACATATTAGGTTGTTTTATTTCTTACCTGTATATAATCCTTGAGATCCTCGTAAATTGCATCACACACTTCAGGAATCATCATTGATATGCTTGCTTTTGATGTTTTGAACATATGAGCTAGAGTACGCAAACTGGATCCATGAGCTAGCATGTACAGTACAATTTGTAACTTTAATTTTGATTGTAAAGCACTTCTCATGAAGGTATCCGATCTTTGAATTGTTGGCGTTATTTTATCTAATAAAAATAGAAATGAGAGCTCACTCATTCGTAAGGCATATCTATATTGAACTGTGTCTTCTGTAGACAATTCCATTAGAAGGTTACTACTGGTACCACGTTCATTTCTTCTAGCAATCCACTTTCGTTCCCATGTGCGTTTGGGTCTATTTATTTCTATTAAAATTTCAGTTTCAATGTGTTGTGCAAGTTCTGATACTATTTCTCGTATAATAGGACGTATATTGGTATTCAATTGTTCAGTGTCCATTTTATCGATTAAAATAACTGTTAACAATCTCAACCGACGCACGACGCGGCTAGTCTTCGTCTCCGATCGGCAACTTATGACTTGCACTCGCCTACGTTTGAACTACATATACTTACTACTTATTACTTAACTGATTATTTTTTTAACTCGCTACTGTACTTGTTGATGTGTAAATCGGGCTTTAGCGCCCTTGCTTGGATTCGCTTGCTCATACGCCAAAATATTTCGGGATCGCTTTCGCAATCGCGATAAGGAAATCGATCGCCGTATCGAGAACGCTCGGAAGAGCTACTGGTCCATAAAACCTTCCTCTGACACTTAAGCGCCAACTCATGGACATGTGTATCCCGCCCATCCTAACTTACGGTGCGCAGACATGGTTTCTGACTGAAGCCCAGAAATCAAAGCTCAAAAGGCAATGGAGCGCAGCATTCTCGGCTGAGTGCGTAACACCATGCTGCGCTCACTTACCGGCAGTTGTAGGGAAGATATCGAACTTAAGTGGGTGGGTGGGCTACGTTGCCCGAATGCACTTCGAGAAATGGGCCCATATTGTAACACCATGGACGCCTGAAGACGGAAGGCGACGTCGGGGTCGGCCGAGCGTTGGCGTGTCGATTTTGACACCTTCCAAAGTAGGTGGTGGGAGATAACGACAGATAAGGATGTTTGGAGGAACTTGGAGGAGACCTTTGCCCAACAGTGGGACGAGATAGATTACAGAAAAAAATAGATCGCTTTTAGCTTTTGTATAACAATATACTACATATTATCATAATACAGAACACACTTCCAAATGATACTTTAAATCACATCATACTAAAATGCGAAAGTTTGGATTTTTGTTTATCTATTTATTTGTTTGCTTGTTTGTTACTCAGTCAAGTTGTAACGGCTGAACCGATTTCGATTTATTAGTATGTACGTAGATTATAACCTGGATTAACTCATCTACTTTTAATCCCATACATCAGGTCTCATGTGATAAAAATGGGATGTCAAATCAAGTTGCAACATCGAGTTTAGCTTTATTTCTCGGTTACCTACGCATTTATTAGTGTAACGCGCACTAAGTCGCGGGCAACAGCTAGTAAAGATATTAATCCGGAACGCGCATACTTTGTAAAATAATCTCTTTAACTTCTTACAACTAAGCTTTTTTACTGAAACTCCTTTTACATAAAATTATGCAATATTTCACGAGTACTCGTGTTACTTAAACTTGAGTCATTTTCAAAAGTAAGCGTTTAAAAATCTTACAATTAGCTGGAGTGCAGTCGGAACGTGTATTTAATTTCAAAGTTGCTCTACTGTTTTCCATTGATAAGGTGGACGGACTCAGGTTGTGAAGAGGGGATCTGGAGATTGGCAAACGTCTCGTGGACTTGTAATCAAGCAAGCTTGTCTTGAAGAAATTGCTCTTAAGGCGCTAACCGTAGCCGATGACCTTGAGCGAATGGGCGTAGCTATTGTTTCGGCCCCGCATCTTCCGCCACACGCATCTAAACGACCAGCAAAAAGATGAGCGCGAGGCAGACGAGCACAACCCTTCCGTACGACAGTCAGCGGTACACTGCCGCCCGTCGCCCGCGCATCTAAGGGTACATCCGCTAATTATTTAGAAAAATTGAAAATAATTAATTGCCACGTGAAAAACCGTCGCAGCAATGCATCGTTTGTTCAACTTGAAGGTATTAGTCTTTGCCCACATTTAAGTGAAATAAACATTACAAAATACGTCGTTTAGTGGTTGAATCATATTGAAATTTGAAAACAGCTACATTTTGTTATTGTTTTTCTCATAGTAAATAAACAGGTAGAACTTTTTTGTATGTTCACTTTGCAGATAGAAGGTCAATGAATGACATATATTTTTTAGAGGACATAAAACTGATTCCTCCCTGAGAAGAAAGCCTCGAAATAAGACCAATCAGCTACTATATTCGCCTTAAGCGATAAAACTGTTCATTGTATTTTGTGTGTGTTTTTATATTTGATCGAGATCTCTAAATCAACTTGAACAAATCGGCATTGTATGTATGTATGCATGTGTGTTTGTTTGTCCGAGGATAACTTTCGAAGCGTTTTATCCGATCATCGTGAAATTTAGTATATACTCGTAGGTCGGTAGTGATGGCATAATTTTGGTGTGTGGTGTGACTAAATGAGCAAAAAATTGGGGAAGGGGGGGGGGGGGGGGGGTTGTTGAGATATTGGGGTTCAAGTTCGTTTTTTGCAAAATCATCCCTAAAAGGGGTGGATAAAGTAAGGGGTTAAAATTATGAGATATTCTTTAGATGCACTCCCGTTGGTATAGTACTCGTAGATTATGACCGGGATTGGGACATAGGCTACTTTTTACTCGACTGTGCAGCCGCAGGCGGGTCTAGCTAGCTAGTAACCAATAAACTAATTATGTCAATACTCTTTTACCGATAAATGCCTTTAGCCCCTGCCCTAACTTCGTCTATAATTTAATGTTGTTAAAAACTACACCGCTATGAAAGTAGTTAGTAGTTTGCTGTGTTTTCGCAATGTTCGCTTTCTAATTTAAGTTTTATGTTTAAATGATTTTATGTTTTGAACTTCTGATTCGCTTTAGTAATTAAAGTTTGGGTGCTCTAGACCGAGGCACCCTTATAGTCCGACTTTGTCCGTTCGTCTGTCACAGCTGGTTATCACAGCAACTTCTTAACCTATCGGCTTGAAATTTGGAATAGTTCTAGATAATACTGATCTTCTTCTATAGCAGGTAAAAACACACTCATATACACACGCACACACATACACACCCACAAACATACATACAAACACGTACATACACACTCTACCCATATACACCCACCGTATGTGCTCGCTACTGTTGGAAAACCATGTAAATATCTGTAACCTAAATAAATAAATTTTATAGCTATTACAGAGCGGGGTCTTCTGACACAAGTATATAATATACTTAAAAGAAGATCCCAATAACCTTGTTAAAATTCTATATTTTGCAGAAATAAAAACATTTGATTTTTTTTGGAATAGATTTTTTTTTGAAACCCTTTCGACTACGGAAAAAGTATATTTTTATCGCCTAAGTTTGTGTTATTATTTTTTTTCATTTGGAGGTGGAAATAGCATATTGCCCATCGCTTATAACAAAGTGTTACCTCGTATATCAGGCTCACTAGACAAGCACCCTATGTTACCTATTTTAATATAACTTAAAATGAGCTTTTCAATTTCCGAATCAAAAGCCACATAAAATAAACCATATATCATTTAACCAACAAATGCAAATAGTACTTAAAACAACTTAAATGAATTAATGCGTCGTGGTTGTATCATTTTACAATTTTCCGCGTAAAATATTCATATTTCGTCATGTGTACCGATTCGCTGCCTGCGTGGATGAGAGGCTCTTCCTGACATATGCTGCATTGAAGAGTAATTAGAGGTTAAAGAGAATACAAGAAACATCACCGTAATATAACTTACTGTGTACTTAAATTTAACAATTTTCACAACCTACCGAATATAGGTAATCTACAAGAACGACATCATTAGATACTCGTAGTATGCATAAAACAAAGTAGCTTCCCTCTGTCTGTCACTATGTATGCTTAGATCTTTAAAACTACGCAACGGATTTTGATGCGGTTTTTTATAATAGATAGAGTGATTCAAGAGAAAGGTTCATATGTATAAAACATGCATAATATAGTAGAGAAACACTGATAATTTTAGAGATTTCTAATGTGATGTCGTATATACTCATAATACTCTTTCAAAATACTCTTTCGTTTAAATTCTCTTTTAAAAGTAACCTCTAAAGAAAACTGTTTGTATTGTCTAATGACAAAAAAGCTGTGAACGTTGTATATAAAGAATTTCTGTATGTTATACAGCAGTATCTTTCTAATATCACGACTATTTTTTTATTTGCTATGATTATTACCTGACGAATCTAAGAGTTTGTTATGTTCTAAAGCTTGAATAAAGCTGTCCATTACTGCTTCACTCATTACTTTCCATCGAAAGGTTGTCCGGAAGAAATCGCTTTCAGCGATAAGGCCACCAATTATACTATAAATATAAATATTGCTGAACATTTCACAGAGCGCTATCTAGCCCCAAACTAAGCAGAGCTTGTATTATGGGAACCAGATAACTGAAATAATACTTATTTTTTGTAAATACATACATATAATATATAGAAAAGCTTCCAGACCCGGAACAAATATCTGTACATTATGCAAATATTTGTTCCGCGGCGGGAATCGAACCCGCTACCTCCTGCGTCTCAGCCGGCTATTCACCCACTGCGCCACGGAGTTGCGTTAATTTTTTAGCGCACTATGTTTAACATTAATTTGTTTTTTTAAGTATTCCTGGTGTACACACGGCTACACATCAAGCTACACATTCCAGTATAAGCTGACCTCGCATCGTGTAGGTTTTTCGTAGAATGAGAGGTCAGCTTATACTGGAAATTATAGCTTGATGTGTAGCCGTGTGTACAATAGCGCATTATTCTATTCTATTCTAAGGTTATGAAAATTAAGTTAAGGTGCGTAAACCACGAGCGAAGCAATGCTTTTTTAAAGACGATGGTCATTACATAACATCAGGTTTTTTTTATTTGATTGTTTTATCGTCTAAAGGCCGAACAACAAACAAATAATGTTTTCATTCTAGTTGAAGGCAGCGCTTGAGATGGTGGCACGTTACATCAATAGCTGGAATTTTGATGGAATAAGTATGTGTGTGTATACCTTCTGCTAAGCTTAGCACAATCCACATTAAACACATATTAATCCCGATATAACATACAACAATCCAATCTTCTAACCTAACTCCTTAAATTACACTTTCTAAAGAACAAAATAAATCAGGACAAAGCCAAACTCGAGTCCAACTTAAACTTAGCAGAGTGTCCGAAGTTTCTGAATACAAACTACTCTGTAACTGCATCTTGCTCGGCGTGATATATCGCGTACAGTCGGCACATCAACTTGAGATATAACAAGTACAGATAGAAGAAAAGGTAAAATTTGTTTTTGACGTCTGTGGCGTGGCGGGTAAGCCGAGTGGCAAGTGGTAAACGTAGTTCCACTAGCCACTACCTACCGATACCCACTATATATGGGAATCTTAGAGCGGGGGCTAAAACGAGAAACTTTTCATCGTCACTTGTAGGATAAAACTTAAAATGTGTCGGATAACTAGTGGTTCGCTCCGAACTGAGATTTCGCGAATCTCCGATAAAAAACAAAAAAAAATATTATTTCTAATCTATGACTAATAAAATAGTGCCACGAAATGCACAACCACATTACTTCACCTACAGTGTCATTCAAATTACAAGTAACGGTGGTTTATGTTATTTGGTTACTCTTTTTAAGGGCCGAAATTGCAGTTATTGTGGATTTCAGATATTGATTTTTCCTATATTTGTGTCACTAAAACTACACGAAAACCGAATTTCAGCACTGTGGGGTTACTGGTGTACCCTGTGAATTTCGTCAAAGTTCAGTTTTTATTATGGCTAATAACTCAAAAGCAGGATTAAACTAAACATTAAAACGGGGTTGAAATGTACTAATAAATACCTTTCATTAGACGACCCATTTCACCTAATAGTCTCATTTTGATTTATTTGTACCCCTTTTGAACCCCAGTAAAATTACCTATATATAAAATTTCACGATGATTGGATTAACGCTTCGCAAGTTATCCTCGGACAAACACACATACATACATACAACGCCGATTTGCCCAACTTAATTCGGAGAACTCGCTTTGCTCGATCAAAAATACTACTGTAATTAATTATACCCTGTATTCAGCTCTAAAGACACACTGTTACTATCCATGGGTCCTGGAGTAAGTCAATATATCTTGTATATATTAATACGTAAGGAGAAAACTTTGTTAAGGCGAATATAGTAGCTGATTGATCTTATTTGGAGGCTTTCTCCTTAGGGACGAATCAGTTTTATGGCCTCAAAAAATATATATGTCATTCATTGACCTTGTATCTGCAAAATGAACATACAAAAAAGTTCTACCTGTTTATATACTATGAGAAAAAAATAACAAAATTTAGCTGTTTTCGATTTTCAATTTGATTCAACCACTAAACGATGAAAAGTTTTGTAATTTTTATTTCATCTAAATGTGGGCAAAGCCTATACCTTCAAGTTGAACAAATGCTGGGACGGTCTTTCACGTGACTATTAATTATTTGAAACTTTTCTGAATAATTAGCGAGCGTACCCTTAGAAGGTAGTTGCGCGGGCGACGGGCTGCAGTCTACCACTGATTGTCACACAGAAGGGTTGTGCTCGTCTGCCTCGCGCTCACCTTTTTGCTGGTCGGGTAGATGCGTGTGGCGGAAGGTACGGATGGTGCGGGGCCGAAACAATAGCTACGCCCATTCGCTCAAGGTCATCGGCTATGGTTAGCGCCTTAAACTTTATGCTAATTGTGCGCACGAAGGAGTGTGTCATTTAGCATAGTTAAATTTTGTAATATGGGGCAAGAGGCACGAAGATAAAAATAAGTCTAATAAATTAAATACGGTCGAATTTCGTCCTCTGTGCACTGGCAATCAGATTTATTAAATACGTGGTCGACGCATGTAGAAAGATTCTTCCCATGAAGAGTTTTTAAAAGCAATATTAGATTAAAATGGACTCCACAATTTAATTTCTGTAGCATGTCCACGTCTAGCCATGGTGTTGATGAAAGATGGAGCAGGGCAGTGACTGAATGGTGGCTGAGGAGCAGGTATAGAAGGGTAGGACGTCCAGCAGCGAGATGGGTGGACGACATCGTAAAGGTCGCGGGCCGTCAGTGGGTGAGACTAGCGCAGGATCGTGGTGGATGGCACAAACTAGGGAAGGCCAATACCCAACAATGGGTGAAGTCAGGCTGTGAATGATGATAATGACAAGCATGCCCATTTTTTGATAAAGAAATTCGCCCGTCATTTTAGAAAATACGTTTAATTTTTTTTTTATCAACAACTTTATTTGTCAACCCTACGTAACTGTTTGACGTTTTCCACACCATATATAAACATAGAGTAGGTCACAGAGGATAAACCAAGCGGATCCCTTTACAACGTTACAGACACTATGGCGGGAAAATGCAAAAAATGAACACTGAAATGTATCTCATAATTGTGGGGTACGAATACCATGCTATGAAAACACAGTAATAATTATCGCGGTTACCTATGCGAACGCCACGCCACAAAGTAGCAGAGTAGCCCCTCGATTGTCGAAATAAATACAAACGTGATTTTTTGCCGTTTTTATAGATAATGGTACGGAATCCTTCATGCGCGAGTCCGACTCGCACTTGACCGGTTTTTTTTTAATTAAAAATGTTGCGAAGACGGCTCGCGTTAGCTAGTATTAGTTAGTATATTTCTATGTATTCGTAACTATATATGAATATTTCTTATTTTATTTTAATACTCATGATATGTTTAAAAAAGATTACAGGTATATAGTTATTTTAGCATTAAAATATTTTCTACCTGCCATCCTCAGAGGTAGCAAACAAGGTTGCCGTGCTAATTGTATAATATTATTTAATTTAATAAATAGGTATTAGATACTGACAACGTACAGATACGTCTAAGTTAATATACATAAATATATAATTCCTGATAACTACAACCAAGGGGTCTTCAAGTCGCGAGTGAATAGGTTTCTTCTTGGAAAGCGTGTACCGTCGTAAACTGCATCATCGCTTACCATCAGCCGAGATCGTGGTCAAACGCTAGCCTATAATTATAAAAAAAAAATATTAGGTGAAATAGTAGATTATTAAACGAGGGGATAATGCAGTGTGTTGCGTCACGGGCGCTATGTATAATCCTGAGTGCAGAGAGGGATATAAGCATGCCCAAGAAGAAAATACTCTACTTTTCCCACTTTCTGTGAGACAAGACAATGAACATTCTGTGCAGAGGTTAGCTCGATTTACGAATACGTTCTTATTGTGTGGGTGTCTTTGGTTCAAATATTAACACAGGTTCCAAATTCAAATCACATTATACCCGCGAGGGCATAATAAAATTCAGTACAACTATATTGTTTGCTCAGCCTCAGGATTTAATCACCTGCTTTTGGTGAGGTTTACATGACATATAATTTGAAATTGTCGAGCGGGTGGTATGAATATAGTATATTATGCAACTAGTGAATAAAGGACGGATTTAAAGCAAGATGCAAGTGAAGGATTCTAATGACTGAATCACGACCGTAGAGTGATTCATGGCCCTCAATATAAATCCGTTTTATTAAAGAGATGCACACTATACTTTATACTATGAATACGAGAAAGAGAAAGATTTAAGCGAAAATAGACATTTAATGAAAAAAAGGAAGATTAAATTAATTAAAACGCACATTATAATTGGAACAATTACTAAAATTGAGAGTAAATTTTCTTATTATTATTATTAGGATGGTCAACTTGTGAAGCGATATTTATTTGTTTTCCTGTCGATGGTCAGAAGGAGTTCGTATCGAGTATTTTTTGCGCAAGGAGGTTGTATAGCATTGAGGTCGATATTGGTGTGTTCTAAATTCAAACACTAAAATAGCGATTAAAAGCGTTTTTTATTAACTGTTTTCAGAGTATAAAATAGTCTTTTTAGAGGGGGAATGGTATAAAATATATTATAGCTATATGTATGTATTTATCTAGGCCCTAGATAGATAAATACATTTTCCCGAATACATTCCTAGATTCTAGGGCAGTAATAACATTATATAGCCAGGGGCAAAATTTGGCCAAGATTGACGGATTTAGGTTGAATTTAAGCATGTTAATACTTGGTAGTGTTTGGAATATTTAGGAATTTAATATCAGTTCTGTTATATTTATGTTAGATACTCCGTTGGTATTTAAACTATGTGGCTAAAACGATAATATTCAACCAATTTTTTGTAGTTGGTTCTTAGTTATATCCTAATTGCACAAACGAGGTAAAGTTCGGACAGATTTAGACTGTAATTACCATGCTCGAGCGTAGCGCATGTGTAATAAAATAATCTACATCAACAATTTTGATTAGAACGTTTGTAAATTGAAACGTACGAGTTGTTCGCCCCGAAATGAGATTTTGCGATAATTGATATAAAGAAAAATTGGATTTTTGTCTATCAAAATAGTGCCACGAAATATCTAACCAAGTAACATTACCTACAGTTTCATTCAAATTACATGGAACGGGTTTATACAAATACAAATAATACAAATATTTTTTATTTTACAAATCAGAATTAACATGTACTCGTATGTACATAATGAGCTCCGCACTAGGTGTAACACCTGTATCGCGGATGCCCTGTATAGATTTGCAGAAGTTAAACATATTAAATGCGAGACCAAACCGAGTAAGTATAAATTTTGACTAGTAAGAGAACAGAGAAACAAAAACAAATTTAATTTAATTATAGATAAAAGATAAGCATTAATATTAAAGAATTACAAAACTACTAGGACAAAAAAAAATAATAATAATTGGGGACTCGTGTAAGTGATGCATTTGAATGTGTGAGTGCGAGTGTGTGCGTGGGTTTATGTGTATTTGAGAGGGTAAATTTGAGCGTGTGGTGAGTGCGTGTGTAGTGTGCGGTTGTGTGAGGGGGTCGGGCGTGCGCAAGTGTATGCGCGTGGCGTTATTGCTAGCTATGTGATTGCGACCAAGATTGACTCCGTTTCGTCATAGTCGAGTGTGATCAGCCATTTCCTAATCTTTACTTTAGCACTGTATAACGAACAAGATTTAAGATCACACTTAACTAACGCACGTTTATAAATGAAAGGGGATGCATAGTATCGAAATCGCCTCGCAAATCCCGTTTTTATTTTAGGAACTGTGATTCTTTGTCGACGGGCATTAGGAGATCCGGATGAAGTTATGCACGATTTATAGAACCATAACACTGCTTTTTGTATGTAAAGTTGACGAACTGTTAATATTTCCGTTTCCCGATACAGAGATTTCGTTGGATATCTGTAAGGTTTACAATACATTACTTTTAAAACTGACCTTTGTGCTCTCTCAAGTTTTATTATTTTGGTTTTAGCAGCTCCACCCCAGACCGACAAGCAGTAACATATTACAGATTAGCAAAGAGCAGTGTACACCATCTTAAGTACCTCTCTGTTTTATGCAATTTGGTTATACTTGTTTGGGGTAAAATTTGCAGTTTTACTTAGAAAACTTTCGTGATTGATTTCAATCATTATTATAAATACGGGATTTATCACGTACCGTCTTATCGGTGTTTCGGCGGAGCGGATCGCACTCACTCTGATGAAGGTTCACGAATTGAACCGAAACATTGTCGATCGAACACCGATAAGACGGTACGTGATAAATCCCGTGTTTATTATAATGATAGAAATTGCAGTTATTCTGGTTTTCAGATATTCGCTATATATGTGTCACTAAAGCTACAAGCATACATTACCAAACTTCAGCACTGTGGGGTCACTGGTGTACCCTGTGAATTTCACTAAAGTTTCGTTTTTATTAAGGCTAATAACTTAAAAACTACAAGGGTTAAACTAAAGATAAAAACGGTGTCGAAATGTACCAAAATAAAGACTTTTCATTAAACGTGCCATTTGACCAGATTGTCCCATTGTTTTATTTTACCCCTCTTGAACCCTAATATCTCAACAACACTGCCACAATTTATAGCTGATTTTGTCACACCAGGATTGTGCCATCACTACCTACCTATATATCAAATTTCACGATGATCGTATGAACACTTCGAAAGTTATCCTCGAAAAAAGAAACATACATACATACTTATATACAACGCCAATTTACCCAAGTTGATTTGAAGAACTCGCTTCGATCGATCAATTATAATTTAATGTCAATTTTCTCAAGTAAATTTACAATCATTAATCTAATTATGCCCCATAAACTTAATTTACATCTCGCCAGAGCGCGGCACTTGCGGCTAGCGTTCACTTGCGGCTAGCGCGGCACTTGCGGTTAGCGTTCAATCGACTTGATCCGAGATCTTCGTACACGCTTAACCTTGTACTAAGCTTAATCTATGTATTTTTTTCCTAATAATAGTTATTGTGGTATGTAAACTGGTGTTTTTTTTATTCTACTTGGAGATGGAACAAGTTTATGGGCAAACTGATGTAAACTGGTAACCATCGCTTTTAACAGAGAATGGCCTCATAGATCACGCACGTTAGAAATGTGACCTACGACCATCAACTTGATTCATACATGTGTAAAGCCTCATATGCCTGCAATTTCACCGGCAACTATACCCTTCAAACCGAAACAGCAATGCTGCTTGTCGGCAGATATAGGTAGGTGGTAGTACTTCCTCGGGCGAGCTCTTTTTCAAGGAACTCTACTACTCTAGAATCTATAAAAAATTAACTGAACTGAAATCTAATAAAGTGACCGGACCTTGGTGGATTTTACGTGATAGGTACTAACACTATAATTTTAAAGCCAAATCCCGCCAACCACAAAAACCCATTTTAGATTAAAAGCTGTCAACATAAAGTGTGTGTCAGAATGGAGATTTCCAGCTCAACAGCGCTGGGTCACGAACCAATTTTCAATATCTACCAGCACGTGACTTCGCGTCACAGTATTCAATTTCCCTTGCTTGTGATATCGCGATATTTATAAAACGTTTGACTTTTGAAGCGGTTGGCACGTTGCAAAGAACAAAATATGATAGATAGATAGATAAAGACATTTATTTCGACACAAGTAACAAACACACAGTAACTCAGACAATTACTTAGAGAAGAATAAAATATATGTAAAACAAATGATACGTACCCAGTCACTATGAGCCGTGTGCCGAAAAAGGAGAATGGCTCAGCATTATCCTGAGCCATACACTTATTGCTCAACGCTGGTTTTCAGGCATCAAACCTGCATTGACGTCACGGACGTCAGTTAAAGTGCCTTATTTAAAAAAAACAAAAATAATCTAATATATAAAATTCTCGTGTCACAGTTTTCGTTGCCATACTCCTCCGAAACGGCTTGACCGATTTTGATGAAATTTTTTGTGCTTCTCCGGTATCTATGAGAATCGGCCAACATCTATTTTGCATCCCCCTAAATGTTAGGGGTAGTCCACCCCTAATTTTTTTTTTTATTTTTTATACAAAATTTTTAATTTCTATTTTTTTATGATATACAACATACAAAAATACATACAATCCTCAATTTTCACCCTTCTACAATCAACCCTTATTTTTTAATAGCAATTATTTATATGGCAAAACAACGTTTGCCGGGTCAGCTAGTATTATATAAAAGAATAAATCAAGTCGCCTGCCCAACCAATTGTACCTACCTACCTAACATAGCGAGTATATATTATGCTAGATGCTATGAAGGAGTCTTTATTCTTTATTTGCATTCAGACGCTACAAAAATTACAGCCAAAACTTCAATGAACTAGATATCCATTACACAGCTAAGATCCCAGTTATATATACAGTGTAAACTCCATGTAACGTCACACGTTTTAACGACAAACTCTCTAAAGCGTCGACATCACTCGGCTTTGGTTGGTCTAGCTTGTCTTACATACAATGGTACACTCTGTATAGCATTACACCCACTCTCAATAACGACAACAATTTGTAATAAAAAGTTCTTTTTAAGTTGCCAAATTAGTAAAAACTGCACAGCTTTTGTCGTTTTATTATCCTAGACCATAATAAAGTCGACTGTCGGCATCATACACACCAAACTTTCTAAGAAATCCGTTCTCTTATTTACAAAATGGGATTGCTTGCACGTGTAGCTACAGACTGTTGTTAGTAGAAGTGACGGATTTTATCTATACGTTGTCATATTCTTATAATAACAGACTATACGCAATAGCGTTCAAATTAAAACAGATTTTTATTGTAGGTATATTTAACAAGACAAATCAGAAATAAACGTTTTCTTTTTCTAATACAGATTTTACTTCTCTCCATTTAACGACAACTCTCTATAACGTCAAAATATGCTCAGTCCCTTGAGTGTCGTTATATAGAGTTTACACTGTATTTATAAATTTAAAAAAAAAATTGGAAACCGTTTCCAAATTGGTCTATACGCCGACTTAAACAGAAAAAGGCATCAAATTTATAACACCCCCTTTTTGAGTAATATTATAAATGTTATAACTAGTGGTTCGCCCAGTATAGAGATTTTTCGAGTCTTCTACAAAAACAAAAATATATTATTCGTAATATTTGACTATCAAAATAGTGCCACGAAATGCGTTACCAAATAACTTGACCTACAGTTTCATTCACATTACAGGTAACGGGAGTACATGTAATGTGGTTACCCTTTTTTGGGGAAGAAATTGCAGTTATTATTATGGTTATTAACTACGGGAATTATCACGTACCGTCTTATCGGTGTATCGACCGACAATGTTTCGGTTCAATTCGTGAAACTTTATCAGAGTGAGTGCGATCCGCTCTCAGAATAACATCTCGCTTCGCACTGATTTCCGTATTTATAATAACGATTGAAATCAATCACGATAATTTTCTGAGTAAAATTGCAGTTATTCTGGATTTTAGACTATTCCCTATATTTGTATCACTAAAGCTACACGCATACCAAATTTCAGCACTATGGGATCACTGGTGTACACTGTGAATTTTGTCAAAGTTCAGTTTTTACTATGGCTAATAACTTAAAAACAACAAGGTTTAAACTAAAAATAAAAACGGAGTCGAAATGTACTCATAAAGACCTTTTATTCGACGTGCCATTTCACCAGGAAATCCCATTTTGTTTTTTTTTACCCCTCTTGAACCCCAATATCTCAACAACCCTCCCCACCTTTTAAGCTCATTTAGTCACACCTAAATTGTACCATTTCTACCTACCTATATATCAAATTTCACGGTGACCGGATAAACGCTTTGAAAGTTATCCTCGGACATACATACATACAACGCCGATTTGCCCAAGTTGATTTGGAGATCTCGCTTCGGTTGATCAAAACGTTTGGATGTTTGTGTCTTTGTTTGTTCCTCAATCACGTCGTAACGACTTTTACATTGTAGGCTAGCGTTTGATCACGATCTCGTCTGATGGTAAGCGATTATGCAGTCTACGATGGAACACACGAGTGAACAGGATTCTTCTAGGCGCTTGCCTTGCGCGACTTGAAGACGGTTGTAGTTATCAGGAAATACAGACTCAGGCAAGGCGTTCCACTCTTTCGACTGAACCAATTTCGATAAAGTCTTATAATTATTATCACTTGCATTGCATTGAATGAATTAATATTTGGTTAGGACATGCCGGTTTCCTCAAATTTTTTTTCGTTTAGATTAAAATATGGATATAGAAAGTAATCTTCCATCTCACCATCAACAGGTGAGGTAGGGGTCATCAATAAAAAATAATCCATATCAGTTGAAAACATCCTCAAAAATGTCATTACACATTGCAAGGCAATTACGAGAAAGTTATAGACATCCCTAGTCCCTACGTCATGCTGCTTCTGCACTGCGCTCGTCCTCAAGTCGCACGTTGAATATATTTGGTATGTGTTTATTTCTGGTACTCAGTTATAGTTTTTTAGTTGCCAACGTTTTGTAAACCTTACATTCTTGTTCCTAACGTGTAAATATCTCTGTTTTTTTGTCTGTGGCACAATCGGAATGTCGCGGTATCGGAATAATAAATAAAAATATAGGTACATATGCAATAAATATCCGTTTAATATTAATAATTAGATACAAAGATTATACAGGAGAACGTAATAACTAAGTAACTGAGGCCTCCGTAATCAGTGCCTTCGTAGAACCCGCTGTAACCGGAGCTTCTGTAACCAGCACCTTCATAGAACCCGCTGTAACCGGGGCCTTCGTGGGTCGCGCTGTAGCCGGGCCATTATCAATCTCATTTCAATCGTATAGTTCGTCATTCACTGAGGAGCAAATAAAAATATATGACTAAGTATTCCTTTTTAGATTTGTTAGGTAGTTATTAAACTAGTGGTTCGCACCGAACTGAGATCTCGCGAGATGATTGGTTCCATTTTTCCGGGTAGAAGTTGCAGTTATACCTGATGTAACTCGAAACTCCCGTTACTTGTAATTTGAATGCAACTGTAGGTCAAGGTAGTTGGTCGTGCATTTCGTCGTTAATTTACACTGTAAAGTTTACATGCCACTATTTTAATAGTAGGAGTTTTTGTATGTGATATTTGCGAGATCTCAGTTCGTGGCAAACTACCAGTTATTATGATTATTCTACAATAATACCTACCAACAAAAAGCCATACCTACCTACAGTTACTAAGGTAGGCACCCAAATTAATATTTGCATATTCTGCAAGTAGGTATTTAGGTATTTTGTTTGAGATCTAGATGTTGTTTTTAGTACCATGTATCTACTCTTAGTTCTTGATATCCACGGCCAGGGAATCCTAGATAGGATTATCTACCGCATTAAATAATGTATGAAATATTGGGATTCTTACGGTAAAGTTTACGCATGGCCCTTATGTCGTCCAGCTGCAATCCTGTAGCATTATTTACATAGGGATACATGATTGAATACGGCACTAACGACTGATACAACCCCAATGCGTGGCCAATTTCATGCAACGCTGTTTTGAGGAACAATGTGTCGTCCCAGTATACGTCGTCATTAAAGTGGATTACTTCGGTATGATAGATTACGTGGCCGAGTTCTTCACTTTTAAATGGCCTGTCGAAAGATCTGAAATACAACCATACTTAACTTTAGTACCTTAGCTACAATTTTTTGCTGCTTTAATTTCACTGCAGCCAAACACCTATTGTGATCGCCACTTGTGTTTATGTCGCCTCTAGTTTATGAGAGCGTTCAAAGTTCACCACTAAGCCTTACATCTGTAGAATATTCTTAGGGGTGATAACTGTTAGTTCCTCCGGGCTAAGAATGTGTTTGCTTAGATGAATGCTACGTTTGCGCATTAGTGGAGCACACTCGCCTGACAGATGTAAGGGCGATTCTACAGCCTCATTACAGAATCTGCAGGTTTGCGTATCGCATAGCCCTACGAGTAGCTTTAACATGTGCTTAATAAGTCGACAGTGACCAGTTAGAGCTCTGTCTATAATGCGAAGATTGTTTCTGTTTTTATTTAAGTACCTATTGTGTTTTATAATAATTAATATAAATAAAAAATAGTTGAGTTTCGAAATAAATAAATATATATACTAAATACCTACTCTACATTACATAATACTCGTACTTATACATTTATTTTACATATAATATATGTATTTCAGAAAGAGTAGCACAAGTATTGGCATTGTGTTTTATACTCATTTAAATATAGTATATCGGATTTGAGAGGTGTCAAATTCTAACAACGAACAACAGAATCAAATGATACAGCATTGGTTTAAAGACCTATCGAAATATTGATTCAGGATTAGCTAGTGGTTTCTAAGTGTAAATTTTAATATAAAGTGAATCTGGTGCATCATAATTATTTGGCATTGTAATTTTTAAGCATCAACCATGGGTTCTTTTTTTGATTTCTTCGTACAAAGTCATCATGGTCGTCATCAGTACATCATGGCATGCAAAATGATGGATGTCAAGTCGGACCTATTAGATTTCCTTTAGTGTAGTCAAGTTAAGTGTTTATCAACTACTATTTTCCGCCAGCGGCCATTATTTGTCAACAAAAATAGCCTATGTTTGAATCAATGTCATAATCTATCAACACATAATTTCATCGAAATTGTATCAGCCTTTACGAAGTAATTGAGTAACAAACAAACAAATAACCAAACATCCAAACTTTCGCATTTATAATATTAGTGTGATTGATACAACATAAAAAGGAGTTAGGTACTATCGGCTCGAATACACCAAATCCGTCATCGTCTGAAGTATCCTCGGACGTTGACTCCCAACCTCGGCCGACCAAAGCAAACGTAACAAAAATAAAACGAGTGCGTACACCGAATGGTCTATTTGTCCGGCCGAGTTTGGCCTTCAACGTCCAAACATACTACGGCCGATGGCGGAGTTGGTGTATTCGAGCCGTAAATCTGGCTATACACGAGGACGCTACTCCAAAAGATTTATTTTATTTTATTTTATAAGACACACATTATAAGCAAAAAAAATAGCTTAACTATAATAACAATTTTATCTGGCTTGAAAGGTAACTTATGTGCGCACATAAAAACAGAAATATACTCATCGAGGAAACCAAAGGAAAAGCATGTTCAAGAAAACTAACTACTACTAAATAATTAAAATGAATAGACACAAAACTGAGAATCAGAAGAAAAAAACTTATAAACAATAGTTAAAACAAAAAAACGAACACGTAAAATATACAAAATATCTTAATATACTATCAACCGACTTGGAAGCCCACGACGCTATTATGAACGTCTGTATCCCGGTTAAAATGGAGAATGACTTTGAGTTGTGTGATAAATTTATATAGATTAGGGTTAAAGATATCCAGCTCTATATTCGCCTTTATAGATTCCACGCCAACACTCCAAAAGACTCCAAAAACCATCCATGTATGTGAAATTTCTAGTGGAATGCGTGGAGTTTTAGAAATATTTGGATATCCAATAATCCAAGATCCGTTGCACGTGGAGTGCGCGACTCCACGCCGCGCACGCCCATCTGTGGCCAATATAACAATCCAATAAATCTAATCTGCGCTCAGTTGGCAGATATTATGTTCCTCTATGGTTGGCAGGGTGTAGCCATCGGAGTAGGTCATTTTTTTTTATAGTTTTGAACACTTTACAGTACATATAAAAAAAAACCAATTACTTATACGCTACGAGTACCTAACTCAACGGCGGCGTACTGCCAACTGACGCCCACTTGTAGTATTTGAGTCAAGTCAGTGAAGTCAAATCAAATCGAATTATTTATTGCGAATATGGGTTAGTAACAGGTGGTTGGTGATACAGTTTGAGTTCGTCCAAAATCAGCGTTTAACGCATGCAGTTTTAGTCAGCGTTACAAGTAGTTACATAGAAAAAACCAAATAAAAATTAAATTATTTATAATATTCAACATGTCAGCTCTTACCTTAAAATAGAAAATTAATAATAAAGTGTCAGATTTAATAAAAAAATTTATGGATTTATCGCTAAGAAACTCATTTATGTTTTAGTATGTAAGATTAATAACTATGCTGATTCATTGAAAAGAAAATAAATGTATAAGTACTTGTGTTGTCGTCGACCGGAAATGACCAACAACGAAGTCGTTGTCGGTCTTTTATGTCAGAAACTGTTTTACACTAGAAGGCGATGAGTTTGACACTGTGTATATTTTGTTCAGTCTTCGTTTAGTCGTCGTGGAGTTAACTAGTGTGAAGTGAAAGCGACAAAATATGTTCAGTTGAATAGCCGACGTCTTTTATTAGTCCGTGAGGGCTAACAAATATGCCTTTTTTATTCATATTAGTTTTAAGTTTCTCTTGAACACGTGTCAGCGTGTGTGTACTCGATTTTTAACTCGCACTCCGCCGGATTCGACGCGGAGTGATGAAAATGGTGTTCTTATGTATGGCCAGCTTAAGGCTAAGCTTACTTTTATGGTCACGGGGTTCGAAGGAAAACTGGAAGTATGTGTCGCTGGAGTACAGTTTGGAGAAATTTAGCCCACAGTGCGGCACCCACGCCGCAAAAGCATTCGCCACATGCACCTCCACGCGCTCCTTAGACATGGTCCTGGCTTCATTCAAAACTCTGTTTTTTCAAAAAAGTATATGTATTATAAATAAATCAACCCAAGAATGCCACTGCTGAAGAAATCGCCCACTACATTGCATTAGCAAAGGCTGACAGAAAAATAAACCCATATTAATGGTGGGCTTTGAGTAACAATAAGAATAGATTTCCTATTTTATGTAAGCTTTAGCAAGCTTACATAAAATAGGAAATCTATTCTCGATACTTAATCACACCAGCAAGCTCTGTTTATTCAGAAAGACTATTTTCCGAGGCAGGTTTAATTTATGAGGAAAAGCGAAACCGACTTGCTCCCGAACGTGCAGACAAAATAGTTTTTTTGGATCATAATCTGCCTCTGTTAGATTTTAAATATTAATTAAAAAGCTTAACAAATTTAATTTCACGAATATGATAGGCACATGCACATATAACTGATAATAATTGATACTGTGTATTGTTTTATTAAGGAAAATAATAAAAATTGATTATTTTTAACTCATTAGTATTTTTGTTCGTTAAAAGTTTATTTTAGACGACTATTCGCCGAATGCCGAATAATACTAGCTATTATTCGGTATTCAACGAATATAGAAAAAATGTCGAGTAATGCCGAATACCGAATAATAGCGAGTATTCGCGGGAACTCTACTGTATGCCAAATTTCATCGAAATCAGTCGAGTTACTTTCAAATTTGTATTATAGTGTGACCATTAGTGCTGTGCACTCCCTGAGGTATGCGCGCGGCGGGATGTGTCGGCCGCTCCGATCTATCAGTCTGCCGTCAACGCTCACGGCGGTAGGTAGCTTTTGTACCGGACGGTCTATGTCAGACGCACACGGGATAAATATTCAAAGATGGGTCGTGCGTTATCTCGTGATATGAAATGGAAGATGAAGTTGAAACAGAATCTATGTCAGAATAACTTTCGTTAGAATATATAATTGTTTGTAAATATAAAAAATGTTCAATAAAACAAGTCCTTTGAATTATAAGTTTAGTTCTTATTTATCACCTGCATATTTTTAATAAAATATGAGTATATTTAAGTTACATTTTAATCAACTAAGTAAGTATCATATATTACAGATAGATAGCCTCCGACCATCGTCCCGCCACAAGTCTTGCCTTAGAAATGCAAACTGATATTGTAAGATATGTCCGACATGTATTGATCTCATGTGAACTCATGCAGTTTTTTCTTTGCCTCCCACCTCGCCGCGCATACCTCAGGGAGTGCACAGCACTAATGGTCACACTATATTAGTAGTAGAAGAAATAAATATTTGCGTTCAAGACACGTGTCAAGTACACACGGCTACACATCTAGCTATAATTTCCAGTATAAGCTGACATCGCATTGTGTAGGCTTTTCGTAGACTGAGAGGTCAGCTTATACTGGAAATTTATAACTTGATGTGTAGCCGTGTGTACCAAGGTACTCACAGAATTTTCGACTTGCCTGTATGTAACGTGTTTTTTGTTCAATCTAAAAACGTCATTGCCAATGAATTGCGTGTCACACCAATTACAGTTAAAGATAAATATGCAATAACTAATATAAATAAATACACAAGAATGCAATACTAATAACAAAAAAAAAGAGAGAAGAAATGGGTACCTTTTCGTAATACTCATTAAATTACAGTACGATATGGAACTACTTACAGGGTTCCATCATGAATCTAAGCATGTAACTACTGGGAACGGGCGACTTCCATGGAACTGCTGGAGGAAAAAAATCCCTGCCTGGTGTTAGAACGTTAGCTTTTTTTTTAAATTAAAACCTAACGGCCTACTGGAAGAGTGCTACTTACTTTGTGATAAATCCAGTCATTTGTTTCCGGTTGGTCCATGAGGAACAGCAAGTTAAAAATATAAATATATTTTTTTTATCTAGCCTATGATGTCCCACTGCTGGGCAAAAGCCCCTCATCTTTCCACTTTTCTCGATATTGTACCAAATCCCTCCAGTCCTTATAAAAAACGTCCAAATCTACGCGCCACAGTTTCTTATGTCGCTTTCCATCCACAGGGATCCATCCAGTTACGACCTTAGTCCACTTATTTGGTTGCATGCGGGAGATATGACCCGCCCAATCCTACTTTAACTTGGCAGCCTTGATACCGACGTCAGCGATGCAGGCCCTTGAGCGCAGCGAGGTGTTCTGGATCTTGTCTATTCTCTTGACACCCAAATTGCTGCGCTCCATCGCTCTTCGGTAAACCCCGAGCCTGGACTTTTGAGATTCAGGCAGAATACACATGTCGAAGAGTTGACGTTTTAGTGATAATGGAAGGTTGCCTTTCATGAATGTCTTCATGGACCAGTAGCTCTTCCAGGCATTGTCGATACGAAAATCCATTTCTTTGTCCTGCCTGTTTTCGAAGGAAGCTAACTGGGCCAAGTAGATGTACTGATCGACATAGTGTATTTCTTGCCCGTCTACCACCAACCAAGTTTCGTGCTAATGGTCATAGTTTGAGTCTTTTATAGATTAAAAATAAATATAATACTTATTTAGTTGTGATATGAGGAAGGATATTGATGAATGAATGAATGAATGAAAATTCTTTATTATACCTTACAAGCTAGACACAACAGATTTATAGAAAAAAAAACAAATAAAAGTAAGCATAATGGGCGGTCTTATCGCTTAACAAAGCGAATTATGAATTATTCCTTAAACCACAACTATATAATACGCCAAGTAAGACACGTGCTAATCAAAAAACTTGATTACATAAACATAGTAGGTACAATTACTGATAATTATACTTTGATTCAAAAACCTAGTTATTTTTGTAAACAAAGGTGTTACCACGTCAAAAATAGTTTCGAAATAGAAGTTTATAGAAGATTACTCAATTTTTCTAAGTACTTATGGTAAGAATGATTTTCTAATCAATTTCCATAGAATGGAAAATAGCAATGGTTTTGTGCAATATATTTTATTATATTTAATTTATTTAACCAAGTTATAAAATGATGAAGAAATAATAGCAGAAAATGTTTTAAGAAACATCGCAGTTTAATGGGAGTAAATCACAGAAGTTCGCAACAATTTATGAATTTTGACAATAGTACGCCATTTTATTTTAATGTAATTTAATTCGTCTCTGGTCCGTCGAAGTCGAATGTGTTACATTCTCTCTGTTTATGTGCAAAACGAAAAAAAACGAAAACAAAACAAAAAACTCAACAAAGCACAAGCTTTGTTGAGACTATGGGTATCAGAGGCATTCCACTACTATGGTTTAAATCATACCTCACTGGGCGTAAACAGCACGTCAAGTTGGAAAACTCTGGATTTCTCGGCATCAGAATTTGGAGTCCGTCAAGGGAGTGTGTTGGGCCCCACATTATTCCTCGCCTATATCAACAGTCTATGCTCAATAAATTTACTAAATGCTAATGTGTTCGCCTTCGCAGATGACACAGCTATCGTATTCCATGGAAATTTATGGGATGAAGTAAATCTGGCAACTCAAAATGGGTTAAGACGTGTCTCACTCTGGCTCCAGCACAACCTCTTGACTTTAAACACAGAAAAAACCAAATACGTCCCGTTTAGTAAAACGAAAAAGACCTCGCCTAAGTCTCAATTTCTGTAAAACTTCACCAAAATCATGAAGATGTATGCGCTGAATTCTGTAGCTGCCCCTCCATAGAAAAGGTACATAATATAAAATACCTCGGCATACTCATTGATGAACATCTAACATGGAAAGACCAAATTTCGACACTATGCCGAAGACTAAGAAAATTACTCCACATTTTCAAACAGATTCGAACCTTTGCGGACCTGCAAACTATCAGACTAGTATATCTAGCATTGTGTCAGTCGGTCCTGTCATATTGTGTATGCTCATGGGGATCAGCATGCAAAACTCACCTGCTTCCGCTAGAACGTACACAGCGTGCCATCTTAAAGGTCGCCTATGGGAAACCCTATCGTTACCCAACCGAGACTCTTTACCAGGACGTGAACCATCTTACCGTCAGGCAAATCTTTGTCTTGGCTACACTGCTTAGATTTCATAAGAGCTCTCCGGTAACAGTTGCGGAAACGTACGGAAATCGGCGGACCGTGTGGAATACATCTAAAATGTCCACTACTTTTGGCAAACGATCACACTTTTTCCTTGGACCTTACATTTATACCAAAATTAATAAAATATTAACCTTAATGCCTCTAACCAGGAACAAGTGTAGAAAGCTTTCTATAACCTGGATTATCTCTCAAAATTACAATGATACTGAGAGGTTATTAATTACACCAACGTAAAGCAGCATGTACTTAACATCACAAATAAGAAAAAAATATATAAATACTAAAGATGTATACAAATATAATTTAACATATTCACGTCCTACATACATACACTTCACATAAGTATTACTCGTGCGCGATAAGTTGGGACCTGAGCGCGGTGACGTCATATTGGCGTGTTTGTACCGCCCGCAAAAAAGCGAACATAACAAGCAGCCGCCCGCGGCTTCGTCTTTGATTTTTTTAACCTAATTTATTATGTTACTCAGGGAGGACGCTGCTTTTTATCTAATCCATTTTACACTATTTGAATAAAATAAAAATACAATGTTTAAGTTTATACATTTATTTTATCTATTATCTATATATATTATTTACATTATCTCATCTTCGTCACTACTTAGTGGATTTATGCCTTCTAGAGGTTGTTCTTCGTCCTCAGTCTCGCTATAATCACCTGACGAAGAGGTATCCGATAAATTTACAATTAATTGCGATTCATTCGTCTCTTGTAAGAGGTCATCGTCCCAATACTTTTGTCGAAGCCTGTCCACATGTTGACTTCTTTTTTCCAGTCACTCTCACTTATGCTGGTAATTGCATCTCTCGTTAATATTTCTATTTCCCTTTCTGACTGGTTGATATTTTTATCGGCTACTCTTTGCTTGACCAAATTCCTAGTAAAAAATAGTGATGCGAACTGTACAATACGGGCGCCATCGGGGAAGTGCAAGGGAAGCGGTCGAGTAGTCGCATTCCTAGCAGGTCCCAAGTTATCGCGCACGAGTAATACACCGTAACACTCCCCCCCCCCCCCCCCCCTTATCACGTACACACCACGTATGCACTTCTAAATTACTTCACAACTACATCCATAATCATATCTGACCTTATCTACATTTGATATTGATACTTACTCTACACACTAAACGAGCAATTGCAATTTAATCTGGATATTGTTGATAAATTGATTTATTTTATTAAGTACATGTTCGGAAGGGAACTAACCCCCACAACACAGGGCTTTCTTAGGGTGGGGGTTAGGGAACTATATAAAGTGAGACTATAACTATCTATTTATCTTTTCATACTTGACATTAATTTTATTTTTTCTTTTATCATGCTTAGCTTAGTTATAATATATTTATTGTTGTATCATGTACTAAATAAAGATTTATTTATTATAATTTTTTTATAATTATATAGATACATATAAAATATTAATTATAATATAATATATTATATATTAATAATATCTATACTAATATTTTAAAGAGGAAAGTTTTGTATTATGTGTGTCAGTTTGTAACATGGTTTGTAACGAATAAATTCAAAAACTACTGAATTATTAAAGTACTAATATCACTATTAAAAAAATAGGAGTTGGTTGTAGAAGGATGAAAATGTATGATGTTTGTTTTATGGGAGCCCCCTTATACATTTGTTTTATTTTAATTTAATTATTTAATTTTAAATTGAATATATAACTAAATATTCTGTGAATATTTGAAGCCTCTACCTGTTGCCGTTATCAATATCGAGCAAAAACGAGCAAAAAATTTACGTTTGTTGTATGGGAGCCCCCCTTAAATATTTTATACTATTCTTTTGTTAGTATTTGTTGTTAAAGCGGCAACAGAAATACATCATCAGTAAAAACCAATAAACATGAACTCCCGCTACCTGTAATTTAAATGAAACTGTAGGTCACGGTGTTAGTTGCGCATTTGGTGGATCTATTTTATTAGTCAAAGATTAAGGCCGGCTTGCAAAACGATCCCTAAACGTATTTAGCGACTAAACATGTTTAAATTTTACGTATTTAAATGATTTGACAACTCCTTAAATCATATTTAGCTGCTAAATACGCTTAGGCATCGTTGCGTGAGTCGCCCCTAAGAATATGTTTTTTATGTTTGACTCAGATCTCAGTTCGAGGCGAACCACTAGTTATTTCAATTTTAATAGTATAACTACCTCCCAGAAAAAAACTGTAAGGTAATGGTGGTATCATACTGTAAAGTACCATCGGGTAAAATTTTACTTTGAGAACATCTAACACGCCATCCTAACCTATCAACAACAAATTGTTTACATTTTTCCAATAGCAGATTTAAAACCATTTTTTGCCGTATGGCGCAAAATAAATATTTTCTATTTTATGAATTCATTAATAACCTTATAAGGTCAAATGAGGTTATTAAACTTATGGCGCTAACCGTAGCCGATGACCTTGAGCAAATAGGCATAGCTTCGGCCCCGCACTTTCCGCCACACGCATCTAACCGACCATCAAAAAGGTGAGCGCGAGGCAGACGAGCAAAACCCTCCCGTACGACAGTCAGCGGTACACTGCCGCCTGTCGCCCGCGCAACCACCTTCTAGGTACCTTTTAAAGGTACGCCTGCTAATTATTCTGAAAAATTGAAAATAATTAATTGCCACGTGAAAGACCGTCCCAGCACAGCATCATTTGTTCATCTTGAAGGTATAGTCCTTGCCCACATTTAGGTGAAAGAAAAATTACAAAATTTTACGTCGTTTAGAGCTTGGATCAAATTGAAAGCCAAAAACAACTACATTTCGTTATTTTTTTTTCTTATCTATACTAATATTATAAAGAGGAACGATTTGTATTTTTGTGTGTATGTTTGTAATGAATAAACTCTAAAACTACTATGCTGATTTCAAAAACTATTTCACCATTAGAAAGCTACATTCACCCCGAGTGACATAAATTATACTTATTACTAGAAAAGATTAAGGGTCTTTACTAAAACTTAAGTAACGTAACCCAAGGTGTAAAAAAGTGCCCTAAAACGTCTTTCGTCGCATGCGCTGCGGAAACTATTGATGATAGAACAAAAGTATGTTTTACAATATTAAATAACATATCAATATCTACAAAAAACTTTGGGATACCATATTACTTAATATTATAAAGAGGAAAGGTTTGTTTTCGCTTTGCAGATAGTGGGTCAATAAATGACTTATATTTTTTTGAGCACATAAAACTGATTCCTCCCTGAGGAGAAAGCCTCCAAATAAGACCCATCAGCTACTATATTCACCTTAAGGGGACACCGGAGGGACAATCGCCCATACAACAATTACTACCAAGATCATTTCTAATTGGAGCATATTTCTACCTTAATAAGGTATTATTTTAATTTGAATAGTATTTATCTAGGTTCCCAACCATATATTAGATCAAAAAACTTACTTAAAATGAAATAGAAGCGTATCGCATTCTGCATGTTTTTACGTCATAAAAGACCTGTTTTAAACCTAATTATTTCATGTTAAAAACAACAACATCTTACGTATCCTAGTCATGGGAACATAGATTATATCGTCTAGTTACAGAATAACAACACAATGAGAAAAATACAACAAGTTTTCAGTCATCATTTTTGGTATTACGGAACACGGTCAAAATCTAATCAAATTTAGAATCGTTCTATTGCTATCACTGTCGCTCTGCGTGGCTAAACTTATTATTTATTATTTATTCATTATTGTACACAAATAGATTTACAGATAAAAAATAGCTTACAAAATGGACATGTACAAAGGCGAGCTTAACCCTAATAAGAGTTTTCTTCCAGCAAACCTTTGAAGATAGAGATATTTGATTATAGTGGTGGGTACGTGCACAGAGAATGACATTGGAGTAGAATACTAATATATAGTATATACTATAATAAATACAACACTTAACCATATTAAAAAATAATAATAATACCTATATACTATACCTACATTAGAGATAAACATAATATATTATACAAAATATAAATAATATACCTACTTATACATAATAAATAACCTAAAAGCTTACAAGGACAGGTAATGCTCTTTCACTCTAAGCTTAAAAGTGCTTAGTGATGGACTTGCGCGGATAGAGTGTGGTAGAGAATTCCACAGGTTGACTCCATGGACAGTGAAGGAACCGCCATAGCGACTGGAGGAATGAGGAGGGGTTTTGAGAAGGAGGGACTTAGATGACCTACAAGTCATCTCCGGTAGGACAAGAAAATCGAAGCGCTCACGGAGGTAAGAAGGAGCTAAAGGATTGAAAAGAGTGTTGAAGAGAAAAGTTACAACATGAAGATCACGTCGACGACGAATGTACGAATGTATGTAACTTCGTCAGTAAACAGGGATAGCGATATTCAGGCCGAAGTTTTTGACGTGGCCGAATTGAAGTTGAGCTCAGTGTTCGCCGGCGCGTTAATAAGAAGAGCCCAAGAGGTTAAAACTGTCATAGTTAATGTTGCCACCCTGTATCATGTAAATGTTTTTTAGAATAACTAGTTTCTCTTTATGAAAATCGCAAATAAGGAAAGCAAAGCTACATTTTGATTACAACAACGCTACAATTCTTACCCTACAATGTAGTATGCTGTTGAATGACCTCTCCTTATGATTTCTCCAGGGATGTACTCGTACCTCGGTTTAAATAATCTACTATGTTCCTAGTTTGTTACTATTTTCAAAGAATACTACAGACACTCCATTTTTTGACTCGTCAAACTTTCAATCAGCTTAGAATTACGTGAATAAAAAAACGTCAAATATCACAGTAATATTATAAACTAACCGTTGCCCGCGACTTCGTATGCGTTACTACTCAATGTGTAGGTAACCTAAAAATAAAGCTAAACTCGCTTTTGCCACTTGACTTGACACCCCATTTTTATCACACGGGAAGTGATTTATGGGATAAAAGGTAGCCTATGTGGTAATACAGGTTACATTCTACATATATACCCAATTTCATCGAAATTGGTTAAGCCGTTACGACGTTATTGAGTAGGTAACAAAAAAACAAACATCCAAACTTTCACATTTATAATATTAGTGTAATGTGAAAGTTTGGATGTTTGTTTGTTACTCAATCAGGTCATAACGGCTGCGGCTGCGCCAATTTCAATTGAATTTGGTATGTCGATAGATTATTACCTGGATTGACACTCTACTTTTCATTAACAAAACACGCGCGCGAAGCCGCGGGCGGAAGCTAGTAACAAAATATATTTGTCAAAATTAAAGTAACAAGCATGAATACTAATAGATAATGGTTGTTTTTGAAAACAAGACTAATTAAAAGTAATAAATTAGATTTTTGAGACCGCCCATTATGCATTTTTTTCATTTTGTTGTATCTAGTTTGTAATGTATAAAACAAGGGTTTTGTACATTCATTCAAACTATACCTAAAAAGCAAATATAAACGCTTAAAATTTACCCTTATTAATAATTGTGTTCAGAACAAACAATACGATAGCATAAAATAATATGGTGAAATATGTATTTGTAATTTGTAATTTATTTTCAGTTAACTTTTTTACATGTGATACAATGTGAACACTGGAAAATGCATTAGTAAATACTGTGTCGCAGTTTCCAGTGCCCGTTCATACAATTAAATGAGTTTGACGTACTTGATTATAGGTAGGTATACAATAAATTAAATAATTAACAAAACAAAAGTGATTCTTAATCTACAAACAAGACCGGTCAGGTACGAGTAAGACTCGCACCGAGGGTTCCGAACCTAAATAGGTTAATTATCATGTTAATTGAGCAGCGCCATCTAGTTATGTGACCGGTAAACCAAGAAAACTTTTATGAAAGATTTGTAATAAACTGTTCTAGATAGAAGTTTTGTTATAATTTTCCTGTAATCCTTGCTTAAATATTTATCAATCATATTAATTTCAGATTGATCACTTTGCAAACTTTGGAGATAATGATAAGACTGTATTTTTTCATATTTCATTATAACTCCAAATCAGTAAACAAAAATAAAATGGTTTTGGAATGTTTAAATAAATTTCTTGATATAATACCCCACTTTACCTAAGTACACCTATTTTGAAATTTTTACCTCTAACATCCACAACCTCTTTTGGCCATCAAAAAACATTTTTGATTTTTTTATATGCAATAGAGAAAGGTCAGTATTATTTATAACTTTTTTTTTATTTTCTTTTTATACGAATTGGAGATGGAACAAGCCTATGGCCTACTTGATGTTAAGTGGTTACCATCGCCTATAACAAAGCATCGCCTCGTAGGTCACGCTCCTTAGGTATGTGCCCTACGATGCACTACCCTGTTTCCACCAACTTGAGGCATACAGGTGTAAAGCCTCATGTGTCTGTAACTGTTCCAAATTGTAAGTGGATAGAATATTTAGTAGCGAGATAATCAGCTGTAACTGACGAACGGAAGGACGGACAAAGTCTCACCATATGGGTTCCTTTTTAGGGTTTCCTAAAGCTCCGATGTCTGTCCGTCCGTCATCAGGCTGTATCTCATGAACCGTGATAATTAGACAGTTGAAATTTTTACAGATGATGTTGCCGCTATAACAAAAAATACTAAATAACTAATAAAATAAATATTTAAGGGCTCCCATACAACATGATTGAACAACGTGATTTTTTTGCCCGTTTTTGCTCGACCTTGATAACGGCAACAGGTAGACGCTTCAAATAATCACAGAATATTGAGTTCTATTAATCACTTTAAAAATAAATAATTAAATTAAAATAACATTAATGTTTATGGGGGGCTCCCATACAACAGATATGATTTTTTGTCGTTTTTATAGTTAATGGCACATAACCCTTCGTGCGCGAGTCCGACTCGCACTTAGCCGGTTATTTTTACATTTTCGTGTGAAAACTTAAAAATATCTCATTTCCCTTTAATATATGCTATTAAAATTGTTTACACAACGCTAGAGTTTGCTTAATTTCGCTCATAGCAGGTTGTTCAAAACAATTCGCCCGTTTCGGCTATAAATTACGCAACCAGGTCATTCAGGTGATTGCACTACAACGCTGTACGTACATACACAGGCTGAAATGATAAACCTGGTTTACTCACTAAAGATTGCAAAGAAATTGACAAAATGCATTTTGCAATCTTTATGTCAATACTTTGGTTTTTTGGACACGTTAGCACCTTCGTTCACAAGGCTACGTAAATCTTTGATACTGATGTTACAGCACCGTTGCCAGATTTTTTTTTGTGAAGTCGGGATTTTGAAATATTTTGAGTGAAAAATGCTGGATTCTTTCGTCGAAAGCGGGACAGTAAAACAACCGTTTATGTATAATCAGAAATTTTTAAATATTTATCTTCTTATTTATTGCGTGACAATAGATGGAAAAAATGGCCATAGAAAATATATTTTAATAAAAACATAAAATTTAAATCAGGTTTACCTTATCGTTAGGTATAGTGTGACCATTAGTGCTGTGCACTCCCTGAGGTATGCGCGGCGAGGTGGGAGGCAAAGAAAAAACTGCATGAGTTCACATGAGATCAATACATGTCGGACATACATATGTATCTTACGATATCAGTTTGCATTTCTAATGCAAGACTTGTGGCGGGACGATGGTCGGAGGCTATCTATCTGTAATATATTATACTTACTCAGTTGATTAAAATGTAACTTAAATATACTCATATTTTATTAAAAATATGCAGGTGATAAATAAGAACTAAACTTATAATTCAAAGGACTTGTTTTATTGAACATTTTTTATATTTACAAACAAATATACATTCTAACGAAAGTTATTCTGACATAGATTCTGTTTCAACTTCATCTTCCATTTCATATCACGAGATAACGCACGACCCATCTTTGAATATTTATCTCATGTGCGTCTGACATAGACAGTCCGATACAAATAACACTACCTGCCGCCACGAGCGTTGACGGCGAACTGACAGAGCGCAGCAGACGATTCTCCCCCCCGTCTCGCCGCGCGCATTCCTCAGGGAGTGCACAGCACTAATGGTCACACTATAGTTGAGTCTTTTTTGTCTTCTGAATAAAGAAATAAAAATCAAATAAAATAGTTTTATTTATTAGAAAAAATGTGGTGTTTCAAACAATAGTCTGAGAAGTGAGCGTTACAAGTTGTAACTTACAATATGACAATAATTATTTATAAGAAGTACTTAATCTATGAAAATAAAAACAAAAACATTTATTTGACACGACACACGTACAAAATACAAACAAAAAAGAAGATGGTGACAAAGTTGTAATGCAGAACCTTGACTTCTGGCGCTAAAAAGTAGGTGGGTGTAAATACAAAGTTAAGAAGACATAAAAGGACAAGAATACCAAAAGTCGAGGGTTACAGTTAATCAAAAAAAAAATACAGGAATATCTCACGCAACTTCCATCATAATTACAAGGTCGAGTCATGCCAAAATGGCGTCAGCTGTGCCAAGTATGTAGACTAGAACCTAGCTACTTAACGCTGGTATTCTGCTGACCCCAGATAGTGTCGTCACGGATATGATATTCATTATATTTCTGTAAAGATTTAACTTTTTATTTTAAAGTTTCCGCAGCACGCTGCACGCACGGTCGAGTTATCCCCGAAAAGCGGGACTGCACTTGTCCCGCGCGGGACATTTAATTTTGATTTAAAATTCGGGACGTCTGGAAACGCTATCGCATATATATATATATATATATATATATATATATATATATATATGTCGGCGCAAGACCATCTTAATTATAAGCTTACTAATTAAATTATTAAATATCAAATCAAATTACGAATTAAGTTTCGGTTCTCAATGTAAGTTTCAACTTTCTCCGTTAAACGGAACGTAATTGTTTGTCTTTGTTTTCAAGGACAAATAATTAGCTACTCGACATTGTTTTTAGATTATTTCTAGACCTGAAAATAAATGCTAAATTAAAATCCTGATTTGTAAAAGGCGAGCGATGAATCTCACGGTTGTTTGCATTATGATAAACTTAAAGCAAACACTCGCTTGAAGCCTTGAACATCGCATTTATTGGTAAAGATTTATTAACAACGGATGTTGATTGCTTCCGACTAAAACTAAAAACAAGTTCTAAAACCAATCTGAAGGTTCTAAATACGTTTAAAAATTGATTAATAAATTTACAGACTAAATCAGTAATTGTAACAATTTATTTGAGAGAAATGGTTTCTAAAATTGACTTAGTACCGCACGACGCCAAGTTTGGTAATGGATCGCAAAAAGCAACCGGGCTTCCGACGACACTTTTTGAAGGTGAGCCGTCGAGCCAAGTCCTGTGAGTACCTACCACCTAATATTTACCTTAAGAGTTAGCTGTTAAGACAATTATTGTGAATATTAATAAAAGCTGTTTTATCGTTTGCAATGAGTGATTTTAATGTTGGAAATAGTGACGTCAGCTTAACAGACGTCACTGTTTCAAAAAATCCTGTTGGTCAAGATACTCCGTTATATATATATATATATATTAGCTAGTACATTTGTATCGAGTCGCGAGTTTCAAGTAGCGTACGGTCCGTATACACTAAGTGACACGACATTGATTGATTAATCGTAAGACACGAATTGCCTATATATCGTCTATATCGACAAGCGTGTATGTGCAAAAAATAATATATTAATATCCAAAAAATTTTACTGTCTATAAAATAAAAATAATGATAAAAAGATACCAACCTGTTAAATTAACGGCCTTTCCTACTCCTATCCAAGCTTTTTCTGTAATCTCCTTTTGTGAATATTCTTTAAAGTTATAATTGTAGGTCGCGTGTTTTTTTTTGTGGAAGAAGCAATCAAAGAGGTTAACGATGTGAAAGAAGCAACCAATGAGGATATGAAGAAAAATGCAAAAAAGAAGATATCGAAGATGACAAAGCAATCAAAGAGGATATAAAAATAGAAAAAGCAAACAAAAAGAATATCAAAGTAAGAGCAGAAATCAAGGAGGATATCAAAGTGGAACAAGCAATCAAAGAGGATATCAAAATGGAAAAAGCATTCAAAGAGGATTTCTAAGTGCAAAAAGCAATTAAACAGGATATTGAAGTGGCAAAAGCATTTAATGAGGATGACGAACAAAGAAAAGCATTCCTGGACCTGAATTCCCTGGACCTGGACCTCCTGGATCCCACCCCGACTTGGACTCACTGGACTTGGACCCCTGGACCAAGATCCCCTGGACCTGGACTCGCTGGACCTTGACCCACTGGACCTTGACCCCCTGGATCAGCACCCATGGACCTGAACTCCCTGGATCTTGATCTCCTGGACCTGGATCTGGTCACCCTGGATCTGGACCCCTAGACCTTAACCCCCTGGACTTAAACCCCCTGGAGGAGGAGGAGGAGGAGGAGGAGGAGGAGGAGGAGGAGGAGGAGGAGGAAGAGGAAGAGGAAGAGGAAGAGGAAGAGGAAGAGGAAGAGGAAGAGGAAGAGTAAGAGGAAGAGGAAGAGGAAGAGGAAGAGGAAGAGGAAGAGGAAGAGGAAGAGGAAGAGGAAGAGGAAGAGGAAGAGGAAGAGGAAGAGGAAGAGGAAGAGGAAGAGGAAGAGGAAGAGGAAGAGGAAGAGGAAGAGGAAGAGGAAGAGGAAGAGGAAGAGGAAGAGGAAGAGGAAGAGGAAGAGGAAGAGGAAGAGGAAGAGGAAGAGGAAGAGGAAGAGGAAGAGGAAGAGGAAGAGGAAGAGGAAGAGGAAGAGGAAGAGGAAGAGGAAGAGGAAGAGGAAGAGGAAGAGGAAGAGGAAGAGGAAGAGGAAGAGGAAGAGGAAGGGGAAGGGGAAGGGGAAGGGGAAGGGGAAGGGGAAGGGGAAGGGGAAGGGGAAGGGGAAGGGGAAGGGGAAGAGGAAGAGGAAGAGGAAGAGGAAGAGGAAGAGGAAGAGGAAGAGGAAGAGGAAGAGGAAGAGGAAGAGGAAGAGGAAGAGGAAGAGGAAGAGGAAGAGGAAGAGGAAGAGGAAGAGGAAGAGGAAGAGGAAGAGGAAGAGGAAGAGGAAGAGGAAGAGGAAGAGGAAGAGGAAGAGGAAGAGGAAGAGGAAGAGGAAGAGGAAGAGGAAGAGGAAGAGGAAGAGGAAGAGGAAGAGGAAGAGGAAGAGGAAGAGGAAGAGGAAGAGGAAGAGGAAGAGGAAGAGGAAGAGGAAGAGGAAGAGGAAGAGGAAGAAGAGGAAGAATAAGAAGAGGAAGACGAAGAAGAAGACGAAGAGGAACACGAAGAAGAAGAAGAAGACGAAGAAGAAGACGAAGAAGAATACGAGGAAGAAGACGAAGAAGAAGACGAAGAAGAAGACGAAGAAGAAGACGAAGAAGATGACGAAGAAGAAGACGAAGAAGAAGACGAAGAAGAAGACGAAGAAGAAGACGAAGAAGAAGCCGAAGAAGAAGACGAAGAAGAAGACGAAGAAGAAGACGTAGAAGAAGACGAAGAAGAAGAAGACGAAGAAGAAGAAGACGAAGAAAAAGAAAACGAAGAAGACGAAGACAAAGAAGACGAAGAAGAAGAAGACGAAGAAGAAGAAGACGAAGAAGAAGAAGACAAAGAAGAAGAAGACGAAGAAGAAGAAGACGAAGAAGAAGAATACATAGAAGAAGAAGACGAAGAAGAAGAAGACGAAGAAGAAGAAGACGAAGAAGAAGAAGACATGTGCCTGTGCTCCCTGGATCTAGACCCTCTAGACCTGGTCCCCTGGACTTGGACTGCTTGGATTAGGACCCTCTGGACTAAGACCCCCTGGACCTGGAACCCTGGATCTTGACCTGCTGGACCTGGACCCCCTGGATCCAGAACCCTTTGATCTGGACCTGGACCCCCTAGACCTGGGCCCCCCTTGTCCTTGACTCGTTGGATCAGGAATTCCTGGACCTGGACCCCTTGGACCTGGATCTCATGGATCAGGACCCTCTGGATCAGGACCGCCTGGACTTGGATCCCATAGACCTGGACCCCCTGGAACTGGACTTTCTGAACCTGGATCTCTTGGATCATGACACCCTGGATCAGGACTTCCTGGATCAGGACCCCCTAGATCAGGACTTTCTGGATCAGGACGCTCTGGGTAAGGACCCCTGGACCTGGATATCGTAGACCTGGTCCCCCTGGACCTGGACTACCTGGATCAGGACCCCCTGGACCTGGACCTTGACCCCTGGATCTTCCCCTCCTGGACCTGGCCCCCTGGACCTGAACTCTCTGGACTGTCCCCCTAAATCAGGACCCCCTGGATCTGAACATGGACCCCCTGTATTTGGACCCTATAGACCTGAACCCCCTGGATCTGCACCCCTTGGATCAGGACCCCCTGGACTTGGACCCCCTAGACCTGGACCCCCTGGATTAAGACCCTGGATCATGATCCCTTGGACCTGAGCTCCCTGGACCTTAAGCTCCTGGACCTAGATTTTTTGAACCTGGATGACCTGGACCCCTGGACCTGGACTCCCCGCACCTGGACCCCTGGACCTGGACCCCCTGGATCTGGACCCCCCATGAGTTGATGAGACTGCAGTAATTAGTTGATATAACTGCGGGAATTAGTTGATAATACTGTGGTATTGAGTTTATAATACTGCGATAATGAGTTGATAAATTTCGGTAATTATTTGAAAATACTGCGGTTATTAGTCATAATACTGCGGTAATGAGTTAATAATACTGCGGTAATGTATTAATAATACTGCGGTAATGAGTTGATAATATTGCGGCAATGAGTTAATAATACTGAGGTAATGAGTTGATGATACTGCGATAATGAGTTGATAATACTGCTGTAATAAGTCGATAATACTGCGGTAATGAGTTTATAATACTGCTGTAATTAGTTGATAATACCGCGTTAACGAGTTGCTAATACAGCGGTAATGAGTTGATAATGCCATGGTAATGACTTGATCATCTGGACTCCCTGGACCAAGACCCCCTGGACCGGACTCCCTGAACCTGGACCCCCTGGATCTCAACCCCCTGGATCTTGATCCCTTGGGCCTAAACCCCATAGACCTGGACTCGCTGGACCTTGACTCCTTAACCTGGACCCCTGGATCTGGACCCCTTAGACCTGGATCCCTTAGACCTGGACCCCTGGATCTGGACCCCCTGGACCTGGACCGCTGGACCTGGGCTTCCTGGACCTGGACCCCCTGAAACTGGACCCTTGGATCAGGTATTTCTGGACCTGGACCTCTGGACCTAGACCTGGACCCCCTGGACCTGGACCCTCTGGATCTTTGGCATAATAATCCTGTTGAAAGTTGGATGTAACAATGTAAAACGGCAAAAAAAATGTTGCATGATGATGATGATGGACGTTGCATGTGAAAAAATAATGATTGCTTAAAAAAACAAATAGACACAATGTGAAACACAATGATGAAGCATTTTTTTAAATGTACGGTAAGATAACTCTATATTGTACACCAAAGTACAGAACATAATTTTTACATATAAATTTAGTACAATGGGTGGTCTTATCGCTAAAAGCGATCTCTTCCAGACAATCTTTCAATGGACGGGGTTATAATTTATCACATGACGGCGGTGCATCTATATAAAATTAAAAACATACCTACATACTATAAACCTAAAATACAAGTAATAACCCAAATTTAATTGAAATAAAATAAGCAACCATAAAAAATGGTTATGATGAATTAACAAGCAGTTACAACTTCAACACAGGGACAGATAATGGGCGTGTACTTTTGTTTTAAAATTACTAATAGACTTGGATGTTCTTATAGAAAGGGACAAAGCGTTCCACAATCGTACGGCTGTTACACTGAAGGATCAACTTTAAAACTCTCTCTAGAATTTCATCCTGGTCAGATGCGAATAATCTTGTCCTTAATCCACTTAAAACGAAATATATGATCCTGGGAAGTAAGCACCAAATAGCCTCATTGAACTTAAATAAACGTATTTTGCTGTAGAATCAACCTGTTGAGCGTGTCTTTGAGTCACGTAATTTGGGACTTAACATGGATGTGGACTTGCGTTTTGAAAAACATGTTGCAGATTGTGTACAAATTGCTTCTACAGGCTAAAAGTTTTGTACAAGATAAGATCTTAGTGAAGAGGTTCGCGTACGTCTTGTCGCGTCGTTGGTTTTATCAAAACTTAACTACGCTGACACTGTGTATGGCTCAAGGTTGCTAGCGAGAACCGAACGCTTTATACAGCGAGTTCAAACCGCATGCGCAAGGTTTTGTTTTATTGTACCACCTAGGAGCCATATTACACCTTTTCTAAATGAGCACTTTAGTTTAAAAATGAAATTACGACGCAAGCTTCATCTGGCCTATCTTCTTTTTGGTGTCATAAACTACAGAACACCTAAATACCTATACGACAAGCTAATTTGGATGACTAGTCGAAGAGACTGTGCAAGTCGGCAGTGCTACAAGCAACTGTCTACTCAACATCACCGATCAGAGAGTTTCAGGGGTAGTTTCAAATATGCGGCTTCCAAGTGTTGGAACAATATGCCACCACCAATTAGAAATTCCAAAATTGCAACAGCTTTAGAAAAAAACTAAAAATATTTCTAATGGAAGCCTAAATACAACATGGTAACATCAATGTCGACCTCTCTTTGATCTAGTCATCCAATAACTCTTTTTACATAAGTTTAACTAAATCAATATATTTTAAATAGTAACCCATATTTATTTATATATATAACAATTTACCATAACCTTAGAAATCGTAAGAAAGTTCATAAGTTGTATGTTTATATATATAGGTATGTAATATTCTTTAGTAAAGTATGTTTATAAAATTTATATTTACATTTAAACAAAACTCTACACACCATTTATTCAATCACTTCTTTATTTATTTATTTTTTTATTTTTCTACGTAGCTGCTGCACTACTTATTGCTTCTGGTTTCAGCTGAAAATCAGCGTTGGGTGCTTGACATCCAACATTATGCTGAGCTGAACGCCATTTTGGTACGCAGACACATGAGTCGAACTTGTTTTATTGGATTCAATTGTATCTACTGTTCCTTTAAATTATTTCATGTGTAATTTTGTGTGTACCAAATAAATGATTATTCTATTCTATCTTATGGACAGGAGCTTTAAGTTGGATCTTAAGCTTTAAGTGGGAAGCTGAAGAACAACAGAGGCAACCAGCTGTTTTTGAATTGAGCCGTGACTATGCCTGTTTAGCACCTCGATTACCGCGTTATCAAAATACATGTCATTAGCAGGCACGGCATGTTCCAATCTTTGAAGGCAAGCACGCTCAACCAACCTATGTTTTACACTGAAAATATAACTAGTGGTTTGACTAGAACTGCGATCTTGCGAGTCTCCCCTATAAACAAAAAAATAATATCTGTACCTATCTTTGACTATCAAAATAGTGCCACGAAATAGTTTCCACTTTATTTGACCTACAGTTTCATTCTAATTACAGGTAACGGTAGTTCATGTTTAGTGGATGCTGTTTATTTGGGTTAGAATTGTTTTTATTATGGCTAATAACTACAAGGTTTAAACTAAAAACAAAAACAGGGTCGAAATATACTCACAAAGACCTTATTAGACGTGCCGTTAGACCGTGTAGTCACATTTTGTTTTTTTTTTACTCCACATGTACTCCAATATATTCCACATTTTAGCTCATTTAATTACACCAAAATTGTACCATCACTACCTACCTGTATACCAAATTTTACGAGTATTAGATAAACGCTTCGAAAGTTACCCTCGAACATAGTACATACATACATACAACCTAGTTTAGTTGGAGATCTCGCTTCACTCGATCAAATAGGTGGCATTGAATAGGGTCTAACGTAGTGGACGTCTTCATAGCTCGAAGAACTGACATCCCACTGCAAAGCGAAACGTAGGAAGGTCCCTAATTCTAATTCTAGGGTGGGGGGAATAAGATCCGCACTGACGTCTCGCATTGGACTGTATTGTGCATTACCCCCCTTCTAAATCGACCCTAGCCATTCCAGTTCCTTGAAATAATGAAGTAGGTTTTTGGGTTGATGGCAACAGCTTTCCAGGATCTCCCTAAATGTTGTAAATGTCAGCCCCAGCTACTAGATGGAAATATGACCTAACTTGCTTCCGCCTGCGGCTTCGCACGCCTTGTTTGTCAATAAAAAGTAGCCTATGTTTTAATCTATTTATATACCAAATTTCATCGCAATCGGTTCAGCCGTTACGGCGTGTTTGAGTAACAAATAAACAAACATCCAAACTTTTGCATATATAATATTAAAATAGAATACTCTAAATTGCACACAAAAAAAATTAAACATACAAGAAATACACAAAACCGGCCAAGTGCGAGTCGAACTCGCGCACGAAGGGTTGCGTACCTATAAAAATGGCAAAAAAATCACGTTTGTTGTATGGGAACCCCCTTAAATATTTCTTTTATTTTAATTTCATCAACTATTTTTAAAGTAAATAAATAAATAAAATAATAAGTAAAAAAATATTGCTGGAAATTTCACACAGCGCTATCTAGCCCCAAACTAAGCAAAGTTTGTACTATAGGATCCAGATAACTGGTAGAATACTTATAAACTTTTTTTTATAAAAACATACTTATAATATATAGAAAAACATCCAGACCCGGAATAAATATCTGTAGATCATGCAAACATTTGTTCCGCGGAAGGAATCAAACCCGCAACCTCCTGCGTCTCGGCCGGCTATTCGCCCACTGCGCCACGGAGGTCAACTCACGAATAAAAATCTTGTCAAAGTGAATATATATTATATAATATTCCATTCTGTGAATATTTCAACCTGTTGCCGTTATCAATATCGAGCTAAAACGAGCAAAAAAATCACGTTTGTTGTATGGGAGCCCCCCTTAAATATTTATTTTATTCTGTTTTTAGTAAGTAATTGTTGTTATAGCGGCAACAAAAATACATTATCTGTGAAAATTCCAATTGTCTAATTATCACGGTTCATGAGAGATCACAGCCTGGTGACAGACAGACAGAGGAGTTTTAGTAATAGGGTCCCGTTTGACCCTTTGGGTACGGAACCCTAAAAATAAAGGTATGTACAATGGGCGGTCTTATTGCTAAAAGCGATCTCTTCCAGACGGATTTTCTAGGAGCTGTTGGGTGCCGTAAGTACGAGATATATGTAATTATCCGGAAATATATTTGCGTAACAATATGTTCAGCGTTGGACGTCCCATTGCCGGTATGATGATGACAGTGGTTGTTCCGAGTATCTCTTACAACTGAGCACTTCCGTGTTTTTTTACGGATGTCGTGCTGATTCAAAATGAAAACAGTGCTTCTCAAATTACAGAGACGTGTGGTGTATAATTGTGTACCAATTTGAACGTGCAGTACACATTCCGGAATTCAGGTCCAAATAATGGAACTGCTCTGTTGTATAATTTCAGATTGATTATTTTGTAAAAGCTCAGGCACTTATTAGCTGGAGGGAGCCGATATCGAGTTTACAATGACCAACTCAAAGTCGAAGTCAAAATCTTTTATTCAGTAAAATCACAAGGATCACTTGGAAACGTCAATTTTACTGCCTGTTCTTTCGCGACCAAGCCAGGAAAGAAGGCAAGAAACAAGACTGGTTGTAAGGGTTCCGTAGCCAGATGGCAAAAAACGGGACCCCTATGGATTCGGCATGTCTGTCTGTCTGTCCGTCCGTATGCCACAGCCACTTTTTTTCGAAACTATAAGAACTATACTATTGAAACTTGGCATATAGCTGTATTCTGTGAACCGCATTAAGATTTTTACACAAACACAGAAAAAAAAACAATAAATTTTGGGGTTTCCCTATACTAAGAACTGAAACTTATTTTTTTTTATCAAGCCCATACGTGTGGGGTATCTATGGATAGGTCTTCAAAAAAGATATTGAGGTTTTTAATATAATTTTTTTCTAAACCGAATAGTTTGCGCGAGAGACACTTCCAAAGTGGTAAAATTTGTGTTTCCCCCCCTGTAACTTCTAAAATAAGAGAATGATAAAACTAAAAAAAAATATATGATGTACATTACCATGCAAACTTCCACTGAAAATTGATTTAAACGAGATCTAATAAGCAGTTTTTTTACTACGTCATAAATCGTAAACCGCAATTTACCTTTCATTCAATCAACTCAAATATAAAAAAAATACAAACTACAAGAACTTTTATATTATGTAACTTGCTGCTACGGAACCCTTCATGGACGAGTCCGACTCGCACTTGGCCGCTTTTTTATTTTTTTAAGGATCCTTTTAGAATACATAACAATAAAGAAAATAAATTACGTCTAAATTGTAATACTTTTGAACGAGTTGGAGCAATTTCAATCCCAAGCTTCTCTATTATTTAAATAATCCGATATTTTATAGTAGGCTTTTTTAAAAAGATTTCGTTTAATAACGTTTTAGTTAATTGTCAATTTTTATACATCACTTGGGAGTTTGTTATAAAAGCGTACACCTTGCCCTTTAAACGATTTACTAACTTTAAGGAGTCTACAAGGGACAACATGAGTATCAAGTTTCAGAGCAAGAATGGTGAAAAATATCAAAACCCATGTTAAAGGACACTGTACGCTGAAACAAGATAATTAAATTCTTTTTACTTGCTTTCACCAGACAAAGCCAAAGCTTTCTTATTTAAGTAATATAACCTATTTTATTTTATCAAAACTTCAGTAAACAGTTCCAGTGAATGTCAAACTTGAGCCCAACTCAAGTTCTCTAGAGATTCACAGGAGATACTTAGCTGTAATTTGCGTCACTCAATATTTGTCTGGCTCATTTGGAGCTTGGGTGTCACGATGTCACGTCAACGTGTCGCTAGTGGCACGTAGGCTATGTAGTTCTCAAACTTTATGTTACTATGAACGTTGGATTTAGATATTTTTAAAAATTACAGTAATCGTGGACTATTGAGAAAGTGCACAAATCGACTTTGTGCCCATTTGTTAGGACTTCATTATTACTGTCCTTTTAGTGGTTGCCTGGAAGAAAGTGTCATTATTCTAACTCGGTTCTACTGTGAAAATAAATTGATTGAGCGAAGCGAGATCTCTAAATCAACTTGTGCATATCGGCGTTGCATGTATGTATGTATGTTTGTTTGTCCGAGGATAACTTTCGAAGCGTTTATCCAATCATCGTTAAATTTGGTATATAGGTAGGTACAGTTGGCACAATTTTAGTGTGACTAAAGGGGTTTGAGATATTGGTTTTCAAGATCAAGAGGGGTAAAAATAAAACGAAATGGAACAAAATTCACAGGGTACACCAGTGAGCCCATACTGCTGAAATTTTGTATGAGTGTAGCTTTAGTGACACAAATATAGGGAAAAGTCGAAAATCCAGAATATTTGCAAATTCTACCGTAAAAAAGATTAACCAATTTCCATGAACCGTTCCCGTTACCGGTAATTTGAATGAAACTGTAGGTCAAGTAAGTTGAATATTCATTTCGTGGCACTATTTTATTAGTCAAAGATTAAGGCCGGATTGCACAACAATTTCTAAACATTTTTAGCGACTAAACATGTTGAAATTTTACGTATTTGTGTGATTTGACAACTCCTTAAATTATATTTAGCCACTAAATACGTTAAGGAAACGTTGCCTGAGTCGCCCTAAGAATATTGTTTTGTGTTTTGGGAGACTCGCGAGATCTCTGTTCGGGGCGAACCACTAGTGAAAAAAAAAATGGGTCAATATTTAAACAACTTACTTCTAGATTCGGGTTAATTTTAAAGTAGCCCCTATCCTCGACAATAGCCTAGGTAAAGTTTAAATCCTTGGTGAAAATATATTTTCGATAACGTTTATTTGTTTGAAAAGTTTGAGAACCACTGTCCCCTAGTATTCGGATCACGCGCGCTCGCACGGGAATCGAATCAGCGACCCACACCGAGTTTATTTACCATTCCCACGGAGCAATGCGTGATAAATCCAATTTGGCGCGAATCTGGTGACGCCTTTGTGGTCCTGTCTATTAGTTTACTGAATATTTTATGCTGATAAAAATGACGTAAATCTGTACCGCACTGAAATTTTTCGTTTATCGTACATTTTTTTTCATGAAGGTGGCTGTTGGCTAGACCGACACAGGAGATCAAGACCGGAGAAAAGGATTGAGAATAGTGTCTCCAAGTGTAGATATCTCCCCGGGCTTGTGTTTATTCTGTTTCCCTAATGTTTTAGGGTTCCTAAAAGGTAAAACGGCACCCTATTACTGAGGCTCCACTGTCTGTCTGTCTATCTGTCCGTCTGTTACCAGGCTGTATCTCATGAACCGTGATAGTTAGATAGTTGAAACTTTTACAGATGATGTATTTCTGTTGCATCTATAACAGCAAATATTAAAAACAGAGTAAAATAAATATTTAAAGACGGCTCCCATACAACAAACGAGATTATTTTGCTCCTTTTTTCTCGATACTGATAACGCTTGAAATATTCACAGAATATTTAGTTATTTATTCACTTTAATTTTAAATAATAAAATAAAAAAAACAAATATTTAAGGGGGGCTCGCATACAACAAACGTGATTTTATTTGCCCGTTATTATAAATAATGGTACGAAACCCTTCGTGCGCGAGTCCGACTTGCACTTGGCCGGTTTTTTTATTTACTACTGGCAAATGCACAAAACCATGCGATGCCAAAAAAAAAGTAGGTATTTCCGATTTCGATGGTGTACTGTGCGCCGACGAGACCAAGACGCAAGTCTGGCACGGTGTCATACATAATAGAACGCGATCACGGATATAGAATAGAATAGAATAATCATTTATTTCAGACAGTGTCAATATAAAACAAAAGTAATAATAATCACAAATAAATATGAGCCTTCGAATTAAAAGCATACACATTAATAATAATACAGGAAACTATCATCGTCTAGGATGCCACTGAAGTATGTAATTTAACTTAATACAGGAAACTATCATCGTCTAGGATGCCACTGAAGTATGTAATTTAACTTAATACAGGAAACTATCATCGTCTAGGATGCCACTGAAGTATGTAATTTAACTTAATACAGGAAACTATCATCGTCTAGGATGCCACTGAAGTATGTAATTTAACTTAATACAGGAAACTATCATCGTCTAGGATGCCACTGAAGTATGTAATTTAACTTAATACAGGAAACTATCATCGTCTAGGATGCCACTGAAGTATGTAATTTAACTTAATACAGGAAACTATCATCGTCTAGGATGCCACTGAAGTATGTAATTTAACTTAATACAGGAAACTATCATCGTCTAGGATGCCACTGAAGTATGTAATTTAACTTAATACAGGAAACTATCATCGTCTAGGATGCCACTGAAGTATGTAATTTAACTTAATACAGGAAACTATCATCGTCTAGGATGCCACTGAAGTATGTAATTTAACTTAATACAGGAAACTATCATCGTCTAGGATGCCACTGAAGTATGTAATTTAACTTAATACAGGAAACTATCATCGTCTAGGATGCCACTGAAGTATGTAATTTAACTTAATACAGGAAACTATCATCGTCTAGGATGCCACTGAAGTATGTAATTTAACTTAATACAGGAAACTATCATCGTCTAGGATGCCACTGAAGTATGTAATTTAACTTAATACAGGAAACTATCATCGTCTAGGATGCCACTGAAGTATGTAATTTAACTTAATACAGGAAACTATCATCGTCTAGGATGCCACTGAAGTATGTAATTTAACTTAATACAGGAAACTATCATCGTCTAGGATGCCACTGAAGTATGTAATTTAACTTAATACAGGAAACTATCATCGTCTAGGATGCCACTGAAGTATGTAATTTAACTTAATACAGGAAACTATCATCGTCTAGGATGCCACTGAAGTATGTAATTTAACTTAATACAGGAAACTATCATCGTCTAGGATGCCACTGAAGTATGTAATTTAACTTAATACAGGAAACTATCATCGTCTAGGATGCCACTGAAGTATGTAATTTAACTTAATACAGGAAACTATCATCGTCTAGGATGCCACTGAAGTATGTAATTTAACTTAATACAGGAAACTATCATCGTCTAGGATGCCACTGAAGTATGTAATTTAACTTAATACAGGAAACTATCATCGTCTAGGATGCCACTGAAGTATGTAATTTAACTTAATACAGGAAACTATCATCGTCTAGGATGCCACTGAAGTATGTAATTTAACTTAATACAGGAAACTATCATCGTCTAGGATGCCACTGAAGTATGTAATTTAACTTAATTTAATAGTTTTTTTATTTGTATTTCTTTATATCACACTTTTATTTTAATTTGTTTGTTTTGTTATTCTGTACATAAAAACATAACTAATCCGCAATAAGTAAAATGGCCTTAACGGATGACCAGCGCTGGTTGTTGCAACCAGCACATGCTGAGTTAAGGACCATTTTGCAACTATACATTGTGTTTAAATTAAGATTTGTTTTTTTTTGGAGTTTATTTTGCTTGTTTTAATTTGTTTTTTATGTATTAACTTTAAGTATGTTGCACGTTGAAGTGGCAATGGGCAGGCCATATAGCACGCAGAACAGATGGCCGATGGGGCCGAAAGGTTCTCGAGTGGAGGCCACGGACCGGCAAGCGCAGCGTAGGACGTCCACCCACAAGATGGGCAGACGACTTGGTAAGAACCGCAGGTCGGCGTTGGATGCAGGCCGCTTCCAACCGCAGTTCCTGGAGATCAATGAGGGAGGCCTTTGTCCAGCAGTGGACGTCTTACGGCTGATATGATGATGATGATGTTGCAAATAAAATATTATTCTATTCTATTCTAAATTAAAAGAAAATCAAATGTCAAATTTCACAGTATAAGTCAGTATAAGCGATGCGATAATCGCACGTTCGCGCGATGTAAGAATCAGGTGTCTTAGAAATGGGACTCATGTGCACGATGTAATACGTTCTCGAAAATATTGCGTTACTTTCAATTAGGACATGTCTTTTTGATCGCGAGTACATAAGAACAAGGTTCGCGCGAACTAGCGATCATTAGAACACAAGTAAGCGCAACACCTCTTGTCCGCAAAACCGAATATCCAGTGCTGTTTTTCTAAGAAAACTTTCGTGATTGATTTCAATCATTGAAACAATTCATGAACGTTCATCAGGGTGAGTGCGATCCGCTCCAATAACGTCTCGTCTCGCACATCGCGGATCGCACTCACCCCGATGAAGGTTCACGAGTTGAAGCGAAACATTGTCGGTCGAAACACCGATAAAACGGTACGTGATAAATCCCGTATTTATAATAATATCCAGTGCTGTCTTCTGCCTCGCATCATGGTCTTTTGTCTCGGTCTTGCTCGCGAACTGAACATACACGAAAGCTTTAGTTCTAGCAAATAAACGTTATCTTATCTAGAACGAAACTTGACTAGACTTAGTAAATCGTTTAAATTAAAGGGCAAGGTGTTCGCTTTTATAACAAACTCCCAAGTGATTACAAAAATTGACAATTAACAAATTTAAAAACGCAATTAAACAAAATCTTCATAAAAAGCCTACTATAAAATATCAGAATATTTAGATAATAGAGAAGCTTGGGATTGAAATTGCTCCAACTTGTTCAAAATGTTACAATTTAGACGTAATTTATTTTCTGTATTGTAATGTATTCTAAAAGCATCATTAAAAAAACAACCAGCCTTGTTTCTTGCCTTTCTTTCCTGGCTTGGTCGCGAAGGAACAGGCAGTAAAATTGACGTTTCAAAGTTATCCTTGTGATTTTAATGAGTAAAACATATTGACTTTGAATTATTCGAGATTTCGTGACGGGAATCACCCTTTATTAGCCAGTCGCTAGTAAGAAGATCATAAACCCTAACACCTACACCTGGTAGCCCTGACATAATATACACGTAAACTGTATCGAATGAACATTAGATACAAAAAGCATTTTGTTTCAGAACAGCGCACAAACGGTCCAACTTTGTGAATAACGGCCTAACTTGCAATCGTTAAACGCCCGTTTACTGAAACGCTATTCATATTGATAATGTACTGGCTTGTTGTTAACTGGTTTACTTCGTGTATTGCTCGGAAAATATATGTTTGAATGGTATAATAATTTATTAGAAATAGAAATATATTTATTGTGACCGTAAATTTTACATAGATGAGTTGTGTCCCTGTTTCCCAGAAAAGCGTAAGCTGTGGCCTAGGAAACAGTTCTCTGCTGAATAACATGATATAAATATTACAGTCTACTAGTATTTATATAACATGTATAGTTATTACCGCAACTAATGAGATACGATACTAACCATGAATGAATGAATGAAACTTCTTTATTATACCTTACCAGCTAGACGCAACAGATACAAAAATAACAAGAAAACAAATAAATGTAAGCATAATTGATGACCTCCGTGGTGCAGTGAGCGAATAGCCGGCTGAGACGCAGGAGGTAGTTGGTTCGATTCCCGCCGCCGAACAAATGTTTGCATGATCTACAGATATTTGTTCCGGGTCTGGTTGTTTCTCTATACCTATATATTAAAAGTATGTATTTACAAAAAAAATTATATAATTATTGTATCAGTTATCTGGTTCCCATAGTATAAACTCTGCTTAGTTAGGGGCTAGATAGTGCTGTGTGAAATGTCCAGCAATATTTATTTATTATTTATTTATCTCTTCCAGATAACCTTTGGATGGAGAGGATAATGCCGAGGTGTAAAAAGAATAAACTTAATAATAGACATACTTATTAGGTACATAAATAATTGTAATGAAATAAATGTCATATATAAAATAAATAAATATGTATTTATATACATATAATAGGTCTTTACCTATGAAATTGCCATTCTTCAGTACTGGTCATTTCAAATAGAAAAATAGTTTGGAATGGCTTTGTATTATAAATTCAAATTAATTTTGTTTTAAAAACATGACATTCTTTTTACAAACTCAGTCTTTTGTTTATTGATTAGCGTTGTATTTTCATTACATTTGAACATTTTTCGTCATAATGGATACTTTAAAAATTCGTGTAATTATGGAATATGAGTTCCGTCGCGCCACCAACGCGACACAAACGGCACGTAACATCAAAAACGTTTACGGAGAGAACTGTACAAACGAATGCACAACCCGTTATTGGTTTTTCGGTTCCGTTCTAGAAATTTCGACTTGAAAAATGAAGCTCGTGGTCGTCCGGAGACTTTGGTCAACAATGAAGAATTAAAAGCGATTGTGGAAGTTGACGAAACTCAATCTACAGCTGAGCTAGCAGCAGCTTTTGATGTTAGCATCAAAACAATTTTGATCCATTTGCGACAAATAGGCAAGGTAAAAAAACTGATAGGTAGGTGCCCCACGAACTTAACGATCGCCAGCGCAACCTACGCGTCGAGACCTGCCTTGCGCTGCTCAATAGGCAAAGAAATGAAGAAATTTTGAACCGAATTGTTACGTGCAATGAAAAATGGATTCTGTTCGACAATCGAAAGCGCTCAGCAAGTTGTTTAGATCCTGGTTCAGCACCAAAGCAATGCCCTAAATCAAAAATGACCCCTAAAAAGGTGATGGTCACTGTTTGGTGGTCTAGTGCGGGTGTGATTCACCACAGATTTTTACAAAACGGCATGAACATTACTGCAGATATGTACTGTGAAGAACTGGAGACAATGATGGAGAAGCTTGCACATCGGCAACCAGCTTTGGTCAATCGGTCGTCCCCACTGCTCCTTCACGACAACGCGCGACTCTATATTGCACAACAGACAGTCTCCAAGCTGCAAGAGCTGGGGTTGGAAGCTCTCCCTCATCCACCATACTCACCAGACCTTGCACCTACCGACGATTACTTTTTCCAAAATTTAGACAACTTTTTAGTGGGTAAAAAATTTAATTCCCGAGAGGCAGTACAATATGCCTTTGAAGAGTTTGTTGCCTCCCGTCCAGCTGATTTTTACAAGAAGGGCATCAATAAACTGCCAATGCGTTGGCAAAGATGCGTCGATTGCATGAGTGATTACTTTGAATAAGAGATATAAAAAAGTTTAAATAAATAAGTTTTACTTATTAGTTACTTTCACTTATTCCATACGAAACGGCCATTTCATAGGTAAAGACCTAATATTATTAATATTAGAGATCAGATGAATCACGACTCTTCGTAGAGATAAAAGTTTTTGAGTCTAGCTTTAAATACGGAAGGTGAGGGGGATTTTCTAACGGAGACCGGCAAGGCGTTCCATAATCGGATAGCTTTGACGGAAAGTGAGTTTGCATAGAAACTGGTTCTATGTATCGGGGTTTTGAGGAGGTGCTTTTACAACGCTTTTACTTAATTTACTAATGGCGGGTTCCTATATCCATCGTTAACCAGCTACGACTCGTTTATCCTTGAAAACGTGTCAAAAGTTTGACATTAGTTTGACACTTTTTCAAGGAGATACGAGTCGTAGTTTGTTACCGACGGATATAGGAAACCGACTTAAGCTGTCTTCACATTGTACGCACACGCTCAAGATTCATGATATTTACCCATTTGCAAGCTCGGTAGGATAATCTTGAAATAGCCTTTCTCATAAACATTTGTACAAGTGTAGAAACGTGCTCGTTTCTCGGTATCATCATATCATCTCAGCCGTAGGACGTCCATTGCTGAACATAGGCCTCTCTCATAGATAGGGTTACCACATGAAAAAATCAAAAGTCCGGAGAAAAGGCCTGATTTCCATTGAAAAATCCTGAGATTTTTTTTGAGGATTTTCTTTTAAACGTTCTTAACAATTTTAAAAAGTCAAATATTATCGTTATTATACACTGCTGAGGATCTCGGTCACGCGTTGCATAACAAAAGATAGCAATAATTAAAGAAACCACCTTTATTAAAAAGGTATTTTCACATATCAAGTATGATAAAACTGATTAAGTACCTTCTTGGATAAATAAGTATTGGTTTTAATTGTACAATTATTACCAAAGGAAGATTATTTTTAGTTTGTTTAACTTTTTATTAAATAGTCCTTTAAAATGTAAGCTGTATTTTATTGAAAATTCTAAAAATCTTGAGTTTTGCAAAATTCAGCCGCAATAATGGGAAGAGTCCAAAATTCCTGAAATCTCGGGACAAATCCTGAGATATGGTAACCCTACTCATAGATAGCAACTCCATGGCACAGTGGGCGAATAACCACAGACGCAGGAGGCCGCGGGTTCGGTTCCTGTTGTGGGACACATTTTCATGACCTACAGATATTTGTTACGAGTTTGGGTATTTTTCTATATTATTATAAGTATGTATTTACAAAATAAACTGTATGTAAACGAAGTGCGTGACACTTCATTTTACGTCAAAGTCATTACGCGGCAATACAAACTAGTATTGCCGCGTAATGACTTTGACGTATAGCTTATTTGTGAACCCATTTTGAATCTATGGATCTATCTGTCATATTGACTGAATGACACAGCATGATAAATATGGAGGTTATATTACAAGTGAGAATTATATTGTAATTTGAATATTTAAATAATAGGCACTGGTGAGGCTTTAAATGTTGTTTCTCTTTTGGTGAGTTTGTGATTAATTAAGTAAGTAAAGACGGTTTTGTAAAAGTATAATAACTGGTATAAGTAGGTACTTAATAAAATCAATCTCTTTTCAGAGCAACTCAATTTTGGTTATAGTTTTACTGTTCACTATACTATCCAAGGTTAATTATAAAACACATTTTAAGTATATAAGTATTCTAGCAGTTATCTGGTTACCATAGTACAAGCTTTGCTTAGTTTTGTGTTAGATGGCGCTGTGTGAAATGTTCATAAAATAACTGATTTTGTGCGGCCTGAACCCAACGGCTTCCACCAACCTTTATCAGGTCCTCTTTCCATCTAATAGGAGGTCGTCCGAAACTGCGTTTTCCAGTGCACGGTCTCCGTTCGAGAACCTTTCTGCCCCAACGACCGCCAGTTCTTCAAACTATGTGCCCCACTAAACTATTAAGAAATAGTAGTACATTCCCAAAGATTTTTTTCAGATTTTTTATAATATTTCCTAAACTAAAACTCGTTTCCAAACTCCACAAACAAATATAACGTTTCACGAGCACTGATTATTCGGAATCAGGCGTGTTCGTTAAATTTAATGATATTCAAAAAGTTGTTCCGAACTTGGTAATTTGTCGGCAGAAGAAACTTAATACTTTCAAAAGCAGGATATTGTTACTTCGGGCTTGTTTTTGTTTGTGAATATTATAGAGTTCCGTAACCAAATAGAGAAAACGGAACTTTATTTTCAGATTAGAAGTTTAGAATTCAAAATAGGTACTTATTATAATAACATCTTTGACAATGCCCCTCTACAACAGCTGTAATCTTATGTACCTACATAATTAATAATCAGTATTTTTAAGCTTAAATGTAAATGTATATGAAATGCTTGTCTGTTTCGGGCACCTCTACAATAAAGACATGTAATTAAGTAAATACTATTATTGACGTAACAACGTATTCCATTGTGTCCCTACGGTTTGAATAAATGAGTATGAGTATGAGTACCTCATCATTATGAGTATGCATATAATTATTAGAGACCCCCGGTCATTTATAGTCCCTCTTGTACGCGTACTTGTTTCCTTTGTGTATGCACGTGTGTGTACTTAATTAAGAGTTGACTATACCTCAGCCCAAACTCAAATTTCACCCCCACTTCTCCGCGCGCCGCTGCACGTCCTATCTTGCCGTGGTTCATACGTTTGCCGGTTTTTTTTATCATTCAGTCCCTTAATTATCTTGTTGTGTTTATTTCTCATTACTGCGTCTTTACAAAAACCAACTAAATATAAATTCTACCTAAGAATTACGTGTTCGTTTGGAGCGACAAGCGTCACGGGTACCCCGTCTGAAAGCCGAGGCTAGATTGAATCGCGAAACGGGTCTCCGGAGCGAATGGTTTCATTAGTGCAAAACTTAGATATTTTTTAATTTTATAGTAAAATCAAAAGGTATTTTGAAAATTTAAAACACAGATGCCCTTATTTATGTTGTGTAGAATTACTGTATAAAGTTTCAAGATTTATATTGTAGTATTCATCGCATAAGAACGGTTTTAAGATAAATTTGGAGTCATCTTTGGATTTTTTTTCTATCGAGAAAATTTTATGGAATCGTGTTTTCATAACACAGGCGCTCTAGCACGTATCATTAACTATAACATATATGAATTACAAATTGAAATCACAAAATTTGTTGAACAAAACATTGTTTCAAAATAAGCAATTTATCGTCTCCCCGGGTATAGTGCGCCCTTAAGTATTTTTTTTAATAATTGTCATATCAGTTTTTTTAATTATAATGAATCTGCTTCTTCTTCTGTTTTCGTGTAAATGGCTGTTTGACTTTTAAATTTGATTAGCCCAATAGAGAGCAACTTCCACATCCCTCTCTGTTGCCTGGTACAAGTCATTCTGTGTGCAGGTGGTTGGGCATAGATGACATGAGAGCAGGTGTGCCATTGTTTGTATGTACTTGCTTAAATTTATATATAACCTTTCTGGGTCGCGCTGGCTTGAAATAAATATTTTTTATTTTATTTTGTTAACTATCATGATGGGCTTTTACACGTTTAAAAAAGGTTTTATATAAGCAAATCTCAGGTGGTATAAGTTAAACACCTTCTTCTGTGGTTAAGTAAAAAATAAACGTGTTTATTTACATTCATTTGTTTATAAAGAAACATAGGCGTTTTTTCATTATTAAACTTTTAGTCAGACTAAGATGATATACACTTTTCATCAAAAAAATCGAAACAGCACTGCAAGTACCATTCAGGTGGCATTTTTATAAAAAAAGAGGAATGATATCAATAAAAATATACGCCAATAAATAGCTGGTAGTTTAATCTACACAGTGGCGTAGCACAATTCCAAATTTGAATTTAAATTTTCGTATTTTCATACAATAAATGAATGTAGAGATCAATGTGTATTCCGTCGGAATTTCTGCATTTAATCACATTTTTTTTGCATAAAATTTTGTTTTTTTATACTGAGCTCTGAGCTGAGCCAACCGTGATTGTAAACTAAGTTCTGTGATATCCTATCAAAGAGCTTTTTTCCTAACAAATATGGATACCTCGCCCACGAAAGCCGCCCAAGTCATGGCGTTGCTGGATTCAGGGCTTTGTCCGCGTGTTGTGGCTACATTACATACGCATGGCTATAAAATACTATTTAGTTTGATCTTGTACCGCGCGGTTAGTAGTTCCGCGCAATACCGCGCGGTAATATAAACTTATTGTTCAATCAGCACGTGCCCACGTCACGCGCGACTCACAAGACCCACCCAATTTCTTTCTTGTCACGACCTGCGCTGCATCTGCATCCGCATGAACATCCGCATCGATTATTGCGGATGCGGATTTAGATGTCCAAATCGATGCGGAGGCTCCGCATTTGCAGATGCGGAAGCGAATATTCGCAACATCCTTGCTCTGAACGCAACCATGCACTAACAAAGTTGGGATCAAGTTCGTACCCGTGGTTACAACTTACTACTTTAAAACTTACATTTTCATGCTCATGTAGAGTTGAAAATTGTGGGTAAATGTAGGGAAATTTCAGATTTACCCAACATTGTGGTGAAGCTACTTTTGCGACTATATTTGTTGCTATCTACCTGAGGGGCCACATTCCGTTCAAAATTATTGTACAATCCCCCTCAGCTTACTCTGCATCCCCTGAATTTCTCTTTATAGAGATTGATGTTGGGGTCAAGGTTGCTCTTGGTGTTGTGTATGTTCCTCCAACGATTGAGCACACAAAACTAGAAAGTGTCTTTGAAGAACTCTCCTCGGACTACAACCGTATTATCATTATGGGTGACTTTAACTCTTGTATGATTGAAAAGAAGCCCCGTGCCAGAAGACTTTGCACTATGATTGAGTCCTCAAATCTCAACATTCTGAAATTGTCCCCCACTCACCACACCTCTACCGCTGACACCCTAATTGATTTGATTATTTGCTCGGAAACTGACCGTGTATCTGCCTATGGCCAATTATCAGCACCTGCGTTTTCTCACCATGATCTTTTATATGTATCTGTTAAAATAAAAATTCCCAAACCCAAGCCAATAATCTTGAATCAAAGAAATTTTTCTCGTATTGATGTTAGCAAATTTGAGCGACAAGCACTAGACACAAATTGGAGTGATGTCGAGGCCCTTTTGAGTGTTGATGAAAAGCTAGACTTTCTACTTGGGAACATTATTCAAATATTTAACAAATATGCGCCCGTGCACCCTGTCAGAATAAAACATCGTCCGACCCCATGGATTAACGATACAATCCGTAAAGCCATGTCAAAACGCGATCGAGCTTTTCGCAAATTTAAAATGGACCGATCGGAGGATAACTGGGCTGAGTACAAAAAACTTAGAAATCGATGTAATCAGGTCTGTCGAAATAGCAAGCGTAGGTATATTGCAGAGCAAATAGAATTATCGACTCCCGCGGGGTTGTGGAAGTTCCTAAAGTCTCTTGGGTTTGGTAAGGTCAAAAGTGTCGACACTAAAATTACTCTTAACCTCAACGACCTGAACACACACTTCACTTCCATAGCGAAAATCACCCCAAACATTAAATTTGATACCCTTCTCGAAATAAATGACTTATCTCGACCTAATACTACTCCTTTCGACTTCGTAAGCGTGTCTCACGACACGGTTAGGAAAGTTTTAAACACTCTCAAATCTAAAGCGGTTGGTAGCGATGAGATTGGCCGGATCATGGTAATTCGCCTAATTGACCACATTCTTCCGTCTCTTGTACATATAATTAACCACTCCTTGTCAACTGGCCATTTCCCTGACCAATGGCGTAAAGCTCATGTCCTGCCATTACCAAAAACACCCAACCCGCTTCTCCCTAACCAGTTTCGTCCCATATCAATCCTGCCTTTCCTGTCTAAAGTCATAGAGTCAGTTGTCCACAAGCAAGTAATGGAGTTTCTGAACGACGGTGACCTATTGAACCCATTCCAGTCTGGTTTCAGGGCTGGCCATAGCACCACAACTGCCTTGCTCAAAGTCACCGAGGACATTAGATCAGCTATGGAGAGATCTCAAGTCACTGTGCTGGTACTCATTGACTTTAGCAACGCCTTTAATGCTGTCGACCATGATCTGCTTCTTGCTGCCTTGAGTCATCTGAATTTCTCGCCGTTAGCCGTTCAGTGGTTCTCGTCCTATTTAACGGGGCGTCGCCAGTCCATCCGGAGTGGGCAGACTTTCTCTGATTGGTGTGAGCTGGAGGCTGGAGTCCCTCAAGGGGGAATCCTATCACCTCTGCTCTTCAGCCTATTCATTAACTTGCTTTCCTCCAAATTCCACTGCAACTATCACTTCTACGCCGACGATCTGCAGTTTTATTACCACTCAAAGACTGAAAACTTGAATGCTTCATTGGATGCTCTTAACACTGATCTTCTCCAACTTAAGACCTGGTCTGAGAACTACGGCATCCAAGTGAACCCAAACAAATGTCAAGCAATCATTATCGGGAGTACTCGCCAACTTGCAAAAATCGACCTACCCTCAACCACTCCCTTAGTATATAATGATTGCATCATACCTTTTGCACCGGTGGTCAAAAATCTTGGCCTCCTTGTCGATGTTAACCTAAACTGGGTGGCTCAGGTAAAGGAAGTATCCCGTAAATTTTTTGCATCTCTCCATTCTATTATCCGTTTTAAAAACTTTCTCCCAACAAATACTAAAATATCCCTAGTCAACTCTTTGCTCTTACCTATAATCGACTATGCGGATATATCGTACCTAGACCTTAATCAGGACCTCCTTAACAAATTGGATCGACTGCTCAATACGTGCATTAGGTTCATCTACGGTCTCCGTAAGTATGATCATGTGTCTGAGTATCGCTCCAAACTGAAATGGCTCTCAATTCGTGACAGGAGAAAGTTAAGAGTTTTATGTCTTCTTTTTTCGATCCTTAGGGACCCCTTTACTCCCCATTATCTTAAATGCAAATTTTCCTACCTCTCTGACACCCATGACCAAAACTTCAGATCCACTGATTCTCTCCTTCTCGCTACCCCGAAACACTCAACCGCCTTCCGTGGCAACTCTTTTGAGGTGGTAGCTGTCGGTCTATGGAACTCTCTCCCTACTCATATTAAAAAGGCGCCTAGTAAACCGGTCGTGCTCGAGCCGTCGTACAGTGCGGACGTCTCTGGGGCGTCGTTACGCTGCCCGTTGAATATACGAAGATTCGATCGTCGTTAGTGGTCGAGGCAACATCGCCTATAAAAGGCTCCTCAGATCGCGCGGCACGCATTCGATCGTCGTTAGTGGTCGCCGCTATAGCATGCAGCGGCCACACCTTAGGAACCTAGGCTGGTAGAGGGGGGCTCGAGTGCCGAAACACTTTGTTGTAGCAACGGCGTGTTTCGGCCCTCGAGTCGGCACGGTCACTCCCCGTGCTAGTGCTCGTTGCTTCGGCGTCAACGCAATCCACCTCAAGTGGCGAGGCAACCAGGCAACTGTAGAAGGCCTGAAGGTAGCGATAGGAGTTTTTTATCGTTGCCAGATACTGCGTCCTGTTCCCTTCCAGTCGTAGCGGTTCTCCGTTCCACTGGGTCAAGGGGAGTAAGGAGGAGAGGGTGCATCTGTGTACGGCGCGCACACTTATGCAACTTAATATATCCTGCGCATCTGACTTGGCTTTGTCATTCCGAGTTTAAAAAAGTCCTGGGCTTGGTCTAATACCTGGACACGGGTGGCCTAAGGAGAGGAGAGTGGTCGCTCTAGCACTGCATCGGGGTGACAGTGTGGTTCGGCAGCACTCTTTGAGACAAAGCAGCTTTATTTAGAGAGGCACTGCTTTCCTCGCTCAGCCGGGGAGGGGGCTAGAAAAGGTGCCCCAAACAAACGCTCATTCCTCGCAATAAGAATAAATCTAAAAACATGCAGATGAATATGACTTTTGGTGCGTGGAATGTACGTACTCTTTTAGACCGACCCAACAACCTCTGCCCAGAACGTAAAACCGCCATTGTGGCTCGCGAGCTCAAACGCTATGACGTCGACATAGCCGCTCTCAGCGAAACACATCTAGCTGACGAAGGTGAGCTTGTTGAACGTGGTGGTGGGTACACTTTCTTCTGGAAAGGCACACCAGCTTCTGAGCCTAGACGGTCAGGAGTAGGCTTTGCTATTAAAACTACTTTAGCCTCTAAGTTGGAAGAACATCCAGTTGCTATCTCTGATCGTGTCATATCCTTACGTTTCCATCTTCGAAACAATAAATACTTAAATGTTATCAGCGTATATTCGCCAACACTCGACAAAAGTGATGACGTCAAGGACAAATTTTATGAGGAAGTGTCAGAAGTGCTGACTAAAATCCGGCGCTGTGAGAAAGTTTTGCTTCTTGGCGACTTTAATGCTCGCGTCGGACGTGATTTTGAAGCTTGGCCTCGGGTGATAGGGCGACATGGCATTGGTAACATGAACAGTAATGGGCAACTGTTACTAAGCCTCTGTTCCCAATTTCATCTGGGTATTACCAATACCATGTTTAGACTCCCAAATAAATACAAAACTACCTGGATGCACCCAAGGTCCAAGCATTGGCATCTTATTGATTATGCTATAGTCCGTCAACGGGATATAGCGGATGTCAAAGTAACGAGAGTAATGAGGGGCGCAAACTGTTGGTCGGATCACCGACTTGTTGTTACAAAACTATTTTTGCGTCTTAGCCCTTGCCGTAGACCTCGCAGGGCTAAGCCTAACTGTCTTCATCTGAAAAAGCTAGAGTCTGCTGAAATATTGGCAAATTACAGGGAAGCTGTCAATACCTTTACAGCAGGCATACACCCCGAAGATGAACAGTTAGACGAGAGCTGGAAACTGTTAACTACAAATACCATCAATGCGGCTACTGAGATCTTAGGCCAAAAACCTCGTGTCTGTGAAGACTGGTTTGACGAAAATGATAATACATTGACAGTCGCCCTAGAAAAACACCGCCAGCTCCTTCGAAAGGGAAATCAGACAACTGCTTCTGAAAAAATAAAGGAGAGTACGAGCCAAATAAGGAGACTAACTCGAAACGCAAAAGATGAGTGGTGGCTGAACAAGGTTCGCTATATTCAGTGGCTTGCTGATTCGAATAGACTCGGCGATTTCTTTAACGAGATTAAAAAGTTAGTAGGAAGTCCACATCGAGTAAACGTACCACTGAAATCACTTTCAGGTACCCTCCTGGTAAGCAAAGGAGAAGTTCTTACTCGCTGGGCAGAACACTATAACAGCTTACTCAATGTGGATCGTTCTGCTGACATAAACTATTTAGCATCACTTCCTGCCTTACCACAAGCCGTAGATCTGGATCAGCCTCCTTCTCTTGAGGAAGTTATCATCGCCATCAAAGCGCAGAAAAACAATAAGGCTGTCGGCATCGATAACATACCAGGAGAACTATTAAAATATGGCGGAGATGAGTTGCACTACAAGATTTGGCAATTTTTCCAGCGCATGTGGGAAATGGAGTTCGTTCCTCCTAGTTTTGGCGTATCACTAATTTGCTCTTTGTATAAAAATAAAGGTGATCGATCTGTTTGCAACTCTTATAGGGGTATATCACTTCTGTCTACTCCAGGAAAAACTTTTGCCAGAGTACTCTTAAATCGTCTTATGGAGCTCTCTGAAAGTATATTGCCTGAAACGCAATTTGGGTTTAGACCCAATCGCGGCACATGCGAGGCCATATTCTCTCTTAGACAACTGCAAGAGAAAAGCAGGGAACAGTGTCAACCTCTGTTTCTCTGTTTTGTTGATCTGGAGAAAGCTTTTGACAGTGTACCTCGCGAAGCTTTGTGGATTGTGCTTTCGAAACTTGGTTGCACCGACAAATTTATACGCTTGATAAGACTTCTTCACGACAACATGACTTGTTGCGTAACCGTCAATGGTGAGCAGACAGAGCAATTCCCTGTCACTTGTGGTGTAAAACAAGGCTGTGTATTAGCACCCACTCTTTTTGCTCTGTACTTTTCCGTTGTCGTGAGGGAGACTTTACAAGCCAACACCGAAGGGATCCGCATACGTTTTCGCACAGATGGCAGTATCTTTAACCTGGCTAGGTTAAAAGCGCACACAAAGGTATCGTATGACCTCATTACCGAATTGATGTATGCTGATGACCTATGTTTCGTTGCGGAATCTTCTGAGGGACTCCAGGACTTGATGACTCGGCTTGACGCTGCGTGCTGTAGATTTGGCCTCAAAATTAATATTACAAAGACAGAGGTGATGGCCATGGACACTGTTAACCAAGCTCCACTGAATCTGCAAATCGATGGAAAGCCCATAAAACAGGTCGATACATTCAGATATCTGGGAAGCAGCATAACAACAAAATGCGACCTTGACTCGGAGATCAACAGCAGACTTGGCTCCGCTATGGCTGCTTTTGGTAAACTACGAGTCCAGGTATTTCGCTCCCATAACATCAAATTGAGTACCAAGATTAAGGTGTATATGGCTATTGTACTTCCTAACATCTTGTACTCGTCAGAGACATGGTGCCTGTATCGCAGACACATACGCACGTTAGACAGATTCCATCTGAAATGCCTCCGCGACATTCTTAACATCAAGTGGTCGGATCGGGTCCGTAATACCGATGTTCTACGACGGGCTAATGTCTGTGGCATAGAGGCATATTTGATGCGGCGTCAGCTGCGTTGGTGCGGGCACCTGTCTCGGATGTCTGATGAGCGAAGGGCGAAACGCATTTTCTTCTGTGAACTAGAACATGGTAAGCGGAAACGCGGAGGTCAGTTCCTACGTTTCAAAGACGTACAGAAGAGGCACATGAAGAGGTGTTGTATCGATCCGTCGCGCTGGGAGGCTCTCGCTGAAAAACGACCTGAATGGAGGCGTCATGTTCAGGACAAAGTGTACGAGTTTGAAGAAGAAAGGAGGCAAGAACTAGACTTAAAACGAGATCAGCTTAAAAGTCGACCGCCGGCTAATATCAATTACAACTACATTAATGGCGCCTTAACTTGTGTTCATTGTAACCGGACTTTTAGCGCAAAAATAGGGTACATCAGCCACATACAGGCTAAACACCTAGGCCAATAATCACAAAGTCAAGTCTCTGTAGCCGAAATCGGCTAGGAGGATTATTATTAGTAAACCGGTTTTCAGACGACTAGTCTATAGTCATTTCTTGCAGTCCTCCACTGGCTGTTAAAATATATGAAAACGTAGTACCTATGTGTGTTGTATGTAATAGTATTTTTTGTTTTATATCTATAAATATATATATATATATATATATATATATTTGTTATATTTCTCATATATATATTCTATGTATTATTATTGTTATATCAAGTAGGTTTATGTATTTATTCTAACTGTAATCGGAGTTTATTGTTATTTGTGTTTCTTTTGTTTTTTTTTTTAATAAACATTAATATTGTTAAAAGTTAGCACGCCAACCTTTTTTGTTACCTCTGAGGTTGGCAGGTAGAAAATGCTATTAGCATTAAGCCCACCTTTTGTACATGTAATTTGTATTTTTGTGCAATAAAGTATTAAATAAATAAATAAAATTTGCTAACTATGATAATTTGGTTGGTCGTTGCAGAGTCAATATATGCAAATGAGGGTTCAGGGATCCCAGCCAAATGCAATGCAACTGTGGTGATCCTGCACAGTCGATGAAACACCTGCTAATGTGCGCTTTGTGCCCGAACACCTGCACAAAGGAAGACTTGTTAACAAAAATATAATCGACTTCAGATAACAGTAAAAACCAAACTACCCTACCAATTTTGATGAAATTTACATAGGATCAATCTTAAAGTATATCCTTTCAAATAAAAAAACTATTTTTTCATATCGGTTGATATATAACGGAGTTCTGAGCTAACAACCATAACATATCATAAAAATTAAACAAATTTAAGACATATGGTTTTCTCATTGATGCCATTGTCAGAACTAGACGAAATGGAAATGGGAACACACCAGCTTTCAAATAAAAAAGAATAATCAAAATCGGTTAACCCAGTCGAAAGTTCTGAAGTCGCAAATATAAAAAACGAGTGTGTTTTAGACCTGAAGTAAAACTTCTTTTTCAAAATATTTATAAAATTGGTCAATTACTTTGTCCACACGTCAATAGTTCGATCAGTCTATGTTCATTCTGGACAGACGCAACTCGCACTCGCACATTAACGTTTAAAACTATAAGAAACGTAACTCTCTCTCTTTCTATCTTCACTAATTTATAACTCCCTCTCAAATTCCGTTCGCCCTTTTCGTAACGCATTCACCAGCTTACTCCCCAAGTCAAGTGTGCGTAAAGAAGTTTTACTTAAAAACAAATACAATCGAATTGAGAACCACCTCCTTAATTGAAGTCAGTTAAAAATGACTTCTCCTGACGCCATAAATGTAGCCAAGTACCTATTTAGTACAATATAGGTAGAGCTATATCGACACGCTAAGAAGAAGAAGATGATAATTTGTATCTAGTTTCAAGGTTTTACTCGTTTTGTTCCTGCACAAGTTAATACTTTGCAATAAACACCTCGCACTGTGTAGGCTTTTCGTAGAATGAGAGGTCAGCTTATACTAGAAATATCTAGCTTGATGTGTAGCCGTGTGTACAATTGCTAATTATGAATGTACTGGACAAACTAAGGTGACTGACATAGCCCAAGCTGAAATGGCAGTGGGTGATAACTCGAAGAACTGACGGCCGTTGGGGCAGAAATGTACTCGAGTGGAGATCGCGCACTAGAAAAACGCAGCGTAGTAAGTACGGTTAATAAAAATATTTTATTCATTAATATCACAAGGATCACTTTGAAACGTCAATTTTACCGTCTGTTCCGCCGCGACCAATAGGAAAGAAAGGCAAGAAACAAGATCCTTTTACAATACATAACAATAAATAAAATACATAACGTCCAAATTGTAACATTTTTGACCGAGTTTGAGCAATTTCACTAGGCTTCTTTACTAGATCCCACTAATATTTTCTACGTGAATGTTTGTATGTTTGTTACTATTTCACGTCGGAACGGCTAAACTGAGTTCGATTAAATTTTGTATGTACGTAGATCATAACCTGGATTAACACAAAAGCTACTTTTTATTCCATAAATCAGGTACCATGGGATAAAAATGGGTTTGAGTTTATCTTTATTTTAGGTTCCCTACACATTTAGTGGTGTAACGCGTACGAAGTCGCAGACAACAGCTAGTAGGGGATAAAATTAATATTAAGCTTATTATCACCACTTGATTACCGACGTAACAGAAGTAATTCTTAAATTCTTACAACATTTTGAAAACAGGAGGTTAAAAACTGACTTCGTGTTTGCTAAGAACAACCCCAGTTCCTTAGCTTTCTATAAAAAAATCCGCATCCAAATCATTAAATCTGTTTGAGGTGTTGATAAATTATAATCTGGATTCAAACATAGGCTACCTTTTGTTGACAAAGATCGTAAGCGAAGCCGCTGGCGGGAGCTAGTGGACCATAAATAGTCAGATAAAAATCAATTTCATGGGAAAAACTCTGTTTCAAAACCTCGTAACCGCAAGATTCTTTCAGCCGAAAAACCCCTTTGAGCGATCGATGACGTCATTACAGCTTCAATGCGCTCTCCAATTAACCCCCTGTCATCAATGCGGTGTCAGGTGCTCCATTTCGACTGTATTCCAGGGTGCTACGGTTGAAACTCGAGTGGGAAAGCTGTGGTTTTAATTATAAGCACAATGTTTTTGAATGCGCTCATAGTTTGTAGGATTCATTTAGTATGTGCATTGCTTTGTATACTTGAACGTAATTTAGGTGAATTATAAATTAAAGTGAGCTTATTAAACTTGTGCTAGCGAAGTTTGGCGGGCCAAGGCAAATGCAGGGTGATGGCCGAATGCTTATGCGTGGCGTGTGCTCTCAGTGGTTGATGTATGTAATTCTAAAGATGTCCGACCGCCTGCTTGACACCTGCCTAGCGTTATTGCATTGTATTCATTTATTACAGACTAGCTGTTGCCCGCGACTTCGTACGCGTTACACTACTAAATGTGTAGGTAACCTAGAAATAAAGCTAAACTCGCTGTTGCATCTTGACTTGACATCCTATTTTTATCCTATGGTAACTAATGAGATAAATGGTAGCCTATGTGGTGATCCAAGTTATAATCTATGTATATACCAAATTTCATCGAAATCAGTTTAGCCGTTACGACGTGATTGAGCTTGAGTTTTTCGGGTTTATAATCTCTATTTATAAAAATGAATCCCTATTTCTCTTGGTCACGCCATCACGCGTGAACGGCTACACCGATTTCGCTAATTCTTTTTTTGTTGTTTTTCTTATTGTCAGGAGAAGGTTTTTATGAAAGAAAAAATTAAAGAAAATTGCGCGCAAAATTAGAAAATTTAAGAATACTTAACCACCATATAAAATTATTTATAATCTAATCTTAGCGCTTTTATAATGTAACCTTATGACGTTTGACATAGAATTGACAGAATGCGTGATGCAAATATCGTCAAAGAGGATGTAAAAAAAAAGAATATCGTTTGAAACAGATGCTTCGGTCGGAGTTATCCCGAGATATTGTCTATATATATATATATACATGAATTGCTGTTCGTTAGTCTCACTAAAACTCGAGAACGGGTGGAGCGATTTGGCTAATTTTGGTATTGAATTATTTGTGGAAGTCATTCATTTTCTCGTACATAATGATGGCCGGAGACAACAATTGACAATTCTACCAGTAATATACCTTAAATAAATAGTTTAGGTATGACATACAGTGCAAGGCACGCAGGCGGTCTGACATCTTCAGAATTACATACTTTATAACCACTGCGTGCAAATGCACGTCACGCAAATGCCACGCACACGCTTTTGGGTTGCAACAGCCATACCATACTTATTTCTTTGGTATTCTTTGGATAAAATTTGTTACCTACCTACCTACAGATATTAGGTACCTGGATTGAGATATTGACTACATTTTACCCGATGGCGCATAAATCTTTAGATGATTCAACTGTTTTCTTTTATATTTTAAAGTTACCTACTTAACATTGATGACCTCCGTGGCACAGTAGGCAAATAGTTAACTGGGACACAGGAGGTAGCGGATTCCATTCCCGCCGCGGAACACATTTTTGCATGATCTTTAGATATTTGTTCCGGGTCTAGATGTTTTTTGTTGTATTGGGTGTTTGGTTATATACTGATGATATTCAAGTAACGGTTTCAGTGAAAAAAGAAAAAGAGTTCTCGTAAAAAACTACTAGTTACCTATATTATCGAATTTTAAAGAAAATTTACTAAGTTTAGGTGATTAATTCGATACAAAACTAACCGTCTACTCTTGCAATCGACATCCAAAAATAAAGGCTGACTTGATATCTCTTTCGGAAATGGCTGAAGTTTTGGGTTAGAAAGGGACAAGAAGAGATATCTCGAGACAGTGTATGTGGTTAGATGATAAGCATTATGCAATAGCACAACATAAGTTTCATAAAGTGTTTGATTTAAACATGCCAAAATAAATTTCATATTCCTATGGAAAAAAATAACAAATTTATTATGCTCATCATAATAATCCCTTTAATTTTTGTGCGTATATTATCAAACATCCTATATATTGTAAAGTATGTATTTACAAAAAAAAGTACATAAGTATTATCTCAGTTATCTAGTTCCCATACAAGCTCTGTTTAGTTTGGAGCTGCATAGCGATATATGAAATGTCCAGAAATATTTATTATAAATATTATTATTAATTATATTCATAACCACTACTGTTTCAAAAGTAATACTAAAACCTTATCAAATATTCCAATCTACTCCAAAATTTAGTGAAACACTGCAGCAATTTCACACGAAAATTTCCATAATCATGTATTATTTCCACTGGAAATTTAATGTAAAATTAGTGGAACATGCGTGAACGCGCGTAATTTTGCAACTGAATAGTGGACAATTTGTGACGTCACTCGCAGACTCATTGAGGTGCCGAGAATGGAAAGGAATTTACTCTGACTGACGTCAAATAGGGATTTGAAATTTTTTCGTTCCCAAATGTTAAAACCAAACCAAATACAAAACTAAAAATAACCCCTAAAATATTAAAAAATGAAGAAAGTGTAGGTACATTTTAAACGGCATGCCTACCTATTTAGATACAAAAACATGGTATGTCTCCCTGTTGCTATGCCCTGTCTGTCAGGGTTTATATGTAAAACTTATCTTTCTGTAACAACTGTGTTACCATAATATGAAAGCAATAAATGTATTGAGTATTGGAACCCTTAGGCCATTTTGTACACCGTCACCGGGAAGTCATCGAGAACGTGATGTCGGTGTCGATTTAGCGATACATACATTTACTATAGGCCGTGTGTCCACCGCACGCCCGTCACCCGAGCGCCGTCATCCCGTCCGCCGAAGTGTCGTCTAGTTCGGCGCTACCGCTAGAACTCGGCCCGAGATAGTGCCGGCAATACAAAACACGTTTGAACTTGTCAATCTACGCCAGCGCCCGTGACGGTGCCCCGCAATAGATTTGATAATTTATGTCAAAAATATATTTTACTAATAAAAATGGCCAAGAAATTTAAATACGACATTTATTCATTAATAGAACTAGTAGAAAGTATAGAATATTTCTGGGATAAAAATAAGGATGAGTTCAAAGATAAAATTGACTGAACCACCGAGATCGTCGCGGTGGATAAACGACCGCCGTCACGTCATCTTGATCTCGGTCAGAAATAATCTTGTTCCCGGTGACGTCCCGGTGATGGTGACAAACGCTCATAGGTATGACTCGTCTTACGCTTTGCTTTACGGCGGGCGCATGGTCTCCACTCAAGAGCACCACTCAGAGAATCATTTACATTACACCAATAAGTTTAAAGAAATAAATATTTTGACATTCCCTTGTCAATACATCTATGAACATTTGATGTATGTTCACAAAAAAATTAATTTGTTTCAGAAAAATAGCGATAATCATAATTGTAATACTAGCCCTTTAGTTGACAATGTGTAGTATAATATACATATTTATTCACACGATAATGAACCTTAACAAACTTAACAAAACTCAAACCTTGTTTTTTTTTCAAACTTTAATCCTTTAATTCATTTTATAAAACTATATAGGTAATATGAATAGTATAGGTAAAGGTATAACTTGCTAAATTTCTTATAAAATAATAAGGTTGCATATGTTTTGTGACCTTTTCAGAATTTTAGAAAGAAGTGCGATGACATATTTTGAAAAAAAAAGAAAAATATTATTGAAAAATACATGTGAAAAATAAAAGTTTTAATCCTCTCACTTTTATCAATGTGAATCTAAAAGATGCCTTGTCCGTCTTGCGGTAAAGACGATCATCAACGTTCTTCCAGTGCCAAATGTTTAAATAGAAAACGTCGTGTACGCGAAATTGGTCTAGATTCTGATCAGGAAGTTTCAGTCTACACAGTTAAGAAGGGTCTAACCTCTGTGTTGTGCCCGTTGAACGATTGTAAAGAAGCAATTGTTTGCGCTATACGTGATGATGTACGAGAAATGTCCAGATTATCAATAGAGCTATCGTATCTGGTAAACTTTTTCTATAAACACTACAGCACTCGTGATGATTTTCATCTTCTGTTGCCTAAATTTGATGCATTACAGTTTACATATGCATTGAAGGGAGTAAAGCACAAATTAACCGATCCAGACAATGTAATCTCTACATATATATCGTTGCGAAGAAATAATACATTTTACGATGGTCGATCGAGATCATTTACAATTATGCAGATTGCAAAACAGTACAGCACGATTCTCGAGACAAATATACAAACTCATGCTTTCAAAAGACTCAAAAGATACATGTATCATAAATTTGGTACAGATATGGACAAATCTGAAGTACACTCTTCAACTTATGATGCGTACTATAACGGGGTGTGTAAATCTAATAGAATCGGAGAGTGGTTTACTGAGAATAAAATCAATTCTAAAGAATTAAAGAAAAACTTTTGGAGATTCATTCCACTATTCTTGAGGATTCAGCACGAGTTGTACGATCAAGGGAAGTTATCATTCAACGTTTTCCCGATATATTCACATGGATTAAAATTTATAACATACGATTCAAGATGTATGCATGAATTACTACGAAGAGTTGATCCAAATAAAACACCTTCTGTTTGGCCTGTGTTTTCTGAGAACACTACCATGTATTGGAACCGACACTTCATATTACCCCGAAAGTTTGGGTATAGCTTCTCCACAGATGGAGTGAGCGTGTGTCTATCTATGAATCGCATTGTACAAAAGGGTCAAAAGTTTAAATCAAAGAAGGTTAAAAAGTGCGAAGAATCATTAGAGAACACCGCCGCCGTTGGTAGTAAACGAAACTATTCCAAAGTCATAGCCGTGGATCCTGGGGCCAAAACACCGATAGTTACATGCACTCGTAACGGAGGCGACTTTTCGTAAAAAGTACAAAGTCACCGAGCTCGGAAAAGATTGCGCTTCTTGAAAGACATTGAAGAGCGTATAAAAGCTGACAGAGAGTCGACCGAACAAGAGATTAGGATAGAATTGACGCAAAAATCTCAAAACGCCGAACCGTATACGAGATTTCAACTAAAATGGTTCGACGAAAAACAGAGAATATACGAGCAGAGAAGAGTGCAACGCTTAATGTTTGACAAATACATCAATGATCAGAAGATGTTGCACAAAATAGTCGACGAGTATTTCGGAAAAGAGCCCGACACACTAGTGGTCTACGGTGCCGGTTTCGATTTCATGAACAAGGGAACGTTCAAGGGTCATCGTAAGTTCAGACACCACGATGTGATCAAGATTATAAAACAGAGGAGGAATCTGTCGGTATATGTGATAAACGAGGCGTATACTACTAAAAACTGTAGCTATTGCCATGATCGAGATCGCATCCAGCAAAAATTGAGCGTATCCAAGTCTCTACACCGTTACGTGCACTGTAGTGTATGTCGTAAAGGTATTCATCGAGACAAGAATGGTGCGAAAAACATACTGCTCAAATATGAGAATATGAAAAAGTTGCCGATTAGTCTTTCGTCTATCGGTACTGATATGAGTCTTGTGGATGGTGGAAGTCCACAAGGTTCATTATCGTAACTCGTTATTTGTCCGTGAGGAAAATAAAGGGCTAGAAATAAAGATAAACTCGCTGTTGCCACTTGTAGACTCCATAAAGTAAATCGTTTAAAGGGCAAGGTGTTCGATTTTATAACAAACTCCCAAGTGATGTACAAAAATTGACAATTAACAAATTCAAAACGCTGTTAAACAAAATCTTTATAAAAAGCCTACTATAAAATATCGGATTATTTAGATGATAGAGAAGCTTGGGATTGAAATTGCTCCAACTCGTTCAAAATGTTACAATTTAGACGTAATTAATTTTCTGTATTGTAATGTATTCTAAAAGGATCATTAAAAAAACAACCAGCCTTGTTTTCTTGCCTTTCTTTCCTGGCTTGGTTGCGAAGGAATAGGTAGTAAAAATTGACGTTTCAAAGTGATCCTTGTGGTTTTAATGAATTAAAGATTTTACTGTCTTTTTTGATTTTTGTTGACGTTCTGCCCCAACGGCCGACAATTACTCAAGCTATGTGCTCTGCTCACCGCCACTTGCTCGCTAACCCTCTGTTTGTTTGGTCTATGAATCTCCTCATTTCCGATTCCAAATAAAGATAGATAGATAAAGCTTTGTTAAATTACCACACAAACAGAAATAATACTAAAATAATTACTAAGCTTGATTACAAAGTCAATACAATGGGCGGCTTTATCGCCAAGTTATATGCAGAAACAAATCTTGATATAGTTACAAAGAGCTCTTCCGGGATTCTACCATCTCTGTTCATATGGCGTGGTTGAATTCCTTACATAATTATTTCTGGCCGCAACGCAATATGTTCCCGAACTGTGGACGACATTTAACGCATAAAATAGGTCAAAGATAGAGTAATAAATTACTATAGGTGATAAGGTCACCTCACCGAGAGTATTAACGTGTTACACTTTATATCTCTTCAAAATAGCGAAAGAAAGAAAATACATTTATTTGACACACACACAGGACATACCATTCAGAACAGAACAAATACAGAACAAACATACCTACTTACATAAAGCTTATAAAAAAGATTAAAAAGAAAAAATATTTAGGTACAGAATTACAGGAAAATCACAATATAAAAATATAGTACTTATACATAGGTAGGTACAGATAATATCGTCTTCCGTGCTGTGTGGGCCAAACAGGCCCCGTCTCAGCGTATTGCTGCCAACCGTCCGAGTCAACAAAATTATGTATTTCGTTTGTGTATGTGTATTATTATTAATTTTTATTAGTTTATTTTATGTTAAAGTTAAAGTTTTAAATGTTGTTTATCTATTTTCTGGCACTACCACCAAAGGTAAGCTGGAAGTAAATGCTAATTATCATTAAGTTCGCTTATGTATTATTTTATTAGTGCAAAAAAGAGTTTTCTAATCTAATCTATTGTGAAGTAGAAAACTTAATAATATCAATAAATCATTTAATTCTAGCAACAACTGGTTAATCGGATAAGATAATCAGAATCAGAAATATTTTATTGATAAACTGTTCTACAACAAAGATCTTAACGTGCCGGCGAACCCTGAGCACAACTTCAATTCGGCCGCGTCAAAAACTTCGGCCTGAATATCGCTATCCTTGTTTAGTGACGAAGTTTAGCCACGCAGAGCGACAGTGATAGCAATAGAATGATTCTAAATTTGATTAGATTTTGACCGTGTTCCGTAATATCAAAAATGATGACTGAAAACTTGTTGTATTTTTCTCATTGTGTTGTTATTCTGTAACTAGACGATATAATCTATGTTCCCATGACTAGGATACGTAAGACGTTGTTGTTTTTAATACGAAACAATTAGGTTGAGAACAGGTCTTTTATGACGTAAAAACATGCAGAATGCGATACGCTTCTATTTCATTTTAGGTAAATATTTTGATCTAATATATAGTTGTGAACGTAGATAAATACTATTCAAATTAAAATAATACCTTATTAAGGTAGAAATATGCTCCAATTAGAAATGATTTTGGTATAGTGTGACCATTAGTGCTGTGCACTCCCTGAGGTATGCGCGCGGCGAGACGGGGGGGAGAATCGGCTGCTGCGCTCTGTCAGTTCGCCGTCAACGCTCGTGGCGGCAGGTAGTGTTATTTGTATCGGACTATCTATGTCAGACGCACATGAGATAGACAGTCCGATACGAATAACACTACCTGCCGCCACGAGCGTTGACGGCGAACTGACAGAGCGCAGCAGCCGATTCTCCCCCCCGTCTCGCCGCGCGCATACCTCAGGGAGTGCACAGCACTAATGGTCACACTATAGTACGTGTTGTATAGGCGATTGTCCCTCCGGTGTCCCCTTAAATGTTAGGCACAACTTTTTACAGTTTATCCATTTCGGATGTACAATAATAAAACAAAAAATAATGCATTTAAAATTCTTATCTACTAAAAGTTCGTCGACTGAATAATATGCTTTTTCTATAAGCAATTTGTTGAGGGCATGCCTAAACTCTATGATACTTTCTTTGGCTCTTATTGTTGATGGTATTTTATTATAGATAAGGAATGAGTATTTAAGAGGAAGTTTAAAAGTAGCACCAGTGATAGAAAAGTTGAGGAGTAAGAGGCTACCGTGGTATGGGCGTGTTACGCGGAGGGAAGAAAATCATGTGACTAAAAGCGTGTTAGATATGAGTTTGGATGGATATAGATGTAGAGGAAGGCCGAAGCAGAGATGGATAGACTGTGTGATGAATGATATGGGTAGGAAGGAAGTGACAACGGAGATGATGGCTGATAGAGAGATGTGGAGGAGGAATACATGTTGTGCCAACCCCGCGTAATGTGGGAAAAGGGCAGGAAGAAGAAGATTTAGTTCGGGCAAGAATGGAATAGTTACAGGATACTAATTAACGTAATTAAAGGTCACGTGCTGCAACCTACTAACTCTATGTTAACTTACTAATGATTAAATGAATGAAAATTCTTTATTATACGTTAAAAACTAAGAGCTGGATTTACATGATGAGAAACAAGTAAATGTAATGGAAGGTCTTATCGGTAAAGTAAGTGATCTCTTCCAGGCAACCTTTGGATGGAGTATGGTAAATGGAAGATTGGCCAAGGTGTCTTATAAAGAATATGTAATAGAATTTATATAATAAAACCGGTCAAGTGCGAGTCGGACTCGCGCGCAAAGAGTTCCGTACTATTGTCTATAAAAACGGCAAAAAAATCATGTCTGTTGTATGGGAGTCCCACATAAATATATTATTTATTATATTCAATAGCACAATTTTATTTATTTACCTTATATGAAGTTGGTGCCAAGTAAGCTAGTCTTACAAATTGTATGAGCGCCCATACAACTCAGAGGACTAGATATCATAATTGGCATCAACTATGTATGTATGGGGACACCCTTTAATTTTCAACTTTTTTTGCCAAATTTCGTGATTCTAGGTCAACGGGAACTACCATATAAGTTTTCGACCTATAGGTCGAAACCTATAGGGTGGTTCCGGTTGAACTAGAATTGTCAATTTTGGTTAAAAACAAGTCTTAAAGTACAAGTAAAAGGAAAATTCCGACGGGGTAAATTTTGGTACTTACAAGTTTTCGCGAAAATCTAAATTGCTTTGCTTTATATCGTGTTGACTCAGAACCTTGATTTTTATATATCTAATAGGGACTATAGACCTCAGTATCTGGTATAAATTTCAAGTTGCTAGGTCCACCCGTTCTTGAGGAAATCGCTGGTGATACACGGACAGACAGACGGACAGACGGACAAGAGAGTGATCTTATAAGTGTTCCTTTTTTACCTTTTGAGGTACGGAACCCTAAAAAACCAGATGTACCTACTATTGGTACCTAATTCAATGAATACATTCTTATTGATTAAAACGGATATTTATCGCGTTTGTACCTTTTTTATTCGGCTGTGTTCGGCACAGCCGAAACGTCGGGACAACAAATAAAAAAGGTACAAACGAGATAAATACCCGTTTTAATCAATAATTATGTACAGTGATCGCAAAAGTTTGAAAAATACGAATACATTCTTGTAATGAGAATGACAGAAATAGATACATATATTATGTGACTATAGTAATAAATATTTATGAAGTAATGATACTTATAACATACAATGAACGGATCAGATGAACAATTTATGATGACTCTTCAGAGAGATAGAATACTGCTGGTGAGATATATTGTCTTTATGAATACTAACTTACCATATAAAATACTGTTTTATGTTAGTTTGGTCCTTTAGTCTTAACTGTACTCCTAGCTATACATAATGTTGTATGTATACATAGTTCTTTTCACGTGAGTTGATGCAAATTTTACTTAAAAGCCTAGCAACATACCTGAAAAATCGCGACTAAAAACATGTACCTATAGAGGCAGAGGCTACCCTGAGTTTCAGCTAACTATTCACTCACTGCGCCACGGAGCTCGTCAAAAGTCTAAACTTTTCCACAGATAACCATACAAAAATGTATTCTGGAAATCTAATAGGTACGTCGGATTTGGCATGTGTCAAAATACTACCTACGACCAAACCAAATGAATATCGGAATATCGTCCTGTCGAAATATTATTATTCCAATATTAACTAGGGTTTCTGAGTGTAATTTCTAAATATAAAGTGAAACTTGGTGCACATTAGTTAAACTATCTGTTGTAGTGTACGAATAACATAATAATTATTTAGCATTATGTGGTAGAATTTTCGATTTCTTGTTCAGATGTTCGTACAAAGTTATCACTGCACGCAAAATGTGAGACATCAACTCGGAGCAATTAGATTTCCGTTTCTACAAGCTCAAAGTTCAAACAGTTTATTTCTACTCTGCGGTTTAGAATATAGGCCGGAATAGGCCGGAATAGGCTGGGTTTTGAATAAAGCTGGCAGTTTCGGGACAATTCATATTTGATCGCGATAACTACAAAGGCATAATGTATGAGTTTAATGTTCCTCGTCAAGCTTAGTTTGCTCTTTGGCGGCCATTTTGTAATTTCGTTTTGTGGCATTTATCACATGAGTTTATAGAGTTAATTAATATAAAAAAAACCATTTAATAACATAAATACTATACAATTATTTACATTACTATATTATTAATAAACTATAGAAAAAATATTGAATGCATAATGAACAAACTTATCGCTAAAAAGCGATCTCTTCCAGACAACTTTTGGATGGAGATAGTGATAAAGAATGGAAGATTGGTCGAGATGTATTTAGATAATGATAAAACTACCAACGGGTAGATAAGTTTAATAAAAAAAAACATTAGGTATACAAATAAAGCACCTGCTTACATAATATACCACCTTGCCGTACCAAATATGTATTTCTTCATATGACTGTACTTACCTAATATACCTATGAATTTATAACCTTGACAAAGTTTAAACATCCCTTAAGGTGTAAGTGTCTTCTCAACTATTAGTATCTTACTGATAATAATACCGCCAAAATATCCTACATCACAATTTCACTCCATTCCTGAAACTATGCATAACATAACCTGACTTACCCGCCAAAACGCCCGACAAAATGGCGGTGTCACAAAATGGCGTTCCCGCCTTATCTACGACACGGAATATGACGTATCGCTGAATATACTCGCAAAACGGTTCTACGTGAGAAAAATGACTGCGTTTATGCGATACAAAATGGTTGATAAATGCGGGGGATTTAAAAATGTGTGTTTTAAAATGAAACAGTACTCGTATCTGTTTAAGTGTGTTTTTAAGTTCATTTTTGGTAAAATAAAATACAGCTAGAGTTGGTTTGAAAAACTGTGAGGTTAGATTTACAATCCTACTAAACTGTAAAAATTATAGGGGAATGTTCTTAGGAAACGCGGGGCCAATCTTTAAAAATGGACATTACGTGTTATTTTATACATGTATGTAAAATGTTTTTCCAGAAAATGTAAAGAAAATATTCTTTTGTTGATTTTGATATTGTTTGAAAACTTATTTATATTATTACACGATTTCCGAGGAAGGGTTTTGTTTTCAGTGCATATAAATTGTAAATGGTTTAAATAAATATAATTAAATATCGCTTGACATTTCACACAGCGCTATCTAGCCCCAAACTAAGCAGATCTTTTATTTTGGGAACCAGATATCTGATGGAATACTTTATTTACCTACTTTTTTTTTGTAAATATATACTTCTAATTTAGAGAAAAACACCCAGACCCGGAACAAATATCTGTAGATCATACAAACATTTGTTCCGCGGCGGGAATCGAACCCGCTACCTCCTGCGCCTCAGCCGGATATTCGCCCACTGCGTTACCAAGGTCGAGGTAAATAATATGCTTAAATGAATTGATGGATTTAAATTAATGAGGTCGAGAGGATAGAGGGTTTCCCTTAGAGTTTCTCTGCTTTTAGTGATAAGACATCCCATAAATCTCTTCTTTTTAAATTTATTTTCATCTGTATTTTTGTTTGGTGTGAAGTGGTTTTTGTAAGGTAGTAAAGAGTATTCCTATCTGTTTCCATACATTTCTACTGTAGTAAAGAGTCTTAAAATGGTATTTTAGGCCGCGTTCAAACCTATCGTATAGTCTGCTGCCGACTGTGAGCAAGCGTTACCCAGTTTACTGCTTTTACATGCATATCCAACTTTAGTTCACACCGAACCGACAAAACGACGTTTCGCTATGCATAATAACTATAAGGTCTAGACCGCACTGCGGGTGTCTAGGTGTGCGTCTAGAGTTTTTTGATCCGACTTGGAGATAGAACAAGCTTATGGAAAACGTGCCCCACGATGCACTGCCCTGCGTCCATCAATTTGAGGCATACAGGTGTAAAGTCTCATGTTTTTTTTATGCTACTTATATGGCAAACGAGCATTCAGTCCACCAGATTTTAAGTGGCTACTGCAGCCCATGGATATCCACATAGAATTCAAAACAAGGTATTATGTTGTCTTGATCTTTATGTGGATACGTTGCCATACTATAGGACTTAGCTGTTATGCCTATGTGCCAGTAATTACAGGAACATAATTACAGGAAAATCATGTGCCAGTAATTTAACCTTTAAAACCGAAACATAGAAGTGCTATTTGGCGGCAGAAATAAGTATGATGGTAGTACTTCCCAGGGTGAACCCTTTTACAAGAAACTCTACTAGTCTTAGAGTCTAGCTACTTTGACTTTGTGGCTAGCTACGGTACCTAAATGGAGGCGTATGGAGGTACGCGAGTTGATAAGTATTCTTATTGAAAACGTCAGATATCATCCATACACGCTAGGCGTTTATCCAGGGAAAACCCTAAAAGCACCTTGTTCGCTTATCTCGCTGCACGGCAGGCGACTAGCGAGAGCACCAAGCACGAAGTGCGGCCAGTCCCGTATATTTCATACGTTTGTTTTCTCTTGGCTCTCTCAAGACGCAAGACGCTAAGTGAGGAATCCTGCAGTGTGGCCATGGATTTACGCAGTTCACGTTCGCACTGGGGTTCACAGTGAGCCTGCTAATAATAGGCAGCTGACAATACTGTTACGAGCTGAGGCTTTGGGATAAAATAATGAAAATCAATCTAACCAAAATAACACTTTTATTCAACACTAAAATGACAAATACACGATCATAATCACAACACACTAAATCACACCGCTGTTGCACAATTAACCACTAAAAGCCACCGAAATATTCTCACGTACCGTCAAATTAAAACTGACTCCTTCGAGCGTCTAGCTACGCACTATTTATACCGCGCCAGTACTAACTCTCGAAGTTTCTCGACGTTTCCACTGGCGACTAGATAAGTGTAGGTACTTCGACTGAGTACTATTTCTTATTTTGTGCAACTGTAGGTAAAAAAGTAGCATGTAGGTATATTCCAGACCAAGTATTACCTATTCTGTGACACAGTAGGTCTAACTTCGAGAAGCCGACTATTACTTACTCTGTAACAGCCTCGGCGTAACAATACCTTTGGTTTGAACGCGGCCTTAGAGACGAGGAAGTAAGCGCTTTCATCATAGATTTCTACGACATAAATGGCATGGACTTTCGGCGCTTTGTGGATTACAGACATGCAATTTCTAAAAGAAGCGCTCAGCTCAGTTGGTGTGCAAACTTATTAAGCTGTCTAATTCCATAGTCAGATAGATACACAGGTAGACACAAATAAAGACACACACACACACACACACATAGGCACCAAAGTTATAACACCCCTCTTTTTGGATCGGTAACACCCGAATTGATAAAGCATTTTTTATTGACACAAATTACAAATTTCATTCCAAAAAAAGAGGAAACTAATGAAAAAACGGTAGAGATCGCTCTCAGCGATAAGGTCGCCTATTGTATAGCCTATTTGTTTTATTTTATTTTTATATTGTTTCTGTGTGGTAAATACAATAAGAGGTTATTTTATCTTATCTTATTCACGTACACGAGCATATATCTCAGAGTGACCGGTTCAGAGTCCATTACCGGTTACAGTAACTTCTTACTAACATATGGGCAGTATAAATATCAATACTAAATAAAAATATTTCAGAACATTGTACACAGCGCTATCTAGCCCCTTAACTAAGCAGAGCTTGTACTATGGGAGCAAGTTAACTAATAGAATACTTATATACTTTTTTTTGTAAATACATATTTCATCCTCTAACACTTAAGTGCCAACTCATCGACATGCGTATCCAGCCCATCCTAACATACGGTGCGCAGACATGGTCTCTGACTGAAGCCAAGAAGCCAAAGCTCAGGATTTGTCAAAGGGCAATGGAGCGCAGCATTCTCGGCTTTAAACGTGTCGACCGAGTGCGTAACACCATGCTGCGCTCACTTACCGGCATTGCAGATGTAGGGAAGAGATCGGCTGGACTTAAGTGAGAATAGGCGGGCAACGTTGCCCGAATGCACTCCAAGAAATGGGCCCATATTGCAACACCATGGACGCCTGAAGACGGAAGGCGACGTCGGGGTCGGCCGAGAAAGCGTTGGCGGGACGATTTCGACACCTTCCAAAAAGGATGGTGGGAGATAGCAACAGATAGGGAGGCTTGGAGGGACTTGGGGTAGACATTTGCCCAGCAGTGGGACGAGATAGGTTGGGAAAACAAACATATTTATAATATATAAAGAAACAACCAGACCCGGAACAAATATCTGTAGATCATGCAAACATTTGCTCCGCGACGGGAATCAAATCCACTAGGAGATATCCTTGTTTGTCACCGGCGGCGGGCTAATCGCAGAAATCGATTTTTTCTAGGCAGACTTTGGTTGTACAGTAATGAATGAAGCAGTAACGGTCGATGATGGATTTATAGATAAATATACTACCACTAAGAAACAATATAAACACTATGCTAAACTATAACGGCATTACAATGGGCGACCTTATAGCTGCAAGCGATCTCTTCTAACCTTCGGATGGAACTAAATTAAAATTTATTTTCATTGCGCTGGTAGAAAATAGTTCTGATACAAAGCGCCTGAAGAGAGTCCATATCTTGGACAACCTACTTGCTGTTTCTAAAGAAACGAAGAAGGACTAATGTGTCTTGATCCCGAACGCCACAAATAAATCAAGACATCCGCCTATAGTCCTCCAACTGATAGCGGATCACAATGAGGACAAAAAAAATCTTATTATCTCAAATAACTGACTTTTTCTGAATATTCACAATCTACCCGAAAGCCTTAAATATGTAAATCTATGATTACCATAAAATATCTTCGTCGTATTTAAACATCTCGTACCGATACGTAGCCGATTTATTATTCATCGAAGAAGCAAAAATTGAGTCGAAAGCATCGAAAGGAATCGAGATGGGTTGACCCGATGATAGACTCTTTTAGATGTGTTACAAGCATCTAAAAATAATACTAACAAACAAACGAGCGAGTTCTATAACTTCATACAACGAGTAACTTTTGAACAAAAATATAACCTACACTTACTGTCAGTTGTTTTAAAAAACTAGGTTTTGTACCCCGTAATTGTAAAAACTTTACCAATGCTAATGCCAATAAACTTCTCTACACTTCTTTAATCCGATCCAAAGTTGAATCTAGTGCATGCGTTTGGAACCGTATGAAGTCACATACTCACTTATGTTAGAAAAGGTTCAAAAAAGATTTTTGCGTTTTATATATAAAAAGCTTTACGGATACTATCCGTTTATGTACCCTACAAGGTTTTTGCAAGGTACCTTGGGATATAACTCCCTAGAAACAAGGCGGCTCTATGTCCAAATCATAACTCTGTGCAGTTTGTTGAATGGTGTTACTGAGTGTCCCACTCTTCTCATTGAAGCCAGCCGGCTTTGCGTGCCCGAACAACGCGCCAGATTTAGATTAGGTCGAGTTCGTTTGTTGGAACCACTGCGAGCACGTACGTTGCACTGCCAACAGTCACCCATCTCCCGTGCGCAGCACAGCCTTAATGAGCTTTTTAAAATCTATCCTCATTTTGACGTGTTTGCGGATGACTGGAAGACGATCGAGTGAGTGTGTCTCAGATATTGTGATAGTAATTAATTAGTTATGTATACCGATGTTATGTTAGTTATGTTAAGTCCCCTATTGTATTTGTATATCTGTTGTGTTTTGTGTACCTTTTTGACCTTAAATATGTAAGTTTTAAAATGAATGTAACTATATTACAATTTGTATTTTTTCTTGTAGTAGTTTGAGATATAGCGTATTAGATTAATTCTGTAAAGTTATATTTAAGTGTGAATAAACGAATTTGAATTTGAACGAATTTGAATTTGATTTTCAAATTTGAATTCAGATAACAGTAAAAACCTAACTACTCAATCAATTTTGATGAAATTTCCATGAGATCAATCTAAAAGTAAATCCTTTTACATAAATAACTAATTTTTCAAACCGGTTGATATTTAACGGAGGTCTGAGCTAACTAACATAACATAAAAATGAAACAAATTTAATACTTAAATTTCTCATGGATGCCATTATTAGAACTAGACCAACTGGAAATGGGACTACACGACGTGTACACGTCGAAAGTTCTGAGGTAACAAACATAAAAAAATAATACAGTCGAATTGAGAACCTCCTCCATTTTTGAAGTAAAAATGACTGTTGATTATGGGCCCATGAGACTGTACACCTGTCTCACTGCGACTGACGTAATGCGGCAAAAACATGTATGCAAAGGCTTAGTAGTAATACGTAGTAATGGTTAGCATTCTTCGGCAGTAACGTGTGGTAACACAAATTTCATACGCAATGGTAACCGCATAATAACAGGTTGAACATAATTTAATATAAAAAAAAAACTAGTGGTTTGCCCCGAACTGATATCTCGCGAATCTCCCAAAAACAAAATAAATATAAATTCTTTATTGTACACAAGAAAATACATTATAAAGTACAGAAATATAGGACATGAACAAATGCGAGCTTAACCCTAGTTTTCTTCTAGCAAACCTTTGAGGCTAGAGAGAGAGATGATTTTAAAGGTAGGTGCGTGTACAAGAATCATAAATATGTACATATATCTTAAACAAATAAAACGAAATATACCAAAAGAAAGTAATAAAATGAATGAATATAATAAATAAAATAAATAGACTAATAGACTAATTAATCTAAGGGAACCTTGCACAACGATTTCTAAACGTATTTAACGCTAAATATGATTTAAGTAGTTGTCAAATAATACAAATACATCAAATTTAAACATGTTTAGTCGCTAAATGATTTAATAATTTTTGTGCAAGCCGGCCTTTGTCTAATAAATTAGTGCCACGAAATACATAAACAAATTACTTGGCCTACAGTTTCATTCAAATTAAAGATAAAAGGGGTTTATGTAAATTTGTTACTTTTAGGTGTAAAATTTGCAGTTATTCTGAATTTTAGACTTTTCTCTATATTTGTGTCATTAAAGCTACACGAATACTAAATTTCAGCATTGTGAGGTCACTCACACTAGTGTACCTACCCTGTAAATTTTGTTAAAGTTTCGTTTATATGATGGCTAATAACTCAAAAACTACAAAAGCTAAACTAAAACCGAAAACAGATTTGAAATGTACTGATGAAGACCTTTTATTTGATGTCCCATCTGATCTAATAGTTTAATTTAATTTTTTTTACCCCTCTTGAATCCTTATATTTCAACAAGCCCCCAACGTTTTTAGCTTATTCAATGACACCAAAATGAAGTCATCATTACCTACATATGTATCAAATTTCACGATAATCGGATCAACGCTTCGAAAGTTATCATCGGACAAACAAATATACATACATACATACAACGACGATTTGCCCAAGTTGATTTGGAGATGTCGCTCCGCTCGATCAATAAAATATTTGATTATGTGGGATTTGCTATTTTGATTTAATTTATTTAATTTATTACCAGTGCTGTTTATTATATTTATTATATGATAATTAATATTGATTATTGATTGACTTATGTAACTACTCTACTGTATTAAAAATCTGTATTAATATTATGTAATGTGTAATAAAGAAATAAACAAATATTTCTTTCAACTCATCTTTAACAAAAGTTACAAGTTTAGTGTGGGACCTCACATCCCACACTAAACTAAGGAAGTCTTGGTATGTAATGAAGCTGAATATCATAGAAGTGTTTTTCATATAAATACTGGAATAATGAAGGTTTTAAACGCATACTGCACTTTAAAGCTCATTACAAAAGTTTTGTGAGCTGAGGTTCAGTATTCAGTATTTCATTGCGTTCATACAAAGTGGAATAAAATGTTACATGTCAGATCTTATTGACTAGTCAAGAGTCCAGCACTTCATAAGTACCCTGCAAGTAAGGGTGTAGCAATATTAAAGCTAACTAGGCAGCTCTAGTGGAATCGAAGTTGAGCGATTTTATGTTTTGGATTTCATTGGTTAGTGAAATCATTATTGTAGAAAATGATTAACATGTCTTGTCGTTAACAAGTCGTCTAGTGTGTAGTAACTATTTTCCATTAGTATATGTTTTAATCTATGTTCAAAGGTATTGTCATTTTCTTGTGCTTTAATTTGTTCTGGTATTTTGTTATATATAGATAGATAGATAGATAGATAATTTCTTTATTGCACACCATTAAAAATAAAACAAACAAAAGAGAATACAAAATTAAATCAAAGGTACAATGGGCGGCCTTATCGCTAAAAGCGATCTCTTCCAGGCAACCTTTGGATGGACAGGATCTGTGTGAACAAAAGAGAACGGCGGCGTTAATCAAATAATAACTAACAGAATTAGTACATAAATGACTAAAATAAAATATACATATAAATAAATATAAATAATTTTATAATATTAAATAACCTACTTCAAAATACATAGGTAATTAGAAAAAAACAATAAAAAATTATATACAAAATTTAAGTTGCAAAGTCTTAGTGAGCGATGGACGACAGATAATGATTATTAACCATGTTTTTAAAAACAGGAAGGGATTTGGCGTTACGAATTGATACAGGTAGTGCATTCCAGAGTCTGGTAGCCTGAAGAGTAAAGGAGTTAGTATAAAATACTGAGGTATGATGAGGAGTTTTCAATTTAAGGTTTTCAGAGGAGCGTAAGGACCGAGAGTTGGAAACATGAAGAAACTCAAAGCGTTCTTTGAGGTACGGCGGAGTAGAAGAAATAAAAAGGATGCTGTAAAGAAGGGACAGGATGTGAGCATTCCGACGAAGGCTATATATTTAGGTATATTATTATAGGTATATATTTTTACTGTCATTACATTCGGACCCGAGCTGTGCATTTTAATGTTGACGCAGGTAAAGTTCTTACGTCATATACGTTTTCTCTTCTTGTTTTAAATACTTAGATCTGTGGTTGTATAAAATGGCCACATATAAGTGTTTCATAAATAATGCATTTCAGATAGAATATCTTAAAACGATGGTTTTTTACCAAATAATCATAAAGATTGTTCATTTTATAAATTCACGTAGGCCATAAGACACCTTGATCCTTTGACACAAGTTCATAAGAATCCTACTGACTTTTATATAAAAAGAAAGAGATAACAAATATTTATTTTAAACAGAACAAAACACACTCAGCACAGTAGGTACACACAAAAACAAATAAATTTAGAACACTATATGTAGGAACATAAAACAATACCTTACAAATGTGTGTCTGACAATAACTAATAAAATAAACACATAATTGACGGACGTCACCAAAAGGCGTCCAATTCAGCATTTGTAGTGCTTTTGGCACGCTGATCTTCCGATGCAACCATCTTTTCATGTTATTAATGTAAGTGACGCATCTATAGAAATATAATGTCGTTTATCTGAGCATATCTCAAGGAATTGGAAGATGGTTGAATCGCATTCGATCCGACAAGACAAGCGAGCGTCTAATTTACATAATGCTGACGGCTGGAGGGATAGAGCTCTGTGATCGACAAAGCGATTTCATAATCGTAGATTAATACTTACTTTGTAACATGAATACGTTTTTAAAATTGCTTCCATAGTGGGAGGCAATTAAAAAAATTGGTTGTCTGTAAAGTCGGTTTAAAGTCGATAACTTTACGTGGTAACGAGTGGAAGGGAGATAGATGCGTCACAAGCCGAACGCTTAGGCCGATCGTGCCTCTCTATGGCTTGTTCAGCGCTCTCGCTTGCACGCTCAGCTCAAGCGGAACGTGACACTTTTTTGTGAGTACAGCCGGCATTCATCGATTTATAAGACGTTTATCACGTCAGAAACGAATGATAACAAAATCGGGGTATACAGTTTGGTGTTGCAGCTACATATCCTATCATCTCCATCCAAAATTTTATTACACCACTGGATAGCTAAATGAACAAAGAATTTGTTACGGTAACTGTGGACTATGATGCATCGCGCGCAGTGGAGGGGAAGTGCCGCCATTTTGAGGTCATTTTGCTGCGTATCGAGATTTTCATTTAGTACTTATATCCCGAAAGACTTCTGAGTGTTTAAACATGATTAGTATTTTATTTTGAATATAAAATATTACCTGTTACGTACACGTGTTCACTCACACGGCCGCGTCCATGACACAGCCACACCTCATATTTATTTTTATTAATTTTAACACCAAGCACATCCCTCTCAATAGCATGCTGAGTGACCATGAGCCTTCTAATGAGGCCCATAGTGAAAGACCACGTTTCTGTACCATACGTCATCACTGGTAAAACACACTAATCAAAAACTTTTGTCTTAGGACACTGAGGTATTTTGGACGAGAAGACGTCACGAAGTTTCCTGAACGCTGCCCAGCCGAGTTGGATTCGTCGACTGACCTCTTTCTCGAAGTTGGACATGCCTAACTGGACTGTTTGTCTTAGGTAGTAGGTAGTACCATCCGTAGCTAGTTGATATACCACCTATTTGCACACACCGTTTTGGTTCTACGTTCTTGATGCGTACCTACAGCTAAGGTATGTAATACTATGCTGTCGACTGTTTTTCCTAAAAAATACAATCCGGGCCACTTTAAGGTAAGAGTAAATAGGTTTCTTCTAGATCTTCATGCTTCATCTTAGACCACATCATAGATTACCATCAGGTGAGATTGTGGTCAAAGGAAGTTCTTCAGAAGATTCGGTTAAAAAAAAGGTGGACGAACTCGTCAACAACATCGAGATTAGAGTTCCCAACTGGTACCAGGGCGCCACATGGACATTCGGCATGATTTTGTCGTATAATTGGCCTAGAAAAGTTTATTTACGGAAGAATAAACTGTAATTTTCTACGCTTGTATTTAAATCTATAGTACTTATTGCTAGCCTGGTAGATTGTAGTACAGTTTATGCTTATAAAATTTTAATAAACAATCCCGCTCGCTCTAACAATGAAACCAATCCTCAACCCACATAGTCCCGTAATCCTCATAATGGATGAAGATTCTTGAGACATCTCGACGAATTGTAACAGATTATTTGTTCAATTATCGATTTTGGGAGGGAATTCTTTGATAAAAATATGGTAGTAATATTATTGTATGGTTTGTGCTACAATGTGCCGCAATTTTTCAGAGAATTTTGTGTATTTTGCGGTTTCTAGTTTCAAAAGTTTGGCGTACAAACTCATGATTACAGTTTCTAGCTAACAGTAAGTTTTAAATGTTTGCAGACAAAGTAGTAAAATACAGAGAAGTTAAAAATATTCTAAATATTTTAAAAAATAATCAATAAGTCTTCATAACACCAAAATGTCTATTAAATACCTAAATAAAAAAACGAGTGTGCTTTAGACCACACGACTGAAGTGAAACTTCTTTTTCAAAATATTAATTTATAAAATAGTTTAAAAACGAAATGAAATAATGATAAATAATCAAACGAACTACTGACTCAGATATATATATATTTTCATGCACTGGCTATGAGAGGAACAAAGAAAGAAAATGTGCGCGCGCACCTCTCTCTCTTGCTCCTACAGTACGAATACGAAACTTAACTCTCTCTGTCTCTATCTTCACTAACTTATAATCTCCCTCTCAACTTCCGTTCGCACTTTTCCTAACGCATTCACCAGCTTACTCCCCAAGTCAAGCGTGCGTAAAGAAATTTAACTTCAAACATGTTTCATATATTCCACAACTATTCGCGTTTTCAAAATTCTTTCTGGGCGTCTGGTCGAAGCAACGTGTGATCCGAGAGCTGGCGCTCATCTGGGTTAACGCATAAGTATTGCAATTCAACGGGACAATGCGTAGTGTTCTGAAGCAGTTGAGCTATCTATAGATCGCTTGCAACGGCCTTTAGATGATCCAACTATTTCTTCTGTATTTTATAGATATATAAATAATTGCGTATTCTTTCTTAAAATAAAAGTATGATTTTTACTTTATTTTACGTTTATTTCACTACCCCTTTCATAGAAGCATGTAATTATTTAGACAAGCTAGGTCGTAGCTTAAAAATTTGTTGACTGCTTGCAAATTTACTCTCACTGCAAATTTACTCTCACTGCAAGTTTACTCAATACACTCGCAGGTCTCCTTATGTGGTGGTACAGGGTGGGCCATAAATTTTTGCAAATAACAACACATGATTTCTCGAAAACCGTTAGAATGAGGGGCGCGCGGGGTGCGGGAAATGATGCGCCGCTTCATGAAATTTTAGTCACGATGGAGCGCTTCACGGGCGAACAGCGTGCTTTTTGTGTAAAATAATTTTACAAAAACAACAACTCCTACGTTACTGTAGTAACTCAGTGGAATACGTGAAGATGTTGCCAGAGTTTTTGACACCACAGTTGCATGAATTTGAAAGATACAGACTTGGATGCAACAAGATGGAGCAACATGCCATACGTTAAATGTGACTTTACCGGTGGTCAAAGAAATACTTCCTAACAAATTGATTTCTCGCAGAGGTGATATCCCATGGACTCCAAGAAGCCCAGACCTTACTCCTTGCGATTTCTTCTTGTGGAGATATATGAAAAGTAGAGTGTACCATAATAAACCAACGACCATATCCCAATTGAAAGAAAACCTCCACGAGGAGATAACCGCGATTCCTCGTAGCATGTGTCAACGAGTTTTCCAAAATTTACGTAGTTGGTTGCAAAAGTGCCAGCGACGAGACGGGACACATCTCGACGATGTCATTTTTAAAAAATAAATTGCAATCAATGTTTATTATATGTCAAATATTTATAGATCCATCCAAATACTAGATCAGGTGTATTTGCTAAATAATATAATATGCTGGAGTGTAGAGTAGGACAGCCCCCCTCCAGATGGAAAGACGACCACATAGCGATAAAGAAAATAAATTAAGTCTAAATTGAAACATTCTTGACTGAGATAGAGCAATTCCAATCCCAAACTTCTCTGTCATCTAAATAATCCAATATGTTATAGTAGGTTTTATTATAAAGATATTGTTTAGTTACGTTTTTTAATTTGTTATTTGTCTAATTTTTGTACATCACTTGTAACTTCCATATTTAGGGAAACCTATAATTGGTTGTTCTATTCATACCTTATTATGTGTTATCTGATTATTACCATAATGCTGTTGGTTTTCTTTTTTCTCTATCCTATCTCATCCCACTGCTAGACAAAGGTCTCTCCTAAGTCTCTCCAAGCATCCCTATCCATCGATATCTCCCACCATTTTCTTTGGAAGGTGTCGAAATCGTCCTGTAAACGCTTTCTCGGGCAACCCCGACGTCGTCTTCCGTCTTCAGGCGGCCATGGTGTTACAATATGGGCCCATTTCTCGGAGTGCATTCGGGCAACGTGGCCCACCCAGTCCCATTTAAGTCTAGCCGATCTCTTCCCTACATCTGCAATGCCGGTAAGTGAGCGCAGCATGGTGTTACGTACTGGGTCGACACGTTTAAAGCCGAGAATGCTGCGCTTCATTGCCCGTTGACAAATCTTGAGCTTTGACTTCTGGGCTTCAGTCAGAGGCCAAGTCTGCGCACCGTTAGTCAGGATGGCCAGGTTACACATGTCGATGAGTTGGTGCTTAAGTGTCAGAGGAAGTGTTCATGTGTTCCTTAATGAACCAGTAGCTCTTCCAGGCATTTTCGATACGGCGATCGATTTTCTGTTGATTTTTGCCGTGGGGCGCCGGCAGTAGAATGTTGCCTCTCCGCTCTTGCCCGTGGATACAGTAGGAGTCTGCTAAGGGATACCTCCGAAAGATGGGCAACAGCGTCTTTTCGTGTTTTCAATACCTATACTGCGCTCGCCAACCCGCCTGCCAAGCGTGGCGAGTATGGCAACAACCCCCTCATGATATTGCAACATAAAACCAGGCCCCGAGTCCCCGGCGGCCCCGCTAATCCTGGCTACGGTAGCAGTCATGGTAACGGCGAGGCCAGGGGTGCTAAGAATCCCCGAGAGACGATCGGCTACCAAACTCTACGACGACCACTGGCCCTGGTAACACACAACATCCGCACTTTGAGGACAGACGAAAAGATTGTTGAGCTGGAAGAAGAAATTAGTAGATTACACGGGGACATTTTGGGGTTTTCAGAAGTCCGTAGAGAGGGCGAGGACACGATATCCCTTAAGTCTGGTAACTTACTATACTACCGGGAGGGCGACCAATAGTCCTAAGGTGGTGTTGGGTTTCTCGTTCACAAGTTTCTCATCAACAACATTATCACCATCGACAGTGTGTCGAGCAGGGTCGCGTACCTGACACTCAGAATATCTAAGCGATATTCGCTGAAGCTCGTTCAGATATATGCGCCGACCTCTTCGCACCCAGATGAAGAAGTAGAGTCTATGTATGAGGACATCAGTAGAGCCATACATACGAACAAAACTCACTTTATTGTTGTTATGGGGGACTTCAATGCAAAGCTAGGCATGAGAAGCGATGATAAGTTGAGAGTGGGGCAATTTGGAAATGGGCAACGGAACCCCAGGGGACAGAGGCTGGCCGATTTTCTGGAGAAAGAAGGACTCTTTATGATGAATTCTTTTTTCCAGAAGCCGCCTCACAGGAAATGGGCATGGATGAGTCCCAACGGTTCCACGAGAAATGAGATTGATTTCATCTTGACCAGCAAGAAGCGGATATTCAATGATGTCTCTGTGATTCACAGGGTGAAAACCGGCAGTGATCACCGAATTGTTAGAGCCACATTGAATATGAACGTTAAACTTGAAAGGTCCCGTTTGATGAAGTCTAGGCTCCGACCCACTCGCGCACATATCCAAAACCTCGAGAGCTTTCAACTCGAACTTGCAAATCACTTTGATTGTCTAGAAGTAGATGCATCAGTGGACGAGATCAATAACAGGTTCGTAGAAACCGTCCATATAGTGGGATCCCAGTTCTTTAAGACTCCCCGTACCAATAGACCTCAGAAACTCTCTGATGACACCCTTAACCTCATGGCTGAATGACGTTCTTTGCGACTGCAGTCTCCCGGTGATGCTCAGTCACATAGACAGCTCAATAGAAAGATTTGGAAATCCTTGCGGCACGATATTCGTATCTATAATACATCTCGTATTTAAGATACGATAGAGCGGAATAAAGGCTCCAAAGTGTTCGCGAGAGATAATTCTATTGGGCAGAGCCGCATGACGAAGCTGAAAAGGGAAGATGGCAGCATAACGTCAAGTAAAGCGGAAGTGTTAAGGGAAGTCGAAAGGTTCTATGGACGGCTCTATGATTCGGTCACTAAACCTGTTTGCAGTGCGGCCAACGACCCAAAAGCCAAACTGACCCGATATTATACCGAAGATATTCCGGACATCAGCCTGTATGAGATCAGGATGGCCTTGAAGTAGCTTAAGAACGACAAGGCGCCGGGTGAGGACGGAATCACTTCAGAGCTTCTGAAAGCGGGTGGATCACCGGTACTTAAAGTCCTTCAGAAGCTCTTTAATTCCGCCTTGCTTGAAGGTACGACGCCAAAAGCATGGAACGAGGGCGTGGTGGTTCTGTTCTTCAAGAAAGGTGACAACACCTTGCTTAAGAATTATAGACCCATCTCGCTTTTGAGCCCTGTTTATAAGATGTTTTCGAGGGTCATCGCGAACCGTCTCGAACGCAGGTTTGATGACTTCCAGCCTCCCAAACAAGCCGGGTTCCGTAAAGGCTACAGTACCATAGACCACATACATACGCTGCGGCAAGTCATACAAAAGACCGAAGAGTATAACTTGCCGCTATGTCTCGCGTTTGTGGACTATGAGAAACCGGGTTTTTTCGGCCGGTGAAACAGTTCTAAGCGGACGTGTACTTTGTTTTATCCCCGAAAAATATTCTTAAAGTGTGAAAAAAGTGGACAACTTTTCTTGAAACTTATACCAATTTGTGCAGTTTTGTACCTATCTTAGTTTAGTCCCAAAAGTTCTAAAGTTTATATCCAAGGAATAAAAAGTTATCTACTAAAAACGAAATAAAGTGCAGTTGTAATCGTGTCAGCGTCCTTCAAACAGTAAGTCACTAACTTGAGCCATACGACTGCAACACGACCTACCCACATTGTTTCTTATCGGCTTACAAACAGCAAACGCCGAAAGACACTGTCGTGAAATTTCGAACATCTGTTCACTGACTCGGTGGACAAGCGGCTCAGCTGGTTGGATACCTGGCGTTAGATCGCTTGGTGTGGGGAGTTCGATCCCTATCAACGAACACTTTTTGCGCTCTAAATATTTTTATTGTGCCGATCAGCGACTTACAGATAGCTAACCAGCTTTTTGCTATTAAAATACGGCTAAATGTACGGCATGTGGAAAGTTTTTAACGTCATCTGGTGCCGCTAGTTGTAACACATGCCCCTCGCTATATCATAAGGGATGTGTTGGACTCGCAGATACGGCCTTATTGAGCAAGGATTGGGTTTGTCCCGAGTTCAAAAAAAAGTTGCGTAGAGGCGACAACAGCAGTACCCCTGTTAGAAACGTCAGCGGGACCTGCGTGCAGGACACCGCGTCATCGCGTGAGGCCACAGACATCGAGCAGCCGCCTATGCAAGTGCCATGAACTGCTATCCATGAGTTGCGACATGAACTTGCCGAGTTTATGGTCGAGATGCGGGAGTTCCGGAAGGAGATGGCGGATTTCCGGATCTCAGTTGCGGGCATTACTGCGCGCATGGATGGCATTGAGCAGAGGCTCGAGGCAGTCGAGCAGCATCGCGGGGCGCCCGCATCCGAGGAAGTTAGAGAACTCGAGCGTACCGTGAACCTTCTCAAGCTAGAGCTCAATGATCGGGACCAGGAGGCGCTAAAATCGGATTTAGAGATCGGGCACCTTCCTGAAGAAAAGGGGGAGAATATTCTGCATACTGTGACGGTGCTCGCTGCCAAGCTAGGCGTGACACTGGAGAAGCGAGATGTTGTGTACGCAGAGCGCGTAGGAGTGGCGCAGATCGCGGGGACCACGAAGAAAGCGCCGCGTGAGCGTCGCGTCGTGGTGCGCCTGGCGCGTCGTCTTCTGCGCGACGAGCTGTTGCAGGCAGCGCGTGTACGCCGCACGCTGACCGCCACCGATGTCGGTCACGCGGCAACCGCTGGCCTACGTGGGCGTATTTTCGTCAATGAGCGCCTGACTCGCGCCAATCGTCAACTTTTCCATCATGTTCGCGAGGAGTGCCGCAAATTTCAGTGGCGGTACTCTTGGACGAAGAGAGGCCGTATATACGCTCGGCAAAGTGACGGAAAACCAGCTCACTACATACGTTGTGAAGCGGACCTGCTGCGGGTTTTTGGGCCTGTACTTGTTTGGTTTTGTGCATAACTCAATTACTCGAGTGTGTGGATTGTAAGTTATATTTGCTCAACTGCACGTATGTTTATAAATTTACATCTATGTTTTTGTATATATTATTTGTATTAGTTTTGGTCCTACTTTATTTAGCTCAACTGTATTGGTACTCTATTCATTATATAACATTAGCAATGGCAACTGCTCTGGATCTGTATGGCACTTACTCGTCAATATGCTCTATACTTTTTAATTGGTATCACAATGATTAATAAACAGCTTAATATTGGTTTGTATAATCCAGGTTCCCTTGGCACCAATCACGACAACTTTATATCTACAGTTGAAAGGTACGATATGGATGTTTTAGCGATAAACGAGACATGGCTCTTTGAGGGTCAGGAAGGTCGAGCCCCTGCTCTGGCAGGGTACCGACTGCGCCACACACCTCGGCCGCGAGGCCAGAGAACGCGCGGAGGTGGGGTCGGCTTTTACATTAGTCGTGGTATAAATGCGCGCACCTGGCATCCCCCGGTTGACCCCCTGAACGTATTAGTGGAGCAAATGTGGCTCACAATGACTGCAAACGGTAGGAAGCTAGCAATTGGCACGGCATATCGACCGGACTAGATGGATGTTGATTTGTTTTTTGATGTAATCACAGATTCAATAAACTCCCTCCCCACTTACGATAATTTGATTTTACTAGGAGATTTTAATGAAATTAAAATAAGTCAAAATTTGATACTTTCCTCGCGTACCTTAGTCTATCGCAAACAGATACTTCATCAAGCCACTTCACTGAGACTTCCGATTCACTTATTGACGTTGTATGCACTGATTTACTCGCTAAAAAGATCACTTTGGACCACGTAGGTAGGCTTTACGGTCACTGTCTTATTGTATGCGAGTTTAGTATCAAGCGTGAAAAACCGTTGCCAACGGTCTTATCTTATAGGCCAATTAAAGGCATATATATAAAAGATTTTAACAATGATTTACAAGTAATACGATGGGACCTTATTTCGACACTTGGTTAACGAAATGGTTAGCGCATTTAATCACAGTGTTCTCACCTTGTTTGACCTTCACGCGCCTGCTACCTCTATTGTTATTAAAATCGCTCATACCCGAGGATAACTGACACTATCAAGCTAATGATGAGGTTACGCGACGAGGCTTCATCGGATTATTACAGAACTAAGCTAGACAGTAAGAGGGAATATTACAAAAGTCTTAAATCTACTGTCACCCGAGCACTCTATCATGAGAAAGTAGCTTACTTTAACCTAAATATTAATAACAAGATACATGACCCCAAAAATCTCTGGAAAAATCTAAAAAATACACTTTTACCAAGTAAAAATTTAGAACTTCCTCCACATTTTCAAGACCCTTGTATAATTAATGATCACTTTTTGAATATACCTGGCACCTCTGATGTATGTAAATCGCAGCTCTCTTACTTCGAATCAAATAAATTCAGCGATGCTAACTTTCAAATGGAACCAGTTAGCCTTAACGTAATTGCTAAAATAGTACGAAATTTGAAATCAAATGCTTAGGGATGTGATCTTATTAGTTTAGACATGCTTCTTATGACTCTGCCTAACTCGCTAGAAGCTATAACAGATTTGATAAACTCGTCGTTAAGCACATCTTCATTCCCCGATATTTGGAAAGTGGCAATCGTGCGCCCATTACCTAAAATTCCCAATCCGACCGAGTTAAAAGATCTTAGGCCAATAAGTATCTTGCCTTGCCTATCAAAGATTCTGGAGAAAGTAGTCTGCACTCAAATGACTAACTACCTTGAAAAAAATTACATGCTACCAGAATTGCAGTCAGGTTTTAGGAAGGGACGCAGCACGGTAACTGCCTTGTTAGACGTAACCGATAATATTCTATATGCGCAGGATAAGGGCATGTGCACGTTATTGGTAAACAGTTATCTCCATAGCCGCTACCAATATGTAAAGCTGTCTGCTAGTAATATTTCTCACAAAGTTGCTGTTGAGAGAGGAGTACCGCAGGGTTCTATCTTGGGGCCTATATTGTTTATTTTATATTTAGCGGATATAAGGTCACATATACATTTTTAATAGTATTTTTATTTATAGTGTTATCCGAACACATGCGGAAAATTCCAAGATTTTTAAAATCATCTCAAAAATTTCAAGCCTAGACGGGACTTGAACCCGCGACCTTTCTGATTTTAAAAATCTTGGTATTTTCCGCATGTGTTCGGATAACACTATAAATAAAAATACTATTTGAAATAAGCAACGCGACATCTCTTGTCAATGTACTGAACTGCAACGTTTGGCATTGGGCAGGTACAAAGAACTATATAAGTTTTTCTGTAGATGGAGCTAACGGCGCTTTAGTCGTAATTCTGAATTATCTCACTAATTTCGACCTAGACGTGAATTGCCTGGTTGCACAGATGGTAGTGCGTTCTCGTATCAAGAGAAAGGTCGCGGGTTGAAGTCCCGTCTAGGCTTGAAAAAAAAAAATTTAGAGATGATTTTAAAAATCTTGGAATATACATTTTTGTCAATATCATATATATGCAGATGATATACAAATCTATATCTCATGTAAGGCTTTTGAAATCGACAATGCTATTACAAAGCTAAACGCTGACTTGACGAATATAGCTTTATGGTCCGAAGATAACAGCCTATTGTTAAACCCCATTAAAACTAAATATTTAATCTTCGGAACCCGTTATCAACTAGCTAGTCTTAACCCCTCAGCGAGTGTTATGCTAATGAATGAGCCGATTGAGCGTGTCTACAAGGCAAGGAACCTAGGCTTGCAGATGGATTGCGACTTGCGGTTCGAGGATCACATCACCGAATCTATTAGGAACTGTTTTTATACTTAAGGTGACGTGCAGGATGAGGCCGTACATATCGGAGGAACTTCGTATACAGCTAGTGGAATTACTTGTCATATCAAAATTAAATTACACTGATGTTGTTTTTGGTCCACGGCTTTTAGCCAAAACGCAAAGACATACAACGCGTCCAGAATGCCTGTGCTCGTTTCTGCTTCGACATTCCGTTCAAAAGTCATGTAACACCCTACTTAAATGCACACTCTGTTTTAAAAATGAAGCATCGTAGGAAGCTTCACTTAGCATGCCTCCTGTTTAGTGTTTTGAAGCATGAGGCCCCTAAGTATCTCATTAATAGGCTAGAAAGTGCGTCAAGTTTGAGGTCCTGCGAGCCCCGACAGCGTTCGATGCAGCTCTTAACACAGCGTCATAAATCTACTGCTTTCCGAGGAAGTTTCCGCTACGCTGCATCGAAATGTTGGAATAATATTCCTCCGCCAATAAGGAACCTGCAGAGTGTTTATGGATTTAAATTAAAACTTAAAAATTATTTGATCAACTGGCAGAAAAAGCAGGAAAGGCTTTTACACGATACGAGTGCTATAAAGTTGTTTGTGTTGATGTTATTGCTCTTATAAAATTTACTTCGTCTAGGGTACCACTGAAGTATGTAAATTAGTTTAATTTAATTTAATCTTTGTTTTTTATGTAAATTTCTTTCACACTTTCATTTATTTATTTTATTTTGTTTGTTTTTATTTGCTGTCTTATTTTGTTAAACACGTCCGCAACTAGTAAAATGGCCATAACGGGAGATCAGCGCTGGTTGTTGCAACCAGCACATGCTGAGTTAAGGACCATTTTGCAACTATACTTTGTGCATAAGTACATTTAGATTTGTTTAGTGTTATGTGCCTTTCTACTTAACTTGTTTTTTTTAAAATTGTTTTTCTGTGTTAAATCTGTATGTTGTAAATAAATAATATTCTATTCTATTCTATTCCTTCAATTCGATCGAAACATGGGCAGTGCTTGAGTCTCTCCAACGATGCCGTATTGACTATCGGTACATCGAAGTGTTGAAGTGTTTGTATAAAAACGCCACTATGTCAGTCCGAGTACACAAACAGAGCTCGAAGGCGATTCCCTTAAAAAGAGGCGTAAGACAGGGAGATGTCATCTCTCCGAAACTGTTTACGACCGCATTGGACGATGCCTTCAAGCTTCTGGAATGTAAAGGACTGGGCATCAATATTAACGGCGAAAACATCACTCACCTTCGGTTTGCCGACGATATTGTGGTCATGGCAAAGTCGATGGAAGAGCTCAGCACGATGCTCGAAGGCCTCAATCGAGTCTCCCAACGGGTAGGACTTAAAATGAACATGGACAAGACGAGAGTCATGTCGAATGTCCATGTCGTCCCTGCCCCAGTTATGGTTGAGAACTCGGCTCTTGAAGTTGTCGACGCGTATGTATACCTAGGACAAACAGTCCAATTAGGTAGGTCCAACTTCGAGAAAGAGGTCAATCGTCGAATCCAACTCGGATGGGCAGCGTTTGGGAAACTTCGCAACGTTTTTTTGTCCAACATACCTCAGTGCCTTAAGACGAAAGTCTTCAATCAGTGTGTGTTACCAGTGATGACATATGGAACCGAGACGTGGTCCTTCACTATTGGCCTTATGAATACGCTCAGAGTCGCTCAACGAGCTATGGAGAGGGCTATGCTCGGGGTTTCTCTACGGGATTGAATCAGAAATGAGGAGATACGTAGGAGAACTCAAGTCACCGACATAGCCCGACGGATTAGCACGTTGAAGTGGCAATGGGCAGGCCATATAGCGCGCAGAACGGATGGCCGTTGGAGCCGGAAGGTTCTCGAGTGGAGGCCATGGACCGGCAAGCGCAGCGTAGGACGTCCACCTACAAGATGGGCAGATGACTTGGTAAGAACCGCAGGTCGGCGTTGGATGCAGACCGCTTCCAACCGCAGTTCCTGGAGATCAATGAGGGAGGCCTTTGTCCAGCAGTGGACGTCTTACGGCTGATATGATGATGATGATCGATTTTCTTATCTTGCCTGTTTCCGAAGTAAACTAATTGGCCTTAGTAAATATACTCATTAAAAAAATCTTAAAGTAAAACGTAGCCTGTATAAAAGCAACTTTAATTCCATCCAATTCAACTCCAGCCGGTTTATATTTTTGAAATTGGTTGTAGCAACATTTTCCTCTCACCTTTAAAATGTAAAACCAATACAAACCAAATTTTTATTTTATCGATACCTAGATAAATATCGGTTTTAATATTCCGAACGGCGGGCGCGAGAACGCTGAATATCAATGAGTCCTATCGGATTGTCCGTCTGTCCGACGCTTTCTGTCATTAATCTTAGCTGGAGTTTGTAGAATTTGTAAACGAGAATAATTCAGTCGAGGTTCTTTTACTTTGGCACTGATTGTGCATAAAAAGTGTATTTTGCATGGTTGAGATCATGATCTCAACCATCGTTGAGAGTTGATCGTGATGAGAGTAAATCGTTTAAACGGCAATCTATATACGCTTTTATCTTCTTCTTAGTGTGTCAAGAGTTCTAGGTTTTCATTTATATTATGTTGGACAGGTGTTTTGAACGCTTTTATAACAAACTCACAAGTGATCTATAAAAATTTACATTAAACAAAAAAACGTAATGAAATAAAAACTTTTGTAAAAAGCCTACTATAACAACGGATTATTTAGACGATAGAGAAGCTCGGGATTGAAATTGCTCCAACTCGGTCAAAAATGTTACAATTGAGTCTTGACGTATGTTCTTTATTGTTATATATGCTAAAAGTATCATTAAAAAGAACAACCTGTCTTGTTTCATGCCTTTCTTTCCTGGCTTGATAGCGAAGGAACAGGCAGTAAAATTGACGTTTCAAAGTGATCCTTGTGATTTTAATGTTTAAATTAATTTTGATTTGATTCATTCATTGCAAGTATTTTGAGAAATATTTTCTCGGAAAATTCTCCGTGGCCAAGATGCCGAGAAACAATCAAGACCTCCAATAACCTTCTATTTTTATCAACTTCGGAACTCGTTAAAATCTACAATTCCGTTAAAATTCATTATTCGAGCAGCAAAATTTCGATAACTAAAGCTTGACTGGAACTTTCCTTGTTACGGCCCTGCCTCAGGCTATGGAGTAAGGTTTTTGCAAAACTTGAAGGACATGTTTCAATATCCATATCTATTTTATATATTTATTCCATATAATATATATGGTTCGGGAAAATGTTTCTTCGCATTTTTGAAACTATCATGGTTATGAACACTATTTATACTAAAAACGGGATATTTACCATGATTTGTGAGTATTTGAGTATCCCGATATTTCGGCGCAGTTGCATGCGCCATGATCACGGGTAAACTTTACCCGTGATCATGGCGCATGCAACTGCGAATTCTTTAGGCATTCTTTAGGCACATCTTTAGCCACTCAGCAAAAATTAAGAGAGTTTGGCTGGGAGGTGTTAATGCATCCGCGGTATAGTCCTGACCTTGCACCTTCAGATTTCCACCTGTTTCGGTCTCTTCAGAATTCTTTAGGCATTGTCTGGTTAACATCACGAGAGGACTGCTAAAACTACTTGTCGCGGTATTTTGTTCAGAAGCCCCAAAATTTCTATAGCAATGGGATCATGTCTCTACCTACAAGATGGCAAAAAGTTATCGAACAAAATGGTACCTACATACTTTAGTTAAATGTAAATAAACTATATTAAAAAATGCTTTGAATTTTCTTACAAAATGCGGCGAAACATTATTTATACTAAAAACGGGATATTTACCATGATTTGTGAACTGCGCCGTAATATCGGGATACTCAAATACTCACAAATCATGGTAAATATCCCGTTTTTAGTATAAATAATGTTTCTTCGCATTTTGTAAGAAAATTCAAAGCATTTTTCAATATAGTTTATTTACATTTAACTAAAGTATGTAGGTACCATTTTTTTCGATAACTTTTTGCCATCTTGTAGGTAGGGACATGCTCCCTTTGCTATAGAAATTTTGGGGCTTCTGATCAAAATACCGCGACAAGTAGTTTTGGCAGTCCTCTCGTGATGTTAACCTGACACTGCCTAAAGAATTCTGAAGAGACCAAAACAGGTGGAAATCTGAAGGTGCAAGGGCAGGACTATACGGTGGATGTATTAACACCTCCCAGCAAAACTCTCTTAATTTTTCCTGAGTGGCTAAAGATGTGTGAGGTCTAGCGTTATCATGATGAAAAACCACACCCCTCCTTTTGATTAATTCCGGCCGCTTTCTCTCAACTTCTTGCTTCAATCTCATCAGTTGTTCGCAGTAGAGTTCAGAATCGATGGCCCTGCCTGGTGGTAACAGCTCATAATGAATAATGCCCTTCCAATCCCACCACACACACAGCATCACCTTGTTGCGAGTTAACCCGGGTTTTACCACAGTCTGTGAAGCCTGACCGACCGCTGACCACGACCTTTTTCGCACGTTTTTGTCGTACGTGATCCACTTTTCATCACCAGTTGCCAGCTTCTTAAATAAATGGTTCGGTTTCCTTACGTCGTAATAAAGAATTACAAATGAGTACACGGTTCATTAGGTTTCTTTCAGTGAGCTCGTGGGGTACCCAAATATCGAGCTTTTTTGTGTACCCAGTTTTTTTCATATGCGCCAAAACTGTTTTGTGGTCAATTACCAGTTCTTCAGCTACGTCGTAACTATTGATATGCCGATCTTGCTCTACTTTTTCAAAAATGGCATCTATTTTATCCGTAATAGGGCGCGACCAGAGCGACGTGCATCTTTGACATCAAATTTCCGGATTGAAAACCTTTAAACCAAATTTGTGCTACTCTCACAGACACTGCACTAGGTCCATAAACATTGCAAATGTTTTTCGCGGCTTGCGTTCTATTTTTACCTTTTTTGTAGTAAAATTTTAAAATGTATCAAATTTCTTCATTAGATTCACTCATCTTTACATTGCAAAAAACAAATAAAAATCACACATTTTCGTAATTTGAATTTGGAATTATCTTCTTTAAAATTTAAACTTTGAATGATACCAAAACCAGCCAGATACAAATAGTATAGCCAAAGAGATTTTATTACAAGTTCATACATACTATAAAGCGAAAAGACTTTTTCCCCAACCTATTATGTTTGCCGCCAAGCAGCATTCCTGTTTCGTTTTGAAGGGTATGGTTGCCGGTGAAAATATTGGCACGTGAGGCTTTACACCTATATGCCTCAAGTTGGTGGACGCAGAGCAGTACATCGTTAGTTACATTTCTAAGGTGCGTGCGTAAAATACTTAGGTTATCCCAGTCTGGTCCAACATCGAAACACTCCCAAAATCAAAACACTCACAGTATTTAGTATTTATAAACACAGTATTTAACACAAAATGATAATTAGATTTTATTTCTCAGAATTCGATATTTAGAATTGAAATTTAATATAAATTAAATAGCAATATTTTTTATCGTAGTTTTACACTAATAAAATCGGCCAAGTACGAGTCGGCCTCGTGCACGAAGGGTTCCGTGCCATTATCTATAAAAGCGGCAAAAAAATCACATTTGTTGTATGGGAGCTCCCATTAAATATTTGTTTCATTTTTATTTATTTTTAAAGTGAATATATAACTTAATATTCTGTTAATATTTCGAGCGTCTACTAGTTGTCGTTATCAATATCGAGCTAAAACGAGCAAAAAATCACACTTCTTTTATGGGAGCCCCCCCCCCCCTTAAATATTTATTTTATTTTGTTTTTAGTATTTATTCTTATAACGGCAACAGAAATACATTACCTGTGAAAATTTTAACTGTCTAACTATCACGGTTCATGAGATACAGCCTGGTGACAGACGGACGGACAGACAGACAGCGAAGTCTTAGTAATAGGGTCTCAATAACCTAATGGTCCATGAACCAGTGACAGAATAATATGACCAAGTTCCTCTCAAGCGATAATTAGTGGAATGCATTAAAATAGTTTATCATAAAGCTACGTGAACGTTAGCTGCGGTTCCGTGGAGGGATTAAGAGGCGGTAGCCCACGCACGAAGAAAAAAATATATATTTCCTCCCAGGTGAAAATTACGGTACCACTGGATAGATGTAGTGGAAGCAGACCTGCGTGAGCTACAAGCGGAGAACTGGCGGGAAGCTGCACAGGACAGACCAAAATGGGGACTGCTTTTATCGGAGGCCAAGACACACTTCGGGTCGCTGAGCCATAGGAGTAAGTAAGTAACGTAAAAAATTGTCAGCTGATTTTTAATAGACTGCTGTAATTATTAAAAAAAATCAGCTAGCAGTATGTCGAGGAAAATCTCGTCAGCTGATGCATTTAAATAGGTGATAGATGGTTCCGCCTAACTCCTGCGTTATAACTTTCAGTATTCAGTATTTTATTGCGTTCATACAAAGTGGATTAAAATGTTACATGTCAGATATTATTGACTAGTCAAGAGTCCAGCACTTCATAAGTACCCTGCAAGTAAGGGTGTAGCAATATTAAAGCTAACTAGGCAGCTCTAGTGGAATCGAAGTTGAGCGATTTTATGTTTTGAATGTTATTGGTCAGTGAATTATTGACATGTCTTGTCGTCAAAAAAGTCATCTAGTGTGTAGTAACTCTTTTCCATTGTTTTAATCTATGTTCAAAGATGTTGTCATTTTCTTGTGTATTAATTTGTTCTGGTGTTATATATTTTTACTGCCATTACATTCGGACCCGAGCTCTGCATTTTTAATGTTGATGTAGGTAGTTCTAGGTTGTACTTGTACCTACATTGGAAGCTCTAGCTACAAGGTCAGTCTTTTTTGAAAAAAAATGCGGGTACTTTCTGATGAATTTACATATTTCTAGTACGTATATTGAGGTTAAAGTCAGTATTCTAAGTTTAAAAAGTATGGCTTACTGCTCTATATTACCTTTATATTGGCCAAGATGCGAACACATTTTATGTGGGATTTAAAGCATCAGCTGACGGTTTTTCCACCGAGGTACAGCACGCTGACATATATCTTTACTCATAGTTGCATATAAGCTACCATCAGTATTTTTCAAACTTTCGCGATCACTGTACATAATTGATGATTAAAACGGGTATGTATCGCGTATTTACCTTGTTTATTTGTTGTCCCGATGTTTCGGCTGTGTTGCAACAGTCATGGTCACGGGTTGACTCTATAAATAAACAAGGTATATACGCGATGAATACCCGTTTTAATCAATAATTAAGCTACCATCAGTTACATTTTTAATCGAAGGGAAATCATTGAGAATTAATTTTTTTTTCATATTCGAGCGATCAGCTGACGTAGAAACCATGTTATAGTCTGCTGATTTTCTTTCTTTATGATAATGAGCTAGCTACAATTTTATCTAGTTTTTAGTTAAGAGGAATAGATAGAATATATTATTTTCTTTGTGCGTGGGAGGCTACCTATCACCGCTCATCCCCTCCATGGAACCGCAACTGATGTTCACAAGGCTTCATAATGCTGTTCCCTTATATTTTTCACCAATTATCATTCGAGAAGAAATAATTGACCAAATTTTGACGTGATAACGTCTTATAAACCGATGAACGCCGGCTGCACGCACGAAAAAGTGTCACGTTCCGCCTGAGCCGAGCGAGCAAGTGAGAGCGCGGAACAAGCGACAGAGAGGCACAATCGGCCTAAGCGTTCGGCTTATGACGCATCTATATTTCTTCCACTCGTTATCACGTAAAAATATCGTCCGTAAACCGACTTTACATACAACCAATTTTTTACCTGGCTCACAGACTATAGATTTAATCCTAAGATATATAATCCTTCTTCGGTAGTCAAGTAAAAACATCTCAAATAAATAGGTATAATTATACTACAATAACCATAATGTCAAGGGCATTGCAAAAGCCCTTAGCTACACGATGTTCTCCCGCGGTAAACTGGAGAAAACCTGATATTACGTGTAAGACCTAGGGAAGGATAGGGTAACCATGATTCACTTTAAAAAAAATGAAAGAAAAATCATTCATTCGTGACGGAACAAAACACACACAGCACACAAGTAAGGTATACACAAAAAAACAGCATTTAGACATACAAAAAAATACCTAACAAATGTGTCTGACAAAAAGACAATTATACCAAAACGATGCATGTCACAAAATGGAGTCCAACTCAGCATTTGTTTATTGTATCAACGTTTATTTTTCAAATTTGTTGTGAAACAATTCAGTGTTAAATGGATTTTATTAGTAACTAGCTGATCCGGCGAACTTCGTATGGCTTTGACGTGTAATATAACTTGACACTTCAAGTTTATCCCTTGAATCCTGATTTATGAGATATAATTAGCCTATGTGGTAATCCAGGTTATAATCTATGTACATACTAAATTTCATCGAAATCGGTTCAGCCGCTACGACGTGATTGAGAAACAAACAAACATATAAACATCCAAAATTTCAAATAGATAATCATAGAATGATGCGAAACTTTGGATGTTTGTTTATTTATTTGTTTGTTACTCAAATACGGCTTAACCGATTTTGATGAAATTTGGTATGTACGTAGATTATAACCTGGATTAACTCATATGCTACTTTTCATTGACAAACCATAAGTGCGATGCCGCGGGCGGAAGCTAGTCACCTATAGCAAAGTATAGCCTCGTACTCGTAGCTCACGCACCTTAGAAACGTGCCGTACGATACACTGCTACGAGCGCGCACTAAGCATAAAAGGGGCACAAAGTTTTCTCTTCACGTATTAATATATGTTATACGCATAATAATAAAAGGGGTTATTTTGATGAGCATAATAAATAAATTTGTGAAATGTTTACCATAGAAATGTGATTTTTTTTTTGGCATGTAAAAACAAACACTTTCCTAAACTTATGTTGTGCTAATGCATAATGCTTGCATTCTCATCACAGATACTGTATTGGTGACGTCTCGAGATATCTCTTGTTGGCCCTGTCTAACCAGAAACCCGGAGCCATTTCCTAAAAAGATATCAAATCGGCTTTTATATTTGGATGTCGATTGCGAGAGTTGACAGTAAGTTTTAATCACCTAAACTTAGTTGATTTTCTTAAAAATTCGATAATATAACTAGTAGTTTTTTTTCGAGAAGTCTTTTTTATGTTTTGAGAAACCGTCACTTGAATATCGTCAGTATATTACCAAACAACCTGTATATAGTAAAAATTCGTACATTTCGAAATTATGATTAGGAATAGTATTATACCTAGTCAGGTCATAAATTCTGTCACATGTTTAATATACAATAATTGAAACAAGTTTATTCATTATGTAACCATTTATACACCAAAATGAACTTAACAAAACATAGATTCTTATGACACTAAAGTTTATTCAAAATGACCTCCGTGATTTTGAATACAGGCCTTCAATCTGCGCGGCCAGTCGTCTATCGCAGCACGAACGAGGTCCATGTCAATATCGGCGGCTGCCTTAATCAAAGATGTCTTGAGTGACTCCAAATTGGGATGAGGCTTTGAGCACGCCTTTTCCTCCAAGTGTTGCCATATCTTGTAATCTAACAGATTCAAATCTGGACTGGAGGAGGGCCAGTCTTCGTGCCGGATGAAGTCGATTTCACGCGCCGCCAGCCAGTCTTGTGTGCTCTTCGCTCTATGAGCTGGCGCCGAATCTTGTTGGAATACCCAGTGCCTGTTATTGAACATGGTATGAGAAACAGGTTCCACAAGGTTCGTCAGGACTCTAGTTTGATACACAACTGCATTCGTTTTTACACCTTTCTCACAAAAATGTACCTCTGTTAAGCCCCAATAAGAAACTCTCAACCATACCATAAGCGAGGATGGAAAATGACCTCGTAGGGCAAAATTTTTTCATCCGAAAAAAGAATTTCCCGATATTTTTTTCCCGCGTACCGCTTCAACAAAGCGCGGCATCTCTTCAGTCTCAGATCCATTAGACGAGCATTCAAACGATGTCCTGTTTTTCTTCGATATGCCTGAAGCTCTAAGTCTTCATTTAACACCCTTTTCACCGTGGTTCTGCCCCATCTGAAGGGCCAACAGTTTCTGCTTACGTTTGGGATTTCTTTGAATTCGCGCCTTCACAGCTTTTATCACTGCTGGAGTCCTAACAGACCGAGGGCGACCACTTCTTGACCTGTCATCTACACTAGAGTCTTCATTGTATCGTTTGATGGTGCGATAAACGAATCTTTTGGTTACATCAAAATTTTTTCAGTATATCAAAAATTTGAATTGGCGCGTAACCGCAACGATGCAACGCAATAACTGCAACACGGTCTTCTTTAAGCGTCCACTCCATATTTAAAAAAGAGTAAAATTCTAAAAAGTATACATTTTTATTTTAATGAACAATTCGAAATTCGAATTATATAAACTTTTTTGTGGCCAGCATTCTAAAAGAAAAGTTTTTACTGTGTGACAATACTTATGACCTGACTAGGTATTTTAGTAGTGTATTTTTATCCGAAAACTTATGGAAAATTATAAGATATTTAAAACAATCAACAATTTTTCAAACAATATTTACAATTTTAGACGGGACTTGAACCCACAACCTTCCTCTTGATACGAGAATGCACTGCCAATTGTGCTACAGGCTCTTATCACGTCTGGATCGAAAATAGTGAGATGATTCAGATGGTTTTAAAATCTTAAGATTAAGCGTTTTATGTTTTTCAAAACCATGGTTACCCTACCAGCCTTTGAAGGCACTGCACTCCCAACATGAAATGGACGACCCAGAAACGGTTATCTCTACATAGTACCTACATAGTGTAGTGTTACTTTGTACCGCGGTTTGGATAAGAAATGTTCGTAAGACGGAAAGTAATTTTATGAGGTTTTCATGTACGAGGAAAAGGATTTTAGAGATTACTTTTTGTCTTGAATGCGGTTGTCTTGAGTGTTGCTTCGTTTTCAGATAGATTTAATCTTTATTGTACGAAAGCAAAACACATTCATCATCATCATCATATCAGCCGTAGGACGTCTACTGCTGGACAAAGGCCTCCCTCATTGATCTCCAGGAACTGCGGTTGGAAGCGTCCTGCATCCAACGCCGACCTGCGGTTCTTACCAAGTCATCTGCCCAAGTCGTGATGACATATGGAACTGAGACGTGGTCCTTCACTATTGGCCTTATGAATAAGCTCAGAGTCGCTCAACGAGCTATGGAGAGGGTTATGCTCGGGGTTTCTCTACGGAATCGAATCAGAAATGAGAAGATACGTAGGAGAACTCAAGTCACCGACATAGCCAGACGGATTAGCACGTAGAAGTGGCAATGGGCAGGCCATATAGCGCGCAGAACAGATGGTCAATGGGGCCGGAATGTTCTCGAGTGGAGGCCATGGACCGGCAAGCGCAGCGTAGGACGTCCACCTACAAGATGGACAGACGAAAACACGTTAGCTTATAATAATATCTTTATATTAATACGTGAAGAAACTCTGTACCCCGTTTGCTTGTTGCGCGCAAGGAGCAGTGTGAGATTTGGTATACCTAGTTGCTTAACAACTTAAGAAGTCTGGTCACTATTAATAATGACCGGTCTGTAAATATAACGCCCGTATCTAGTGGGAAAAGTAAATAAAACTGCATGACTAATCACTTTTCCCGGCCAGTATTTATAATGACTACATTATCTTGGGCATTATAATAAAACAGATAAACTGAACTTTATTAATACATTAGGTCGTTAGGTTTTTAGGGTTTCGTACCCAATGGGTAAAACGGCACACTATTACTGAGGCTGTATCTCATAAACCGTGATAGTTAGACAGTTGAAATTTTCACAGATGATGTATTTTTTTTTTGCCGCTATAATAAAAAATACTAAAAAGAGAATAAAATAAATATTTAAGGGCTCCTTTAAAACAAACGTGATTTTTTTGCTCGTTTTAGCTCGATATTGATAACGGCAACAGGTAGACGTTTAACATATTCACAGAATATTTAGTTATATATTAACTTTAAAAATAAATAATTAAATTAAAATAAAACAAGTATTTAAGGGGGGCTCCCATACAATAAACGTGATTTTTTTGCCGGTTGAATAATAATTTTTTGCCGATAATGGTACGGAACCCTTTCTGCGCGAGTCCGACTCGCACTTGGCCGGTTTTATTTTTTATTTTATCACATTGCCAGACTAGACATAGGAAAGTATTCGTACTGCCCAGTCCATGTGATAAATTCAAGCTATCACAAACTTTGATTTTGTAAATGGACCACGGGCCGTCGGGCATTATTGATATGTGCCGGCCAAAGTAACACATTTATCAATTTGACCAACGCTCTTGGTCATTATTTATAATGATCGGTCCATATTAATACTGCCCGGTTAATCGATTGGCCCGTAACATAGTTAAAATACATATGGAGTTAATTTATTCGCCCCGAAAATTATGCTTAAAACCTTAATTTTATTGATGTTGCATTGAAAGTAAGTCCGTAAGTCATAACGGGATAATATCTTGGGCACGTTGTCACTATCGACTTCAAATACAATGAAGATATCGAACGGGAGCGGAGGACGCTGTGCGAGCAGGTTTGAACGTAGGTTAGAGGGGGTTAAACTGACTTTATTTCTGGCGTATTCTACCTCTCTGTACTCGTGCAGCCTGTGGGCGAAGTATACGCAGGCGACATACAGTGCACTCTGCGTCCAGTATAATAATACAGCGATGCTGGGGCTGTCCCGCTACTGTGGCGCATCGGGGGTGCTCGCGGAGGCGCGGGTCGTCATGCGCAAGCGAGCCGCGTCACTGGTGCGCAGACTGCGGGCAAGCTCCAAGACAGTCTCGGCAATGATAGCCGGCAGAGTAGACTGCTTGTACACCATTGCTGGCACGGGCATGTTCTCAAAAACCCTGTTTAATTTATGTAGGTAGGTACGTTTTGAGTTGTGTCCATATATAGTGTTTGATAATATACGCACAAAAATGAAAGGGGTTATTTTGATGAGCATAATAAATAAATTTGTGAAATGTTTACCATAGAAATGTGAAATTTATTTTGGCATGTAAAAACAAACACTTTAATAAACTTATGTTGTGCTAATGCATAATGCTTGCCTTCTAATCACAGATACTGTATTGGTTACGTCTCAAGATATCTCTTGTTGTCCCTTTCTTACCCAAAACCCGCAGCCATTTCCGAAAGAGAACTCATATTAGCCTTTATTTATGGATGTCGATTGCAAGAGTAGGCAGTGAGTTTTATATCGAATTAATCACCTAAACTTAGTCGATTTTCTTTGAAATTTGATAATATAACTAGTAGTTTTTATTTCGGAAAGTCTATGTTTATGTTTTGAGAAACCGTCACTTGAGTATTGTCAGTATAGTACCAAACATCCTGTATATGTATAAATGTGCTACATATATAATTGCTTCAAGTTTTTTTTTATATATTAAAGGCTTGCGTTTGATCACGATCTCGCCTGATGGTAAGCGATGATGCAGTCTACGATGGTACACGCTAAAAAATGTACCTTGAGATTACAGATGAAAAGTCTCATGTATCTGTAATTTCAAAGGCACCCATACCCTTCTGCAGAACACAGCAATGCGGCCATTACTGCTTAGTGACAGAAATCTTCACCATATCAGCCATAGAATGTCTACTGCTGAACATAGGCCTCCCCCATAGAGACCCAGAGCGACTGATCTTGTGCACATAACGGCTCCCAGCAACCTTTATCAGGTCGTCTCTCCATCTAGTGGGGGTATTACGTTGCATGGCAGAAACAGGCATTATAGGTACGTGTTAGTTATAAATAAAACTAGTAGAATAAAATCGAATAAACTCCGGCAGTAGATAAGTCTCGGCGGCAGACTTAACTCGATTTGCCGTTGACTCGATTGCAAGCGATTACTGCTGCTGCTTGCGTCTACTTGTTTATGGCTTGTTTATGCCGATTGCTCGACAAGTATTATGTTTATCAAGTGTCATTAAAAAATGTTAAATAATCGACTACTAATTTATCCATACTACTCTAATACACAGTGACAGATCACTAATAAATAATAATTTAATTAACAATGCTCCACATTTCACACAGGGCTATCTAGCCCCGAATCTTATGATTAATCTTATGCGGCTTGCACCCAAGAAATACAGGAACTAACCTATTAAGGGCGATAAACAGTGGGCGAAAAGTCGGCTGAGACGCAGGAGGTAGCGGGTTCGATTCCCGCCGCGGAACAAATGTTTGCATGATCTACAGATATTGGTTCCGGGTCTGGGTGTTTTTCTGTATATTACAACTATGTATTTACAAAAAAAAAAGTATATAAGTATTCTATCAGTTATCTGGTTCCCATAATACAAGCTCTGCTTAGTTTGGGGCTAGATAGCGCTGTGGGAAATGTCCAGCAATTTTAATTTATTGTTATTTATTTAAAGATCTATAAGGTAAAAGTTTTTTAAAAATCTTTAAAAAACAACTATATTTGGTTAAACTTTTTATGTTCAATTATTCTCTCCTGAAAGTCTTAACAGCGTTGAACACATCATCGGCAAAAGTCTTCGGCCTCTCAAAGGCAGCGAAGTGGCCTCCATACTCCGCGGTGGTGGAACCAGCCAGATTAGGATACTTCCATCGAAGGATGAAGTCAGGGTGGTGGATCAGTTCATGCTTCAGACGAAGCGCCCAGGTGGGGACTGGGCTTGGTATCCTGGAAGGAAGTAGAGGGTTTTATATGACTATCGCTAGATAAGAACCAAACGGTAAAATTTTTCTCTGACTGCACTGATTTTACCAACGACAACAAAATGAAGGTTATGATGCCTTTCATTTTTATAATAAACTTACTACAAAACTCAACAAATGTTTTAAACAAAAATAACTGCATTTAAGTCACTAAGTTCATTGTTGAAAATGTGAATTGTTGTATAATGTTCATTTGTTGTTGTGTTGTTGAAAAAGAAAACAGGAATGTGATGTCCGATACTGTTGGTATGGTATTAATCCACCAAAAAAAATGGTTACAAATGTAATGGAATACATTTTTACAGAATGTGCCCAGGAACTATACGATCTGATCCCGCCGTTTCCCTTTCATCAAAGTACAAGCAGCCGCACGGCTCAGTACCATCCGTACCTAGTTGATATACTCGTACCACCTATCCGCGCACACACCGTTTTGGTTCCACGTTCTTGATGCGTACAGCTAAGATAAGGAACACTTTGCGGTCTGGTTTTCCTAAAGAATACAATCCGGGCCTCTTTAAGGTAAGAGTGAGTAGGTTTCTTCTAGAACTTCGTGCTCCATCTTAGACAACATCAGCGCTTACAATCAGGTGAGATTGTGGTCAAATGAATATCTATCTAGTTTAAAAAAAGCCTACGGACGTTGCAATAAAAAGGCTTCAAATGCACGTACAACTAAAATGGTACTTACTAATTAAACTCGACATTGCATGAGTTAAACGCTCGATATCGCTGCTATTATAAAATGTAACACTAAACATCTTGTTCCTACCCATGTTACGCAATACATAGATTTGTATTTCTTTTGACCTAAAAAAATAGAAGAAAATCCTTCTTATAAGTATAATGTATTTTCCGGAGAAAATCGTTTGACCACACCTGGTGGTAAGCGATATTATAGTCTCAGATGGCACACGAAGATTTATAAGACACCTATTCACTCTTGTTAAAGAGGCCCGGATTGTAGTCTTCGGGAAAAACAGACGACGGTAAGTCATCACCATCCCATAATTGGGTAAAAACTCACATTGCCATTATTTGTTCCGTCTCGCTACTGGCCAAAGACTCCTTGTATAGCCTCATAGCGGTTGTGATACTCCCGCTAGCCCAGTACAGCATGATGTTGTCGATCAGTTTGTGCATGCTGTAATACTTGCCCAGGCCACCCTCGAAACGTTCCTTGTTGGAAGGATCCGTGAAGATCATCAGGCGGTCGAGGATGTATGTAGCCAGGCCTACTGGCGAGTCTTGGAGAGCAATGCCTGGAACGGAAATAATTGTTTAAGATCACTTAGGGAAGAAGAATCAATGAACTGAATATTCATATATTCAGTCCATAAACCTAATGTTGAATTATATTGTTTCATTCCTTATTTGCGTGTCTTGTTATTTATTTTTTTAATTTATTTGTGATGTACTATGAAGCTTGTTCTACGAGTATATATCAATTTTTAGAAGCAATGAATTCCATAGTTGATGGAATTAACAGTGGAATTAAATTAACAAACACCGAATGTAAAAAACATGGCGGAGTTATTGCTAAAAAAGCGATCGCCTCCTGACAAAAGACTTTGGAGAGGTTACAGGTGGTCGATATATAGAGGTTCAAAACCGATTGCTAATTATAAAGAGATCACTTTAAGCGATAAGACCGCCATTGTACCACCGCGTATAGGTAAGTTTAAGAGTGTATTGTAAAGGTGTAACAATAATATGTTATATATATAACTAGTGATTTTACTTGCGGCAAATTACTAAATTATGAAGTGTCAATTTGTACTTGAAGCATTTGTAGAAACGATATTTACTTTTAGCTTAATGAAATATTAAATAAAATATTAACGCACCAATCGTGTCGGGCTTCGTCGCTTGTAGATGCATGTATCCAAATTCCTCCAAAAAGAACTTTATCTTATCAGCAATAGGGTACATTCTATCTTCATACTCCCCAGCAACATAACTTGGCCAAATACTGCCGAGGATCCAGGTCAAATAGGCGAATTTAGAGAAATTCGCTGGTAGATTGGTGTGGAAGCCAAGAACATCGTCCGGGAAGAGCGTTGCGATGTGAGAGCCAACTTGATGACCGAAGTCACCTCCTTGGACGTAGAAGTTCTTATGGCCGAGACGGTGCATAAGGTTTCGCATGATGACGGCGATTTTGAAAGGGGATAAGCCTGGTCGTGATGCTGCCTGGAGAATTAAATTTTCCGGTTAATTAGTCATCAGGTTCGTTCGGTCATCATGCCTTGTTCTTTCTAGTTTATCTCATGATCAAGACTACTAATTTAAAAGAAAATTAATTGCTTAGAAAAACTTGTCATGTATTATTAAACAAGTATTTGTATTGCATTTGAAAGAATAAATAGAATAGAGTAGAATAGATAAAGCTTTATTGTATACACTTCTTCTTCTTAGCGTGTCAATAGTTCTACTTATATTGTGTAAGTTAGGTACTTGGCTACATTGATGGCGCCAGGAGAATCCATTTAAATTTAAATTAACAAATCATATAATAAAATATATATCTACGTGATAGTCCTTTTCCAGACAACCTTTGAATAGATTGGAATACCCAATACGAAGACATAACTTGATGCAACTATTCCTAGGCTTAGTAGTTTCTAGTTTCATGCCTGATCCTTACCTGTCTTGGTCGCGGAGAAGTAGCCGGTAAAATTGACGTTTTAAAGTGATTCTTGTGATTATAATAATTACATCTATATTGACTAACCAGGTCATTTTATCAGCTACTTACCTGAGAATAGATAAAACCGGGAAGACTCGGAGCAATGACTTCAAACACGAACTTATACCCATTCTTGGGGGTGGTGAGTCGAGGTATCGTCTCGTAGAACTCTCTGATGGAACTAGGCCATCCGTGAAGTAGCAGCAACGGGACCACCTGTAAATCATCAGCATCATATCAGCCATATGCCGTCCATTGTAAATCAGATGGGAGATGAAATTATAAGTTATCCAGCTGAACAATCCACAGCTTCGCACGCGTATTTTTTCAATAAAAACATTACCCTCCTTCTGCGCAGTTGGGTAAAAGTAGCCTATGTCACCCGGGGTTAGTGTAGCTTCCTAATAGTGAAAGAATTTTAATCGGTTAAATCGGTCTAGTAGTTTCGGAGCCTATTCAATACAAACAAATATTTCCTCTTTATAATATTAGTATAGACTAGCTGACCAATCCGCAGCTTCGCACGCGCAGTTTTTCAATAAAAACATTACCCTCCCTTTGCGCAATTGGATAAAAAGTAGCCTATGTCACTCAGGGATAATGTAATATTCTAATGGTGAAAGAATTTTTGAAATCGGACCCGTGGTTTTTGACTTTATTCATTACAAACATACACACACATAAAAATACAAATCTTTCCTCTTTATAGTATTGGTATAGATTATAAGATTTAAATCAGGAGCTTCGCTTCAGTTTGTCAAAAAAAGTAGCCTATGCCTCAATTAATTTAACTCAAATAAAACTTCTTTACGCACGCTTGACTTGGGGAGTATTCTGGTGAATGCGTTACGAAAAGTGCGAACGGAAGTTGAGAGGGAGATATAAGTTAGTGAAGATAGAAAGAGAGAAAGTTACGTTTCGTATATTTTTAAACGTTAATGTGCGAGTGTCCATGTTGTCCCTGCCCCAGTTATGGTTGAGAACTCGGCTCTTGAAGTTGTCGACGCGTATGTATACCTAGGACAAACAGTCCAATTAGGTAGGTCCAACTTCGAGAAAGAGGTCAATCGTCGAATCCAACTCGGATGGGCAGCATTTGGGAAACTTCGCAACGTCTTTTCGTCCAACATACCTCAGTGCCTTAAGACGAAAGTCTTCAATCAGTGTGTGTTACCAGTGATGACATATGGAACCGAGACGTGGTCCTTCACTATTGGCCTTATGAATAAGCTCAGAGTCGCTCAACGAGCTATGGAGAGGGCTATGCTCGGGGTTTCTCTACGGGATCGAATCAGAAATGAGGAGATACGTAGGAGAACTCAAGTCACCGACATAGCCCGACGGATTAGCACGTTGAAGTGGCAATGGGTAGGCCATATAGCGCGCAGAACGGATGGCCGTTGGGGCCGGAAGGTTCTCGAGTGGAGGCCACGGACCGGCAAGCGCAGCGTAGGACGTCCACCTACAAGATGGACAGACGACTTGGTAAGAACCGCAGGTCGGCGTTGGATGCAGACCGCTTCCAACCGCAGTTCCTGGAGATCAATGAGAGAGGCCTTTGTCCAGCAGTGGACGTCCTACGGCTGATTTGATGATGATGATGATGATGAATGTGCGAATGCGAGTTGCGTCTGTCCAGAATGATCATAGACTGATCGACCTACAGACGCGTGGACAATTTTGTAATTGAACAATTTTAAAAATTAATATTTTGAAAAAGAAGTTTTACTTCAGTCGTGTGGTCTAAAACACACTCCTTTTTTTATAAATTATATATATATTAATATAGGCTAGCGTTTGAACACGATCTCGCCTGATGGTAAGCGATGATGCAGTCTACGATAGTACACGCTTGCCTAGAAGAAACCTATTCACTCGCGACTTGAATACCCCTAGGTTGTAGTTATCAGGAAACACAGATGTTCCAAGGCGTTCCACTCCCCGGCGGTGCGCATAATAACGGTGGAAGAGTACCGCTGTGTGCGGTACAGGTATGTCCACCATGTAGCGGTGGCGCACCGCGGAGCGTCTGGTTGTCCGATGATAGAATGGGGATGGTGGGATTAGATTGAAAAGCTCCGCAGCACACTCTCCGAAATGTATCCGATAAAAAACCACTATCAAGTAAAAATCGAAATCGGTGCAGCCGTTTAGACGTTGAATCGCATAAAACTGATCGACAAAGAAAGAGTTACTTTCGAATTAATAATTGAGTCATCTAATATCAAAAGACAGTATACACTCTTGGTCAAAATTAAACCATAAATAAAAAACAATTTATTAATCTGTGGACGTAATTTGTATCTAGAAATTCATTACACATCAGATACTGCGATGTCCCGTAATAACAGTATCATCATCATCATCATCCACAGCCTGACTTCACCCATTGTTGGGTATAGGCCTCCCCAAGTTTGTGCCATCCACCACGATCCTGCGCTAGTCTCAGCCACTGACGGCCCAGGACCTTTACGATGTCGTCCACCCATCTCGCTGCTGGTCGTCCTACCCTTCTACCCTTATAAAACAGTATAATAAATATAAATATATATATTGCTGGACATTTCACACAGCGCTATCTAGCCCCAAACTAAGCAGAGCTTGTACTATGGGAACCAGACAACTGATAGAATACTTATATACATTGTTTTTTAAATACATACTTATAATATATGGAGAAACAATCAGACCCCGAACAAATATCTGTACATCGTGCAAACATTTGTTCCGGGGCGGGAATCGAACCCGCTACCTCCTGCGTCTCAGCTGTCTATCTATTCGCCCACTGCGCCAAGGAGATAGTGGTGAAAAAATAAATAAATAATAATAATTCATAATAAATATGAAATAACAAATACGGCATTGTCCCTTGCCATTCAAATCAAATCTGACAACATCCATGTCGACCAATCAGAGCGCAGAATTTAGTACGGAACCAGTACATCTAGTTTGTCTGTGATGAAAAACATGGCGGGCAATTTTAGCAAACATGGATTACTTAACGCTCGTCAAAAACAAATCTAGCAATATCGACATGGTCTCTAGCAAACCTGGCAATATAAAACGGTTTTACGTAAGCTTCTAATCTGTTTGATGATAAATATATAAGGAAACTATTTGAAAGTGTTAAGAATGTTATTATTTTCTTTGAATAGTCTCCAAATAGTAATATAATGGAACGTACACGTATCCTACGTGAGGCATTCTACGAAAAGCAACGGTTTAAGAGCACTTATTTTGGCCACCAAGATTGGTGGTTTTTGTGGAATACTAAAAATTATTTCAAATGTTTCGTAGGCACGAAGGGCATACACGAAAGGCACCTACAAAGTAATAGTTTCGTGTGATGGGGTATTTTATATTTTTTGGATGGATTGTTTTAATTAAAAGATAATTTTGATAAAAAATATGAATATGTTACTATTGTTAGTATCACAATCAGTTTGTGTTATTCAAACCTAAATCAGCCGTATCTCGGAAACTAGACTTTCTAGGCTAGCGGTGTCGGTGGGTATCAATTAGATCTGCATTTCTGATGACGGCTGTCAAACTTCAATCAGTTGTATCTTGGGAACTAGACGTTCTAGGCTAGCGGTGTCATGGGACGAATGGTAGGTATCAATGAGATAGTGATGATCTAGTGTTGGAGTATTTTATATTTTGCTTATTTTTTTTTTGTTGTAAGACCCTTAAGGTTTATAGTTTTTTTCTGTTGTAAGTTTATAGTTTTGTAGGATTGTGGGACAAAGGGATGTCTAAAGTAAACCTGCCAGGCAGAGAGCTCAAGTCTAGTTACGATTTACAATTCAGTGTCGACGTTTCTAATATTAACTATAAATTGTGAAAAAGTCGTACCTTCACATTTTTATTGTCAATCTTGGGTTTCACATGCAAAAAATGTATATCCAGCCCCTGCACATTGGTCAGGAAATGGTCAAACTTGTTTAAGAACTTCGCCCGTTCCCTGAAACTGTAGTCGAAAATCCACTCAGTAAAGAACTCGGTGAACCCCTCTGAGTTGACGCCGTATGTCCAGGCAGTTCCATTGAAACTCTTTGGTTTTTCACTTCGACGGTACAGTTCAAAGAGAGTACGGATTTCTTCTTGCATCTAAAAATGTTAAGAAGTATTGTTACGCCACGGCTGTTGCAGAATAAGTAATAGTCGCCATATCGAAGTTATACCTACTGTGCCACAGAATAGGTAATAATAGGTATGATATATACCTATTACGTTTTTACCTACAGTTGCACAGAATAAGAAGTATTAGTGGAAATACCTACACATTTCTAGTTGGCAGTGGAACCATCGAAACATCTAATAACTGTGTGAGGTATAAATAGAGCGTAGAGACACCCGAAGAGTCAGTCTGGTTTTGGCGATACGTGCGAATATTCACGGTTTACGGTTATTTATTTCTCATAAATTTACATAATAAATCGTTTGCTGAGAAACATGTTATTCTAATCTACTTACATAATTATGTACACAATTAATAATACAATGAGCTGACTTAGCAAAACATGAACACAATAATATCTACTAAAAACATAATATTTACTTTAAAAAATCAACAACTAAATAGAAATTGAGTCTTCGAACTGGGTTTTAGAAACTTCATTGTGGGTAGTTAATAAAAAAGATTGAAAAACACAAAAACAAAACAAAATTTATGCGAATTTTCGGTGAATTAAGTGGTTTACTGTGCAACAATGGTGTGATTCAGTGTGTTGTGATTACTTGTGATTAAGATCATGTATTTATCAATAAATAAAAGTGTGTGTTGAATAAAAGTGTTATTTTGGTTAGATTAATTTTTATTATTTTATTCCGAACCCTCAGCTCGTAACAGCTTGTTATAATATCTATAATTCTATCATTCATTTTATGATCACATTTTGGTGGACAATACGTTTGTAGGATAATGGGAGATCTCATAAGGGTATCTTATGGTCAAACAGTTTGATTCAAAACTTACGTGTTTGATCAAATCATTTGATGCTGGAAGGCTCGTGAATCTGAATACTTTTACACAAAATACGATGGTGATAAGTGGGCATAATACTAATAGTAATATATACCAGTCATTCTGGTCGTGCTAAAAGAAGGTATTTTGCGTATTTTCAATATACTCGGACATGTTTCGAACTCGCTATGTTCGTTATAATATGCGGTGAATCTTAGTATTATATCTTAAAACTCTCAAGCCAGTTGTGTAAACAATCAAAAACTTGAAAATGTGTTTGAATCTAACCGTTTGACCGTCTCACAGGCTTTATAATGAGCGACGTTTGACTCGGGGTTCTAGAACCAAGTCTTGCTGAGCAGTTTGCGCACAGAACACAAAAAAACAATAGAAGTCGTAAGTAGACGGGGCCCGCGTAACACCAAGTAGGGTCATTACGCTGGATCGCGGCCGTGCGTTGTTTCGCGGCCTTTTAGAGGACCAACAGTATAAATATTGCAATAATAAGAATTCTATCTCACTGTTACCAACGCGTTGTGGCACTTTAAAAAGTAGGATAGTTGCAGAATGTAATGCCTATTCAAATTAATCGGTTATCCTAATCCGTGTGCCGGAAATAAATCGTCAATTTTGCCAGCCGCGCTGTCAGCGTACACACGTACGTAAAGCTGCGCAAAAAATAGCGAACAGGTCCCGCTTTCAACGTAAGTATTTCAAGTTTACGATTACTTATTACTAGTGGGATTGTTTTTTGAGAGATCATAGTTGATTGTTTCATGTAATTCTGCATTTATTATGGGAGTAAATTACATTAATACCAGCTTTATTTGGTGGCCGCCAACCAACACAATATTTTTTTAGTAAAGTGGGTATACGGCCGGGTGGCCGTGGCACTAGCTCATTGAATGCAATAAGTTTGCTTTCTTTTCTATTATTAATGTAAATAAAGCTTCTCTTTGTGCAACATTTTTTTATTGTAGGGGTTGGTTTAAATGATATGGTTAGTTCACGGCCACCAAAATATAATTTTATACGGATTTTATCTATAATGTGGCCGCAAACTAAAACATGCTAACAAAACAAATCGGGTTCGCAGCCGTCCGAAAATCATATGAAAAATAGACGGCCGTTATCTGACTATTTGCAAATAGAGGTGTAAGTTTACGGCCACTTCTTTCAAACATACTGTTTTGTTTGGTTTTTCGATAAGTTTTGTTATTAAAGATGTATACGAACAAACCCAAAAAAACTGTGACTTACACTCCTGAAACTCTGTAGAAGGCATTAAAAGAAATTCGCGAAGACCAAGTCCCAATCAGGAAAGCATCACGTAAATTCGGTATTCCGAGACGTATAATTCAAGATCGATTATGTGGCAGAAGAACTGACGAACTAAAAAAACTGGGCCCTGAGCCAGTGCTGGGAGAAGAAGGCGAAAAAAATTTGTAGAGTGGCTTATAAATATAGCCAAATGTGGTTTTTCCAGTGAAGAAACAAGAGCTATTAGATACCGTGCAAAAAACTTCAAAGATTTAAAAAAGCCGAATCCTTTTAAGGATGATCGTCCTGGACAGACATTGTATCTAAACTTTTTAAAACGGCACCCTGAGATATCAGTAAGATCGGCAGAAGGAATCAACAAAGCTCGCGCTAGGGTGACCGAAGAATCGATTCCACTGTGGTTGAAGACCTAACAGAACAGAATATAACCTAACAGTACTCTAAACATTTAACGTTACTGGTGAGATGTGCCCGCCATTGGTAGTTTTTCCATATAGAAAAACTTAGACTTAACACAAACTTTTTGGTGGTCTAATACATATTAGACCACCAAAAAGTTTATCAGACGGCATGCCACAACACTGGAGTCCAGGAAGAAGCGAATCCGGGTGGATAAATGGATGACAGAATTCATCAATTGCATAACAGAAAATAATATCAAGAAGCCCGTTCTTCTGCTAGTCGATGGGCATAAGTCGCTCAATATTAAAGACATAGGTAATGTCTTTAATGTTGAGCTCTATCTGTGAAGAGCTTGGTATTATTTTATATGCTCTTCCCCCGAACACTACGCATATGCTGCAGCCTGCCGATGTCAGCGTGTTTGCTCCGTTAAAAGCCCAGTGGAAGAGTCACGTCAGAAAATTCCTTGGAAAGCCAGAAAATTTGAACAAAGCTGTAACAAAAACAACCTAGTGGTTAGGAGTTTCAAGTAAGGAAAAAAAGGAGGAAAAATAGAGAAAGGAAAGAAGAAAGAATTGTTGCAGAAATTATGAAGGTGAGTTGGGAGGAGAAGGTAAAATGCTGTAGAGATTAGAATGCCTGAATGACGAGATTGTAGTGCGTGACCCCAGATTAGATGAACAAATCCTGTGGAAATAAGAGATGTTAGAATAGTGTAAGGTAAGGTTAAGTTAGAGCACAAGAAAGGGAAGAATACTGAAGAGAACGTGCTTTTTAAGAGTAAAGGCATTTGAGTGAAAATTGTAATCATTATGCCCTATGTGGAAATTTATAATAGGACCATTATAAGGTGAAAAGTGTACATAAACGCAAAAAAGTATGAAATACTCGTAAGTCATTATTGTATGTAAAACTGGCGGCCGCGAACTAACTTTAGGATGGCCGCGATCTGAAAAAAGTGGCCGTCAACCAGCATTTTGAGCAAATTTTAGGTAATTATTTATTTTAAAAAAAACTGTTACAGTAGTCCTCCAATACTAATTTCGAAAAATAACTTGATGATATCTGCTACGCCTAAAGAAACAATCAGAACCTGAATAATGGACATATCATACTCATTTCAAGGAGCAAAGGTGGGAAGGCGACTAAAAGGCCGCCAACCGGCGCAACGACCCTACGCGGAGTTCCGCGCACTACAAGCTTCGCTCACTTCAGTCCAGTTTCAATTACTGTGGGGTAAACGTACTTCAAAAAAATATAAAAATGCCATATTGTGCCGTTTTGGAGTGTAAAAATTATTGCCGAACCAAAAATTTAACAAAAGGGGGAATATCCTATTACCGGTAAGCATTATTTATTGTTTTTTGTTAGTTTTGTTTAAAATGCAAAATCGTCAAACAAAATAGACTGTGAATCATACTCCTTAAGGTCGCGTTTCTCTTAAACCTCAACTGAAGCTACTCAATTAGGGATGTAACCCCAATATACTGATGAATGTGTTATCGATAGCTTTAATTAGTTACCCTCTATTAAAAGGTGTATAAGTTTTAAGCCGTTAATTCCTAGTTGTTTAATTGATGATTTTCTGAATGTATTTTAGACCTATGGTGTGAAATAATATAATAACTTCTGTTTTCAGTTTCCCCAAGGCGCAAGACATAAAAAAAAATTTAAAAAAACGTACAACTTATGAGTCATCCAGCATACAGAGTCATGACCTGGCACCGTGTGACTTTTTTATGTTTCCAAAAATTAAGAACCAATTACCTGATCAACGGTTTTCATCACCAGAAGAGACTGTCCAAGAGTATGAATAACATGTATCTGACGTCACCACCGGAGGAGTGGCACAAATGTTTTCAAAATTTGTTCAATCTTATGAAAAAGTGCATTGGCGCAAAGGGAGAATATTTTAGAAACAATAAATCTTTGACCATTATTTGTATTTTTTTATTGATTCCGGAAACTTTTAGTCTGCCCCTCAAATAATAATTCAGTATATAATATTCCAGTAATATAATATTTTTTTAAGTAAGTATTTATGAGTTGGATACCTGTGATTATATTAAGAAAGAAAGAAAAGAAAAGCTTTTTATTTCGACCACCACAAATATAACCTGACGTACCTATTTCGTTACCCGTAGTAGGTAGATGATAATCGATATCGATACATTAGTCTTGTATGCTTATAGGTACATCACTAAGTGAGTAGCGCTGTAAGTGTGTGAGCGTGCGAGTAACAGCCATTGCATTATCAATCTTATACTTTGCAGTTAGAGACTATAACAAAAATCGTTTACGACAGCGCCATCTGTTGTTGAGTGGCTTCGTTTTGTGGGTAATCAAGTAACAGCCATTGCATTATCAGTCTTATTTCTAATTAATAAAGACTAAAATAAAAATATTTTCTAAAGCGCCATCTTTTGCCGAGTAGAAGAAGTAAACTTTAATTTTTTGTTACTGTTTATTTTATTGAATTTTAAACCATGTTCCATAGTAGCTAAGGTTTTACATCCGTTAAATTGGTTTTATGGTTTTAGGCCTCTTTGAACGTTCTCTTTCAACCAATTATAACTTTTATTTCTAAGTGTGCTAGTTTTTACATGTGTGAGTTTAGCTACACTGGTTTTCTTAGTAAAAAGTCATCATGCTAGTTCTATTGTTTTTATGTTCTGTGAGTTTGCGCTTCTGTATTGCGCTATTCTGTAAGTTAGGACAATCTTATCCTTTGAACAGATCTGGTGCCTGACCGGTTATTCGTATGTTGCAACAGATGTCGCTAATATATTTTGAAAGGATTTTAGTCGAACTTTAAATTATCAGTTTTTTGTATGGATAGCATGGAAGAAGATATTTTACTTACAGAATCAGCAAAAACAACCCTAAAAGGTCTTATAGAAGTATCCTTCACAGCAGTGCCTTTCGGACCCCAGTACTCATCCAGGTCTACTGCTGGCAAGTCAGGGACGTGGCTGAAGCAGGAGTATAATTGGAAGACTCCAATAGACAGCAGGATAGATATAGCCGCTGATGTTATGAGTAAAATCTGAAACAACACATCATAAAAAGTCAAAAAATGTCCAGCCAGGATAAAATGTGAAGAAATAGAAAACATTCTTGTACACCACAAATAAACATTATTAAGAAAACTTTCTTGATTGATTTCAATCATTATTATAAATACGGGATTTATCACGTACCGTCTTGTCGGTATTTTATCAGTGCGAGGCGAGACGTTATTCGGAGCGGATCGCACTCACCCTGATGAAGGTTCACAAATTGAACCGAAACATTGTCGGTCGAAACACCGATAAGACGGTACGTGAAAAATTCCGGATTTATATTAATGATACATTATTAACAATAAAACATATACTTCGTTATATCGTGAAGTGAAATCAGACCTATTACTTTCAGACAACCTTGGAATGCACTGGATATAAATGATGGTGGAAGGAAAGATTAGTAAGATATTTTTTTTTGACAAAGTTATTGATCTCGTGTTATCATCACCATCATCATTTTCAACCCGTGTTGGCCCACTGCTGGGCCTAAGCTTCACTTCGTTTCTGCCATTCCGATCTTTATCCGTTCATTCTCGTGTGTACAAAAAATAACTTACATTCCAACATTTCCGAGATTCGCTTGGCTTGCTAACTTTTGCACTTTTTGCTGCATTTGGCTTTATTTTTTTAGCCATATTTAACACTAACTTTCATTAATAACTGCAATAACTATACTAATATATTGACACAAATACATTTATCACTTGCAGTTATCATCATCGCCCGATAAAGGGTATTATCGGTATTTATGTAATTTTTAATTCACTGATAACAGTATAAATACGGTCTTAATAGAAATCATTATCTTTTGAACCACGTCAGTTTTTTAACGAATATATAACTTAGGTTATGTGTCTGTCTTGGCATTTCTATCATCATCTCAGCCCGTCTGCACCCACTGTTGGGTATAGGCATCTTCTTTATTTCGCCATTCTTTCCGGTCCCTTGCGAGTCTCATCCATTGACACCTAGCCTAGACTACGTTTTCATTGTCATTCGACCATCGGTATTTATAGTGTATAAATCGTTTATTTTTTTTTATTTTTAACCTGTGTACCTGTGTTTTTAACACTGCAGGGCAAGGGCCTCCCTACCTTCTTTCCAGTTTTTTGTGTACCCTGCTGTAGTGGGCCATTTATATACTAATATTATAAAAAACTCGTAATAGTTTTTATATTTCGCGGGGTTTTTAATTTATTAATTTATACTTGTTATTTTAGAATAGATAAAATAGAGTATCCAAAAAGTTTTGTACAAAATTAGTCACTATAATCAAGGTCTACATTAAAAACAAAACACGGAAATCTAAAACACATTTCTGCAAAAAACGAACCAGCTGAAACCGTAAAAGTACGAAACAGATTACAAATTATGAAGAGTTAGGTCCGTGGATGGGAAAAAGTTGAAAAACCTCGAGCGAATCGAGTCAGTGGAATCGAGTTAAATTGAGGAAGCCTGTACTAGCGATCTGTTTTGGTAGATTTCGTTAGTATACTAAGGCCTTCACATCTTTTTGGGGGGTCATTTAATAATAGTCATATTAGATATCTGAGTACATTTATTACCAGAATAAGTATAAAATTTTAGAGTAATATTCAGATTTTAAGTACAGCTCCGCCTGGTAGTGATCTGGAGCAGTTAGCTATCTATCGGTCTTTAGATGATTCAACTATTTCTTCTGTATTTTAGTCTTGTGAATAATATATTTATTGTATAATATAATAAATATTATAATAAAATAAATGCGGGATGGATATATTTAAATGCTGGATACATACAGAATGGATGAAATGGCGACAGGCTACAGGAACAACGTGCGATCCTCGAATGCCGCTTAAACTTTAGGGGAACATTTACAAGACAAACATCCAAGTATTCGCATGTACGTGGTTTTTTAATTACTTTCTCGATATACGTCTGCCGTATGCCTGAAGATCCATGGGTAAAGATATCAACAGATCCAAAGGGTGTCTGGACGAGATCGCTTTTAGCGACAAGACCACCCATTGTACCGTTATTTGTATATGTTTGTCATTATTGTATAAATAAATAATAAATATTGCTGGACATATCACACAGCGCTATCTAGCCCCAAACTGAGCAGAGTTTGTACTATGGGAACCAAATTACTGATAAAATACTTATATTTTCATTTTTTTACATACTTATAATATATAGAAATATATAATATATGTATATTTTCTTTGTTGCTGTATTTTAATAAAAAAATAACAAATCAAAATTATATTATATTATTTTGTGTGTAACGAAATCTACCCAGCACGACTCAGCGGTGCGTTTTTACTCCTGTTTGAGAATGTACGTCCACCGACCCTCGCTACTAGTATACCGCATTTAGACAAAAACATGTTTAGGTATAATCTACCACTAAGATCTTTTTCAGCCTTATGGCTTACTAGCTGTTGCCCGTGACTTCGTACGAGTTACTCTACTAAATGTGTAGGTAACCTAGATATAAACCTAAACTCGCTGTTGCAACTTGACTTGACACCCCCCCCCCCCCATGGGACCTGATTTTTGGGATAAATAGTAATATGTGTGTTAATCCAGGTTATAATTTATGTACATACTAAATTTCATCGTTATCGGTTCAGCCGTTAGGACGTGATTGAGTAGCAAACAAATAAATAAATAAACAAACATCCAAACTTACGCATTTATAATATTAGTGTGATGGCTTACTAGCTTCCGCTAGCGGCTTCGCGCGCGTAGTTTGTCAATAAAAAGTAGCCTAGGGTCAATCCAGGTTATAAGCTATCGACATACCAAAGTTCATAGAAATTGGTTCAGCCATTATGACGTGATTAATTAAGACACAAACATCCAAACAACTTTCGCATTTAGGTATAATATTAGTGTGATGAAATTTTAGACAGATATAATAAATGATAAAGGTGATGATAACGTCACAATGATACAAATTAAATATTACCAAATACAAAATGTCGTGTGAGCACACGTTACGTTCCAAAAAGTCTTGTCAAAATTAACGTGAAAAAAAAACAATTAAGTACATACTTGTATGTGTATGTATGTCGTACACCATTGATACCCCTAGGTAAAACTCACATTATCCATTCCATCCAAAGGTTGTCTATAGAGATACTTAACGATAAGACCGCCAATTGCATACGTTCATTTATACTGTTATTATTAATTGTTTTGTTGTTTAGTATTATCTAATCAAATGCATTAGCTGTAAAGTCATACAAGACTGAATTAAAAAATAACCTTGTTACCACAAAAAAGTTTAAAGTGTTTAAAGTGTGATTAAAAAAATCCTTAGCAATTTTTGTATAGGATTCTTTTAAACATGCGCTAATTTTTTTTTGTGTAAGGACCCATTATGTTTGAATTGGAGCTTAGATAAGTACTGGATAAAGCGCAACATGGACAAACCGAGGTGTACCCAAAATGAGGCATTTTGGGTACAGGCCTCGTCACACAAATATTTTTTTCAAACTGATTGGGTCATGTCTCCCGTATGCAACCCGATAGGTGGGCCAAGGTCACAAGCATATGGATTCCTAAAGACGGGAAGCGACGCCGAGGAATGCCTAAAAAGCGCTGCAGCTACGACTTGGACGACTTCCAAAGAGACTGGTGGGATCTGGCTCTAGACCGTGATAAGTGGAAGGAAGAGGAGGACGCCGTTGCCCAGCAGTGGGGTAGTACGGGCTAGTAAAAAAAATATATGTATTTGTTAATTTTTTTAACTAATAACTCATTGAAATAAAGGGTATATAAAAAAAATAAACCCGCAGGGCACGCTTGTGGCGAGCGTTCGGTGCGTGGTGACACCGCGGAGCCCCATTACTCCCTGAGGTTGACAGAAACTCCTGACCCTTGGTTTGCCTTAGTTGGCCGGTCAAGGATGGAGACGCAAGAGCGGAACCTATACTCCAAGGCATAAAGCCGGGAGTAGCGCTTAGTGAAACTGCAGCACACCTCTCAAAACCCTTTAACCGGCCACACCAACGTTGCCCCTTACGCTGCCTTCTATTGGCGGCACTTGTGGGGGCCCGTTTAGTGGACGGCAGGCCTGAATCATTTTTAATATACAGGATTGGCAGGTGCCGTATCTCATTTCTCTGATAACCCGTAGGTACTTTATTTCATAAGTATTACTCTAACAATAGCCCAAACTCGAATCCATGTGTTGCAATAGTACTATTGCGGTATATATTAGCGGGCAACCCATAGGTGTAGTGAATAGTTTCAAGTACCTTGGCCACATCGTGACTTCCAGCCTGAAAGATGACGCAGATGTAAAACGCCAACGCAGAGCCTTATGTATAGTGGGATTAAAAAAAATCTACAAGTCGACTCCTGACGTGAAAGTGACGCTTTTTAGGTCTTTTTGCCAGACTTTTTACACGTGTCAACTCTGGACAGAGTATACTAAAAAGTCCCATGACAGTATAAGGGTAGCCTATAATAACATTTTTAACCAACTGATGGGCTTATAGCGCTACTGTAGTGCCTCCGAAATGTTTAACGAAGCATGCGTTGATAATTTCAACGCTATTCAGCGTAGGAGGATAGCGTCTTTCATGTCCAGAGTTGACACTTGTAATAACGCTATCATTAGAAGTCTGGCAGAAAGGCTTATACATTCTAAGATGTATAGACGTTGGGTGGGCATTGCCACCTAAACTACTTAAGGTGATTTATTGTGAATTATGTGTATTGTATTGTATTGTGTGTAGTAAATGTATATGGACCTCATGAGTCTGAAATAAAGATTATTATTAATATTACTATCATCTGTCTCACCTCCATCCCGTCATAGTGATTTTTCTAAAAACAAACAGGCTTCTTACTTGTTGGCTTCGGCCCCGGTAATGCCTTTGTAAAGGTCCAGGCATAAAGCCTGTGTTAAGTAATAAATGTGTAGAATAATAATAATAATAATATGTTCTTACTGTATTATATGCAGTAAACCAGCTTAGGTAAAGAAATCACCTGTTTTCTGTGCAAGTGCGTGGTAAAGCAAAATTCAGGCATAAATGCTTTGCTGAGAAATATTGAATGCTTTAATTAGAACCCACTGGGCTCTGATCTATTCATGACGCTAATTCCAAGTTTTGCTAATTGGAAATTCTGTATAGACCCGAAGCAGTGTAAGTAGCCTTACCTCATTGAGTATTAAGTATTCGGATAATATATAACAGACAAGCTACTGCGCGCGGCTTCGCACGAGTGGTTTCTTAATAAAATTGCGTGCGCAAGATCTTCATTTATAAGTATCTGTGCTTCCATAAGACCTTTGCTTCTGCTCGTCCGATGAATAATCTGAATATTAAAATACACAATTTTGCCTGTTTTGACAACTCCTGTTGTAGTTGTGATTGTATAAATAGAACAAATTTTATTAAATACTTGGGCATTTTTATAGACGTAAAACTAAACTTTAAAAAACATATTGAGGGTCTATCGGCACGTGTTAGAAAAGTAATAAATATACTGCACAATTTGCGAAACGTCGCATGCAGGGAACTGCTCCAAACCGTATACCTTGCGATGTGCCAGTCCCTTATATCATATTGCATCACGTGTTGGGAAGTGCCGCTAAAACCTGCCTTATTCAAGTCGAATGAGCGCAACGCTCCGTACTCAAAGTCATGCTTATGAAACCTTATAGATATCCAACTACAGAATTGAACAAAAAAAGTGGTGTTCGAAGTGTCCGGCAACTTTTTATCTTAAAAACATCGGTATCAGCGCAAAAGCATTTACTTTCAACAGAAAATTACTTGGAGCTGATAAGCAAACGAGTCTTTAAAATTGCTACCCCGCCAATCAATACATTCTTTGCGCAACGTTTTGGTCAGAATGTAAGAGCATGTGCTTATAATAATGTTTTAAAATTTTGCGATCTAAAAAATAAATCTGTAAGACAAGCAAAACAATTAATACAAAAGTGGCTAACTACTCTGACGTACGATGATACTGAGACTGTTCTGAGTGTTACAACCTAAAAGTCCCAAATATTTATCCATTGCATTTACATTATATTACTTATATATATTTAAATATATTACATACATATTTATATTCAATTCTTTATTAGAAGTTGTATATATATTTATTTATGCATTATAAATTTAGGTTATATTTGTATATAGGTTTTCAATTGTTATTTTAAACTGTTTTATATATATATTTCAAACATTATTAATTTAATTTATTAGTCCGAGGTGTAAACAACTGAATAATCTATATAAGAATTTCAAGGTCTTCACGATACAGGCTTGGCCTAGTGTGAAGACCACCGACTAAACCGTTTAATTATTAAGCTCTCTCAACAATAAGTTCATTTATAAATTATCTGTTTTAAACATATTAGTCATAAGGTGTGCTTTTTGTTGCTAAATAAAATATTTTTCTTTTCTTTTCTATCTTCATATCTTCATTCATGACCTCCCTCCTTTCACTTTTCACCATCGGACAAACAGACGTACCGACAAGTACTACCCATACCTGATCAGCATACCTCCTTGCCGTACCAAATGTGCGTGGTCTCCACTCGGGAAACTTTATGCCCCAACGGCCGTAATTTCTTTGAACTATGTGCCCTGTCCTGGTCACTTCAGCTTGGTAATCCTCTGGGCCATACCTATCGGTACCCTTAGTTTGTCTATCTCTTCATTCCTGATTCGATCTCGTAGAGAAATTCCAAGCAAAGCTCTCTCCACACCACGCTGAGCGACCACGAGCCTTTTTATGAGGCCTACAGTAAGAAAACTCTGTAAAAAATAAGTAACATTGCTGTGCGGGGGGGGGGGGGGGGGGGGGCATGGACACTGTTTAATAAAATCCCTGGAATTTGCGTAAAACCACCGTACCAAGCGATATGCATCATCTTTTCTTGTTAGAAAAGCAAGGAGTGGAACTCACTTCAGGCGTATGTTTTCCCGGACCAGTATCATCTCGGCGGTGAACAGGTTTTTTCTCGGCAAGCGTGCTCCATCTTCGACCACACTATAACTTAACATCAGGTAAGGTAGTAGTCAAGCGCTTGACTATCATCATCAGCGCTTGACTATAACCTTTCTTCCCCAACGGTTATCGTCACCAATAACTTCACCGTCGTCGCTTGACTATCACCAATAAAAAAATTACCCTCCTGCTCAGTCGGTTGAAAAGTTTCATTGAAATCGATGTAGCTGTGTAGTTGTAAAAACTTATAAACAATAGACGGAGACCAATCCAATGAATCCTGGATCAAACCACTGGATAGAACTTCACGACCCCAAAATTCTTTCCACCGAACGCCAATATTACCCAAGAATCGTTCGAGAAGCCGTCAAGATAAGTATATATCGCAATTTTGATCGTGAGGACGGCTTTAGATTATCTGCATCGTGGAATCCAGTTATAGTGAGGTGGTCACGTCGCGATTTAGATCCATACGTAACTTCAGATACTGTTATATATATATATATATATATTGTATATTGAAACAATGAAAGCACGTATCACTGTTTCGACATACAATATATATTTACAACATATACATATATTCATTCAGAAAACCAAGTGCGGGTAGTTGGTAACAGCATTCGCGCTTCCCTGCAATGACACTCGCCCGCTTTCAGTCTCTCGTGACCACGGCCGATGTAACTTGGCCGAAACGTCGAGGTAAATCAAAATTATGATTTTGATATAAATTTGTTTTCGAGAAGACCCGTTTTGTCTTAAAAACGTGAATATACAGAGAGACGGATAGACACGCGATGAGAATCGAACCCACAACCTCTTGCGTCTCAGACGGCTATTCGCCCACTGCGCCACGGAGACTGTAATTTTTTTTGTTGTCAATATTCATTGGCACTGGGTTTTGAACCTGCAATCATGAATCGGAAATCTGGTTGTCCACCACTACATCACCATTCTCAAAGACCACAGCTGTGGAAACATAATAGTCCGCTGATGATTATTTAGATTTTCTATTTCCATAAAAACTCCGCTAATGGTTACAGCGTTCTTTCAAGTTAAGCATTGGTTTGCAAAAAAGCGGTGACCGTAATTTGACAACCGTACTAATACCACAAAAGAGATAGTTACAGAAGTCGCGCATACAAGCATCTCGGATCGTGTCGGTCGAACGTTTGACCGAATTCGTTCCGAGATCTTCGTAAGCACGCGTCTGTGCACCTGTTGTCGCTCGTTGTACTGAACTTAGCTTCTGTAAGTATCTCTTTTGTGGTATTACCCTACAGCGTTATCTTGATCCGTGGGTATGCATGAAAATTATTTACCTAATTCCTAATTCAAATTTCTTAATTCTTACCTTACAAGCTAGACACAACACAAGGATGAAGATTGGCCGAGGTGTAAAAAGAATGAACTTAATAATTGAAAAAGAAAAATTACTTAAGCTTATATTTATATTATGCTTACGCTTATAATTTGTGCATAAAAATTGTAAATAAATAAATATCATATATATAATATATATATGAACTTACATACATACATATTATTAATATTTTAGATCAGATGAGTGAATCACGACTCTTCAATGACGAAAGTTTTTGTCTTTCTCCCCTTCCGTATTTAAAATCTGGAAGGTGAGGGGATTGTCTAATGGAGACCGGCAAGGCGTTCCATAAACGGACAGCTTGGACAGAAAACGAGTTTGCAAAAACTGGTTCTACGCTTCGGGGTTTTGAGTAATGTTATTACAGAACTCACGGCATTTTCTGATCGATTATAAACAATAAAAGATCGTATACAGCAAGGCTCAAATCGTAACAAAACGCTTTATTTATCCGCGCTTTCACTGTAATTATTTCTAATTTCACAGATGTTATTTGCACATTTAATTTAATGTTTGTTGACTGACAAATGTTCGGCAATTAAGCCGACGGCTAATGTGAAAAAAATTATCTACTTGAAATCACATCACGCCACCAATGGACAACATTATCTTCCCCTCATTATTAGAAAAACATCATCAAAACCAGATTTCAAACGTTCTGTCCATATAAATTCATAATTCCACTTTAGCTTTCCATATAACTTTAATTACTATTTGCTATTAGATTTATTTATTTATTAGATATATAAATATATATATATATATACTTCTACTTATATGTATATTATTGTATGTTATCTATTTATGTGATAAATTTGTGTATTATATTATTTATTAAAATATTTATGTAGGCAATTAGGTAGTTAGTATGTATTTATATTTTTTGTTAGTACCCAGTGTCACGGTTGACTGGTAGAAACTACTTTAAGCATTTAGTGCTCCATTCGTACATTTTTCTTTTTGTGCAATAAAGAACAAAAACAAACAAAAAATAATGAAATAACTACCTCCGTGAAGAGGGCATCACAAAATCAAACATCCAATTAGCCGCATTACTTATTTTGATTATTATTTTGACAATTAAATTTCAAATCAAGTTCACCGTTTTATTACGGCGGCCGCTCCTTAAAAGACTAGAGCTTTATCTGTATTTGCCAGTCAAATGAAGCAAGCTCGACTTTGACTTGCAAAGTTTGTTTGTACGTAATGTCTGTATCTAAGCTTAATGAGAGTTATTGGTTGTGTATACTATTACTTACTGTTTTAAAACGTAACTTTTGAACAAAATTTGGGGGAGTTTTGCGACGTCACGCATTGAAACGACTGTATTAACGTTAATAACACTGTATTAAGTATGTTCTACGCTAGATACATCTGTGAATGCTAATCCAAGATTTATGTTCCCTAGCGCTAGGGAACATAAATCTTGTATTAGCAATTCTGGTGCGTGAAAATAAAATCTTTTTTTTTGGCTTCGCGCGGTATTAAACATCATTGTCTCTAGGCGCGTCAACTGACAGTGGCAGATCTACCTTCCCACCTAGGGATGCCCCTGCATACTAGTGATGTCGATCGTCACAAATTAACCGACTTGCATGCGATGTCGTGCAGATCCGTCAAAAGATTTATATTTCTCATTTATAAGATAAGCTAAAATGCCTTTAATAACTGAAATTACATACAATACCTAGTCAGGTCATAAATTCTGTCACATGTTTAATATAAAATAATTGAAACAAGTTTATTCATTATGTAACCATTTATATACCAAAATGAACTTAACAAAACATAGATTCTTATGACACTAAAGTTTATTCAAAATGACCTCCGTGATTTTGAATACAGGCCTTCAATCTGCGCGGCCAGTCGTCTATCGCAGCACGAACGAGGTCCATGTCAATATCGGCGGCTGCCTTAATCAAGGATGTCTTGAGTGACTCCAAATTGGGATGAGGCTTTGAGCACGCCTTTTCCTCCAAGTGTTGCCATATCTTGTAATCTAACGGATTCAAATCTGGACTGGAGAAGGCCCAGTCTTCGTGCCGGATGAAGTCGATTTCACGCGCCGCCAGCCAGTCTTGTGTGCTCTTCGCTCTATGAGCTGGCGCCGAATCTTGTTGGAATACCCAGTGCCTGTTATTGAACATGGTATGAGAAACAGGTTCCACAAAGTTCGTCAGGACTGTATTTTGATAAACAACTGCATTCGTTTTTACACCTTTCTCACAAAAATGTACCTCTGTTAAGCCCCAATAAGAAACTTCCAACCATACCATGAGCGAGGATGGAAAATGACCTCGTTGGACACGCGGAATACGGTTGCTCGCTTCTTCACTACTGTGTGCGTACACCTTATCATTTTGTTTGTTGTAGCTCTCTTCTACGGTAAAATTTTTTTCATCCGAAAAAAGAATTTCCTGATATTTTTTTCCCGCGTACCGCTTCAACAAAGCGCGGCATCTCTTCAGTCTCAGGTCCATTAGACGAGCATTCAAACGATGTCCTGTTTTTCTTCGATATGCCTGAAGCTCTAAGTCTTCATTTAACACCCTTTTCACCGTGGTTCTGCCCCATCTGAAGGGCCAACAGTTTCTGCTTACGTTTGGGATTTCTTTGAATTCGCGCCTTCACAGCTTTTATCACTGCTGAAGTCCTAACAGACCGAGGGCGACCACTTCTTGACCTGTCATCTACACTAGAGTCTTCATTGTATCGTTTGATGGTGCGATAAACAATCTTTTGGTTACATTAAAATTTTTCAGTATATCAAAAATTTGAATTGGCGCGTAACCGCAACGATGCAACGCAATAACTGCAACACGGTCTTCTTTAAGCGTCCACTCCATATTTAAAAATGAGTAAAATTCTAAAAAGTATACATTTTTATTTTCATGAACAATTCGAAATTCGAATTCTATAAACTTTTGTGGCCAGCATTCTAAAAGAAAAGTTTTTACTGTGTGACAATACTTATGACCTGACTAGGTGTATATGAAAAGTTGCAAGCCTATGGATTTTTTACATAATATATTTCGGGGAATGTGCCCAGGAACTATACGATCCGATCCCTCCATCTCCCTTACATCAAAGTACAAGCAGGCGCACGGCTCAGTACCTAGTTGATATACCACCCATTCGCACACAACGTTTTGGTTCTACGTTCTTGATGCGTACAGCTAAGGTATGGAACACTTTGCCGTTGTCTGTTTTTCCTAAAGAATACAATCCGGGCCTTTTTATGGCAAGAGTGAATAGGTTTCTTTTAGATCTTCGTGTTTCATCTTAGACCACATCATCGCTTACCATCAGGTGAGATTGTGGTTAAACGATGATCTATCTAGTTTAAAAAAATGTATTTACATGACTAAGTTACAGAAGAAACAGTTGAATCATCTAAAGACTTTTGCAAACTATATATAGATAGCTCAACTGCTCCATATCACTACTACGCGGGAAGTGTCCCCAAGACACTGGCTGCATTGCCCCGCTGTATCTCAATGCTATTGCGTTAACCCAGATATGCGCCAGCTCTCGAATCACACGCGGCATTGACCAGACGCCCAGAAATAATTTCGAAAACGCAATGAGCCCCGGTACCCCATGGACTCAGGGTCTTTACCGCAAATGGCTCAAATATGTAAGCTCTGTCGAGACTTCCATATTTGCACCTCTTGAGATCTTTGGCTGAATTTGCCGCCGCACCGACACCAACTGCTGTACCAGACAGATGAGATGGCGCAAGGGTATCGACGCACGTGACGTCCCACACCAAAGGCCTACCCTTCTCCCAAATCATACCATCAGGTCGCTTACCATCGTCACGTATGAGACCGTTCGGTTCGAGAACGGCTAGAACGTTGACGCTGCAAAAAGCCCGGCGGGCTAGCGTGACGGGAAATCCTACCGGCAGCCTTGGAATACGATGATCCAAGGTGACGGAGCTGTTCGACTGCCATACCACACTGACACTGATGAAGGGCGCAGCATGGCGCTCCCAACCGTAAACAAGTTGCATGCTGGAAAGTTATAAGGATCCATTAAAGTACCAAGATTAGGTTATTTACAAGAGTAGGTGACTGTCACCATAATGATAGTACGTCATGTTACATTGATTATTTTTTATAATGCAAAATTTCAACGAATTGTGTTATATCTAATGTAACAAATTATTATAAGATTAAAATTGACAACATTTTTTTTGATACTGGTACTGTATGTAGGTACATTTATATTTTATAAATGTTATACAAATGTACACACGGCTACACATCAAACTATACACTTCCAGTATAAGCTGACCTCACATTGTGTAGGCTTTTGGTAGAATGAGAGGTCAGCTTATACTGGAAAGTATAGCTTGATGTGCAGCCGTGTGTACCTGTCAAAAATGCAGGTTATTAATACAGTGTAAACTCCATGTAACGTCACTCGTTTTAACGACAAACTCTCTAAAGAGAAAATCACTGTGTATTGACGAAAAAGTTTTGATGATACGCGCGATAGAGGCGGGAGAGAAAATTAAAACATATTTTTATTGTAAGTACTATTTAACAAGACAAATCAGAAATAAACGTTTTCTTTTTCTAATACAGATTTTACTTCTCTCCATTTAACGACAACTCTCTATAACGTCAAAATATGCTCAGTCCCTTGAGTGTCGTTATATAGAGTTTACACTATAATTAAAACGCTTTGAGTGCTAAAATGCTTTTAATTCAGTGTGGTTTGCTATAAAAAGCTTGTAAAAAAGATGATTGTAAATATTTTATTGACCATTTTTATCAAAACGATTCAATGGTTAGCTGCTTCGATCGATAAGGGCGTAAGTAAATATACAACCTGTTTTGTTATGTACGATATTATTTTAAAACACACATCCGGAATCGTATTATCTGATTTTAGAGGTGGATTTAATACCTTGAATACTTGAAGTATAGTATATACTCAAGTATTCAAGGTATTTGTCCTGTACCTTGAATATTTATCCAGTAATCGATACATTTTTAATAAACAGTTCTTAACGTGAATCAGCGGCGTCTTTGTAACGATGCCGTTTAGTCAGTTTAACAGGTAACTACTTAAATGATGGATGAATATGATTTGTTTACCTATTTTATACAGACTGTTTCCCTGATAATTCAGGGCTTGTTTGATCGAGCGAAGCGATATCTCTAAATCAACTTGGGAAAATCGGCGTTGTATGTATGAATGTATGTTTGTCCGAGGATAACTTTCGAAGCGTTGATCCGATCATCGTGAAATTTAATACATAGGTAGGTAGTAATGGCACAATTTTGGTGTGACTAAATGAGCTAAAAATGTTGGGAGGTTGTTTAGTTATTGGGGTTCAAGAGGGGTAAAAAAAAGTTAAATGAGGTTAAACTGGTCAAATGGGACGTCAAATGAAAGGTATTCATTAGTACATTTAAAAAGATAACCACATCACATGAACTCCCGTTACCTGTAATTTGAATAAAACTGTAGGTAAAGTTAATTGTTAATTTATTTCGTGCCACTATTTTGATAGTCAAAGATTACAAATAATACTTTTTTGTTTTAATCGGAGACTCGCGAGATCTTAGTTCGGGGCGAACTACTAGTATATTAAGGTTGTTTAAAATTTTCTATGGTAATTAATTTGAAAAAAACCTGTTTTGCAATAATACTAGCCAGTTCCCGTGTTTCACTAAATGTTGTACATAAAAAAAACATGCAGTATGCGCGCTCGTCACTCGTCGGAAACCAAAGTCACTGATATAGTCCAGGGGATTAGCAAATTGAAGTGGCAGTGGGTGGAGCACATAGTGAAAACTAACGGTCGTGGGGGAAGAAAAGTTCTTGAGTGGAGAAAACGTACTGGAAAGGGCAGCGTAGGACTTAATGTAAAGACGTCATGAAAAAGGAAAAATAATGATAAAGGTGCAGGCTGCACAAGGTCGCTCTGGAAATCTATGGGGGACAGTACCGCCTTTACCATAAGGGCACACGGGGCCCATGCTCAGGGCCCCTTTCATCACGTGGGCCCCTAAAGGCATATATATTGCAACGGTCTTGTATATAGCTTACACTGTATATTTTTTCTATTTTAGGTACATATAACCGACAAATGTAAAAGACAAACTATGAGAAAAGTTCAAAGAGTAAATGTGGGCGTTGTTGGCGACTTTTTGGCAACCCTGAGAGCAACAAGCCTCTGTCAACTTTGTTTTTATATCTAGCTTAGCGAATTTTAATCGGACACCTGACCAATATTCTTATTCAGTTTATAAATAGTGAACATTTTAACAATTATAAATAATACCTAAAAAGGTACCTATGAAGTAAAACTAATTAACTACACCAAGTAGCGGTCACCGGCACAAACCACTTCAAATATAAGATCATAGCAGAAAAATGTTTTCTTTCATTCACTTTACTTTCCAACAAGGCCCCAAATTCTTTTGTGCCCAAGGGCCCCGGCATAGCCTAAGACGGCGTTGATGGGGGAGGCTCATGAGCAGTGGACATCCGATGGTTGATATGTCGTGTCACTTCCGCCTGAGAGTTATCTGGAGTAGTTGCGCTATCTATATATCGTTTGCAAAGGTGTTTGTGCAACGAGTATTTAACTATTTTTCTTGTATTTGTTACAAAGATATGAATGAATGAAAACACTATATTGTACACAAAAAAATACAGACAAAATAGAAGACACAAAACAAATTGTACAATGGGCGGTCTTATCGCTTTGAAGAGATTTCTTCAAGAAAACCTTTGGATGGATAGGATATAGTTATGCCAAAAATATAGTCAGGGTGCACATTTAAGACTAAGATATGGATGAAGGGAGTGCAATTAATACCTATTAATACAAATCGACTTAAATAAAGATATGTAATATAATAGCTTTTGTTTTAGACATAGACTTAGACAGATATTTATTTGCTACCATAGCAGACACAAATTCACACAATACAATCAAAAGGTATAACATCAAAGAGAAAGCACAAGTAAGAGAAAACAGAAAATTACATACAACATACATACGAACAATAGAATGAAATAAGAAATTTACAATGTAGTCAGGGAAACATTAAAATGAAGCAAGTAAGTGTGTATGTGCTACTGCAGCAAATGGGTTCCAGCTCAGCATTATGCCTCGCCACCGATCGACAGCTCGGCGCTTTTCAGTTAATTAATTGCATTTTAAAAATTCTTCCGGGGCGTCTGGTCGAAACGACGTGTGATCCGAGAGTTGGCGCTTCTTGGTCAACGCATAAGCATTGCAATTCAGCGGGGCAATGCAGCCAGTGTCTTGGGGACACTTCCGCCAGGTTCTGGAGCAGTTGAGCTATCTATAGATCGTTGCAACGGTCTTTAGATGATTTAACTGTTTCTCCTGTATTATAGTTTTGTAAATAATTATATATTCTCTCTGTTATTAAAGGCAATTATTTGCATATTCTGATGACAAACGCTCCCAGCAGAAATGTAACTGTAATCAGTCTGGGGAGTTTTCTCTTTGTTATGTTTTAACAAGGATATACAGCTTGCAAATGGTATTTTTATCAGCACAACGCCAGCTTTCCGATTGTAAATTTATTTTTATGACAGCAATATCGTAACTTTACTACTGAGCCAAACTATATTTTTGCATCAAAAATACGTAAAATAATAGAATACCAAGTAAGATTTAAATACTGGTGGCTTTTGTGGCTCAGTAGGTGGAACACTGAGAGGCAAGAGGTTTTAGGTTCGATTTCTTTTAATATTTTTTTTATATACTACTTATATGGAAAACGAGCATGCAGTCCACCAGATGTTAAGTGGCTACTGCAGCCCATGGATATCCACATAGAATTCAAAACAAGCTATTATGTTGTCTTGATCTCTATGTGGATACGTTGCCATACTATAGGACTTAGCTGTTATGCCTATGTGCCAGTAATTACAGGAACATACCATTACCATCTATCTAACCGGAAAACAGCAGCACAAGTACTGCTATTTGGCGGCAGATAAAGGTAAGGCTGTGGTGCCCACTTCCTCGAGCCCGTTCACAAAAGCTCTACCACCAGTTATTTAATTGTATTATTGAATGAAGTAGTATTTGAATGAAAACATGAATAAAAATTCTTTATTATACGTTACCCTACAAACTAGACACAAAAGCAGAAAGAGAGAATAATATAATCAAATTAATATAAGAATAAGGGCGTTCTTATCGCTAAAGAATTCGATCTCTTCTAGACCACCAATGGATGGAGAGGATCTTTGCAGATTGGCTGCGATGTAAAAAAAATAAAAGTTAATACGGTCAGCAACATACATTTGTTATTTTATTAGTTAGTTTGTTTTAAACAGTTAACAGTTGGGGCCGGTGCGGCGACATATTCACTCGAAGATCCCAAGCGGCGCAAATATGAATGTCTCGACAGAGTTAATGTGTCTGAGCCATTTGGGGTCAAGACCCGGGGTCCATGGGCTACCGGGGCCCATCGCGTTTTCAATATTCTTTCTGGGCGTTTGGTCGAAGTGACGTGTGATCCGAGAGCTGCCGCTTAGCTGGGTCAACGCATAACCGCTGCAATTCAGCGGGGCAATGCAGCCAGTGTCTTGGGGACACTTCCGCCTGGTAGTAATCTGGAGCAATTGAGCTATCTATAGATCGTTTGCATCGGTCTTTAGATGATTCAACTGTTTCTTCTGTATTTTATTGTATATGAGTATTGTATTGTAGGTATATTCTTTCTGTTATTTGTGTTAACAGTTTTAGTATATAAAATCTATATATCTGAAACAAGGCATTTTTCAAAATGTTTACACTGTGTTTGCAAATACACCGTAGCCCTTTATTATTATCGTGTAAAACATTATTTTATTTAATAAAATACTTGGAAAATATTTTTAAAATCTCAAATTGTTACTCAACTTATGTCGCTATCAAATAATAGAGAAGAGAAACTAAATTATAAAATCATTTCAATAATAATATTAATGATACCTGGGGCCAACCTAAATCTCTTATAGCAATATTTAAATAATATTACACTGACATTTCGTACCATGACTCTCAATTAGTAAGCTTACTTTATACGTAAAGGCGAAGCAGTTTTGTTGACATCACCCACCATAAATCGTTCACTCAAAACGTTCCATATTAGAGCTCAAATAAAGCATAACATTATCCAAAAAAGTAAGTAAATCGTGTTTATTTTCGCAATGTGTTATGCTGAACGTGGTGTAAGCACTAGAAAGCATTAAATATACAACATGATTAGGATTATAACAGTAATGTTTAAACGTTTTGTGGTTTAAATCGAAGTCATGTTGCTATGTTGCTGTCAAGCTTGACACAAAACGCTCCTGAAACATGATGCTTTTCTAAAAGATTGTGGTCGGCGCCCTGTTCTGTTTTTGCTGTTGAATTGAGGGTACTTGGTAAATCACCACCGATCCTTTCAACGGTGGTCCAGAATACAAATAAATAATAATAATATTTGTGTATTATTTCTCTTTAATTAATACCGTCTCAGCACCGGTTAAGCCGAAGCTTAGGCTGAAAAATGGCAGCGAATTAATTCGCTGAAAAATGTAAGCTCTGACGATACTCTTTAAGGATTTATTCACTGTCCTCCAGCATTAAAGATTACGACTCATTAGTCAATGTTGTAATATTCACCCTCTCTTACCAGAAGACAAGTGGTTTTGTTCTTAATTCAATTCATTAATTTCTCAGACACGCATCCAATTTGTTAGTAAACAATAATACAATCCAAGAATTATGTTAGTAGACAGGTAATTGCAAAACTTGCATTGTAAATTTCAAATTAATTTAAATATAAAACATTAACATTAAAATCAGTACATTCACAATAATCAAACAACTATTAATAAATTCAAATTCAGATAATAGCGGGATAAAAAAATTAAATATTATTATAATTATTGCGTCACAAGCTGGACGACTGCTTTAAATCCGAGCTACCAATGATGCCGGAATTAAAATTATCTGCCACAACGGCCAGCATCCTGTTGGAGCTGTCTCGGACGCGGCTCATCAGGGACGCGGTTTCTTTGCGTATGATCGCATAAATCACCTGACTATAAAAATGTGGCCTACGATTCACTGCCCTGCGTCCAACTTGAGGCATACAGGTTTAAAGCCTCAGTACCTGTAATTTCCTAACCTAACCACACCACAGAATTAAACACCACATCACTAATTTATCTACGAGATCGAATCAGGTATGAGAAGATCCGTAGACAAACCAAGGTCACAGACATAGCCAGGAGAGTTATGGTGGCGGTTCGCGTCGCGACAGAGGCAAACGATCGAGAAAAGAGACTGAGACCGGAGACCACGACCGTTAGGCAATGTATAAGTATCAGTTCGCGAGCGAGACAGAAACAAGAGACAGAGCCGCGAGACCGCAGACTGCGCGACGGTTGCTGCCCCTGACCAGTAGTGTCTCGTGTCGCGCTCGAAAAGTACATGTGTTTATTGTAAAATATTACTAATTTTTCTGACGAAGACTGGGAAAAGCTGATTGAAAAGCAAATCATCGTCTTCTACTTCCTCCAATATAAGTTCTAGGTACTTGGCTTTCCATTACAGTCTAAATTAATATCACAGTACAACACAACTGACTCCATCGACAGACACTCCGATACTGAACGAATTGTAGCTTTGGTTGCGGTCTCAGTCTCGACCGAAGAAAGAACACACATGTCATGCAGAAGAGACCGAGATACTTGTCGCAGTCTCTCGTCTCAGTCTCCTGTCTGGGTCTCTTGTCTTTGTCGTGACGCGAACCGCCACCTGTAGCAAGATGAAGTGGCAGTGGGCGGAGCACGTAGCTCGATAGACTGACGGCCGTTGGGGCAGAAAGGTTCTAGAGTAGAGACCGCGCAGCGAAGGACGGCCCTAGATGAAAAGATGACCTGGCTGGGAGCAGTTGGGTGCAGGCTGCTTAAGATCGATCAGTCTGGAAATCTATGTGATGACGTATGTTCAGCAGTGGACGGTCCTGTGGATGATATAATGATGATGATGTACTAAATTATCTTCTTCATAATGAAAATAATATGTTTCATTCATTATGTTTTTCACTTTTACGCTTTTTAGGGTTCCGTACCCAAAGGGTAAAACGGACCCTATTACTAAGACTCCGCTGCCTGTCTGTCCGTCTGTCACCAAGCTGTATCTCATAAAGCCGTGATAGTAACACAGTTGAAATTTTCACTGATGATGTATTTCTGTTGCAACTATAATAAGAAATACTAAATACAAAATGAATTAAATCTTTATGGGAGGCTCCCATACAACAAAAGTGATGTTTTTGCTCGTTTTTGCTTGATATTGATAACGGCAACAGGTAGACGCTTGAAATATTCACAGAATATTTAGTTATATATTCACTTAAAAAATAAATAATTAAAATAAAATTAATATTTAAGGGGGGCTCCCATACAACAAACGTGATTTTATTGCCGATTTTATAGATAATTAGTGGACCCCCCGAACTTCGTATCGGCTTGACATGCATAGGTATAACGCGGGCTGTCAATATAAGTTACCCTGGTAGAATTGTCAATTCTTGTCCCCGGCCATCATTATGTATGAGAAAATGAATGACTTTCACAAATAATTCAATACCAAAATTAGCCAAATCGTTCTCCGTTAAAACCAGTTCTCGAGTTTTAGCGAGACTAACGAACAGCAATTAATGTTTATATATATAGACAATATATCTCGGGATAACTCCTACCGAAGCATCTGTTTCAAACAATATTCATTTTTACATCCTATTTGACGATATTTGCAGCACGCATTCTGTCAATTCTAAGTCAAACGTCATAAGGTTACATTATAAAAGCGCTAAGGTTAGATTATACATAATTTTATATGGTGGTTAAGTATTCTTAAATATTCTAATATTGCGCGCAATTTTCTTCATTTTTTCTTTCTTCCCTTCTCCTGACAATAAGAAATACAACAAAAAAAGAATTGGCCAAATTGGTCTCGGCGTTGTTGAGTTATGCGCTTACCAACACATTTTGCGATTCATTTTTATATTATAGATAGATGGTAGGGTGATCTAGCGAAGAGAGATCTCCAAATCAACTTGGGCAAATCGGCGTTGTATGTATGTATGTTTTTTGTCCGATGATAACTTTCGAAGCGTTGATCCGATCATCGTGAAATTTGGTATGTAGGTAGGTAGTGATGGGAGAATTCTGAGCCTGTGAAGGTGTTGTTGAGATATTGGGGTTTAGGAGGGGTAAAATATAACCAAAATGGACTATCCGGTTAAGTGGCACGAATAAGAAAAGGTCTTTACGAGTACATTTTGACTCAATTTTTAATTTTTAGTTTAAATCTTATATCGCATTGTGTAGGCTTTTCGTAGAACGAGAGGTCAGCTTATACTGGAAATGTATAGCTGGATGTGTAGCCGTGTGTACCTAATGTTAGGCACAAAAACTCAAAAATAAAGTTTTTGAATTGAAAAAACCACATTATTTATTTATTTATGGTCTCAAAAATATACTCCGTCCTTATTTGTTGGTTAAATTACAACACCTTATATAGACATGTAGATATACATTTGGGAATTATTGAATACTAGCTGTTGCAAGCGACTTCGTACGCGTTACACTACTAAATGTGTAGGTAACCATAAAATAAAGCTAAACTGGCTGTTGCAACTTGACTTGACACCCAAGTGGGGTGTCAAGTCAAGTTTTATGTAGAGCTGATTTAGTAGCATATGTATTAATCCAGGTAATAATCTACGTTTATACTGAATTTCATCGAAATCGGTTAAGCCGGTTTGACGTGAAAGAGTAACAAACATCAACACATACATCCATACAAACTTTTGCGTTTATAATATTAGTGGTATTGGGATTTTTACACCCTATTTATGACCACTCAGTCGAAAAAGGAGTTTTTAAGGATTTATTAAAAAAATGTACCGTAGCGTCTTCTGGTAAGAGCATTAGCAATCTGTTTATGAAAAACAGGCTATTTTTAAAGAAAAAAGTTGCAGCGTCGGATATCTTTTGCGAAGTAAAATGTTGGTTAGTTTTTTTTTTGTAAATTTGTCTGAGGGTTTCTCTCGATTCCGTGAATTTTCTTAATGAGTTCTATGAAACAGCTATAAAATGTTATTTGAAAATATAGTTTAGGTTTCTAGTTTAAATGCTGTTAAAACAAAAGATAGTAGAGTTCTTTGTAAAAGAGTTCACCCGTAATGTACTACCAAGATTACCTATTTCTGTCGGCCTCCGTGGCGCAGTGGGTGCATAGCCGGCTGAGACGCAGGAGGTAGCTGAATCGATTCCCACCGCGGAACGACGTGACGTGATGATGATGATAGCCAACCTTGGTGTCTAAATTGTCTTCGCTTAATAACTAATAAACAAATATATTGCTGGACATTACACACAGCGATATCTAGCCCCAAACTAACCAGAGCTTGTACTAGGGGAACTAGATAACTGATAGAATACTTGAATACTATTTTTGTAAATACATGCTTATAATATATAGACTATATGCAGAACTATATATAGACTATTTATAATAATATATAAAGCGACGATATGCCAAAGCGTGCCCAGCGGCCAAAGAAAACCAGGTCGACCAAGAAAAAGATGGACTGACGACATCACTGAAATCGCTGGGAATCAGTGGATGATAACAGCAAAAGATAGAGAGACATGGAGTAAACAGGAGGAGGCCTATACCCAAAAAGGGAATCCTAATCATACCTAATAGTTACAACTTTAGAGAAAAGAAAAAAAAATGATAAGGAAACAAAGAAGGCTTTAATAATAATATATACACAAACACCCAGACCCGGAACAAATATCTGTAGATAATGCAAACATTTGTTTCGCGTCGGGAATCGAACCCTCCTCCGTCTCAGCCAACTGTTCGCCCACTGCGCCACGGAGGTGGTCACAATAGTAATATACTTTCTTCATAAGACATTCTCCTTTTTTGTAATACACGCAAAGCCTGTCTGAGCTTATCTAAACAACCTTGGAAGCTTAGTAAGCATAATCTCAGTTGGACCCTCACTAATCCTAGTAACTAAGTCCTACTAATTAAAGTTAGTAAGGTAGTATAGAAACTTGTGTTTATAATTCATTACCTGTCTTCATTTGTCTCATACATACCAATGGGCATGAGAGAGACCAGTATGAGAAAGATAATGAAGCGCTTTTTGATGATGCATTCGAATTGTTTGAGACAATACCCACAGCGTTTATGTGCTCATTCAAATTTTAGTATCGCCTCACTGGAGACTGTTGTAAATATTCAATTTAGGTCGTTAGTAAGCAATATTTGCCATAAAATACTTTTTCATCCCCCCATCTTGGAAAGAATATTTTTGCTCGTCAATATCTGAGTGCAAAAGCCGTTTTTATCCCCTAGAGGATAAAGTAAATTGAATTTAGAACATCGTGTGCACTAAGTTTGTGAATTCAAAACATCATTAAACCTATTTACTTCTACTTCCATGGTGCCGAATTTATCATACAACCTTTTTTAATTTGTTAAAAACGCTCAGAACCTTCTTGGTGTATTACTTTGTTTTGCATTTAGTCATTTCCTCGCTGAGGTGGGATGAAAAGTTACGTGTTGCACTCGAGTGCAAAGATTTTTCACCTCGTGCTCTTTTAATTCCCTCGCTAATGCTCAGGAATCGAATAATTTTAGAATCTCTAGAGATAACTCATCAAAATTGAGCACGGGGTTAAAAAGCAACTTTGCACTCTTGTATAACAAATAACTAGTTTGCTGGTTGAACTGTCGGTCTAGGCCAGCTGAAATTTCATTAGACTATAAAAGAGTCATACATTTTTGATTTTAAGACAGGCTTGCACAACAATCCCTACACATATTTAGCAGCTAAACATGTTTAACTTTGACGTATTTGTATGACTTGACACCACCCTAAATCATATTTAGCCACTAAATAAACATCTTTGCGTAAGTTGGCCTAAGTTTAGCAAAAAAAAAGCCGGCCAAGTGCGAGTCGCACTCTCACGCCAAGGGTTCTGTGCCATTATTTATAAAAACGGCAAAAAAGTCATATCTGTTGTTTGGGAGCCTCACTTACATTTTATTTTATTTATAGCACAATTTTATTTATTTACCTTATTTAAGGTTGGTGCCGATTAAGCTAGTTCGCTAAATTATATGAGCGCCCATACAACTCAGAGTACTATCTTAATTGGCGTCAACTATGTATGTATAGAGCCACCCTTTAATTTTCAACTTTTTTTTATTTTTTGTAATTTTTCCTTTATTTGTGCTCTAAGACCAAAGTGCTTTTTGCCAAACTTCGTGATTCTAGGTCAATGGGAACTACTCGTACCATATAGGTTTTTGACTTAAAACCTTTAGGGTACTTCCGGTTTTGACCTAGAATTGTAAATTTTGGTTAAAAGTAAGATAAAGCAAGTAAAGAGAAAATTCCAATAAATAAAAAAACTTTAAAATTATGGTAAATTTTGGTACTTACAAGTTTTCGCGAAAATCTAAATTTGCCTATACCTTTTTATCATGTTAACTCAGGAACTTGATATTAGTAAACCTAATAGGGACTATGGACCTCAGTATCGGGTATAAATTTCAACTTCCTAGGTTCACCTGCTCCTGAGAAAATCGAAGGTGACACACGGACAGACGGACAAGAGAGTGATCTTATAAGGGTTCCTTTTTTACGTTTTGAGGTACGGAACCCTAAAAAGTTCCCTTTGTGATAATCCAAGTTATAATCTACGTACATACCAAAGGTTGTCTGGAAGAGATCGTTTTTAGCGATACGACCACCCATTGTACGTACCTTTATTTTTGTGTATTTGTTTGTATTTTTAATTTTGTTGATGTGCAATAAAGAGTATTCTACTCTATACCAAATTTCATCGAAATCGGTTGCCGTTACCACGTGATTGAGTAACAAGCAAACAAATAAACATCCAAACTTTCACATTTACAATATTAGTGTGATTGCAGATAAATATTATTCTGTAATAATCTATTCTAAAACTGCGCCACTGAAGTACCCATACTGTACCTGACTAATGAGACGTCTCTCAAGCGTCGTGATAGCGTTACGTCGCACGATTGCTCGCTGTCAAATTGTACACCTTCCTTTGAGCGGTCCAAGTCGGGTTATTCATTAGTATGTACTTGTGAGCTATTGGCTAACTCAAACGACCAATTAAGTACCTACTGTAATTAAATCTAGTCGAATCTATGTTTTTGTCTTATCCAATGACGTTCTAAATGGTGGATTCCCAACGAGTCACACCCAAACGTGTCACAGTGTTACTCCTTGGGAATTTTTTTACCAATAACTACTTTGTTACTACGGTGTGACTAGTTGGTAATAATTTATTAAATAAAACGGTGGTGAAGATAAACGCAGTGGGTGATCAGTTTTTCTTTTAATCGTAAAAATATACTTTGACAATATTTTGCCTAATCTCGTGTGCTGTCAGAATGAGAGCTCAAAATGAGCTCCCGGAGTATTTAAATCAAATTCCTCACCGACTTCAGGGGTAGAATCGACGATAAGCTGGCAGTGACGTTACTACCAATCACCGCGCTTGTGCTTTGGCGGTCAATTTGAATCAGCTGGCTGGATTAGCTGGCATAGCTGGCGTGACGGACGTAGCTGGCTTGGCTGGGTTGCCACATCGAAAGGGCTGGCATCTGGCAAGGTGTTACATAAAATAATGTAGCAACGGGCCATCTCTGCCGCATGTTGGAGTTATGGGCAAAATCCACCACCGAGTGGATCCCAACAGACAGAAAACGACCACGTGGCAGACCACGACGCCGATGGAAAGATGAAATTGACTCGTTTAAGGAAGACTGGACTACACACGCGCATGATAGAGTGGAGTGGAAGAAATGAATGGTATTTGCCCTGCAGTGGGACAGTACAGGCTCCAAATAAATAATAATTAATAAATGTAGCAACGAGTAACAGTGTAACGCGATGGGAAAAAAAGTCCACACGTATTTATTTGTCAAGAATAGTGGTGGAGCCGTTTTGCGTATCTGACGTCTTCGAAATGGCTTTTTACATCCCATAAGATAACTTCTGGAAAATCGGGATAACAAGATAGGAATTAGGAATGCTCCCACTAACCTTCGATATCCTTTGAAACGGCCGGGAATGTTCCTTTTGCGCACTTTCACTGATTCACCAGGAGTCGCGGTTAATTAGCTACTCCACATGAAGTTAGAGGCTATAGACAACGCCTTTTGTAAAACACAATTCGGTTATATTTTTGCAGCGCAATTCTGCGTTTCTCGCGGGGCTTTGCGGTAGCATCTATTATTGTCTTCTCAGTAGCGCCATCATGGCAGGTGCGGGCGCGCTAGTAAGATAAAGGAAATGGTTTTACGGATCGAATTTGGATCAAGGAAAGAGTTACCTTATATGGTCGAGAGACGGCGTAACTAAATAGAATAGAATAACTCATTATTTTACACCAAGAATACGTAAAAACCAATTTATGCTAAATATAGTAGGTACAATAGGCAACCTAGTCACTGACAGTGATTTCGTCCAAGCAAATATTGAATGGAAAGTAATGATCGAAGCAGTAACAGTATATATAAAAAAGTGTATTTTTATGATTATTTAATTTATATAGTGTTTCAAACACAATTGGTTAATTGTTTTATGAACTACTAGCTATTGCCCGCGACTACGTACGCGTTACACTCCTAAATGTGTAGGTGTGTAACCTAGAAATAAAGCTCAATTCGCTTTTGCAACTTGACTTGACAATCCAATTTTATCTCATAGTCAATATCCAGGTTATAATCTACACGTATATATCAAATTTCATCGTAATCGGTTCAGCTGTTACGACGTGATTGAGTAACAAACAAACAGACAAATAAATTAAAACATACATCCAAACTTTCACATTTATAATTACTAGCTGACCCGCCCACGGCTTCTTACGCGTGCTTTGTCAATAAAACATTACCCTCATTCTGTGCAGTCGCGTAAAGTGCATCCTATTTCTCAAGTCTATTCATAATCTATCTAGGTATATAGGTACCAAATTTCATCGAAATTGGTCGAGCCGTTAAGTCGTGAAAAGGTAACAAACAGACGGAGAGACCCTGGATAACAGATAGGCTACTTTTTGTTGACAAACAACGCGTGCGAAGCCGCTGGCGATAGACCCTATTACTAAGACTCCGCTGTCTGTCTGTCACCAGGCTGCATCTTATGAACCGTGATAGTGACGGTTGAAATTTTCACAGATGATGTATTTCTGTTGCCGCTATGACAACAAATAGTAAAAACAGATTAAAAACAATTTTTAAGGTGGGTTCAGATACAACAAACGTGAATTTTTTGCTCGATATTGATAACAGCAACAGGTAAACTCTTAAATATTCACAGAATGTTAAATTATATTGTTCACTTAAAAAAATAATTAAATTAAAATAAAATAAATATTTACGGGGGGCACTCATAAAACAAACGTGATTTTTTTGCCGTTTTTATAGATAATGGTACAGAACCCTACTCCTAGCTCCTGAACTATAAAAAATTGTAAAGAATCTTCACGAATCACCATGAGGTTGATTCGTAAAACTACGGCTAAGGGCTACACGAGTCACCCACATGTATGAGGGTGTGTAGACCATGGGTAGCCATTGATAGTTTTCGTTTAGAACACATGAAACCAGACACCGGATATAATTGATATGTAAGGGATCGCCGTGATCGCTTCAGGGTTAACCCTTAAAGGGTACATGGAGGGTAGGTATCGACTATTTATCAATCAATTTACATATTGTAGATCCCGCATTAATACTGAAGACTCGAATATGTAATACGGGTCAAAGTAACTCGCGTTTAGGATAGAATAACGGTTTATTGAACACCAGGAATACCGAAAGAACTAGGTCATGCTAAATATAGTATATTGGGTATGGCATTATCACTGAAAGCAATTTATTCCAGCCAACTTTAGGATGTTTTAGTTGAAGGTCTAACATTAAACTAAATTTTTGGCCAGTCGTGTAAAATTGTCGTAATTTTTAGGGTTTCGTACCGCAAAAGGTAAAAAAAGGAACCCTTATAAGATCACTCTCTTGTCTGTATGTCCGTATGTCTGTCTGTGTGTCACTACCGGTTTTCTAAGGAACGGGTAAACCTAGAAATTGGAAATTTATGCCAGAAACTGAAGTCTATAGCCCCTATCAGGCGCATAAAAATCAAGGTCCTGAGTCAACAGGATAAAAAGATTTGGTCTAATTTAGATTTTCGTAAAAACTTGTAAGTACTAAAATTTACCTTAATTTTTGACATGTTTATTTTTCGGAATTTTCCCTTTACTTGTGCTGTAAGACCTTGCTTTTAACCAAAATTGACAATTCTAGGTCAACCGAAAGTACCTTATAGGTTTGGGTCGAAAACCTATATGGTAGTTCCCGTTGACTTAAAATCACAAAATTTGGCAAAAAAATCCAAAAAATAAAAAAAAAGTTGAAAATTAAATGTTGTCCCCATACAAACATAGTTGACGCCAATTAAGATAGTCCTCTGGGTTGTATGCAGTTGTCCTCATACAACTTAGAGGACTAGCTTAATCGGCACCAACCTCAAATAAGGTAAACAAATAAAATTGTGCTATTGAATAAAATAAATATTTAAGTGGGGCTCCCATACAACAGACATGATTTTTTTTGCCGTTTTAATAGATAATGGCACGGAACCCTTCGTCCGCAAGTCCGACTTGCACTTGGCCGGTTTTTTTTATTATAAAACAAAACTTGCGAAATGATTTTCATAAAATGTTGCATGCCAATTAGTGTAACTGGTCCAAAGATTGGGGCTCCAATATCTATAACTTTTCAACATGTAATTATTTAAAACTTAGTTAGGTATTAAGCATTTAATTTCTACTATATTACTACTAACCATTTTTTCGATTGTATTTTAAATACATTATCGCACATACTATAAACACGAAATTTTGGATGTTTGTTTGTCACATAATCACGTAACGGCTGAACTGATTTTCTGAAATGAAATAATTATAATTGCATGAACTATGGGTAAATTACAAGATGCCAATTTTAGTTTAGGTCTAATATATTTGGCTTAGGCTAAACATGCAATTAAAATTAAATTTCAAGTTATATTAATTACAATGCCATAAAGAAGTACAATAAAAAGGATTAAGAATATCTATAAGTAATTTTTCAACACACTTGTTTGTAAAGTGAGCCTTATTACATCGTTCTTAGGGCCATAAACCGAACTATAACACACTCGTGCATAATAATATTACACACTAGTGCATAATAGAATTATCCCTACATAGTTAAGTTAGTACCTAACTGAAAATTATATACGAGTAAAGAGAGCATTTTCAATTTAATCGGGTAATAAAGTTTTTTTGTAACAACAAAGAGGTTTTATGCCGAAAATCCTATAACATTTTTAGAATAAATAAATGTATCCCTAATTAAGACGAAACCACATTTATTATAATAAAATTATTTATAATTCACAATAATTTGTTTTAAAATCAGGCTGTATTGTAATTTCTTATTTAAAGCATTAAAACTTCAGTCCGCTTTTGCAATTAGGTATATTATTGTAAATCGCTTAGCTTGGTCCTCACGATACAGGCTTGGCCTAGTGTGAGGATCACTGATCCAACATATTAAAAGTGTAAAGTGTAAATTGTTTAGTAGTGAAAAAATACAATGGATACCTGTAACACAACTTTTCTTCTTAGCAACAAAATATTTGCATTTTATCACTAAAATATAATTTTGGGCTTTATGTAATCAATCACTTTACATTTGGCGCTTGCAAAAAAAAACTTGCGCGCCATTTCCCATTTTTTGTTTGTATCGCATATGTTGCTGTTGGGTAAATAATTGTAAAAATGTCAAGTTTTAGTACAAAAGATTTGTATTTTCCTCGCATGTGTGTTGAAAAAGTGCGTTTGAAACTCGTGAGCATCTTGCTCACTAGACACTCTGCTGATTTACGCCCTCGCCTACGGTTTGGGCTGCAACCCACAGCCTCGTGTTTAATGAGCAACTTGAGCTAAGTTGCACACTTGTATCATAATATACTATTAACATGTCAATACAGTATTAATATTGTATAACGCAAGTTTTATAATTACTTCATATCCAAATAACTCATTTAGACAACAATCTAAAACTAACCGAGTGTATACAATTCGATGTGAAACTTTTGTGTCGGTAGTTCTGTTATTTGGTTTGGAATCAATCTTGTCTTATTATGAGCGGTTTTTGCTGCCGTTGCAACTAAGCCATTTGGGTAGCAAGATTGAAGGCTGGTTGCTTTTTTAATGATTCTTTTACAATCCCACTTTCCACTAATAATATAAGCATGAACGTTTGTATCAGAATCAGAATAATCATTTATTTAGTACACACAAAATGACACTCAAAACAATTTAAGGAACGGTAGATACAATTGAATCCAATAAAACAGGTTCGACTCATGTGTCTGCGTGTCAAAATGGCGTTCAGCTCAGCATAATGTTGGATGTTAAGCACCCAACGCTGATTTTCAGCTGAAACCAGAAGCGAATGTTGTGAGCAGCTATGTAGTATAATAAAAAATAAATAAAGAAGTGAGTAAATAAGAGGTGTGTAAAGTTTTATTAAATGTAAATATAAATTTTATAAACATACTTTTCTATACTAATATTTTAATATGATTTATGTACTTACTTACAAATTCTAAGGTTATGGTAAATGGTTATATACATATATATTAAAAAATAAATAAATATGGGTACCTAATTAAAATATATTAATTTTGTTAAACTTATGTAAGAAGAGTTATTGGATGACTAGATCAAAGAGTCTAGGTCGACATTGATGTATGTATGTAGTTGGGACCTGAGCGCGGTGACGTCGTATTGGCGTGTTTGTACCGCCCGCAAAAAAGCGAACATAACAAGCAGCCGCCCGCGGCTTCGTCTTTGTTTTTTTTAACCTAATTTATTATGTTACTCAGGGAGGACGCTGCTTTTTATCTAATCTTTTTTACACTATTTGAATAAAATAAAAATACAATGTTTAAGTTTATACATTTATTTTATCTATTATTTACATTATCTCATCTTCGTCACTACTTAGTGGATGTATGCCTTCTAGAGGTTGTTCTTCGTCCTCAGTCTCACTATAATCACTTGACGAAGAGGCATCCGATAAATTTACAATTAATTCCGATTCATTCGTCTCTTGTAAGAGGTCATCGTCCCAATACTTTTGTCGTCAAACTTTTTACAAACTATAACAACATAAACTACAACAACAAAACAATAACACAAACGAAAACTAAAAGAATTCCAGAGCGCGTCGTTACGTGACGTAGGCCAGTACGAGACTAAAAACCCTAGTAAAAAATAGTGATGCGAACGGTACAATACGGGCGCCATCGGGGAAGTGCAGGGGAAGCGGTCGGGGAGTCGCATTCTTAGCAGATCCCAAGTTATCGCGCACGAGTAATATGTCTGGATGTTTGTTACTCAATCACGTCGCATCGGCTTATGGCGGGTTCCTTTATTCGTCCGACAAAAGTTTGACACCTTTTCAAGTAGATACGAGTCGCAGTCGGTTACCGACGGATATAGGCACCCGGTATTAACCGACTTCGATGAAATTTAGTATGTACGTAGATTAAATAATAAACAAATAAATATCGCTGGACATTTCACACAGCGCTATCTAGCCCCAAACTAAGCAGAGTACTATGGGAACCAGATAACTGCTATAATACTTACATACGTTTTTTTGTAAATATATACTTATAATTTAATAGAAAAAATCCAGACCCGGAACAAATATTTGTAGATCATGCAAACATTTGTTCCGCGGCGGGAATCGAACTATGTCGCTACCTCCTGCGTCTCAGCCGGTTAAACGCCCACTATGCCACGGAATCGTCAAATTATAACACGTAGGTTACTGTTTATCCCATAAATCAGTTCCAATGAGATACAAATAGTATATCAAAGTTGCTATATGTATTTTTGCACTCCAGAACAACGCTGGTGAAGCCTCTGGCGGTAGCTAAGAAGAAAATAAGATACGCAGAAATTGTAACATTTTTAACGAAATTGGAGCAATTTCATGTCGCCGGTGGAAGCCTAGTAACCAATATTTCAGATTAATAAACAAACATGCATCAAATGAGCGGTTATAAATGCGAAGTCATAGCTATATCTCAGTAAATTGGCGTGGTTTGTCATTAAGCGGTGGGATTTGCGGATTATGTATGAGGCCGGCTCAAGCGCCGAGACTTGTTTTGAATATAAACCGGCGAATGCGATTACGTAAATGCGAATATTGAGGACTTGAAGGCGAATCCATTAAAATAACAATATAATGAATTAAAATAGTTTATTGTACACCATTTTAAAAGTTATTAAATTATAATCACACTAATATTAATGTGAAAGTTTAGACGTTTGTTTGTTTGTTTGTTTATTACTCATTAACGTCGGAACGGCTTACCTGATTTCGATGAAATTTCGTATATACGTAGATTATAATCTGGTTTACCACAAAGGATACCTTTTATTCCAAAAATCAGTTCCTATAGATTTATTTCTAGGTTACCTACACATTTAGTAGTGTAACGCGTACGAAGTTGCGGGCAACAGCTAGTTAATCGTATGATTGTTCATTCGAGGATTAAATCCACACTGCAATTATACTAGTTAAGTTTTTATTATCTAATAAAGAACTTTTTAAATTGAAATTGAAAATTATAGAAATTTAAACTTATATACAGAAATACAGAAATTATCAACATCATCATCATCATATCTATATCTGACCACCTCTAGCTTCTTGTTATCACATTAACTCCGACGCTCAATTTCGGCTCCTACATTGAGTCAAAAGCCCAGTTGGCTGCTAAAAAGCTTGGTATACTCGCAAAGGTGAGGCACTACTTCACACCGGGACAGTTGCTCAACTCGTACCAAGCACAAGTCCGTTCGTGTTTGGAGTACTGTTCTCACCTCTGGGACGGATCAGCGAAGTATCAACTTGAAGCTCTGGAATCAATTGAGAGAAGAGCCAAGAAGCTCATAGGCAACGATGAGCTAGTTGATGCAAGGCTCCTCAGCCTGGAGCATCGACGAAAGGTTGCTAGCCTCTCGGTTTTTTATCGAGTACATTTCGGGGAGTGTGCGGCGGAACTTTTCAACCTGATCTCACCATCTCCTTTCTATCAACGGACAACCAGACGCTCTGCAGTGCGCCACCGCTATATGGTAGAAATACCTCCCATTCGCACAAAGCGGTTCTCTTCGACCTTTATTATGCGCACCGCCAAAAAGTGGAACGACTTGCCAGAGTCTGTGTTTCCAGATAGCTACAAACCTGGGTATCTTTAAGTCGCGAGTGAATAGGTTTCTTCTAGGCAAGCGTGTACCATCGTAGACTGCATCATCGCTTACCATCAGGCAAGATCGTGGTCAAACGCAAGCCTATAATATATATATAAAAAAATATATATATCAGCCGTAGGACGTCTACTGCTGGACAAAGGCCTCCCTCATTGATCTCCAGGCACTGCGGTTGGAAGCGGCCTGCATCCAACGCCGACCTGCGGTTCTTACTAAGTCGTCTGCCCATCTTGTAGGTGGACGTGCTACGCTGCGCTTGCCGGTCCGTGGCTCCATTCGATAACTTTCCGGCCCCATCGGCCATCTGTTATGCGCGCTATATGGCCTGCCCATTGCCACTTCAACGTGCTAATCCGTACAGAAATTATAATTATTGAGAAATAATGATGTTTATGCAGTTATTGTAGATATTTGAAACTAATATATATGTTTAAATTAAACAAGTAACTTTTTAACAAAAATATAGCCGACTTCAATCCAAAAAAACAAACCGAAATACCAACTTTGTTTTATACTAAAAACAAAGTCTACTTATAAAACAAAGTCTACTTATAAAACAAAGTCTACTTATAAAACAAAGTCTACTTATAAAACAAAGTCTACTTATAAAACAAAGTCTACTTATAAAACAAAGTCTACTTATAAAACAAAGTCTACTAATAAAACAAAGTCGCTTCCCGCTGTGCCTATGTATGCTTAGATCTTTAAAACTACGCAACGGATTTTGATGTGGTTTTTAAATAGATAGAGTGATTCAAGAGGAAGGTTTATATGTATAATGTTACCCGAGTGCGCAAAAGGAGGGTAATGTTTTAATTGAAATACCAGGCATGCGAAGCCGCGGGCGGGTCCGTTAGTTTCAAATAATAAAAGAGTTTTCCAAATCGGTTTGATAAATGACAAAGTTATGAGGTAACAAACATAAAAAAATACTGTCGAATTGAGAACCTCCTCCAGTTTTGAAGTTGGTTAAAAATACATTTCACGCATGTGTTCTAAAAATACATAAGTTTTTTCACACCATCATCTCAATATCAGATAAGACGTTCAATTATTTACATGACAATAATACACAGAAGAAACAGTTGAAACATCTAAAGACGTTACAAACGATCTATAGATCGTATGCAATACAATATATTATATATATGTATATGTATAAAATCTGTATATCGTCATCTACTTTATATATTTATAATATATAATAGTGTATTGCAAAAAATACATATAAAATGTACAAAAGTTGGGCTTAGTGTAAAAAGCATTTTCTTCCTGCCAACCTCAAAGATAGCAAAAAAGGTTGACATGCTAGCTTTATAGATATTAACTTATGATAAAGACCTCCGTGGCGTAGTGGGTGAATAGCCGGCTGAGAGGCAGATTGCGGGTTCGATTCCCGCCGCGGAACAAATGTTTGCATGATCTACTGATATTTGTTTCGGGTCTCAATATTTTTTATACTATAAGTATGTATATACAAAATAAAAACGTATATAATTATTCTATCAGTTATCTGATTCTCATAATACACACGGCTACACATCAAGCTATATATTTCCAGTATAAGCTGACCTCTCATTCTACGAAAAGCCTAGCTTCTACACAATGCGAGATCAGCTTATACTAGAAATTCATAGCTTGATGTGTAGCCGTGTGTACAAGCTCTGCTTAGTTTGGGGCTAGATGACACTGTGTGAAATGTCCAGCATTATGTATTTATATGAAACACAGATAACAAATCATAATAGCCATAATCATAATAATTTATTGCCAGATTAAAGGTTGTACAGAAAGATGTCACATTTAATTTAAATTAGTTGTAGTATACTCTACTCCACTCAGGGGCTTGCAATAAGCTTTCAAAGCCTTCATATTTGTTCAATTATATAGATATTATTGAGTTACATTACACTATTTGTGTCAAATATTTAGTATTCATTTATAAATAATCTGTGTCAAATTAACCACATCATTATTTATCAAAGTACTAGTGGACCCGCCGAACTTCGTACCGCCTTGGCATGCATATAACGCGGGCTGTCAATATACGTCACCTTGGTAGAATTCTCAATTGTTGTCCCCGGCCATCATTATGTATGAGAAAATGAATGACTTCCATAAACAATTCAATACCAAAATTAGCCAAATCGCTCCACCCGTTCTCGAGTTTTAGCGAGACTAACGAACAGCAATTCATTTTATATACATATATAGATAGACAATATCTCGGGATAACTCCGACCGAAGATAGATGGATAGATAGATAATTCTTTATTGTTACACCAAATTAAAATAACTTAACCTAGAAAACTTAAAGACTAATACATGGTGGTACAATGGGCGACCTTATCGATCAAAGCGATCTCTTCCAGGCAACCTTCGAAGCATCTGTTTCAAACGATATTCATTTTTTTACATCCTCTTTCACGATATTTGTAGCACGCATTCTGTCAGTTCTATGTCAAACGTCATAAGGTTACATTATAAAAGCGCTAAGGTTAGATTATAAAATAATTTTATATGGTGGTTAAGTATTCTTAAATTTTCAAATTTTGAGCGCAATTTTCTTATTTTTTTCTTTCATAAGAACCTTCTCCTGACAATACGAAATACAGCAAAAAAAGAATTAGCGAAATCGGTCCAGCCGTTCACGCGTGATGGCGTGACCAAGGGAAATAGGGATTCATTTTTATATATAGATATTCTTCTAATGTATAAAGGGTCTTATCTAAAAGCCATAACTTTAAATTGCGTCTAAATTTATGAAGTGGCAGTTCTTCAATGTCCTTTGGTAAATTATTAAATATTTTTACCGCCAACATTCTTTTTATAAATATCAAGTTTGCAATGTGGTAGATAAAGTCTATTAAGATGCCTTGTATGCCTTTGCATTGTGTCAGAGTGTTTTAGAAATTGTTCTGAATTTTCTTTAATACATATAGTACATATACTATTTATATATTCATCTAACTTATAATTTTAGTTTATAGTTTTGCAATGTCTGTCTGTCGGTTGTTGGACGACAGAACCCTGTAACGTTAATTCGTACGTAACGATCGCTAACAATGTACTGGGCCCAACTTCAAACTACTCAGCGCTCGGAACTGGCTTGAAATCTCGTGATAATTGCTACAAGCTACTTACACAGCGCATAAAAATAATAAATAGGGTGGCTGGTTCACTTAAAGAAAGGGACGGTGAATTTCTTTGAGTTTAATTTTTTTTAAATAAATTATAGGCCAGCGCTTGATCACGATCTCGCCTGATGGTAAGCGATGATACATGCTTGCCTAGAAGAAACCTATTCAATCGCGACTTCAAGACCCCTAGGTTATAGTTATCAGAAAACACAAACTCAGGCAAGGCGTTCCACTCCTTGGCGGTGCGCATAATATAGGTGGAGTACCTTTGTGCGTATGGGAGGTATGTCTACCATGTAGCGGTGGCGCATCGCGGAGGGTCTGTTTGGCCGATGATAGAATAGGGATGGTGGGATCAGGTTGCAAAACTCCGCAGCACACTCCAAAATGTATCCGATAAAAACCAAAAGGCTTGCAACCTTTCGACGCGACGATACTCGAGGCTGTGGAGCCTTGCATCTGCTAACTTGTCATTGCAAATTAACTTCTTGCTTACCTTATTTGTTTTTTTCTTTAAATCTGTTGTGTCTAGCTTGTAAGGTATAATAAAGAATTTTTATTCATTCATTTATTCTTGGTTCTTCTTCTAATTGAATCTAGAGCCTATAAAATTTAGGTTTAATAAGATTTTTTTATAAAGAACACAAGAACAACGAGTCTTCCCCTTAAATAGAGACTGTAAGAAAAGTCCCAATCGACACATTCTTAAACATTAAAAAAAAATCCGTAAAAATAATGTTTTGCCATAGTTCGTACGACTTTTAGGTAAGACAAGAGAGCCAAGTACCATAAACTGTCAGAGAAGGTAGTTTTAAAAAAAAACAAACTAACTCCAAAAATAAAAAAAAATAAAAAAAATTGTTTTGGCATGTCTAAATGAATTTTTTTCATAAAATACACCACTTGACTTAGGTACCCTATTTTTAAATTTGACACCCACCATATTCGATCTTTTGGCAATCAAAATGTTGTATATTTTTTACGTGTATTAAATGATTGCCAGTATTTTTAATAACCAAAAGCCGATAGGTTCAGTAGTTGCTGAGATAATCCGCTGTGACAGATAGACAGACAAAGTCGCACATTAGTGTTCCATTTTTTTATTCTACTTAGAGATGGGACAAGCTTATGGACCACCTGATGTTAAGTGGTAACCATCGCTAATAACAGAAAATTTCCTCGTAGGTCACACACGTTAGAGATGTGCCCTACGATGCACTGTCCAAACTGTCCACTAAAAATCAAAATGTTCAAAAATCCGTCTGATCAAAAGCTATATAAGGAGGTTCAAAAAATTATTAAAAGTAATAAAAGGTAAAATCATATTAATAATTGATCGACCGAAGCGAGATCTCAAAATCAACTTGGGCAAATCGGCGTTGTATGTATGTATGTAGATATGTTTGTTTGTCCGAGGATAACTTTCGAAGCGTTTATCCGATCATCGTGAAATTTGGTATAAATGAGTTAAAAATGTTTGGGGGTTGTTGAGATATTGGGGTTTAAGAGGGGTAAAAAAAACCAAAATGGGACTATCCGGTCGTGGCACGTCAAATAAAATTTCTTTTTGAGAACATTTCGACTCCGTTCTTATTTTTAGTTTAAACTTTGTTTATTATAGTTATTAGCCTTAATAAAAACGGAACTTTGACAAACATCACAGGGTACACCAGTGACCCCACCATGCTGAAATTTGGTATGCATTTAGCTATAGTGACACAAATATAGGCCTCTAGTCTGAAATCCAAATTAACTGCAATTTGTACCCGAAAAAAGATTAACCGATAACATAAACTCCCGTTACCTGTAATTTGCATGGCACTGTAGGTCAAGTTAGTTGGTTATCTTTTCGTGGCACTATTTTGATAGTCAATGTTTATAAATAATATTTTTTGTTTTTATTCACTCTATACTCTTTGGCATCGAAACCTACCAAGGCCAAAATGCCATAAAAGCACTTTGGTAGGATTTCCTGCCATAAAAGCACTTTGGTAGGATTTCCTGCCACGCCAGTCGCTGAGGTACGGGATCGAGAAATATCGGTTGTTCTTTACTTTCTAACGCAAAATCCCTATAATGATGTATATCTATCTCATTTTGACTGAATCAAGCAAAACAGTTTTTGCTTAGAAGTAAAACTATAATATTATATCTAATGTAGAAATTAGTTCTAAACGGGCCGCACAAAAATAACGCGCTGCCAAATATTTTCGTTGATGTGCAGATGCTTGTTAATTACATACATTAAACAAATATTATTTTAGGGTACAATGTATAGTTTTTGGTGTTTTTATGTAAGTATGTTCACCCAAAACCTACAAATAATCTAAAATATATGGTAATCGCTTTAGTTTTTAAAATAAAAATCCCAAACTAACGGGCAGTGGCTTTTTACCCAATATTTCGAGTTCCAGGTAGTTCCAGCCGGTTTGTTTACAAGTAGGGACGACTAACCTTTACTAAATCTACACATAACTGTTTTTTATTTAATTAAGTTTAGAAAAACAGAACAGTTTGGGTGTCGGATAACTCAACCCAAGCCATAAAATATGATTTTTATGATTGCGGCCGCGCGCGTTTGTTTCCTGCGCTTGCGCGCTGAAAGGTCTGTGCTTTCGCGGGTGAGAGTCACGTGATGCCCGGTAATTCAAGTGGTTAAGGGAGACTCGTGAGATTTCAGTTCAGGTCGAACCACTAGTTATTTACTTATTTATTCATATAACTATGCATCCATTTTGTAAAGTATAAGCGTATGAGCTGTTTCATATTATCTGTGTAACTTCCAAGTTTGTGCCGCGTTTGATATCCACTAGTGGGTACGGGTACACTGCGGTAGTACGAGAAACTTCCAGTTAGCACGGTTTGCACTTAACCAGGGGAATACATTAAGAACTTGTAATTTTCAATTGAATTTACAAACATTTAAGTACCTTGTGAAGATTCCGGATTACAATGGCAAAAACGGTATTCAGGTGTGACTTTGTGACACAGACACCGAGTAGCCAGACTTTCAGTTTTTGAAGTGAAAACTTCTTTAGGCATGTTGGGCATTTTTTGAAATGGAAAAAAAAACATTGAACTCGCGCCACTGTTACAGTTACCGATATCTCTGTATATAAGTATATGTAGTGTAGTCTGCTTTTAAATTTAGAATACCAACATTGAGCGTTAAATTTTACACTTGTGTCGGCACTCCCGGAGTGCCACATATTTTACAAGATTCAGAGCCAGATTTTGTAAGCCAATTTCAATGAGCATCATCTTAGATAAATCCTCTATGTCAGTATTACCTACTTTGGTTTGCCGTAAACCAAGATAGGGTGCTCAAAACAACATAAAATTTACAATTTAAAGAATCTCAACAAAATAATTCAAATCCAATTGTATAGACAATAAAATGGCTTTTAGTATAAACGTGAACGTTTCATTCAATCTAGATAAAAGGTTTTAGATCCAGATGTCTTTCTTCTCAACATGATAATATATTGCTGAGAAGACAAGTATAATTCAGGCAAATCTTGCATTTTATTGAACAGTTTTATGGTAGTATTTTATTTTTATAGTGTTACTAGCTGTTGCCCGCGACTTTGTACGCGTTACACTACTAAATGTGTAGATCACCTATAACCTCTCTGTTGCAAATTGATACCCCATTTTTATCCCATTGGATAAGTCAGGACTTATGGGATAAAATTAGCCTATGTGTTAATCTAGGTTATAATCACAGAAAATAATAGGTACGGCAGCTACTCTCGGAAGACTACTGCCGAACTTTGGAGGAGCGCACGTGGGCTGCCAGCGACTTTACATGGGCGTCGTGCGCTCCATGGCACTGTATGGAGCTCCGGTGTGGGCTGGCACCCTGAACAGCCGGAACGTCACTCTTTTACGTAAGCTTAAAGAGCGATGTCAATCAGGATGATACGGGGATAACACACCATCTCCTTCGAGGTGACATGTGTGCTGGCGGGGCATGCATCTTGGGCCATGGATACGAGGGTCCTTGCGTCAATTTATTTTTGGCGCGAGAACGCTATGGCTCAGGGCGAGCAACCGGCACCGAGAGATGTGGAGGAGCAAAAGGTTAAACTCCATGAGATCCTCTTAGTGGAGTAGCAGAAGAGGCTTGCAGGTTGGGAAGCTACACCATCCCCGGGTAACATAGGCTATTTTTTACCCAACTGCGCAAAAGGAGGGCAATTTTTTTTATTGAAAAACTACGCGTGCGGATGACCTGTATATAATACTAACTGACAAATGTCAGCTAGTTTTATATACAGGTCGGTCAAGGAAGTATGCTTCAATTAAGTCTACTTTTTGTGTATTTGACAATGCCATGATAGGACAAATAAGATGATGCAATGACTGATATAAAAGTCCGACAGGTGCAAGAACCATGTTCGAAATTCAAAATTGTTCTGAAATACGAAATGTTTTTGAATTGCTCATGAAAGCATGGAGTTTCTAAACTTCTTAATCGCTACAGTATTAATACTTCTTTAATCTGCAATTAGAATCTAATAAAATGTTTGTAGAAGAAATTTTGTTTGCCCTGTTGTATGAGAATACTTTTTATCAAATTTGACTAGCTTTCGCTGTTCAGATTTTTTTCATCCTATACAATAAAATTATCCTTACAAAGGGTTGCATCGATCGACATCAAAAAAAAATTTACCAACTTGATTCATTTTAAGGCGCTACTCACGCTTGACCAAAAAAAATTTAATGCCAAAATAATTTTCTTCAAAAACGAGCTGATGTTTTAAAAGAAACTGCACCTGTATCTCCTCTGGTTATGGGTGCTGCCGTACTGTCCCAGTTTAAAAAAAAACACTGTATGGGGTGGGGAAAAAGTTTCAACGCATTTTTTAAGAAAATTCTAAACATTTTTAATATAGTTTGTTTACGTTTAACAAAAGTATGTAGGTACCATTTTGTTCGATAACTTTTTGCCATCTTGTAGGTAGGGACATGACCCCATTGCTATAGAAATTTTGGGACTTCTGATCAAAATACCGCGACAAGTAGTTTTGGCAGTCCTCTCGTGATGTTAACCTGACACTGCCTAAAGAATTCTGAAGAGACGCTGAAGAATCACAAATGAGTACAAGGTTCATTAGGTTTCTTTCAGTGAGCTCGTGGGGTACCCAAATATCGAGCTTTTTTGTGTACCCGGTTTTTTTCAAATGCGCCAAAACTGTTTTGTGGTCAATTCCCAGTTCTTCAGCTACGTCGTAACTACTGATATGCCGATCTTGCTTCACTTTTTTAAAACTGGCATCAATTTTATCCGTAATAGAGCGACCAAAGCGACGTGCATCTTTGACATCAAAATTTCCGGATTGAAAACGCTTAACATTATTCCAGTCCAGTGATCTAGCGAGATTCCAGTCCAGTGCTGGACTGGATCTGTAACGTCTACATTATTCCAGTTATTTAGAAGCCGTTGAAGTGTGAACACTACAGTGACAATGATTTCAAGAAGAGATCAGTTTCGACAATGTTTCAAACGTGCTCAATCACTCTTGCTACAAGAAGTTATTAATGAGGTTGATAAGAAACTTAAAATAAGGAACGGATTTGGGTGAGAAATTAGATCAGCGAAAGAGATCAAAAAGGAGGTTCAGTAATGCTTTTGCAACAACTGAAGGTAGAAGATCCCAATGAATATAGACTGGCACTGAGAATGACAGCAGAAAACTTTGAAGAACTGTTATCATTAGTTTCGATTAATATCCAGCGTAAGAATACGTTGTTCAGAGATACTATACCCACAAAAATAAAATTAGAAGTCACTCTTTATTTTTTAACTACTGGAGATAGTTTCAGAAGCCTCAGTCGTATGTTTCGATTGCCAAAACCAACTATTTCAAAAATTATACCAGAAGTCTGTCAAGAAATTAAAAGGGCATTAAAAGACCACATCAAGGTAATATTTTTTTATAAAGTATCATATCTATGACAATTAAGCATTATTGAAGGCATTTATGATCATATTAATGTATTCTGGGTCATCGCTTACTACATTTAACGAGTCCTCAGTGGTTTGTGTATCTACAGACGCTGGACTATTCAATGGCATATAAGTACTACTACTCGTACTTGGTCTTGACGCATAATTGTTACTTGGTCTTGACGAATTGTCACTAGCATGTGTGTTTGCAGAATATAGAATTGTTATATTTCCGTATTTCAAATCGTGTAGTCGACATTTTGTTATCACACTCTGAATTTCTTGTTGGCCTAGGATAGCCTGTTCTGTAGAAAGGGTTCTTAATTGCTTCGCAATGTGTTTCCCGAAGATGTCGAATTCATCTTCCACTGTTTCTGATTTGGATAAATCGTATTGCATTATCTTTCATGCTACTGACTATTGTAGACAGCTGTGAAATTTTAATTCTTTTCTTTCGCGGTTCTGATAGACTTGGTTTTGGGTTTGTATGGGCAGGGTTCCCACGTTGGTCACTAGGTTGAGTATTGTCAGTATTTTCTTTATTTTGAGCATCATCAGTATTTTCCTGAAAATAAAATATTTTTACTTTATTTTTGCAGATACCCACTGCGGAACAATGGAAACAAGTCCAGAAAGGCTTTCGAAATAAGTGGAACTTTCCTTTGTGCTACGGAGCGTTAGACGGAAAACATATAAAAATTACTGGCTCCTATGAATATGGAAGTAGGAACTTTAATTATAAAAAGAAAACAGCATAGTATTGATGGCTCTTGTTGACCATGATTACTGTTTTACGTATATCAATGTGGGCGCAAATGGAAACGCTTCGGATGGTGGCATTTTCAAAAACTGTTCCATTTTTACTGAATTAGAAAATGGCAGTTTTATTCCAGAAGAAGGAGTGATTGTAGCTGATGCAGCATTTCCACTAAAACATACTTAATGAAACCATATCCTGGGGCTAATTTAACTTTTGAACAAAAAATATATAATTTCAGGCTGTCCCGTGCTAGACGCATTGTAGAAAACACTTTTGGAATATTAGTAAGTCGATTCAGAATTTTCGAAAAAGCTATTTCAACTAAGTTAGATATTGTGGATCACATTGTCTATGCAGCTTGCTCTCTACACAATTGGTTGAGAAAAAAGTCAAGCAATTATATGACTACTACCTGTGTAGACCATGAAGATCACAACGACCATCATTTGAATTATGGAACGTGGAGATCCGAAATAACCTCTTTAGATAGTATCATAAAGCAGGGCAGTAACAACTCAGCAACACATGCCAGGGAAAAAAGAACTCAATTTACTAATTATTTTGTGAACGAAGGAAAAGTACCATGGCAAAATCATATGATACATTGATAAATTTGTGTTTTAATAAATAATATGCTACTAAAATAAAAATAAATAAAAATCTTAAAATACATACGTGTGTTTTACGCTTCACCATCACATTTTTAATAAATGAATTGAATTCGGCGAACCATTTCACTTTGGGTTGGTAAACATTGCCACTAGCACCAGATGTGGATGACTTCTTAATCTTGTCTAGTTCAAGGTAGTATGTCAAACGAATACTTTTTATTTTGTTTTTCACATCTTCCAATGTGAATCCTTCAATTTCCATACCAATGCACAGATTTTGCAAAGCAGCTTGACGCATAGGTTTGTTTTTATAATGTTCTGATGTTATATCCCATAAACACGGATTTTCTCAGTATATAGTGACAAACTTTACAGTTTCGTCTTCAGATAACTTCTTCACCATTGTTAAATCTTTTTTCTTTGCAAAAACAGTCCGCAAAAACAACCAACACGTGTGTACTTCGTCAGCACTGGAATGGCACTGGATTGGCCGTCTACATTATTCCAGTTCCACTGGATTGATCGCACTGGATTCAGAAGTAGACCGCGAATCCAGTTACTGGACTGGAATGCTTACTGGATTCAGTTCATTCCAGTGCCGGTTTACATTTTTCCAGTAAGCAATCCAGTACTGGACTGGATCGCTGGACTGGAATAATGTAAACCGGCCATTAAACCCAATTTGTGCTACTCTCACAGACACTGAACTAGGTCCATAAACATCGCAAATTTTTTTCGCGGCTTGCGTTGCATTTTTCCTTTTTTCGTAGTAAAATTTTAAAATGTATCGAATTTCTTCATTAGATTCACTCATCTTTACAGTACGAAAAACAAATAAAAATCACACATTTTTCTAATTTGAATTTGGAATTATCTTCTTTAAAATTTAGACTTTGAATGATACCAAAACCAGCCAGATACAATTTTTTTTTATTGATGATAGCCAAGCGCTTGACCACTACCTCACCTGATGGTATGTGAAGGTGTGATCGAAGATGGAGCACGCTTGCCTAGAAAGAACCTATTCACTCTGGACTTGAAGACTCCAAGATTATACTGGTTTGGAAAAACATACGCCGGAAGTGAGTTCCACTCCTCACTTGTGCTAACAAGAAAAGTTGAAGCAAATCGTTTGGTACGGCAAGATGGTACGCCGACCAGGTGTGGGTGGTACTTTTCGGTTCGTCTGCTTGTCCGGCGGTGGAAGGGGGAAGGAGGGATAAGGTAATGAAGATCTTGCGCACATTCACCAAAATGTATCTTGTAAAAAACTGAAATTCTGTCTACTCGGCGTCTGTGCTCTAGACTTTGTAAATTGGCTTCCACTAGTGAGTCATCACTAATGAGTCTAGCAGCACGTCACTCAATCGAATCAAGGGCTTCAAGCTGGTACTTGGCTGAGCTATCCCAGAGATGGCAGCAGTACTCCATACATGAGCGGACTTGTGCTTTGTAGAGACTGAGCAGCTGTCCCGGTGAGAATTACCGCCGAACCTTAGCTAGGATGCCCAGCTTCAAATAGTATAGCCAAAGAGATTTTATTACAAGTTCATACATACTATAATGTGAAAAGACTTTTCCCCCAACCTATTATTATTCGTAACCTTTGACTATCAAAATGGTGCCACGAAAAAATAACTTGACCTAAAGTTTAATTTAATTACAGGTAACGGGAGTTACCTAATTACAGGTAACATGTTAATTGGGTACTCTTTTTTGCGGTACAAATTGTGGTTATTCTGGATTTCACACTTTTGCCTATAGTTGTGTGACTTAAGCTACACGCATACCAAATTACTGCACTGTGGGGTCACTGGTGTACCCTGTGAATTTTGTTAAAGTACAGCTTTTATTAAGGCTATTAACTCAACAACTACAAGAACTTTACTAAAAATAAAAACAAAATCAAAATGGACAAATGAAGCCCTTTCATTTGACGCCCTATTTGACCCCAGTCTCTTTTTTTTACCCCATCTTGAACCCCAATATCTTAACAACCCCCCCCCCCCCCCCCCATTATTTTAGCTGATTTCGTTACACCAAAGTTGTGCCATTACTATATACCTATGTATCAAATTTCACGATGATCGGATCAACGCTACGAAAGTTATCTTCGGACAAACAAACATGCATACATACAACGCCGATTTGCCTAAGTTTATTTGGAGTCATTATCTAAGATACAGCTGAACTGGCTACGGTACCTTTCACTGTGCGTGGTCTGACACGCACTTGGCCAACTATTTTTGACGTGATAAACGTCTTATAAATCGATGAACGTCGGCTGCACGCACGAAAAAGCATGACTCATTGTCACGTTCCGCCTGAGCCGAGCGTGCAAGCGAGAGCACGGAAGAAGCGATAGAGAGGCACGATCAGCCTAAGCAATCGGCTTGTGAAGCATCTATATCTCTCGTTATCACGTAAAATTATCGTCCGTAAACCGACTTTATAGACAACCATTTTTTTTTATTGACGATAGTCAAGCACTTAATGACCACTACCTAAACTGATGGTAAATTATGGTTTCATAGAATGGTAAACATTTGATCCGCGGCGAGAATAGAACCCGCAGCATTTTGCGCTTCACATTTCTCTTATTCATGGGGGTGACAAAAATCCAACTAACTTTTTAGTTCTTTGCGTCGCTTTACTGTATGAAAAATATGCGACTTAAATATGGTAAAAAATAACTGCATTTTCAAGCAAACAAAAACACCCGCAAACGAACAGTCTACAATGAAACGTAGAACGTAACTCCATTACAAAGATTTTAAAGAAAAAAATATTAAACTACACAACGTGTAGCTAGCGACCTCTGTAAACAACACTTGAATCCCTAACAAACTGTCTAATTAACGACGTGACTTCACAGAGGATTCACTACGGACAAGAGAGTATGATTTAGGAAAAGTTGGGATTTCGCAAAGGATCTCATTTATCAATTTTTTTTCGAAATACTACCCATCTTCCACTCCAGAACACGTTTACCCCAAAGGTTATCGGTTCTGCGGCAGATGTGACCGGCCCACCGCCACTTCAGCTTGCTGACCCTCTGAGCTATGTCGAACCTTGGTTCTCTGTCAAATAATCACGTTTCAGATTTTATCCTTCAGAGAAATTCCGATCATAGCCCTGTCCATAGCTCGCTGAGCGGCTTTCAATTTGTGGACCAGTCCCACCGTAAGTGTCCACGTTTCGGCTGCATAGGTCATCACAGGTAGAACGCACTGGTTGAATATGTAGTGGAGACCACGTCTAGGCAAGCGAAGTGTAGAAGTGTAGGCGCCCTCAGGCTAGATGGAATGACGACTGCTCGTGCTGTGGTTGGCAAGGATTGGATGAGGAGAGCTGAGGATCGGCCTTAATGTCGCTCCCTGGGAGAGACCTACGTCCAGCAGTGCACTGTTATAGGTTGATGATGATGACGGGTAGTCAGTAGTTAAGTATTAGTAGTAGTTTAAGTATTTTTCAAACTTTCGCGATCACTGCACATAATTACTGATTAAAACGGGTATTTATCCCGTATGCACCTTTTTTATTTGTTATCCCGAAGTTTTGACTGGGCCCGCAATCACAACTGTTGCAACAAAACTGAAACGTCAGGATAACAAATAATAAAGGTATATACGCGTTAAATACGCGTTTAAATCAGTTAATACCACGTGATTTGAAATGTGTGAGATTAAATAAAAACACGGGTAGGGATAATTGCAACAGGTAGGGGAAAGGTAGACAAGATGATCCCTCGAGGTAAGATGATCCTTTTCAATTGTGGACATACTATGAACGCCATCTAGTTGTTTTCTTTAACAATACGTTTTTCCCGACGGCCTCCCGCAACAATCCATTGGTAATGGCGGTGTGAGAGAAGAGTACAATTAAAATTGTGTGACTTTGATCTAAGGTAAGGTTAACTTTGAGTTTATGTTACTATTCTTGTGTCTAGTCAATTGCAATCATTGGTGTATTCACAGCTTTCTCAGTTTGCTCAGTTTGTGTTTTGGAATGGCGCGGCAACAGTAAAATTCTTATAGGTTATGTTATCGATCAAAGAATGAAAAAGTTGTGTTTGGGGCAAGATGATCGTTTTGTTGGTGTACAAGATGATCCGGGATCATCTTGTACCATCTTACACGGTGAGCACAGGTTATTTTGGCCTGCTTATTTTTTTTTCATAATAATAAATGGTAGGTACATACCTAAGTATAAAATACCTAGTAGTAGACCTACCTACTATGTTATGTACCATTTTGGTTCGTTTTTAATTATTTTACCTATAATTATGTTATTATTTATAGATAGGTTTGCCGCAAAAGTACAAAATAAAAAGACCCGTGGTGGGTGGTCAGAAGACTCAGGAAAAAGAAAAAAAAAAGCGAAACAAAAAGAGCATAAAGCAAAAAAAACTACCCCTAAAATGAAAAAGAAACAGAAACGCAAAAGTAAAGAAAGAAAAAAACGAATATCAAATACGCAGACGCAATCTTATGTCCCCGAGTCAGAATCATCTACGGAAGATGGAAGATGCAGACTGTTTATTCTGGACGGTAACATAATTTCAAAGACAATATGTGTGAAGGATGTATTAAATGTAGTGTGTTCCATAAATGGGACATGAAGCTTATGCAAGAATAGATAACGATAATCCCAAAAAAAAGATTTTTGATTTATGCACAGAAACTCCAGGAAAAAAACGTTTGGCATTTTAGATTGTGATTAAATTGCAATTGATTATTGGAGAGAATTTTAATTATTATAAGATATTTTATTGTTGGATATTGAATATAATGACTGATTTACCTAATAATAAGTTTTGAGAATGGTTCAGTTTTTTAGTTTTATACCTACTATTTTTTTAGTTATTATTACGAGAATAACGTAATATTAAAGTATTTTGTGAACACTTACTTATAATAACTACGAGTATGTCGTTTTCATTGAAAATATACCAAAATCCTTTTGTTTGTCATGCACAAGGGTAAGGTGATTTCCGGGATCATCTTACCCATACCCTAGGGATCATCTTGGCCACCGGGGTGTCTAAGATGATCCTTTGGTAGAGTTTTATAAAAAGTAGACTCTAATGATGAGACAATAACAAAGTAAAGAATTGAAGGATGACAATAGTTAGATAAATAAATTGGTCACCAGTTAACGCTTTTGCATCTGAAATAACTTGGATACCTTTAAAATAAGATGCATTCTCCCTTAAGCGGATCATCTTGTACATTGTGAATATTTCGTTTTTAATATGAAGTTAGGCAGGGAGATGAGTGGACGACATCGTTAGAGTCGCGGGCCGTCAATGGGTGAGACTAGCGCAAGATCGTGGCGGATGGCATAAACTTGGGGAAGCCTATACCCAGCAGTGGGTGATGTCGGGCTGTGGATGATGATGATGATGATGATGATTTAGTTAGATGACATTTTTAAAAATGAATAATTAAATTAAAATAAACCATATATTTAAAGTGGCCTCCCATACAACAAGCGTGATTTTTTTTGCTCGTTTTTGTCGATATTGATAACGGAAACAGGTGGACGCTTGACATATACAAATAATATTTAGTTATATATTCACTTTAAAATAAATAATTAAATTATAATACTACAAATATTTAAAATGGGCACCCGTACAACAGACATGATTTTTTGGCGTTTTTATAGATAATGGTACAGAACACTTCGTGCGCGAGTCCAACTCGCACTTGGGCGGTTTTTTGTAGTAGTTTGACTAGGTACTCACTGATTATTATAAGTATTATGTAAATCCAGAAAAAAAACAAGAAGATTGAATAGATATATTTGTTATTTTCTATTTGTTGTTTAGAAATCGTCTATTCAATATTATTAGTAGTAATATTAGTTTAAATTGTGAGAACCTGCATAAATACAGTGACAAATAACTAGTGGTTTGCCCTGAACTGAGATCTCGCAAGTCTCTCATAAAACAAATAAACATTATTTGTACCTAATCTTTGACTATCAAAATAGTGCCACGAAATGCATAACCAAATAACTTGACCTACAGTTTCATTCAAATTACAAGTAACCGGAGTAAATTTTTTACTAATTTTAGGTTAGAAATTGCAGTTATTCTAAATTTCAGACTTTTCCATATATTCATGTCACTAAAGCTATACGCATGCCAAATTTCAGTAATGTGGAGTCACTGGTGTACCCTGTGGATTTCGTCAAAGTTCAGTTTTTATTATGGCTAATAACATAAAAACTACAAGGTTTAAACTAAAAATTACAACGGCGTCGAAATGTACTCACAAATACTAATCTTATTATGCCTCTTGAACTCTAATATCTTAACAACCCATCCACATTTTTAGCTCAGTTAGTCACACCAAAATTGTAACATTATTATCTACATACGTACTAAATTTCTCGATGATCAGATAAACGCTTCGAAAGTTATCTGCGAATAAACAAATATACATACATACAACGCCGATTTGCCCAAGTTCATTTAGAGATTCAACTTTGACTTATTTATAAAAATCCATACTGTATAGTATAAGTAATACTAACCTCATCAACCATAGCATGAATATGTGTAACATAGGTCTACTCTACAGATTTATAAAATGTCTATTTTATTTGGCTTGCACTAAACGGCTCCCAGCCGTCTACAGTATCTAAATTTAGCTTACAAACGATAACAACAAAATCCTCAAATTTACATACACCATGGCCACCCTACATTGCCACCCGAGTGTGCAATTAGCGTATACTTGTTGACAGATTATGAATATCTCTTCTTCCTTTCACTCACGTGGTTATGGATACGTTAGAGCGAGAAACGTATTTAAAAGGATGCATCGTTGAGCCTAGAATATTTGCGGGTGTGTTACCTAGACCAATGAAGCAATTATAGTTGGAACCATCAGATCTCTGACTCGGAATATCATCATTGTACCAGCCATAGAACGTCCACTGCTGAATATAGACTAGATTTACAGAGCGTCTGATCTTGTGCGTTCTTCACCCAACGGCTCCCAGTAACTGTAACAGTAATTATCGGACAAAGCCTTTTTACAGCCGCTATAATTTATTTATCTGTTTTTTTTTAAATTTTATTTTGATTTGACAAAACCTCTGTACAGCTGCATCTTTCACTTTGTGATTTTATGTTTGCATTTGTTTATAACCTGACGTAACTAAGCGTTCCTAGTGATTCTAAAGTTTGAATAAATGTATGTCTATGTCTATGTAACCTTTATCAGGTCATCATTCCATATATTCTGGAACGTTTTTGTCCTAACGGTTCTTTGAGCTTTTAGCTTTTTAACATGCGTTTTAGGCTCGCGTTTGACCACAATCTCGCCTTATGGTAAGCGATGATGTGGTCTAAGATGAAGCACGAAGATCTAGAAGAAACCTATTACCCGCTACGGGTTCGATTCCCGCCGAGGAACAAATGTTTGCATGATCTGCAGATCTCCGGGTTTGGATGTTTTTCTATAGGTATATTTTATGTATGTATTCACAAAAAAATGTATATAAGTATTCTATCAGTTATCTGGTTCCAATAGTACAAGCTCATCTTAGTTTGGGGCTAGATAGCGCTGTGTGAAATGTCCAGAAATATTTATTTAATTGTGTTTATAGATACGAGGCGTCGCTCATCACGCTGCTAACACTGATTAGACCGATCAGGGGGGGCTTGCAGCACTGCATTATCGTATATTCCTATCCCTCCCCTGTTTCGAGGAACAAACAAAACTTAGGAGTCTTATTATACTAGAAAGCAGATATTTTACAATTTTTTTACGGCGTCCCCAAGTTCTTTGCATTACAGCACGTGTTCCCATTAATGACGTGACTAATTATATAAATATATATCATCTGGTAGTCTTATTGAACTAGGTTTAGTGTCGTGGGCTCTAAGAGTATTACAAGCTTGTTTAAATCTGTCACAGCGTGACCAAGAAAAAACGTATATTAAAAAAAAGACAGTAAATAAATCCCTGGAAATCTATTTTACCGGAAAATTCCCTATGAGTAAATTTAAAAATTCCAACAAATAATCAATTGACTAGATTTACTTATAAAGTCTCAATTGAGTAGTTCAGACTCGTCCGGGGAATAAGAATTGAATGGAGCTACGAGGAACTAGGAGATACTGAGAACTAGTTTACGTTTGGAGAAGTTGCCGCTGGGGCAGAAACGTTGTCGACGCACTGGAAAGAGCCACGTCGGACTGCCCCCCACTAGATGGAAAGATGACCTCATAAAGGTTGCTGGGAGGCGCTGATCGCAATAGAACGATCTGGAAATCTATAAGGAAGGTTTATGACGTAGACGTCTTCTGGCTGATGTAATGAAAATGATGACTACTGGAGTTTACTCTCATGTGTTAGAGTTTATAGGCTTCTGACATGACTAAACGACTGTACGTTATTCAGAGAGCCAGTCAGTTAGTTTTTTGAACAGACAGTAAAATAGAGTCTTAGATTTTCATTAAAGATAGTCATAGACAATATTTAATTATTAAATACTAGCTGTAGCCCTACGTGTAGGTAACCTAGAAATAAAGCTAAACTCGCTGTTGCAACTTGACATGACACCCCATTTTAATCCCATGGGACCTGATTTATAGAATGAAAAGTAGGCTATGTGTTAATCCAGGTTAGTCTACGTGCACACTAAATATCATCGACATCGGTCCAGCCGTTACGACGTCATTGAGTAATAAACAAACCAATAAATTACAAACATCCATACTTTCGTATTTATAATATTAGTGTGATGTAATATTATAGAAAGAATACAATTAAATATAACAGACAAAGAAGATATACACTTAAATAAGTACCTAATAGTTGCTAATAGCGAAAAACATTACAAATCTTATTTAATGAACACTACTGTTAAAATCATCTTTCTAATTTCCTAAAAATTTGTTGTAAAATTAATTTTTTAATAATATTTTAACTTTTTTGGCAATTTTTATTTTCCTTCTTCAACATAAGATCCAAAATGCCATATCCAGATCTGAATTGGCTTAGCACATCCCGCGGTAGGGACTTACAAACTCAAATCTCGCGCTGGCAACAAATCGAATAAGCAGCGAGCTTCATCCGAATACTGGGGCAGCTTCAATGCGAATTCAATTTCGATTTAAAATACGCTAGTATACCGCGTGTTCTATAAGGAATACCTATTTAAAGATATAGAAAATATTGCGATGTTCAATTAAATATAACTAATGATTAAAACGGGTACTTATCTATGTACCTTTTAGGATTCCGTGCCCAAAGGGTAAAACGGCACCCTATTACTAAGGCTCCGCTGTCTGCCTGTCTATCACCAGGCTGTGTCTCATGAGCCGTGATAGTTAGACAGTTAAAATTTTCACAGATGAAGTATTTCTGTTGACGCTATAACAACAAGAACTTAAAACAAAAAAAATATTTAAAGGGGGGCTCCCATACCACAAATGTTGTTTTTTGATCGGTTTAGCTCGATATTGATAATGACAACAGGTAGACGCTTGAAATATTCATAGAATATTTTGTTATATATTTACTTAAAAAATAAAAAAAATAATTAAAATAAAACTAATGTTTAAGGGAGCCTCCCATTCAACAAACGTGATTTTTTCCCCATTTTTATAGATAATGGTACGGAACCCTTCGTGCGCGAGTCCGACTCGCACTTGGCAGGTTTTATTTATATGTTATCCCAACGTTTCGGCTGAGTTGCAACAGTAGTGGTCACGGGTTGACTGGAGTACTTGGAGCTACCGTCGAGAAGTGTGAGTAGCTGCAGCAACTACCCTCACTTGGTCTTCAGAATTAGAAATGTCCTCGTTCATATTACGACACACTACACTAACCGTATCTACGCACCGAGATGACCGATCACGACGCGAACACCTAGCAATCACCGGGTTCCAGGACGCTGAGAGAAGATAGCCATTTTCCCGATTGAAATTTGGAAATTTCTTGATTTCAATCGCTTCACGAACCTTTCTCTTGTAATAATGGCGTTCAATAGAGATAACCTTAAGATCATGAAATTCAATGCAATGATTCGGTCCCGAGTCTACCAGATAATAAGACCGCTAATTGTATTACATAGTTTTACGGTATTATTTTTAATTTAAGACATATAAACGGCAACCTCTCTGGCGTAGTGGAAGAGAATATATTATTTAATTGAAACACAAAGAAACACAGAACGGATCATAAACAAACAAAAAAAAAACAATGGAATGAGATATATACCTACAGTTAGAAAGTACTACAAAGGTACTAGTATTTTTCAAACTTTCGCTATAAAAAAAGTATATACGCAATAAATACCCCTTTAAATCAGTAATTATGTACATAGGTACTACCTACCAAACCACTAGGACAGACAAGAAAACGGATGTGCTGACTGAGATGCAGGTTGCGGGTTTGATTCCCGCCTCGGAACCAATATTTACATGTTTCACAGATATGTACTTTGGGGGTTTCTCGATATACTGGTCAATATCATATTTGCTTGCAAGACAAATATTCAAAATTGCTGTATCTGCTCTGATCTGACATGCCCTTTGTGCCCTACCACCTAGAGATAACCTTAAAAAAGCCGTGCTCAAAGCTATTGAAGTGGAAAGTTTACAATAAAACCCTTAAACGAAGCCTTATTATGTACTAAAACTATACTAAAACACACAACAATTCGTTATTGGACCACAAACCGTGGGAAATGGCAAACCATTAAATTTCAGTTTGCATTCCATTAAGTAAGTTATTGATGTTATAGAATATTGTTTACGTATGGAAGAGCTGGTTTAACTCCAGCGGAGGAGTACATGTTACGTCATGTCATGTCAGCATTGGAATACCTATACCAAAGAAACCCATATATTACTAAGTGAAGAAGCGACACTAATCACCAAAATCAGTTGGTTTTATGGAGGGGTTTATAAATATTTTTTTTATGTAGGAATATTATTCGTAATCTTTGACTATCAAAATAGTGCAACGAAATGAATACCCACTCTACTTGACCTACAGTTTCATTTAAATTACAAGTAACAGGAGTTCAATTAAATTGTGCTACAAATTGCAGTTATTCTGGATTTCAGACTTTTACCTATATTTGTGTCACTAAAGCTACACACATACCAAATTTCAGCACTGTGGGGTTACTGGTGTACCGGGTGAATTTTGTCAAAATTAAGTTTTTATTATGGCTAATAACTTAAAAACTACAAGGTATAAACTAAAAATGAAACAGTGTCGAAATGTACTCACAAAAATATTTTATTAGACGTGCCATTTGACCGGATATGCCCATTTTTGTTACTTTTAACCCCTCTTGGATCCCAATACCTCAACAACCCCACAACATTTTTAACCCATTTAGTCACACAAAATTTGTGCCATCACTACCTACCTATATACCAAATTTCACGATGATCGGTTAAACGTTTTGAAAGTCATCCTCGTACACACGGCTACACATCAAGCTATACACTTCCAATATAAGCTGACCTCGCATTGTGTAGGCTTTTCGTAGAATGAGAGGTCAGCTTATACTGGAAAGTTATAGCTTGATGTGTAGCCGTGTGTACAAACATACATACATAAATTTTTTTTTACCAATATGTTCCCACTGCTGGGCAAAGGTCTCCCCCCTGTTCCTCCACATCTCACGATCACTCGCCACGTCCCACCAGCCATCCTGGAATGCATCGAAGTCGCCACGCCAACGCTTCCTCGGCCTGCCCCGGCTTCGACGCCCATCTGTAGGCACCCATTTTGTGACGACTGTTGCCCATTTGTCTGTGACCATACGACTGACGTGACCCGCCCATATATACATACAACGCCGATTTGTCCAGTTGATTTAGAGATCTCGCTTCACTCGATCAAATATATCTTCAATAGATACGAGTACTTCAATCTGTCCAGGACTTCATATACCATGACATGCAACAAAATATCCAGTAAATTTATATCTGCACGTTGAAATAACTGTAATCGTCATAATTTGCCATGTGAATCGGAATTTTCGGGAAATAGGCCCGCAATTGCTACTGTATTCTGTGTGAGGACAATGCTCTGTAACCCGCGAGTAATGTGCAATTTATCATGATGAAAATTAGTTGTGTGCGATTAAAATTAATTGTTTATTTCAAACGCATTATTTTATTAAGTGTTTTACGGCCGACGGGAAAAACAATAATAATGCACATGATACCACGCTAATACAAGCTTTTATTATAATGTATTTTAAATCAGTTATCTTCAACCGATTGAGCTGAAATTTGGTATACACGCTTATTTTACATGACAATGCATGCTTATCTATGTGACGTCATTGTAATTCCAATATGGCGGATCATACAAGATGGCGGACTAGTTATTTTTTCTACACTACCACAGTACGGGTATCAAAATGAAAGTGCTTGCTGAGGAAAACACGAAAACTAATACAACGTCACATTAAATCCAAAATATGGGGGACCATCGCAGATGTATACTATAAATCCAATACGGCGTGACGTCCAAGATGGCGGTGGATGTTTTCTGGTTTATATAAGTTGTATAAAAGCTTGTGTTGAGCAAGTATTTTGTAAAAAAAAACTTATTGAATGATAGTGGTGGCGATTCTGTTGTTTACGCTAACTAAAATTGTGTAAAATACGAACGGTCTTATTTTGTTTACGCTAAAGATCAAATTACAATGACATTTAAAGTGACATTTCTAAAATTAAGAATTTTTTACTAAGATTGCGTGTTTTTGGGCTAGTTTTATGGCGGGTTCCTATATCCATCGGTAACCGACTACGCCTCGTATCTCCTTGAAAAAGTGTCAAACTAGTGTCAAACTTTTGACAGGTTTTCAAGGAGAAACGAATCGTAGCTGGTTACCGCCGGATATAGGAACCCGCCATTAGTCAGCAGTCAAATCGGTGTTGATTAAAATTAACCCGCAAACACGCCATCTTAGTAAAAATTACTTAATTTTTAGAAATGTCACTTTAAATGTCATTCTAATTTGATCTTTAGCGCAAATAAAATAAGACCGTTTGTATTTTACACAATTTTAGTTAGACAGTGTAAACAACAGAATCGCCACCAATATCAAAGTTAAACCAAAACAAAAACGTCACGATTATGCTCATTTCGTAGCTGACATGCATGCCATCAGTCAAATCAACGTGAGTCATTAGTCAGTCAAATCATTAGACGCATTTAAAATTACCGCGATTGCCCCCCTAAGGTGGGTGGATGGGTGGGTAGGTAAGTACCTAATAAGTTTATTTTAGATCTGTTCAATTTTTTTGTGCTTCCCTTCCATGGACAATACACTTCCTTCTTACAATTGTTCAATTGTTTTCCAATGTTTTGTATACCTACTTACCTCCTACTCCCTACTCCTCCTACTTACCTCCGCCTTAACTCCTTATTTATGTACATATTTTTAATTCTTATGAACGGCACCACTGCCTTAGCTTTACCTGCCGCCAAATAGCAGTACTTGTGCTGCTGTGTTCCGGTTAGATGGTAATGGTATGTTCCTGTTATTACTGGTACATAAGCATAACAGCTGAGTCCTATAGTATGGCAACGTATCCACATAGATATCAAGACAACATAATAGCTTGTTTTGAATTCTATGTGGACATCCATGGGCTGCAGTAGCCACTTAACATCTGGTGGACTGCATGCTCGTTTGCCATACAGGTAGTATAAAAAAATAAAAACTTGTGCGTATTACATTTTCTTTTGTTAATTATGTCTCTTGTATATGTTATCTGTGCTGTTACCGGGTGTCAAATAAACCTTTTACTACGGTAATAAGACCGCCAATTGTATCACATGGTTTTACGGTAATCTTTTGAGGTGTATTGTTTTTTGGTGTGCAATAAAAAAATATTTAATCTAATCTTATATCAATACATTAGGGATTTACATATGGAAATGGCATTGCAATTAACATAGTGGCCACTTTGAATTAAATTAAACCTTGTGTGAGACTCCAAAATTAAACTAATTTTTCACGATAACTATAACATTCTTATTTTGCAAAAGAACGGCAAGTTTCTATAAAAAGGGTAAAAAAAATATGTCTGTTGTATGGGAGCCCCATTTAAATATTTTTTTTATTCAATAGCACAGTTTTATTTATTTACCTTATTTGAGGTTGGTGCCGATTAAGCTAGTCCTCTACATGGTATGAGCGCCAATAAAACTCAGAGGCGTCAAATTATTGCGCCTTAATTGGCGTTAACTATGTATGTATGGGGACACCCGTATAATTTCAACTATTTTATTTTTTGTAATTTTTCCTTTATTTGTGCTGCCTTGCTTTTTGCCAAATTTCGTGGTCAACGAGACCTACCATATAGGTTTTTGACCCAAAACCTATAGCGTACTTCCGGTTGACCTAGAATTGTGAAATAGTAAAGGGAAAACTCCGAAACATAATAAAAATGATAATTAAGGTAAATTTTGGTACTTACAAGTTTTCGCGTAAATCTAAATTTGCCTATAATTTGCCTTTTTATCGTGTTGATTCAGGACCTTGATTTTTATACACCTAATAGGAACTATAGACCTCAGTATCGGGTATAAATTTAAACTTGCTAGGTCCACCCGTTCCTCCGTTCCGTGAGAAAATCGGTGGTAACACACGGACAGACAGACGGACAGACGGGCAAAAGAGTGATCTTATAAGGGTTCCTTTTTTACATTTTGAGGTACGGAACCTTAAAAAAGGACAACATTTGATTGTTTGACTTTGAAAAAAATCTTCTCAGGAAGCAGTACCAAATGCCTTCACAGTTGGATGAGTCCAGGCCCCCAAAGTTCTACTGGAAAGGCATAAATGGCCTTCCCATTAGATGGCAGAAATGTATAGACAATGATGGTAAATATTTAATATTATAAAGACAAAGATTTGTTTGTTTATTTGATTGATTGAAAATTCTTTATTGCACAAAATACATAAATCTGTACATAGGCGAACTTAATGTTAGCAAGCAGTCTCTTCCAGTTATCCTTTGCGTAGTGTTGAAAAAATATTTTTGTTTGTATTGAATATGCTCCGAAACTACTGGACCGATTTAAAAATTCTTTCACTTTTGGGAAGCTACACTATCCTCGGGTGACATAGGCTACTATTTACCCAATTGCGCAAAAGGAGGGTAATGTTTTTATTGTTTTTCATTCGCTTTTTAAATAAAGATGGATCGAAAATATACATTTCTGAATACAAGTTCCGACGCTGAGTGGTACTAACGCAACAGAAACAGCTCGCAATATCAATGCTGTGTTTAGAGAGAATATGGCAAATGAATGCACTCTTCGTTTTTGGTTTAATCGCTTTCGTAGTGGAAACTTCGAATTAGATTTAGATTTATTTATTAGGCTCACCAACAGTTGTTACATGATATAATGCTAGATATCTTATGTCTATATCTTATAGCTACATACACAACCAATTACAGGTGAACACAACATGCACTAAAACTATGTTGACATGCGGATATAGCTGTTTCACAAAAAAGTTGTACAAAATAAGAGAAAAATATATAACTTATATATACATATGTATACAAAAAACACTGAAAAATGAACCCCAAGGAAGACCAGTCACTAAGGTGAATTGATGGTGGAAGCCTATCCATATCAAACTACCAAGGAATTAGCGGCGTGGTTTGGTTTAGCATACCCAAATTATTGACCCATTTGCATCAAATCGGTAATATAAAAAATCTTGAAAAATGAATGCACCATGATTCAAGTGATCTGCGTAGAAAAAAGACGAAAAAAAAGAAAGAAGAAAGAAAGAAGAAAAGAAGCGCGAGTTGAAGCTTGCCTTACCATGTTGAACCGGCACAGAAATGAAGAGTATTTGGACCGTATTGTGACGTGTGATGAATAGTGGATTCTTTACAATAATCGTAAGCGAAGAACGCAATGGCTGACTCCAGGTCAAATGCCGCAACAATGCCCAAAAGCGAAGATTACCCATAGAAAAGTGATGGTAACTGTTTGGTGGTCCCTCGAAGATGTAATTCACTACAAGTTTCTTAGATCCGGTAAATTAATAACAGCAGATGTACACACGGCTACACATTAAGCTATAATTTCCTGTATAAGCTGACCTCGCATTGTGTAGGCTTTTCGTAGAATGCGAGGTCAGCTTATACTGGAAATGTATAGCTTGATATGTAGCCGTGTGTACAGAACTTCAAACAATGATGGTGAAACTCACAGCGAGACAGCCCCGACTCGTCACCGATCTTCACCCCTTTTCAACTTTCAATTTTTCATTCAATTCATTTATTTGTAACCATGGGTACATAATAGGACAGTTATGTCAAATTCACTGGTAGATACATATTCATAAAATAAATTCATGGTAATTATGTATGTAAAGGTACAATATTATTGAAATTGCAGCTCTAGGCTTTGTCAGATACAAAATGATTTAAAATAAAATAATTATGAATACATTAAGCTGATTGAAGCGGATGTAAAGAGGCCTTAATCATTTTAAACTTATATACTATAACATGTCCAGTGGTAGCAGTGGTTGCAGCAATAATGGATGTCAAAGATTTATGTGTGTCTTACACTTGATTTATTTATGTAATATTAATACTACAAATACAAATACAAATATTTTTTATTTTCCAAATCAGAATTAACATGTATGTACATAATGAGCTCCGCACTAGGTGTAACACCTGTATCGCGGATGCCCTGTATAGATTTGCAGAAGTTAAACATATTAAAAGCGAGACCAAACCGAGTAAGTATAAATTTTGACTATTAAGAGAACAGAGAAACAAAAACAAATTTAATTTAATTATAGATAAAAGATAAGCATTAATATTAAAGAATTACAAAACTACTAAGACAAAAAATAATAATTATAATAAGTGGGGAATCGTGTAAGTGATGCATTTGAGTGTGTGAGTGCGAGTGTGTGCGTGGGTTTGTGTGTATTTGAGCGTGTGGTGAGTGCGTGTGTAATGTGTGGTTGTGTGATGGGGGTGGGCGTGCGCAAGTGTATGCGCGTGGCGTTGTTGCTAGCTATGTGATTGCGACCAAGATTCACTCCGTTTCGTCATAGTCGAGTGTGATCAGCCATTTCCTAATCTTTACTTTAGCACTGTATACTTACATAACATATTAATTGCAATTAATATAATTAATTCTATTTCAAATATTTAACATGACATTATTATTTACTTTCAATAATTGTTAGCCTAGCGGAATTCATAATGTGTATAAGTCAATATTTTTCCATTCCATTTTATCATTGAGAAAATTTTCCACATTCTATTAAGAATTTTCTTGACAATATTTTTAAATGATTTTTCACCAAGTTCCAGAACACAATGCATACACTATTGTTCCATGATAACGCAAGACCTCACGCTGCTCGAGAAACCGGTTTAGCACTACAGAGTCTGCAGTTAGCAACCATCCGACATTTTCAATAATCACTGGATTTGGCCACAACCGACTACCATTTTTCAGGAATTTTTTATTTTTTAATTTTTTTCTCAGGAAGCAGTACAATATGCCACACAGTTGGTTGAGTCCAGGTCCCCAGAGTTCTACCAGAAAGGCATAAATGACCTTCCCATGATATAGCAGAAATGACACTGAGTGAATACTTTGATTAAATAAATATATTTCACCTAAGAATAAACATTGTTTGAATTTTACAGTAGAAAATAGCAATTTAAAGTAAAGTAAAGTCAAAGAAATTTATTCAGGACAACAGTACACTACAGACAAAACAGAAGGTAATAAAATTAAACATTGAAAAATACATTTAAATAACATTATCGAAATGGTAGGTAATTTCATACTTTAAACCCTATTACATTGGTATACAAGCGTTTTACTGTTTACCCGAGATATTTTGGCGTACGGGCGAGCTAATGCCAGCGAAGACGCTAATCGAAAATAGAAAATAGAATATAATAGATTTGTATTATCATTCAAAGAGTTTAACAAGTTTAAACGAGCAAGCTAATGCGAGCGAGGACGCTCATCGAGAATAGAATATAATAGATGTGTAGTAGCATTCAAATATTTTAACAAGTTAAAATTTTAAAAACCCCTGCCATTTATTAAACCCGTAATAAATTTCCAATTTACAGGCGAGATACCAATAGAAAAAGTGCTGATAATTTTCGAATGATCTTCACCAAATATAGTTCTTAAAGAAGTTTTCACATCAAAAACTGATATACTATATTTATTTATTTCTACAAACTTATAGCCTCACCATTTCCTCACAATCTAAATCAATCTTATTTTTGAAATATCCAGTATTATAATAGTCTTCTATTTCCTGTAAACTCCTTCTCTTAGTTTCGGGAACGTACTTCCAAATAAATAAAGAACAAAACAAAGCATTTACAGTAAAAACCAGAAATGTCCCCCAAAGTCCTAAAAATAGGAACAAATAAGGCGATAATTTCAAAGAAACGAAATGCAGAACGCATGTTAAAATAACAAAAAGGCCTCCACCCATATCTCTATGTTTCACCGGCATGAGTTCAGCAGCTACTGTAAATGCCATAGTAACTACTCCCAGACTGTTTACTACCATATACGCTCCCAAAAAATACAAACAAATCAGTGAACTACTGGATATAACACCCACACTTTGTAAATATGATACTAACGATGCAAAAAACATGCAAACTGCACTTGAAAATCCACTAAACAGTAAAATAAACTTGTTATCAAACATCTTCAGAAGAACAACATTGAACAAACATCCTAAAAAAAGAATTACATCTATAGAAATCATACCATAGAATGCAGCATTTTCACTCTTGGTAGCTGTTCTTATCATATCCATTGCGTAGATCAGAACAACTAATGTACCACTACAGTAAAACAGACTCAAGCAAACATATGTTTGAATACTCGGTAAATAGAAATCTTTTCTAGTCACTTTCTTAAACACCTTACTCCAAGTCATATTTTTCTTCCTTTGGCATTTTTGAGCGTTAATAAGAGCTTTTAATTCATTCTTCGAATCATCATCGGAACCCCTCAACCATATAAAGGAATCCTCACACTTTTCGAAATCTCCTTTGAAAGCCAACCAGGAAGGCGATTCAGGCCAGATGAAGCTTATAGATACAGCAACGAGCATCGGTGTAGACATGATATATCCTACAGTTCTCCAATGTAAATACCTTCCCATAATACTAACTAAAGCTATACCTAATGTTTGGTTTATCCCGTAGAAGGACATAGAAATGAGCCTAAATTTTGGATCAACCATTTCACTAATAGTGTAAAAACTGACAATGATTATACTATTGGTTCCAAGACCATGGAAAGCTTCGGCTATTAGGATGGTGGTGGAAGTTTCTGCAAGAAATGTTATCACCCAGCCTAGTAGGATGATGAGGCAACAGCTGATGAAGGCTGGCTTGCGACCCCGCCATTGCATGATGGTCGGCATCAAGACGCTTGGTAGACCAGCTATGCCGTGAGTTGACCCTGTAAAAATGAAAAAAAAAATACTAATGATAACAATAAAATAATCCAGCGGAGCACGCTTGTTGCCAGATGTCACGGCGGAGCTCCATTACTTTCTCAGGTCGTGAGGGACCCCTGACCCTTGTTTTGTCTTAGATGGCCGGTCGAGGATGGTCGCGCAGGAGCGGAACCTATGCTCCAAGGGTTGAAGTGCTAATGGCATAAAGTCGACAGTAGCTTTAAGTACAACTGCTACACACTACTTAACTGTCCACACCACCGCGCTTCATTTTACAGTGCGAGTCTTTCTGAGTGAGTGACGACTGACGAGTGACTTGAGAACTTTCTGTCCCAACGGGTGAAATTAAATATATTAAATTAAATTTCAACTTGCAAATCCTCTGCGCTACGTCAGCTACTTTGGTTTGTTTACGAATCGTCTCACTTCAGTTTCGGATAATAATGATTAGAGTCTCACCGATCCATGATGCTATATCCAAGTCCACCTGAATTGAGCTCTGATTTGATTTGAACTGTTCTAGGAGCACATTGGGATATCCCACAACACCACCAACGGATATTGCAGCTATTTGTGGTGACCCTGCTATTATTATCTGAAAATGCAAGTAACAAAATACAACTTAGTAATTGAAATTACAAATAATTCAAGTAAAACTAACTTACAGAAAAAAAAAATATAACTAGCTTAAGAATTACAAACCCATCTCGCTTTTGAGCCATGTTTATAAGCTGTTTTCGAGGGTCATCGCGAACCGTCTCGAACGCAGGTTTGATGACTTCCAGCCTCCCAAACAAGCTGGGTTCCGTAAAAGCTATAGTACCATAGACCACATATATACGCTGCGGGAAGTCATACAAAAGACCGAAGAGTATAACTTGCCGTTATGTCTCGCGTTTGTGGACTATAAGAAAGCCTTCGATTCGATCGAAACATGGGCAGTGCTTGAGTCTCTCCAACGATGCCGCATTGACTATCGGTACATCGAAGTATTGAAGTGTTTGTATAAAAACGCCACTATGTCAGTCTGAGTACAAGAACAGAGCTCGAAGGCGATTCCCTTAAAAAGAGGCGTAAGACAGGGAGATGTCATCTCTCCGAAACTGTTTACGACCGCTTTGGAAGATGCCTTCAAGCTTCTGGAATGGAAAGGACTGGGCATCAATATTAACGGTGAATACATCGAATACATCACTTACCTTCGGTTTGCCGACGATATTGTGGTCATGGCAAAGTCGATGGAAGAGAGCACTATGCTCGAAGGCCTCAGTCGAGTCTCCCAACGGGTAGGGCTTAAAATGAATATGGACATGACGAAAATTATGTCGAATGTCCATGTCGTGCTTGCCCCAGTTATGGTTGAGAACTCGGCTCTTGAAGTTGTCGACGCGTATGTATACCTAGGACAAACAGTCCAATTAGGTAGATCCAACTTCAAGAAAGAGGTCAATCGTCGAATCCAACTCGGATGGGCAGCGTTTGGGAAACTTCGCAACGTCTTTTCGTCTAACATACCTCAGTGCTTTAACACGAAAGTCTTCAATCAGTGTGTGTTACCAGTGATAACATATGAAACCGAGACGTGGTCCTTCACTATTGGCCTTATGAATAAGCTTAGAGTCGCTCAACGAGCTATGGAGAGGGCTATGCTCGGGGTTTTTCTACGGGATCGAATCAGAAATGAGGAGTTACATAGGAGAACTCAAGTCACCGACATACCCCGACGGATTAGCACGTTGAAGTGGCAATGGGCAGGCTATATAGCGCGCAGAACAGATAGCCGATGGGGCCGGAAATTTCTCGAATGGAGATCACGGACCGGCAAGCTCAGCGTAGGATGTCCACCTACAAGATGGACAGACGACTTGGTAAGAACCGCAGGTCGGCGTTGGATGCAGGCCGCTTCCAACCGCAGTTCCTGGAGGTCAATGAGGGAGGCCTTTGTCCAGCAGTGGACGTCCTATGGCTGATATGATGATGATGATGATAACTAGCTTTAAATACTTTAAAGTCCTTGGTTCAGTCAAAGTCTAGCCAGTATCGAAACTACAAGTCCGATTTAAATGACAGAAGCTTATTATGGTAAAAAACAGTATAATTAATGTTTTATAATACAAAAGTGTCAAAGAATGTAAATATAAGAAGCTTGATAAGTCGGAATAATGCAAAAAAAGACCCAAAAATAAAAGAAGAATCCAGTTTACGCCCGACCAAAACTATTTTCGAATACAGAGCGGTGTCATAACGATCGTCTAAGAGTAAAAAAACTAAAGCAATAAAGCCCATGGAAATCAGCTCGACTAGAACGCCGCGCTGCTTACGCGAAGTTCCAGTACGCGTGAGCCGAAGCCGTACACATCGAGTTCGAATGTGCCGAATACATAGGAAATGATGAACTGCAGTATTTTTAATTTTATTGTGTAGAAACTTACTTGTTTGGCAAATGGTGATAAAAAATCCATTCTGTTTTAATGACCACCAAAATTTAACACACAGTACACATCTCAATATAGAATTTATTAATTATCTTTAAAAAGATATGGTACGTTAAGTTGTCACCGTCGCTTATAGACTGCGGCATTTGTGGTAATGCGGATTCAGTTTTAAACATTAATATTGTAACATAGGTACTTAATTATTATTTTAAAGACGAATTCTTTTAGGGACCAAAATAGTAAAAATGGAATCCTTACAGTGCAACTTTGTCCATCCGTCCGTCTGTCACAACCAATCTCAGCAACTGGTACTAAAGCAATTGGTTTCAAATTATAAATAACCAGTTATTACCCGCAGCTTCACCCGCGTAATTCTGGGATAGAAAAAAGCATAGATTTATTTTTTGAGACTCAAAATGGGACTCTCTACTTTCTCTACTTATGAGACTTCGGAGAGAGTGAGCCGGAAAACGCTGCGGTAGCTGCACGTTTTTTGTCTCATAACATTACGAGTCTAACTGACTTGAAGAGAGTGCTTTAGTAATTAAAACATGTCTTTAGTCTCATCAATTTATGAAAATACTATGCTTATACTAATGCTACCGCCCGCAGCTTCGCACACCTGGTTTGCCAATAAAAAGTAGGCTATATTTCAATCCAGGGCCTAATCCATATAATAAACCATATTTATTTATAATTTTCCGTATGTACCAATTATTTATTACCAATATTTTCTATTTTTATATTTCATAAAAAATTGGTTTAAATATTTCGGAGTATCAAACAAGCAAACATCCAAACTTTTGCTAATATAAGTGTTAATATGCAAAAATAATAGGAAGAATAAAAGGTCTTTAATAGATACTTGGTTTATGACCACTGGACCTCTCACATAACTAGGTGGTGCGGCTAAATTGACAACATTTTTGTAATTTTAGTAAACTTTTAAATGTTAAATAATTATGTACACGCGTGTTTCTATTTTCTGATGCTTACACGTACTAAGGCATCACATAATACCAGCGCTATAGTAGCTATCTATACGTTACGGTAGCTAACCGCTGAGTGACGACCTATTTTTAAACGACTTCAAAAAATGAGGAGGTTCTTACTTTCACTGTCTTTTTTGTATTTTTTTTGTTGATTTGTTTTTGTTTGGTTGATCATATTTCAGAGGTGATCCCATAGAAATTAATTCTGCGCTATTTCAGAAAATCAACAATAAACAAAATATATTTTTATTTTTATTGTTACCTCAGAAATCCGTTGTTTATCAATCGGTTTAGAAAATTATTTATTAATTAGAAAGGAAATACTTTTAGATTAGTCCCATACAAATATCATAAAAATCGGTTATATATCTGTTGAAGTCGGTTTATTTTTGTTAAAAAGTTATATGTGGTCTTGAATTTTTTATTATGTATAACTGTTGTATTATAAGAATAAAAAATGGAAACATTAAATATACTTTTGTATTTGTATTTACATATATAAATCTAGTAAGGTACGTACGGTACTCTCGACGCGCGAGTCTCGCTCGCACTGGACTGGTCTTGTTTTTAAAAACTGCCACAATAAGCGATAAGATGCTGTTGCGGAGTTTCACAAAAAAATATCTCTGCATTTAAATTGTTCATCAGGTTTTATATATGACTAATGAAACAATGGTGGGATTTAATAATTTAAATTATTTAAAGTAATTTACTGCTTTTAGACAATACATTTTGGATAATTACATGTTCTTTAAGATTACTGCGTAGTTTTAGTATGCGGATAATATAATTTATAAAAATGTATATATATGTTTATATTTATATATATTATTTTACTAATATAAGTATGTACTTGTTCTGTTAGCTATTATTTGATTTACGCCGCCGTCCTCATTAGGTTCACACAGACCCTGTCCCTCCAAAGGTTGCCTGGAGAAGATCGCTTTTAGCAATAAAAAAAAACCCGTTGTACCATTGAATTAATTGTGTATCCTCTTTTGTTTTATTTTAAATGGTGCGCAATATAGGAATTACCTATTCTTATCTAATAATATTAAATAATTGTTCTTTGGAAGCAAAATTTAGAGCCATGGCGTTGAACTTTATTAGTTTTAAATATTCCTAACAAATAAAACCATTTCGTAGTGTACACTAATAGTAATGTCAACATAAGGCCAACGAAAAATTACTTACAGCTGTCAGATTGTCTTAATTTTCGAAATTGCCGTCAAACATATATTTAGCGCTAAAACGGATTTCATTTCAGTTGTATTACCCCAATATATAATAACATACCTAAGTATAGTACCAACCATGATAGACAGTGATAAAGTTTGAAACACAGGTGCAGGGCGTAGGGCTGTTGTCTTATGGCGGGTTCCTATATCCATCGGTGAACGACTACGACTCAAAAAACGCTGCGGTAGCTCCATGTTTTTTATGTCTTAATATTGCATGTCTAACAGACTTGAAGAGAGTGTTGGAAAGCGCTGTAGTAGTTGAAATGTCTTATGCTTTATCAGTTTATAAAAGTACTAGCTTATGCCCCCGGCTTCACACGCCTCGACATTTTTTTTCCTTGAAAAAGTATCAAAGTAGTGTCAAACTTTTGACACGTTTTTAAGGAGAAACACATCGTAGCTGGTTACCGGCGGATATAGGAACCCGCCATTAGTATGTGACACAGACTTTAGATATGTGAGTGCCAGTTAAAATTAAATTCAATATGTAAGCTTAAAAGTGTTGAAGAGTTAACGTGTTTATCTTTGTGTCCTAAATAATTTCACGTTAATGTCATTAATCTAAACAGCTGACACCAGGGGCTGATGATGGAGCCAAGAGGAAATCTAAAAAACTTCTTAATGTATTAACAGTGTTTGGGTTAAGTGCTTTTTGCGAGATACTTGACGATATAATGACTACCCGGGTCTGATGGTGATGATGGAACCAGGTTGGATTTGTAGCTCTAAGGGGATGAATTTTGAAAAAAAAACATATTTAGTACGCGTCTACACCCCAACATACCCTCCTAATTTCAAGTTTCTAAGATCAGCGGTTTAGGCTGTGCGTTGCATACATTATGTCAGTCAGTCAGAACTTTAATTCGTATCAATTAAATGCATTAAAGGTTTATATATATCAGACGACCAATAGTTTAACTACCTATACCTAACTATAGACTGTGATATAAACAATAGTTCTGCTATAGGGAAATACCTACCTATTGCTCCGTGAAATCAACTGATCAACTGTTAATTATATCTGTAATTGTTTATTTAACCGAAAGTAGATTTGAGTGTGTAAAAGACCTAATATTAACTGATTTATTTAAACAAAATTCAGCTTTATTTAAGTCTGGAATATAAACTATTTAACCAACTAGCCTAATTATAGATATGTTTGTTACTTGAAAAAAAAAATATTCGTACAAAACTAATAACAAAATATAAACCAACTACAAACTAATCAAACTAAATCCAAATAATATTTAAACTAGGCAATTAATATATCTATAGTTTGTTCACTCACAGTACCTATATAATGTTACTGATAAATTTAGTTTTACGAGTATTAATGAAATGATGTAAATAACTTGGTGAGGATACAGCGTTAGGGATGGGTCATTTTTAGGATTCCGTGCCCAAAGGGTAGAACGGCACCCTATTACTAAGGCTCCGCTGTCTGTCTGTCCGTCTGTCACCAGGCTGTATCTCATGAACCGTGATAGTTAGACAGATGAAATTTTCACAGATGATTTATTTCTGTTGCAACAATTACTAAAACGGAATAAAATAAATATTTAGGGGGTCTCCTTTACAACAAACGTAATTTTTTTGCTCGTTTTAGCTCGATATTGATAACGGCAACCGGTAGACGCTTGAGATAATATTCACACAAATATACATAGTGTATATAATTATATACACAATAATTAAATGAAAATAAAACAAATATTTTTTGGAAATAAATACAATAAACGTGATTTTTTGCCGTTTTTAATAATAAAGGTACGGAACTCTTCGTGCGCGAGTCCAACTGCCACTTGGCCGGTTTTTATTTTTTGTTTTAAATTGGCACAATATCAGTGCCAGAATGGTCAGTTTCGTTTCTAAAACAAACGACCCTCCCCACCAATAGGATCGTATCAGTGGGGTTTTCGAGAATAATTAATTTAGAGAATAATTATGTTGGTTGGTTGGCGGACTCTCTTTTCCGCATTCGAACTCTGTATGTGGTCCATTATGCGTAAGAGAGTTGACTATATGGATATACGCAAGAGGTTGCCGATTCGATTCCTGCTGCGGGACAAATATTTGTATGGTCTACAGATATTGGTTCCGGGTTTGGATATTTTTCAATATATTTTAGGTTTGTACTTATAAAAAAATATGTAAAAGTATTCTATTAGTTATTTGGTTCCCAAAGTAAAAGCTGTGCTTAGTTTGGAGCTAGATAGCGCTGTGTGACATGTCCATCATTATTTATTTATTAATTAGTAATTAAATAATCATATAAAATTTAATATAAATTTATACTACAACTCACTACAAATTAAATTTAACAAGTAACTCGGCTAATACATATACAACAATACAATTTATTAACGTTGTGTAAACATTTTTTTATATGTTATTTGATGGAGTTTTTTGAGTGATTGGCTAATAATAGAATGATATGCCTCATATATATAAAACAAAGTCGGGTTAGTTATACCATTTATAACTCAAGAACGGCGCAATCGATTTTGATGATCTTTGATTTGTTGGATTTGTCTCCGCCCCGAATAGCAGCATAACTAATTAAATATCGGAACGATCACCCAAAAATACGGGATTTTTTACGTACCGTCTTATCGGTGTTTTGACCGACAATGTTTCGGTTCAATTCGTGAACCTTCATCAGGGTGATGCGATCCGCTCCGAATAACGTCTCGCCTCGCACTGCGCGCCGCTGCCCTCTGCGCGCGAGTGGATGGACAGGGTGGTGGGGATTGGATCAACGAAGGCTCAGCGTGTTAATCGGCTGTGTGATCATCATTATAATCACTGCTGCTCTCTTCTGTAGTTCTTGGTACAGGCAAACACACAGCACTAACTATGTCTCGCGGTCTCACATAACAGCCTCGCTCACATCGGTCCTTTCTTTGGCTGGAATATTGCCCCTGGACCTAAGAGTAAGAGAAGCTGCGGAGCTGCATGAGATGAAGCGTGGAAAACCCAACCCTCAACTACGTGGATACGAATTAGAAACGAGGATAGGAGCTTTTGAGCTACTTCACCCAGCAAAAAGACACCCTATACGTCATGAGCTGCTAACGACTGAGCAGGAAATCGAAAACGTAAATTCGCATCTAAACCTGTTCACCGATGGAAGCAAAATACAGGGTAGGGTTAGAGCGGCCGTAACCTGGTGGGAAGCAGGCCAGGAGAAACGTTAATCTAACTTCAACCTTGCACCATACTGTTCGGCGTACTAAGCGGAACTGGCGGCTATACTCAGAGCACTCGATATGATAGGGAAATCCAAAACGAAAACTGCTAACATCATAAGTGACTCAAGATCCTCTTTGGAAACGATTGCAGATCCCAAAAGCACCCATCCCATTGTGGCGGAAATTCAAGAGATAATTTACCAACTAGAGGCAGAAGGTAGACAAGTCTATCTATTTTGGATGAAGGCCCATATGGGATTTGCTGGGAATGAAAGAGCTGATGAATTGGCAAAGATAGCAGCATTGATCAAGAAGACCAGTCCCGCGTACGATAGAGTCCCTGTTTCCTACGTTAAGTACTTCCTCCGCCAGAAAACTATCGATCTGTGGAACAAACGGTACACAGAATCTGAAACAGGAAAAGTCACCAAGCTGTTCTTCCCCAATGTTCAGGAGCGACACAAAACCATACTCAAGATAAAAATGTCAAACGTTATGGCGCAGCTGTTCACCGGACATGGGGGCTTTAGAGAATACTTGCACCGCTTCAAACTGGCCCAATCACCACACTGCGCCTGTGACTCTGCTACATTGGAGACTGTGCCCCACCTTATTGATCTCTGTCCTAGGTATGACGCATGGCGCCAACAACTCAGCCATAGGTTCCGTAGAGATGTGGAATGTGGGGTTAATAGCGAGTTTGTCGGGGGCAGTGACTATCGTGTGAAATTCCTAAAGTACGCGGAACGCGTAGTGAGATCCGCCGGAAAGTCAAGCGGTAGCACCGTTTGCTGTCACTTGATGCAATAAATAGAAAATGACCAAACGTCGAAAATGTTATTTATGTGTAATACAATTTAAATAATAAAACAAGAATTGACATGTAAACAATCTCTATAATTAATTAATTATTTATTTCATTAAGTATTGTTAAGTTAGTTAATTAACTTTTAATGTAATGTAAATAATAATGTAATGTAATAATTAATTTGTAATGTGACGTATATATTAACAATTGGGCATTGTAATAGCTAAAAGGAATTTAGAAATGTAAATAACCACAATACTTATCACAAATACTGCTGTAAGATATCGAGAAGATAAGAGAAAAGCTCACGAAGAAAAATATAACTAGAATAAGAACGACAGCTAAATAAAGAATAGAAAAAAAAACACCACAGGATTTAAAATCAGGTTAAAATGTTCCATAATTAATAGCAACGATAAACTTAATATACAAATAAAAAAAACACTAACTATGTCTCTACCAGGTTCACTCACTCTTCTGTCACTTGCATCATGAAGATACGGCCTCCAGACTGGCGGTAGAACCCATCCTCTATCTCTGTTAAAGTTCGGCACACGACTTAGGTATATCTATCGCCTCTCGGAATGCACCCTGATGAAACACCGATAAGACGGTACGTTATAAATCCCGTATTTATAATAATGATTGAAATCACTACATATAATAACACTATATAATGACAGACATAAGCATCAAGCCAAAGAGAGTTGTTATACATACCTTCTCTTTGCAATGGGGATATAAAAAGTACGCAACTGCCTTTTCATAAAATATTTCGAAAGTATTTGTACAGGAAAACCTTACTTCGTTGCGTCAGTACAAAACCTTTCACAAAAGCAGTACACGTCTCTTTATTATTTCTCCATTGATAGAGGAAATCAGATAAAGTTTTCAACACCTCCAATCTCACGCGAGTCGGGTCACGCGCGAAACTAAAGTCTATACACGTACGTGGTCGAGATTCTAAATCTGCTGATTTACACCTTCACACCAGATAATGTTACCACCACTCTAGAGGAAAAAAAGATTTTTATAAGCATTGGAGCCAGTCATTGTTATCGTGAATTAATGAAGGACTTTGTTTTATTCGAAGCACTCACTATATGCCTAGTAAGACGGTTCAAGCGTGGCAGTAGGCCTAGCATAGTAACAGTAGAGAAAGGTTTTGTCTTAAGTAATTTTTTGAAAGAAAGAAGACTGTTGTCGACTGTCTCGAGCACGGCGATTGCGAGAGTGAGTGGGAAGAAACGTTGTCGACACTTTCTCGACTGTAGTTTACAACGCCGAGCTTGATCATTTTCTCTATCTTTGATATAAAAGGATAGACAACTTTCTTCTGAAATTGTCTAGGTGTTGTGATGCCGAGACAACGTTGTCTTCTCAAGTTGTCTCTTTCGCACTTTTCTCAATCGGGCGCTTGCCATTATCAATCGTTATTTGGATACATATTTAATTAATTTTATATACAACGTACGACGACAGAGCATCCTTCTCTTGTCTAGGAAGAAACCTTATTGAGCCTGTTCGGGGCAAAGACAATTTCGGAAAAATCGACAGAGAATAGATCATCAGATCTTCAGATCTTCCTTTCTCTAACATATCATCTAAATCTTTTCATATCTTTAAAGCTATGGTATACAACCATTTCCTTTTTTTTCTACGCACTGCTAGTTTATCCTTATGTTTATCTGCTTTGTTATATTTGTATATATTTAATTTATTAGTAAGTATTATAGGTAGTTTATGTAGGTTTATTAAAATAGAGATACACCGCCGTCTTTTTGATTTTGTTTTGTCCTGTCAAACCAAAGGTTGTCTGGAATATATAGCTTTTAGCGATAAGACCGGCCATTGTACTTACCATCATTTTTGTGTATTTCTTTGTATTTTAATTTTGTTGGTGTGCAATTAAGAGTATTCTATTCTATTATGTTTTGATAGATAAGAATAACGCTTTAATTTACATCACACTTAAATTTAAAAACAGTTTAAAAAACAAATAAAAATTTAGGCAGATATACAAGTTGTGGTCAGAGCTTTGTGGTCTCTTCCAAGAGTAGACAAGGAAATCGCTATGTTAGCCATGCAGGTCGCACAGTGTTATGTTTGGTATTTCTCTGGTATTTCTCAAAAATGAAAAGATTCGTACACAAACTAAAGTCACTGACTTTGCCCAGAGGATTAGCAAGCTGAAGTAGCAGAGGGCAGGGCACATAGTTCGAAGAACTGATGGCCGTTGGAACAAAAAACATCATGCATGGAAAGATTACCCACGGGGCTATTTTAAAATGCCAGAAAGCTATCGGATTCGTCCGACAGTTTTTTCAGATTTGATTTCGAATCAGAACGCTATTTTGTAAACTATCAATCATTGATTTTGAATTAACAAAATAGAGTTACGTGTCGTAAAGGCATCCGAGCTTTATGATCAATCCGAAATTGTTTTTAATTAGCGATTTGGATTTGAAATCGAATATGAAAAAAACTGTCGGACAGGTCCGATATTTTTCTAATGTTTTAAAATAGCCCCACTGATAAATGTTGCTGGGAGCCGTGCAGCAAAAGAACAGTCGCTCTGAAAACCTATGGAAGCTTATGTTCATAAAATCCTATGGCTGCTAGGATGATGACTATTACCTTTACACCAGGGAGGATACGGAGCTTCGACTCCGACTCCGAAGTCGGATATTCCACCTCCGTTTCGGACCTCAGGTCCGACACTTTTAAACCGAAGGAAAACGCTTAGTGATATCGGCGGTGGCGGTCAGCGTGTACGAATAGGTACATGTCGCGCGGGGAATCCCCTTCCCCGCGCAGTTTCTGTCGTCTCTCACTTATTGTTTGTTACGCAATATAGATTCGCTTGAGATTCAGCATGTTTCCTCTATTGAGGTTTTCAGATCCAAAGTGTGCAAGCACTACCTCACCTTCATGAACGAAGCCTACAAAATGAGTGGTGTCCTGTAGATGCTCTGTCATTTATCCACTCTGTTATCTTTATATCATATGAGTTTATTTAGTTTTATTGTAACTATCTATTTATTAGTTTATCTATTATTTTTCAACTAGTGTTTATTGATGTGTAATATTTGAAAGTACGTTTATGGATAATACTCTATATATACATATTATATTATATATTATAAAAATTTTCCTGCTACATTATTTCATGAACTACCTACAAAAATATTTTTCTAACACTACGAAAAGGTTAACTGGAAGAGAATGCTTGCTAGCATTAAGTTCGCCTATGTACAGATTTATGTATTTTGTGCAATAAAGAATTTTCAATCAATCAATCAATCAATTGATTATTTGTTTTGTGCGACGTTTCAAGTAAAATTATCTGTTTTAGACTTGGACAATGAAGCCAAAATCAAGTGTTATAATTAACTACTTCATTGAACCACCACCACCTCCGACTCCGACTCCGAATCCGTCTCCGACAAACTAAGTTTAAAAACTCTGACTCAGACTTCGGTTCCGTTAAAACAACCTCCGTAACATCCCAACAAGTTATAACAATGTAACTACCATCAATCTGCTGGAAATGTAGAATTTTTATATTTTTAAAACCAAAGGAACTTTTAGCGATAAGACTAAATTGAAAATTTTAAAATTTCTCTGTATTTTCTTTGGTGCAAGAATTTATACGAATACTCATTTGTTCAAACCGTAGAGACACAATAGAACTCTTGGTTACGTCAATAATACTTAAACAATTAAATAGGCTTTATCTAACTTGTACCATCATTTTGGAGGTGCTAGAAACAGACAAGCATTTCATAATAGACATTTAAACACTGATTAATAAGAACTTAAGATTATAGCTGCTCCATCTACATGAGCATTGTCAAGGTTTTTATTAAATACCTAATTTAAATTCTAAAATGCTTTGTATGTCAATATGTAGCAAATATATACATTAAATTGAAATAATTATCTTTCTTTAGTAATAAAAGCAACATTTGGCAATATTGAATTACGGATCCGAATCTAAAAAGTCTTTAACTAAAAGTAAGCTACGAGTACATAAATAAATAAATATTGCAGGACATTTCACACAGCGCTATCTAGCCCCAAACTAAGCAGAGCTTGTACTATGGGAACCAGCTAACTGATAGAATACTTATATACTTTTATTTATGTAAATACATACTTATAATATATAGAGAAACAACCAAACCCGGAACAAATATCTGTATATCATGCAAACATTCGTTCCGCGGCGGGAATCAAACCCGCTACCTTCTGCATCTCAGCCGGCTATTTGCCCACTGCACCACTGAGGTTGTCATATCCTTGATAGGCTATAATTTATTTTAAAAATACGTGCGAAGCCAGGTTATGTCAGCTAGTCTACAATAATTTACTACTTCTGATAATCTAGCTAAGCCTCCCACACACTCGGCTCACATTTCAGTACCAAACTAAAACCTAACTTAATTCCACTAAGCTGGAAGCTTCAAAGCAATTTACTACGGCTAAAAGTATTTTTTTCTCTATTTACTTACTAATGGTACCTCGGGGTCTCAAGTGGTAAATAATAGTTTTGTGAGAATGATCATATGTATTATATTTATTTTGATTTTGCTTGACATTTCACACAGCCCCAAACTTGCAATACTTGCACTGTGTGGACCAGATAACTTAATTAGCGTAATTAACATATTACTTGATAATTTTAAATGTTTGTTTTAATAAATGTTTATTATAATACTATTCTGAGTACCCACTTACGCGAATACATGCACACACACACACACATACATACACACACACACACAAACACACACTGGGTACTCCTGAAATACTCATGCTTCTTAGCAGACTGTTGCTCAGGAGCACCTACACACTACACACATAAATGCACAATCAGAATTTAACTTACTTTAACTTATCCTAAATAATTTAACTTAAGCTACAATAACTTAATTTTATTTAACTTAAATTGTTTTATTGGTCAATATTGATATTTATTTATTAATATCGATATTTATTTGGATGTATACTTAATCGGAATAATCAAATCAACCAACGGAAGAGCGAGACCCTCTAACACATGTATTTTATACTTAAAAAAGGGTCCCAAACCTATGAAATGTAAATATATAAATTAAGTTTACTGAAATACATATATTTAATATTTGATTTGATATTGATATAATAATTATGTATATGTGCTGTAGTCATAATGTTTGTGGTGACATTTGTAATATAATTTATCTAGTGATAAGAACTGATTGTGTTAGTGTTCACCATGTTGATGCAAGAAATAAATAAAACAAGATAAAATGACTGATAGAATACTAAATACTTTTTTTGTAAATACATACCTATTTCAAATACATAGAGAAACACCCCGGAATAAATATACCCTTGCGCCATCTCGTCTATCCGGTACAGCAGTAAGTTGCGGCGGCCAATTCAGCCGATGATCTCAAGCGGCGCAAATATGAAATTAACGACAGAGCTTACGCATTTAAACCATTTGGGGTCAAGACCCTGGATCCATGGGGTACTAGGGCTCATTGCGTTTTCAAAATTATTTCTGGATGTCTGGTCAAAGCGACGTGTGATCCGAGAGCTGGCGCTTATCTGGGTCAACAGCGCTTATCGGGTCAACGCATAAGAATTGTAAGCCAACGGGGCAATGCAGCCAGTGTCTTGGGGATAACTTCGGCCTGCCAGTGATTTGGAGCACTTGAGCTATCTTTTAATCGCTTCAGCGGTCTTTATATGATAAAACTTTTTCTTATGTAATTTTCAGTCATGTTAATAATTGTATGCTATTTCGGGGATAAAAAATATTATTCTAGTGTCATATGGCCCCACAAGATGTTAAAATATGTATTTTTTTAGTTCGATTATTAGTTTACCTACAGATAGATAAAATACTGTCATGTTTGGAAACGTTGTTCCCGATCGGTTGTCGGAAACGGCCAGCGTCGGCTTATCACAAACTGTCAAACTTTCATATTCCCTCTTTGAATAGACGTGGCTAACGTTTTCCAAAGGATTACTATAGACTGCCACAGACTATGCTCCAGTATTTATACGCTAATGTTAAATAACTAACGTATATCAAATAAAAGTTCGATCATGTCTAGAGTACTGTTTTCACATCTGGGACGGATCAGCGAAATACCAGCTAGAGGCTCTAGATTCAATTTAGAGAAGAGCCGAGAAACTCATTTGCAATGACGCGTTAGCAGATGCAAAGCTCCACAGCCTCGAGCATCGTCGAAAGGTTGCAAGCCTCTCGGTTTTTTATCGGTTAAGTTTCGGAGAGTATGCTGCGGAGTTATTCAATCTGTTCCCACCATCCCCATTCTATTATCGGACAAACAGACGCTCCGCGGTGCACCACCGCTACATGGTAGACATACCTTCCACGCACTTAGCGGTACTCTTCCTCCTTTATTATGCGCACCGCCAAGGAATAGAACGCCTTGCCTGAGTCTGTGTTTCTTGATAACTACAACCTAGGGTTTTTAAGTCGAGATTGAATAGGTTTCTTCTAGGCAAGCGTAGGCTACATCATCGCTTACCACCAGGCGAGATCGTGGTCAAACGCTAGATTACAATTTATAAAAAAAAATATACATATATATTATTATATATATGTATATTTTACGTGCATGTATCAGAGAAAGGTAAAACGATGGTAAAATAAATAATCGAGATCCGATGGGAGACGAAGGTCAAAGATATTTGGAATCCTAAAACAAAGATAATAATATGGTGTTGGGCAGAACTCCTGGTAAGGCGAAGTGATGACAGGTGGAGTAAGGTGCTAACTGAATGGCATCTACGGACAGGGTACCAAAGCGTCAGTCATCCAGCAGCGAAATGGGCAGACGATGTGGCATACATCGCGGGTCGAACCTGGATGAGGCTGGCATAGCACCGTGGAGAATGGCACAAGCATATGAGGCCTAAGTCAGCAATAGGTGGAGTCAGGCTGCTAAAACATCATATCAGCCACAGGATATCCACTGCTGAACAAAGTCTTCCCCTATAGACTTCCAGGGTGACCAATCTTGTACGCTCACTACCGTATGATTCCCAACAACCTCTATCAGGTCGTCTTTCCGTTTGCGCTAAGTTTGCATATGCGGTTGCGGAGCGCAGTCGAGCCCGAGCCAATCGCTTCCAAATCTGTCTACGCTTCGCGAATTCGTGCTCTTTCGTGCTTGACTCGCCTAACGTAGACAGATCTTCAATTTACGTCTCTTTTATCCGTTTTACGCTTCCAGTATTGTAGAGAACCCTAGCATAAACATGATTGCAGTAACAGACAAATCTGAACCATAGATATTAATTCCATATAAAAGGGTATTCAGAATTTAGTTGAAACAAACGCTGGAAAGCTTTTATCCAAATTGTTACCACTTTGCAGTAAGGTTAGACGAAAATAAGATAGAACCGTATAGAACTGAAAGCTCATTTATAAATTAAGTACCATATCCAAAAAGTATTTGAATTGATTACTTAATTTAACATTAGTAGTGCGACATTAATTTAAAACAGTCATCCGGAATTGTATTAACTGATTTTAGAGGTGAGTTTAAAACCGATCGCTTGAATATTTATCCAGTAATCCATACATTTCCAATGAACAATTTTGAACGTTAATCGACGGTGCCTTTGTGACCATGCCGCTTAGTCAGTTTAACAGTCACCCACTTACATTATGAATTAATATGATCTGTTTACCTAATTTATACAGGCTGTAAATTTGTTACATGCACATTATGTGCGCACACATCTAAGGTCAAAATTGGCTATGCTAGTCATCAAAGAGTGCATCGACAGAACCAAGCAGGAACAATGTCACCGTAGCCGAAATGGGCCTAGCTGACACCATCATTTTAGGACTTGAGAGTCGTTCGAAAATTAAAAGTTTTCTTTCAAAACTAATTTGGAAATAAACTATTTTACAACAATACTAGCCATGAGCCCTACACGTGTTTTTATTTAATGTCGAACACGTACCCGTACATGTAGTCACACTAATATTATAAATGCGAAAGTTTGGATGTTTGTTTATTTATTTGTTTGTTACTCAATCACGTCGTAACGGCTGAACAGACTACTTTACAGACTACTTTTTGTTGACAAGCAACGCGTGCAAAGCCGCTGGTAGAAGCTGGTATAATATATATAGTAAGGATAAGTAAAAATCATGAAATCTTTTAAAACGAAGTTTAGAAATGTTTACACGAATGAATACCTGAAAAATCAATACACAATCACCACCGTAACGCCATAACAAAAAACGTGGTTAATACGTATTGGAGTTTCACTTCCATGACACTTCCATATATTCGTTGTCATTGAACGGGTTTAAGTTGGATCCCGTTTATTTGATAGTTGAAAAACGAAATCTGCGCAATTTTGGACCTTATTGTCGTGAAATTAGAGCCTAGGGATTCCAGTGTATTGTCGTGTCTAAGATAATAAAAAAGATAAATAGAGGCATTAACTTGAACGGCTAGTGGGTATTATTTGCAATGTAATTTAGCTTTAATGGGGATGTACCAAATCTTTCGATGCGGGGACTGTAGGTTCGAATCCCAGCCATGCACCAATGGAAGTTAGTAGCAGGTACAGCACTTAGTTATAGCTATGTGCGCTGTGTTCCGGTTTGATTCAAATATTAAACCATTAATTATTTACCCATACTTTTTAGTTCCTCGTAGATATATAAGAAATAATGATAAATAATGCCTAGATATTTTATTTTAAATTTGACGACCTCCGTAGCGCAGTGGGCGAATAGCCGGCTGAGACGCAGCGGGTTCGATTTCCGTCGCGGAACAAATGTTTGCATGATCTACAGATATTTGTTCCGGGTCTGGTTGTTTTTATATATAAGTATGTATTCACAAAAAAAAGGATATAAGTATTCTATCAGTTATCTGGTTCCCATAGTACAATTTCTGCTTAGTTTGGGGCTAGATAGCGTTGTGTGAATTGTCCAGCAATATTTATTATTACTTTTATCATATTTTACACAGCGCTATCTAATAGTAGGTCCAAATGCAAAACTTGTAGGATAAATAAGTTACAGTGCATCCTCGTATCAAGAGAAAGGTTGCGGGTTTAAGTCCTGTTCGACTTGAAAGTTTTTAAGATGGTTTTAAAAAAGGAAAATAAGTTGTAAAAACATAATAAAGACTCCTGGACCCGGAACAAAATATCTGTAGAATATCTATTCTTTCCGGGTCTTTGTCGGTGATGATTGTGATGATCTCATCATCATCATAAGGATGCCCACTGCTGAACATAGTACTCCCCTAAAGATGTCCATAGCGATTGATCTTATGCGGCCTGCACCCAACGGCTTCCAGCAACCTTCATCAGATCATCTTTTCATCTAGTGGGAGAGGGGGGAGGGTCCTACGCTACGCTTTCCAGTGCGTGGTCTCCACTTGAGAATCTTTCTAACCCAATATTCAGATATGTAGAATATCTATAGACGCGGTGAGAATCGAACTCGCGACATCTTGCGTCTCAGCTGGCTGCCTATTGTACACACGGCTACACATCAAGCTATACATTTCCAGTATAAGCTGACCTCGCATTGTGTAGGCTTTTCGTAGAATGAGAGGTCAGCTTATACTGGAAATGTATAGCTTGATGTGTAGCCGTGTGTACCACGGAAGTACACAAGTGTTTGGGCCCAATACTATTTAACCAATCGCTTCACTATGTTAATGGTTTCGGCACAAAGTGGCCACTATAAGATACCTTTTGGTATTCTACTGACACAATCTATATTCAATAACCGCCGCGTTGCTATGACAACTCCATTCTCTGCTATGAATTTGGCAGTTTATGACAGGAACAACAATCATAATTGACGACCGAAGTGTCTCAGTTTCAAGATTGGGCAAAAAACGCTTTTGTCGATCTGTCTGTTCTCGCCTACAGGCAGTGTTGGGCAAAATGTAATCTAACTACTGATTACTAACTACGATTACATTTTGTAGTTAGTAATCAACAGTAGATTAAATAAAATAATCGTATTAAGTAGTTAAAAATTTTGATTACTAACTACAAATTGTAGTTGCAATCACGATTACATGTTTACTTATTGCAACTACTTATTTTACCCCGTGGGTTAATACATTAATGAAGTTTTAGTTGGAATTTGCTCAAATTGATTTGGAGATCTCGCTTCGATCGATCAAATATAATTTAATAAATAATAAACAATACTTATTATTATTATATATTAGTCTTATTATTATTTCCAAGTTATCAAGATGTTTGAGAAAAATTGCTGGTTTTATTTATCAATCTCATCGACAAAATAATAGATATATATACGTATACATCTAAGTTATGTACTTATAAATAAATCGAATAAGGTTTACAAATAATTATGTGGTTACATAAAATTACCTCCATTAGCTATTGATTAATTAACGAATACTCGTAAATATAAACTTTAAAACATATTTTCTTACAAAACGAGATATTCTTAGAACTAAAGTAATCAGTAGTTATAAATTAATAAATAAATGTTGCTGGACATATCACACAGCGCTATCTAGCCCCAAACTAAGCATAGCTTGTACTATGGGAACCAGATAACTGATAGAATACTTATATACTTTTTTTTGTAAATACATACTTATAATACATAGAGAAACAATCAGACCCGGAACAAATATCTGTAGATCATGCAAACATTTGTTCCGCAGCGGGAATCGAACCCGCTACCTCCTGCGTCTCAGCCGGCTATTCGCCCACTGCGCCACGGAGGTCGTCAATACTATAATTACTCGATTACAGTAATCAGATTAACGATTACTTTGTGTAATTTGATTACTGTAGTTAGATTACAGGTAATCATAACTACTTGTAGTTAACTCATTGTAATCGTAATTAGTAGTTAGATTACAAAATAGTAGTTAACTACGCCCTACACTGCCTACAGGTCGCATTTTTCAATCGATTTTGACGAAAATTGGCACACTAGTTCCTTGATTTATTTAAATGTTTTAGTCAATCGGGATTTTTCATTGGGGTGAAAAGGGAGAAAGTTTGCTGTAGCGTTATTTATCGATAAATTTTAATAAAATTTGAGAAGCATACCAAGAATTTCATTCTATACAAGATGTTAAAAAAATCCAAAAGGAGTAGAAGTTTGATGTAGCGTTATACATGGAAGGATTTAAATTATTGATTTTATTTCGGAAATTTTATACCTACCTAGATAGACCAATCAGACTACGTTGTCCTCTCTGCGTTCACAAGACAAACCCGTAGACACCAGATTCGACCTCCTAAGACCAAGGAAATGCGAGTACCTAATCGATAAAACATAAGTAAGCCTGTTAGAATATTCAAGTACCTGAAATTCGATTTAAAATTAGACTTTCTTCTTTAATTGTCGCGCGACGCGAGTTCTACTGTTTTCATAGAGGTCGTTAATGGTATGGCTCCTAAATCGTTATTCTTCAAAATATGCAGAATTGTACCCTTTATTGCACCCCTTGTAATCAACCTCTTTACGATTCACCGGGTACCTCAGGGGGTACAAACTAGCGATGATTAAAGGGATATAAATGATCGGATACCGCGGTCGTTGTACTGGCTGTGGACAATGCGCTATTGTCTCATCTTTGATATCTCTTAATGCATCTGAGCGAATCCCGTACGGTTAGAATTGGTACGACTAAATCATAAATGACGACCGTTGGGGCAGAAAGGTCCTCGAGTGGAGAACACGCACTGGAAAGCGCAGCGTAGATCGCCCCCCCCCCCCCCACTAGATGGAAAATCGACCTGTTAAAGGTTGCTGGGAGCCGTTGGGTGCAGGCTGTATAAGATCGTTCGCTCTGGAAATGTATGGGGGAGGCCTATGTTCAGCAGTGAATATTCTATGGCTGATATGACGTCCTATGGCTGATATGACGTCTTATGGCTGATATGACGTCCTATGGCTGATATGACGTTCTATGGCTGATATGACGTCGTATGGCTGATATGACGTCCTATGGCTGATATGACGTTCTATGGCTGATATAACGTCCTATAACTGATATGATGATGATAATGAGATCATAAATAAACAAGACGGGTCAAGTAGGAGTAGGACTCGCACCGAGGGTTCCAAACCTAGATATAGAGTTATTTATTTTACTTAGAAAACTTTCATAATTTATTTCAATCATTATTATATATACAGCATTTATCACGTACCGTCTTATTGGTGTTTCGACCAACAATGTTTCGGTTCAATTCGTGAACCTTCATCAGGGTGAACATTGTCGGTCGATACACCTTTAAGGCGGTACGTGATAATTCCCGTATATATAATAATGAGGTTTATTTATATTTGTTAAGCAACGTCATCTGGTTATTATGTGACGGGTAAACTTTTAAGAGATATATAAAAAAAAACTGTTCGCAGTTTGTATTATAAGTGGTTTATGCTCAATGCATACATATCTGTGTTATCTAAGTTTAAATTATCATCGTCTTCTTCCTGCCCTTTTCCCACACTACGCGGGGTCGGCACAACATGTATTCCTCCTCCACACCTTTCTATCAGCCGTCATCTCCGTTGTCACTTCCTTCCCACCCATATCATTCTTCACACAGTCTATCCATCTCTTCTTCGGCCTTCCTCTACATCTATATCCATCCACATTCATATCTAACACTCTTTTAGTCACAACGATACATAAGGACAGGTTTTATGATTGCCTTGTAAATTTTTCCCTTAGATTTCAGGGCATTCGAGGATCGCACGTTGTTCCTGTAACCTGTCACTTTTTCATCCATCCCGCGTTTATTCTATTGTTAACGTCTCGGTCTATGTCGCCCTCGTTTTGGATCAGTTTAAGTTATCATAGTTATATAGTATAGTATAGGTATATATTAGGTATGTTTTTAGTTATAAGCTTGCTAAGTACCTACTTAAATAAATAATTATTTGATTTTTTTTTTGTTCCTATGGTTGATAATAATAAGTTATATTAGAATAGATTAGATAAGACAAGATTTTTTTTAGTGTTAACAAAAATTACACAATCAAAATATCGTTAAATATATCATACTAGCTGATTAATCCGCAGTTTTTCAATAATTCGTAGTTCTCCTCGGATAGTGTAGCTTCCCAACAGTGAAAGAATTTTTTAAATCGGTCCTTTAGTTTTAGAGCCTATTCAATAGAAACAAACAAAGAAACAAATCTTTCCTCTTTATAATATTAGTAAAGATACAACGGCATTACAGCTAAAAGCGATATCTTTCAGACAATCCTTGGATGTACAGGATCTATTTAAACAAATGATGATAATAATTAAGATGTGCAAATTAAACCTGAAATTGGGTGTGTAAGCTGTTTAGTTGCAAAAAGGATCTTATTTGCTTAATTAGGTAATTTTGCACCCACCGTTGCACCCTTATTTACCGTACAGTGTGACTATCAGCCCACCGCTAAGGGGGTTGAATGAGCGAACGAGGTAAGAGCTATATTGTGTAAGGGATGAAAACTTGGGCACTGCGAACAAATAACCATTGTTTTACATCCCTCTTGGTTTGTGTGGACGGCGCTTTACGGGTGTTACGGATAGTGTTTTAAATATGGTGTTTTGTGAAAATACTGGTTTGTTAACACCTCGCTTGATGTAAACATATCAGCCATACAAATAAATAAATATTGTTGGACATTTTGCACAGCGCAATTGACGTTTCAAAGTGATCACTGTGATTATAATGAATATAAAGATTTAGTTTTTGAAGTAAAACTTCTTTACGCACGCTTGAATTGGGGAATAAGCTGATGAATGCACGAAAAGAGCGTTACAAAAAGTGTGATCGGGCGAGGCGAACGGAAGTTAAGAGGTAGATATAGGTAAAAGTTAGTGAAGATAGAAAGAGAGAGTTACGTTTCGTATAACACTGTAGGAGCAAGAGAGAACAGTGTGCGTGCACATTTTCTTTCTCTCTTCCTCTCATAGCCAGTGAATGAAATATATATATATATATCTCAGTTAGTACTTCGTTTGCGAGTTTGCTAGCGTTACGCGAACGGTTATTTATTGATTATTTTTCGTAATTTCATTTACTTCTTGAACCAATTTATAAATTAAAATTTTGAAAAAGAAGCTTTATTTCAGTCGTGTGATCTAAAGCACACTCGTTTTTTTATTTTGATTTGGGTATCTAGCCCCAAACTAAGCAGAGCTTGTACTATGGTTACCAGATAACTGATCGAATACTTATAAACTTTTTTTGTAAATACATACTTATATTACATAGAAAAACGTCCAGACCCTGATTAAATATCATTCTGTAGATCATTCAAACATTTGTTCTGCGGCAGGAATCGAACCTGATACCTACTGCGCCTCAGCCAGCTATTCACCCACTGCACCACGGAGGTCGTTGATTGCAGGACATTTGGTCTCCCCCATAGTAAGTACTGTGTCTTTCTTTGTGCTTTTGTGTCTACGTGTTACTAGTGTTGTGTGTCTGTCTATTTGTGTCTATTTCCCAATAGGATAGACCGATTTGTACTTGGTTTTTTGCAATAAAAAGATATTTTTTCGTGGTGGTTTTTATCTATCTCAGTTTTATAACCCTTATACAAAAAATGAGCTTTTTTAAATTATGTAAAAATTAACTTGTGGTGTTAGTGATTCTCATTATAAGTGTCAAAAACTAGGAGTTTCACAAAACTTCTAAAATCCCACTACTACCTCTAACACATTTAACAAGCGTTCCTAAGTGCTAGACAGTTTATTGTTACGGCGGGTTTAAAGATAACAGAACGAAGACACTTAAATACCTATTTACTTGAGTTGTAGTTAGTTTTATTGATTGCCCCTTTTGGGAAACGGGCGTTAGTATATACAGGGTGATAACATTAAAGAGGGAAAGTACTCGTTAATTTTATTTACTGAGGATTCCCGATGAGTAATACGCATACCTAAATTAGAATAAATACAATAGACGCGCTCCCTGTGCAATCTTTAAGAATACAAACACAACTAATGCAGGCAATATAATGAAAATACATATTTTGTTTATTTCGTTATTCTGTACTTTTAAACATGACATGCCCACAATAAGTAAAATGGCCTTAACGGAAGACCAGCAAAGGTTGTTGCAACCAGCACATGTTGAGTTAAGGGCCATTTTGTAACTTGATACTTTGTGTTTAAAATAAGATTTGTTATTTGTGTGTTTTTTTTACTTTACTTATTTTATTTGTTTTTAAGGGTTCCGTAGCTAAATGGCAAAAAACGGAACCCTTATGGATTCGTCATGTCTGTCTGTCTGTCCGTCCTTATGTCACAGCCACTTTTTTCCGAAACTATAAGAACTATACTGTTGAAACTTGGTAAGTAGATGTATTCTATGATCCGCATTAGGATTTTCACACAAAAATAAATAATACAATAGATTTTTTGGGGGTTCCCCGTACTCAGAACTGAAACTTAAATTTTTTTTTCATCATACCCATACGTGTGGAGTTGGATAGGTCTTAATAATTAATTTGAGGTTTTTAATATCATGTTTTTCTAAACTGAATATTTTGCGCCAGAGACACTTCCGAAGTGGTAAAATGTGTGTTACCCTCCCCCCTCCCCCTCCCTGTAACTTCTAAAATAAGAGAATGATAAAACTAAAAAAATTAAATTGGTTTAAACGTGATCTAGTAAGTAGTTTTTTTTAATACGTCATAAATCGTAAACCGCAATTTACCTTTCATTCAATCAACTAGATAATGGTGCTGAACCCTTTGTGCGCGAGTGCGACCCGCACTTGAACGCTTTTTTATACATTAACTTTAGGTATGTTGCAAATAAAATTTTATTCTATTCTATTCTTAAATTGGCGAGACTGAACCCACACCAATTAAAAACCATGTAATAGCCGTTACGAATAGCCAGCTGAGACGCAGGAGGTAGCAGGTTCGATTCCCGCCGCGGAACAAATGTTTGCATGATCTACAGATATTTGTTTCGGGTCTGGTTGTAATAATAAGTTAATAAGTAATAGTGTCTATATATTATAAGTATGTATTTACAAAAAAAAATGTATATAAATATTATATCAGTTAACTGGTTCCCATAATACAAGCTCTACTTAGTTTGGGGCTAGATAGCGCTGAGTGAAATGTCTAGCAATATTTATTTATTTATGTATGTCAAGTGTAAGGAAAAAACTCATGTGACTATAAGACTGTGGATGGTTATAGCAGTGGAGGAAGGCCAAAGAAGAGATGGATGGACTGTGTGAAGAATGATATGGATAGGAAGGAAGTGACAACGGAGATGAAGGCTGATAGAGAGATGTGGAGGAGGAATACATGTTGTGCCGACCCCGCGTAATGTCAGAAAAGGGCAGGAAGAAGAAGAAGTATGTCATATACATAGGCCTCCATAGATTTTCAGAGTGACCGATCTTATGCAGCCTGCACCCATCGGCCAGCTACCATTATCAGGTCACCTTTTCATCTAAAGGTGGCTGTTTTAAGATGCACTTTCCAGTGTGGGGTCTCTTGAGAACTTGAGAACCTTTCTGCCCCAACGGCCGTCAGTTCTTTGTGATATATGACCTACCCACTGTCCCTTCAGCTTGTAAACCCTCTGCGCTATGTGTTACGATGTATATTGGTTTTTAGGGTTCCGGACCCAAAGGGTCAAACAGGACCCTATTACTAAGACTCCGCTGTCTGTCTGTCCGTCTGCCACCAGGCTGTATCCCATGAACCGTGATAGTTAGACAGTTGAAGTTTTCACAGATGATGTATTTCTATTGCCGCTATAACAAAAAAGGTTTAAAAACATAATAAAATAAATATTTAAGGGGGCTCCCATACAACAAACGTGATTTTTTTGCTCGTTTTTGCTGGATATTGATACCGACAACAGGTAGACGCTTGAGATATTCACAGAATAATTAATTATATATTCACTATAAAAATAAATAATTAAATTAAAATAAAATTAATATTTACGGGGGGGCTCCTATACAACAAACGTGATTGTTTTGCCGTTTTTATAGATAATGTTACGGAACCCTTCGTGCACGAGTCCGACTCGCAGTTGACCGGTTTTTATTTTTTATGTACTAACATTTAAAATATGTTAGCTATGATGAACTTTAACATTAACCATTAGGCTATAATGACTAATTTAATGCTCATCTACCTGTTTTGTAGATATTGTGTAGATTAAGAATTGCCATCTCCGTAGCACACTAAGCGACTTTGAACATTCTTATGAGTACACATCCCACTAATATTACTAGTGGTTCGCCCCGAACTGAGATCTCGCAAGTATCCCAAAACACAAAAGAAAATATTCTCAGGGCGTCTCGCGCAACGATGGCTAAAAGTGATTAGCGGCTAAACATGTTTAAATTTTACGTATTTGTATGATTTAACAACTCTTAAATCATACAAATACGTAAAGTTTAAACATGTTTAGCCGCTAAATAAGTTTAGGCAGCGTTGTGCAAACCGGCCTTAATCGTTGACTAATAAAATAGTGGCACGAAATAAGAACCACAATACTTCATCTACAGTTTCATTTAAATTACAGGTAACGGGAGTTCATGTAGTGTGGTTTTTCTATTTTGGGGTACAAATTGCAGTTATTCAGGATTTCAGACTTTTGCCTATATTTGTGTCACTTAAGCTACACGCGTACCAAATTACAGCACTGGTGTACCCTGTGAATTTTGTCAAAGTTCAGTATTTATTATGGCTAATAACTATAGAAATGTAAAGAATTTATTAAAAACAAAAACGGAGTCTAAATTTACTAATGAAGACCTTTCATTTAACGTCCCATTTGAACTTATAGTCTTATTTTCATTTTGTTCACCCCTCTTGAACCCCAATATCCCAACAATCCCCCACACCTTTTTAGCTCATTTAGTCACACCAAAATTGTGCCATCACTACCTACTTATGTATCAAATTTCACAATGATCGGATCAACGCTTCGAAAGTTATCCTCTGACAAACAAACATACATACATACATACAACACGGTCACATTAACTAGACGCTTGACCATGTGACGTCATTTTGGCGCTTAAGTGCGGTGTGGAAAAAAACAAGACAAATGCGAGTCCGACTCCCGCACGAAAGGTAACCATCATCTATAAAAGATAAGTTTCTACCTGGTTATTAAGATTGAGTAAAAATTGTTTAAAAATTAAGTTAATAAAAAATATTTATTTATTTTGTATGGTAATATACAACTACATATTCTGTGAAAATTTAAAGGTGTCCTGTTTACCGTTATTAAAATTGAGCATAAAATAGGAAAAACACACATTTGTTGTATGGCTACCCAATTAATATTTATTTATTTGGTATTTTCGGCTGCTTTGCCTTTTTTATTATTGGATACAATTCCCTTTTTCTCATATTTTCTTCAAATGGTATATTGTTTTCACGCAGCCATTGTTGCATTTCCCCTTTTAATGAAGTACTCGTGGGCTGCTTCACCGATTGTGTTGAATGGTAAGGCGCATTATCAATGAAAACTATTCCATTTGGCGGTAAATTTGGTATCAGCTTTTCATTAAGCTATTTAACAAAACTGTCTGTGTTCATTTCGTGGTGATAATCGCCAGTTTTGCTTTTACACTTATATAATAAGTTGGCACCTGGAATAAATTCGTTTTCTCCTCCGGCATGTACGAGAATTCACCGTTGACCAGGGTTAAATTTTTTTTTCACGCTACTGTCGGTACTGTTTTGCCAGCATTTACTAACAGTATAGTGTGAATGGATCCACGTTTCATCCAGGTAGGTAACCGGTTTTTTATCTGCGCCAAGGTCATTGTTTTCTTTCATTCTGCGCAAGTAGCGTTCTCTCCATGCGGCGATGTCGGGCTTTTCAACCAGCACCGTACGCGTACTTTTACACTTTTTAAATCTGTAGCCCAACTGATTTACTAAAATGTTTCTGAGGTAAGTTTTTTCACCTTGGAAATTCAGGTCTCTCTTAACAGCTGCCAAGATTTTCTTTAGGGTGGGGACTTCTTTTATCACAGTGTAAAACTGTTTACAATATTGTGTATTGCGCAAATGTCAAAATTATCAACCACAATTTTTTTCTTTGAAGGTTTTTGCTTTTTGACTGGTGTGGATAATTTTACTTCCCTGCTAGTATTTGGAGTACTGCTAGTATCGTTACTCATACTGCTCGAACTAGCTCTTGGACTAGTGTCGGGAGAAGTACGCGGCGATGATAAACGTGCCATTTTAGCCTCTTTTTTTATCCGAGTAAGAGTACTTCTTGATATTCCAGTTGCGGCACAGGTACGTTTTTCAACCTGATTCACCGGTATGGAAAAACGTTTATTTTTCTTCTCATTCTCGAAGAACTATAGCACTTTTAACACGAGATTTCTCCCTTCACTGTGTATAACTTTCCCCATGTTATTCTGGTTTGAACACAGTTCAACAGTTAATATTCAACAATCAACAGTAACAAAAAACTTAACAAAACAATAATCAATACAAAAACTATATAACAAAAACAGAAAACAAGCCAAATTTAGCAAGAAAATTAGCCAAATTATCGACGCGAGTATCGGTGACAAAGATGCTGACCGTACTGACACTTGCCGGGCGAGAAAAGGGAATGCGGGGGGAAGCGGGCGGGGACTCGCATTCCAGCGATGCGTCGAGTTAATGTGACCGCGTTGTACATACAATGCCGAGTAGCCCAAGTTGATTTAGATATCTCGCTTCGCTCGATCAATAACCAAGAAAGTTTGTGTGGATGTATGTGTGGGTGTTTGTTACTCTTTCACGTCATAACGGCTGCACAGATTTCAATTAAATTTGGTATGTACGTAGAAAAAAGCCTGAAATAACACGTAGGCTACGTTTTGTTGACAAACCGTACGTGCGAAGCCGCTGGCAGAAGCTAGTGGTAAATACCGTCTTATGAAACTTACTTTACGAAAGTTTTTTTTTGCTAATCAAGGTTCACTATACCTGATCTGCCGGTGGATTCGCACGCGTGGTTTATCCTAAATTTCATTGTAATATTTCCAGCCGTTTAATCGTGAGAACGTAACAAACAGACAAACAAACACAGTTACTTTTGCATCACACTTCACACTAATATAATAAATGCGAAAGCTTAGATGTTTGTTTATTCATTTGTTTGTTTGTCATACAACCACGTCGTAACGGCTTAACCGATTTTGATTCAATTTAGTATGTACGTAGATTATAACCTGGATTAACATATAAGCTACTTTTTATCTCATAAATCAGGTCGCATAGAATAAAAATGGGATGTCAAGTCAAGTTGCAACAGCGAGTTTAGCTTTATTTCTAGGTTACCTAGACATGTATAGTGTAACGCGTACATAGTCACGGGCAACAGCTAGTTTATAATATTTTATAGTAATAATGAATATAATATAATCCGCCCTAATATAACGGTAACCGTTTCTTATAAAACCGAGGCTAAGTTCTCTATTCCCAATGGATTTCAATACAAGTTGTCGCTTTGAGCTAAATAGCGGACCAACTGACAGATTTAGAACGCCTCCCAGTAGATACGGGAAATAGAGATCTGTTTAAGTGACAACCAGACAGAAAGGTAGTAATAGTTGTTATATGGACCAATTTATTTCATATTTGTATGCAGTGACAAAGTAGTATTGCTGTGTTTCGGTTTGAAGAGTATGGTTGCCAGTAAAATTCAAATCAAATCATTTATTTCTCGTTTTTAAAACACATTCTGATAAAAATAATACACTTAAAATTGTTCCTAAGCACTACTCAAATATTCCTTTTTACTAAATAACTACATACACTATTTACATTTATGTATATTACATATATTTATCCTAGGTCTGGATGTTTATCTATATATAGAATAGAGTATGTGTTTACAAATAATATACCTATATAAAAGAATTATATCAGTTATCCTGATTCTCATACTACGAGCTGATATTGACTTTTACGGGAACGTTATTAATCTTTTTAACAAAACTGATTTTAAATTTTTGTAAAAAGTTGTTTAATTCAAAAGGGTGTTAAAATAAGATTCAAAATCATTTCCGCGTACAAAAATCCTTTGCCATGCCATGCTGTCAGTCAGCGCCGGCCCTGAGACCAAGTTTATTAGAGATGAATGCCTCAATCAAAATTACATTAATAAGGCACATAATGCGTAGATGGTCGGTGATAAGCAACCAGCCGAAGCTCTGAGAATGCAGCGGATTCGTACATTTAATACATAATTCATTAACAAGTTTTAAAATCAGGTTTGAACTGATATGCTTAAAACTAACAACAAAATACATTAATAAAACAAATTGACTCTTCACCAAAAGCCGGTTATTAAATCTCTACGGCTGAACCGGGACTAAAGTTGTAGGTACTGAATTTTATGATGCCCTCGCGTGCATAATCAATTAATCAAAAAATAGTTAGTTAGTAAGTTAATGATAATGATTTGAATTTGGAACCTCACCTGTAATAAAATTTTAACCAAAGAGACCCAGACAATAAAAAACGTAAATCTAACAAACCTCTGCACAGAATCCACCATTAGATTTGGTTTTCATTGTCTCGCATAAAGTGTGATAAGTAGAGTAACTATTCTCCTCGTGGATATAGCTGTCTGCATCTTGACAGGACTAATGCCCGGTTTCTGAGGTACATTTATCGGTAGTTTATCTATCCGTTAGCACTATTGGTTCGATAACTTGTGAAAGTGCGTTTCTGAACAACACATTTTAAAATAAACTCCGTTTATATAGCTATGTAGGATAATTTAACTGGCTACCTGACACCGCTTATCGGTTCCATAACATTATTTGACGTATCCACGCCTGTTTCTTGGCTTCTACCGAAGTCCCATCCGTCTTTTTATTTTCATTTTTTTTTTTTTTTTTCAATTAATTTATTTCAGATGTCAAAAATCCATATTTGTTAGTAAACTTAATTATACATGTCAAATGGTTAGTACAATTGTGACATAACAACAATTTAATAACAATATATGTTGTATGTGAGCATCTAGTGTAGGTACTGCGCATGTACCATACAACAATGGTTTAGATGCTCACAGTCGAACCTGTTTGCGAACGTATTCAGTATACCGTTGGAGCTGGCCCGAATTCTGCGCCCCAGGGATGTGCACCGCTTGCGCATAGTGCTGTAGAAACAGTCCACTCGCGCCTCGGCGAACATCCCCGACGCGCTGCAGAACCGGGGCAGCCCAACCAGCACCCTGAGCGCGTTGTTGTATTGTATGCGTAGGGCGCTGTACTGTTTTTGCGTATAATTAACCCACAGGCTGCTCGTGTAGAAACTAGTACAGTAGGCTCGGAATAGGCAGATTTTTACATCAGTGGAGCAACGAGCAAACCTGCGGGCAATCATGTTTGCTCTTACAGACAACGCCCTCCGCTCCCTCTCAATGTCTACATCGTCTTTCAGGTCAGAGGTTATCCAATGTCCAAGGTATTTAAATTGATCAACTCGCTTCAGCGGCGTACCATACAATTTGATGGTAGGTATTAGCGACGGACATTGGCGACCCCTGGCCTGAAAGACCATGCATTCACTCTTTCTTACATTGTATTGTAGACCATGAAGTTGCGCATATTTTTCACAAATGCCTAACATTTTCGCTAAGCCACAGACTGAGGCGCTCAGCAGCGCCATGTCATCAGCGTAGCTAATATTATTGACCGCTACTCCGTCAATATGGCATCCGACACGCGCCCTGCTAAGCTCCTCTATCAGTGCGTTCACATACAGGTTGAAGAGCTTGGGTGAGGTGAGCCCCCCCTGCCTCACCCCGCACTCCAAACTGTACGGCTCCGAGTAGGCGCCCGACCATCTCACAACATTGACCTGATGTTGGTACCAAAACTTGAAAATACTTTGTACGTCATCAGGTAGCTTTATGTCTTCCAATTTCTGCCACAAGATGTCGTAATTCACCAGGTCAAATGCCTTCGAGAGGTCGAGGAAACACGCATAGATGGGTGTTCGTCTCTTAGTGTAGTATTTAACAGTTTGCTTTAGACTCAATATAGCAGCTTCTGTTGAAAGGCCTGATCTGAAACCGAATTGGTTATCATGTAATTGTAGATGTTGCTCTAATTGAGCACTAAGCAAACTGTCAAATACTTTCGCAACTATGGTAGCCAGTGAGATCGGTCTATAGTTGGACTTGTCACTTGTGTCACCCGTTTTGTTTTTCACGATTGGCACCACCACAGTTTTCATCATATCCGCAGGTAAGTATGAGTGTCCTACACATATGGTGTAAAACATCGCCAGCACTCCAGTTAGGTGCGGGCCAGCATTCCTCAAATGTTCGATGCTGAGTCCGTCATGGCCTGGAGACTTACCGCGCGACATAGCCTTTACTGCCAACTTAACATCTTTAGCTGTAAATCTAGTACCTAGCTCCCGCCCACACGGCTCAGTCCCGTTCACCGACTGTGATGGTCCCAATGGCGATTTAACAGTAAAGTGATCTCTAAACATGTTCGCTATTCCCTTACAATCATTAATACAATCCACACTCACAGGCAGGCCAGGCTTACTGTTCAACTTATTTGTGGACTTCCAAAAATTTCGAAAATCATGTTTTGAATGTTCTGCTGTTATTTTGTCCATTTTAAGCTGGTCACTGTGCTTCTGACACCATTTTAAACGCGATTTAAAGATTTTGCGGCTTTCCTGCATTTCGTTAAACACGCGACCTTCTTTAGGTTTACCATTGAGAACCCACATCTGGAATTTACACCTGGCCTCCCTGTGTGCTTCTCTCACATTGCAGTTCCAACCAGACACAGGTTTTTTCTTTTTAAATCTACTAACATTCAAATTATGACTTTCAGTCGCGGCCTTGCTCAAAACATTAACAATTTCCAAATACAATTGGTCAATAAAATGTCTATGATTACAATTTTTACATATAAAGTCAGCACAATTTACAAAAACATTCGGAAAGTCAATTAATCTTAATTTTTCATGGCATAATTTACTGTACAATTCAATTTGTTCTGATTTCCTTTCACCCCACACAACTTTATTAGTCACAACACTTTGAGTACATACTACTTCTGGTTTAATTACACCAAAGTCACATTCCATAATTAACGGAAAGTGATCCGACCAAATAACGTCATATTTTGGATATACATTAAGAATCGAACCTGCGGCGGCTTCAGTTACCAAACAGTGGTCTAGCCACCGTCTGGACCCGTTCGCCTCGCTTATATACGTATATGTATTTGAATTTAGTCCTAAAACTTCAACGTCCGCACATATCCATTTTTGTTCCATACTAAAACACGTTAACTCGTCAAAAAATCTCTCATTGGGATGGGCATTAAAGTCACTAAGTATATAAAAGGACCCAGTATTGTTGTTGTTTATAATAGCACTCACTAAGCTGAGACAATCCGTAAACTTCGAAAGATTTTCCGCTTTATCCGTAGGCATATAAACACTAGACACTAGGAACGACCTTTGGCCCATGGTAATTTTTATAGCGCACACTCGCTGGTTATCGCACTGCACTACGGACACATGTTGGAAAACACTTTTATTCCACAGTAGTGCGACCCCTCCGTAGGGCCGGCCGCGCAGCATGCCCGCCGTCGTGTCCACCGCTGAGGTCCCCGTGTAGCCGAACCGCTGGTCGATGTCTCCGAGAAACTGAATATCTTCTGGCAGCAGCCATGTTTCTTGCAGTGCAATAATGTCGGACGACCGGCACAGGTCTCTTACGTGGTCAACAGAGCGCTTAACGCTCTTACAGTTGAAGCTAACTAGTTTATATGTTGGTTTACTAAACATACTATTTAGATGGGCCGCCCACAGTGTCGCCACCGTTCATGTTATTCTTTGGCTTGAAATGTATGAAACGACGGAAAATAATCCCCTGCGGCCATAGCTTATCATCCAAAAACAATGGTAGTTTAGTCTCTGACACATAAAACTTGTAGGCATTGTGGTCCTTTTCACGTCGAAACATAATTTTCACCAAAGAAATCCTTTCTTGCGTTCTCTTATAGATATACTCGCTTATATCGGTCGTAGTGGTTTCTTTATGCACTTTGGTAATGAAAATTGGCACCTTCAAAACCGCTGCTCTAAAGTTTCCCCCCTCGTCCTGGGAAGAACCTGATGTACCGCGATAACGATAATTAATTCTCGGTTTTCTTCGCTGAACGACTTTCCATTCGCCCTCCGCCTTCATAGTTTCCGCAAATGATACTTTAAGAGCAGGCAAATGATTACTACCCGCTTTGTTAGTCATTGCGTCAACCTTTGCCGATGATAAGTCGAACAGCTAATGTTCGCCGTTCGGCTGCCGTATCAAACCGGTTTGACGACGCGTTGGCGCAGGCTGCCTCGCCTCCGCACTCCCCGCGCTTTCCTTGGCCTTCGTGGCCGGCCTAGCGGCGGTTGGCTCCGCACAATCGACGCTTTTACTCGGCGATATTTGTGGGTAGACTAGCGACGATTCGGCGTGGTTTTCTTTGGGTGAATTTGATAACATGTTACTTACATTGTTATTAACATTGTCCGTCATTGTCATATCAATATGCGATAGACCTATTAGGCCACTATCCAAACACGCAGCACCTCTTCTTGTGTTTATATGGATGTTTCGGTATTGGTACGGCGTTGACTCATCACCCTCAGACACAGAAATCCTGTTGCGCAATTCCAGTCTCAGCTCTTGAAGTTGTTCTGTCGTAACATATTTTGATTTTATATCACGTAACTTCGATTGCAGAATGAGTAGATCTTTGAGCAGTTTCGTAACATCTACGTGGTCAAATGTTACCGGTGGAAGTTTTTCTAAGTCGCGAGCGACAAACACCGGCATCACTTCGGGATCAGTCCCTTTAAATAGGGAGATGATATCTTCGACATCACGGCTCTCCTTCCCTTGTCGTTTGCGTAAGATTTTTCGTTTTTCGGTAGGCAGCGATTCAAAAGCGATTCAAATAATAACGTCTTTGATCGCACGATTTCATCACTTTTGAACGCCGACACACATATTCTCGTCAAACTTTCCTCGTCAATAATGGAAATTTTGTTTTGTACGTATGCTAACAATTCGTATATTACAATATTGCACGTATTGCACTTCACGGTGTCAGCCATTTTTTTCGTCAATTTTTATTAAATTTTATTAATTTTCGACTAGCTGACCAATCCGCAGCTTCGCACGCGTAGTTTTTCAATAAAAACGTTACTATCCTTCTTCGCAGTTGGGTAAAAAATAGCCTATATCACCCGGGGATAGTGTAGCTTTCCAACACTGAAAGAATTTTTTTAATCGGTTCAGTAGTTTTGGAGCATATTCAATACAAACAAATCTTTCCTCTTCATAATATTAGTATAGATTACGGACACAAACTCTTTGGCTACTTCGATTAGAAGCATCTTCTCTCGTTCAGTAAAATTTATACTACGTTTTACGGAGTAACCTTCCATTGTTCTATTACAAAAGAAATAAAACAATAAACGACGACACAAAATAACACAAAATAATACCACGCGCGATACAAAATGTACAAAATCAAATGTAGGTTACAGTGTGACTGTAAATGAGTTTATGAATTTGTTTTGTTTACTATTTTGACGTTTCTCTTTTCTGACGCCATGCCATTTTGAAAATGGCGTCATAATTTTTTTTTACTCAGTTGTTAATTGAACAATTAATATTTGTTATTACAGTCTTTGGACCTTTGTTTACCTTCGAAAGGTTTACTAATAAATGACGATTTGAAACATTAAAATCGATTTTAAACTTGACCTTTAGAAATGATCCATCTAGTGGCAGGTTTAGGAACTGGTTATTGGTTTCGTACGTATTTAAAGGCTGGTTGCATATTCAGAAACACAGCGTCAGTTAACTGACGGTTATCTAATACATAACTTTATCGAATCGATAACTAGTGAGACTTTAGCTTGGCACCTCAGAAACCGGACATTAATAGACAAAAACTTAGGTAGCATTATCTAGTATCCACATTATTCTTCTTTTTGCTCTTCGTGTCGATATGGTTCATATTATTTTAAACATCAAATGTTGTTTTGCCAATACTTGGCCACTGCAACTGCGTTATCTGTGGTGGTACAAGTATAAGGTGATGCAAGAATAAGGGCTTATAGGCAGCTTATAGGGCATCATCTTAGGGTCTGTACCGCATGGGCAACTAGACGCCGACTCTCCAATGTAGCCTTATTTACTCATATTTTGCTTGCTGCGACTCACCAGGCTGCAGGGCGTTAGAACCTGCGCTGGTTTTCCAATAATAATGATAACATAAAAGAAGGAAAAGCTCCGCAAGTACCTTGACTTGGATGGGATGTGGAATCAACGATCATCGTTCCGGTAGTAGTGTCGGTCAACGGACTGATAGCGAAGAGCGTCGACCACCTACAAGATACCGTCAGATACGGTCAGGCGGTACTCCTGGACTCGGCACGCATAGTCAGGAGGTTTCTCTCTGTAGCCCTAGCCACCGATCGCTTGGGCCTTGCTTGGTGGCTTACCATTTTAATATTTTTATAGTTTTTACTATAATGTACTTTTTTTAAATATGGTTTTAACATTTATTTCTCAAAAGAATTACAAATTCACTTACAAAGAAACTTACAATTTATCTTAAAAATAAAAAGGACGTGCCATTTAGCGTAGCAAACTATTTTGTACATATAACTGTGTGTAAGTCAATACTATAGATAAATAGATAGATAATTCTTTATTGTTACACCAAATTAAAATAACTTAACCTAGAAAACTTAAAGACTAATACATGGTAGTAAAATGTGCGGCCTTATCGCTCAAAGCGATCTCTTCCAGGTAACCTTTGGATGGAATGGATTGAAAAGACGTGTGAGGAGGCGGTGTTACAATAAATACCTTTTTATGTAGGATAAAAATAAATAAATACCTTAACCAAAAATATACCTACATATACTTACATAAATAAATATAAAATATATACTTTTACAATAAATATCGAAAGGAAGTACAATATTTACTTTAAAGAAGCCGCTAAGTATAGTTTGCAGACCTCATTTTTAAAAATAGGTAAAGATTTAGCAAGTCTGATGGAAACGGGCAAGTCATTCCATAATCCGACAGCTCGTACCGTAAACGAGTTACTAAAGAAGTTGGAATTATGGGATGGAGTTTTCAACTGGAGAGTAGTGGAAGAACGCAGATTGCGGGTATGGGATAGATTTAGGAATTCAAAGCATTGAGATACGGCGGAGAAGAAGAAGTAAATAGAATTTTATATAAAAGAGTTAGAATATGAGAATTCTGACGAGAGCGGATTGGCAACCCTATTCAAATTATAAAATAATATACGGGTAAAAAAAATAATATGTGGGTAGTTCTGTATTTGAATAAACAAGAATCGGACTAGTGCGTAGAAGTACCGCACCGTGCATGCAAAGTACAAAATACTTTGTAGTAAAAAAAATATTTTTTATAAACGAGTTTACAAATAAATATTATGTGATTATTATTTGATGTAACCATTTAGGAACATTCTCTTACATAAAAATATACGGGATTTATCACGTACCGTCTTACCGGTGTTTCGACCGACAATGTTTCGGTGCAATTCGTGAACCTTTATCAGGGTGAGTGCGATCCGCTGCGAATAATGTCTCGCCTCGCACTGCGCGCCGCAGCCCTCTGCGCGCGAGTGGACGGGCGCGGTTGACAGGCTGCGTCATCATCTTTATCATCACTGCTGCTCTCTTCGGTAGTTCTCGGTACAGGCAAACACACAACACTAAACAGGTTCACGAATTGAACCGAAACATTGTCGGTCAAAACACCGTTAAGACGGTACGTGATAAATCCCGTATTTTTATTAATGATGGAAATCAATCACGAATGATTTCTATGTAAAATTCTGTTACCTACTTCAGATTCCTTTTCAAACTTTGAAGGTTTTGTATTATACAGTGTACCATATAATCGTATTTTATATAATCAATCAAAGTTGCAAAGTAAACCAGAGCAGCTTCCTCATTGTCTTAGTAAAATGGCCATGACCGCATTAAGATATAAACTGCTTCTATAGCTATCATTGTAACAGACTTAGCAATCACATTTTGTATAATTGAATTGATTAATGTGTTTTATAATTTTCATTAATCAGGTACATATGAACGGTACAACCATTAAAATGGTAAAACAGTTCAAGTACCTAGGTCACTTACTGACGGAGACGCTGAGAGGTGATGACGACATCGAGCGAGAGCGGAGAGCGCTCGCCGTCCGGGGTAACATGCTCGCACGCCGCTTTACAAACTGCAGTCCAGACGTAAAACACACCCTATTCCGGGCATATTGTCTGGGTATCTACACATGCCAACTTTGGTCTAATTTTACTATTAAGACCATCAACATCATAAGGGTCCAGTACAATGATGCCTACCGTGCTCTTATAAGGTTGCCGAGATACTGCAGTGCGTCGAGAATGTTCTCCGAGGCGGGTGTTCCCGACTTTTTCGCTATCATCCGAATTCGCGTAGCGTCGTTTTGGAGTAGGCCGAGTCGCTCCAACCATAGCATAATGAGGGCTGTCTCTGACTAGATATACAGAAAATGGAATTTATAAGTATTGGATTTCCGTCCACCTGGACGGAAATAAAAAATGACTACACTGGAGCATCTGCTCCGTCGTATATGCTGTATTTATAACCAATTTCAAAAAAGGAGGAGGTTCTCAATTTTGTTGTATTTAGTGTATTTCATATCTGTATGTGATATGGGTCGTATTTTTTGTGCCTGAAATAAACAAATTTTATTTTATTTGTTTATTTTATTTATACAGGCTGTTTTATTGATATATTAGGACTTGATAATAAGGTAGTTTGAAAATTTGAAATTTATATGGTGACTTTTATTAACTTGAAAAAAAACCTATTTCACAGCAATACTAGCCATTGGCTTACCAGTGTCTTCATTTAATGTTATTAACAAAACACGTCGTCATCAAATATTTATACTTTTATTGAAAAGTGTCAAATATGGAGCCTACACATGTCAACGGTTTCTTTCTGCAAGCCTTGCACAAGCCTTGAAATAAAGAAGAAATTCTTCCCATAGAAGCTTATGCAACTCTTACACAAAAACACACCGCAGGTTAAGCTACCACAGATAACAAATGTCTGCAAAAATTACTCTGTTTAGAGCGTATTGTATCTCTTTTTACACGTGCAGTATATAGGCAAAATATACGCAGAAATACTACAATGTCTTACGAATCCAATAACGGTTTCAGGATGTGGTTGGGGCTGCCAAGGTTCTGTAGCGCATCAGGGTTGTTTTTAGACGCACGTACCGATGATTTCTACGCGATTATATGAAAAAGAACCGCATCCCTAATGAGCCGCATGCGTGGAAGCACCAACAGATTCCTGGCCGGAACATGAACGGTTGCCGGGAACATGAGCTCATCTATCATGAGGCACTGGATGGCTTTGCTTAAGCCGATCACATGCCTGGTGTCTCAGTAGATGCGCTCATGTTCCAATATTGCCACATTTATGTTTTATCGTATCTTTTTGTTTACCTACTAACAATATTTTTTAAGTTACGTTTTACTTTATATATCTAAAATCTGTTTAGTATTAGCGGCACCAAAGTCATTGTCGACCTGTGATAATCGGTGTACATAAAAAAGTTCTGCCATAAAAAGGTCTATTTGAAATGATTGCTATTCATTAGTCGTCGATCGTCATGCCCATTTTGCTAGTGCAATTAGAGGCAGAGCAGTAATTGGATCGTACTTGGAACTTCGATAATTGAGATCTTTCATAATTTAGTGGGCTTCATGAGTATTGGTATTCATTGCTCTGGTAGAAAGTTGGGTTTTAGGGTTCCGTGCCTCAAAAGGTAAAAAAAAGAACTCTTATAAGATCAATCATCTTGTCCGTCTGTCCGTCTGTCTGTATGTCCGTCTGTCTGTACGTGTGTCACCATCAATTTTCTCAGGAACGGGTGGACCTAGCGAATTGAAATTTATACCAGATACTGAAATCTATATATAAAAAATGTTCTGAAATACTCTATATATTATATACAACTGCATATATATATAAATTTGATGTTTCATTCGTATTCTCAATATATCTTAGACTTATTTTTTTATTATAAAATTTTTCCTGCTACATTATGTCATGCACTACCTACAAAAATATTTTTCCAACATTACGCAAAGGTTAACTGGAAGAGAATGCTTGCTAGCATTAAGTTCGCCTGTGTACGGATTTATGTATTTTATGCAATAAAGAATTTTCAATCAATCAATCAAATCTATAGTCCCTATTAGGTGTATAAAAATCAAGGTCCTGAGTCAACACCATAAAAATATATGGGTAAATTTAGATTTTCGCAAAAAATTGTTTTTGCTTTACTTGTGCTGTGAGAGCTTGCTTTTAAACAAAATTGACAATTCTAGGTCAACCGGAAGTACCTTATAGGTTTTGGGTCACAAAACTACGAGTATATGGTAGTTCCCGTTGACCTAGAATCACGAAACATGACATAAAGCGAGGTCTTACGGCACAAATACAGGAAAATTTTCAAAAATTATAAAAATTTTGACGCCAATTAAGATAGTCCTCTGAGTTGTATGGGCGCTCATACAATTTAGAGGACTAGCTTTATCAGCACTAACCTCAATTAAAGTAAATAAATAAAATTGTTCTATTGAATAAAATAAATGTTTAAGTGGGACTCCCATACAACAGACATGGTTTTTTGCTGTTTTTATAGATAATTGTACGGAACCCTTCGTGCGTGAGTCCGACTCGCACTTGGCCGGTTTTATTTGTAAAGGGATCGGCTTTTAATAGGAAGTTATTAAGGGTGTTCTATGTGTCGGAGGTAAAAGTTAAATTAAATTTCAAAATACATATTTTCCATCATGGTGGCCAACAAGCATAAAAAGGATGGAAAGTGGTTACTGCATGCCTCACCTCCTTCGCGTAGTAGCGGAATAGCCGGCAACATGCAGTAGGTTGCAATTTCGATTGCCGCCGCTGATAAAATGTTTATGCTGTTTTGTTTCATCTATATATTTTTTTTAAAACACATTCTGATAAAAATAATACACTTAAAATTGTTCCTAAGCACTACTCAAATATTCCTCTTTACTAAATAACTACATACACTATTTACATTTATGTATATTACATATATTTATCCTAGGTCTGGATGTTTATCTATATATAGAATAGAGTATGTGTTTACAAATAATATACCTATATAAAAGAATAATATCAGTTATCCTGATTTTCATACGAGCTTTGCATAAATATTGACTTTTACGGAAACGTTATTAATCTTTTTAACAAAACTAATTTTATTTTTTTGTAAAAAGTTGTTTAATTCAATTTTGAATTCAAATAAAACGTTACGGGCCGGCGCTGACTGACAACATGGCATGGCAAAGGATTTATGTAATGCGGAAATGATTTTGAATCTTATTTTAACAACCATAGCACTCACATTCCGTTGATATAACACGAAGACAGGGGATGTCGCGGCAGGATGTGACATACCATGGCATTCCGAAATGTGAGCACTAAGGGTGTTAAAATAAGATTCAAAATCATTTCCGCGTACAAAAATCCTTTGCCATGCCATGCCGTCAGTCAGCGCCGGCCCTGAGACCAAGTTTATTAGAGATGAATGCCTCAATCAAAATTACATTAATAAGGCACATAATGCGTAGATGGTCGGTGATAAGCGACCAGCCGAAGCTCTGAGAATGCAGCGGATTCGTACATTTAATACATAATTCATTAACAAGTTTTAAAATCAGGTTTGAACTGATATGCTTAAAACTAACAACAAAATACATTAATATAACAAATTGAAACTTCACCAAGAGCCGGTTATTAAATCCCTACGGCTGAGCCGGGACTAAAGTTGTAGGTACTGAATTTTATGATGCCCTCGCGTGCATAATCAATTAATCAAAAAATAGTTAATTAGTAAGTTAATGATAATGATTTGAATTTGGAACCTCATCTGTAATAAAATTTTAACCAAAGTGACCCAGACAATAAAAACGTAAATCTAACAAACCTCTGCACAGAATCCACCAACTTAGGTTTGGTTTTCATTGTCTCGCATAAAGTCTCGCTGATATGCTTAAAACAAATATTATTTAAACTAAATTCCACAATATCAAATAGCAAGTAATACAAATAATAACCAATTAAATATTCCGTAAATTTCAAAATAATCCTGTAGCCAAGGGTTCCCAAACTTTTTGAGTTGGCGTCGCACTTACAGGTTTAGTATTTTGTCTCAGTACCCTAGCTAGTTGAAATAGGGTACAATGATACTAAGTAGAAAAGCACAACAATTAAAACATTCGCAATATGACTCTGAGTTCTTATATTTATATACAAGAAAACATTTATTATTTAAGAAATATAGAAAATAAAAGACAATGGCAACTTAGTCAATGTGACGAGTGAGCTTGGTGATCTCCACGCATTTTTTCAAAGTGTGGTATAAGGCTTGATACCGCTACTCTCATTTCTTGCTTCACATTGATCTTTGATTGTTCATTTTGTAAACGCGAAGGCCTTAGTTTAATTTCCAGAGAATGGTAAACAGGAGCGCCTTACTGGGCCCCTTTTTACTCTCTACGGCGCACCAGGGCGCCGCGGCGCACACTTTGGGAACCCCTGCTATAGCCTGCAATTAAATTGTATTATTTACAAAGTCATCGATTGAGTAGAAACATTTTATTTAAGATAAGTCTCTTTTAAATGTATCGGTAAGGTGTTAAATAATTTGGCAGCCTGGTACCTGCTGCAGTGTCTCGCTATGTTAAACCTAGGACAGAAAGTTGCATCAAGATTTCTTCTAGTCCCTAATCGAACGGGCCTTTGTTCTTCAGATTCATATTTGTATCTATCAATAATAACGTCAGTCAGGAGAACCAATTATAAATACTAGGTACTGTAAGAATATTTACGTCGTTAAATGGTTCTCTACAAGACAACCACGAAGGAAAAATATTTTATTGTTGTTATCAATCTCGCAGATGGCTGCATAACTTGGTACCTACTAGAGGTCATAAATATCCGTAATTATTGATGAACCATCTGTGGTCCTACACTCCATCACCGGACAATCACTCAAAACAGTTCAATTTAATAAACTGTCAAAAAATATACACCACATAGAGAAATTTATACCGTGTTGTTGTATAATAGCTGAGTAACTTTATATTTTAATTTGTAATTTTATTTATTAAGATTTAAGTCTAAAATCATAACCCGCCAGTCTCTTTTTTTAGGCCTTCCTCGGCGTCGCTTTCCTTACCAGCTTGTACTTTGGCAACCAACTAGTAGAATACTTTTACATATTTTTATGGAAACACACATTTATAATATTAGGTTGGGGAAAAATTACTTCGCATTTTTTAAGAAAATTCAAAATATTTATTAATATAGTTTATTTAGATTTAACTTAAACATGTAGGTACCATTTTGTTCGTTAACTATTTGCCATCTTGTAAATAGGGACATGATCCCATTGCTATAGAAATTTTGGGGCTTCTGATCAAAATACCGCGACAAGTAGTTTTGGCAGTCCTCTCGTGATGTTAACCTGGCACTGCCTAAAGAATTCTGAAGAGACCGAAACAGGTGGAAATCTGAAGGTGCAAGGTCAGGACTATACGGCGGATGCATTAACACCTCCCAGCCAAACTCTCTTAATTTTTGCTGAGTGGCTAAAGATGTGTGAGGTCTTGCGTTATCATGATGAAAAACCACACCCCTTCTGTTGATTAATTCCGGCCGCTTTCTCTCAACTTCTTGCTTTAATCTCATCAGTTGATCGCAGTAGAGTTCAAAATCGATGGTCCTGCCGGGTGGTAACAGCTTATAATAAATAATGCTCTTCCAATCCCACCACACACACAGCATCACCTTGTTGCGAGTTACCCCGGGTTTCGCCACAGTCTGAAAAGCTTGACCGGCCTTTGACCACGAACTTTTTCGCACGTTCTTGTCGTACGTGATCCACTTTTCATCACTAGTTATCAGTTTCTTCAAAAATATTTCGGTTTCATTACGTCGGTCGTAATAAAGAATCACAAATGAGTACACGGTTCATTAGGTTTCTTTCAGTGAGCTCGTGGGGTACCCAAAATATCGAGCTTTTTTGTGTACCCAGTTTTTTTCAAATGCGCCAAAACTGTTTTTGGTCAATTCCCAGTTCTTCAGCTACGTCGTAACTACTGATATGCCGATCTTGCTCCGCTTTTTCAAAAATGGCACCAATTTTATTCGTAATAGGGCGACCAGAGCGACGTGCATCATTGACATCAAAATTTCCGGATTGAAAACGCTTAAACCAGTGCTACTTTCACAGATACTGCACTAGTTCCATAAACATCGCAAATTTTTTTCGCGGCTTGCGTAGCATTTTTACCTATTATTCTCAAAATCTCCGCTGATACGACCCCATTGATGGTTAAGGATCGTTGTTTTGAACTTTATGCGGGAAATCCCCACTGACCATTTAACCACTAAAATCACGGCCTTTTAAAAAACTTACCCATCCCCAACGCTCCCCACCAAGTTATTTACATCGTTTCTATTATTAAAACTACGTAATCAAAGTCAAAATAAAGACAAAGACAAAATCTTTTATTCAATAAAATCACAAAGATCACTTTGAAACGTCAATTTTATTGCCAGTTCCTTCGCGACCAAGCCGTGAAAGTAAGGCAAGAAACAAGGCTGGTTGTTTTTTTTATGATCCTTTTAGTCCATAACAATACAGAAAATAAATTACGTCTAAATTGTAAAATTTTGAACGAGTTGGAGCAATTTCAATTCCAAGCTTCTCCATCATCTAAATAATCCGATATTATATAGGTAAAGTAGGCTTTTTTATAAATATTTTGTTTAATTAAATTTTTATATTTGATAATTGCGTACACCTTGCCCTTTAAACGATTTACTAACTTTATGGGGTCTACATGTGGCAACAGCAAGTTTATTTTTGTTTCTAGTATTAAAATTATGATTATCGCTATTTTTCTTAAGCAAATTAATATATTTGCGAACATACATCAGATTTTCATAGATTTATTGACAAGGGGATGACATAATATTTATTTCTTTAAACTTATTGCGTAATGATTCTCTGGGGCCCTTATTATGAATTGCACGAACAGCCCTCTTCTGCAGTACAACAACGGTGTTTTTATCTGCAACACTCCCGCACCATGGGCGAGCCGTGGGGTGCCGGCAGTAGAATGTTACCCCTCCTCTCATGCCCGTGGATGCAGTAAGAGTCTGCTAAGGGATACCTCCGGAAGATGGGCAGCAGCGTCTTTCCGTGTATCAACATCCCGTACTGCGCTCGCCAACCCGCCTGCCAAGCGTGGTGAGTATGGCAACTACCCATCATGGAGATCCATGGAGGCCTGTATTCAGTAGTGGACGTTTTACGGCTGAAATGATGATGATGACTCCCCCACAGCAGTATACCGTATGACATAATGCTGTGGAAGTAGCTGAAGTAAACTAGCTAATAAAAGTGAGTTATCGAACTATAGATATATTAACTGCCTAGTTTAAATATTATATGGATTTAATTTGGTTAGTTTGTAGTTTGTTTATTTTTTGTTATTTGTGTTGTACGAATAATTGTTTAATTTAAAGTTAAAACAAATCTATGATTAGGCTACCTGGTTATTTAAATAGTTTTTATCCCCGACTTAAATAAAGCTGAAATTTGTTTGAATAAATTGTTTATTATAATTGTCCCTTACACACTTAAATCTACTTTCGGTTCAATTTTACAGAATTAATTAACAGTTGATCAGTTGATTTCACGGAGCAATAGTTAGGTATTAACTTATCGCAGAGCTATTGTCTATATCACAGTCTATAGATAGATAAACTATTTTTTTATACAACTTATATGGCAAACGAGCATGCAGTCCACCAGATGTTATGTGGCTACTGCAGCCCATGGATATCCACATAGAATTCATCACAAGGTATTATGTTATCTTGATCTCTATGTGGATACGTTGTCATACTAGCTGTTATGCCTATGTGCCAGTAACTACAGGAAAATACCATTACCATCTAACCGGAACACAGCTGCACAAGTATTGCTATTTGGCGGCCGATAAAGGTAAGGCGGTGGTGCCCCCTTCCTCGAGCTCGGACACAAAAGCTCTACCACTAGTATTTTGTTCACAAAATATATCAGAATTAAATATAGATAAACTATATGACATTATTTACCAGTATTATACAGGGTATTTGGTAATATACTGACTGACGATATTCAAGTGACGATTTCTAAAAAAAAAATACTAGTTATATTATCACATTTTAAAGAAAATCGACTAAGTTTAGGTGATTAATTCAATATAAAACTTACTGCCTACTCTTGCAATCGACATCCAAATTTAAAGGCGACGATCCACAAAAGCGTAGACTTGCTACTAGCACCTACCTGCTGCCGTAGATCTATGCAGGCATGTATTTTTGATATCTCGTTCGGAAAAGGCTGCGGGTTTTGGGTTAGAAAGGGACAACAATCGAGACGTCATCAATACAGTGTTATTGGTTAGATGGCAAGCATTATGCAATAGCACAACATAAGTTTATAAGTTTTTGTTAACATTTCTATGGTAAACATTTCACAAATTTATTTATTATGCTCATCAAAAAAACCCCTTTCATTGTTGTACATATATTATCAAACAGCATATATACACCTATCTAATAGATACAAATTAAAGTCCTACTAAGACTACTGATATAATACATGCAATGTGCAACCTAAGGCGTTGGTCCTAGAAACTTGAAATTATGAGGGTACATCATGATATACATCATGCTCAATTAGGAGAGGATGTTGGAGTGTAGACGCATGCTGAAAATGTATATTTCTAAATTCATTCCCTAAAAGCTACAATTCCTAAAGTTCCAAGTAGTACTATATCATCAAGTATCTCGCAAAAAATCATTAAACCCAAACACGATCATCTACTGTTAATCCGTTCTGTTGATTTCCTCTTGGCTCGTGGCTCTTCATTAGCTCCAAGCGTCAGCTGTTAAGATGAATGACACGGACATAAATTATTTAGGACACAAATTGAAACACGTCTCTACACCATTTCTTGGCTTACATATTAAAAAAATGGGGTAAAAATGGGATGTCAAGTTTCTATAGAAAAATTATTTGGGCCTTCGTAACCTTTTTCTACATAGTTTACACTTTACACGAGTTTATCTTTATTTCTAGGTTACCTACACATTAAGTAGTGTTACGCATACGACGTCACGGGCAACAGTTAGTTCATAATAAACTTAAATGAAATACAACCTCCATGAAAAATATTTATTTCTGTTTAAAATGTGAAAAATAAACAATGGATATCGGGAACGCAAATTTGGTTTTTAGCAAGAAACTGTTATAAAGACTTTTTTAATTTCCTCGCATTCGTGATGAAAAGTTGTGTTATACCTACTCGTGTGTAAGCGATCAATAGCAGCGGTCTTTGTTTAACAATGTACTATTAGACTGATTCTAAAAAAATCTTATGCCGCCGTCCTTATTTGTTCATATAGATCCTGTCCATCCAAAGGTTGCTTGGAAGAGATCGCTTTTAGCGATAAGGCCGCCCATTGTACCTATGATTTGAAATTGTATTTTCTTTTATATGTTTGTATTTAATGGTGTGCAATAAAGAAATTATCTATCTATCTATCTATCTATTAGGAATATTTTAATAAATAGGAGAGGGATTCCCAAACTACTTTGGGTAAAATATCCTTTTCCAAAATGGACTGATATCTCAGACCCCTAAAGCAAAATAACTTTAAAATCTCTAGTTTTTTCCCATTGACACAAATCACTTACCAATTTTGTGTTTGGTTAAGTGAGTAAACCTGACATTATTTTCTTATCAAAGTTTTACAAAATAAATAGAGATAAGATACAGTATTTATCTTGTGTATTTAATCATTATTAATACAAATTACGTATTATTACTTAAGTAGGTAATTGTTTTTTGAAAGAAAAAACATTAGAATCACAAAGTAAAGATAAAATTTATATCCTCACAACAAACTATAACTAGACAAGCAGTAAATAAATAATGCAGGACATTTCACACAGCGCTATCTGGCCCGAAACTAAGGAAATCTTGAACTATGGGAACCAGATAACTAATAGAATACAAATACTATAAAAAAATAATTTGTTGAAACCTGGAAAACAGATTTCGACCGAAAGGGATCAATATCTACCCCAAGGGGTCAAAATCGACTATTTCGGGAATCCCTGCATTAGAAAGTCAACGCCATGACTATACATACAATTTGGTTCAAAAAATCTAAAAATGCTAAAAGTTAGCTTCCAAAAAGCAATTATTTATTATCGTTAGCCGAATTCTTAAACTACGCAGTATCAATTACTCTGTGTTAAAATATTTTCTGAGACGTATCAGTAATCTTAAAATGCAAATAATTCATCCAAATGTAAATGTACCAGCAGTAAATTACTTTAAATAATTTAAATTAATAATTCCCACCATTGTTTCATTACTTATATACAAAGCCTGTTGATTAATTTAAATGCAGGTATATGCAGGACCCGGGAGGGAAATATGTACATCGTTGAGCCTGATGGCGATAGGCATCGCATCAACTGGCTGGGCGACCTCAACGCGATTGCAGGGCAGTCACAGTCGGAGCCGGCGGCAGCGGCAGCCTCTCCCAGACCTCTTGTGGTAACTCAGAAGCCGCAAGCGTCCAAGGAGATAGTGGTTGCGGCACCAAAAGCTAGGCGTCCAGCAGGGTCTAAAAAATGATGTGTGTATCTCTGACAATCTGGCTCCTATTGGACCCGACCGATGAGTTTGTAATTGTATTGCAAACAACAAGTTCTACCCGTTTTTTACATCGAACGAAAAATAACTTTTTCTTGTAACCCACATTATTTTCATCAAAATCTCAAATCGAATAGAATAACACGTCTCAATTATGTATTTACGTCAGTGTCAATTTAGTGAAAAGTCAAGTATGCGTTTCGTTCGGTAATTGTTTTGTTCATCAAGCATCAAGCAGATTGATTCATCTGATCTCTAATATTAATATTGTAAGTACCTATTTATTTATTTTATATATGATATTTATTTATTTATCGTTCTTTATGTACCTAATATGTATGTATATAACTAATTTATTTTTCTATTATTAAGCTTATTCTTTTTACACCTCGGCCAATCTTCCATTAAGCAATGATCCTCTCCATCCAAAGGTTGTCTGGAAGAGATCGCTTTGTTAAGCGATAAGACCGCCTATTATGCTTACTTTTATTTGTTTTTTTTTCTATAAATCTGTTGTGTCTAGCTTGTAAGGTATAATAAAGAATTTTCATTCATTCATTCATTTAAGCAGGGCTGATAGCTTTCGTAGTATCCCAACACTTTCAGAGTCCTTAGAGTCTCAGTTTTCTGATGTCCCTAAAAATTTCAACGTTGTCCACATAAATGCACAGAGTATTCCTGCTCACTTCCCAGATAAGCTGGCGTCATTTAATCATAAAAATATTCACGCAGTATTAATCTCCGAGTCCTGGTTGCAACCCTGTTTACCTTCTACTTCTTATTCCCTACCTGTATTCATTCTAATCCGCAACGACCGCACCGGAGGAGTTGGTGGAGGCGTTGCTATCTATCTCCGTGCTCACATTACATACTCTGTGATTAGCATGTCTCCCCAGCCTCCACCGGCCAGTGAAGGTGAACACCTATTCGTAGAAGTTACGCTCTTACACACCAAGTTTCTGCTCGGAGTATATTACTGCCCTTCCTCTAATATAAATTTTTTCTCATCCTTTGAGAAACTCTTAGAAGATCTTACTCCCACTTTTAATCACACCATTATCATGGGTAATTTCAACACGTGCCTTCATAAGGGTGACTACCGTACCGCTCACTTTAAATCACTTGTGAAGTCCAGTTATCTAGTGTTTCTGCCTCTAAATGCGACCCATTTTTATCCAAATTGTACTCCCTCTCTTATAGATTTAATACTAGTATGTTCTATTAATAATGTATTTAGACACGGTCAATGCTCGGCGGATGCCTTTTCTTACCACGACTTGATTTACCTCTCCTATAAAATACGACCGCCAAAAGCAAAACCCAAAACCATTCTTCAGCGTAACTTCGGTGGCATGGATCTGGATAGTCATCGTGATGACGCTTCACAAATTCACTGGTCTATTGGGCGCAAGTAATATTGATGATAAGATTGTTTTATTCAATGATACTCTTATAAAACTGTACGACAAGCATGCTCCTGTAAGGTCCATCAAGATCAAGCAACTACCTGCACCATGGCAAACGACCGAAATATAAACTGTAATGCTTAGGAAAAACGTTGCTAAGTTTAAGAATAAGTGTTGTCCTACTGATGAAAATTACCGTAAATATATTGAACGCCGAAATCTCTCTAATAAGATGCACAACGCCGTTTCATTAACAAATCTGTCGATAATGATGACCCATCCAAGGTTTGGAAGTTTCTCCTAACTTTAGGGATTGGAAAATCACGTCTTGACAACTTACCTAAAGATTTAGATAGTGACTTGCTTAAAAAACATTTTTCATCATCTGCTAATATTGATGGACCAACAAAGTCTGTCACTATTAAACACCTCTCATCGATTCCTATAAATTCTACTCCTTTTCTCTTTAATGAATTCTCTGTTTCTGATGTTAGGGGAAGTGTAACATCCATTACATCCAATGCTGTCGGCAATGACAGCATTAGCCGCAATATGCTGGTGCCCATACTCGGCGAAGTCATTCATGTCCTTACCCACATCCTTAATTTCTCTATAACTAGCGGAAAGTTTCCCTTAATCTAGAAGAATGCCCAGATAATTCCGCTGCCCAAAAAGCCCAATCATTCCTTGTTCTCTGAATTCCGTCCCATATCTATCCTTCCATTTCTCTCTAAAGTCCTAGAGCGCCTAGTCCATCACCAACTTAGTAATTTCCTTACTATAAATTCTCTCATTAACCCTCTCCAATAGGGATTTTGCCGTGGTCATAGCACCACGACGGCCTTGACTAAAATCACCGATGACATTCGTCAGGGTATGGGCAAAGGGCATGTGACTATGTTGTCATTGTTGGACTTTACCAACACCTTTGACTATAATATTTATATTAATATTACCTACCCTGGTATCTATTTATTTTCTTTTGCTTCTGTAAGTATACCTACCGTTAAATAAAAAGCTTAAGTTATAAAACTACCGTCCTTTAACGTTCTCGTAAAATCCAGTCCATCCAAAGGTTGTCTGGAAGAGATCGCTTTTAGCGGTAAGACCACCAATTGTACTATCGCGTGTCTAGTTTTAAGTGTTTAGTTATGATTTGTTAATTTAAGTGTGGTATACAATAAAGTGTTTCCTATCTATCTATCTATATTTTTTAGTGAAACTCCGCAAGAGCATCTGTGTCATTAATAGCATCTTATCGCTCGATGTGGCAGTTTTTTTAAACAAAAACCGTAGGTACTTACCTAATTAGATGTATGCCAATTGAGCCGCACCACCTAGTCATGTCAGCGGCAAAGTGGTCAAAAACCAAGTATTTATTAAAGACGTTTTATTTTTCTTATTATTTTTGCATATCACACTAATATTATAAATACAAAAGTTTGGATATTTGTTTGTTACTTAATCACGCCGTAACGGCTAAACTGATTTTGATTAAATTTTGTATATGAATGGATTATGCCCTGTATTGAAACATAAAACATGCGAAACCACGGGCGGAAACTAGTATTTCCATAAGTTGATGAGTTAAAATACATTTCAACTACCAGAGTGCTTCCCAGCACTCTCTTCAAGTTAAATAGACTGGCAATGATAAGAAATAAAAACGTGCAGTCACTGCAGCATTTTCCAGCCTACTCTCTCCGAAGTCTCAGATGTAAACTTCCAATTTGAGTCCCAAAAAGATAGCTGTATGCTATTTTCCATCCCAAAAAAACGCGGATAAAGCTATAGGTAAGAACTAGTTATTTACAATTTCAAACCAATAGCTTTAGCAGTTGCTGAGATATCAGATGTGACAGACGAATGGACAGACAAAGTCGCACTATAAGGATTCAATTTTTACAATTTTGGTTTAGAACCCTAAAAGAATTCGCCTTTATGAATAAAAACCAATTATGTAATAAAATGGATTGATGTTTAGAACCCAATCCACATTACCACAAGTGCAGCAGTCTTTAAGCGACGGTGACCACTTGTACACGAGTAACGTCAGGAAGAACCTTAGAAACCTTTCTAATGCCCGCTACACACGTTAACGATATATCATTGCGATTTCAGACTGTGCAGATAAATCGAACGTCCCTAATGCCTCCACACGCCTCCGATATCGGCGTCGATCGGCAGTTCTCCGCAGAATCTCACGCAAGAAACACGCATTATGGAAGATGATGAAAATCCGCTGCATCTCATCTCTAATCATAAAGCAATAAATAATTTTTGAAAAATAAAAGCTTACCTCATTATCGTCCTCATCCTCATCTATATTTGATTTCGATGGTCTCGGTACTTCTTGATCGTACAAAAAACTTAGCAACTCGAAGTACCATAAGCGAGGAGTGTAAATCTCGTCAGTTCCTGCTCCGGATTTGAACGATTTTTTTATTTTATTTAGTTCTTTTTTGTAGGTTGTTCGAAGATTATTAATCTTCTTAACTACTATCTCCCTGTTGGCATTTGAATCAATGGCTTTATATTTTTCGACTAGCCTGTTGTAGGCGGCATTTTTTTTGTTGCGATCGTGGTAATCCTTAGATTTGGTCATCCAAAGGCAAGTTTCGCTTCTGTAGCTCTCTATGAACTCTTGCAGTTGTTCGCGGGGACCTCTTTCTTCTTCCGACATGTTTCACAAGAGCGCCGCACGCACGTGCGCACACAAGCGAGTTCCGCGAAGTACTGCCGAAATCGCATCGATCGCCATCCACACGCGACGATAAAACTGCGCAAACGCAATCGACAACGATTTATTTAATGTAAATTGCAACTGCCACCGATCAACGATAATCTGCAACGATTTGTCATACACACGATCGATAAATCTGCTCAAATCGGTCTGCACAGATTAATCGCTACGATATATCGTTACGTGTGTACCAGCCATAAGGACGCTTTTTATATATAAATAATAAATTCCATATTGAGATGTGTAGTGTGTGTTAAATTTTGATGGTGAATGATACAAAATGGTTTTTTTATCACCGTTCGCCAAGCAAGTAAGTTTATACACAAAAAAAATTATTCGTGACAAGTATTTTTTGAACCACGTCCACTGGGTTGGCTTCCGGTAAACCAAGTCTGTGTGAAACCATAAACGATCGCAAACACTGCAAACAACTACAAATTTTGTTAGACATAGACATACATTTATTCAAACTTTAAGATCACTAGGAACGCTTAGTTAAGTCAGGTTACAAACAAATGCAAACATAAAAGCACATTGCGAAAGATGCAGCTGTACAGGGGCTTTGTCAAATAATAATATTATTAAAAAAATATCATAACACATAATGAAAATTAGAGAAAAAACGGCCTTGTCCGATAAAAAACAAATTTTGCAGCTGCACAGGGCTTTGTCAAAACTAAAACCATTCATTTAAAATTTCTGAGTCTAAGATATAGTCATTGCTGCTCTAATATGCTTTTTTCGTGAAGTATTTTTTATGTTTTGAATGCATTTTCTTTTAATTATATGACATGTTTGGATAATTTATTGTAAAACCCCACCGCATTGCCAACAAAGCTTTTGTTAGATTATTGTAATCTAAAGGCAGTGTTTATCAACTAGTCGTTATTACGTGTATTGTAACTGTGCACATCACACGCTTTTTATAAAGTGTGATATTTTTGCGAGTGTACATTATGCTCTCATAAATATACAATGAAGGTATGGTAGATTAATATTTTTAAAAACCTCTCTGAGGGAATCTCTATAACTTAGATTATATAATACATTACCTGAATAAACCCGTTTTTGAAAAATGAAGATAGCACTGCTGTTAGCACCAGCACCCCATAAAAAACTCTATTGCTCATACGGCTATGAAAATACTAAGTCTAGCATTAGATACATCCGTCAATTTTCTAACCTCTCGAATTGCCTATACTGCTGAACTCAGCTTATATCCTAGCTTAGCAATATGAGGTTCCCACTTTAGCTTACTATCTAATATGATTCCCAAAAACTTTGTGGAATCCACAGGTTCAGTTGCATCATTCATCAATTTTATCTCTTTGGTACATGAGTATATCATGTACACATTATGCAGAGTAAACATACTACATTTTGTTTTTGTAAGATTTAGCACCAAATTATATACAGAAAACCATCTTTAAATCATGACTTTTGCCTTTTGCCCTCTTTTAGTTTAAAAAAACCGGCCTAGTGCGAGCCGGCCTCGCGCACGAAGGGTTCCGTACTATTATCTATAAAAACGGCAAAAAAATCATGTCTGTTGTATGGGAGCCCCACTTAAATATTTAATTAATTCAATCATCATCATCATCATCATATTAGCCGTAGGACGTCCACTGCTGGACAAAGGCCTCCCTCATTGATCTCCAGGAACTGCGGTTGGAAGCGGCCTGCATCCAACGCCGACCTGCGGTTCTTACCAAGTCGTCTGCCCATCTTGTGGGTGGACGTCCTACGCTGCGCTTGCCGGTCCGTGGCCTCCACTCGAGAACCTTTCGGCCCCATCGGCCATCTGTTCTGCGCGCTATATGGCCTGCCCATTGCCACTTCAACGTGCTAATCCGTCGGGCTATGTCGGTGACTTGAGTTTTCCTACGTATCTCCTCATTTCTGATTCGATCCCGTAGAGAAACCCCGAGCATAGCCCTCTCCATAGCTCGTTGAGCGACTCTGAGCTTATTCATAAGGCCAATAGTGAAGGACCACGTCTTGGTTCCATATGTCATCACTGGTAACACACACTGATTGTAGACTTTCGTCTTAAGGCACTGAGGTATGTTGGACGAAAAGACGTTGCGAAGTTTCCCAAACGCTGCCCATCCGAGTTGGATTCGACGATTGACCTCTTTCTCGAAGTTTGACCTACCTAATTGGACTGTTTGTCCTAGGTATACATACGCGTCGACAACTTCAAGAGCCGAGTTCTCAACCATAACTGGGGCAGGGACGACATGGACATTCGACATGATTTTCGTCTTGTCCATGTTCATTTTAAGTCCTACCCGTTGGGAGACTCGATTGAGGCCTTCGAGCATCGTGCTGAGCTCTTCCATCGACTTTGCCATGACCACAATATCGTCGGCAAACCGAAGGTGAGTGATGTATTCGCCGTTAATATTGATGCCCAGTCCTTTCCATTCCAGAAGCTTGAAGGCATCTTCCAATGCGGTCGTAAACAGTTTCGGAGAGATGACATCTCCCTGTCTTACGCCTCTTTTTAAGGGAATCGCCTTTGAGCTCTGTTCGTGTACTCGGACTGACATAGTGGCGTTTTTATACAAACACTTCAACACTTCGATGTACCGATAGTCAATACGGCATCGTTGGAGAGACTCAAGCACTGCCCATGTTTCGATCGAATCGAAGGCTTTCTCATAGTCCACAAACGCGAGACATAGCGGCAAGTTATACTCTTCGGTCTTCTGTATGACTTGCCGCAGCGTATGTATGTGGTCTATGGTACTGTAGCCTTTACGGAACCCGGCTTGTTCGGAAGGCTGGAAGTCATCAAACCTGCGTTCGAGACGGTTCGCGATGACCCTCGAAAACAGCTTATAAACATGGCTCAAAAGCGAGATGGGTCTGTAATTCTTAAGCAAGGTGTTGTCACTTTTCTTGAAGAACAGAACCACCACGCCCCCGTTCCATGCTTTTGGCGTCGTACCTTCAAGCAAGGCGGAATTAAAAAGCTTCTGAAGGACTTTAAGTACCGGTGATCCACCCGCTTTCAGAAGCTCTGAAGTGATTCCGTCCTCACCCGGTGCCTTGTCGTTCTTAAGCTGCTTTAAGGCCATCCTGATCTCATACAGGCTGATGTCCGGAATATCTTCGGTATAATGTCGGGTCAGTTTGGCTCTTGGGTAGTTGGCCGCACTGCAAACAGGTTTAGTGACCGAATCGTAGAGCCGTCCATAGAACCTTTCGACTTCCCTTAACACTTCCGCTTTACTTGACGTTATGCTGCCATCTTCCCTCTTCAGCTTCGTAATGCGGCTCTGCCCAATAGAATTATCTCTCGCGAACGCTTTGGAGCCTTAATTCCGCTCTATCGTATCTTTAATACGACATGTATTAAAGGTACGAATATCGTGCCGCAAGGATTTCCAAATCTTTCTATTGAGCTGCCAATGTGACTGAGCATCATCGGGAGACTGCAGTTGCAAAGAACGTCGTTCAGCCATGAGGTTAAGGGTGTCATCAGAGAGTTTCTGAGGTCTATTGGTACGGGGGGTCTTAAAGAACTGGGACCCCACCGTATGGACGGTTTCTACGAACCTGTTATTGATCTCGTCCACTGATGCATCTACTTCTAGACAGTCAAAGCGATTTGCAAGTTCGAGTTGAAAGCTCTCGAGGTTTTGGATATGTGCGCGAGTGGGTCGGAGCGTAGATTTCATCAAAAGGGACCTTTCAAGTTTAACGTTCATAATCAATGTGGCTCTAACAATTCGGTGATCACTGCCGGTTTTCACCCTGTGAATCACAGAGACATCATTGAATATCCGTTTCTTGTTGGTCAAGATGAAATCAATCTCATTTCTCGTGGAACCGTTGGGACTCATCCAGGTCCATTTCCTGTGAGGCGGCTTCTGGAAAAAAGAATTCATCATAAAGAGTCCTTCTTTCTCCAGAAAGTCGGCCAGCCTCTGTCCTCTGGGGTTCCGTTGCCCATATCCAAATTGCCCCACTCTCAACTCATCATCGCTTCTCATGCCTAGCTTTGCATTGAAGTCCCCCATAACAACAATAAAGTGAGTTTTGTTCGTATGTATGGCTCTACTGATGTCCTCATACATAGACTCTACTTCTTCATCTGGGTGTGAAGAGGTCGGCGCATATACCTGAACGACCTTCAGCGAATATCGCTTAGATATTCTGAGTGTCAGGTACGCGACCCTGCTCGACACACTGTCGATGGTGATAATGTTGTTGATGAGTGACTTGTGAACGAGAAACCCAACACCACCTTGGGACTGTTGGTCGCCCTCCCGGTAGTATAGTAGATTACCAGACTTAAGGGATATCGTGTCCTCGCCCTCTCTACGGACTTCTGATAACCCCACAATGCCCCATTGTAATCTACTAATTTCTTCTTCCAGCTCAACAATCTTTTCGTCTGTCCTCAAAGTGCGGATGTTGTGTGTTACCAGGGCCAGTGGTCGTCGTAGGGTTTGGTAGCCGATCGTCTCCCGGGGATTCTTAGCACCCCTGGCCCCGCCGTTACCGTGACTGCTACCGTAGCCAGGATTAGCGGATTAGATTATTTTTATAACTACGACGAGCTTATAGCTCTTAGATGAAAGATTATATATTTTGTATAAATTTATTGTTATTATTGTTGTTTTTATCTGTGAATGAATGAATTATATATTATTTAAATTTTATTAAAAGTGTATACAATGTACTTACGTACAAAACCAGATGTTGACTTATAATGTTTATTATCAATAAATTACTATTATGACTATTATTATTAGCGGGGCCGCCGGGGACTCGATAGCACATTTAATTCAATAGCACAATTTTATTTATTAACCTTACTTGAGATTGGTGCCGATTAAGCTAGTCCTCTAAATTATATGAGTTCCCATACAAATTAGAGGACTATCTTAATTGGCATCAACTGTATATGGGACACCTTTTAATTTTCAACTTTTTTTATTTTTTAGAGTTTTTCCTTTATTTTTGCTGTAAGAACTTTCTTATTGCCACATTTCGTGATTCTAGGCCAACGGGAACTAACGTATAGGTTTTCGATTCAAAACCTAAAGGGTACTTCCGGTTTATCTAGAACTATCAATTTTGGTTAAAAGCAAGGTATAAGTAAAGCACAGCACGTAAGTAAGTACAGCACAAGTAAAGGCAAAATTCCGAAAAATAAAAAAAAAATTAAATCAAGGTAGATTTAAGTCCTTAAAGTTATCGCGAAAATCTATATTTACCCCTATATATATAATCGTACTAATTCAGGACATTGATTTTTATACACCTAATAGGGACTATAGACTATAGAAAATTTCAACTTGCTAGGTCTACCCGTTCCTGAGAAAATCAGTGGTGACAGACGGTCAGACAGACGGACAGACAGACAAGAGAGAGATCTAATAAGGGTTGCTTTTTTACCGTTTGAGGTACGGAACTCTAAAAAGCAATAATGTATAATCAGCAAACAATACAACTTCGCCTTTAGGTTGCTTTTGTATCCTACAAGGCAAGTCATTAACATATACTAGGAACAAGAATGGACCCAGTATAGATCCCTGTGAAACCCCTGTGGTTATTCATAAATTGTCAAAATACGAGTCCACCACCGCGTACGTACATATGCTTAAAACTACTGAAGCTATTAATTATTGATTAAAACGGGTGTTTATCGCGTATGTACTTTTTTATTCGTTATCCCGACGTTTCGGCTGTGTTGCAACATTCGTAGTCACGGGTGGACTAGAGTACTTGGAGCCACCATCGAGAAGTGATGGCAGCTGCAGCAACTGCCTTCATTTGGTCTTCAGAATTAGAAATGTCCTCGTTCGTATAACGACACTAACATACCCGTATCAACGCACTGAGACGACCGATCACGACCCGCACACCTGAGAGTTTATAGTTAACTTTCTGATTTAAATTTGAAAATTTCTTGATTTCATTTACTACACGAACCATTCTCTTGTAATAATGGTGGTTCACTAGCGATAACCTTAGGATCATGAAATTCTAAATCTAGAAATTATCTACCTATACCGCATTTAAAAAAAATCAAAATATTTCCTAACCAACCAAAGAGGTCAAAATGGTAAGGATAAAAATATCAAAATAGGGTTATTAGGAGAAATTGGGTATCTATTTGGCATATATAGGTACGAAACCCTAGACGGGCGAGTCTCACACTCACTTGACTCGGTCTTATTTTAACTACACTCACCGGCACAATTAACCGCCCACCTTGATTTTTTACGATTTTGGTTAAAAAAAAATTGTGGCCTTACTTGTAAATGTTATTTTATAACATAGGTATATTGAAGTAAAATGAAAGATAATATTGTTTTTAATTATTACGTTTTTTTATAAAAAAGTCTGAAAAACACTTTGACCGTAAATTAACAAATGTGATGAAATGGCTTAAAAATAAAAATCTGCTGAATAAATGAATTCTAATAGTGCGTATTTCCACCTCTAGCCCTCATGACTTCCATCAAACAGTTTGGCATGCTGTCGATGACATCTTTGATCTGTTGTTGTGGAATGTTCTGCCATTCCTCAATCACGGATTGTTTTAATTCATCTATGGTGGTTGGAACTGGTATGCGGCTTCGAACACGTCTTTTTAAATTGTCCCATATGTGTTCAATAGGATTTAAATCTGGGCTCCGGGATGGCCATGTTAATTTTCGAATGCCGACGGTATCCAGGTACGCGGTAACAACTCTAGCAACGTGGGGGCGAGCGTTGTCCTGCATTAATAAAAAATTTTCGCCAATAAATGGAGCAAATGGCATTACATGAGGTTCCAACACTTCTGTTACATACCTCTGAGCATTTATTCCACCTCTTTCGAAGATAACCAAGTCGGTGCGTGCTTCGTAAGTAATGCCGCCCCATATCATGATAGAGCTACCTTGGTAACCTACTGTTTCCACAACAGTACATGGTGCAAACCTTTCATTCTTGCGTCTGTATACACGCTGGCGACCGTCAGGACTGTGCAAGCATATTCTTGTCTCGTCAGTAAACATAACATTCTTCCATTGTTCCATATTCCATTCGGCGTGCTCTCGGGAAAAACGAAGTCTTTATCTCCGGTGGCCTACGAGCAATTGTGGCACTCGAGATGGTCGAAAAGCTCCAAGGGCATTCTCTCCTAGTCTTCTTCTCACTGTTCTTTCACTCACTTGAACATTGCAAACCTCACGAAGTTGGTTTCGTGCCTCAACAGCTGTAGTGAACCGATTTCTTAGAACATTGGTCACAAGAAATCGGTCGTCACAAGCGGAGGTGCATCTTTTTCGGCCCTGTCCTGGTCTTCGCTCATAAGAGCCAGTTTCCCGAAACCGTTTCACTGCATCCCTTAAGGTGGTACGTGCGACACCAAGTTTCCGCGCCACGTAACGCTGACTAAACCCTTCGTCGATAAGAGCGACGGCTCTCGCCACTGAATTAGCATCAAATGGCATGTTTGTGATGTCCAAACACTAGCTTTAAGTTACGAAACCAAAACAAACTCAAATTGTTTACTTTTAATGCCACTGAAGCAATGTAAGCAGTATGGCAACGATAACGATAATGAGACGAAGTTCGATATTTATCCTATTCACAACTTATGCGTAAAAAAAACAAAGTTAAGTGGGTAGTTTGTAATTTTTTCGTCACTACATTTCTTTCACACTTGACTTATTTATGCCCAATAACTTACAACTGCGATAACATCAAAATTTGCCACTTTAAAAGGGTGGGCGGTTAATTGTGCCGCTAAGTGTAAATTTCTAAAGCTAAGAAAGGTTATATATAAAATTATTGTATTTTAAAATTAGGGTTTTTTTGATTTTTTTTTCATTTCAGTTAATAATTTATTTTTTGCTTATTATTTGCATTTTCAGATAATAATAGCAGGGTCACCACAAGTAGCTGCAGTATCCGTTGGTGGTGTTGTAGGATATCCCAATGTGCTCTTAGAACAGTTCAAATCAAACCAGAGCTCAATTCAGGTTGACTTGGATATAACTTCATGGATCGGTGAGACTCTAATCGTTATTATCCGAAACTGCAGTGAGACGATTCGTAGACAAACTAAAGTAACTGACATATTGCAGAGGATTAGCAAGAATTAATTTAATTTTATTATTATTATCAACAAAGGTTTATCCACAAAATTCACCTGAAATGGAAGTAGACGGAAAACGGAGCACATAGTTCAAAGAACTGACACCCATTGAGGCAAAAAGTTCCAGAGTCTCGCACTCGAAAATGAAGCGCTGTCCTACGCTTTATTTTTAGTGAAAAGCGGTGTGCTGCAATTTCATTTAACGCTACTCTCGACTTATGCCTTTTACATTTTAAGTAAAGCTCCGTTCTTGCGCGTCCATCCTTGAGCAGCCAACTAAGGCAAGACAAGGATCGGGGTATCTGTCGATCCCAGGGAGTAATGGGGCTCCGCGGTGCTCTGCAGAATTATTTTATTATTATTCACACATATTTATTTAAAAACTCGTTTGTACATAAAACATTTTCACTACAAAATATATTATAAAAACAAACATTACAAAACAAATATATTTATAAAAACGGTAAACCACCGACCGCGAAGCGAGGCCCAAGCGATCAGTGGCTAGGGCTGCAGGGAAAGGAACCTCCTGACAATACGTGTCAAGTCCAGGTGTACCGTCTTCCGTATCTACTCTTGATCCAACTTCCTAGCGAGAGCCTATTAAGGTATTGGTCGAGGCTCTTTGCTATCAGTCCGTTGACTGACACAACTACCGGAACGATTATCGTTGATTCCACATCCCACACGGCGGTAATCTCATGAGCCAGAGTCAAGGGTACTTGCTTAGCTTGTCCTTCACGAGATTATCATCATGTGGGGCAGTAATATCAACAAATATCTCCTGGCGCTCCAACCGGTCTACCAGCATGATATCAGGCCAATTTGCGATAATAGTCTTATCCGTGATGAATGACCGGTGCCAATAGAGCGTGGCACGGCCATTTTAAGAACCTGTTCCATATTATTATTGCTATTAGCCCATATTGTCCCATTGTTGGGCAGAGGCCTCCCCGCATTTCCGCCACTCACAACGGTCCAGTGCCATCGTATGCCTATCGGTGATTATTATTATTAGTATTTTTATATTTATTACAGGATCAACTCACGGTCTAGCTGGTCTATACCTAGCGTCCTGGTGCCGACCATCATGCAATGACGGGGTCGCAAGCCAGCTTTCATCTATTGCCTCATCATCCTACTCGGCTGGTTCATCACATTCCTTGCAGAAACTTCCACCACCATCCTCATAGCCGAAGCTTTCCACGGTCTTGGAACCAACAGTACAATCATTGTTAGTTTTTACACTATCAGTGTAATGGTTGATGCAAGATTCAGGCTGATTTCTATGTCTTTCTACGGGATAAACCAAACATTAGGTATGGCTATAGTTGGTATCATGGGAAGGTATTTACATTGGAGGACTGTTGGATATATCATGTCTACACCGATGCTGGTTGTTGTATCTATAAGCTTCATCTGGCCTGAATCGCCTTCCTGGTAGGATTTTAAAAAAAAATTCAAAAAGTGTAAGGATTCCTTTATATGGTTGAGAGGTTCCGATGACTATTCGAGGAAAGAATTAAAAGATCACATTAATGCTCAAAAATGTCAAAGGAAACAAGATATGACTTGGAGTAAGGTATTCAAGAAAGCAACTAGAAAAGATTTCTATTTACCGTGTATTCAAACGTTTGTTTGCTTGAGTCTATTTTACTGTAGTAGTACATTAGTTGTTCTGATCTACGCAATGGATATGATAAAATCAGCTACCAAGAGTGAAAATGATGCATTCTATGGTATGATTTCTATAGATGTAATCCTTTTTTTAGGATGTTTGTTCAATGTTGTTCTTCTGAAGATGTTTGCTAATAAGTTTATTTTACTGTTTAGTGGATTTTCAAGTGCAGTTTGCATGTTTTTTGCATCGTTAGTATCATATTTACAAAGTATGGGTGTTATATCCAGTAGTTCACTGATTTGTTTGTATTTTTTGGTAACGCATATGGTAGTAAACAGTCTGGGAGTAGTTACTATGGCATTTACAGTAGCTGCTGAACTCATGCCGGTGAAACATAGAGATATGGGTGGAAGCCTTTTTGTTATTTTAACATGCGTTTTGCATTTCGTTTCTTTGAATCTATCGCCTTATTTGTTGCAATTTTTAGGACTTTGGGGGACATTTCTGGTTTTTACTCTAAATGCTACGTTTTGTTCTTTGTTTATTTGGAGGTACGTTCCCGAAACTAAAAGAAAGAGTTTGCAAGAAATAGAAGATTATTATAATAATAAATATTTTAAGAAAGATGTCGATTTAGATTGCGAGGAAATGGTGAGGCTATAAGTTTGTGAAAATAAATAAATTTAAAAATACGAAGTTTTTTACCTTTTTATTTTTTTTTGAAAGGCGTTATACGGGATTTCAGACTTTTGCCTATATTTATGTCACTTAAGCTACACGCATACCAAATTACAGTACTGTGGGGTTATTGGTGTGCCCTGTAAATTTTGTCAAAGTTTAGTTTTTATTATGGCTAAGAACTCAAAATCTAAAAAAAAACTTTTAACTTTTTTACCCCTCTCGAACCCCAATATCTCAACAACCCCTCACATTTTTAGCTTATTTAGTCACACCAAAATTGTGCCATCACTGCCTTACTATGCATCAAATTTCAAGATGATCGGATCAAGGCTTCGAAAGTTATCCTCGGACAAACAAACATACATACATATATACTTACATACATAAATTCAATGCTGATTTGCCCAAGTTGATTAAGTGATCTCGCTTCGCTCGTTCAGTTATGGGTTTTGCATAAGTTGGGGGTTTTTAATTTTTATTTAATATTTGTATATTAATTGGATGCTGAAAATGTACTATTTGCCACTTCACACTCAAATGTTTTTACCGTAGCGTTCATTGATTAACAAACTGAAGTAAAAGTTGGCGGGGCACATAGCTCGAAGAACTGACGGCCGTTGGGGCCTAGAGAGCGCAGTATATGAGGTCCCGTCACTAGATGAACAGATTGCACAGACATGCTAATAAAGATGTTGCTTGGAGCTGACGGGTGCAGGCCGCATACAATCGGTCACTCTGGAAATTTATGATAATCTTCATCCTATTGTTGAAATGATGATGGAACATTAACCAGGATTCTACCCTACAATATTAAAATCAGCGTTCAGGTTCACCACTACATCTCCAGTGGTCTCAAGTTGGCGTTAACTTAGATTTGTAATTCATAAATTTTGTTATCAAGTTTTCTCTGAAGTTAAATTGAGTTTTCGTGTCGTTTTATTATGGGATCTGCGGAACCGGCAGAACCAAAACTTAGATGTTAGGTTTATGAAAGATTATTTTTTATCATAAACTCGAAAGCAACTTTGTTTTTTTGTCTATCAGATCTTGTTATAAAGATTTTACGACTAACAGATGTCGATGACCGGTGGGAGGGGGGAGAAGGGGGGGGAGGAGGATGGCTGAAAAAGGTACCTATCAAATTTTCTCGCGCCTCGAAATTATTCACACTCATCACACTAATATTATAAACGCGAAAGTTTGGATGTTTGTTACTCGATCACGCCGTAATGGCTGAACCGATTTCCATGAAATTTTGTATATACGTGGATTATAACCTGGATCACTACATAGGCTACCACTATATCATAAATCAGTTCCCATGGGATAAAAATGGGTTGTCAAGTCAAGTCAAGTTGCAGAATCAAGAGTTTTATTTCTAGGTTACCTACACATTAAGTAGTGTAACGCGTATGAAGTCGCGGGCAACAGATAGTATTTTCATAAATCTTTATCACTTTATTTGCAAGGGACTTGATTTTGGCATAGGGAATTAAATTTTAATTTAAAAATTATTTGAATATGAAAGCACATTTCCGAAATATATATTCCTTCTTTCTTATAATGAAGTTCCGTTTATTGTGTGTATTTGGCCATGATCGCTCTGCAAATCTATGGGGGAGGCCTTTTTTCAGCAGTAGATGTCTAAAAGATGATAAATAAATAAATAATGCTGGACATTTCACACAACTTCATCTAGTCCCAAACAAAGCAGAGCTTGTACTATGGGAACCAGATAACTGATAGAATACTTATATACTTTTTTTTTGTAAATACATACTTATAATATTATATTGAAAAATACCCGAACCCGGAACAAATATCTGTAGATCATGCAACCATTTGATCCGCAGCGGGAATCGAACCCGCAACCTCCTGCGTCTCAGCCGGCTATTCGCCCACTGCACCACAGAGGTTGTCAAATCAGGTGATGATATTACTGAAATCACATCTCGCTGCGTTTCGTTTAGCTAGTGTTACATAACAAATAATCTTTTCCTTAAATCCGATAATTTTAAAGCAGATTTAATATCCATTTCAATTTAAATTAGCTAGACGTACGAAAATCAAACTTGAATTTATCATCCTGATCTCGGAGATTGAAAATGTAATATGTTCCATTTGCTTATTCAGATGCTAGGGTAAGCACACACGAATGATTCAAATAAATATTTGTTTGTTTTGATTGAAAATATTTGCAGCAGATTTTATCCCAACGGAGATTGGTAATCTGTGGATGTTCTGCGCATAGAACCACCAGTCAGGTACAGAAGTAAAGTTTGAGCCGATTTTGATTTTAATTGATGCGCACACAGAACATAAAAAATAATAGAACTAGCATGATGACTTTTTACGAAGAAAACCAGTGTAGCTAAACTCACACATGTAAAAACTAGCACACTTAGAAATAAAAATTATAATTGGTTGAAAGAGAACGTTCAAAGAGACCTAAAACCATAAAACCAATTTAACGGATATAAAACCTTAGCTACTATGGAACATGGTTAAAAATTCAATAAAATAAACAGTAACAAAAAATTAAAGTTTACTTCTTCTACTCGGCAAAAGATGGTGCTTTAGAAAATATTTTTATTTTAGTCTCTATTAATTAGAAATAAGACTGATAATGCAATGGCTGTTACTTGATTACCTACAAAACAAAGCCACTCAACAACAGATGGCGCTGTCGCTAACGATTTCTGTTATAGTCTCTAACTGATTCTCTAACAATAAGATTGATAATGCAATGGTTGTTATTCACATTCTCAAATAACAGCGCTACTCACTTAGTGATGTACCAATGAGCATACAAGACGAATGTATCGATATCGATTATCACCTACCTACTACGGGTAACGAAATACCTGACGTACCAGGTTATATTTGTGGTGGTCGAAATAAAAAGCTTTTCTTTTCTTTCTTTCTTAATATAATCACAGGTATCCAACTCATAAATACTTACTTAAAAAAATATTATATTACTGGAATATTATATACTGAATTATTATTTGAGGGGCAGACTAAAAGTTTCCGGAATCAATAAAAAAATACTAATAATGGTCAAAAATGAATTTATTGTTTCTAAAATATTATCCCTTTGCGCCAATGCACTTTTTCATAAGATTGAACAAATTTTGAAAACATTTGTGCCACTCCTCCGGTGGTGACGTCAGATACATGTTATTCATACTCTTGGACAGTCTCTTCTGGTGATGAAAACCGTTGATCAGGTAATTGGTTCTTAATTTTTGGGAACATAAAAAAGTCACACGGTGCCAGGTCATGACTCTGTATGCTGGATGACTCATAAGTTGTACGTTTTTTTAATTTTTTTTTATGTCTTGCGCCTTGGGGAAACTGAAAACAGAAGTTATTATATTATTTCACACCATAGGTCTAAAATACATTCAGAAAATCATCAATTAAACAACTAGGAATTAACGGCTTAAAACTTATACACCTTTTAATAGAGGGTAACTAATTAAAGCTATCGATAACACATTCATCAGTATATTGGGGTCACATCCCTTATTGAGTAGCTTAAGTTAAGGTTTAAGAGAAACGCGACCTTAAAGAGTATGATTCACAGTCTATTTTGTTTGACGATTTTGCATTTTAAACAAAACTAACAAAAAACAATAAAATAATACTTACCGGTGATAGGATATGCCCCCTTTTGTTAAATTTTTGGTTCGGCTATAATATTTACACTCCAAAACGGCACAATATGGCATTTTTATATTTTTTTGAAGTACGTTTACCCCACGGTAATTGAAACACGACTGAAGTGAGCGAAGCTTGTAGTGCGCGGAACTCCGCGTACTTGGTGTTACGCGGGCCCCGCCTATTTATGACTTCTATTGTTTTTTGTGTTCTGTGGATGCGCAGTCCTAGCGCAAAATCAAAATATACCTACATAATTCTACAACCAAATACGCAATTATTTTGATAACAGATAAACAGAAGTTTCATCAGGTTTTACACCTATGTATGCCTCAATTTGATGAATGCAGGGCAATGCATCGTAGGGCGCCTTAGGTGCGTGACCTAAGACAATACTTTGTTATTGGTGGTTACCACTTAACATCAGGTGGGTAGTGCATTGATACAAACGCGCCACTGTCAGCATTTAGCATAGATACTAACGTATTGTATTGTATTTATTCCTCCATAGACATACTCACATGTAATTAGACTAATCATATCAACAGACATATAAAATAACAAAATTAGCAAATTATTGAAAACAATATTAAGTATATATAAAATTAATTAATTGGATGCAGCAAAAGCATTGTCAGATTGTCGTGCGACTGTTTGGTCTGACGTCGGTAGAGGAAGAGTGAAGGGTTCCGTGACTATAATGGTATAGCCAGGCAGACTACTACAGCGCACGACTGTATCAATGCTGCATCGCGTCTAGAATTCAATATAGTGACTTTATCGATGTTGTATCGTGACAGTAGTTATGTGGGCAAAGGCATACCATCGACAACATCGCGACTGTATCGCGGTATTTTTTGCGATTGATTGCTAAAAAGTCGCCTCCGGGCGAGTTGTGTAACGATGCCTACACGTGTTAAGGGGAGACCGGAAGGGAATCGCCCATACAACACGTACTACCAAGATCATTTCTAATTGGAGCATATTTTTACCTTTATAAGGTATTATTTTAATTTGAATAGTATTTACCTAGGTTCCTAACCATATATTAGATCAAAATACTTACCCAAAATGAAATAGAAGCGTATCGCATTCTGCATGTTTTCACGTCATAAAATACCTGTTTTCAACCTTATTGTTTCGTTTTAAAAACAACAACATCTTACGTATCCTAGTCATGGGAACATAGATTATATCGTCTAGTTACAGAATGAGAAAAATACAACAAGTTTTCATCATTGTCGCTCTGCGTGGCTAAACATCGTCACTAAACAGGGATAGCGATATTCAGGCCGAAGTTTTTGACACGGCCGAATTGAAGTTGCGCTCTGGCTTCTTATGTAGCAAAATATTTGTCGCTCGTAGCACTGATAAAACGGTACGTGATAAATTCCGTTTTTATCATATTTTTTTTTATTTATTTCGGAACAACAAACAGTTACACTATAAAGGTTAGGTAAGATACAGTATTCATGTGATAGAAGTATTAATAATATAACCCACTATTTTATTCACATATTGATAAGACAGACTCGGTCTTGTTATGTAAATGTAATGTAAAAGTAGATGCAACTAGAGGGCCTGAAGGGCCTTTTAACTATTTAAATCAAAACTATAATTATACAAGTAAATTAAAAGTATACAAAGTAAATATAGGAAAAAGAAGAAGTTAAAGGAAAAACACAGAACGGAATTACGCTAAGACAGAAGCGACTGAAGGTCATGTTTTGAAAGTATTATAGACACTAAGTTCTTAAATTGATAAGTTGAGCATGCAAATATGTCTACCGCCTCGAATGACTTATTGTAAGACTCAACCATACGTCGCTGGTTGCTGAACTGCTCTTAGATTGCACGTTCTGGGAACTACATAACACAACTTTTTCATTAGTTCAATGCAGTCATACTTGTTATGAATGATGTTGTACAGGGTAACGGCCTCGAGATATTTACGTCTAGATTCCAATGTTAATCAATTGTATTTAGAAAGCATTTCGGAATAAGATAAGTATGTGCGGTAGTACTTGTAGGTAACTGTACGCAGGTACTTACGTTGAACTCTCTCAATAGCCTCTTTGTATTTGTTGTAAAGAGGGTTCCAGATAGGGACAGCAAATTCTACTTGTGATCGTACCAACGTTTTATATAGATAGAGGTAAGTAGACGCTCGCTTAAATTCGGTCGACGACCTTATAATAAAGCCGAACATTTGGAAAGCCTTGTTTACAATATTCTCTACATGTTGATCTAGACAAAAGTGACTATCAAGTGTGATACCTAGGTCACGCAATGAAATGACTTTATTAAGAAATGCATTGCATAAACGGTGATTGAATGATATTATGTTCATATTTTTAGTAAAGCTCGTATAATTACATTTTGAAAGACTAAGTTGCAGTTTGTGCTTCGTACAATATGAGGTAAGCCAGTTTAGATCTTCTTGAAACAATAAGCAGTCATTAAAACTCCGAATTGATTTATAGGCCTTAAGGTCGTCCGCGTATAAAAGAAAGTTGGAGTTAAGGAAACATTGATTGATATCATTTATGAACAGGATGAAGAGGAGAGGGCCTAGAATGGAACCATGAGGAACTCCGGAGGTTACGATAATGTTACTGGATTGATGGCCTTTAATAACGACTTTTTGAGTTCTATTGGTGATATATGATGAGAACCAGCAAAGTAAGTTGCCACGGATACCATTGAACGCAATTTTGTTGAGCAAAATTTCATGGTCCACCTTGTCAAATGCCTTCTTGAAGTCAGTGTGTACAGCATCTACTTGCACACGGTTGTCAAACTTTTCAAATAAGGTATTCACATATAAGATTATGTCAGATGAAGTAGATCTTCGTTCAACAAAGCCATGCTGCTCTTGTATAATGCTGTTATGAAGAACAGGATAGATTTCATTGTGCACTAGTCGTTTAAAAAGTTTTGACAAAGCGGACAAGATTGATGTTGGACGATAAAACTCTACGTCGTGTTTGGACCCACCCTTATGTACAGGGGTAATGTATGTCCGTTTCCATATATCGGTGAATACACCATGGGCGATGCATTTATTATATATAATAGGTAGGGGCTTACATATTATATGCTGACTGCAGTATTTCTTAGAAAAATTTGGTGGAATTCCGTCGGGACCTGAGCCTTTAGATGGATCAAGAAGTTTTAGTACTTTTAAAACTCTGTTTTCATCAAGGCTAAGATCAGAAGTCAAGACGTTATTATTTGAAGTATTAGGTGGAGGCTCCCAGTGGTGAAGTGAAGGTGAAGCGGGCTCAAAAACGGATTGAAAAAACATTTCACATATTTTATCTGGATTGCTAGACTTGTCATTTTGATACTTCATAGTGGAAGGAATACCAAGTTTAGATTTTCGGTTAGCTATGAAAGTCCAGAAGTATATGATGTTCATAGAAATGTTATCTTCAACAGACATAATGTAGTCCTGGTAGCATTTGTCACATTTGCTTTTAAATACTGACCTATATTCTGAGAATCTTAGATAATCTGAATTATTTTGAAACTTTTTCCATTTTATCCACGCCCTTTACTTTCTTCTAAAAATACTTATCAGCGAATGAGTGAACCAAATTGGAAAGTCAGATGATTTTGAGCTTGCGAGCGGGATATGTTCTTTGATAATACCATTAATAATATTACAGAAAGTTTCCAAGGCTTCTTAAGCAGTGAATTGACACAACCTTTGATACCAGTGTACTTCAAGGATTTAATTATTTACAATGTCATAATCTACCTTTCTGAAGTTGTATTTGACTAAAGGTTTTTACTTTAAACTATGCTCAGGAAGGTGTGCAGCTAGATATGCTATAAAGGGAGGATGATTTTTATCTGCGTAGACATGCGAGTTTAGTTAGGGTTGGACTCTGCTTGGTTTATTAGATATTAACAGGTCAAGGATATTCCCGCTGGAATTCGGTGTTGCATTGTACTGCAAGGTATCCAGCAACGACATGAAGCTGCTCAACTGCAGTCCCTGTGAGGATGAGTCAGTGCACACCAACCCGTTGTCGGCATCAGTTGAATTGGGTATGGCATTAGACCAATTAACATCGGGAAGATTGTAGTCTCCAAGAATATAGATGCCATCCACGCTTGGGTCATGTAGGGTTTCCTGTAGGAAATCAAAATGGCTTTCAGAAGCAGCGGATTTATTCCAAGTGGGGTATATACAGCGCTGATAAGGTGGCGCATACCACTGACGCTACTTATTAATTCCACCAGGAGATGGTCAATGATGATTAAAGGAGTTTTCGTATCACACAAATGCGTCCAATTTAAATATATTTAGTTGCTAAATACGTTGAGGGATCGTTGTACAAGCCGGGCTTATTAGTGTGTTAGAGAAGCTGTCATACTAACATGGGGCATGGCCGTGATTTAGCAGTGTCGTAATTGTTCTAACCATATTTAATTTAGTTCCGACTGCTTGTTTTAAAGATGAGGATACACAGTATAAAATGTATAAGAAAAAACAAGCGCTTATTTCTGTAGGTGTAGGTACTCTCTAGTGCCTCGCAGCGTCCAGTCTATTAAGAATGATATAGTGTATAAGAAATGGGAAATAAATGATTTAAAAAAAACCTGCGAAGCGCGAGTCGGACTCGCGCACGAAGGGTTCAGTACCATCTATACTATAATATTATAAAGAAGAAAGATTTGTTTGTTGGTTTGTATTGAATAGGTTTCGAAACTGCTGGACCGATTTAAAAAATATTTTCACTGTTGGGAAGCTACACTATCCCAGGGTGACATAGGCTACTTTTTACCAAACGGAGCAGAAGGAGGGTAGAGTTTTCATTGAAAAACTACGCGTGCAAAGCTGCGGATTTGACAGCAGTTACCTATAAAAACGGCAAAAAATCATATCTGTTGTATGGGAGCCCCACTTAAATATTTTTTTTAGATTAACCTAATTATTTATTTTTGAAGTGAATATATAACCAAATATTATGTGAATATTTCCAGCGTCTACCTGAGCATAAACGAGCAACATTATCACGTTTGTTGTAAGAACCTCTTTAAATATTTTTTTTATTCTGTTTTTAGTATTTGTTGTCACAGCGGCAACAGAAATACATCATCTGTAAAAATTTCAACTGTAACTACACGGTTTATGAGATACAGCCTGGTGACAGACGGACTGACAAACAGAGGAGTCTTAATAATACGGTCATGTTTTACCCTTTGGATACGAAACCCAAAAAAATTACGTCCATTATATTATTTTTTTTACATTGTACCTACAATACAACAAAAGTAGTACCTACCTTGTTCAATTCATTGTGAATGGGCGTGCCCGGGGAAGTACTACCATCATACCTATTTGATTGCTGTGTTTCGGTTCGACAGCTATGGGTACCGGTGAAATAACAGGCACATGAGGCTTTACACCTGTATTTTTCAAGCTGATGCAAAAACCTTTTATTTTTTTCAAATATTGGTTTCGAAATCAAGATATTAAACGACTTCGATTATGTGAGAAAAACTGTAGTGATTGATGTCAAGTCACGCTTTTTTGTTTTTAAAACTGATTCATGTCATCCGTCAAATTTATTTCCCAAAAAGATTTATTTCAGCGGTAAGACCGCCACATGTATTTCGGCGTCTGATGATAATAGTTTGTTAATTATTAGTTTTACCTATATTTATTCTAATATTATAAAATGTTTGTTTATTTAGATGTAGAAGGTAATCTCCGGAACTACTTAGCCGATTCCAAAAAATATTTCACTGATAAGACGTCACATTATCCCTGAGTGCTATAGGCCATATTATATTATGATAAAAGGCCGTGCAAAAGCAGGGCGTATTAGCTAGTGCAAAAAAAACTATTTATCTCCTATCTCAATACTCAATACTTTTATAGCTTTCACATAATTGTTACAGGTCGATGTTACATATGAACCCTGGAAGGGTAAAACAACTAAGTACTCTTAATTTAAATACTTATATAAGAGTATTGTAATGTGTCAAAGGATAGATAAATTAATTTAAATATCACACCTTAAGCAAGCTAGGATTCCTCAAAGCTCAACCCATACATATTTAATCACAATTAATATCCCTCTATGTGCACCATCCTTATAATCTAACGCAACCAGACGCTCCTAATTCGAGCTCAGAGTTGAAGCTCATCTCTGGCAAATCAAATATTTAGCTAACTCGCATCATACGAGTGTAAACATCGCTTTATGCGGCCACCGTGTATGTATTCAGTGTGTTTACGCCTTTAGTGCTTTGTTTAATAGATAAGACCTATATGATTATGGCTATTTTGAATAAGTTGGGGACTTAGAGAAAGGCCAGATTAAAAGTGTACTAATGTTTGTTTAACCTGGCCTCGTTTTGAGTTTAGTACGGCAGAACTTAACTGAAATATGAATCGCGAGTCATGTTTAGATTTTGAACAAGTATATTCTTGTATACACACCTATATACCTACTTACTTATACAACCTGTTATGTTATGGACGTCATTAATTTACAACACACATCCGGAATCGTATTAACTGATTTTAGAGGTGGGTTTAATACCGGTAGCTTGAATATTTATCCAGTAATCAATACATTTTCAATCAACAATTTTTAATGTAAATCGGCGGCGCTTTTGTGACGATGCCGCTTAGTCATTTTAACAGGTACCTACTTGTATGATGTTCCGGGTCTGGTAGTTTTTCTATAATGATATGTATGTATTTACAAAAAAAAAAGTCTTTAAGTATTCTATCAGTTATTTGGTTCCCAAAGTGTACAAAAGTAACAAAAGCTAGACAATGTACTCATAGCAACTTTTTAATAAGTACTTCTGTGTTATGTTTTCTACATAAAATTAGGAAAACTGATTTACAAAGTCATAAATACTAATTTTATTAAAAAACTTATAGAGGTGCTATAGCCTGCTGAGTTATTCTAATTTATGATACTGTTATGCTAAGCTGTGTTTAGTTGTCATACGTTGTTAACATTTTATTTTCAATGAATACCTTTAAAAAAAACAAAAGTTATTTTATTCCCAAAGTACAAGCTCTGCTTAGTTTGGGGTTAGATAGCGCTGTGTGAAATGTCCAGTGATATCTATTTATTTATCATAACATTTTATTAATACGTACTTATACATATTCAAGAAACATATTAAATATTAATAAAAGATATTCAGAGACAAAGTATTAAGTATACCGAGTAATAAGTAAAGCAAACGGAAAATAACGAACATTTAAGAGTATGAAATACGGTAATGAGTTTTCTATTATGGAGGCTAAGCACGTTACGACCTCAACGTATCTCACTTGTGTGCTGTGTGTGTTTTGTACCGTCACAAATAAAGGTTTTTGAAGTAAAACTCCTTTATGCACTCTTGAATTGGGGAGTAAACTAGTGAATGCGTGACAAGAGCGTTACGAAAATTGTGATCGGACGAAGCGAACGAAAGTTGAGAGGGAGATATAAGTTTGTGAAGAGAAAGAGATAGAGTTACGTTTCGTATATTACTGTAGAAGCATGAGAGAGAGGTGCGAGCATACATTATCTTTCGCACTTTCTCTCATAGCCAGTTACGTTTCGTATATCTAAGACACAATGCAGACCTATTGTCTGTATCACAATGTAGGAGCAAGAGAGAGCAGTGCGCGTGCACATTTTCTTTCTCTCTTCCTCTCATAGCCAGTGCATGAAATATACATGTATCTCAGTCAGTAGTTTGTTTGCAAGTTTGCTATCGTTACGGGAACGGTGATTTCATCAGTATTTTTCGTAATTTAATTTCGTTCTAGAACAATTTTATGAATTAATATTTTGAAAAAGAAGTTTACTTCAGTCATGTGCTCTAACGCACACTCGTTTTTGAAGTAAAACTTCTTTACTCACGCTTGACTTGAGAAGTGAGCTGGTTATGCGTTACGAAAAGTGCGAATGGAAGTTGAGAGGGTAAGTTAGTGAAAATAGAAAGAGAGTGAGTTACGTTTCGTATATTTTAAACGTTAATGTGCGAGTGTGAGTTGCGTCTGTACAGAATGAACATAGACTGATCGACCTACAGACGTGTGGTCAATTTTATAATTGAACAATTTTTTAAATCTATATTTTGAAAAAGAAGTTTTACTTCAGTCGTGTGGTCTAAATCACACTCGTTTTTTCTTTCGTCTTGGTTTTGAGGCTTGCGCAAGGCTTATGCGAAGAAATAGTTGACGTGTATGAGCCGATAACCTGCCAAAATAGAGATAAACCTAGGAGTACCTCCCTAGACAGTTTATCAGGGGTCGTCCGTCTCATTAATTATCCGGGGTGCAAAAGGGAGGGCTTTAAGCTGGTTATGTCTGGAGCCCGTCACTGGAGATTCAATTTGGTGCACTTATTTGCTGTTTTTTTTGGTTCGGTATCCGTAATTTTTTCGTTATTTTGGACCCGGCTTTTACTTTATAATACTTATATTTAAAAGGGGTAAGGTTTGTTTTAGGGGTAAGGTTTGTTTTGTTTTAGGGGGTAGTTTGTTTCTCAGAACATACTGAAAGTTTGAAAATTGTTACACTCACTGTTAGAAAACTACACTATCCATAAGTGATATTTTATTTTATAAAATTTTATGCGTAATCTGGGTGGGTCGGCTAGTTAACAAAAGACATTTCCAAATTGACGACCTCCGTAGAGCAGTGGGCGAATGGCCGACTGAGACGCAGGAGGGAGCGGGTTCGATTTCAGCCGCGAAACAAATGTTTGCATGATTTACATATATGTGTTCCGGGTCTGGTTGTTTCTCTATATATTATAAGTATGTATTTATAATATATATATATATAGATATATATAAGTATTCTATTAGTTATATAGTTGCCACAGTACAAGCTCTGCTTAGTTTGGGTCTAGATAGCACTGTATGAAATGTCCAGCAATATTTATTTCATTCTTGAGTAAAATCATTGGAAGGGAGATCAACCAAACAATTTACGAGTCATCATCTGTTTACAATATTATAAGCTCTTAGCCCGGCTTGCACAATAATTTCTAACCGTATTTAGCAACTATATAGGTATGTACACATGTTTAATATAAAATAATTGAAACAAGTTTATTCATTATGTAACCATTTATATACCAAAATGAACTTAACAAAACATGGATTCTTATGACACTAAAATTTATTCAAAATGACCTCCGTGATTTTGAATACAGGCCTTCAATCTGCGCGGCCAGTCGTCTATCGCAGCACGAACGAGGTCCATGTCAATATCGGCGGCTGCCTTAATCAAGGATGTCTTGAGTGACTCCAAATTGGGATGAGGCTTTGAGCACGCCTTTTCCTCCAAGTGTTGCCATATCTTGTAATCTAACGGATTCAAATCTGGACTGGAGGAGGGCCAGTCTTCGTGCCGGATGAAGTCGATTTCACGCGCCGCCAGCCAGTCTTGTGTGCTCTTCGCTCTATGAGCTAGCGCCGAATCTTCTTGGAATACCCAGTGCCTGTTATTGAACATGGTATGAGAAACAGGTTCCACAAGGTTCGTCAGGACTGTATTTTGATTTACAACTGCATTCGTTTTTACACCTTTCTCACAAAAATGTACCTCTGTTAAGCCCCAATAAGAAACTCCCAACCATACCAAGAGCGAGGATGGAAAAAGACCTCGTTGGACACGCGGAATACGGTTGCTCGCTTCTTCACTACTGTGTGCGTACACCTTATCATTTTGTTTGTTGTAGCTCTCTTCTACGGTAAAAATTTTTTCATCCGAAAAAAGAATCTTCGGATATTTTTTTCCCGCGTACCGCTTCAACAAAGCGCGGCATCTCTTCAGTCTCAGGTCTATAAGACGAGCATTCAAACGATGTCCTCTTTTTCTGCGATATGCCCGAAGCCCTAAGTCTTCATTTAACACCCTTTTCACCGTGGTTCTGCTTAACCCCATCTGAAGGGCCAACAGTTTCTGCTTACGTTTGGGATTTCTTTGAATTCGCGCCTTCACAGCTTTTATCACTGTTGGAGTCCTAACAGACCAAGAGCGACCACTTTTTGACCTGTCATCTACACTAGAGTCTTCATTGTATCGTTTGATGGTGCGATAAACGAATCTTTTGGTTATATTCAAATTTTTCAGTGTGTCAAAAATTTGAATTGGCGCGTAACCGCAACGATGCAACGCAATAACTGCAACACGGTCTTATTTAAGCGTCCACTCCATATTTAAAAATAAGTAAAATTCTAAAAAGTATACATTTTTATTTTCATGAACAAATCGAAATTCGAATTCAATAAATTTTTTGTGGCCAGCATTCTAAAAGAAAAGTTTTTACTGTGTGACAATACTTATGACCTGACTAGGTATTTAAGTTGTACGTATTTGTATGATTCGACCACTCTCATTAACATTTATTAGCCACTAAACACGATTAGGCAACGTTGCCCTTATAGTTTAGTTCTCGTAGCATTTAGCTATGATTCGTAGCTTTTGCTACGAATCCGTAACCTGAAGTCTACAAACCGTAGCATTCGTAGACATACTTATGTCACAGTCAAAACTCATAACCAGTCAAGACTGATTTTGACTGTAAAAATCAGTAACAACTAGTTTTGAAAGTGCCGGAAAGGGATTATAGACCGGTTTTGCCCAGTTATGCTTTTTAACTCTAATCACACTAATATTATAATTGCGAAAGTGTGGATGTTTGTTACTCAATCACGTCGTGACGGCTAAACCAATTTTGATGACATTTAGTATGTACGTAGATTATAACCTGGATTACCACATAGGCTACTTTTTATCCCACAAATCAGGTTCCATGGGATAAGAATGGTGTATCAAGTCAAGTTGTAACAGCGAGTTTAGCTTTATTTCTAGGTTACCTAAACATTTAGTAGGGTAACGCGTACTAAATCGCGGAAGAATGTCTGTAAGTGATTGCTAATTAGTGATTAGACCGCGTATTGTTTTACATAGATAAAGAATATCCCATTTTAGGTGAGTGTTATGGTTTGCAGTCTTTTATCTAAATATTAATAACTAACATACCAAGCGAAGTTTATACCGACGCGGCACCCATGTCGTTTAATTAATAAGATTTGTAGACCTATACAACGATAGAACCTCTCAGGACTACAACCTTACTATACACTACTGTAATTACAACTAAATACTATAAGTGCATGTGGTGTTTTAAAGGACTTATCGGTATTTTGACCGACAATGTTTCGGTTCAATTCGTGAACCTTCACCAGGGTGAGTGCGATCCGCTCCGAATAACGTCTTGCCTCGCACTGCGCGCCGCTGATCTCTGCGCGCGAGTGGACGGGCGGGGTGGTGGGGATTGGGTCAACGAAGGCACAGCGTATTGAGCGGCTGTGTCATCATCACCATCATCACTGCTGCTCTCTTCGGTAGTTCTTGTTACAGGCAAACTCACAACACTAACTATGTCTCTACCTGGTTGACCTATTCAATGATACGCCAAAAAAGAAGAAGTATAGAATATAATATAATATAAAACAGAATAAACATCAAGGTTACAGAGAACAAATTAATATTTTTAATTGAGTGGTTCATGTTATCTCGCTATCTTATTACATTACTAGCTGACCAATCCGCAGCTTCACACACGTAGTTTTTCAATAAAAACCTTACCCTTCTTAGGCGCAGTTGTGTATAAAGTAGTCTTTGTCACCCGGGGATAGTGTAGCTTCCTAACAGAGAAAGATTTTTTTGAATCGGTGCAGTAGTTTCGGAGCCTATTCAATAAAAACAAAAAAAATATATATATAGGTAACGACTAAGTTAATCATTACTAAATATGAACCTATATAACCTATATTGTGTAGGTAGGTAGGTGTCTAGGCACTTACTAGCCTGAATAATACAGGTTCATTTATATTTTTATATGTATTTGTGTGTTTAATATTGTATACCCTCATGCCAACCATTTGTCTAACATAATCTGTGGACAACGATGCTTGGGCCAACTACAGGGATAACCCTAAAGAAAGACGTTTATTTATGTATTAAGATTATATGTAAAAAAAAATCACAGATATATTTTTTTATATATTTCATTTGTAAATATACTCTGTACACCGCTGTCCATTACTGCTTCGCACATTAATTTCCATCCAAATGTTGCCTGCAAGAAATCGCTTTCAGCGATAAGGCCGCCCACTGTACTATATATAGCATATTTTTTTAAAGTACTTTTGGTATACAATAAAGAATTATTCTATTCTATTCCATCCACAGAATTGATAAAACACCAGAAGACGCATTCAACTGTGATTGCAAGCCGTGCGCTGTGTCCATAAAAAAACCCGCGTCCCGCATCCCGCGCCCACCTCACCCCACCTGCGTATTGTTGCTAGCTTAGTTATTATACACCCGTTTTGGGGTAAATGTTGGTAAGCTAAAACTAATGTATGTATGATGATGTATTTTATTAGTCAAATATTATGGTCGTTTTGCAAAACCATCCCTAAACGTAATTACCGATTTAACATGTTTAAATTGGACATATTTGTATATTTTGAGAACTTCTTAAATCATATTTAGCCACTAAATACGTTTAGGCATCGTTGCGCAAATCGCCCTTAAATATTTTTTTTTTGAGAGTTTTGCGAGATCTCAATTTGGGGCAAACCACTAGTATTTTTAAAACTACAACTTATAAAAGTAAAAGCAACACCAGCAATATGTAGTATCATACATAACTTACAACAATTACAAACCGAACAATTTATTCAGTATACAAATAACACAACATCTAAATGCGCTACTTACGTATGAAATGTGATCCCATCTTGTTTTTTTTGAGCCCAGCTGAATTTTTACACTCTGGGACGACACGAGAATGTATAATTTAATTAAATTGAACACTGTAAAACACGTCACGCGTGACGACGGTCACATACTAACTAATGGGGTTTGCGTACAACTACTCTATTCGGAGTAGATGTTGACGCTTCAGTATTAAGCGCGTTCACTTCTTCCGGTGTTTTATCTATTCTATGGATGCTGGTTATGTCTGTAGATATCATGTTATATTTATTAATTTTAGTAACGTTTAGGAATAATTGTTTATTGTCTCAAATAATTAAAAATGAGTAAATAAAATAAAAAAATAATTTTTCTTCTCATCAGTAATTGAATTGAACATTATTATTATGTGCGCCGTCTAGAGGTGTATCTCCTTTCCATCAAAGGACAAGAAGGCGCACGACTCAGTACCATCTGGACCTAGTTGATATACCACTCATTCACAAACATCGTTTTGGTTCTACGTTCTTGTTGCGCACAGCTAAGGTATGGAACACTTTACCATCGTCTGTTTTTCTTAAAGAATACAATCTGGGCCTCTATAAGCTAAGAGTGAATAAGTTACTTCTAGATTTTCGTGTTTCATCTTAGACAACATCATCGCTTACCACCAGGTGAGATTGTGTTCAAACGATGATCCATCAAAAAAAGGGTAATCTATTTATTTGATATAAAAATCATGATTAAATATGATAATTTAATTAAAATTTGAAACAAACTAATCAAAATATTATAATCAAGGCGCACAAGTAGAAATAACTCACCCTCAACTCACATGTCGAGGACACACAAAAAACAAATTTGTTTAGATTGATAGCGGTAGCGAGCTATTTGATTGATGGTCCCAACTCTATTGTGTTTACTTTGCCCAACTCTATTAGGGTCGATTAATAATCTATGTTCGAACGCCTGTCATGTCAGAACAAGCTTTTACCGCGAGAATGTAATTTACTATTGTAATGAGAACTGGCATAATGAACTGAATATCTAATATTAATAACCTACTGTATCTATTATTACTCCGCTTTATAATAGATACGTCAATATACCATTTAAGGCTGACAATAAGTCTGTTTGTTACTCTCTATTTTATATGTCTGCATTTACAAAAAAACGTATATAAGTATTCTGTTAGTTGTCTGGTTCCCACAGCTTATATAGTTCCCAAGCTTTGTTTAGTTTGGGGCTAGATGGCGCTTTGTGAAATGTCCAGCTGTTATTTATTTACCTATTAAATGTCCAGTTAATAATTAATTTAATATCTAGTTTCTTAAAATGTCTAGTATGCAAAAAAGTGCAGAGTCCTATTACCTCCAGTTCAACAATATCCAGTGTTTCATGATGACTGGTGTCCAAATATGTCCAGCGTACCATTACGTCAAATGACCTAAATAAAATTACAACCTCATAGAAATACACATGAATAAAGTACAATGGGCCGCCTTATCGCTAATAATAATCACTTTCAGTATATTTTGGTACATGATATCGGGCAATTTGTTTTCAAATAATTTAATAAGAAATTGCCTGTGTTAAAATATGTTTGTAGTAATTGTCCAGTTACAAGACCTCTACCCCCCTGTAGGGACGTAGCGGTGTGGATTTTGAGAATAAATATTCATTCTGTTTTTTAAAGTTGGTTATATCTTTGTTGGTAAAAAGTTACTTGTTATGATTATTGAATACTTGTTATTTTAATGGGTGAGACTAGCGCAGGATCGTGGCGGATGGCACAAACTTGAAGAGCCCTATACCCAGCAGTGGGTGAAGAATGATGATGAAGATGAAGATGTTTATATTTTGATAAAAATCCGTGCGAAGCTCGGGCGTGTCAGCTACTGATTAAATATTATTATTATTTTAATTTTATGCCTGTTGTGTCTAGGGTTACAAACTAATTTTCTATCAAATATAGTTTTTTTCGAAGCTGTTACCTCAAAAATTATACAGATGGCAAAAAAATTTAAAAAAAAAGAGATATAGTATGTCATTAAAATATTTATTTTTAAATGAATATATTTTGCTGTTTTCTGCTTTAATAATTATATTTTTGTTTTTAAGAAAGCATTCTCATGCTTGATGGCAGTCCTAATTTAAATTGAAAAACACTATTAATTCTATTTTTATTACATTTAAACTGGCCAGGTTACACTCATCTCTCCATTTCGTCTTCATGTCGTCATTCACTTTTTTATTCTTTAATAAAAGATTAAGGCTGCGTTCCGCTTAACGCGATATATAGTAGTTTCACCTACTATATATGTTTTACAGAAATATCGTATTTAATCCCCTAATATAGTAGGATACTATACTATATAGTAGGGTGGGCAACCCTTATGTCCCACTGCAGGCACTGGGCCTCCTTTCCCTCTTTCCACTAGTCCCTGTTGTTCGTAAGTAAGGGCCAATCCTTGAAGTAGGAGTTTAGGTCATCCCGCCTCCTTCGCCTGATTAAATATAATGAGAATAAAACAAAGAAATCTCGAAACGAGATATCTGATTAGTAATTCATAGATTCATACCTAACTTCCCGTCTAACTAAAATTGACTTCCCTTGTAGTTTGTACACATTTACATTAGCAATCATCAAACTTTATTACAAACTATAATTAACCTTAGCGACCTACAAATAAGATTTAAATGGATTTGAATAATATTTTCGGATCTTAGTATAAGGTTGTTCTGATATGATTAATAGCTTAGATAAATATTCGATGAGCTATGATATTATTTATTATATGTATACTAATATTATAAAGAGGAAAGGTTTTTTTGTTTGTTTGTTTGTATTGAATAGGCTCCGAAACTACTGGACCGAAAAAAATATTTCATTGTTGGGAAGCTACGCTATCCCCGGGTGACATAGGCTACTTTTTACCCAACTGCGCAGAAGGAGGGTAATGTTTTTATTACTACAAACTACGCGTGCAAAGCTGCGGATTGGTCAGTTGGTATGATCTTTATATATATATATATATATATACATATATATATGACGGCTGGAACGCGGGCGTTGTGTTGGAAGGTGGCTTATTGCAGTCCTGGGGTATGAAGTCCATGGTGCAGGTGCAGGGTACTCAGGCAAACCAGTAAAATCCAGTAGGTAAGCTTGCTTTTATTAGGGCTTCAGCTTGGCAGGTAGGTACAATGTTCTTGATAGCTAGGTAGATACGGTGAACATGACAGTTTCGATGCTCAGTGAAGGAGGTGTTTTTGTACAGGCGCGGCGCTCCAAGGGAAAGTGAAGTGCCCAGCAATCGACTCTGTCCTCGAGAGGTGGTCGGGAAGCGATCCCAGCGCCACCACTCTGCGTTCAAAGTAACTTTACAAAAAAACAACTACCAATCAGAGAGTAAATACGTAACTACCGCTTGAACGAATTCAAGAGACTTCTTAATTTTAAACTTGGTACGCATAATACTACGACATATACCTAGTCAGGTCATAAGTATTGTCACACAGTAAAAACTTTTCTTTTAGAATGCTGGCCACAAAAAAGTTTATAGAATTCGAATTTAGAATTGTTCATGAAAATAAAAATGTATACTTTTTAGAATTTTACTCATTTTTAAATATGGAATAGACGCTTAAAGAAGACCGTGTTGCAGTTATTACGTTGCATCGTTGCGGTTACGCGCCAATTAAAATTTTTGACATACTGAAAAATTTGAATATAACCAAAATATTCGTTTATCGCCCATCAAACGATACAATGAAGACTCTAGTGTAGATGACAGGTCAAGAAGTGGTCGCCCTCGGTCTGTTAGGACTCCAGCAGTGATAAAAGCTGTGAAGGCGCGAATTCAAAGAAATCCCAAACGTAAGCAGAAACTGTTGGCCCTTCAGATGGGGTTAAGCAGAACCACTGTGAAAAGGGTGTTAAATGAAGACTTAGGGCTTCGGGCATATCGAAGAAAAACAGGACATCGTTTGAATGCTCGTCTAATGGACCTGAGACTGAAGAGATGCCGCGCTTTGTTGAAGCGGTACGCGGGAAAAAAATATCGGGAAATTCTTTTTTCGGATGAAAAATTTTTTACCGTAGAAGAGAGCTACAACAAACAAAATGATAAGGTGTACGCAAACAGTAGTGAAGAAGCGAGCAACCGTATTCCGCGTGTTCAACGAGGTCATTTTCCATCCTCGCTCTTGGTATGGTTGGGAGTTTCTTATTGGGGCTTAACAGAGGTACATTTTTGTGAGAAAAGTGTAAAAACGAATGCAGTTGTGTATCAAAATACAGTCCTGACGAACCTTGTGGAACCTGTTTCTCATACCATGTTCAATAACAGGCACTGGGTATTCCAACAAGATTCGGCGCCAGCTCATAGAGCGAAGAGCACACAAGACTGGCTGGCGGCGCGTGAAATCGACTTCATCCGGCACGAAGACTGGCCCTCCTCCAGTCCAGATTTGAATCCGTTAGATTACAAGATATGGCAACACTTGGAGGAAAAGGCGTGCTCAAAGCCTCATCCCAATTTGGAGTCACTCAAGACATCCTTGATTAAGGCAGCCGCTGATATTGACATGGACCTCGTTCGTGCTGCGATAAGACGACTGGCCGCGCAGATTGAAGGCCTGTATTCAAAATCACGGAGGTCATTTTGAATAAACTTTAGTGTCATAAGAATCTATGTTTTGTTAAGTTCATTTTGGTATATAAATGGTTACATAATGAATAAACTTGTTTCAATTATTTTATATTAAACATGTGACAGAATTTATGACCTGACTAGGTATATATATATATTTAAATATGAATTTGATATTTTGATAAAAGTTATTGAGATCAATTGATAATTAAGAAATATGGGTTTTGGAAAGTTTTTACCTGTCACGGTTAGAACATATACAATTCATATACACGACTGGTAGAACATACATTTAGATGAAAGAAAATACATTTATTTGACACACACCCAGCTTTAAGCATTAAGTTCTCCATTTGTACATTTTTCTTTTTGTGCAATAAAGAATTAATTGTAGGTAAGTACCATTAAAATCTAGATAATATTTACACAGTCCATTCTATCCAAAGTTAGATATCGGTATACATAGAGATAAGATTGAATTAATTAATGAATTTACATAGATTTACGTTGCAGTCATTTATTTTACTTTTTTATTACCTCCGCAAAACTAGCGGTGATATTTGAAGACTCGATGTGTCCCAAACGGATAGACTAATTAAGAAGGGTTTTTTTTAATGTCAGTTTTACGTCGTTTTACGGGGTTTTAATGGTCGTTTGTTTTACTGTTATATTATTATGGTTCCAGACTTTTGCAGTGGAGACCACGTCCAGGCAAGGGAAGTGTAGCACGCCCTCCGGCGATGGAGTGACGATTTTTTTTATACCTATTGAAAGAGTAAGCGTATAGACCACCTGATGATATTCTTCTTTCGTGTGAATGGCTATTTAGTCTAATAGAGACCAACTTCCACACTCCTCTCTGTTGCCTGGTACAAGCCATTCCATGTGCAGGTGGTTGGGCATAGAGGACATGAGAGCAAGTGGGCCATTATTTGTGTGGTGGCCCCGCAGTGGCACTGGCTCCGGAATGGGTCGAGGTATCCCCACTTGCCTAAATTATCTCGGCAGCAGCCAACTTGAGTGCGCAACCGGTTTAGGGGCTTCCAAATTGGCCACTGCAGCTTGTAGCCGGAAGGAAGATGCTCCGCGGGTAGAATGTAATCAGGAGGGGCAGTGTGATGGGAGGACCATAATTCAAGTCTCGCTACTGCCGGGCTTTTGTCCGTGGGATTGGTGGATCGTAGGAAGCTCTTACGGCTTTTCAGTCAGGCCGATGGTGGCTGATGGCCATACAGTGGGTGCTGGTCGTCAGTTTTTTGCTTACTTTTTTCAACACTGCAAGCAACCTCACGGCGAACGCTTGGTGGTGCAATGCCTGCTAGTAGGTAGATCATTTTGAGCGGGTTTGATTTTAGGCAGCCTGTTATAATCCTGCACGTGTCGTTAAGGGCAGTGTCTACCTCTCTCGCATGGGCAGACCGGTGCCACACGGGGCAAGCAAATTCACCTGCTGAAAATGAGAGTGATAGGCCGGTTTGTCGGTTGAAGCATGTGGGCTGATGCTCCCCAGGCGGTAGAAGTTAGTCGCCGGAGTAAATTGTTCCTGGTATCTACTTTCCGCTTGACATTCTTGCAGTGAGCTTTGTAAGTCAAGGACCTATCAAGCGTTATACCGAGGGAACAAGCAGTGGTCATTGCTTACGCCTTGCATATGTGGGGTCATCATAGGTCACGCACCTTAGAAACTTGCCTTACGATGAACTGCCCTGCGGTCATCAACTTCATCATACAAGTGTAAAGTCTCATGTGCCTGTAATTTCATCGGCGACCATACACTTTAACCGAAACACGGCAATGCAACTTAAAGGTTGAAATAGGTATGTTGTAGCTGGCAAACATTGGATGATAAGAGCTGAAGTTTCACTGATTGGCGCACTGTGAGACAGACCTATGTCCAGTAACGCACTGGTATAGGTTGATGATGACTAAGTGGTTTAAGAAATTATTCTCAAAAGAAAATATACATTTCACTTTATGAGAAACAATAGGTTTAAACTTAGGCTAAATATTCAGTGAGCATGCAGAATATTGTAGGTAATTTTAGGTAATACTTAAACATTTTGTTTACATTCTCATTTTAAAGTCAAACTATAATTATACTAAGTAGATAGTCCTGATGATTTTATTTTGCATACTACTGGTCATTGTTGCAAACAAAACCCGACGCCTTATCCTGCAAATTACATAGCGTAACATCAAAGGCGTTGTGCGTTGTCACATACAGGAAAAGTCTCACCTAATTTCACCGGAAACCATAACCCTTCAAACGTCATAGCAATTCGAACATATCTGCTTTAAATATTTTTTTATTTTTGACGTGAAAAATGTCTTATAAATCGATGAACGCCGGCTGCACGAACGAAAAAGTGTCACGTTCCGCCTGAGCCGAGCGTGCAAGCGAGAGCGCGGAACAAGCGATAGAAAGGCACGATCGGCTTAAGCTTTCGGCTTGTGAAGCATCTATTCCTCTTCCACTCGTTATCACGTTAAATTATCGTCCGTAAACCGACTTTATAGACAATCATTTTTTTTTGTTAATATCGGCTAGAGTTTGACCACGGCCTCGCCTGATGGAAAGCGATGATGCAGTCTACGATGGCACACGCTTGCCTAAAAAATCACACACTCTATTCACACGCGACTTGAAGACCCCTAGGTTGATATATATATATTATAGCAGAGATGCTCGCATAGCTCCATGTGTAATAAAGAGGTGTTATAAGTCTGTGTCACGGATAGACCGATTCAGACTCGGTTTTTTAATAGAAAGCTAGTTTAAATGGCGTGGTTCTTAGCTGTGTGATGATGATCAGGTCCGCCGTTCCAAAGACTGTATTAACTTTTCCATTATGGCGAAGGGATCTCATCCTTAAAATTTATATTATTTGGGGGCCATATGCTTGTCTCATCTCCAGCTAGTATAAAAAAAACTTTTTACGGGTTATTGAATGTCGGGAATTTTTGAAATAAATAACATTGCGGAAAACGACCTCGTGGCAGACCGCGGCGAAGATGGAGGGACTAAATTGGTGCCCATTTACGTGATAGGTCCACTATATCCCAAAATAGAGAAGACTGGCGAGAAGGAAGGGAAGCCTTTGCCCTGCAGTGGAACACTACGGGCTCTTAATAATAATAATAAAACATTGCGAGTGAACACTTACAGTGGGACTAGCCCACAAACTGAAAGATGCTCAGCGAACTATGGAAAGGACTGTGCTCGGAATTTCTCTGAAGGATATAATCCGAAACGAGGTTATCCGACAGAGAACCAAGGTCATCGATATAGCTCAGAGGGTCAGCAAGCTGAGGTGGCAGTGGGCCGGTCATATCTGCCGCAGAACCGATAACCGTTGGGGTAAACGTATTCTGGAGTGGAGACTACGTCTATGCATGCGAAGTGTAGGAACCATCGGCACATAGAGTGACAATTTGCGCTGTGACTGGTAAGGATTGGATGAGAAGAGCTGAGGATCGGGCTCAAAGGTGCACTCTGGGAGAGACCTGCATCCAGAAGTGGACTGTTATAGGTTGATGATGACGATGAAAACATTGCTTGTTTAATTAAAATTGTTTTATTATAAAGTATGTCCTATCTACTATCTATTGCCATATTCTTTATATTGTTGCCCAAAAACCAACTCTTTCGAATATAAAAATCCAATAATCAGCATCTTGAAATGTAATTTCCGGCCTGAGAAGCCGTTATTAAAGGTTTCAATAATTTTTGAATATAAATCAAAAAGTGGTTATAAATTGTCCCCTAAATTCATAACTCAATAGCCCAGCCCGCAAAACGTGATTGGTCACGTGGCGTAAAGCGATGGATGCAGTGATAAGCGGCGCGATTTGAATTACGTCATTATATTTAAGTAGTTGAGATTTTGAGATGTTCTAGCAAATTCTAGTATAACTGAGAAGTCAGTAAGTTTTGTCTTTTGAAGTGAAGCAATACTGATATGACTGCCTGCCTAAACTGTAGGTATATTATGTTTAATATCAGAAGGGAGACTTGCGGCAAAAATTAAAAAATATAAGAACTTTGCACATTGAAATATATTTTCCAAGGAGTGGTATGTAGGTACAGACTTTGGGCATAAGTTTCACGGACAATTGATCAGACGACAAAGTGTATGACATATTTTTTTTTTTTTTCGAATGGTCTTATCTCGCTGTTGGCCTCTGAGGCCGTTGCAGCTAAACCGAGCTTTTGGCGAGCGCAGAAGGCGCTCAGTCCTATAATTTTTTTATTGATGAGGCAACTAGCGCAAGGGCACCACTTAGGTACGAACCTCGGCTTGGGCTGTTGCCGGGACGGGGATAGGAGAGAAACGCCCGGGTACGTGCTTGTACTTCGTGTAGGCGGCGACTAAAGGGACTCGTTGACCTCGCCGGCGAGGTCGGTGTATTTGTGGAGTGTTTGCTCTGTCTAATGTGGATGACTCACCCGCATTAGCGGAAGTGGTTTCGTCATCCGGGTCTCCAAAACGTGTCTCGGACGACGCAGGGTTTAAATCAGACGACAAAGTGTGTTGCAAGTCTGTTACAGGCCTTTTTATCAACCCTCTACCCCCACCAGCGCTCGCTATCTCACTCCCACAGTAAGGCTAGTGTTGCAAGCAACGTATTAGGCGTTCCGATATGAAAAATGTTACAGAAGTGAAAACTTCTTTAGGCGTGTTGGGCATTTTTGAGATGGGAAAAAAACATTGAACTCGCGACACTGTTACCGTTATCGTTTTTGAATCGTCAAGAACGATATGTTCAAGACGATTCGAAAAATACTTCCTGACGATTCAAAAGATACAGACGCAATTGTTTAAGTTTTCATTTCTGTCGGCACTCCCGGAGTGCCACTTTTTTCTTCTAGTTTTTGTTTTTTTTTATTTATTTATTTTTAATAAACATATACTTATAAAATTAATACACTTATAAAACCTTAGTAGGTTTGTGATAAGTGAGAATTTGACATTCCTCTTTAGTATACATAAAACTATTTTTACATGTACGAAATTTTTTTATAATTACGTTTTGTTCTGTACGTCATTCGTGCGCCGGCTCACATTCCATCGTTATCTGCACAAACATACAGGTTGCTCTAAAATGGCAAAGTTTGTGGAACAATTATTCAAATATCAGTTCAGTCGTTATGAATGAATAAAATATTATATGACACCATATTATACATATACCTACTTCAATATGTTATTTAGTTATATTTTATATATTTGTAAATAGTACAATAGTCACAGAGTTATATACCTACTTAAATATGATGTAATGTTATATATATATAAATATATATTTGTATAATGATATAGTAGTACAATATTTAAATAAATTTTTTGTTTGTTATCTTATTTTTTAAAAGTTCATTGAGTATGTTTTTTTATATTTTTATGGTTAATTTTATCTCTCAGTTCCATTGAAATGCTATTTTTTAGTCTAGGTATAATGTAGTCTGTAGTTCTTTCTCCGTAAAAGTTTTTAGCTGAACTTGTGTATAGTTTTTTTGTTTTTACTTGTCTTGTCATTATATTATGAGTTCTGTATTTTTCGTAGGAAAAGAAATTTTCTACAAGTAACTGTATTTTAACTTTATCGTGCACGGGTGTTATGTCGCAGTACTTTAATAAGCCATCTGAGTCATGCCTATATTTAGCTCGTACATTTTTGGGTACTATTGTTTTTAATATTCGCGGCTGTAGATTAAGTATTCTGTCTAAATAAGTACTAAAGGTGCGTCCGTAGCTACTTAAGCCGTATAAAATGATGCTTTCTGCGAGTGATTTGTATATATTTAGAAGTATCGGGAATGGGATTTTGTATTTCACTATGTAGAATTGCGCTAGAAGTGCCCTAAATTTATTACAGACAAGGTCGATATGCTTACCCCAGTTAAAACGTTGATCTATAATTACGCCAAGATATGTCTGATGTGTAACCTGTTCAATTAGTGCACAATCGCATGTAGTGTTTTTGCTGTGCAGGCAGTCGTGATTATGAGCTATCAGTTTGATAGCATTATTGGTCCCTCTTTTATTTTGCGAGGAGCAGACATTTATTTATTTATTTATTTTTTTATTTATTTATTTATTTTAGAAACAACATCATTACAGGTTTTTTTTTTAAGCCCTAAGGCGATGCTATGTCTAGGTAACTTATGTTAATTAATATGACAAATACAAATTCAATACAAATACTATAGAAACTACACATTTGGGTATACATTATATTATACATTTACTTTCAATGACGACCTGTGCCATTTTTAAGAGTTTCGGCAGGTTTTGGTAAAATATGTCCACGCTACTTTCGGACAGGATATTAAGCAAGTTTATAGCGAGTGACATGGGGGCAAACTTAAGTAAGTTGGTCCTACAGTTGGGCACCTCAAGCATAGCGGGGCGGCGGCGCGCGCCCAAGTAGTCGTTGGGGACGCGCAGCCGTAGCGCCGCCAGCACCGCCGGCTGGTGCAGCTCCCCGCGCAGGACACGGACCATGTACTTCACCAGCGCGACGTCTCTGCGCACTGACAGCCTGCAGTACCCTACCATACCTAACACGAACAGACTCGGGTACATCAATGGGTAATATGGATAGACTCCATATTCTTTTAGGTACAAAAAGCGAGTAAATTTATTTTGTATCTTTTCTACCATGAGTTTGTACTTAGCTTCGTTAGGGTTCCAAATTATAGCATTTGTTTCCAGATGACTTCTTACAAGGGCATTATATAAAAGTTTAATAACATTTATGTTTTTAAAATGCACACTCTGTCTCAGAATAAAACCCAGGTTTCTAAAAGATTTGACGCACACATTTACAATATGGCGCCGGAACCTTAAGTCAGGGACCATTTCGAGGCCTAGGTCACGGACGGACGTCTTTCTCGGCAGCACTACCCCCTCCACCTCGTACTGATACTGCAAGGGGGCGCGCGCCCGGCTGTAGCTCATCACGGAGCACTTCGCTACGTTAAACAGTAGCTTGTTGGACCTGCTCCATTGGACCACCCTATCTATGTCGGACTGGAGCCGTTGACAATCGGATGTGTCCGCTACTGTTCGAAACACTTTCAGGTCGTCCGCAAAGAGCAAACAGCCTGCCTCCTTAACAACCCCCACAAGATCATTAATCATAATGACGAATTCAAGAGGACCAAGATTGCTACCCTGATTTACCCCCGAAAACGTGTAATATGGGGCCGATTGGTACCCCGCGTACTCCACATACTGTCTGCGTTCGCTAAGGTAGCTCGCGAAGAATTTGAGCAAATGCGGCGTGAAACCTATTGCAGAAAACTTCAACAGTAATACATCGTTATCGACAGCATCGAAGGCTTTCTGAAAGTCGAAGTACGCGCAGTCTACCTGCCCACCTGCGTCCACTGCTGGCGTCAGGTGCGTTACGAATGACAGCAAGTTGCTGGCTGTGCTGCGCCCCGGCCGAAAGCCGTGCTGGGCGTCGGTAAGGCGCGCGCTCACTTGCGTATAAATACACTTATGTAAAATTGACTCAAATACCTTAGCGAAGGCCGACAGCACGGCGATCGGACGGTACTTGCTCACATCGGACCCACCTCCTGCTTTTGGGACCGGAATTACTCGTGTCGTTTTCCATCGGTCAGGATAACGGCACTCGTCTAAACATAAATTGAAAATGTGTAAAAGGGGTTTCTCGAAAACAAACCGACAGTCTTTTATTAAATAAGGAGGAATGTTATCAGGCCCTAAAGAGTGCTTTGGCTTCAAAGCACGGAGCGCAGTACGCACGTCACGGGCAGTCAGCTGGGCAACGTGCACCCGGGTGGCGTCCCCCCCCCCCCCCCCCACGGGTGAGGCGCACTCCGCCTTCCTCGGGTCTAGGTTCGGCCGAACCGGACTGTACACAGAGTGGAAGTATGACGCAAAACATTCCGCACACTCTTCATCACTCAACTCCCTCCCCTCTTTAGTGATACGAGTTTTATTTCGCCTCGATTGCTTTTGCTTGATAAAAGCCCAAAAAGACTTAGGGTCATTTTTAAAATTTAATTGCAACCTCTCTTGGTAGGCGTCAAAAGTTTCAGATAATTTAATTTTAACTAAAGACCTGCATTTAGAAAAAAATTCGTAATCACTTTGTTTACCTGTAATTTTAAATATCTTATGGTAACGCCATTTCCGCTGAATCTCGATTATCAAATCTGCCGTATACCACTCAGGATAGTTAAAACGAGACTTATTTGCTACCTTAGCATATTTCTTAGGTGTACACTCGGAAATAGCTTGGTTTATGACTTCATAAAAGTATTCCAGCGCCGCCTCTGAATTCTCAGTCCTATATAATTGATTCCAATCTATGGATTCTAACATGTAGTATAACATAGGAAAGTTACATTTAGTGAAGTTCCAACAAAGATAATCTGCAGAGCTACCCATATGGTGACATGGTGGTACGGGGCCTCCTCGGCGTGTGACCGTCGTCGTCACACAGACGAGTGGCGGATGCTGAGGGTCAATAGGTACCAAGGGATCGTAAGACAAAAGTACGTCCAAGTCACTCGCTGGTAATGAAGACAAAACTAAGTCTAGCGTGCGGTTATTACTATTAAGTAAGTTATTTACCTGCCGAAATCCACAGAAAGCATTCACATACTCCATATAACTTTGTACCTCCACAGTTGTCGAAGGCATATTGAAATCACCCAACACCAATACATTGTCGAACTTAACACACTCAGTTTCTAAAATATTAAATAAATGCATATATTCGTTATCATTACTATTTGGTGGAATATAAACTACACAGCACATAAACAAAAAAATATTTTTACGGTGTACCGACGCACATACTATCTCGAATAAGGCCGCGTCCACATTTGAGATAGGAATGCGCCTGAGTTCGTAACTCGAGGAAGATGCCAAAAACACGCTTCCCTGCTTACGGCCATCCGCTCGATCACATCGAAGAATCTTGAAATCACATGGTATGAGTTCTCCGTCATGGATTGATGAATTTAGACCCGATTCTGTTATTGCAAATAAATCATATGTGGAGGTCAGCATATTGTTATAGAAAGTTGTAGTTTTTGTCCTGAGTCCCCGTACATTTTGATAGAAAACCTGGAGTGGTTGATTATCAGACTTTTTCGACACTTTTAGTGGTTTTGGGGTCTCGAAACCACAGCCAATCATTAAATTTCGTGTTCACTGGCCAACACTCAATATTATTGATCTTATCAAAATTCGACTCCAGTACACCAATCATAAAAGATGAATAATCTCTCTTGGTTTTATGGACGATCTTCTGGATCCTTACATCCGCAGTACCACACTTTTTGGCTACGTGCTCAGTAATGGCCTCTTCAGTTGTGTCAGGATGGAGTGACCAGACATGCAGGAATTTCTTGTTCTCCACTGCTTGGAAAGAAGAGATTTGAGTGTTCCCTCCTTTCTGAATAGTGCCGAGTTGAGCATTTTTCCCTTTGTTCTGGTAGGTGACAAGAGTCCATTTTCCTGAAGACGTATTGGCCGCGTGTTTCGGGATAGACACGTCCTTATTTTCCTTGAGGTCGTCTAAGCAAGTTGCATTTTGCGTAAAGTCTTCAACGGACACCCGCTTTGCTTTCTTAGGGGCACGGTGTGGACGTACCGTTACGTTTGGCGATACTTATGTTTGCTCCAAGTTGGCAGCAGCGACAGCCGTCTCACTCGCGCGCGGTGCAGTTACCGTAGGCACGTCCCGCTCCCTCGTACCAGTACGCTCTTCAACTTTGGCGAATAACTTCTCCAATACCCTCTTCTGTTCAGTAATAACGGCAGAAAAGTTATTGATCGCAAGTTCTTGATCTTCTAATTTCCGCGATTGAGCATCAATCGTTGCCGATTGCGCAGTAATTTTTGCCGCCAACGAAGCTACTAGCTTTGATAGATCGCTAAAAGCACTTTCCAAGTTAAATTTGGACATTTTTACCGGTACACGGAAATAAAAACACAGAGACCGAAGTAAGATACGTACGACTCGTACGATGATCCGAAGTAATACATGAACTAGTTTAGTTTTTTGTGCATTTAAAACTAGACCAGCATCGTGAGACCATTCAACAATTCGTGAAAAATCGTGTTGTAGTTTACTTAAAGAATCCATTATGTCCCGATCTTCTGCTATTAAACACGTGTCATCTGCATACTGATATACAGTACAGTATTGTATGACATTATTAAGTTCCGTGTGCGCACTCAACACGATCGGACGCGCTCGGATGCGCTGAGTTCGCCATCGCGTATTCCACATAGTAACTATGGCGAAATCAACACTGGAGTCCTTGGAGAAGCTGTTGGCTAAACATTTCGCCCCAGTTGAGCAAAAAATCTCCTCGATTGTGACCCAATTGAAAATACTGGAAGACAAAATCGACAAATTGGAAGCAAAAAATGCAACCATCAACGACAAAGAAGGTAGACGCATTTCTATCGTACCCGCAATAAAGCAGAGAATAGACAACGAAACGGCCGCTGCCGCCCCTCTACAACAGGCAACTCAGAGCGACAACCGGATCGTCCGTGCACACATAGAGAGGGGACGCACGCACACAACTACACCACCCGTTACTGCTACGACCACCACCGCTGCCAAATGCGGCGCGCCCGCGCGACCTCCGACTCCGAGCCTATGTCCGCGCGCGCCCGCGCCGGCGGCAGCCGCGCTTCCAGCGCCCGCACACGTATGCCCCCCGCCGCCGCCAACGCAACAGCGCGCTGCGGATTATACGAATACGAATGACATAAGCCATGGCCTAACTAACCAGAACGCCTGGAAAACTGTAAACCGCAGAACGAAACGGCCGACCAAGTGCCGCATTGTAGTTAGAGGAAACGGAACTATCGACAATGAATTGCAGACCGTTGAGCGCGTTAAAAAAATTCACGCTTGTTTCTTTAAGCCGGAGACGACTACGGAATCGATTATATCGTACATGAATAAACAGGCACCAAGTGACGGCTACAGCGCTGTGAAATTAAAACTAGCGCACAGTCACTATTCATCCTTCGCCATAACACTACCTAGCAGCAAGTTCGAGTTGTTCATGGCAGCAGAGAGCTGGCCACCTAGCACAGAAGTAACGGAGTGGTTTCCGCGCGGCGCCGGGCACGCGAAAGGCGCGCCCAACCACCCCAGACGTCAACGTCGCGGCCATCCTACCGCCGCCACCGCCCGCCCTACCGGCGACACCGCCTGCCCTAGGAACAGCGTTTGACTCAATCACAATATGTCATCTCAACATCCGCGGCCTGAGCAGCAAAACCAGAAGCCTTGAAGTACTACTTACGGATGACTTAGCTTGTGACATTCTTATAATAACAGAACATTTTCTCCGTAGCCACGAAATTGATTCAGTTACAATAAGTAACTATGACCTGTTATCGTCATATTGTAGACCGCGTATTGAGCGCGGTGGGAGCTGCATATTCGTAAGATCTGGAATAAAGGTTAGTAACTGTGTAGAATACTGTAACCTGGCCCGAGAGCAGATCTTCGACATTTGTGCTGTGCACCTAACTATAGAAAATATATTAGTCGTAGGTATTTACCACTCGAATAAGACCAGCCACTCCGAGTACCTACTTTTATTCGAAAAGTTATTACATAAAATAAATGAAGAGGGCTTGCATGCGATAATAATGGGTGACACGAATATTAACACATTAGCAAACACCTCTCTTTCAAAACAGCTCGCAGACATGCTCTCAACTCACAACTTTACTCAGCTAGTTGATTTCCCGACTCGTTTCCATGACGGCCAGGGTACACTGCTGGACCATGCCTACACCAACCTATCCTCGGAGCGCGTGCTCGATATCACCGGAGTGAACCCGCACCTCAGTGATCACGAGGCCCAACGCCTAACGCTAAAGCGCGTTGCTGTGTCCTCGCCACTGTTTACGTTAAGGCGCAGTTTTAACACGTCAAACCAAATGAACTTCTTGACCGCCTTGGAGTCGGTCGACTGGAATGAAATAGTCAATTCATCGTATCACGACTGCTGCGTCCTAGCCAATGCACTGGTTGCCAAGCTAGTCGGTAAAATGAATATCTGTTTCCCCGTAAAAAAACTACCAGTACCCAAAAATGGTAATAGATGGATGGATTCAGACATATTAAATTTAAAATATTTCCTCTTTGACACATTAAGCCTAAAAAGCCGCTTTCCCGATAATGAAGAACTGGCGGATTTTGCTAACATACTAACTATAAAATATAACTTATCACTAAAACATAAGCGTACGGAATACTACTCAAATCAAATTAAAAAGGATCCTAATAAGTCAAAACGTATGTGGCAGGTTGTTAATGCAGAGCTAGGTCGCAGCAGGCGTGAGCGTTTGGACTTTACTGACTGTATCCGAGATCAAAACGGAGGTACATTCGGCTCCAAGAAACTCTTGCTGGACGCGCTGAACGAAGAGTTCGTAACTGCCGCAAGGAAGTGCGGGGCCCCCCCTGCGGACGTCCTGCGCGCAGCGGCTTCCATGTCCGTCGAGTTAGAAGCCTGTGATGCCTCATTACGGCTCCGACCCGTCACGCCAGAGGAAGTAATAAAGATAGTTCACTTCTACATTGCTCCTAAAAAAAGCACCGACATATATAATCTTTCCCCTAGCATAATCAAACTAGCGTCGAAATCGCTCGCCCCCATGATTGCTTTAATGTGCAATTTCTGCTTTAAGCAAGGAAAATATCCCGAGGCACTTAAGAAAGTAAAAATCTGCCCTCTTTACAAGGGCAAAGGTAAGAAGTCGGACGCCAAATCATACCGCCCAATATCTATGGTCCCAGCTTTAGGTAAAATCCTAGAAGTCGGATTGAATCGTAGACTGCTGGAGTTTGTGGCCGACCATACCATTCTTACAGATAGACAGTACGCGTACCGACCGGGCCGAGCCACCACGGATCTGGTACGGGAGGTGGTGTGGCGCGTGTTGAGTGCGCGCGAGGCTGGTCTGCGCGTGGCTGTGCTGTGCTGCGATCTCTCGCGCGCGTTCGACACCGCTGACCACTCCCTTGTCGCTAATAAACTGCAGTTCTATGGCATTCGAGGCCCCGCGGTATCTATAATGGAATCGTTTTTAGCCAAGCGCACCCAAGCCGTAGTCGGCGATGGGGGTCGAGCGATGTCGTCGGAATTAAAGAACACAATGGGAGTTCCGCAGGGGTCGTGCTTGTCGAACACCCTGTTTAGCTTGCTGCTTAACGATCTACCCTCTGCAGTCCGGGGCGCGGAAATCTACACGTATGCAGACGACGTGGCGGCAGTGGTCACCGCGCCCACGGACAGCCAGCTGGAGAGCACTCTAAACTCAGTGGTCGAACAGTTAGAGGTGTGGTTCAAGCTAAATGGCCTTGCTCTGAACAGAGACAAGACGTGTTTTATCAACTTTAAGCTCAACGGCGGTAGACCTGCCGCCCTTAAGGTCCACGCAGGAACAACAGGGCTGGAGCAGGTGCAAACGACAAAGCTGCTTGGTTTCCAGCTCGATAGTTCCCTCACATGGGACGCCCACATAGATGGAGTCTGCTCAAAACTTGGACGGGCTTCTTTTGCATTGCGCAGGCTGGCGAGCACCGCCACCCGAGACGTTGTGCGCTCCTGTTACTTCGCGACTGTCCACAGTACACTTACATATGGCGTGGAACTGTGGGCGCCAGCAAGCGATGCCGAGCGGGTCTTCGTGATGCAGAAGAAGGCTGTCCGAGCCATAGTGGGCATCCCGAATGACGAGTCATGCAGAGAATATTTCAAGGAACTGGGCATTACGACTCTACACTGTGAACATATATACCAAGTGGCTTTGTTCACGCACCTAAACTTGCACCTGTTCCAGCGCCGAGGGGTTAACGCAGTACACGCTCTCCGCAGCAATAAACACCAGCACAGACTGGTGACGCCAACACACAGGCTGCACAAGTCGAACAGATCGGTGTACATCTCGGGCCCGGCAGTCTACAATAGGCTACCAAATAGTATCCGAAATGCAACCTCCATCGCGGCGTTTAAGGGCCGGTTAAAAACATGGTTGTTGGAGAGGGTTTTCTACAGCATGGGTGAATTCCTCGAATTACCCGAACTGTAGAAGATCCCCCTCCACCAACTAGTTACTAAAAATAATAATAATAATCATATATTAGATACATAATTGTTTCACAAGATGAATCATTAATATGTATTAATAATTTATTTCATTAATTTATTTTATTCATGAAATTTGACCTATGACGTGTAAATATTATTTTTATTAATAAATTCTTGTATTCTTGTATTCTTGTATTCTTATTAACATCGTTTACATAAGCTAAATAATGTAGCACATCAATATAAGACATCAAGTGCTGAATATAGGCCTCATCCATATATTTCCAAAACAACCGATCTTATGCGGCCTGCAGCCAACGGCTCCCAACCACCTTCATCAGGTGTTTTTCCAAGTCTTATGGAGGGTCATCCTAAGCCGCGCTTTCCAGTGCGTGGTCTCCACCCGAGAACCTTTCTGCCCCAACGGCCGACAGTTCTTTAAGCTATATGCCCCGACAACTACTAATCCTCTGAGCCATGCCTATGACCTTAGTTGACCGAGGTTGGTTCCATCCTTAATAAACAAAAATTGCAGAGATAACCCAAACAGAGTGTTAATTAAAAGGGCTTTGATTATTTGTTTTATCTCAATTTAGGAAGGATCTCAATTTGTCATGTATTTGGAGTCGTTTACTCCTCAGCAGAAACAGGGTCATTTAACGTCTTAAAAAATACCTTTTGACTCAAAAAGTAAAAATGATTGTATTCAAAATTTGATTTTAAATCTTTATTTGACACCTCACATGACGTTTTATTTGACCTTCGTTGTATTTTTAGTTCAAAAACTACTGCCACTTATCCGTGACAATCGAATTTTATATGGCTAAGTATTGTCATAGTTTTTTCAAAGATGGTGATGGCACTTCGTAGACAGAGCTTGTACACTCGGCTTCACATCAAGCTATACATCCAGTATAAGCTGACCTCACATTCTACGAAAAGTCTACACAATGTGAGGTCAGCTTATACTGGAACTGTATAGCTTGATATGTAGCCGTGTGTACTACGTTTATGTTGCAGTTTAACAATCTCTAGATAATTAATTCTAACAATCCTCAAACTTGCAGATACCATTAAAATTCAAATCTAAACTCTATATTCCGCAGCATAGAATATCAATTCCTAAAATCATAACCCGGGACCCGCTAAGCTCACAAACCAATCCCAGTCTGAAAATTTGAAACTCCGAACATTGCTATCATTTGCAGCGCCCAACCGACTAAACCACAACCCTCCCTCAGTAACCCTCTAGCCACGGTAGGGGGTGGATGTGTCGGGTTCTTAGAGAGCGGGAACAGACGGACGAATAAAAACCCGAACATAGTTTTGTTTTTAAAAACTTTTTTGTTTTGTGCTGATGGCGATGTTGAAGTTTTTTGTGAAGTGTTGGGATTGAATTTCGGTAAGTATTTTTTAGATTTCTTGCCAGTATAGTGTTTGATTTTGTGTAATATCTTTAAAGAAACGTTTGAATATATCACTAAATTGAAATTAAAAAACGATACTTAAAATTCCTTGTTTTACATCTCCAAGATTAAAAAATATTCAAAATAAACAAAGAAATGTTTGTATGTTCTTTAGCACTATAAAATATGACTTTGGGATACACTTTGGATATAGAAATAAGTAGCCAAGTAAAATAATTAACATGTTTGTATGCTAATTTAATTAGGTAATGAAATAAATTGTATCTATTTGCAGTATTTCACTATATTTAGTCTTTTGCACGGTGCATTGTTATTGCATACAACAACATTTTTTAACAATCCCTGTTTACAATCTTATTTGATTTTTTAAATTATACACTTACCTGTCAGGACAGTATCATATGTATTAGTCTGCCTGACAATAATGTATGTATGACCAATAGGTAAGGTATTTAATTAACTGTTTTTAATCTATTTTAAAATTTGATTTTCATATTTATTTTCAATGCATATTTTTGAAGTAGCCAAGTGTATTTATAATTAGAATATTTTCTGCTGTTACCTTTCACAACAAGACACATTTTAATTGGGCGATAAGACCGGCAATCATATATTATCATAGATTAACAATGTTCTAATATTTTTGTTTTGTTATAGGTTGTTTAATAAAGTATTAGCCACCTACTTTCTACTCTCACTTACAAAAAGCTATTATTAAAAAAACAAAAGTCCTTGAAACAAGAAACTCACTAATAAATAAACCTGTCAGTTAATTTGAAAGGCTGCCAAAGTTAATGAAGGAAATATACCCAAATATAGAATATTATACATTTATACATAAGAAGGGGATGTTCGAGGCGTCTGTCAAAGGGATGATAGGGGCACTATCAACGCCAGGCTCGGTTTATCAAGATTGTTTTTGAACAGAACGTGCGTGGAATATGATTAAGGATGTTAAATATCTTGTGGTTATATTTTCGCAAAACGATGGCGGATTCAGACGCTTTCTTAAGGTTTAATTTTCTCTGAGGTTTGATATTTTACGCTGTAATCGTAATCAGTTTTTGTTATCTTCTTAGCTTTCATATTTTATGTTATTATAAATAAGAGATAAGCCGTTTTTATAGCGTAAAGAGGTTTATAAAGTGCTGTGAATGTAGGCTTTTTTATGAAGATGTTTATCTAACAATACAGTTTGAGAAGAAAGAGAGAAAGTAAGTGAGACAGAAAACAACGTGACGAAACCGGCATAACTAAAACCAAATATTCGAAAGAAATCAACGTTGAATAAATGAATGAAAATTTATTGCACAAAATAAAAATAATAGAGGAACTTAACACTAGATAGCATTCTCTACTTGTTAACCGACCGTTGGGTGCAAAACATCCAACATTATGCTGAGCTTAACGCCATTTTGGTACGCAGACACAAGAGTCAAATTATTATCTTAATATATTAAATTGTACTACTGTTCGTCATCAGTCATTTGTTCTTTGCTAATAATATATTACAAAATAAGGTCTTAAATTAATATAATAAAGATCTTATCTAACATGGTAATTAATTCATGTGTCATTTTGTGTTTTGTTAGACATCTACGAGTATATTACACTAATATTACCTAGTCAGGTCATAAATTCTGTCACATGTTTAATACAAAATAATTGAAACAAGTTTATTCATTATGTAACCATTTATATACCAAAATGAACTTAACAAAACATAGATTCTTATGACACTAAAGTTTATTCAAAATAACCTCCGTGATTTTGAATACAGGCCATCAATCTGCTTGACCAGTCGTCTATCGCAGCACGAACGAGGTCCATGTCAATATCGGCGGCTGCCTTAATCAAGGATGTCTTGAGTGACTCCGAATTGGGATGAGGCTTTGAGTACGCCTTTTCCTCCAAGTGTTGCCATATCTTGTAATCTAATGGATTCAAATCTGGACTGGAGGAGGGCCAGTCTTCGTGCCGGATGAAGTCGATTTCACGCGCCGCCAGCCAGTCTTGTGTCCTCTTCGCTCTATGAGCTGGCGCCGAATCTTGTTAGAATACCCAGTGTCTGTTATTGAACATGGTATGAGAAACAGGTTCCACAAGGTTTGTCAGGACTGTATTTTGATATCCAACTGCATTCGTTTTTACACCTTTCTCACAAAAATGTACCTCTGTTAAGCCCCAATAAGAAACTCCCATGAGCGAGGATGGAAAATGACTTCGTTGGACACGCAGAATACGGTTGCTCGCTTCTTCACTACTGTGTGCGTACACCTTATCATTTTGTTTGTTCTAGCTCTCTTCTACGGTAAAATTTTGTGTTGTCTACTGAGTAAGAACTCCAAGGATATATTATATCATGGAGACTCATAAATAATTTATTTAGAACTTAAACAACTATGGTGAGACTAATATATTCGTGAGCTATATTGTTTATTAGTTCAGAGATAGTTATAACAATTAACACCACATAATTACATAAGTAACTTTTTAACAAAAATATAATCGACTTCAGATAACAGTAAATACCGTTCTACCAATTATGATGAAATTTCCATGGGATCAATATAAAAGTATATCCATTAAAAAAACTAACTTTCCAATTCAATTGGTATTTACCGGAGTTCTGAGCTAGCAAACAAAAAAATTAAACAAATTTAAGACTTATATAGTTTTCCATAGATGCTATTGTCAGAACTAGACCAAATGGAAATGGGACGACACGAGAGGCACCAGCTTTCGAAACGAAAAAAAACGAACCATCAAAATTCGTTCACCCAGTCGATAGTTCTGAGGCAGCAAACATAAAAAATACAGTCGAATTGAGAACCTCCTCCTTTTTTGAATTCGATTGAAAACGGTAGTAGGCAATAATTCAAGTCCAATAACTTAGATGACACATTTCTCTACGGGAATCCAACCCAAAACCACTTGCGTTTTAGCCGGTTATTCGTTCAATGCGCCACGGAGATCATCGTATGATGTAGATCGGTTTTGATGCATATTTTACATGTTATGCTTAAAGAGCAATGTGAAGTGGAGTCTACAGAGTAGAGAACACTTTGGCAATACCCGGGGTGTTGCCGGTATCAATAGGCGACGGTGACCGCTTACCATTAGGTGGGCCGTAAACCTGTTTGCCCAAAAATAGCATAAACCAAAAAAATATATTCTATATTCATATACATATGTATAATCGATAAGAACTTGTGACAAAGTACTCTAAAAATGTGTGCCATGTGGACTGCATGTGAAGTGGATACTCCAACAATAAAATACACTAATGGGTGCCATAATCGATACATTTCTAAGCTTACAACATGTTATAGTATATGGCATTTACTGTGTCATTGTAATTCAGCCAATATAATATGACGATGATGAGGGGTGCAACACTATACCCAATTACAACGTATGTCCACTTTCGGTCACATTAATCTATAACTAGTAGTTCGCCCCGAACTGAGATCTCGCGAGTCTCCGATTTAAACAAAAAAATACTGTTTGTAATCTTTCATTATCAAAAAAGTGCCACGAAAATAACCAATTTTCTTGACCTACAGTTTCATTCAAATTACAGGTAACGGGAGTTCCATGTATATTAGTTACATTTTTTGGGGTACAAATTGCAGTTATTTTGGATTTTAGACTTTTGCCTATATTTTTGATGCTTAAGCTACACGCATACCAAATTTTCAGCACTGTGGGGTAATTGGTGTACTCTGTGAATTTTGTTAAAATTCAGTTTTTATTATGACTAATAAATCAAAAACTATAAAGAGTTTACGACAAATAAAAACTGAGTCTAAATAAACTAATGAATACCTTTCATTTCACGTTTTATTTATTCAGTTAGCCTCATTTTAATTTTTTTACCCCTCTTGAACTTGATCTCAACAACCCCTCAACATTTTTTATCCTCGAACAAACATATATACATAAAACGCTGATTTGACCAAGTTAATTTAGAGATCTCGCTTCGTTCGATCAATAACTAAAAATGCATGGTATTACCAAGTCTATACATCTATATATAAAACAAAGTCGGGTTAGTACATTTATAACTCAAAAACGGCTTGACCGATTTTGACGATTGGTTTGTTGGATTTGTCTCCGCCCCGAATAGCAGAATAACTATTAAAATATCGGAAAAATTTACACAAAAAACATATGATGAAAATTCATTTTCTCATGCAAAGATGTAGCTAATGGTGACTGATTGACAATTCTACCGGCGACGTACATTGACAGCCCGTGTCATATGCATGTCGAGGTAGTAGGAAGTTCTGCGGGTCAGCTAGTTGTTAATAAATGAATGTTTAATGAATAATAATAAAATAAATAAAATATTTATTTATTAGCAGTAAGGTTTCAAAGTATACAAAGGGTTCTGGTACTTACTTAACTAAGTCTTAGATAATTTTTATTAAAAGTCATAACATATTTTTACATTACAGAATGATCATTGATTTAAATATTATTTTATTTATAGTGTTATGGAGCTAACGGCGCTTGAGTCGTAATTCTGAGTCATCTCACTAATTTCGACCTAAACGTGAAATGGCCTGGTAGCACAGTTGGATAGTGCATCCTCGTATCAAGAGAAAGGTTGCGGGTTCAAGTCCCGTCTAGACTTGAAATTTTTGAAATGATTTTAAAAATCTTGGAATTCCAAGATTTTTAAAATTTCCGTATGTCCGAACACATACGGAAAATTCCAACATTATTAAAATCATCTCAAAAATTTCAAGCCTAGACGGGACTTGAACCCACAACCTTTCTCTTGATACGAGGATGCACTATCCAACTGTGCTAGGTACCAGGCCATTTTACGTTTAGGTCGAAATTAGTGAAATGATTCAGAATTTCGACTCAAGCGCCGTTAGCTCCATCTGCAGGAAAACTTATACAGTTTTTTGTACCTGCTCAATGCCAAACGTTGCAATTCAGTACATTGACAAGAGATGTCACGTTGCTTATTTCAAATAGTATTTTACTTATAGTGTTATCCGAACACATACGGAAAATTCCAAGATGTTTAAAATCATCTCAAAAATTTCATTTAATAATTATTTTAGCTAATTTAGTGTAAGTAAGGTGTTGGTGTAGTGCAGCGGTACACTTTACTCAAAACCTGTGTACAGCGAAAGCTTCTACTCCTCGCTGTAACTAAGTGAGAACTTGTGTTTAGACGTAAGGGACCTTTGCTTCAACTTACTACATCACGATAATGAGTTAAGTATGAGACAATGAGGTAACTAGATGTTGTAATGTTATAGCTAAATATCAAAGAAATATTAATATAAGTTACATAAGGTTCTAGTTATATCATATGCATGTGTAATTTGTTTGTAGTTGTGCTAGGTGGCGTGTTTGTGTGTACAGTACAGAGGTGGTGAGTTTGTATGTGTATGCGGTGTTGTGTCGGGATGTGCGTTCATGTGTATGTGTGTGTGAATTGTAGTTATTTTATTTTATTTATTTTTATTTATTTATTTATTTCAAACCATAGGGACATAAAGAACACTTAGTTACGTCAGCTTCATTACATTAAAAATGTTAGGAAAATATTTACCTAACTAATATTTTAATAATACAATAATATTTTAGTTGCGGCTGTATACTGGCTTTGTCAAAAGAACATTAATATAATATAATAAAATAAAATTAGTTCATTAAAGCGGCTGTAAAGAGGCCTTGTCAATAAATAAATCTAAACTTAAAACTATAACATGTCAAGTGGTTGCAGCTGTACAGGGGCTTTGTCAATTACCATGCTTTTTTATCATTTAAGAACTCATCTGTGGAGTAGTATGATTTTTGAGTTAAGTTATTTTTAATACATCTTTTAAATTTGTTTTCGTTAAGAGCTAAAATGTCTTTCGGAATTTTATTGTAGAAACGCACTGAGTTACCCATAAAGCTTTTATTTGTCTTTTGTAGTCTAAATGCCTAATTAACTAATTTGTCCTTATTTCTAGTGTTCATATTATGAACATCAGAACGTTTTTTAAAGTTATGTATGTTTTTACGTACATACATGATGTTTTCGTATATATACAAAGAAGAAGCGGTTAATATTCTAATTTTATTAAACACGTCTCTGAATGATGCTCGTGTGTTTAGGTAATAGATTGCTCTGATAGCTCTTTTCTGAAGAATAAAAACAGTCTTTGCATCTGCTCCTGACCTACAGCTAAGCTAAGCTTATTCCCTAGTTTTGTAATATGCGGTCCCCATTGCAACTTACTATCTATTATTATACCTAGAAACTTGGTAGATTTGACTATATCTAAATTATTGTTCATCAAAATAATGTCATTATTACTAATGAGAATTTGACACAATTAGTTTTAGATGGATTTAATACTAAATTATTTGCAGAAAACCACTTGCTTACCATTTCTAGTACGTCATTAATTAAATCTACGTCAGCAATTCTCCTTTTAACATCAAATAACAGGGATGTGTCATCGGCAAAGAGCACAATTTCATTATTTGTTTTTTTCTGTATTAAATGTGGTAGGTCATTAACATATACAAGAAACAAGAATGGGCCCAATATGGAGTCTTGTGGTACCCCCAGTTTATTAAAAGACCCCGAGGATTGTACGTCTCCTATTTTTATTCGTTGCTCTCTGTCAACCAAATATGATGCTAGCAATTTCAGTGTGTTATCTATTACACCATAGTTTTCTAATTTTATTATAAGCGTTTGGTGGGCAACGCAGTCAAAAGCCTTTGAAAGATTGCAAAAGACACCAATTACGTCATTTGAGTTCTCCCAAGCATTCAATATGTGAGAAGTTAATTGTAACCCAGCATCTAAAGTGGATCTCCCTTTCGTAAAGCCAAATTGACGGTTATGAAGTAGTTGATTAATGTTAAATTATGAAAGCAATTGGTTTAAAATAATCTTCTCAAATATTTTACTGAGAGAAGGAAGAATCGATACCGGTCTGTAATTTGAAGGGTCTTTTTTACACCCAGCTTTGTACACTGGTATTACTTTGCTGTATTCATCAAGTTGGGAAATATGCCACTATCGATACTGGAGTTGAAAATGTCAGCTAAATTAGGAGATATTTCCTTAATTATACAATCTAAAACTTTTACTGACAACCCCCACATATCTTCTGTTTTTTTAATGTTTAGCGACTTGAAAACCTTCTCAATTGTTTTTGAAGTAACAGAATTAAATTTAAAACACACATCTACACATATGGCAAAATCTTTCCTTGTCGAATGTAGATAATTTATCACATACCAGAAGTATATGATAATTACCTACATTATCGACAAGGAAAGAATTTGCCATATGTGTAGATCCATTTAATCCTTTCGTTAATTTTATTAGAATTTCTGTAAAAAAGTTTTCAAATGTATTTGCTATATCAAGCTTATCGTGGATGACGGTATTTTTGACGTTTCTTAAGGCATTTATAGTTTCAAGAACTTCACACTTTCCAGTTTCTGTTTTTATAACTTCCCATGTGGTTTTAATCTTATTATTGGATGTAGATATTTTTTGTTTGATCAATATGTTGATGTTTGATATTGAGACTATTGTAATAAGGAGGCCCTCCGGATGAGATACTTAATAGATCTTCCGTTTGTAAGTAGTCCAAAGTCTGTAGGTATTTCTTATGCTTTAATTTGCATTGATAGTAAATATGTAGCGTTGTCTATATTATTAGTTTTATTTATTTTATTGTATAGATATGCGGCGAGAAAGTTGAAATGCTTTTATGCGAAAGTGGTTTAACAGCATACCGTTTTATATATCTTTTCGTTTTGTCGTTTTGTTGTTACCAACAGGCTATTTTTGGGGATAAGATGCTGTCTAAGAATAGTCAGCTGGATAAACATTTGCCTTACTGTCAAAATTTGGCATTCATTGTAGAGTTGTGTTGTTGGGTATTTAAAAAGGCCGCGAGTGGGCCACCTTGAGTACAGCTCTCTCTGCTCTTTCTAGAGGCAATATATGTATTTTGGAAGCTCCACCTAACGACGTTAAGCAGTAATTCACCTTTCTCACAAAAATGTACCTCTGTTAAGCCCCAATAAGAAACTCCCAACCATACAATGAGCGAGGATGGAAAATGACTTCGTTGGACACGCAGAATACGGTTGCTCGCTTCTTCACTACTGTGTGCGTACACCTTATCATTTTGTTTGTTGTAGCTCTTTTCTACGGTAAAAATTTTTTCATTCGAAAAAAGAATTTCCCGATATTTTTTTCCTGCGTACCGCTTCAACAAAGCGCGGCATCTCTTCAGTCTCAGGTCCATTAGACGAGCATTCAAACGATGTCCTGTTTTTCTTCGATATGCCCGAAGCCCTAAGTCTTTATTTAACACCCTTTTCACCGTGGTTCTGCTTAACCCCATCTGAAGGGTCAACAGTTTCTTTCTTACGTTTGGAATTTCTTTGAATTCGCGCCTTCACAGCTTTTATCACTGCTGGAGTCCTAACAGACCGAGAGCGACCACTTCTTGACCTGTCATCTACACTAGAGACTTCATTGTATCGTTTGATGGTGCGATAAACGAATCTTTTGGTTATATTCAAATTTTTCAGTATGTCAAAAAATTGAATTGGCGCGTAACCGCAACGATGCAACGCAATAACTGCAACACGGTCTTATTTAAGCGTCCACTCCATATTTAAAAATGAGTAAAATTCTAAAAAGTATACATATTTATTTTCATGAACAATTCGAAATTCGAATTCTATAAACTTTTTTGTAGCCAGCATTCTAAAAGAAAAGTTTTTACTGTGTGACAATACTTATGACCTGACTAGGTATAAATGCGAAAGTTTAGATGTTTGTTTGTTACTCAATCAAGCCGTAACGGCTGAACTGATTTTGATGCAATTTGGCATATATGTAGACTATAACCTGGATCACCACGTAAGATACCATTTATCCCATAAATCAGTTCCCATTTGATAAAAATGGAATGTCAAAGTTTATATATAATATTCATAGTATGATAATATAATATAGTATAATATAGTTTATATATATATAATAAATAAATAAATATTTCTGGCCATTTCACACAGCGTTATCTAGCCCCAAACTAAGCAGAGCTTGTACTGTGGGAACCAGATAACTGATTGAATACTTATATACTTCTTTTTTTTTGTAAATACATACTTATATTATAAAGAGAAACAACCAGACCCGGAACAAATATCTGTAGATCATGCAAACATTTTTTCCGTGGCGGTAATCGAACCCGCTACCTCCTGCATTTCAGCCAGCTATTCGACTACTGCACCACGGAGGTAGAAATATGTATTTTGCCCCCCAGAACAACGCGGGCGAAGCCGCTGGCAACAACTAGTAATATTATAAAGAGGAAAGACTTTTATTTTTGTATGTTTGTAACGAATAAACTCAAAAACTACAGATCCGATTCCAAAAATTCTTTCACCATTTGAATACTTCATTATCCATATGTAGCATAGACTAATTTTTACCAAACTGCACAAAAGGACGGTAATGTTTTTATTGAAAAACGCGTGCGAAACTGCGGATTGGTCAGCTAGTAAAATATAAATGAGTATTCTATAATGTTCTATGTGCCATCGGGTCAGTATCTATACGCAACGATTGATTTGCAACCTGTCTCGTTATTGTTAAAGTTCTGGGCATATATCAAACGTAATGTTTGGACTTACATCTGGCAGCTGTGTGTAATATACTCACGGGTCTGTCTACTGAGTAAGAACTCCAAGGATATATCGTCGTATCCAACGAATAAGGAAACAGTTGCAAAACACCAACTTTACAGGAGGCGGTTTTTTCTGATTATTTCTATGAGTTTAAAACTTTTTAATGAAATTATTATTTTATTTGTTTTTAATGCGTCCTATTTACCATTGCGAGTACTTTTTATTAATATGATACTGTGTTTTTTCTCACATTTGTCGCTTAGCACCTTGTTACGTGTATTATTTTCTGGTTGGCTTGGTCCTAAGCGCCTTATTAACCTTTTTCCACGGAGATTTTTGCTGACGACGCTAACCTAAACGCCTTGGTGACTTTGTTCGCCCGGAATATGCGGGGTGCTGATGACAATAAAATAAATATGGGCATGTGCCTAAATATTTATGTTATGTTTGGACGTGCTTCTGACTAGGTACAGCCTTAGATAATTAGGTATAATGTAGGTATGTAAAAAAATGTAAAAATAATACATCGGATCACCTTACATTCGTTTAAAAACAGCAAAAAACGGAACGTATCGTTCCAGTGCTGCCACTTCTCTCTGGAACCAACATTATTAAGTTTACAGAATTTTTTGATTTTACTTTAAGGGTACATCTAAGTATTAGATTAAAGGGTTGGGTGAGACTCTTCATCTTTGGACCAGGCAACACTTCGCATAATTCCAGTCAAACATCACTTACAGGGGTAAGTTTGTTTGACTATTTAATTATGCTCTTGTTGCCTGGGTGGAAGATGATGAGCCTGGATTTACTCTCTAGATGTTAAAAGTCTCATGTAAAATCAAGAAACTTTATTCTCCTTTAAATTGTTACATAACCCAACACAAAATACAAATTTAACATGCAACTCTAATTGGTAGATTTAAAAATAGTCAATATTATTTATAGAACCTATTCTTTTTAACTAAATTACCACAATTATTTGACCCTAATCAGTCAATATTGTTTTTCTTCTGCGGTACTTTTAAATCTTGAACCGACTTTTGTACATTCTAAGCGGTTTTGATCTGTTCTGAGAGATCCTTTCCGAACAAATATTCTTGAGGTTTGGTTTGTAATAACGATTCCTTTATATCCTTGTTGATACAGAAAAGAATCAATGACTTTCGGCCCTTGGAATTGTGATAGAAGATATCACAAAAGAGCCGAGATGCCTGGTTAACCTTTTTTTAAATTTCTTTATGATCAATATCTTTATTTATTTATGGTACTATTTATACAGCCTTGCAAGGCATAACTAACGCATGACAAGACAGTTGAAATCAGTCTCTGTCGGTTTTCAATAATCTGGCCCCTTTTCTTGGAAGATTCTGGTAATGCCGCTTTCACCTTCTGGTTCAATTTTGGTGCAACTCTTTGCAATTTTCAAAAGAAAAGTTGTTTTTTGTTATTTCCTCTTTCTCCTCTTTTTTTAGGCTATTATTAATAATCTAAATCCACCTGTTTCATATTTTTTAGTGCAACATTGCACCTTTCTGTTCCGTCTGAACTTCTCCTAATATTTCTAATATACTTTCATCTAGCATTGTATCATCATCAGATTTCTCATTGATTAATTCAATTTGTTCTGGAGGAAATTCTAATGAAAGCATTTCATCATCATGGTCCATCAGGTGAGAGAGAGAGAGAGAAAATTTTGATCAACATCAACACTTTCTGTAAGAACAGAATACTTTCAGTAGGTATTGTCATGTGAGAAGAGGATCACAACACAGTTAGTCACAAGAAAAAATACAGGTTAGCTCATGTACTGGATTGGACATGTTCGCCTCAGCAAGGCGATTAAAGAACTTTTGGTGCAGAATCCCACAGATTTGCCGATAAAAGTGTTTGTTTGGTCATACTCACCCCGTACGGGTGGCCCTTGACCATTGCTTGTAAAAAAGGTATAAGTTCATAGAAATACAAACGCAAGAACTTTTGGCACCAAACCCCGCAGGTTTGCCATTAAAAGTCTTGATTGATCACGTTCGTCCCCGTAGGACGCCCCCAGATCGTTTGTAGTGTACCGGTAGATGTTTGGAATGGGATCCTTACCCCCAATAACACACACAAATAAGAAAATTCTCTTTATGAAAATCTATAATTATGGCGTCGTTTGTAACGATTTACCTTGATCCGAAACTGGAAGCTTTGGTATTTCGTTTTTACTAATTTCTTGATCTTTCTGAGTAGATGCTCCTTATCTACTCAGTGTGATCATTTTATTGTATTTATTTTCACAATGTATCACTATGAAATTGAAAAATATAACAATTTAATTTTTTTGTACGAAATGACGTCGCGAGTACAAAATAAACGAGTGTGCTTTAGACCACACGACTGAAGTAAAACTTCTTTTTCAAAATATTAATGATTATAATTGTTCAAGAACGAAATGAAATATATATATATATATATATATATATATATATATATATATATATATATATATATATATATATCATGCACTGGCTATGAGAAGAAGAGAGAAAGAAAATAATGTGCGCGCGCACCTCTCTCTCTCTCTTGCTCCTACAATAATATACGAAACGTAACTCTCTCTCTATCTATCTTCACTAACTTACATATATCTCCCTCTCAACTTTTGTTCGCACCTTTTGTAACGCATTCACCAGCTTCCTCCCCAAGTCAAGCGTGCGTAAAGAAGTTTTACTTCAAAACCAAATGAAGTTGGTTCCAGAGAGTAGTGGCAGCACTGGGACGATACGTTCCGGTTTTTGCTGTTTTAAAACGACTGTAAGGTGATATTGAGGACAATAAATCGGACTACAGAGTAAATCCAAGCTCATCATCTTCGGACCAGGCAACAAAAGTATAATGTCGCTGCCCGCTGTCTATCTGTCTGTGAGTACGCTTAGATCTTTTTTACTTGCTACGTAACGGATTATAATGCGATTTTCATCAATGGATAGAGTGATTCAAGGGGAAGATTTTTATATAGGTTGTATTGAAACCTGTACGAAGCCAGGGCGGGTCACCTAGTTAATAACATAGACGTACCTACAAACAGACATAGGTAGGTACCTAACATGAAAATTGGGATAAGTAGGTCCTTACATCTTACTTTCTGTCTGTAAATAAACAAATGGTGTATTTACGAATTCACAATAGGTACGCAGCACACACATGTCTGCACTCCATGGTAATCTTGGACGAATAAAGCGCAAGTTGCGTTTATCACCCGCGCTCCGGCCCACGCGCTCGATTTCGCCCGTGGAACACTGCTACCAGAGCGTTTGTAACCGTATTCGTCGGGCAAAAGTCAGCAATGTAATTGTGACCGAATTTTAAAACTTTAATATTTTATTGATTTAAATTTATTTTTGAACTTTTTTCGAACTGATCAGATGTAAATGATAGTGAAGATTCCAAAAATGCAATAAAAATAAAAGGTGCCAATGGCGTCTATTTCCTTATTCGTTGGATACGACGATATTATATCGTGGAGACTCATAATTAATTTATTTGGAACTTAAACAACTATGGTGAGACTAATATATTCGTGAGCTATATTGTTTATTAGTTCAGAGATAGTTATAACAATTAACACCACGTAATTACACAAGTAACTTTTTAACAAAAATATAATCGACTTCAGATAACAGTAAATACCGTTCTACCAATTATGATGAAATTTCCATGGGATCAATCTAAAAGTATATCCTTTAAAAAAAACTAACTTTCCAATTAAATTGGTATTTAACGGAGTTCTGAAATAGCAAACAAAAGAATTTAACAAATTTAAGACTTATATAGTTTTCCATAGATGCTATTGTCAGAACTAGACCAAATGGAAATAGGACGACACGAGAGGCACCAGCTTTCGAAACGAAAAAAAACGAACCATCAAAATTCGTTCACCCAGTCGATAGTTCTGAGGCAGCAAACATAAAAAATACAGTCGAATTGAGAACCTCCTCCTTTTTTGAATTCGATTGAAAACGGTAGTAGGCAATAATTCAAGTCCAATAACTTAGATGACACATTTCTCTACGGGAATCCAACCCAAAACCACTTGCGTTTTAGCCGGTTATTCGTTCAATGCGCCACGGAGATCATCGTATGATGTAGATCGGTTTTGATGGATATTTGACATGTTATGCTTAAAGAGCAATGTGAAGTGGAGTCTACAGAGTAGAGAACACTTTGGCAATACCCGGGGTGTTGCCGGTATCAATAGGCGACGGTGACCGCTTACCATTAGGTGGGCCGTAAACCTGTTTCCCCAAAAATAGCATAAACCAAAAAAATATATTCTATATTCATATACATATGTATAATCGATAAGAACTTGTGACAAAGTACTCTAAAAATGTGTGCCATGTGGACTGCATGTGAAGTGGATACTCCAACAATAAAATACACTAATGGGTGCCATAATCGATACATTTCTAAGCTTACAACATGTTATAGTATATGGCATTTACTGTGTCATTGTAATTCAGCCAATATAATATGACGATGATGAGGGGTGCAACACTATACCCAATTACAACGTCTGTCCACTGTCGGTCACATTAATCTATAACTAGTAGTTCGCCCCGAACTCAGATCTCGCGAGTCTCCGATTTAAACAAAAAAATACTGTTTGTAATCTTTCATTATCAAAAAAGTGGCACGAATGTAACCAATTTTCTTGACCTACAGTTTCATTCAAATTACAGGTAACGGGAGTTCCATGTATATTAGTTACATTTTTTGGGGTACAAATTGCAGTTATTTTGGATTTTAGACTTTTGCCTATATTTTTGATGCTTAAGCTACACGCATACCAAATTTTCAGCACTGTGGGGTAACTGGTGTACTCTGTGAATTTTGTTAAAATTCAGTTTTTATTATGACTATTAAATCAAAAACTATAAAGAGTTTACGATAAATAAAAACTGAGTCTAAATAAACTAATGAATACCTTTCATTTCACGTCTTATTTGATCAGTTAGCCTCATTTTAGTTTTTTTACCCCTCTTGAATCCCAATATCTCAACAACCCCTCAACATTTTTTATCCTCGAACAAACATACATACATAAAACGCTGATTTGACCAAGTTAATTTAGAGATCGCGCTTCGTTCGATCAATAACTAAAAATGCACAATTACCAAGTCTATACATCTATAAAAAAAATAAAATCATATAAAACAAAGTCGGGTTAGTACATTTATAACTCAAAAACGGCTTGACCGATTTTGACGATTGGTTTGTTGGAAACATATGATGAAAATTCATTTTCTCATGCATAGATGCAGCTAATGATGGCCGATTGACAATTCTACCGGTGACGTACATTGACAGCCCGCGTCATATGCATGTCGAGGCAGTAGGAAGTTCTGCGGGTGAGCTAGTTGTTAATAAATGAATGTTAATGAATAATAATAAAATAAATAAAATATTTACATATATATTAGCAGTAAGGTTTCAAAGTATACAAAGGGTTCTGGTACTTACTTAACTAAGTCTTAGCTAATTTTTATTGGCAGTCATAATATATTTTTACATTAGATAATGATCATTAATTTAGCTTATTTAGTGCAAGCAAGGTGTTGGTGTGGTGCAGCGGTACACTTTACTCAAAACCTGTGTACAGTGAATGCTTCGACTCCTCGCTCTAAGTGAGAACTTGTGTTTAGACGCGAGGGACCTTTGCTTCAACGTACTACATCACGATAATGAGTTAAGTATGAGACAATGAGGTAACTAGATGTTGTAATGTTATAGCTAAAAATCAAAGAATTATTAATATAAGTTACATTAGGTTCTAGTTATATCATATTCATGTGTAATTTGTGTGTAGTTGTGCTAGGTGGCGTGTTTGTGTGTACAGTACAGAGGTGGTGGGTTTGTATGTGTATGCGGTGTTGTGTCGGGAGGTGCGTGTATGTGTATGTGTGTGTGAATTGTAGTTATTGGGGCTATTGTTGTAAGGAGGCCCTCAGGATGAGATACTTAATAGATCTTCCGTTTGTAAGTAGTCCAAAGTCTGTAGGTATTTCTTAAGCTTTAATTTGCATTGATAGTATGTAGCGTTGTCTATGTTATTAGTTTTATTTATTTTGTTGAAATGCTTTTATGCGAAAGTGGTTTAACAACATGCCGTTTTATATATCATTTCGTTTTGTCGTTTTGTTGTAACCAACATACTATTTTTGGGGATAATATGCTGTCTAAGGATAGACAGCTGGATAAACATTTGCCTTATAGTCAAAATTTGGCATTCATTGTTGAGTTGCGTTGTTGGGTATTTAAAAGAATGCGATTGGATCACCTTCAGTACAGCTCTCTGTGCTCTTTCTAGAGGCAAAAAATGTGTTTTGGAAGCTCCACCCCATGACGTTAAGCAGTAATTCAGTAATGATTGGCAGAGAGCATAGTAAGTCATTTTATGCTGAGTTTCGTTTGCTGTATGACTAATATTTTTGAAAATTGCTATTAGTGTGCGCCCACTCGAGGTCAGCAGGCTTATATGAGGAACGTATATCATTTGTGGATCCAATGTTATTCTTAATTACTTGATGGAGTTGCAGTTTTCCAACACTGCAATCGTATTTTAATCTATTAAGCCTGTAGGCATTGACCGGAGTGAGCTTTTATAAAGATTTGTCTTTATGAGATTGGCCTAGTTTTCGTAAAGAGAGGGTAAGGTACTTAGTTTGACTAGTGTTTAACGAATATATTTTAATGAAAAAAGATACCTATATGTTATTATTATTACTTTAACTATAGGTATAAAAGGCATAATATTTTCTATTGATTTATACTACCTGAAGATGGAACAAGCATAATGGCACACCTGATTATTTTAGCGATACAACCGCCCATTGAACCATTATTTATTGTTTATATCCTTTGTTACTGTATGTTATATGGTATTGAAGAAAGAAAAAAAGAAAATACATTTATTTAAACCCACATAACAACACAACAAAAACAAAGGAAAAGTCAAGCTTCACCCAGACAGACAATGATGGCGGACAAAATGGTCCCCAAAATCCCCAAATCCAACAAAATAGTGTGCAATAATGAGTATGTCTATCTGTCTATCTGATGGTAAGTAGTAACCATCGCCTATAGCAAAAAATTGCTTCATAGGCCACGCACCTTAGAAACGTGTCCTACGATGCACAGCTCTGTGTCCATCAACTTGAGGCATACAGGTGTAAATCCTCATGTGCCTGTAATTTTACCGGAAACCATACCCTTCAAACTGAAATTCTGACACACATCAATGCTGGTTAGGAGAAGAAATAGGTATAACGGTAGTGCTTCTCCAGGCAAGCTCTTTCACAAGGAACTCTACTGCTCTTAGATGTCCTAGCTCCACGGTTGAGCACCATCTCTAACTAACTTATTAAGCTTAGAGACTGAATACAAATAACCCGCTTTCAGTAGACGGATAAAACTAAATTAAATGAGTAGAATGAAACGAAGACTTTTATTCAATTCATTAGCTCGTACGCGTTGGAAATAGACTTTATACGTAAATTGACCTATATTATGTACATTGATTTGATAATACTGTTAATCTTTGGATTGGCTGACCTGCTTTTCATCACACATACCTAAAAACCACCCCAGTTAAACAAGAATAATTTTTGAAGTTATATTTCTTTAGGCGCATTTTTAAAAAGTTATGAGAGCTTAATTTTTAGGGTTCCGTACCCAAAGGGTAAAACGGGACCCTATTACTAAGACTCCGCAGTCTGTCTGTCCGTCTGTCACCAAGCTGTATCTCATGAACCGTGATAATTAGACAGTTGAAATTTTCACAGATGATGTATTTCTGTTTTGCCGCTATAGCAACAAATACTAAAACCAGAATTAAAAAATATTTAAGGGGGCTTCCATACAACAAACCTGATATTTTTGCTAGTTTTTGATCGATATTGATAACGGCAACAGGTAGACACTAGGTAAAATAAACAAAATGGGACTATACGGTCAAATGACATGTCTGATACTATTTTATTAATCAAAGATTAAGACCGGCTTGCACAACGATCCCTAAACGTATTTAGCGACTAAAAATGTTTAAATTGTACCTATTTGTATGATTTGACATCTTCTTAGGTAATATGTTTTTTTTATTGATGATAGCCAAGCGCTTGACCACTACCTCACCTGATGGTAAGTGAAGGTGTGATTGAAGATGGATCACGCTTGCCTAGAAAGAACCTATTCACTCTGGACTTAAAGACTTCAAGATTATACTGGTTTGGAAAAACATACGGTAGCCACTAAACACATTTAGGCATCGTTGCGAGTCTAGATATTTTTTTTTGTTTTGGGAGACTCGCGAGATCTCAGTTCAAGGTGAACCACTAGTTATTAATTTAACATTCCTTTTTCATACAAAGAGTTTTGGCATACGGGATGAAATCTTTAGCTATTTTTGTTCTGTTACGCCAAAGAAGTACGTGCGTTCTTACGTGCGTACATAAGTAGACACACACGTTTTTTTTTTAGTTTTAGGTACCTACATCGTAAATTTACTGTAGTTTTATTTCAGTCTAGGCAATAAGCCTAATGAACAGTTTTATGCTAACTTAGTTTTACAATAGAATTATGATTATGACTGTGTCCTTTGGCACTTTTCTTACACTCTCTCTTTATGGGGATACGCTTTTTATGTACATTATGTTAACTCAAAACGTTTTGTCTTCTTCAGTCTTCTCACTACATCCGTATTGTCAAGGAGCTGGATTGCCTCGACGTTCACATGATGGTGAAGCCTTTGTTCGTGAGCTTCTGCATATTTTTGTATTACTTTATCAACGAACTCTGTGTTGAGGTTCCGGTCTTCACCGGACCTTCGTCCTGAACCTCTATATTAAAAAAAGTGTGTGTGTCAGCTCTGACGCACGACTGGAGTTTACTTCTTAAAACGATTATACAATATATAGATTAGTAAATGACGGTAAATGAACGCCTTTTTTAAATAACAGAAAGCATGCATAATACATATATTTATATAATTTATATTCATCAAAATACATTACGTAGTCATGGAAATATAAACACCAAAAGGATGTATCACAATGATCACGATGGATGCCGCATAAACATGAAAATTTACTAAGAAAGTTGTCTCCACAAATTAAAAAAAAATTTGGATGTTGCAAAATGATCATGATGGGCATTGCATTAAAAAAATAATGGTTGCATAACGATCAGTATAGAATTTGCATTAAAAAACAAAATGATGTTTTACAATGATCATGATGGATGTCGCATAAACATAAAAAAATTACTAAGAATGTCTTATTGTTTTGTGCTGTATTAATTTATTTCAGATAATCATAATCCACAACACAATAAATTATATCAAATTTGATCAAATCAAATTAAGTTCTTCAAATGCGTACCTACTAAATTACTAAAATGCTTGAAAATTTAATTAATATACTATGTTTTTTAAATTTCTTCTCTAGGTGACTAATTTCTTAAAAGTTAAGTCTATAAATTGATAATCTGTTATTGGCATTAAGCATTAGTTATAAGGATTGCTTACATTGTTAACAAGTGATGTTGATTCAGTAATGAATAATAAAAAAAATTGAACCAAAACAAATTAAATTAAATTATGTACAATCAAACAAATCAAATTAATATTAAATAATTATACAAAAAAAATATAAATTAAAATTATGTATCGGTGTACGCACATGCTGGAGCAACACACCGGATGAAGTGTGTCCATATAGGAGACACACAACGCCCTGCCACAGTCTGTAGGATGGTGTTGAGGCTGGCTCGCGTCCTGCTCATCTTATGTCCCTCAACAAACTAAAAAAATTATACTATAAGTTGCGCACAAACATAATGCATAACGTAACGGAAAAAGTTTGATATTATACTCCATAAATTTTCATACACCGGGCTTAAGTATAAAAATGAAGTACACCCAAAAAACCGCGTCCACATCGGTCCAACCGTTTCGGAACTACCGTATGCCACAGTCAGACACACAGAAAAATACATAGTCACACAGACATACATAGAAGTTAAACTTATAACACTCTCTTTTTGTATCGGAGGTTAAAACAAAGGAAGTACTAAGTCGGAATTATGGCATCCTTAGGGAAATTATTATTGGACGGTAGATGAGGGTGCCATGAATCAAGGCTAATAAGAATACAGCTTTGGCGACAAAGTATTTGCAATTATCGCCTCTGTTGTCTATACTAATACTAATATTAAAAAGAGGAAATATTTGTTTGTTTGTATTGAATAGGCTCCGAAACTACTGGACCGATTTAAAAAAATTTTCACTGTTGGGAAGCTACAGCTATCCCCAGGTGGCGTAGGCTACTTTTTACCCAACTGCGCAGAAGGAGGGTAATGTTTTTATTGAAAAACTATGCGTGCGAAGCTGCGGATTCGTCAGCTAGTAGAATATAATTTGACAATAATACAGCCATATTTTCACAATAATAAAAAAAAGGAATCATGATTCAGAGAGAAAATAAGTGAATATCATCTATCTAATCACGATATAAGATTGTTATATTATGGATTACCAATATTTTGTAGATGTATGGTTCTTTCTACTTATAAACGCGAAAGTTTGTATGCATGGATGTATGGATGTTTGTTACTCTTTGACGCCGGAACGGTTGAACCGATTGCGATGAAATTTAGTATGTACGAAGAACATAAGCTGGATTAACACATAGGCTACTTTTTATTGGCAAACCACGCGTGCGAAGCCGCTGGCAACACCTAGTTTAGAATAAATGTATATTTTTGAATTAAAGTTTATTTAGGGCGACCTACTCAACGATGTCTGAACGTATTTATTTGACCATATATGATTTAAAAAGTTGTCAAATCATTCGAATACTTCAAATTTTAACATGTTTAGTTGCTAAATACGTTTCGGGATCGTTGTTCAAGCCGGCCTTAGAGTCAGATAATACTATATTTTTAGCATTAACTACGAAGGTGCGCACAATTTTTATGTTTATTTTAATGATATCATCTGATGTAACTGTACCCATTTCTGCAATAAATAAATGTAATAAAATGAACGCTGTCTGTATGAATACCAACCTACTTATATATTAATTGTTCACATTATATCAAGAAAAAAAAATTCTATAGTAGGCCATCTATCTGTAAAAATATTGAGATGTGCGTCCGAAGCGGTGAAGATATTAATATAGGTATTTATAGATTACTAGTTGTATGCCAGTGACGATGTCCCCAATATCCTGGACCTCGACAACAGCGCCACCAACGGGCTCCAATTGTGAATTTAATCCATCCAGAGACCCACTTAAACATGCACAAAAAATAACTAAAACGGTCGAGCCATTTTCTAGTTCTTGCGAGTCTAACGAACGGCAATTGATTTTTATATAGAGTCTGTCACCGCATTCACGACATTAATTTAAAATACATGCAGAATCGTATTAACTGATTTAAGAGGTTGGTTTAATACCGATAGCTTAAATATTTATCCAGGTACGATAAATTTCCAATTAAGAATTTTTAACGTAAATCGGCGGTGCCTTTGCGCCGATGCCGCTTAGTCAGTTTAAGTAGGTAGGTACCTGACCTACCTACTTGAATGATGAATGAATATAATTTAGTTACCTATTTTATACAGGATGTTTCATTGATATTTTAGGTTTTAAAATTAAGATAGATTGAAAATTATTAAAAATCATGGTAATGAATGTGAAAAAAAAACTATTTTACTACAATACTAGCCATCAGCACTACCCGTGATTTAAATTAATGTCGTAAATGCGGTGACACGCAGTATATGGATATTTTGAACGTTAAATACTTATAAGAAGATGCATAATGGTACCTTATAGTATTCTGTGCCAGTGTCTCGCTGTAACCACTATCCGCTGCCACGGCGACCACGGAATACTACTTATATGGCCGAGCGAATATGCCAAAGCACATGCTGAGTGGAGGCCATTTTTGACAAAAATATATCTTATATGTCTATTTTTTTTTATTTTAAAAATATTTTTAAAATATATTTATATTATTTATATTTATTTTATTGATATTAATATTATATTTTATTTATAATATATTTATATTGTATAATATTTTTTTTTGCTCAGCTATAAAAAAAATATATTTTATTAGTGATTGGAGTGTTGATGTGCTAAGGTGCGCGCGGCCATTACCGCGAACACTGGTACTCGTCCCGGGCAGAATCATATACGATTTTCAGGTTTTCTGGGACATAAAATATATAACACACATGTTATTTACAGGATGATCCAGACAGTGACTTCGAATAAATTCAATTCTTAAGGCATTTGTCTCACCGCCGGCGAGTAAGCGATTAGCTATCAACTATTTTCTCGCTCAAGAAACGAACAAAAAATATAGATTTTGTGCCAGTAAACGAGGCATGTATAGTAATAGTTGATCGCTGGCCGTTCACACTGCCGGCGAGAACTCGCTCTTCACTATTTTGTCGCAGCGACTACAAGACTCGCTCAGCGATTCTCGGTTGGCGGTCAGAACACACGCCGTAAGATGATGAGTATTGCCCGTCGCACTCGCACACTCGCCCAGCGAGACATCTGTAGGAACTACACACTCGCTTCTCGCTGCTCGCCAGCTCGTTTCTAGTTTCTAGCTCTACTCGCTTCTCACTCATCGTCGGCGGTGAGACAAGTGCCTAACACCCAGGGGTATTCGAAAATAACCTGTCTATGTTTGCCGAGTTATTTTTATTTTTTGAGTTTTTCTGAGCATTCTCTGTTAGAATTCATTCGTTCATTAACAAAAGGTGCTAAAGATTTTCTTTAAAAATAACGGCATTTAATTAAATTATAAAATAACCTCCAAAGTTTTCCTTAAAAACAAACCAAACACAACTTTAATGAAACTAAAGCTTTGCTTTTCTAAGATGCGTCGACTGTCCTATGACGGCCGTAATATGGTATGAAGAATTTAACGCCAACGGATTGTTTTGGATACCCTTAGATACTTTGGTCCCCTATAGAGAATTCAATTGTTTGTAAAGATGATTAATTCTAACTTTATTTTTAAATTTCACTAGCTTCGGATATACACATAAAAAGATAAAGGTTTAAAAGAAAGTAACTTAAAACTAAACAACTAACCTAAGTTTTCGAGAAATCCAGTCCATTCAAAGGTTGTCTGGAAGAGATAACTTTTAGCGATCAGACCGCCACTTGTATTTCCATATGTCTTATTATTAGTTTTTCTATTGTTTTTTAATATAAGTGTGGTGTACAATAAAAAGTTATCAATCAATCAATTTACTGTTAAGTTATATAAGTTCCAATAAGTTTTTTGTTGAAAAATTACTTTTTCATAACAAGCTTTTATAAAAATTATAATCGGAACCGCAAGCAAATTTAAATAAGCCCAAACAATAATAGCCTACTATAATCCATTCAGAAGTTCCGTTGTCTAGCATCTGTCTCCATCATGAGACCACCTCCATGGTACCATATTATTGCATTATCACCGAAGTTACATATTCCAAATTTCAGCTCAATCGGTTGAGGGGAACGGGTTTAAAAGTCAGTTGCAAGATTCCACCCGGACAAACATACATACATTGCAAGATAATAAAAAGCTTGTATTAAGGAGTAACTCAGCATGATGCGTTCATTACCTATAAAATACTCCTTACAGTAAATGTCCTAAAAGCCCTGTGTGCTATCTCAGCTTTCCGCCTTAAAGTTATTTTATGCCCACCGCTTTCATAGAAACGAAGGCTTAATTTGGCTTAATAAGTTCTTGTTACAGAACGGAACTCAAATTTCCTTTATGAATAATATCTCTTCGCGTAGCTTTCATTACTGTATAATAATGATTTAGCTATAATGGCCCCACACTGCATTTATGAAACGTTATACAGGGTCTCCCTGAACTTGTATTTTACGCCTGAACGAGGTGATTCAGATCATGAAATAAATGTTACTATACCGTAAATTAATAGTAGGCCTCCTGTTGTTAAGTGGTCACCGCCGCCTATAAACTCCTGCAGCACTCGTGGTACTGCAGTCGCGTTGCCTAGTACTTAATACCCTATTTACACCTCTCTTGAAGGCGCTCGTTTTGAAGCCCACCGGAAAAACCTCCGGAGGAAGGTCATTCCACACGTTGCAGGTGCGTGGAAGAAACGAGCGGGTGATACGCACCGTGTGAGACTTCCACGTATCTACAATATGTGGGTGAGCTCTTTGCCGGTTGTTCGATGATAGAAGTGGGAAGCAGGAATTAAATTGAACAGCTCTTCAGAACATTCTCTCAGAAGTATATAAGTAAATCAAAAATATGCTCTTAAATTAAAACAATTCTTAAACATTACTTAAAGTTCTTTTTTATTAGTTTATATACTAATATTAAAATGAGTAAGGATTGGTATTTTTGTATGTTTGTAACATTTAAACTCAAAAACTACGGGTCTGATTTCAAAAATTATCTCACCATTAGAATTCTTAATTATCTCGGAGTAACATAAGCTTTATTTACCCAACTGCGCAGACAGAGGGTAATGTTTTTAATGAAAAACTACACGTGCGAAGCTGCGGATTGGTCAGCTAGTAATTTAAATAATTATCGTAATTAATTTTGTGTGTGTTATTATTATTTAGTATCATGACTTTGTAGATTTTAATATTGCAAGTCTTGAAAGGCAGAAATTTATGAATTCTATTATTTACTACTGATATATTTGTAACGAGACATATAGTTCAAGCAATAAATACATTTGATTTGAAATTTACAACTTTTCATAAAAAAACAATTGATTTAAATTATATTTGTTCACAACCCGGCTCGAAGGACCAATTTATATTAGGAATTTCCTGGTCTGAAACCCCCTGGCTATTTATATTTGATCCAGCAAAGCGAGATCTCCAAATCAACTTGGGAAAATTGTCGTTGTATGTATGTATGTATGTTTGTTTGTCCGAGGATAACTTTCGACGCGTTGATCCGATCACCGTGATATTTGATATATCGGTAGGTAGTGTTGGTACAATCCTGGTGGGACCAAATGAGCTAAAAATGTTGGGGGGGTTGTTGAGGTATTGGGGTTCAATAGGGGTAAAAAAACCAGAATAAGACGGTCCAGAGGTCAACTGGGACGTTTAATGAAAGTTATTCATTCGTACTTTCCTACCCCTTTTTTATTATTAGTTGAATTCTTGTAGTTTTTGAGTTCTTAGCCATAATATAAACAAAACTTTGATAAAATTCATAGAGTACACCAGTGACCCCACAATACTGAAATTGTACAAAGATTACTAAACGTATTTAGTGACGCGTGCGAGTTGGAAGAGAGCACCATCTAGCAATCAGCCGCGGAACTCGTTTTCTCTCTTTGCTGTAATTCTAAACATTATTTTTCGGGATAAATTTCTTGGCTTGACTTTAATCAGCTATTTTTTTAGACTTTGCGCCTTCCTTAGAACTTACCTTATGCAAACGAAGTGTTTAACTTAAAATCTTTGTCCATAAACAGCTGATAAACAAACTTTTAACTGAAATCTACTGATTTTAAACAACTTAATAAAAGAAAAAGATTAATCGAAGACACCTAGACTGATCCGAATAATTATTTTTTTGATTACAATGGTATACTTACCAGGTGAACCCATTAGCACTAAGTCAGGATCTGATGATGGGATGTGTTGTGTTGATAATGTGTTTTATATATTTTCTACTAGTTAACCAATCCGCAGCTTCGCACGCGTAGTTTTTCAATAAAAACATTACTGTTCTTTGCGCAGTTGGGTAAAAAGTAGCTTATGTTACTCAAGGTAAATGTAGCTTTCCAATGGTGAAAGAAGTTTTCAAATCGGACCAGTAGTTTTTGAGTTTATTCATTACAAACCTACACACAAAAATACAAATCTTTTTCCTCTTTATAATATTAGTATAGATAAAAACGAACTATTCTAAAGTCGGTTATATTTTTGTGAAAAAGTTACTTGTTACTAAGTAAAAATCAATGAAAATCATCGAAGTTGCAAAAGTCGTAAAACATTTTTGTTCTAGTAAGTGTCGAGAATCGTCCCGCTCGGATTACCTTACCAATATTATCTTTTTTGGGAAATCCTATGTAACATTTTATCTTTTACATATAGACAAATTTAGTTCTAAAGCTGTTAGTTGAAATCACGTTGTATACTGAAGTTTAGTTACTAAACTAACTTCCTACTATACCTTGTTCCAAACTTAATTCCCAAGCCCACGCCTAAGACCTCAAGGGAATATCTCAGAGTTGTGAAGACATGTAGGGTTTTGATATATTTCCTGTCACACACGTATAAAGTCCGCCCACGATAATTTTGCAGAAATGTAGGAGTGGTAGATTTAAAAAAACGAGTGTGCTTTAGACCACACGACTGAAGTATGTTTATTGTTTTATGGAAATGTCAACCTTATTTCGAGGCGCATACAGTAAGTACATAAGTTATCTTCTGCTGCTGCCTGCTATCTGTTGTGGAATAGCTGAACTTTTTCGTAAATCAAAGCTGGTAGATTCAAAATGCGAAACCTCGTAAATACTTTTTTATCTATAATAAAATGAACTCTATTTACAGCATGATGGAATGTTTTGTTTTTGCAGTTCGTATAATTTAGGCTAATTTAGGATAAGAGATATGCGACAAATCAACTGGCTTAGAGAAAAAGAGAAAAATATGTATGCTCGCACCTCTCTCTCTTGCCCCTACAGTAATATACGAAACGTAACTCTCTCTCTTTCTATCTTCACTAACTTATATCTCCTTCTCAACTTCCATTCGCACTCAAGCCTGCGTAAAGAAGTTTTACTTCAAAAATGTAGTTCGTTATCACTTTTGATATTTCTAACCAATCAGTGATGACAGAAACGTAGTCTCTCGCTATGGGCCTTATAAGAAGGCTCAAGGTTACTAAGTGTGCTATGGAGAGGTTGGTGTTGGTGTTTCTCTTGTTTAGTCGTCACCGACATATCACAAAGGATTAGCAGGCTGAAGTGGCAGTGGGCGGGGCACATAGCTCGAAGAACTGACGGCCGTTGGGGCAGAAAGGTTTTCGAGTGGAGACCACGCACCGGAAAGCGGCGTAAGACGGCCTCCCACTAGAAGGAAATACGACCTGATAAAGGTTGTTGGGAGCCGTTGGCTGCAGGTCGCACAAGATTGGTCGCTCTGGAAATCTATGGGAAAGGCCTATGTTTATCAGTTTTCCTTCAGCTGATATGATGATGATGGTTTCTAACTAATACATATGTATATATTTTACCTAACATATCTCGTCCCACTGCTGTGCAAAGGTCTCCCCCAAGTCCCTCCAAGTATCCCTGTCAATCAATATCTCCCACCATCCTCTTTGCAAGGTGTCGAAATCGTCCCGCCAACGCTTTTTCGGCCGACCCGACGTCGCGTACCGTCTTCAGGCGTCCATGGTCTTACAATATGGGCCCATTTCTCAGAGTGCATTCGGGCAACGTGGCCCGCCTAGTCCCACTTAAGTCCATCCGATTTCTTCTCTACATCTGCAATAAAATATAATTAATTATTTATAGAAAGTATTTTAGTAATTGTTTGAATGAAGTTGTTATCAAAACCCATGTGGGGAATTGCCCAAGTTTTTTTTTAATTACTAGGCTGTAATAGGTCAGAGAGACAGACAAACAGACAGACAGACGGCCATGGCAAGACCATAAAATCTGTTAACGAAACCCTATAAACAACTTAATAAACGAAGACCTATTGCTAATATGATTATGAACGTAGCCCGCGAAATTTATAAATATTGTCAAAAAAGGAAAAGAAAGTTTCTAGAACAGATAAATAAACGTTGTCACTTTATTATTTTCGACCCAATTTGTTGGTTTGTCAGTTGTCACATTTTTGATATGGGTGAAGATGTACACAGAACATAAATCTGTTGCAGGAGGATAACACAGAGTGAAGAGGTTCTTTCTAGGCAAGCGTGCTTGATCTTCGACCACACTTATCACTTTATCCTTATTTATTTTCCTGCCCTATATTTTTTTTATTGGTGATAGTCAAGCGTGTATCCACTACCTTACCTGATGGTACGTGATGGTGTGATCGAATATAGAGTACGCTTATCTAAGAAGCACCTGTTTACTCTGGACTTGAATACTCCGAGATTAAACTGGTTCGCAAAAAAATACGCAATTCAGAAACACTTTTTAATTATGAATCATTATTGACAAGACCATATTCCAATGTATTATATGATCCTGAAAGACCACGTTTCTGCTCCATCAAAGATCATCAAAAACATCGAAGTATTATGGACGAGAAAACGTCTCGTAGTTTCCCGAACGCTGCCCAGCCGAGTTGGTTTCGTCGACTGACCTCTTTCTCGGGGTTAGACCTACCTGACTGGACTGTTTGTCCTAGGTAGACGTACTTGTCAACAACATCGAGATTGGAGTACCTGATAACTGACTGATAAGTGATAAAGGTTCTCGAGTGAAGACCAGGCACTGGAAAACGCAGCATGGATGGCCCCGCAGTAGATGGAAAGAAACCCTAATAAAGGTAGCTGGGAGCTGTTGGGTGCAGGTTGCACAAGATCGGTCGCTCTGGAAATATATGGCGGAGGCGCAGTGGGCGTCCTTTAGCTGATATGATGACGATGATGATATGGTTCTGTTGTTCGTTGGTATTATGATGATCCCTGTTAACTCCAACCTATTTTGCTTGTGTTACTGTAACTAACTACACTATGGTATACGTTAGCATTGATGAGAGTTGCCAATGACAGGTTTCATCATAATTTTGTCAGTCAGAATACAAAGTCGCGTGGGCTGTATTTGTAATAGCTATTTTAATAAATTCACGACCTACTCACCTATTTAATCAGAAAAGTAATTAATGAATGAATTTATTTTATTAATCACACAGAAAATGAATGAAAAATCGCAACAACAACAACATTTCACTTCATAATCATCATCCACATCCTGACTTCATCCATTGTTGGGTATAGGCCTCCCCTAGTTTGTGCCATGCACCACAATCCTGCGCTAGTCTCACCCACTGACGGCCCGCGACCTTTACGATGTCCTTCACCCTCTTAGCAGGCTAAACTATAGAGACACAAAACTACTTATATTTACGACTAATATATAACTTATATTAATAAGATAAAAGCAAATATAATATTATAATTAATAGTAATAAGTAATATTATAATTGGAATTATTAGACCTTATGTAGCCAGTAGCTATGAAAAATATCATAACTACTTGCTCCGTACACCCGTACACTCACAATCACATTCACACCTCTTACATGTTGGACCTTAAACATTCCTTACTTATTCATTGTTATTATTAAGCTGTTTAAATCTTTTAATTTAGATTATAATCTATGTACATAGCCAATCATAGTGAGTCAGTTGCTACTTTTGTCTGACAAGAGTCCGAAGCGAATCACTGTAATCCTCACAACACAGGCTCGCTAGATACCTAGTGTGAGAAACAGAGCTACGAGTATGTCAGGTAATTTGCTCAAATATAATAGCCTTACATGCCACATCAAATTATCATCTGGTCTTTGTATTTTTTTTTAAATTTTATTTATTTTATAAGGCACACATTATAAACAGTTATAATATAACTTAACTAAAATAACAATGTTATCTGGCTTGAAACGTAACCTTGAACGCACAGAAAAACAGAAATATACTAATATAGAGTTATTTATGATTATTTAGGCTAATATTTCATGTTACCTATTTAATAGTAGGTACCAAACAATTTAAAAAACTCAATAAATTATTCTTATTCATATCCCGCTGCCGGACGTCCTACCCCGCTCCTCGGCCACCATTCAGTCACTGTCCTGCTCCATCTGTCATCACCACGTCTTGCCTAGTGTCACGCCCAAGACCACTTCAGCTCCATAACTCGATTCCCAACGTCATGAACCTTCGTTCGTCTACGGATCTCGACGTTTGGAACTCGATATAACAGTCTGATGCCGAGCATGGAACGCTCCGTGGCTCTCTGTTCAACTCTTAACCTGTTCACAGCCTCCTGCGTGAGCGTCCATGTCTCGGCGCCGTAGGTCATGGTGGGTAGAACACATTGGTCAAATAACAATAATAATAACTGTTTAACAGCTTTATAATTGTAACGAGTATTTGTTTTAATATGTGGATAACGTTGTAAGCTATATTATCCATACCTTTTACATTCCCAAAATGTACCAACACGAATTGTATTTAAACAGTATAATGTAGTTGTTTGTTGTTCTTCAATAAATAAAATTAAATAAATAAACGGTGAATAAACATCTCACTTAAGCACTAACTAACTCACAAACTTTTAAAAGCTCTGTATGGGGATGAATTGATTCTCAGCTCAGCATGATGCTACAGCGCTGGTTATAATATACTGCGATTCAAAGGCCCTGTTAGGCCCACGACTACCTTTCGTAGCAGCTTCAGGTGTGCTGCCACGAAATGTTGGAACAACCTGCCTCCGCATTTACAAAACTTTAAATTAATATGGTCATTTAAAATATCTTTAAAGAAATACTTGTTATATTCTAAAAAGTTTTCACATATAGGTGGTTACCTCTAGACCCAGAAGGTCTAGTTAATCACACTAATAATAAAAATGCGAAAGTTTATTTAATACTTTATTGCACAAAAATACAAATTACATGTACAAAAGGTGGGCTTAATGCTAATAGCATTTTCTACCTGCCGACCTCAGAGGTAACAAAAAAGGTTGGCGTGCTAACTTTTAACAATATTAATGTTTATTAAAAAAAAACAAAAGAAACACAAATAACAATAAACTCCGATTACAGTTAAAATAAATACATAAACCTACTTGATATAACAATAATAATACATAGAATATATATATGAGAAATATAACAAATATATATATATATATATATATATATTTGTTATATTTCTCATATATATATATATATATATATATAAAACAAAAAATACTATTACATACAACACACACAGGTACTACGTTTTCATATATTTTAACAGCCAGTGGAGGACTGCAAGAAATGACTATAGACTAGTCGTCTGAAAACCGGTTTACTAGGCGCCTTTTTAATATGAGTAGGGAGATAGTTCCATAGACCGACAGCTACCACCTCAAAAGAGTTGCCACGGAAGGCGGTTGAGTGTTTCGGGGTAGCGAGAACGAGAGAATCAGTGGATCTGAAGTTTTGGTCATGGGTGTCAGAGAGGTAGGAAAATTTGCATTTAAGATAATGGGGAGTAAAGGGGTCCCTAAGGATCGAAAAAAGAAGACATAAAACTCTTAACTTAACTTCTGTCACGAATTGAGAGCCATTTCAGTTTGGAGCGATACTCAGACACATGATCATACTTACGGAGACCGTAGATGAACCTAATGCACGTATTGAGCAGTCGATCCAATTTGTTAAGGAGGTCCTGATTAAGGTCTAGGTACGATATATCCGCATAGTCGATTATAGGTTAGAGCAAAGAGTTGACTAGGGATATTTTAGTATTTGTTGGGAGAAAGTTTTTAAAACGGATAATAGAATGGAGAGATGCAAAAAATTTACGGGATACTTCCTTTACCTGAGCCACCCAGTTTAGGTTAGCATCGACAAGGAGGCCAAGATTTTTGACCACCGGTGCAAAAGGTATGATGCAATCATTATATACTAAGGGAGTGGTTGAGGGTAGGTCGATTTTTGCAAGTTGGCGAGTACTCCCGATAATGATTGCTTGACATTTGTTTGGGTTCACTTGGATGCCGTAGTTCTCAGACCAGGTCTTAAGTTGGAGAAGATCAGTGTTAAGAGCATCCAATGAAGCATTCAAGTTTTCAGTCTTTGAGTGGTAATAAAGCTGCAGATCGTCGGCGTAGAAGTGATAGTTGCAGTGGAATTTGGAGGAAAGCAAGTTAATGAATAGGCTGAAGAGCAGGGGTGATAGGATTCCCCCTTGAGGGACTCCAGCCTCCAGCTCACACCAATCAGAGAAAGTCTGCCCACTCCGGATCGACTGGCGACGCCCCGTTAAATAGGACGAGAACCACTGAACGGCTAACGGCGAGAAATTCAGATGACTCAAGGCAGCAAGAAGCAGATTATGGTCGACAGCATTAAAGGCGTTGCTAAAGTCAATGAGTACCAGCACAGTGACTTGAGATCTCTCCATAGCTGATCTAATGTCCTCGGTGACTTTGAGCAAGGCAGTTGTGGTGCTATGGCCAGCCCTGAAACCAGACTGGAAAGTTTAGATGTTTGCTTATTTATTTATTTGAATGAATGAATGAAAATTCAGACACAACAGATTTAAAGAAAAAAACAAATAAAAGTAAGCATAATGGGCGGTCTTATCGCTTAACAAAGCGATCTCTTCCAGACAACCTTTGGATGGAGAGGTTCATTGCTTAATGGAAGATTTGTTACTCAATCACGTCGTAACGGCTGTACCGAGTTCGATGAAATTTGGTATGTACGTAGATTATAACCGGGATTAACACAAAGGCTACTTTGAATTGTCGAACCGCGCGTGCGATGCCGCGGCCGGAAGCTAGTAGGAAGTAGTAGTATTTTATTTTTTTTATAAGTACTAGCTGTTGTCCGCGACTTCGTACGCGTTACACTACTGAATGTGTAGGTAACCTAGAAATAAAGCTAAACTCGCTGTTCCAACTTGATTAGACATTGCATTTTTATACCATCGGACCTGATCTAAGGTATAAAAAGTAGCCTATTTGGTAATGCAGTGGTATTTTAAAGTGAGTAATATATAACTCAATATTCTGCGAATACTTCAAGCGTTTACCTGTTGCTATTATTAATATCGAGCAAAAACGAGCAAAACAATCACGTTTTTTGTATGGGAGCCCCTCTAAAATATTTATTTTAGTTTAATTTAATTATTTATTTTTAAATTGAATCATGTATAACTTAGTATTCTGTGAATATTTCAAGGCCCCCCTCAAATAATATTTTTTTCTGTTTTTAGTATAAGTTGTTATAGCGGAAACAAAAATACATCATCTATGAAAATTTCAACTGTCTAAATATCACGGTTCATGAGATAACATCCTGGTGACAGTCGGACAGACCATCAGACAGCAGAGTCTTAGTAATAGGGTCTCGTTTGACCCTTTGGGTACGGAACCCTAAAAAGTAGCCAATTTTATTGAAATCGGTCGGTATCGTGAAAACGTGACAAAGGGACAGAATGAATAATAAAATAAATGATTATTCATTATTGCACAAAACAAAAATAATCTGTACAAAGACAAACTTAATGCTAGATAGCATCCTCTTCCAGTTAACCTTTGTCTAATGCGAACAAACAGTAACTGTAGGATTTGCTTATTGGTAGTAGGAGAAGTTTAATTAAATGCCAAGACACATAGATATAACTAAACCTGAACAAACACAAGACGGTTGTCTGGAAGAGATCGCTTTTAGCGATAAGACCACCCATTGTATCTTTATTTAATGTGTATTTCCATTATTACTGTATTTTTGTTTGGTGTGCAATAAATTGTATATAATTCATTCATACAAGATATTTTTAGAGTTATTGTCGAATTCGTAATATTAGTATACTAGTTGTTGCCAGCGGATTCGCCCGCGTTGTTCTGGGGTGTAAAATACATATATAAGCTTTGAAATCTCATTTTTATTTGATGGGAACTGATTTATGGGATGGTAGCCTATGTGGTGATCCAGGTCTTAATCTACGTATGTACCAAATTTCATCTAAGTTTTGCCGTTACGGCGTGATTGAGTAACAAACAAACATCCAAACTTTCGCATTTATAATATTAGTCTAATATTCGATCTTATTAAGTTACCTTCTCAAAGATGAAATTCTAATAACCATAGTCATATTTCTTAAACAATAATAATTATTTTGACATTAAAGGCAATAATCCGATATTCCAGTAATAATTAAGAAGACTGGCGAAATTGGATCGATAGCTAATTTAGGAATTTCTGGAAAGCTTCATCTTAAACCTTATTAAGAAACGATTGCTTGCTTCCAACCGCGGCTTCGCACGCGTGATAAATCAAAAGTAGCGTATGTCTCCAGCCAGGTCATAGTCTTAGGTCATCTTTAAGCGGTTGACACACTGCCACGCTGCATGTTGCTTGTTGACGCACCTACGGGCGTACCTGCGGGAATGCAGATCTGCATCATCGTGCGGGTTTTACGCACTCACGCGCGTAGATGCGTTTTGTGGATTCACGGCGGCTCTGACTCATTTCATTCAAAGCTGTTCGCTAGTGCAGTTTTAAAATCACGTACGGCACTGCGGGACAGTGTTGCCATACCTTGCGTCTCGCCCCGCACGTACGCGCGGGGATGCATACTTCTCCGCACTTGAGCGCGTGATCTGCATGAACGCGCGTGGATGCATTTTCTGTGTTGGACTGTGCGTGTTTTCTATACAAACGAGATACTTACAAGCAACGTTCTAACGTTGCTTGTAAGTATCTCATATGCGTAGAACACGCAGTCACGCAAAATGCAGCGTGTTTCGTGGTTGTGTGTTGAGCGCCTTATACTAAATATAATCAAAATCGGGCAAGCCGTTTAGTCATAAAAACGTTTTTTGACCACCTGGAGCATAATGATGTTAAGTGGTAACCATCGCCTATAACAAATAATGCCTTGGGAACGTGCCCTACGATCCACTACCTTGCGTTCATCAACTTGAGGAATACAGGTATAAAGCCTCATGTGCCCGTAATTTTACCGGCAACTGTACCCTTCAAATCAAAACACAGCAATGCTGCTTGACGGCACAAAATAGATCTTCTTCTTCTAAGCCTGTGTCAAGAGTTCCACGTTTTCATTTATACTATGTTGAAAAGGTGTTTGGCTACAACAATAGGTGAGGCGGTTATTAGGTTCTCTAGCATGCAGGTGTTCGGGAATAAAGGGCACACATTAGCAAGTGTTGCATTGACTGCGCAGGGTCACCGCAGTCGCACATATTAAGTCTGCAGCGGCCAACCTAGGTGAGGAGCCTGTTTAAATAATAATAAATAAATAAAAATTAAATAAAATACATTTATATCAAGCAATTGTGTAGCTCATATAGGAAAGCGCACAACACAATATGTAAACTAATATTTATACTGGGTTTTTGAGAGCATGCCTGTGACAGCAATGTCTGGTGTACGGGCAGTCTACTCTGCCGGCTATCATTGACAAGACGGTGTTGGCGCTGGAGGAAAAGGACAAACAAGGTTGGTTAGCAAAAGTTAACAAAGGTTCTACAAAACAATAAAATAGGCACTTGGTGGTAGTAGCACTTCTCCGGCCGAGCCCTTTCACAAGGAACTCTACTACTCTTCAAAACGTAACAAACAGACAGACAGAGTTACATTCGAATTTATAATGTTATACGAACAATATTTGGAATACAGGTTAATAAAAAAGCCCTTTGTATACAACTAGTGGTTCGCCCCGAACTGAGATCTCGCGAGTCTCCTAAAACACAATAAAAAATATTCTTAGAGCGACTCGCGCCACGATGCCTAAACGTATTTAGTGGCTAAATATGGTTTAAGGAGTTGTCAAATCATACAAATACGAAAAGTTTAAACATGTTTAATAGCTAAATACGTTTAGGGATCATTGCGCAAGCCGGCCTTAATCTCTGACCAATATAATAGTGCCACGAAATGCATATCCAAGTACTTGACTACAGTATCATTAAAATTACAGGTAACGGTAGTTTATGTAAATTGGTTACTCATTTTTGGGGTACAAATTGCAGTTATTTTTGATTTCAGACTTTTGCCTATATTTGTGTTACTAAAGCTGCACGCATACCAAATTTCAGTACTGTGGAGTCACTGATGTACCCTGTAAATTTTGTCAAAGTTCAGTTTTTATTATGGCTTATAACTCAAAAAACTATAAGAAATTTACTAAATATAAAAAATAACTCTAAATTTACTGATAAAGACCTTTCATTTGACGTCCCATTTGACCAAATAGTCTCATTTTTTTTTACTTCTCTTGACCCCTAACATCTCAACTAGTCCCCCACATTTTTTGCTTATTTAGTCACACCAAAATTGTGCTATCACTACCTACCTACGTATCAAATTTCACGATGACCGGATCAACACTTCGACAGTTATCCTCGGACAAACAAACATACATACATACAACGCCAATTTGCCCAAGTTGATTTAGAGATCTCGCTTCACTCGATCAAGAAAAGCCTTAAGCGTAACGCCCTAAGCGTAAAGGCTTTTATGGTAACCATAAAGGTGAAAATACGCCTCCCCCAGATATTTCCAGGGCGACCGATCTTGTGCAGCCTGCATCCAACGGCTCCCAGCTACCTTTATCAGATCGTCTTCCGTTTACAATGTCACAAAATCGTATATATTTAATGACCAGCATCCCTGACATATTTTACGACGCTAAAGTGTCAGTTTTCGATAAAGGGTGTCCGCAGACCGTCGTTAACTTCTCTTTTATCGGTATCGCACGTTTTTACGTTACCGCGCTCACGTTACGTTATCATAACGGGCCTAAACAGAAAACGTTTCAGTAAACATGCTAATAAAAGAAGCCATATATAGAATAGAGAGAACAGCTAGCTCAATGCATACCCTAAGAGTTTGATAGTAGTAGAGTGAAAGGGCTCGCTCGGGGTAGTATCAACACCGAACCTATTTTTGCCGCCAAGTTTCGGTTTGAAAGGTATGGTTGCTGATGAAATTCTGGTTTTTATAATTTCTAGTACAAGTAACTTTTTAACAAAACTATAAACAACTTCTGAGAAAAAAAAACGAGTGTACTTTAGACCTAGCGACTGATGTAAAACTTCTTTTACAAAATATTGATTTATAAAATAGTTCAATTACAAAATTGTCCACATGTCTGTAGCTCGATCAGTCTTTGTTCATTCTGGACAGACGCAACTCGCACTCGCACAATAACGTTTAAAAATACACGAAACGTAACTCTTTCTCTTTCTATCTTCACTAACTTATATCTCCCTCTCAACTTCCGTTCGCACTTTTCGTAACGCATTCACCGGCTTACTCCCCAAGTCAAGCGTGCGTACAGAAGTTTTACTCAAATAAACAAACTACTAAACCGATTTCGATAAAATATCTATGGAGTTTTATGAAAGTATATCCTTTCAAATAAAAATAAGAATTTTTCAAATCGACAAATGACGGAGTTCTAAGGTAACAAATATAAAAAAAAAACGAATTGTGAACCTCCTTTTTATTGAAGTCGGTTAAAAGTCAATAAACTATTTAACTCTCATTAATTTAATATACTTAATAATTAATAACATAACATACCTCAGTGCCTTAAGACGAAAGTCTACAATCAGTGTGTGTAACCAGTGATGACATATGGAACCGAGACGTGGTCCTTCACTATTGGCCTTATGAATAAGCTCAGAGTCGCTCACCGAGCTATGGAGAGGGCTATGCTCGGGGTTTCTCTACGGGATCGAATCAGAAATGAAGAGATACGTAGGAGAACTCAAGTCACCGTCATAGCCCGACGGATTAGCACGTTGAAGTGGCAATGGGCAGGTCATATAGCGCGCAGAACAGATGGCCGATGGGGCCGAAAGGTTCTCGAGTGGAGGCCACGGACCGGCAAGCGCAGCGTAGGACGTCCACCCACAAGATGGGCAGACGACTTGGTAAGAACTGCAGGTCGGCGTTGGATGCAGGCCGCTTCCAACCGCAGTTCCTGGAGATCAATGAGGGAGGCCTTTGTCCAGCAGTGGACGTCCTACGGCTGATATGATGACTTAATAACTAGCTTTTTTATTGATGATAGTTTAGCGCTTGATTACCTCACCTGGTGGTAAAACAAGTGATGGTGTGATAGAAAATGGAGCACGCTTGCCTAGAAAGAACCTATTCACTCTGGACTTGCAGACTGATTATACTGATGATACTTGATTAAACTGGTTCGGAAATAACATACGCCGGAAGTGAATTTCACTTTTTACTTGTGCTAACAAGAAAAGTTGAAGAAAATCTTTGGTTACGGCACGGTGGTACGCCGACCAGGTATGGGCGGTCATTCTCGGTACGTCTGCTTGTCCGGTGGTGGAAAGGGGAAGGAGGGATAAGGTCGTGAAGAACTTGCGCACATTCACCAAAATGAATATTTTAAAAAGCTTACCAAAATCATTTTCATCAATTTTGTTTGTCTCTGTAAGATTTTTTGTGAGAATTTAGTTCTATCGAGAGAAACCAGTACTTGGCTGTATAATTTCACAAACTACTAATATAAGACACTTTCTTCTAAACTTTTAGCTCTTCTCAATAAATAACTAGTTGGTCGCCCCGAACTGAGCACTAGCGAGTCTTCCAAAACACAAAATAAAATTCTTAGGGCGACTCTCGCAATGTTGCCTAAACGTATTTAATGGCTAAAATGATTTAAGGAGTTGTTAAATCATACAAATACGTAAAATTAAAACATGTTTAGTTACTAAATACGTTTAGAAATCATTGTGCCAGCCGGCCTTAATCTTTGACTAATAAAATAGTGCCACGAAATGATAAACCATAATACTCGACTTACAGTTTCATTCAAATCACAGGTAACGGGCGTTCATGTATGGTGCTTTATTTTTGTGGGGTACAAATTGCAGTTATTCTGGATTTCAGACTTTTGCCTTTTTATATTTGTGTCACTAAAACTACACCCATACCAAATTTCAGCACTGTGGGGTCACTGGTGTACCCTGTGCATTTTGTCATAGTTCGGTTTTTGTTATGGGTAATAACTTAAAAATAACAAGGTTTAAACTAAAAATAAAAACGGGGTCGAAATGTACTCAAAAAGACCTTTTAGTAGACGTGTTACTTGACCGGATTGTCTCGTTTTGGTTTTTTTACCCCTCTTGAACGCCAATATCTCAACAACCCCCTCACATATTTAGCTCATTTAGTCACACCAAAATTGTGCTAACACTATCTACCTACATAGCAAATTTTACGATGCTCGGATAAACGCTTCAAAAGTTATCCTCGGACAATCAAACATACATACATACAACGCCGCTTTGACTTAGAGATCTTGCTTCACTCAATTAATAATAAAATAATCAAGGCATGTTCGTTACAGTTCTATGCTCCTACTTTTGGTGAGCCTCCTTCACGTCACGAGCAGAGTTGTTGCGAGCTAGCTGTCTCCGGTAACTCCAATTTATCTGCGGAAGCGATCAACCTATGAATAAATTTGCACGAGTTTTTCTTCGAGTGATGGAATTGGAATTGGGCTAGTGTTTTCATACAAAATATTACGATTGTTGTCATCCTTTTGGTGAGAATTGTTTATGGTAATACAGAGTATATCATCTTTTCTATTTTCAGCCATTTGAGTCCCGCTGCTGGGCAAAGGGCTCCCCCCATTACTTCCAAACTTCACGATCCTATGTCACGTCGAGGCTAGCAAAACTTATCTAACTCGTCGGGATTAAATATCCCGTTTTTAGCGAATAAATTGATAATATTTATCCGTTTTTCAATGTTTTGTGTACTATTCATAGTTTTGAAATTTTGTATTACCTATGTACATGTGTTTGATTTTACCTTAATATTGTCTTTTTTTATGTTATGCTATCTTCCGCCAGCGGCTTCGCACGCGTAGTTTGTCAACAAAAAGTAACCTATGTGTTAATCCAGGTAATCTACGTACCTACATACCAAATTTCATCGAAATTGGTTAAGCCTTATTTCGCATTTATAATATTAGTGCGATGTGCTGTTATCGTGTATCAAATACATATTTTACTTGCTTTTTACTCTAAATGAGATTAATATTATAAATACGGGATTTATCAGGTATCATTTGAGCGATCGGTGTTTCGACCTACAATGTTTCGGTTCAATTTGTGAACTTTCATCAGAGTAAGTGCGATCCGCACCGCACTGCGCACTGCTCAGAAAAGCAGACGCACGGCTCAGTACCATCCGTACCTAGTTGATATACCCCTTTCCCCACTTCATTCGCACACACCGTTTTGGATCTATGTTCTTGATGCATACAGCTAAGGTATTGAATACTTTGCCGTCGTCTGTTTTTCCTAAATAATATAATCAGGACCTCTTTCAGGTTACAGTAAATAAGTTTCTTCTAGATCTTCGTGCTTCATCTTAGACCACATCATTGCTTACCATTAGGTGAGATTGTGGTCAAACGAAGAAATATCCAATAAAAAAATCTAAGACATTGAGAGCTTTGCACACTTTTTTATTTTTCATCTTAACATAGGATCTTTAAAAAAAGTGTGTATGTAAGAATATGTCAGATATCACTTTTTAACTGTCTTTATAAAAAAACAAGATGCAGATAGGCGTCGAAGCCGGGACAGGCCGAGGAAGCGTTGGCGTGACGACCTGCATGCATTCCAAGATGGCTGGTGGGACGTGGCGAGTGATCGTGAGACGTGGAGCAACATGGGGGAGACCTTTGCCCAGCAGTGGGAAAATAAAGGTTAAAAAAAACAATTGTACTAAATTGTTGTTTATACCTATACGAGTATATACCCTGAATGGCATTCTCCAAGAAGCTAATACCAGAAGTCTATGCCCTTCAGTGGGTTGACAAGAGCTCAGATGATGATGATGAATGTTGTTCATACCATCAACTTACTTTAGCTATGCGCTATCTAGCTTATTCTCCCTCTGTGATTATACCAATCTACAGGAAGTGAAAATATTTTGATTAAAACAGTCTGTTATTTGAAAAAGGTGAGTTTTAGGTAAATACTATACTAAACACAGCGGTAGACAAAGACATGGGAAATTATTTAATTGCTAAATAGAACACATACTCGTAATACATTTACAACAGATGTGTTAGATACAAGAGAGAAAGAAAAATGATTTCAAATAATGAACATAACACAAACTATTCAAAAGAAACCAACATTTATTTCATAATTATATGCATAATGGGGTAGGTATGTTGTGTGCTATAGCAGCAAAAGGACCTCGACTCAGCATTATGTCAACTGGGTTAGCAGTTGACTCTGTTATTCATATAATATGTCATTAATATTTGCACACCAGGGCATTATCCTGTAGAATGTTAATTGAGCTTAAATTGTATACATTAAGGCCTGCGAATAAATTATCTTAATCTTTAGTCTGCCGAGACTGGGTTGCTATTTCTGGGACAGCCTGTTTAGCAGTCCACGGCTGGACTTAGGTCTCTCCCAACTAAACGACTGACACCGCAATCCACATGTGAGTGAAGTGAGTGACGGACGGAACCAGTGTTGCCATGTCCAAAATCTAGTCAACGGTGATACCCCTCAAAAAATACGGTAGATTCTGGGAAATTACGGTGATAGGCTCAGGAAATAAACGGTGTTCATTACGGTGCAATTACTTTGAAGAAAACAATAATTTTTAGAGATAATTTTAGAGAGATATTAAGTTTTTATTTGAAAAAATAAACAATAATGTAATTCTTATGAAAATCATATAAAGATTACACAGAGAAATAAAGGGTCAGTCTGAATCTGCCGCCATCATTTCCTAATTCTCATTTTTGTATATATAAAAATATATTATAATTATTTTTGAAGTCTGTGATTAATTCTATATAACGTCTGGGAGTTGTAGATGGTGCTAGGTTTGAGGAGTGTATCTTTTTTTTTTTTTTATATTTATTTATTTATTTTTAGTTTTCTCTTTGTTTTTTGTTGTTTGTTTTTAAAGTACCTATTTGCCTAAGTAATATTCGTAGCTATTTATTTTGCAATTCGTGTATTTTATGTATTGTTGATTTATTGAGTATCTTCTCCTTTTAATTTGTCTACATGTTATTTATATTTTATTCTATTTGTATTGTCTTTTCAAATGATCGTGTCGTCACCTAGGCCCTGTCAGAAAACCAGCGCTGCATCGTATCCACCGAGGTACGAAACAGCTTATGCTGAGACAGGGACCATTTTGTCCCCACGCAACACCAGTATTGTCTGTCTGAGTGAATTTTGACTTTGCCTTTGTTTTTATTGTTTTTTTTTATTGTGTGTGATGTCAAGTGGGTTCAAATAAATATATTTTCTTTCTTTCTTTCTTTCTTTCTTTTCTTTCCCAAGGTACGCCACCATACCCATAGCTCTTCTTGGCAATACCTGCTACAAGAGTGTATGTCCATAAAGTTTATTATGCGAGCCAAACCGCCTGCTGTCACTAGTACACAGGTTTCCCCAGTAATTACCTTTATATAATATGCCCGATCGGGCACAGAATAAGAAGTATTTACCTACAGAGGGGCCTTTGATCGTTCACCGGATATTTAATACTATTTATATCTTACCCATTAAATAGGTAGCCTACTTAGAAATGAAATTCGGGATCAATGTTCCCATCGAACCTTACAACAACCTATGGATTTACCTACAATAGGCGTCGTGAGCCGCAGTGGTGTTTTTATATCCTCTTTTGAAGAAAAACTTCTTTACGCACTCTTGTCTTGGGGAGTAAGCTGGTGAATGCGTTACGAAAACTGCGAGCGGAAGTTGAAAGGGAGATATAAGTTAGTGAAGATAGGAAGAGAGAGAGTTACGTTTCGTATATTACTGTAGGAGCAAGAGAGAGAGGTGCGCGCGCACATTTTCTTTCTATCTTCCTATTCTCCGTTTGATTATTTTTCGTAAGTTTATTTCGTTCCTCAACAATTTTATAAATTAATATTTTGAAAAAGAAGTTTTACTTCAATCGTGTGGTCTAAAGCACACTCGTTTTTATTATTTTCTTTCATTCCATATTTCTAGAGCGATCGATTTTATGCGTCTGCACCCAATGACTCCCAACGACCTTTCTGCTATTTCAGTTTTGCTAATACTCTGGTAAGGTGTCCAAAAATAAATTCAGTTATACACACAGATACAGGCCTCTTCTTTATATAATAGACCGCTTATTTGCGAGTTATGTCACCCAAGTGTAGAAATTACCATTTTTTACACTAGGGTAGTTCGTCTCTTGAATTTATTGTAAAATTGAAATTAAACATAAAAATTTGTTTATATATTATTTTACTTATATTATTAGTAGTAGGCTATTTAATTCATCATCATCATCATATTAGCCGTAGGACGTCCAATGCTGGACAAAGGCCTCCCTCATTTATCTCCAGGAATTGCGGTTGGAAGCGGCCTGCATCCAACGCCGACCTGCGGTTCTTACCAAGTCGTCTGCCCATCTTGTAGGTATCTTGTTTAATTAGTACATAAATATTTATCTATTTATATATAAAATATTTATTATTTTTGTAATATAGGTACCTACTTGTTCTGTTAGTCATTATTTGAATTACGCCGCCCAGTGTGTCCCGTAGAACAAGCCAGATGGACAAAATTCATTATCAATTTTCTGGAATTTAACGACAGTTTTCAGTAAACAACCCCCCCCCCCTTTCCCCCCTCCCCACCCCCACTCCCGATTCCAGAAATTGTATACATACCACATTCCATATCGATGAGTCAAAGGGTCTCAATCCTGGGTAATAAGTTAATTGCATTTTAAAAATAGGTCAGTTGCATTTTTGGGACAAATACGACAACGTCTCCTGTGGTTGTTTATTTTAAAGTAAAAAGTTTTAGTGATGGATTTTACTAACAAAGGTACGTATTTCATTTTTATAAAATTATAAAATTTCTGCACCGTTTTAAAATTAATATATATTTGTTTGAAAACACGCTCAATTTTTTTGCATATTTATGTATCTTTTACGATTTTGAAAGCTTTAAAAAGTAATGTACACTCACGTACCCCACTGTACTTTCTATATATTGTAGATACACCTTCTCTTATTAGAATCATTCTAGGTATTCTCAGCAGAGTCGAGTCGAACACTGATATTTTTTTATTCTTTCAGATAACGTGAACTTTATTACAAAAATAGAGTTATTTGACGAGTGGCTTAAACACCACAAAGTTGTAAGGAATGATTGTCTTTTTGACTTTATTTCTTCTAAATTTAGTTTTAGTGATATAACTGAAGAGTCTAGAAGAAGAATTTTAACGACAATTAACCTTTTCCTCAAAAGTTGCCTCAACATGGGCTACGTCAGGAAAATCAAAGGAGGACTTTTTGAAAAGGAATAAGACATGGATTGAGGGCACGGACGTTGAGTTTCACGTTACTGACGTTCATTATGCTGAACCACAACCGTCTACCTCAGCTGGGAGGCTAAAGCAAAGCTTTGGAGAGTCTTCATTTAAGACCAAAAAACGGAAAGTAGAAGATCTCGTACAGTCGTGTAGTGTAAGTGCACTAATAACTGCTGCTGAAGTAGTAGCGCTTTCCTCTGGATAACGAAGTGTTGCCAAAGTATTAAAAGACATAAGTGAATCTCCAGACTCTGCTAATGTTTGTCTAATAACAAAAAAATCCGCTTCTAGGCAAAGTTGATAGACGTTCTAGGCAGCTTTGGCATATTATATAGATTCAAAATCCACCACACACCTACAAACAAACAAGAAAGTGGACAATGAAAGTAGGACATCATGTGTTTCCATCGTATAAGTGCGTACAAACATTGGAGAGTGCGTGTTATTCTCCTGAAAAATTTATTAGTGTAACTGAGTCCAGTGCAGAAATCAATCTTTGAGCCATATTAAATAAAACCGTAGAGCGTCTAATAGAAACACAAAAAGAGGTAATCGAAATCTTTCTTCCTTGTTCATCACTAACTTTTTTAAGTAAGTGGGGTTGTGATGGAAGTTCTGGTCATATAAACAGAAATTTGAGAATAGCGACAACATAGATGAGTTTTTATTCGTATTTTCATTTGTTCCTCTAAGATTAGTTGACAATGATGGAAATATTGTATGGAAAAGTCCTCGCTCATCATCAGCAATGTATTTTCGACCCATTAAATTAATTTTTGCCAAGGAAACAACAAAGTTGAATAAATCTGAATCCCGAAAAATCCTGATACAAATAGACAACTTAGAGCTAACTTCGTGTGAAGTTGCTGATTCTCAAATTTTTGTTAAACATAATCTATTGCTGACAATGACTGGCGGAAAAGTTTGTAATGCCTTGACCGAAACGCAATCTTCCCAAAAATGTTTTATTTATGTTGCTACGCCTAAAATGATGAATAAGGAAGTGGGTCAATTCGACAGTAACCAAGAATGTTTGGGTTTTAGTTTATCGACATCATGCTTGGATTCGTTGTTTTGAGTGTTTTCTGCACATAAGATATAAACATGATATTCGAAAATGGCAAGCTAGGACTCCAGAAGAGAAAGCTAGTATTAAGCAGCGAGCGGAAAATATCAAACAGCGATTCAAGGATGAAATGGGATTGGTTGTCGATAAGCCAAAGCCAGAATTTGGTTCATAAAATGATGGAAATACTGCTTGGCGATTTTTCAGGGATTCAGAATTAAGTGCTGAGATTACAGGTTTAGATGTTACAATAATCAATAATTTTAGTGTGTTGTTGAGAGCGCTGTCTTCAGGTTATGACATAAACCTAGTCGAATTCGACAAAATTTGCCTTGAAACAAGAAGACTGTATCTCGTTATCTATTCGTGGTATTACATGCCAGCCACTGTGCACAAAATACTTGTTCACAGTACAGAAGTCATCAAAAATGCACTCGTTCCAATTGGACAGCTTTTTGAAGAAGCTCAAGAAGCAAGGAACAAAGACTGTTGGAGATTTAGGAAACATAATACCCGAAAATGCTCACGTGTTGCCACGAATAGAGACTTGCTCAACATGTTGATTCTAACATCTGATTCTTTCATCAATAGTCTTCAGGAAGTACCCAAGAAAAAATCTGACAATTTATGCGCAGAGGTCTTAAAGCTTATTGTAGCTCCTACAATTGAGTCTCGACCTGTGCGACAAAGACCGGTGTCCGAACAAGAAGATTATCTTTTATCGGAAACTTCTGATGAATCCGATATGGATGATTAGTTGTTTTAGTATTTTTTTATTATATAAACGAAATTTTTCATTTCGTAAACATAAGGCTGACTCTCTATTTTTTTATGTGTGATAGTTATTGTAATATTTGTTGTTTATAGTAATTTTAGTTGGGTGAATAATTATTTTTCTGTAAATTTATAATATGCATTTATATAATAAAAAGTGTTTTATTTTTTATTTTGTGTTTTTATTATAATAAACACTAACTGTTATCATATAAGCAGTATATCTATACATACAATTACGAAAATCAGGAAAAATAATTTTGTCCACCTGGCTTGTTCTACTCACACTGCCGGCGCCGTCCATATTTGTCTACACAGATCCTGTCCATTCAAAGACTCGCTGGAAGAGATCGCTTTTAGCGATAAGGCCGCCCTACCATAAGCGGCCTTATCGCTAAAAGCAATCCCTTTGATTTAATTGTGTATTCTCTTTTGATTGTTTTATTATTAATGGTGTGCACTATAGAAATTATCTAATCTAATCTTATCTCAAATAAATAATACAATAAAAAATCTAGAACGTGAGGTATGTGAAAAAGCAGACTCTGAAAATGGCTCACTTGTGTCTTTGTACCAAAGCATAAACTTTTCGCTGGAGTTCTTCCTAGGACGTGCTTCTGTGAGGGCAATACTTGCGCGTGTCAAATTCTCATTTTCCACACAAAATTTGAGCAACTGGCCGAGACATGTCAAACAAGACATAAATAACTTTGTGCAACATACTCAAAACGTTGGAATAATAAACAAAAAGGTAAATACGCGATAAATACCCGTTTAATAATGGTAATGACCTACAGAGAACGCGAAAGTTTCAAAAATACTACTTTTCATCATCATATTGGTATCGGTTATAGAACGTCCAGTGCTGAACATAGGCTTCACCTTATAGATATGGTGGTAAAGCTTTTGTGAACGGGCTCGAGGAAGTGGGCACCAACGCCTTACCTTTATCTGCCGCCAAATAGCAGTACTTGTGCTGCTGTGTTCCGGTTAGATGGTAATGGTATGTTCCTGTAATTACTGGCACATAAGCATAACAGCTAAGTCCTATAGTATGGCAACGTATCCACATAAAGATCAAGACAACATAATAGCTTGTTTTGAATTCTATGTGGATATCCATGGGCTGCAGTAGCCACTTAACATGGACTGCATGCTCGTTTGCCATACAGGTAGTATAAAAAAATAGATTTCTAGATCTTGTGCGGTCTGCACGCCTAACGGCTGTCAGTCATTTTCCGTTTTTAATTAATAAATGCGTTTTTTTCTTTTCTTTTTTGACAGCATCACAAAATAAAAGAGTTTCGCTTCTGTGTGCATTGACACCTATTTTATGACTTCCCTTTTCTATAAAGGTCCATTGATTTATTTATTTTTGAAGCTTGACAAAAGCTTTTATTATAAAAATATCGATGGAAATTTCTCTGGAAGTTTACTACGGAAACTTCAGTCAAAGAGTATAAATCATACAAAATACTTTCGCATTTATAATATAACTCTGAGTTAATAAAACGTGCACCCTATTAATTCTATCATCTTGTTTATAAGTTATTTTGTAATTTTGTATGGTGCGACTAATTCCGTATGTCCGTGTGTCATAGCTAATTATAACCCAATTATCTCAGCAACTACTGAAATTATTGACTTAACTAGATTTTTTTCATTTTTATTGCGTCAAGGGCCAAAATGATTAAGGTCAAAAACAATACCATCTTAACTTATCTCTAAAGTATGCAAATATATATATATATATAAATTCGTGGACATTTCACGCTATCTAGCCCCAAAATAAGCAAAACTTGTACTATGGGAACCAGATAACTGATAGAATACTTATATACATTTTTTTGTAAATACATACTTATAAATCTTATAATATATAGAGAAACAACCAGACCGGGAACAAATATCTGTAAATCATGCAAACATTTGTTCCGCGGTGGGAATCGAACCCGCTACCTCCTGCGTCTCAGCCGGCTATTCGCCCACTGCACCACGGAGGTCGTCAAAGGCCCAAAATAGTAGGAGTTAATATTAAAAAACAGGGTTACGAGGTCAAGTGGGGCATCTTATATTAAAGAGAATTTTCATTTTTAAACGAGAGTTTTGGAGTTATGATGAAACATGACGAAAAAAATATAATCTTGGGTCTTCAAGTCTGTCAACAAAATCTTTCTAGGTAAGCGTGCTCCATGTTAGACCACACCATCACTTACCATCAGACGAGGTGGTAGTCTAGCGCTTGACTTTCACAAAAAAAAATTAAAAAGCAACACGCAAAGCGTACTCCATCTTCGATCACACCTTCACTTACCATCAGGTGAGGTAGTGGTCAAGTGCTTGGCTATCATCAATAAAAAAAACGCTTGAAGCAGCAAGCAGCAAGCTTGAAGGAACACAAACTAAAAGTTAAAGGCGCATGATGAACATGAAAGCGTACTGGTGTAAACATAGCTTCAATCAGTCACTACGATATAAATCAAGCTCGTCCCGCCATCGAGGCCGGGGTCTGCCCCGACCAATGATATTTACTATTACAAAAAATAAGCAAAATACGGCACTGACGCATTGCTACTTCGTATAAGACTGCAGGCATATTTGACTGATTCTGACTTCAGTTGTCACTTGACGTCAAGTGAGGGCAAACGTAAAGGTATGTGTGTCTCAGTCCGAAAAGGATCATAAAACAAGTGGTGATAATTTTCACAAGTATGTTGGTTCAGATACCATGAAAATATGAAATAAATTTATCACAATTTGTATTTGCCATCAGTGTTGCCAGTACAAACGGTTTTGATTTTCCACATTGTTGATTGTTGGAAGTCTTGGGAGTTTAGTGAGTGAAAGAACGAATGACGAACGTAAGTGTGTAAAGCTGGGCATTCACGATTGTTTGGCTTAGCATCGCTCCAAATGATCCGACCGACAAATGGGTTTCCGACCGAAATGATAAAAACGGAACCCTTAGTGCGGCTTTGTCCGTCCGTCCGTCTGTCACAGCTAATTATCTCACCAACTGCTGAACCTCTTGGCTTGATATTTGGAATAGTCCTAATTAGTATAGAGCCTATTAATTAGTGTACAAAGTTCAACACCCTTTTTGACCCACTCAGGGGGAGGTTTTTGAAAAACATTTCACTGTCATTTCACTTGTTAACCGTAAAAAATATGTTTGCCAAGTGTCAAGTTTGTAAACACAAAGATTTCGGTATTTCATACAAACTTAAATAAGCCCATTTGACCCCGTAGGTGAATAATTTCTAACGATCCGTTGTTGGTAAGTGCCTACACTCCCCAAAAAACATACCCTCCAAATTTCTAGGACCAACGGTTTAAGCTGTACCTTGTCTATATTAAGTTGGTCTGGAATTGGATTCTTATATGATTGAAAGTTGCATTAAAATCTGTTCAGTATACAGAGCAGTTATCATGCCAAAGTAATTTATTGAATATCTTCATTCATTCACTCATTCAGGGGAAGTTATCCCTGACCACTGGCAACTCTGGCGGTATTTCCGGTGGCAAATAAAACAACGACCTTTCCATTTTGACGTTACTGAAAATTGTATGTGAAACGTTTATTCTCTAGTCTATTACGTATATGTAAGTACGGGAGATGCTATAAATACTTAACTGAACGATGTAATTTTACAGTTAAACAATAGAAGTAAGGTAGGAGGTCTGTTTTTGGATTTAAGTTCGGCTTTTGACACAGTGGATCATCAGATTTTGCTAGAAAAGTTAGAAACTACGGGGTTAGAGGGAAACAACTAAATTTATTCAAATCATATCTAAACAATCGGCAACAATTTGTAGAATTAAGAACTATTGAGTGTAACACAGAGCGGATATATAGATCGGATTTAACTAGGCTCACAAGAGGGGTGCCACAAGGATCTATTTTAGGGCCAATATTATTTATAATTTTTACGAATGATCTAATACATCACATGGAATCTAATATACCAGGGTTAAAATTAGTTGTTTTTGCTGATGACACTAATGCTACAATTTCTGCCAGTACATTAGCAGAGCTCACAGCGAAAGTAAACAAAGCTTAACAGGATCTTAGTGAATGGTTTAGAATAAATAATTTAATCTTAAATATGACAAAAACAAATGTTATGTTATTTAAAACGACATCGAAAAATAATGAAAATGTATGCGTGAATTATCATGACATTCAAATTAAAGCAATTGACGTAGTACAATTTTTAGGTATAAGTATTGACATGTTCTTGAACTGGAAAAATGAATTGACATCTATAGAAAGTTATATATATATATATATATATATAAGCTCGGCATGTTATGCAATCAGAAGCCTTCGGGATGAAGTTACACTATTACAATTAAAACTACTATATTACGCGTTAGTAGAATCGAAACTTCATTACAGCATAATGTTTTGGGGGAACAGCTATGATAACAACATTAACTCAGCGTTCATTATACAAAAAAGAGCTATAAGGACCATGGTACGCATACCGCAAACAGACTCATGCAAAGATCACTTCATTAGACTTGGCCTACTCACTGTCCCTTGTTTATACATCTTGGTTCTTCTTACAGATCTAGTAAAACACCTAAATAGGCTTGAAACTAAAGAAGAAAGGGCAGTCAGAGAGAACACTAGAAGAAAAGATTTAAAAACTTACTTTGTTCCTAGACTGAGAGTTGCAGAACATAGTGTTCATCACCAGGGTGTAAAGCTTTATAATAACTTGCCTGTCGTCTTTAAAACCATCTACAGCACATTTGAATTCAAAACTAAACTTAAGCAGTTTTTGTTGAAAAAGTGTTTTTACTCTATTGACGAATTTTAAAAGTCTCTAATTACCTGACGCAAAACTTTTATTTATTAAGTACTATTATTTGTACCTAATGTTAGGTAACATTTGACTTGGAATTTTGACATGTTATGATATTTATATTGTATTTTATATTATTTTTTATCTTTTTATATGTATATTCATTATTTTTATATCATATTCATTATTTGATAATATACATTATCAACTATCTTAAGATCTGACATTTTATTTAATTATCATGTAAATAATAACGTTCCATTGTTACCATTTTCAGTCATTCATATTTTAGAATTAATTTCCTACATGTATGTATATTTTTTTATTTTTTTACTATACCAAATATTTCAACCCAATATGTGTATTGTTTGCGAATAAATGAAACAGAAACTGAAACTATTTATTAACTCAATAATCCCGACTCCGTCTAACGTTGTGTTGGGTCCAGTTGGTAGTATATTTTTTTAATTTTATTAAAACTATTGAACTACTTTGTTTGAATTAGTAGATAACAGTAATAGGGCGTATCTACATCTAGTTATGTCTAAGTCTGGTTGGTAGGTAGCTCGCTACGCTTACCTGCATAAAAATATGTAAGTAATTGACTAGTGGTTCGCCCCGAACTAAGATCTCGCTCGTCTCCCTTAAAAACAAAAAAAAATATTATTCGTAATCTTTGACTATCAAAATAGTGCCCCGAAATAAATAACCAAATAACTTGACCTACAATAAGTTACAGCAAACGGGAGTTCATGTTAATTGGTTACCATTTTTGGGGTAGAAATTGCAGTTATTCTAGATTTCAGTCTTTTTTCTTTATTTTTATCACGAAAGCTACACGCATACCAAATTTCAGCACTGTGGGGTCACTGGTGTACACTGTGAATTTTGTCACAGTTCAGTTTTTATCATAGCTAATAACTTAAAAACAACAAGGTTGAAACTAAAAATAAAAACGGTGTCGAAATGTACTCACAAATACCTTTTATTAAACGTGTCATTTGACCAGATAGTCCCATTTCGTTTTTCTACCCCTCTTGAACCCCAATATCTCAACAATCCCACCACATTTTAATCTCATTTAGTCTCACCAAAATTGTGCCATTACTACCTACCTATATACTAAATTTCACGACGATTGGATAAACGCTTCGAAAGTTATCCTCGGACAAACATACATTCATACGACGCCGATTTGCTCAAGTTGATTTGGAGATCTCGCTTTGCTCGATCCGATACCGAAAGCGCTCTATGAGTAGTGGAGTGTATACGTAGTCCGCAAAGATTGCTCACGCTACTGGATACGGTACGGTAGTAGGTACGGCTGTTATTCACCCACCTTAGTTAGTTATAGTTAGTTTCTTTCCTCTCTTTCCTGGCTTAGTCTCAAAGAAATAGGCAGTAAAATTGACGTTTTGAAGTAATCCTTGTGATTTTAATGAATAAAATATTATGAATGTGTATTTGAATTTGACCTACTCGATAGCATCGTAACGTATTTTTAACACCCCGTAATTTTAATAGCGTAGTTTCGCACCGTCTCCGCGCGTCCTAGCAAGTAAAAATGTACCGAAACCGCCATATCTGAGCGAAAAAATTTCTCGTTTTTAAAAATCTTGTTTTCTGTTCTTTGTTTCAGAACAACGTTATGAAAACCATCTGGAAACTTCTCGCAGCAGTTGCAGTCCTAAATGCATGTAAGCCTATAGATTCGTTATTTATCTACGTGTAGATGGCGATACAATTTATTATCTATGTATATGTTTATTTTTCTTAAAGTAAAATTATTATTAGATAGAATATAAAATTATTTACAAGACTATAATAGGTACCTACAGGAGAAACAGTTGAAACATCTAAAGATCGTTGCTAACGATCTATAGATATCTCAACTGCTCCAGATCACTACCAGGCGGAAGTGTCCCCAAGACACTGGCTGCATTGCCCCTCTGAATTGCAATTCTTATGCGTTGACCCAGATAAGCAAGCACCAGCTCTTGGATCACACGTCGCTTCGACCAGATGCCCAGATATATTTTTAAACGACCCCAAATGGCTCAACGAGCTCTGTCGAGATTTCCATATTTTTGTAGATGTTAATTTGATATATGTATTTAAATTCAGTTGAGAAATTATAAAGAAAAACCTCGTAAGAAAACCCGCAGCTAACATAAATATGTATTGTTTCTGTAGATTAAGTTGAACAAACTAAGATAATCTATAAGACTTTTTTTCGTTATGTTAATGAAACTACACTTAGTGACTATGAACTATTTCTAATAGATTTTTAAAAATCATCTCAAAAATTTCAAGCCTAGACGGGACTTGAACCCGCAACCTTCCTCTTGATTCCTAGAAATTCTTCACTAAAATTTCAAGCCTAGACGGGACTTGAACCCACAACCTTCCTCTTGATTCGTCGTATCAAGAGGAAGGTTGCGGGTTCAAGTCCCGTCTAAGCTTGAAATTTTTGAGATGATTTTTATAAATCTTGGAATTTTCCGTATGTGTTCGGATAACACTATAAAGAAAATACTATTTCTAATAGCTTTAGCACGCATCCGCATTCCGCATATTAATGCTAAGTCTAAGGTTACTTGTTAAAAAATCGGTGAAAAGACATTATGATTAAGTAAAGTACATTGTTATCCATTGTTACATTGTGTCTGACGACCCGCTTGTTCGACCAATGTGTTCTGCCCACCATGACCTACGGTGCCGAGACATGGACGCTCACGCAAAAGGCTGTGTACAGGTTATGACATAGACACAGAAAGCCATGGAGCGTACCATGCTCGGCATCAGACTGTTAGGTCGAGTTACAAACGTCGAGATCCGTACACGAACGAAGGTTCATGACGTGTGGATTCGAGTTATGGAGCAAATGGTCATAGACGGGGCACTTGGCTAGACGTGGTGATGACAGATGGAGCAGGACAGTGACTGAATGGTGGCCGAAGAGCGGGTATAGAAGGGTAGGTCGTCCGGCAGCGAGATGGGTGGACGACATCGTAAGGGTCGCGGGTCGTCAGTGGGTGAGTCTAGCGCAGGATCGTGGTGGATCGCACAAACTTGGAGAGGCCTATACCCAACAATGGATGAAGTCAGGCTGTGGATGATGATGTCATTGTTATCCAAGGGCTGTAAGCGATTTATTGTACACCCGCGAGAATGCTAGTTGACGGTTTTTGATCCCGTACATCTGAGTTTAACACATAACTTTTCATCATGAACGAGAGAAAATCAAAAACTTTGCGTTCGCGGTATCCATTGTTCTATTTTCACTACTACACTATGGCCTATCATATAAAGAAATAAGGATTGTCATGGAGTTTGTATTTTTTCATAGCATATTATGAATGTGGCCACTTTTATTTTTAAATAGACATAAGGATTAATCATGTGGGTTGTATTTCACTTTACCTTATGATGAAGGCAATATAACACCTTATTATGAAGGTTCTATAACAGGCTGTCCGGTTATGGAACGCGCTGCCGGTAGCTATCAGATGTGCCAAGTCACTTGCCATTTTTAAACGTATGCTCCGATAACACTACCCGAGTCATCATCATCATCATCATATCAGCCGTAGGACGTCCACTGCTGAACAAAGGCCTCCCTCATTGATCTCCAGGAACTGCGGTTGGAAGCGGCCTGCATCCAACGCCGACCTGCGGTTCTTACCAAATCGTCTGCCCATCTTGTAGGTGGACGTCCTACGCTGCGCTTGCCGGTCCGTGGCCTCCACTCGAGAACCTTCCGGCCCCACTACCCAAGTATTTGTCGCTAAATATCTATGTATTTATTATTAATTTATATGTTTCCTAAATAAGTCTAAGTATTATATATATATATAAATTGTTATAAGTAGTTATTATTTACCTTCATTCATTTATGTGTTTTTTAAATTTTTATATCATTAGTAAGTATTAGTGTGTATGTACATGTAGTATGGGTACCTACACCATTATACCCCAGGTAATGTCCACACAGTCCATTCCATCCAAAGGTTGTCTGATAATGATCGCTATTTAGCGATAAGACCGCCAATTTTGCCCTTAAATTTACGTTGTAAGTTTTTTGTTTGTATTTGTTTCATGGTGTGCTATAAAGAATTATCTTATCTAATCTTATAAGCATCATTTTATTTTAAATTTTATTTGAGCCCTGGGGCCCTAAATCGTATTTACGGAGGGGTTGTGGAGTTTACAATGACCAAATTTCAAAGCATGAATGATAAAAGACAAAATTAAATGACATATCCATAATTCTGTCTCAGGCACTATTATATAAATTACGTCACATTCATCACTTATGCTCTGAAGGAAGATTATTAACTTGAAAATTGCTCCGTAATGCGATTTACACTCGTGACTCATTGGCGTACGAGCGAGCAAATACGAGCAAGGACTCTAAGAAAAGGTCTTGAGAAGGGTGGTTGTAATATACCGTTTACGGCCCTTGTTTAACAATATACTGGTACGTATTTAGTGCTGCCACTTGCTACCCTACGCGGAATATTCAATTAATAAATCGGACTCAAATTATCTACAAAGGTAATTATTAAAAATCCAAAACCATCTGAAGCATTAATTATATGGTGTAGAAACAAATTTATTAAATTTAATGAATCATAAAGTTAATTGGGGACTTACGTCCAGAGAGAACTTAAATATCTAGTCGTCATTAAAAAATTCGTAGAGTTTTTGTTATCTTTTAAATACACCAATACTTATATTTCAGTAGATTTTAACTCATACTAAAATCAAATAAATGCAGCCAGTGTTTATATCACTCTACCATGCAGTAAACTGGAGCAGTTGAGCTATCTATAGATCTTGTGCAATAATCTTTAGATGGCTCAACTCTTTTTAAAAATCTTTATACAAATACTGAATTGATCACGTACCGTTTACCGTTTCGTTAAGAAGACCGACAATGTTTTGATTGAATTCGTGAAACTTCATCAAAGTGAGTGCGATCCGCTCCGCGTTACGTCTCACCTCGCACTACGCAGCGTCGCTCCCAGCGCCTATGTTTTTTTTTTTGCATTTTATAATGAGATGTATATAAACTTATACTTTAATACTCAATACATTTAATGCTTTCACATAGTGTTACACAAAGTTGTTACAGGTAAATAGTTTCACATAAGCCGAAACTCATGCCGTTAAAGGATCGGCGTTCTTTGCTGCAGATGTTGTTTTTATACGACGTTTGCATTAATATAATTGATAGCCCCGAATAAGCGTCTCTCGTTCTTCAACTCAAAACGCATTTTAAACATACTAGGCACACAACCCTCTTTCATGTTCAGTTCAGTCACACCAACTATGCCCAAAACTCTGTCATCTGTCACACGCTAGATAGCTACAACAAGGTTTTTTCGTCAATAGACATCTTCTCGAATAACGAAGCATTTTTAAGAAACAAATTATATCTGTTCTTAATGATATATAGCGCGTTCCATAAAATATTCAGAAACTCACACAACACACACACATTTACACAGCATCTCTCCCTCTCTTTCGTTCTTTAAATGCGTAGGTATCTACTAAATTCCTTGAAAATTAATTAATATATTGTGTTTTAATCATTATCTCTAGGTGACTAATTTCCTAAAAGTTAGGTTTTTAAAATGCGAATCTGTTGTTGGCATTAAGCACGATGGCATTAGCTATAAGAGTTTGTTTACATAGATATCGAGTGCTGTTGATTCATTAATTAATAAATAATAAAACATATGAATATCTGCAGAGTATATCAACAGGAAGGCAGACAGTGTTTTTTATAACTTTTTTATTATTTTTCAGCATGATTTTAGTTTTACAAATATATCATAGTATTCATTCACCATAGTACTTTACATATTATTTATTTTTAATTTATTATTATTTCTTTCTGTTGATAAATGTTTTTCATCATAACCATATCAGCAAAGGACATCCACTGTTAAACATACGCCTCCCCCATCGATTTATAGAGCGTCCGGTCTTGTGAGGCCTGTACCCAACGGCTCCCAGAAACCTTTATCAGGTCTTCTTTCCATAGCTCCTACGCCCCTTTCCAGTGGGTGAGAAGGCTCAAGGTTATTCAGCATGCCATGGAGAGGGCTATGCTTTGTGTTTCTCTACGTGATCTAATTAGAAATGAGAAGATTCGTACACGAACCAAAGTCACCGACATAGCACAAAGGATTACCAAACTGTAGTAACAGTGGGCAGGGCACAAAGCACGAAAAACTGACGGCCGTTGGGGCGGTTTCGAGTGGAGACCACGCTCTGGAAATGTTTTTTTATAATCATACTAGCTGACGAATCCGCAGCTTTCAATAAAAATATTACTCTCCTTCTGCACAGTTGGGTAAAAAGTAGCCAATGCCGCTCGGAGATACTGTAGCTTCCCAACGGTGAAAGAATTTTTTAAATCGGTCCTGTAGTTTCGGAGCCTATTCAATGCAAACAAAGAAACAAACAAATCTTTCCTCTTTATAATATTCTTTTTGTAGATATTGGTATGTTCTTTATTATTGTGTATAATACTTTTGTTCTATCATCAATAGTTTCCGCAGCGCATGCGACGAAAGACGTTTTAGGGCACTTTTTTTACACCTTGGGTTACGTTACTTAAGTTTTAGTTAGAATTCCTAATCTTTTCTAACAAAAAATATAGCCAATGTCACTCAGGGTGAATGTAGCTTTCCAATAGTGAAAGATTTTTGAAATCGGCATAGTACTTTTTGAGTTTATTCATTACAAACATACACACAAAACTACAAATCTTTCCACTTTATAATATTAGTATAGATACAGATAAATTCCTCTCAATGAAACAACACTGATAATAAATCTTAGTGACCGCGTATTTTGAACGAAACAGCCTCTTAGGACTGTGAAAAAAACATTTACTGACGGACAATAAGGAATAATAGTAGCAACAGTAACAAAGGCTCACTCATTAACCCAAACCACAAAAGAGGGTCACGAAAATCCAAAATATCTTTTGAATTTCCAGAATTCATTGTCATATTCTCTACTCATTACAAACACAATGAATGCAACGGACGCGTGAAAATAAATGGATGAACGAGTGAATTAATGTTCGAGTGAACGGATGTATACGTTAACAGCATTCTGTTTTTTTCTAACTGGTTATAACTTCTTTTGACCACAATTTTACCTGATGGTAAGCGATGATGTGATAAAAGATGAAGCACGAAGATCTAAATGAAACCTTTTCACTCTTACCTTAAAGAGGGCCAGATTTTATTATTTAGGAAAAACAGTCGACGGTAAAGTGTTCCATACCTCAGCTGGACGCATCAAGAACATAGAACCGAAACGGTATGAGTGGTATATTAATAAGATACGGATGGTACTGAGCCTTGCGCCTGCTTGTCCTTTGATGGAAGGGAGATGGCGGGATCAGATCATATAGTTCCTGGGCACATTCCCCGAAATAAAAGATCGATAGGCTTACAACTTGACGGCGGTGTTCGAGACTTTGTGTCTTAGTCTCCGACATATATGTATTCACTGGATTATTACCGCGGACCAGTATAATCTCAGAGTCTTTAAGTCCAAAGTAAATAGGTTCTTTTTAGGCAAGCGTACTTCATCTTCGATCACACCATTACTTACTATCAGGTGATACCTCACCTGATAGTAAGTAATGGTGTGGTCAAGCGCAAAAGAAAAGTTTTCGGCATACATTTTTGGACGTGTATTTAATTCCTTACCTACTAATCCTTTATACCAAAATGATGTTATTTATATTTAAATATATTTTTATACAATATTTTTAAAATAGATAATTTTACTATTTATTTCGTTTATCTTACATATATTTTAACAAATTGGTATAAAAACCAGAGGGCTTAGCCAAGTTACATTCGATTAGCGATGACGCTAGCCGATAAGTTCGAAAATGTATGGGATTTGACACATGCTATGGAAATAACACGTGATAATTCTACCACAAACCTATGTAGAAATCAAATCGATTCGAAACGAATGTTATTTGGCTACGGGCTCAGGTAATCAATTTACAGCTAGGTGGAGCGATAACCTAAGAAAGGTGGCGGACAGAAATTGTTTGAGAAGAGCCGAAGACTGGGCTCAGTGGTACGTATTGGGAGGAGGCCTATGTCTAGCAGGGGGTAATGTGGGCTGATGATGATGATGGTGATGAATCAATTTACGGCTTTTATGATTATGAGAAAAATAGAAACGCAGATTACACTAAAATATTTTTTTTCTTGTATATTTGTGGCGATACTTACTATTCCTCTTGGAGTCCCTACTCTGGCGGTCCAAGATCACCCATCATGCATGGGGCAGGACACAATAGGCATGCAAGGACGTGTGGAATCTTTTAAGACGCAGGAGGTTGCGGGTTCAATCCCCACCGCGGAACAATGTTTGCATGATCTGCAGATATTTGTTCCGGTTTGTGTTTTCTGTATACTATCACACTTATATTATAATGCAAAAGTTTGGAGGTTTGTTTATTTAAATTGTTTATTACGACGTGATTGAGACGAACAAGGAAACAAATAAATAAATAAACATCCACACTTTCGCATTTATAATATTAATGTGATATCAGTTATCTGGTTCCTATTGTACAAGCTTTGCTTAGTTTGGGGCTGGATAGCATTGGGTGGAATGTCCGGCGTTACATATATTTTAATTAAACTAATATTATAAATGCAAAAGTTTTGATGTTTGTTTGTTTGTTTGTCAATCACGCCATAACGGCTGAACTGATTTTGATGAAAAATTTGATATATACATGGATTATAACCTGGATATCGGCTACAATTTATGCGATGAATAAGTTCTCAAAGGATAAAAATGGGGCAAGTCAAGTTGCAACAGCGAGTATAGCTTTATTTCTAGGTTACCTACACATTTAGTAGTTTAACGTGTATGAAGTCGTTGGCAACAGACATAGCAATAGTCATGCATAAAAATAATTGGTGTATGCCACCATTTATTACATTCCTACTTTAACATTATCAAGCATGCATGAACGAGTGAACGGTTGAATGTTTCCATTCACTCTGTGGTGTGTCCCGAGCGAATCTATTTTAAACAAACCTTTGTTCGTTATTTTTACATGCTCAGGTGTGTTTTGATTGTTTCAAACACCACGAACAGATAGTTTTTAAATGTTTTATTTCTATTTGAGTTGAATAGAATGCGACGACATTGTTTGGATACAGGAATTGTGAATTTCAGATATTTTAGGTCGTTAGTGGTTGTTTTTCAGAGAGAGAGAGAGAGTTTGTCAGAGATATTTTTGCTAGAGTTTCTAATAAGTGAAATATTTAAAAAGAAACTGTAACAGTGCCACTAATATATAGCGGTGTAAAACTCGTCGTTTAGCTCGGCTCTTCGTTTACTAACTAATTTCACTGCACTGATTGTGTCATTCATTATTGTAGTCATTCATTCATTCATTTGTTCAATCGACAGTAGTTTTCCGTTAAATATTATTGTCTTAATTTGTACCTATGAAATAATTCTTATCTTGTATTAAAATGTAATAAAACCGGCCAAATGCGAGTTGGACTCGCGCACGAAGGGTTTCGTACCGTTATCTATATAAACGGCAAAAAACACGTTTGTTGTATGGGAGCCCCCCTTAAAAATTTGTTTTATTTTTATTTAGTAATTTATTTTTAAAGTGAATATACTACTAAATATTTTGTGAATATGTCAAGCGTCTACCTGTGGTTGTTTTTAATATCTAGCTAAAATGAGAAAAACATCACGTTTATTGTATGGGAGCCCCCCCATAATACTTATTTTATTCTATTTTTAGTATTTCTTGTTATAGCGGCAATAAAAATCCATCATCTGTGAAAATTTCAACTGTTTAACTATCACTGTTTATGAGATACAGCCTTTGGGTACGATACCCTAAAAATGGGACACAAAGGCGGCAAGCAGGTTACAAGTAGAATTGTGGAAGTGACCGTGCCGAATGTTGAACTAACTACGTAGTTCCAGCTTGTAATGTTGTATAAAGATTTATAGACTGTGGTAATCGTACAGTATAGACATAGTGATAGTTAGTAATATTTTAATCTACTTGGAGATGTAACAAGCAAATTACCGACCTATATATAACCTATATATGTTATAATCATCCCCTGTAACAAAGTATTGCCTTATATTAGGTCAGACGCCTTAAAAACGTGCAGATATACTGCTCACTCTGCTCAGCATTCATTAACTTGAGGCATATAGGTGTAAAGTATCATGTGCCTCGAAAAATATATGTACCTATGTATGCTCAGAATACAAAAATAACCAGAATACGCCTTTAGCTGTGATTGCAAGCCATGCACGATGTCCATAAAACAAAACCCGTGTCCCCCGCCCATCTCACCCCCACCCGCGTAATAATAGTCATTATTTACCAGTTTCGGGATAAATGTTTTAGGTAAGATACAGCTAATGAAATCCAAGTTATCTAATACTACACAGGTATCACAGGTATATTTTATATCTGCGTACCTGACTGCGTATAGGATTGACACATAAAAATGTTCTAATAATAACTACAACTATTATAAATAGGGTTACCTGTTTAGGGTGCATTAAGCCAAAAAAGGGGTCAATGTAGATATCATGATGAGCATATTTTACTACGGGTTCCATCTTAACTCATCTTATGTAACAACAAATTTTTTCATGATTTCAGTGTTGACCCCATAGTAAAAGTTGTTCATAATAGTGTCAATGATTCAGCACACCCCAAGAAAATAACCCGATATACTGCACATAAATATGTAAAATAAACTTATGTACCTAATAATCTCATTGGTTTTAAAATAAAACACGAATAAACACTTTTCGTGAAAAACATTTATTTTTAAACAATCATAAAATTTAAAACTAGAACTAATAAAATTTTTCATTCTCTGAAATCTAGAGTAAGGAAAGTACTAACTCTCTATATTTGGCAACACCAGCAACATGGAGATATCAATATTTGCGGCTATTTTAAACCGAACAAATTATCCGTAATCAAATAACACAACATCTAAATGCGCTACTAACGTGTGAAATGTGATCCGATTTTGTTTTTTTTAGTCCAGCTGAATTTTTACACGTTGGGACGACACTAGAAGGCATAACATAATTAAACCTAACACTGCAAAACATGTCACGCGTGACGACGGTCAAAGAGTAACTAATGTCATTCGCGTAAAACTACTATGTTTTGGAGTAGTTTTTGACGTTTCAGTATTAGGCAGGTTCACGGCTTCTGGTTTTTCTGTATTCTGAGTATGTATGTATATTATATGAATACGACATATGTATGAGCACGACCCTACCATTTAGATTTTAACATTTTCCACCTTAGTAATAGATATTCTATCTACAAGTAATATTTCAAGTATTATATGGTAAAGTCTGACTATGCTTAACGCCAAAAAGGTTAGATCATTTTGTAAGTCTAATTAATCAAAGAAACCTATAAAATTAGACAGGTCATAACGTAATATTAGTAACATACATAAGATTTTTCTTTCATTATCCATCCATTCGTTTATTAATTCCCGAATTGTAAATATTTGTTAATTAATTCATCCATAGATGCGTTCAATCATTCATCTATTCAAGCGTCATGTAAGCTTATCGTGGTCGGAGTGTACAGGACCATGTTATTGAGAGGAGCTCTGTAATTATTGGCCTCAGGGGATATACCGCTCGAAATAATGCAGGTAACTTGATGCGACATGGGTAACTATATTGAAATAATATTATTGATCGAGCGAAGCGAGATCTCCAAATCAACTTGGCAAAGTGGCGTTGTACATATGTACACACGGCTACACATCAAGCTGTACATTTCTAGTATAAGCTGACCTCTCATTCTACTAGAAGCCTACACAATACGAGGTTAGCTTATACTGGAAGTGTATAGCTTGATGTGTAGCCGTGTGTACCTATGTATGTTTGTTTGTCCGAGGATAAATTTCAAAGCGTTGATCCGATCATCGTGAAGTTTAGTTCAGACCTAAGTGTAGTGATGGCACAATTCCAGTGTGACTAAATGAACTAAAAATATGAGGGGGTTATTGAGATATCGGAGTTCAAGAAAGGTAAAAAAAAAAACAAAATGGAACTATCCAGTCAAGTGGCCGGTTTAATAAAAGGTCTTCGTGAGTACATTTCGACCCCGTATTTGTTTTTAGTTTAAACCTTGTAGTTTTTAAGTTATTACCCATAATTATAACTGACCTTGACAAAATTCACAGGGTACGCCAGTGACCCCAGAGTGCTGAAATTTGATATGTGTGTAGCTAAGGTAACACAAATAAATAAATAAATAAAATAAATATTGCTGGACATGTCACATAGCGCTATCTAGCCACAAACTAAGCAGAGCTTGTACTAGGAGAAAAAGATAACTGATAGAATACTTATATAGTTTTTTTTTGTAAACACATACTTATAATATATAGAAAAACATCTAGACCCGGAGCAAATATCTGTAGATTATGCAAACATGTGTTCCGCGGCAGGAATCGAACCCGCAACCTCCTGCGTCTCAGCCGGCTATTCACCCACTGCACCACGGAGGTAGTCAAAAATATAAGAGAAGATATAAAATATAGAGAAAACTCTGATATCCAGAATAACTGCAATTTCTACCTAATCCTCCTGATTATACCTCCTGATGACCTCGGTTTATCTACGGATCTCCTCATTCCTGATTCGATCTCGTAGATACACACCAAGCATAGCATTGTCCATAGACGCTGAGCGACCTTGAGCCTTCTTATTTGGTATGTGCCGTATGTCATCACTGGTAACACACACCACAGGCCTCGTAAGGGAATATTTAGTATTTCCATACCAGACCAAGTTTTCCATAATATAGATACGATACCCGGGGGGGGGGGGGAGTTAAAACAGTGGGCAACACTGGGATAAAGTTACCCTACTTTACTGAACACAGAGATAATTAGACGATGTATAAAGTTACACGGGAAATGTGCAGTTTATTTTGTAGCTGATGATATTTTTTTAAACCATTTTTTAACCCAACAGGTGGGTCTTAAAATGAACATGGATAAGACGAAAATCATGTCAAATATCCATGTTGCGCCCGTACCGGTAGTTGTTGGGGGCGATACTCTCGAAGTTGTCGACGAATATGTATACCTAGGACAAACTGTCTAATTAGGTAAGTCCAACTTCGACAAAGAGGTCGCACGAAGAATCCAACTCGGCTGGGCAGCGTTCGAGAAACTTCGCGATATCTTCTCGTCCAAAATTCCCCAGAGCCTGAAGACTAAAGTCTTCAACCAGTGTGTGTTGCCAGTGATGACCTATGGCATTGAAACGTGGTCCTTTACTCATGGCCTCATGACCAAGCTCAAGGTCGCTCAACGAGCTATGGAGAGGGCTATCCTCGGGGTTTCTTTGCGTGACAAAATCCGCAATGAGGAAATCCACAGAAGAACTAAAGTTGCCGACATAGCTCTCAAAATTAGCAAGTTGAAGTGGCAATGGGCAGGCCACATCGCTCGTAGAACCGATAACCGTTGGGGAAGAAAGGTTCTCGAGTGGAGACCACGGACTGGAAGACGCAGCGTAGGCCGGCCCCCCACAAGGTGGACCGACGATCTAGTAAGAATCGCGGGGAGCCGTTGGGCGCAAACGGCTACCAACCGCTCTTTGTGGCGATCTAAGGGGGAGGCCTATGTTCAGCAGTGGACGTCTGCCGGCTGATGATGATGATGATGATGAATATTTTTTTCAAGTTTTTGTTTATTAACGCAGTTTGAGATTATAGATTCGTTATTTGTCTTGGGCATCAATTAACTAATTTTTTTTCATATAAAATGTACAACAAAAATATTTTTAAGAGTATAATACTTTAGTTGATTTAAAAAGGGATTCAAGAGACGATAGCGACTCCGAACCCCCGAACTTGAGACCAATATTGGACTCACTAGCCGCTACACCAGGGGCCCTATTGGACTCACTAGCCGCTACACCAGGGGCCCTATTGGACTCACTAGCCGCTACACCAGGGGCCCTATTGGACTCACTAGCCGCTACACCAGGGGCCCTATTGGACTCACTAGCCGCTACACCAGGGGCCCTATTGGACTCACTAGCCGCTACACCAGGGGCCCTATTGGATTCACTAGCCGCTACACCAGGGGCCCTATTGGACTTGAAATTGATTTTTTACTTGATTAGAGAAGTTTTAAACAGGATGGGATTTATGAAGGCTTTATTAAAATTTCCAACAAACTTTATATATATTTGTGTAATGAATACCAATCCTGGCCTAAAGTACTTAATAAAAACCAGTACTAAGTAATGTCTTGTTTGTTTGAAACGGTGAAGGAAAACTTTGTAGCAAATAGGTATTCATTAATTATTTATTGCACAAAAAGAATTAATGCTAATAGCCTTTTCTACCAAGTCAACCGTGACAGGTAACAACTTAGGTTGGCTTGCTTAACGAGGTACTAACAAAAAAAAAATAGAAATAAAAACAAACTACTAACTACCTAATTGCCTACATAAATATAATATTGCTCACAAATAAATAAATAAATATTGCTGGACATTTCACACAGCGCTATCTAGCCCTAAACTAAGCAGATCTTGTACTATGGGAACCAGATAACTGATAGAATACTTATATACATTTTTTTTTGTAAATACATACTTATAATATATAGAGAGACAACCAGACCGGGAGCAAATATCTGTAGACCATGCAAACATTTACATAAAATAACATTAAATACAATATACTTGTAAAATAAACAAATATAACACAAAAATAGATAATGTAAATTAATTTATATTAAATAAATAAATCTATTAATAAATCTATACTAATATATAAAGAGGAAATATTTGTATTTTTGTGTGTATGTTTGTAATGAATAAACTCAAAAACTACCAGACCGATTTCAAAAATTCTTTCACCATTGGAAAGTTACATTCAATTTGAGTAACATAGGCTACTTTTTACTCCACTGCGTAGAAGGAGGATAATGTTTTTATTGAAAAACTACGCGTGCGAAGCTGCAGTTTGGTCAGCTAGTAATAAATAAAGTTTTACGGAAAGCTCAAGTGGAATTAGAATTTAAGTAGTGACTATGGAGAGAACGAGCTGAACATCATGACTATGATTGGAGAGTATATATACCCGAATATGGTAAACATACGCGAAAATCTGAAGCATATGACATCCAAATTCGAATCCCATGGCTATAATACAAGAAATAAGGAAAATGTTGTCGCCCCTCGTTGTGCACTGGCCAAAACAATAAATAGCTTTATGTATGTATTACCCGTGCGCGATAAGTTGGGACCTGAGCGAGGTAACGTCTTATTGGCGTGTTTGTACCGCCCGCAAAAAAGCGAACATAACAAGCAGCCGCCCGCTTGTTATGTTCGCCGCCCGCCGCCGTTTAGCCGCCCGCATAGTGATGCGAACGGTACAATACGGGCGCCATCGGGGAAGTGCAGGGGAAGCGGTCGGGGAGTCGCATTCCTAGCAGGTCCCAAGTTATCGCGCACGAGTAATACCTATAAAATTGTATAATATAATTCCCATTGACATTAGAAATAAATCAGACGTTGAATTTTTTAATTGTATAAAAAAACATTTATATAAAAAAAATATTATAATTAAAAGTTATTTAACTAAAAGTTAAAGTTACTAAAAGTTATTATAATATTGACGAGGCTTTGTCCGATAAATACATTTTTTGTGTTGAATGTCTATAGTTTTGTAGTTGATCATCATCATCATATCAGCCATAGGACGTCCACTGCTGGACAAAGGCCTCCCTCATTGATCTCCAGGAACTGCGGTTGGAAGCGGCCTGCATCCAACGCCGACCTGCGGTTCTTACCAAGTCGTCTGCCCATCTTGTGGGTGGACGTCCTACGCTGCGCTTGCCGGTCCGTGGCCTCCACTCGAGAACCTTTCGGCCCCATCAGCCATCTGTTCTGCGCGCTATATGGCCTGCCCATTGCCACTTCAACGTGCTAATCCGTCGGGCTATGTCGGTGACTTGAGTTCTCCTACGTATCTCCTCATTTTTGATTCGATCCCGTAGAGAAACCGCGAGCATAGCCCTCTCCATAGCTCGTTGAGCGACTCTGAGCTTATTCATAAGGCCAATAGTGAAGGACCACGTCTCGGTTCCATATGTCATCACTGGTAACACACACTGATTGTAGACTTTCGTCTTAAGGCACTGAGGTACATATGTTGGACGAAAAGACGTTGCGAAGTTTCCCAAACGCTGCCCATCCGAGTTGGATTCGACGATTGACCTCTTTCTCGAAGTTGGACCTACCTAATTGGACTGTTTGTCCTAGGTATACATACGCGTCGACAACTTCAAGAGCCGAGTTCTAAACCATAACTGGGGCAGGGACGACATGGACATTCGACATGATTTTCGTCTTGTCCATGTTCATTTTAAGTCCTACCCGTTGAGAGACTCGATTGAGGCCTTCGAGCATCGTGCTGAGCTCTTCCATCGACTTTGCCATGACCATTTGTAGTTGATACTAAGTAGTAATTACTTAAACAATTTTTTATATGTATGATACAATTTTTTGTAAATTATTAATAATATAATTTTTAATAATAATTTGATTTTAATTTTAACTGTAGTAATTTTAATCTGTGTTAGTATAAAAGAATTAATTATTTTAAATAATTAACAAACTGTCTGACTTTTTTACTTAGAAAACTTTCGGGATTGATTTCAATCATTATTATAAATACGGGATTTATCACGTACCGTCTTATCGGTGTTTCGACCGACAATGTTTCGGTTCACTTCGTGAACCTTCATCAGGGTGAGTGCAAATCAGTGAAACACCGATAAGACGGTACGTGATAAATCCCGTATTTATAATAATGATAAACTGTCTGACATATCTAAGTGCATGTAAAATGTGAAAAGAGTAAATATATGACTAATTATGTCTATTAACGTTTGAAAGTAGGTTTCGATGATATTTTTCTAATACTGAGGGGGAAGAGCGTTCCATAAGCCTTCAAAAGAGTTGGCACGGTAGGCAGAGGAGTGCATAGCAGTGGCTAGGCAGAGATAATCTGTTGACCTAAGATTACGATCTTGAGTGGTATTCAACTTTGGTTATGTACATATCTATAATTATATTATATGTGTACCTATGTATATGTATTACTTCTAGTTTTATTAGATCGTCTCACCATCGGGTTCTACGCCGCTTTTGTAATGAACGTATGAAAGTTGATTATTTATCCGACTGCGAGGAAGAAGGGTAATATTTAAGGATGTATGTATATGTCAAAGCCAACAAGCTTAATTAGCTGTTCAATTAACAGCCTAGCCTCTTTACTATACAGCGCCGTTCAACTCGATTCCACAAACAAGGTTAGAGGTTACATAATAACACAGACACCGTATGGCAGTTGTCGTTTGGTTTTTTTAATAATTAAAAAATAATTATGTATTAAGGCGGGCTTGTTTCGGAACTTAAGGTATTTTACGCTACCTCAGCCCCCCCCCCCCCCCCCCCCATCTAAACGTATCTGCACTAATTTGAAACGCAGGGGAATTTTTGGGAGACAAACGGCGTGCGTCCGACCTCGAAGACGTCTCGACGGGCACTGGCCGCCCGGCGCGAGCGCCTAAACTAGTAGATTTTGATAGTTTTCTTTCACAGAGATTAATAATAACTGAATTACATATTGTTTTTTCACAATTCCTTAGTTAATAATAAGCTCTATGTTTTGGTATAAATTTGACATGATTTCAAGAAGAAATCTCTTAGTATCGACCGTTTAAATATCCATTTAGTGTCAAATTTGTGATTTTTTTTTATCAAGAAAAGTATTATTATTCGCGATTCTATCTTCACAAAGCGGTAGATTATATGTTTAATTTTATTATAATATGTTTTTTTGTACATATTTTACATTTCAAAAGAGATACAGTTGTTAAAAAAAAACCTAAAAGTCAAGTCCCTTCAACCTTCCCCGCCTTAAGTACTTTATGTACGAAAACTAAGAGTGCACACTCAGAGAAAAAAAACCCCCCAACTAGAATTTAAATGTTGTAACAAACGTTACGGCTGAATATCATTCAGGCCGCTAGTTGAACGGCGCTGTTTAGTAGAGGCTAGGATGTTGACTAACCGGCTAAATAAGTTGGCTGCGACTTAATATCTGTTCATTTGGCGCAAAGTGTTTAGATAGATAGATAATTCTTTATTGTTACACCAAATTACAATAACTTAACCTAGAAAACTTAGACTAATACATAATGGTACCATGGGCGGCCTTATCGCTCAAAGCGATCTCTTCCAGGCAACCTTTGGATGGGCTGGATTGAAAAACGTGTGTGGAGGCGATGTTACAATAAATACCTCTTTATGTAGTACACAAATAAATACCAAAACCAAAAAAAAATCTACATTTACCTACTTACATAAATAAATATAAAATACATACATACTTATATATACATATTTATACTTTAACAACATACCTATATCAAAAGGAAACAGAATGTTTACTGTAAAGAAGCTGCTAAGTACAGTTTAGAAACCTCACTTTTAAAAATAGCTAATGATATTATATAGTATATTGAACGACATAACAGATTTTGACAAATTATGTATCATTGGAATCGTCAGAATCACGAGAGTGACATAGTCTATATTAATATGAAGTAAATATATGCCATATTGAAATAATTTGTTTCGTCATTTTTCGTCATAGCTCCAACACTATACAACTTAAAAAAATGGGTTTGGAATGTGTAAGTGTAGCCCTTTTATATACTCGTATGTTATACCACAGATGACCGAATAGTCATTGTTTCGTGATTTTGACACACATTATTTTGGCAACTTTGGCAATCTAAATGAAAAGTTATAATTATTGTTTACTTGTTGTTGCCAGCGGCTTTGCTCGCGTTATCTGGGGTGCAAAATACATGTTAAAATTTGACATCCCCTTTTTATCCCATGGAAACTGATTTGAACGCGGTGATCCAGGTTATAATCTACGTAAATACCAAATTTCATCGAAATCGGTGCAGCCGTTACGGTGCAATTGAGTAACAAACAAACAAATAAACATCGAAACATTCGCATGTATAATAATAGTGTGATAATTATTCTAAATTTCAAGCCAATAACCTAAGAAGTTGATAAGATAATCAACTGTGACAGACGGAAAGACGGATAAGTGAACGAAGTCGCAAAATGGTAACCATTTAATCTAAAAAAGCCAACCCATTATTGATAAAATAGCGGAATATTTTTGTAACCGAATTTTTTAGAATAAGTCCGCAACTTTCAAAATGTATACCTTGCTCTAAGTCTTTCGCTCGGAAACCTAAGACTCCTTGCGTCATTATTATACAAACTGTAAAGAAATTCCGCCCTGCATGCGCTCCCCCATATCACATCAAAGTAAAACGTACATCTAGAAAACTGGGATAAGGAGAACTTTAAAATTAAGTTAGAAATAAAACTCTGTAGTTTAATAAAATACGGAAAAGCACACAAAATCGTATTATACATACTGGTGGTAGAGTTTTTGTGAACGAGCTCGAGGAAGTGGGCACCACCGCCTTATCTTTATCTGCCGCCAAATAGCAGTACTTGTGCTGCTGTGTGCCGGTTAGATGGTAATGGTATGTTCCTGTAATTACTGGCACATAGACATAACAGCTAAGTCCTATAGTATGGCAACGTATCCACATAGAGATCAAGACAACATAATAGTTTGTTTTGAATTCTATGTGGATATCCATGGGCGGCAGTAGCCACTTAACATCTGGTGGACTGCATGCTCGTTTGCCATATAAGTTGTATAAAAAAAAATACCTAAGTTAAACTTGCCGAGTCAAGCACATATCTCATCAATGTAAAAACTAATTTTATCTATACTTTAGTGGCTACTTCAGTGGAAGCATTCAGATTAAGAATTTATAGGCACCTTCTCGGTCAAACCGACCAAAAATGAGCAACTTAATCTTTCCTTATCACTTCTTCTATTGATGTACATATGTATTTTATTTAATATTGGTATAGTTTAGTCTATGATAAAAAGTATTTAAGTAGTATGTACTTATGCTATTTTTATTAGTCCTGTGCAAATTTTCATTGGTTCTCTTTCCTGTGCACTACCTACACATCCTTATCTACAATACACAAAGGTTATCTGGAAGAGTATGCTCTTTAGCATAAAGTTCGCCTTTGTACTAGTTTTATAAGTGCAATAAAGTATTTTCAATCAATCAATCTATTATAATTAAAGGATTCTTAATAAATTTATTAAATATTTGTTTTTGTAGTTGATAATCTAATTCATAAAAATCTCGTTTCACGGTGTTTGTGGTTGCACTCCTCCGAAACGTGTTGACCGATTTTAATGATTTTTTTTTTGTATATTTGTTAGGAATCAGAATAGGTCGTAAAGTATTTTTCACCCTCCTATCCTCATCATCCATTTTTAATCGCGATTTTTGTATGAACAATATCTTTATAAATCCATATATGTCGTTCATTGGCCTGAAGTCATATAAATGAAGATTCGCGTCACTTTGACAAGAGTGTTTCATATAGTTTTTGTCCCAAAGTTCCCACGAGACCGGGAAATTTCAAGCGCGCGAAGCCGCGGCCGGTTTAGCTAGTAAACGATATTTTCTTGCTGTGAGTATTTGTTTTCGACAAAAGACTTGTACAGTTTCAGAAAAAAGTAGAAAAAACTGTCATAAAATCATTTGTTCTTTTATACTACATATATAGCAAACGAGCATGCAGTCCATCAGATATTAAGTGGCTACTGCAGCCCATGGATATCCACATAGAACTCAAAAAAAGCTATTATGTTGTCTTGATCTCTATTAAGATACGTTGCTATACTATAGGACCAAGCTGTTATGCCTATGTGCCAGTAATTTTAGGAACACACCATTACCATCTAACCGGAACACAGCAGCACAAGAACTGCTATTTGGCGGCAGTTAAAGGTAAGGCGGTGGTGCTCACTTCCTCAAGCCCGTTCACAAAATCTCTACCACCAGTTATTTAAATAATTATTTATATATAAATATAATATATTTAAATATATAATATAAATATTATCATTATTTTAATAACGAAAAATTATAGTGTAAATACAGATTATTTGAAAAATTGTCTTACTGCAGTTGTAAAACTTGCGTGAGATATTTGGCTGACTCAGCAAGCTCCGACAATAATCATTTAAGTTTTGATTGCCTCCCCATTAGGGATAACTAGGTACATATGTTTTCTTGGATAATTTTATTCCTTCGAAGTCTCCCAGCATTACAAAAACATTATTTCTTCAATGGACCAGCACTTCCTACTAAAAATTACGAGAATACGGGCACAGAAATTTACGGAATAAACATATCCTTTTATCAGTCCGCCTAAAACCATTGCCTAGCAACTACAAACCACTAACTAAAGTGAACTCAAACTTTATTTAAAGGAATAATAAAATTATATTCACATAAGGCCAGTGAATAAATTCACCGAAAATTTCAACCGGATCTCGGTATGAAAGCCCTGATTTCATATAGGGTTTTCACTAATCATTTGAAAAGCCGGACGGACAAAAATTTCAGGGCTCATGTATTTATAGACATATAGAAAAAAATTGCACGCTACTAAACAAAAGAATCACACTATCCAAGTAATATTATAAACGCATAAGTTTTTTTGGATGTGTGTGTGGATGTTTGTTACTCTTTCACGCAAAACCTACTGAATGGATTTTGATGAAATTTGATATGTACGTAGATTATAACTTGGATTAACACATAGGCTACTTTTATTTACAAAACACGCATGCGAAGCCGTGAGCGGAACCTAGTTATACTAATATTATAAATATGAAAGTTTCGATGTTTGTTTGGTTTGTTTGTTACTCAATCACGTCGTAACGGCATCACCGATTTCGATGAAATTTGGTATGTACGTAGATTGTAACCTGGATTAACACATAGGCTACTTTTTATTAACAAAACAAGCGTGCGAAGCCGCGGGCGGAAGCTAGTCACACTAATATTATAAATGTGAAAGTTTGGATGTTTGTTTCGTTTGTTTGTTACTCAATCACGTCGTAACGGCTTCACCGATTTCGATGAAATTTGGTATGTACCTATACGTAGATTATAACCTGCATTAACACCTAAGTTACTTTTTATTGACAAAACACGCGTGCGAAGCCGCATGCGGAAGCTAGTCACACTAATATTATACATGTGAAAGTTTCGATGTTTGTTTGGTTTGTTTGTTACTCAATCACGTCGTAATGGCTAAACCGATTTTAATGAAATTTGATTTTTACGTAGATTATAACCTAGATCAACACATAGGCTACTTTTTGTTGACAATCAACGCTTGCGAAGCCGCTGGTGGAAGCTAGTTATAAATAAGAATAAAGTAAATCGTAGGTTACAAATAGCGTTTATTAATCATATTCGATATATCCAAAAACAAAACAAAATTGTATTCGGAATAGAACAAAAAAGAAAAACAACCATTTAAAATAATAAATTAGTTAGAAAACAATACATTTTTAACAATATTTATACATTTTTTTTCATTATAAATAGAAAGTTCTTCACTGGCATTTAGTTCGGCTTGCGCAATGCTCCTTTAGCGATTGTTTCGTATGATATGACAACTTCTTAATTCATGTTTAGTCATAAATACGTTAAAGCATCGATGCGCAAGTCGCCTTAGTGAATCCTACTAATATTATAAACGCGAAAGTTTGTATGTATGGATGTTTGTTACTCTTTCACGCCGGAACGGCTGAACCGATTGCGATGAAATTTTGTATAAATGTAGATTATAACCTGCATAACACATAGGCTACTTTTTATCGACAAACAACGCGAGCGAAGCCGCTGGCGGCTGCTAGTTTATAATACTTCTAAATCCAACAAGTAACTTTTTAAGAAAAATATTATCTACTTAGCCGGACTACTGAACTGATTATAATAAAATTGAAATTGACGACCTCCGTGGTGCAGTGGGCGAAAAGCCAGCTGAGACGCAGGAGGAAGCGGGTTCAATTCCCGCCGCGGAACAAATTTTTGCATGATCTACAGTTCCGGGTCTGCTTGTTTCTTATATTATAAGTATGTATTTACAAAAAAAATGTATACTATCAGTTATCTGGTTCCCATAGTACAAGTTCTGCTTAGTTTGGGGATAGATAGCGCTGTATGAAATGTTCAGCAATAATTATTTATTTATATTTAAATTTATATAAGAGATATGAAAAAATTTCCAAGAAAAAAACGATTTTTTTCAAATCGGTTAAGTTCAGACGGAGTTCTGAGGTAAAAACATAAAACCGAATTGCGTCCCTAAAACATTTGAGGGTTGCCCTCGATGTTTTAGATCTCATCATCAGATCCTGACTTGGTACCAATGGGACCACTTGGGAAGTACACTTATAAACGAAAAAATAATTTCTCGAATCGGTCCAGGCGTTTTCCAGTAATCGGAGAACATACATAAAATATAACCGGCCAAGTGCGAGTCGGACTCGCGCACAAAGGTTTCTGCGCCATCATCTATAAAAACGGCAAAAAATCACGTTTGTTGTATGAGAGCCCATAAAGTGAATATATAACGAAATATTCTGTTTTTAGTATCTGTTGTTACAGCGGCAACAGAAATACATCATCTGTGAAAATTTCAACTGTCTAACTATCACGGTTCATGAGATACAGCCTGGTGACAGATAGACGGACAGACAGCGGAGCCTTAATAATAGGGTCCCATTTTACCCTTTGGGTACAGAACCCTACAAAAAGAAAAAAAGATTCTGAGGAATATAGTGTTTTAAAATCCGTTAAAAATAGTTCGTAAACTGATGGCATTCGAGATAGAAAGGTTCTTGTGCACTGGAAAGCGCGTAGAACAGAAAAAACATTACAATAGATGGAAACAAGATGGGAAGACGGCCTACTACAGGTTGGTGAGACCCGTTGGACCCGCATAACATCGGTCGTCAAATATTAGTCTATATACAGCAGTGGACGTGAAACTTTAATCATATTTATGATTAAACTTTAAAAATTGCCGGAAAATATTGTCGGTAGTATTTATAAAGCTTACAGAGTTAAGCTGGCTCATCCTTGTTTTATACATATTTTACAACAAATTCAGTTTAATTTCAGTTTAGTTCGGTATTTTAAACAAAATAATTGGCCAAGGGTGTGTTGGACCACGCACAGTGAATAGTTCCGTGTTCAATACGGCTGTATCTTAGTCATTTTAATGTCCAACTTTATTTTTGCAGTTCTATTTCATCATTTTGTAGACCATTAAAATGTTTACAAAACCTATTTGTTAGGGTTCCGTACCTAAAATGTAAAACGGTACCCTATTACTAAGGCTTCGCTGTCTGTCTGTCTGTCTGTCCGTCTGTCAGCAGGCTGTATCTCATGAACCGTGATAGTTAGCTAAAATTTTCACAGATGATGTATTTCAGTTTCTGCTATAACAACAAATACAAAAACAGAATAAAATAAGTGTTGAAGGGGGCTTGCATAAAACAAACGTGATTTTTTTGCTCGTTTTAGCTCGATATTGATAACGACAACAGGTAGACGCGCGAAATATTCACAGAATATTTAGTTATGTATTCACTTTAAAAATAAATATTTTATAAAGAAATAATTTCATTTTAATCTGAAATTCGGGAACAAAACGATAAGGTTTTCGTGTTCTACCTGTGATTTTTATTACAATACTTTCAGAAAGCGTAGTTTTAACTACAATAAGATTTTAATACACTGCTGATAGAAATAATAAATCTATTAAATATCGGAAAATTGATAAATCTTAGTCCAAATGCAACGCGGTATTTTTCGCTCCCGATTTTTTTTCCTGGAAGCAGGCTGATTTATATATACTTTTTTAGTTTGGTGGGTAAAAGCACCCCACGGGTTAAATACATACTGTACTACGCTTTAATTTAAACGTCTCAGCAATCTTCTTTTTCGAAAGAAATACATATTATGATATTCCCTTGTCAATACATCTATGAAAATCAGATGTATGTCCACAAAAATATTAATTTGTTTAAGAAAAATAGCGATAATCATAATTTTAATACTAGAAATAAAGATAAATTCGCTGTTGCCCCTTTGTAGACTCCATAAAGTTAGTAAATCGTTTAAAGGGCAAGGTGTTCGCTTTTATAACAAACTCCCAAGTGATGTACAAAAATTGACAATTAACAAATTTAATAACGCAATTAAATAAAATCTTTATAAAAAAGCCTACTATAAAATATCGGATTATTTAGATGATAGAGAAGCTTGGAATTGAAATTGCTCTAACTCGTTCAAAATGTTACAATTTAGACGTAATTTATTACCTGTATTGTTATGTATTCTAAAATGATCATTAAAAAAATCAGCCTTGTTTTCTTGCATTTCTGTCCAGGCTTGGTCGCGAAGAAACAGGCAGTAAAATTGACGTTTCAAAGTGATTCTTGTGATTTTAATGATTAAAAGATTTTGACTTTGACTTCAGAATTAGTACGATTATGTAACCAATTTCCTGCCATTCCGCGGCTTGTGCGAGTCGTGACAGCTCTTCAGTCACTAGTGAGTTACTAAGGCGGTAGCTCGTTCGGTTGTTCTTATGTAAGTATATCGATTCCAATATATTCCGTTCTTCCGATTATAGACGAAATTTGCCTAGACATCTATCGTAGTAGGTATTATACTAGCAACTAAACAAAACTTCTTCGGCATCCTTTCAAAATCCCTACAAAGCCTTCATTATATTCTACAAAGTTCTACCTAAATTGGTTTTGTGTCCGGCTAAACCCCGCCATTTGACAACCCTAATTGCAACAAAGGGGTGCTAACGAACGTTCCAGAAACTCGACGAAACTGCTTTTACGGTGGAGGTTTTTTGAAAACTGCATAAATGCTGGATTCCCAAATTGGTTCCTCCGTTCCTTGAATTTGGTTGAGATTTATCTAGGCAAGTGAATTTGATATACAAAAAATAACACCCAATAGCCACTAACATTATCCAGATGCACTCGACGATTCCTAGTAATTTAGTTATCAATATATATGAATGTGTGCATCATGGTACAAACATATAATATAAATACTAGCTTCGTCCTGCGGTTTCGCACACGTTATTTGTCAAACAAGAAGCCTGTCTCAGTACGGGTATCAAAAATAGAAATCAGTTCGGCCGTTGCGTCGTGAAATAGTAAAAAAAGCGGCCAAGTGCGAATCGAACGCGCCCATGAAGGGTTCCGTAGCAGCAAGTAACAGAATATAACAGTTCATGTAGTTCGTTGTAACTTTTTTATATTTGAGTTGATTGAATGAAAGGTAAATTGCGGTTTACGATTCATGACGTATTAAAAAAAACTACTTACTAGATCTCGTTCAAACCAATTTTCGGTGGAGTTTTGCACGTTAATGTACATCATATATTTTGTTGTTAGTTTTATCATTTTCTTATTTTAGAAGTTACATGGGGGGGGGGGGGGGGGGAGGCACGTTTTACCACTTAGGAAGTGTCTCTCGCGCAAACTATTTGGTTTAGAGAAAAATTATATTAGAAATCTCAATATAATTTTTGAAGACCTATCCATAGATAATCCACACGTAATTTTTTTCAATTTTTTGAGGTTCAGTTCTAAGTTTGGGGAACCCCCAAAATTAATTGTTTTTTTTCTAGTTTTGTGAAAATCTTAATGCGGTTCACAGAATACATCTACTTACTCGTACCAAGTTTCAACAGTATAGTTTTAATAGTTTCGGAAAAAAGTGGCTGTGACATACAGACGGACAGACAGATAGACATGACGAATCCATAAGGGTTCCGTTTTTTGCCATTTGGCTACGGAACCCTAAAAACAAACAAAAAAATTCACTTTTGCATTTCTAATATTAGTATATTATTCTATTTATCTCCAGACGTTCTCCGCACTACAGGCCTGGCACTGTGCTTTTCAGCCGGCGAATATGCTTGCCCAGTCTGGAACCGGTCCGCACATGCAAAGGTCGTCGATGTCGCGTTAAATGATACATGCCGGATAATAACAGGATGTCTGTAGCCAACCCTTCTAAACCTGGTATACCCTTTGGCAGGCATACCACCCAGGAGTGCGACGAGATGTGGCTTGCTCTATTGAAAAGCACAAACAAGGGCATGATTGTCGACACCCCTTATATGACCATCACATCCAACAAGGCCGCCTTAAAAGTCGTTAGAGCTTTCAACGCTTCACAAGGGCCACGAGCGATGACCCGACTGCCGCTAGACGCACACTGTGGATAAAAAGTAACTCTACACCGCCTGATTTTATCACCCCACAGGAACAGTTACCACCCGGGCATGATCTGCCGTGGCCAGTCTGGAAGTCCTTAAACAGGTTCCGCACCCAGGTTGGCTGCTGCAGACTGAATATGTGCAACTGGGGATTCAGGGACTCTAACTTAACGCAGTGCGAGTGCGGTGGTCCCGCGCAGTCAATACAGCATTTGCTAATGTGCCCTTTGTGTCCGAACACCTGCACGATGGAGGACCTACTAACTGCCTCGCCTAATGGTATTGTTGTGGCCGAACACTTGTCCAACATAGTTTAAATGAAAACGTACAACCCTTGACACGCTAAGAAGAAGTATGATGAAGCATGTAAATTCTAGTCTTATCGGAACGGAACTTGTCACCGAAACCTTCGCTCCTATTGGTTAATCAGCACGTCTCACGGCACGCGCCACTCGCATGCCCCACCCAATTTCTTTCTTGTCATGCATGAACATCCGCATCGATTACTGCGGATGTGGATGCAGATGTCCAAATCGATGCGGAAACTCCGCATTGCGGATGCGGATGCAAATATTCGACTTGCTGTCAATACGGACAAAATATATTGAGACGCAATGTCCCAATTGACACTTTTGATTTTAATATTTTTTTTACTGTCGATTTGGACACCATTAAAAATAGCTGCACTGTACACTCAGTTAAAAAAACAGGTTTTTACCGAGGCGCAGCGGCGGCACAGCAAGATGACGAAATAGATGCATAGCAAGGTCACACTCTCTCTATCTCTTTGCTTGAGATATTTTTAAGTGATCATTATATAGATGCCTAAGTATACAAGATGTTGATTTACACCAAATATACGCTATGAATGAAACTTGTGGTTTTTTTTTAACATTAATGTAAGTCACCACACGCTCGTAAAGCAATTTGATTAGCTTTATCACATGATATTATATTTTGCTTAAACATTTTTTACCTGACTGTACTCAACAGCTTCAAAAATATGATGGTGTCCGAATCGACAGTAAAAAAAAATGAAAAGTGTCTTTTAGGACACTGTGTCCTAATAAATTTTGTCCGTATCGTCAGCAACTCGAATATTCGCAACATCCCGTATGTGCATGTGTGCGCTCGCGCGCTATTAAATAAGACCATCAAATATGAATGCCTATTTTTAAGAGTTACTTTTGACCAGAACCCATGTTATCGAGAATCTAGTATCTGGTACCTAGTAGACATAGACAATCATTTAATCACTACATTAGCACACAATATACAATACAGTTACATTATAAGACAGCGGAAATATAACAAAATTAAACAATTAAATGGTAAAAACGTAAAAGATAAACGAACAAAAAATGGAGAACTCGGTAGATACTGTGTGCTACAGCAGTAAATGGAGAACTCGGTAGATACTGTGTGCTACAGCAGTAAATGGAGAACTCGGTAGATACTGTGTGCTACAGCAGTAAATGGAGAACTCGGTAGATACTGTGAGCTACAGCAGTAAATGGAGAACTCGGTAGTTACTGTGTGCTACAGCAGTAAATGGAGAACTCGGTAGATACTGTGTGCTACAGCAGTAAATGGAGAACTCGGTAGATACTGTGTGCTACAGCAGTAAATGGAGAACTCGGTAGATACTGTGTGCTACAGCAGTAAATGGAGAACTCGGTAGATACTGTGTGCTACAGCAGTAAATGGAGAACTCGGTAGATACTGTGTGCTACAGCAGTAAATGGGACTCGACTCAGCATTATGCCCGCCGTAATGGTAAGCGCTGATATTCAATCGAGACCGCTCCATTTAGCCACTAGACCTTGAGAGTATTGTGTTGTCAAGTGAGAATATTACGTTAGTATAAGTATAGGAAATATTACCAGCTTTTTGTATCAGTTATTTATAAACAATTAAGTTCACCTATGCACAGATTTATTATATTTAGAGCATTTTTTTTATCTAGCCTATGCTGTCCCACTGCTGGGCAAAGCCACCCCCTCATCTCTCCACTTATCTCGATCCTGTACCAAATCGCGCCAGTCCCTATAAAAAGCATCCAATATTCACGCCAACGTTTCCTAGGCCTTCCACGGTGTCGCTTTCCATCCACAGGGATCCACCCAGTTACAATATTAGCCCACCAATTTGGTTGCATGCGGGAGACATGACCCGCCCAATCTCACTTCAACTTGGCAGCCTTGATACCGACGTCAGCGATGCCGGTCTTTGAGCGCAGCGAGGTGTTCCGAATATTATCTATTATTTTGAGCATAAGAATTTTTTTATCAAACTATTTAAAGTAAATTAAGTATATAAATATTATGTCAGTATGCGAGTAGATACCGTTGCATGAAATGTCCAGTATTATGTATTTATTCACCCCGCATCTTTTGTCTCAGTTGACTGACCTACCTTGCCACAGAAGTTGAGCATAGTATCTGTTGATTATATGCCGCAAAAGATTTTGCTAAAATATGATTTTGATAAACAATTATTTAGTTGAACTCTATGATTGAGATTTTGTGTACGTTAAATCCATCTCTTTCTCTCTCTATCAGAAGACCGTCTGTTTCACGTGTGTGCGTTCTGTATTTGAGCCATCAATTATTTCTATAGCATAATATCGAACAGCTTCTTTAAAATTACAACAGACTGCCGCAAAGTGCAGTGCGCGTCTGCCGTATTGATGACAAAATTAAAATTATTTTATTTATCAACAAAAAGCACACCTTATAATAGATATAGTGATTCAAGAGGAAAGATGATATGTATAATACATGCTTATTATAGGAAACACTGATAATTTTAGAGCTTTCTAATGTGATGTCGTAAATACTCTTAATTCTCTTTCAAAATACTCTTTCAAGAGTAACCTCTAAAGAAGACATGTTTGTATTGTCTAATGACAAAAAACGCTGTGAACGTTGTATATTAATTTTTTTTTGTAGTACATTTAGTATCAGCATTGCACCCGTGCGAAGCCGGGGTGGGTCGCTAGTAACTAATAATTTTAAAACAGATATTTTTGAAGTGAACTTAATGTTGAAAGGGCATAATAACTAAATGGTTTAGTCGGTGATCATTAGGCCAAACCTGTATCGTGAAGACCTTGAAATTCTATGATTATTTGGATTAAGCAGTTGTGTACACTTCGGACTAATAATTATATCACGGATTTTTGAAATATCTAAAAAAAAGAGTTTAAAATAACAATTTAAAACTTATATACTTATAATAACCTAAATTTATGATTCATGAATAAATATACAACGTATAATAAAAATGTAATAAAAAAAATTGTTGTCTGCAAATACGGTTTACGGACGATAATTTTACGTGATAACGAGAGAGACAGATGCGTCACGAGCCGAACGCTTAGGCCGATCGTGCCTCTCTATCGCTTGCACGCTCTGTTCAGGCGGAACGTGACACTTATTCGTGCGTGCGGCCATCGATTTTTACGACGTTTATCACGACAATATTAAATATAAAAATGTATAATAAATTACTTAGGATACATATTAGGGACTTTTAGGTTGTAACAGTCAGAATAGTCTCAGTTTAGTAGGTACGTCATAGTAGTTATCCACTTTTGTATTAGGTTTTTTGTTTCTCTTACCGATTTATTTATTAGATCGCAAAATTTTAAAACATTAGTTTATACACACAAAATGTCACATGAAGTAACTCGCGGCAATATCCCGAATCGCAAGACTTTACGCGGAATAAAGGTCGTTTACACAATATGACCTAATGAACTCTAACTTGCTTTATACGTGTTCAAAAGCCGGTGAAATAGGCTTTACATGTTGCGAATTTTACGAGTGAAATATGTGAGTAGTGTTGACTGCACTTCAATTCTCTTATTAACGGTAAATTGCTTTCCATTGCATAACGGTTTGCAGGTTGTATCAAAACATGTATGTTAACTCCTGTATTACTGAGGCTCCGCTGTCTGTCTGTCTGTCCGTCTGTCACCAGGCTGTATCTCATGAACCGTGTTAGTTAGTTGAAATTTTGATAGATAATGTGTTTTTGTTGCCGCTATAACAATAAACACTAAAAACAGAATAAAATAAATATTTAAGGGGGGCTCCAATACAACAAACGAGATTTTTTTTTGCTCGTTTTAGCTTGATATTGATAATGGCAACATGTAAACGCTTGAAATATTCTCAGAATATTTAGTTATACTTTAAAATAAATAATTAAAATAAAATAAAATATTTAAGGAGGGCTCCCATACAACAAACGTGATTTATTGCTGATTTTATAGATAATGGTACAGAACCCTTAGTGCGCGTCCGACTCGCACTTGGCTGTTTTTTTACGCAACTTTTTCTTAAAATACGCATATCTTCTAATATGTATATAAAAATCTCGTGTCACGGTGTTTGTGGTCGCACTCCTCCGAAACGGGACGATCGATTTAAATGATTGTTTTATTTTATACTAGCTGACCCGCCGAACTTCGTACCGCCTTGACATGCATATGACGCGGGCTGCCAATGTACGTCGCCGCTAGAATTATCAATCGGCCATCATTATATGCTGCATCTATGTATGAGAAAATAAATTTTCATCATAACGTTTGCGTTAATCTTTCCGATATAATAATAAAGTTTAGTTTTTCTATTCGGGGCGGTGACAAATCCAACAAATCAAAGATCATCAAAATCTGTCCAGCCGTTTTTGAGCTATATATGGTGTAACTAACTTTCTCTTATATAAATAAATAGATTTATTAAATATGAAAATAGGTCGTAAAGTACTTTTCACCCTCCCATTTTTTAATCGCTATTTTAGTATTTTTGTAGGAACAATATCCGTTGTTCATTGATATTTTTCTTTGACCTCAAAGACTTCAAAGTGTCGCGTCACTTCGACAAGACTGTTTTGTATAGTTTTTATCCCGACGTTCCCACGGGAACGGGAAATTTCGAAACCGCGGGTAGGTCAGCCAGTTTTACATATAAAATCGAGGTAAAATTCTTAGCATGATTTTCAATCTGATGTATTTTGGCATTTGAATTACATAATATTAATATCCCTATATGCATGTTTATCTTTCTTTCATTTTTAAACAAAAATGACGTTTGACCTCAGTAAGTTCATCCACAAGTATAATAAAAAAAAATTAAAAAGTAAACACTTATAAAACCAGTAATCAATTTTCATTTTTAGCTGAGATTCCGTAAGCATAGAAGTATATATAGTGTAGATTTCATACGAGTTTGCCATCTGGGGGTAAGCCGGTAAGCTAAGAGTGTTTTAGTTGTAAACTAGGAAAATTGCAAGGTTTCCGGACAAAATTGGTGCGGTGTCTGAACATGAATAAGGCTAGTTACTGTTCATTACGGCCATATTGTATCACCGAATGGCCTACATTCGAAAGTTCGAGCGAAAATTCAATTTTGCTATTCACTAGTTTCGTAATCGAGAATGACAGTGGGTGTAAAATTGTAGTGCGATTTTTAATTTCGTACTAGTGTATGTTGTATTACTCGTGCGCGATAACTTGGGACCTGCTAGGACTGCGACTCCCCGACCGCTTCGCCTGCACTTCCCCGATGGCGACCGTATTGTACCGCATCACTATTTTTTACTAGGGTTTTTAGTCTCGTACTGGCCTACGTCACGTAACGACGCGCTCTGGAATTCTTTTAGTTTTCGTTTGTGTTATTGTTTTGTTGTCTGGAAAAAAGAAGTCAACCATGTGGACAGGCTTCGACAAAAGTATTGGGACGATGACCTCTTACAAGAGACGAATGAATCGCAATTAATTGTAAATTTATCGGATACCTCTTCGTCAAGTGATTATAGTGAGACTGAGGACGAAGAACAACCTCTAGAAGGCATAAATCCACTAAGTAGTGACGAAGATGAGATAATGTAAATAATATGTATGTTGAAGCGTTTATCCAACCACCGTGCAATTTGTTATATATATAGGTAGATATGCCACAATTTTGGTGTTACAAATGAGCTAAAAATGTGAGGGGTTGTTTAGGTGTTGCGGTTCAATAGGGTTAAAAAATAAACAAAGTGAAACTATCTAGTCAAATAACACGTATAATAAAATGTCTGTGTAAGTTAATTTCGACCACGTTTTTATTTTAGTTAAAACTTTGCAGTTTATAAGTTATTAGCCACTAGCTGTTTCCCGCGACATAGTACGCGTTACACTACTAAATATGTTAGCAAACTAGAAATAAAGCTAAACTCGTTGTTGCAACTTGACTTCACACCCCATTTTTATCCCATAGGAACTGAGTTATGGGATAAATGGTAGCCGATGTGGTGATCCAGGTTATAATCTACGTATATAACAAATTTCATCGAAATCGGTTCAGCCGTTACGGCGTTATTGAGTAACAAACAAACAAACATCCAAATGTTCGCATTTACAAATTTAGTGTAATAATAAAAACTGAACGTAGAATTATTACACAGGGTACACCAAAGACCCCACAGTGCTGACATTTTTAAAAATTTATATTGATGGACATTCCACACAGCGCTATCTAGCTCCAAACTAAGCAGAGCTTTTACTATGGGAACCAGATAACAGTGCGAGGCGAGACGTTATTCGGAGCGGATCGCACTCACCCTGATGAAGGTTCACGAATTGAACCGAAACATTGTCGGTCGAAACACCGATAAGACGGTACGTGATAAATCCCGTATTTATAATAATGACCAGATCCCTGATAGAATACTTAAATACTTTTTTTAATACACAAGGTTATCTGGAAGAGAATGTTCTTAAGCATTAAGTTCGCCTATGACTAGTCGTATAAACGCAATAAAGTATTTTCAACCAATCAATCAATTAAAGTCCATCACAAACTATATCTTATTTCATCCAAAGTACTACACGGAATTATACCCTATGAACTTTATAAGCACAGTTCATAAGCAGAGAATCTGCGTAACTTTACAGTAACCTCGACTTGTCAACTTTGTTACGGGTTTAGCCAAAATTTTAACTTGAAGCGTAAGTTGGATGTTTAAGGAGTTTGTAAAAGTTTTGCAACCTTAGGCACTTGTCTCGCCGCCGGCGATGAGTGAGAAGAGAGTAGAGCTAGAAACTAGAAACGAGTTGTTGAGCAGCGAGAAGCGAGGGTGTAGTTTCTATAGTTGTCTCGCTCGGCTATAAAGCGAGTGAGCGAGTGCGGTAGGCGATACTCATCTCACGGCGTGTGTTCTGACCGCCGAGCGAGCATCCTTGCTCGTGTGTCGCTGAGCGAGTACTGTAGTCGCTGCGACAAAATAGTGGAGGGTGAGTTCTTGCCGGCCGGCAGTGTGAATGCGTGTCTCTTTTACTGACACGGAATTTATATCTTTTGTTTGATTCTTGAGCGAGAAAATAGTTGATAGCTAATCGCTTACTCGCCGGCGGTGAGACAAGTGCCTTAAGTTACTACAGTTAACTGTCTGGAAATATAAGTTACTTTAATATACTGTGTACTTTAAAGAAGCTGTATCATAACTAGCCCGTCCCCGCTTCGCACGGGTGGACATTTATTTTTTTAAACATTTTTTATGGCTAATTATTTTACACCATATTTATTCACACATTATTGAAGTTTTAGTAGAGATCTCTATTTTTTTCTAGTAATAAATTTAGTCTATGTTACTTAAGAATAATGTAGCATTCTAATGGTGAAATCATGTTTGAAATCGGACCCGTAGTTTTTGTTACGTTACAAACATACAAAAATACAAATCTTTCCTCTTTATAATATTAAATAGTATAAATACAGGTTGTAAGATAGCTAACTCTTTATTGTTATACCAAATCACAATTATCTACGAAACATAAAGACTAATAAGATAGCGGTCTCGATAAGGGCGGTCACTCAAAGCGATCTCTTTCAACCTTTGGATGGAAAATAATTTGAGATTAGGTGTTTCGTAAAATTTTACACAACATCGTGGACTGAGTTAATGAATGAGGACACCGAGAAAAATGAACGTATGTCGTGATTTAGGGGATTCAAGATTCATTTATTCAAATATGAGTAACATTACAGACAAATCCAGATCGTTACCCTAATACACAAGAATTAATAAAATACACTTAAACACTAACACAGATAAAAAATACCAAACCAATTAAACAAACAATGACAGAGTAGATATACAAAAAAAACAAAAGTACATCACAATTAATAACGCAATATATAAAAACATATCTCCATGTACCTACCTACATATATTCTGAATGTTCATATTGTAGCAAGCAAAATCTTTCTATAACTGGCCATCTATCTGTAAAAATATCGAGTTGTGTATGCGAAGCGGTGTGGGCATTAAGTTGATATTGGCCACGACAGGTTGGAGATTGTTGGCGTGCTAAGGTGCGCGCGGGCATTACCGCGAACAGTGGTACTCGTCCCGGGCGGAATCTTATCCGGTTTTCAGAAACATACAGACCACTAGGCTCACAGAGAAGCCCAGGGCAGTTTAGTAGTCCCCGTAGTATGTGGTTTAATGTAAGCATTTGGTCAAATAAACGCCGCGTTTCTCGGGGAGAAAGTGAACATCAAATCATCATCATCTAATAAGAAAAATACTTTGAAAAGACATACACACAAATATAACTTTTAAACTAAAACGCGAACATAGACAGCTACGACGACTAAGGAATGCAAATAATATTATATTACACCCACCAAGTATACTTAAGTAAAACAACATTACACAACATTTCAACACTATGGTAAAAACAACATTACTTTTGAAAGTGCACAAATATATGATAATCTTCCAATCAATATAAAAGAATGTAAAACCTTATCTAACTTCAAAAAATTACTTATAATACATTTGGCCAACCAAAATTCATAAACTCAAACTTAATTCATACTTATACGGCGTTGTCGCATCTAGTTGTTGCCGATCCTTGTATGTAAACTCGCTCACTACACTTCGTTGGTACCGAAATGTCATCGCAGAACGTAGTGGTGTGTTTTTGTTAGAGTAATACAAAACTACCCACTCCATACAAATATTGAAGGAAACAAACAGAAATAATGTACCTACTTAATTTTATTGTTAATTTAATGCGCTCGCATTTTGTCATAGATTTAATACCTAGGTATTTAGTTTTTTTAAGTTCTCATATTAAGTGAATGCATAATTATTTTTTGAGAATAAAGTTTCTTTAACCGTAACATTTCGTGCGCGAGTCTGATTCGCACTTGGCCGGTTTTTTTATCTGTTTATTTAAATACCATATTTCTATGAGTACGTGCGTGGTTATATGCAGTGGCGGCGCTAGACCAAACGTGGACGTGGGCGACATCAGCCTTGCGAGGCCCCGCCCATTTCCCAGTCAAAAAGGAACCGCAAGAAAAAGAATTTTGTAAAATAAAATGAAAAAAAAAACATTTGAAGCCGTTATTTTTATTCACAAAAATGCACACATGTAAAATAATAATGGAAACATGAATTTATTGCTTTTAGCCTTACTGTACTCCTCAATAATTGTATCAAAATTCAGCTTTGATGCTATTTATATGTCACGGGCAATTTGATTAACCGGACAGTATTAATATGGACCGATCATTATAAATAATGACCAAGAGCGTCGGTCAAATTGATAAATTTATTACTTTGGCCGGGCCATATCAATAATGCCCGACGGCCCGTGGTTCATTTAATAAATCAAAGTTTGAGATAGCTTGAATTTATCACATGGAACAGGCAGTACGAGTACTTTCCTATTTCTAGCCGAGAAATGTGATACATTGGTTCCTGGTGAAGTAAGGTTTTGTTACTTTAATTATATTATTATATTAGTCGATTTATTATATTGCCCATGATAGGGTAGCCGTTATAAATACTAACCAGTAAAAGTGATAAGTAATGCAGTTTTATTTACATTGCCCACTAGGTACAGTCGTTATGTATACAGTCCGGTCATTATCATTGTGATTTACTGCAAAAATAGCATTCAATGTCAAATTGATGAACCAAGCTTCCCGGAAGCTAATTGTCTAGTAGTTAAAATTTCTTGTCACACCGCAATTGTTGCAATCTATAGACCGCCGTGCTTTTGCAGTATCGAGACATTCTTAAATTATCTAGAGACCATTCTCAAATCACTAGCTGGCATAAATAATGTTATAATTATGGGCGATATCAATAATGATATCAAAACTAACAATACAGAAGTTAAAAGCTCTGACTATCTAAATCTAACTGCCGAACTTGGTTTTCTACCTGCTCACAATTATCCAACCCGCTTTGGAAACTGTCTAGATCATGTGCTATTAAAAAATAAATCCTCAGGTTTTTCATTTGTGCTATAAAATGCTCTTACTGATCATATGCCAGTCCTTTTGTGTCTTTCAGTTACAATTAAAAATCGACCGCCGCAGTCCCCTTTATCAAAGAAAACAGACTTTAGCAAGGTATTAAATCTATTGAAAGCCTCTAACCTACATGACATTCTGAACTTTAGCAATGTTAATATTGCTTCCAGCACTCTGGTTAATATTCTTAGAAGCGCTGTACAACAATGTACCATCTTAAGACCTATTCCATATCGACAGCGCATATCAAAACCTTGGATAACGCCGGGTCTGCTACGATGTATACGCCACAGGGATAACATGCACCTTAAAGCCAAAAAGCACCCTAAAGATCTGGTCCTTGCTACATCTTACCAGAGATACAGGAACTTTTGCAACAATTTGCTCAAAAAACTTAAGATAGCATATGAACGTTCGGAACTTCAAAAAGCTAGTAAAAGCCCTAAGCATACCTGAAAGGTAATAAAGAACATCACCCATATTTCCCAAAACAAATCATCGCCCTCTGAACTCCTAAAATCCGGTCAAAACCCACAGACTTCAGTAAATGAAATTAATGCGTATTTTTCAAATGTAGGCAAAAGCTTGGCCACTGAGATTGCTGATAACGTGAACATATCCAGTATATCATGTGACATACAAACTCAATTACATCCACGGTCATTTGTGTTAGTTGACACCGATGAAAATGAAGTTGAGACGGCCATTCTTGGTTTGAAATCTGACGGTGCAACCGGATGGGATGGCATCTCAACGACGTTATTGAAGTTAGGCAAAGATCTCATAATTCCACCACTCACTCATATTATAAACCTTGGCTTCACATCTGGTATTTTTCCCGATGCATTCAAACGATCGGTCATTCTACCAATCCACAAAGGAGGGTCACGAGACGTTGTCTCCAACTATCGCCTTATTTCTATTTTAACTGGTCTTTCTAAAATAATGGAAAAAAATATAAATAAAAAATTAATACAATACTTAGAACAAGAAAATATCCTTTCTGACGCCCAATTCGGTTTTAGAGCAGGAAAATCTACTGAAATAGCTGTATCAGCTTTTGCTGAATACGTTGTTGGTACATTAGATAACAAAAAAACAGTGTTGGTATATTTTTGGATATGGAGAAGGCTTTTGACACCGTCTCTATTCCACTTCTCTTGTCAAAACTTGAACAACTTGGAATTCGAAGTACGCCACTAAAGTTGTTTGAAAGTTATTTGACAAATAGAATTCAAACCGTTGCAATCAACAATGTGACTAGTTCAGATGAGCCAGTCACATTCGGGGTGCCACAAGGCAGCATCCTAGGCCTAAGCCTTTTTTTGATTTTTATTAATGAACTTTGTGAATTCGATCCCCAACATGGCAAAGTATTTACATTTGCCGATGACACAGCTCTGGTCTTCGAAGGTGAGAGCTGGGAACAAGCTCGTGTCAATGCTGAACGAGGACTTTACAATGTCATTCTTTGGCTACAGGAAAATTTGCTTACACTTAACTACATAAAAACAAAATACCTATGCTTCAGTATATTAAAAAATAATATTCCAAGTAACAATTCCTTCAAAATTCAGGCTCACACATGTAACTACTCTCAAAATTATTTATGTAACTGTGCTGTCCTTGAACATGTCTCATCAATAAAATATTTAGGAGTAATTGTAGACAATCAGCTATCCTGGATGCCCCAAATAAACTCAGTCGCAGCTCGCCTTCGTAAACTAATCTGGATATTCAGGAATCTCCGCAACGTTGCCACAAAAGATTTGCTTAAAACAGTATATTACTCACTCTGCCAGTCAGTCCTTAGTTACTGCATACCTGTTTGGGGAGGAGCATGCAAAACCATTATTATTAAAGTAGAGAGGGCTCAGCGCTCGGTGCTTAAAGTTATGTACTCCAAGCCTTTTAGATACTCAACAGAATCTTTATTTACTGAATGCCAGTTACTTTCAACACGCCAGTTATTTATTTTACAAGCAGTTTTAGCCCATCACAAGAAGAATATATTTATCCCTGATCCAATTAACCAAGTTCGCAGTAATAAGCGAGTATGTCATGTACTCCGTTGTAATACCACTTTTGCTAGACGACATACATACTTCCTAGGAGCCTATCTTTACAATAAAATTAATATTAAATTACAGTGCTACTCAATGTCTAGCTATAAATGCAAATTTATCGTTAAAAGTTGGTTGCTAGGTTTGAACTACCTTGAAACTGAGAGTCTGTTAATCATACTATCATAAGTTATGTATGAAAAGTCAATACACAACAAACTCACCCATTTATTTGTACACACAAACTGATACCCTCACACACACTCACACCGCACACCCACTTTCACACACTCACTTCACACACTCTTTACACACAAACACTCACCACACATTCTCGCATACACATGGACAAACACTTACACATACACACGCATAAACACACGTAAATCACGCAACAAACACACTCCCACACTTACACATACCTTCACTGAAGATTCCATTATGACCATAGTCCGAAGGGAGGTATAGGTATGCCATCATACAGGTCCATCCTAGTTTGGATACTTATGTTTTCCATCCTGAATTGTATTATACCTAGTAAACCATTGTAATTTTTGTTTGTGAAATACTGAAGTTTGTTGCTGAATAAATAAATTATTATTATTATTATGTATATCTACTAACTGACCCGCCAGCAGCGGCTTAGCAAAATCATTTTTCTATAGAAATTTCATCGAACTCGGTTCAGCCGTTACGACGTGATTGAATAACAAACAAATAAATAAACAAACATCCAAACTTTCGCTGTTATAAATTATAGTGTGGTTTCAATTGATGATTGATGAGAAGTAATGTACCCAAACAGAATTGAAATCTCCGGGATTCCCCGCGATAGTGACGCAGCGCCAGCAGATGTTGCTAGACTAAATAAAAAAAATTGATATGTCAATCATAAATCATAATGAATCGAGTCTGAATGTGTTCAAGAGAAACTGAAATCTAATATTAATTAAAAAGGCATACTACAACATAAATGAGTTTCTTAGCGATAAATCCCTTAATAATTTTATTAAATCTGACATTTTATTATTAATTTTCTATTTTAAGGTAAGAGCTGACATGTTGAATATTATAAATAATTTAATCTTTATTTGGTTTTTTCTATGTAACTACTTGTAACGCTGACTAAAATTGCATGCGATTAACGCTGACTATGGACGAACGTAACCTGTTTCACTAACCACCTGTTACTAACCCATATTCGCAATAAATAATTTGATAGATCGATAATATTTAGCGTTTAATGACGAGTAAAAACTTTTTAGTCACTTTCACGGCTTAGTAATGCATAAACCTCCAAGGCGCGAGGCCCCTCAGACCGTGAGGCCGTGGGCGGTGGCCACGTCGCCCACGCCTTACGCCGCCTCTGGTTGTATCTTTATCTCTTGAAATAATAACCATACACGTAACCTTTTTGGGATTTCCCTCGGGCGGAGATAGAATGTATATTATGTAGGTCAGGGAACCTATTGTAGGTAGGTAGTACTTGGTTTATTTTCCCACATAACAGGACATAGTGCAGCGATATCTGTGTTATTTCTTTCGAAATTGAACTGCCCATTCACCAACCACCATTAGGTAGGCTTTATTCTAGTTCCATCTACAATTAGTATATAAAGTGCATAATAGAAGTGCCGATACAAGTGAAAGTTTGAACAATTACGAGGTACTTATATACAGAGGTGTCGGTCACGGTAACGGTAACAGTGTCACAATATTTTTTTTCCTATCTAAAAAAATGCCCAAAGCGCCTAAAGAAATTTTCACTACTTATATACAGAGGTGTCGGTAACGGTAACGGTAACAGTGTCGCAAGTTCAATGATTTTTCTCATCTCATAAAATGCGCAACGCGCCTAATGAAGTGTTCACTGCTTATATACAAAGGTGTCGGTAACGGTAACAGTGTCGCGAGTTCAGTGCAATGATTTTTTCTCATATTTAAAAATGTTTAATGCCTCTAAATAAGTTTTCACTACTTATAAACAGAGGTGTCGGTAACGGAAACGGTAACAGTGTCGCAAGTTCAATGTTTTTTTCTCATCTCTAAATGCCCAACGTGCTGTCAAACGAAAGGTTTTCATTAGTACATTTCAACCCCGTTTTTATTATTAGTAAAGTTCTTGTAGTTTTTGAGTTAGTAGCCTTAATAAAAACTAAACTTTTGTGCCTTAATAAAAACTGTGACAAAATTCACAAGGTACATCAGTGAGCCCCCACTGATGAAGTTTGGTATGCGTGCAGCTTACGTGTCACAAATATAGACAAAAGTCTGAAATCCAGAATAAGTGCAATTTGTACCCCAAAAAAGATAAACCAAATAATATGAATTCCCGTTACCTGTAATTTAAATGAAACTGTAGGTCAAGTAATTTGGTTATTTATTTCGTGGCACTATTTTGATAGTCAAATATTACGAATAATATTTTTTTTTGTTTTTAAGGTAGACTCGCGAGATGTCAGTTCGGGGCGAACCACTAGTTTATTTAATAATTAGTGGTTACTCTATATATTATACGTAAATACAAAAAAAAACTGTATATAAGTATTCTATCAGTTATCTGGTTCCCATAACACAAGCTTTGCTTAGTTTGGGGCTAGATATCTCTGTGTGAAATGTCCAGCAATATTTGTTATTTATTTATTTTATTTATTAATCATAACAGTTAGACAAAAAAACTACCGAATACAGAGTAAGGTTCTTTAGATCAAACTCAGTAACGCTTTATTTGCAAAACTAATATAATACAAACTTAACCCGTGAGAAGACGCGCCGTATGTTGGTACACGGATAGGCGCGCGTGAGCAAATTGCTCACACTACTTTAAATGCTTAAATTTCTACAATTTTGGTATGTTTGACTATAAATGGGATCACTATGAATAAAACAACATTTATTTAATACGAAAACAAGAGTTTTAATTAAAATTATTAAACATAAATGCAATTTCTTTCGCAAATAACAAACTAACTAATATTGGATCTACTGTTTTTGGTAGTATTCAAAAAATCACGATAAAAATATACCTACGTAAATAAAACTTAAAAAATTCACTTTTCTTTGAAATTGGGATAAGTGTGCCTCTTGAAACGCAATGAACACATATACCTATGTACGTTATTTGCTCGGTTCACAGTAATTGTTTGCATGAAGTGCATGCTTTTTTTGGCCGTCTATTCATACATCAAGGACATATCGCACAGAATGTTGTAGCTGAAAACAAAAAAAGATTACCTATAAAATGTGATTTTAGAGTACTTATGTAATAAATAACCAATTTAATACAAATTAACATAAGGAAAACAACTTAATACACAAAAACAAACTAAATATTTTTTTAAACGCGCATAAATACTTATGCGGATGGGCGCGCGATGAGCAAATTGCCGCGCGACGGTGCAGGGCCTCCACAAGTGCTTCATTGCGCAGTCGCAGTGGGACGGAGCAGCGCGTGAGCTGCGCGAGGGGAAAGGGGCTGAATAGTTTGAAAGATACCCAAAATCTTTTGCATTCAATTTTTTTGTGAGCAAATTACTCATAGCGCGCCTTCTCACGGGTTTAAGCATAAACAAATATATGTTAATTCTTACTCATCATTATTTGTACAAAATGTTTGAAACATATCTGAAAGCTGAAAGTGCGGCTTCAAAGTTTAACCAGCGATTATCATAACACGAGGGTAAGTTTAATTTAAAAACAACTAACTTTTCTAAAAAAATATAACCGCAGTATGCTTCAATTAAGTCTACTTTTTGCGTATTTGACAATGCCATGATAGGAAAAATAAGATGATGCAATGACTGATATAAAAGTCCGACAGGTGCAAGAACCATGTTCGAAATTCAAATTTGTTCTGAAATACGAAATGTTTTTGAATTGCTCATGAGAGCAAGGAGTTCCTAAACTTCTTATTCGCTAAGTATTAATACTTCTTTAACGTGCAATTAGAATCTAATAAAATGTTTGTAGAAGGAATTTTGTTTGTCCTGTTGTATGAGAGTACTTTTTATCAAATTTGACTAACTTTCGCTGCTCAGATTGTTTTCATCCGATACAATAAAATGATCCTTACATAGGACTGTATCGATCGGCATAAAAAAAATTACCAACTTTATTCATTTTAAGGCGCTACTCACAATTGACCAAAAAAAATTTAATGCCAAAATGCTTTTCTTCGAAAACGAGCTGATGTTTTAAAAGAAACTGCACCTGTATCTCCTCTGGTTATGGGTGCTGCCGTACTGTTACAGTTAAAAAAAACACTCTGTATATGTACTATGCTATATTATTATGCACCTAATTTAATGATGAGTACTTATATATTTGTATATAATTATTTATTTTGCTTATGTAAGTACACTGTTTATTCAATATTCAATTATTTTTTATTAATAGCTACCGTCCTATAACGTTCTCGTGAAATCCAGTCCATCCAAGAGATCAATTTTAGCGATAAGACACTTGTACTTCTGCGTGTATTGGTATTTGTTTTTTTATATTGATATTTATTTAAGTGTGATTTACAATAAAGCGTTTTCTATCTATCTATCTATTAGAAATCTCCTTGCCAAATAGTTCGTCAGGGGAAGCACTCCCATCGTACCTATCTTATGGTAATAGGTGGCGGTAAAATTACGGGCAAATGAGACTTTTTACCTATCAAATCTTAGTTGAACGTAATCTGTTGAGTAATGCAATTATTTTAAGCAGTATTCATGTCATTAATATAAATACGGGATATATCACGTACCGTCTTATCGGTGTTTCGACCGACAATGTTTCGGTTCAATTCGTGAACCCTCATCAGGGTGAGCGCGATCCGCTCCGAATAACGTCTCGCCTCGCACTGCGCGCCGCTGCCCTCTGCGCGCGAGTGGCAGGGCGGGGTGGTGGGATTGGGTCAACGAAGGTTTTGACCGGCTGTGTCAACATCATTATCATCACTGCTGCTCTCTTCGGTAGTTCTTGGTACAGGTAAACACACAACACTAACTATTTCTCTACCAGGTTCACTCACTCTTCTGTCACTTGCATCATGAATACATGGCCTCCAGGCCTACAGTATTCATGTCAATTGTGTATTGAGCGATTGTCCAGTGTTAATAAAAAAATATCAAATGTACTCATTCTCGCTCGCTACTTTTCAATTAGTCGCTTAGTTCCCTACCTAACCGTATTATATGTCGTGGGGAGTATTCAATTACCGCGCGATAAAGTTTCACCGCAGCGCTGAGTGAATTATCGAGTCCTACATGTTTGTTGCGCTTCGAAGCTTATATTTTTAGCTGACTGCCGAAGAGGTATCGTTCATATTTGGAGGAAAATTGACTTGGTTCTTTTAAATTGCATTTGAGTTCCAATAAAGCATGTCATCTTTTTTTTTTTTTGTTTTATCATTAAAAGATACTAAACAGTGAAAAATGTCTGCATTTTCTACAGATATTTGTTCCGGGTTTGGGTATTATTCTATAAATTAAAAGAAAAATTGTATTTTATCAGTTATGTGGTTCACATATCTTTGCTTAGTTTGGTACTAGACAGCGCTGTGCGCTGTGTGTAATGTCAAGTGGAATCTATTTAATAATTATGTTTTTTTTCCACTGTAAACAACAAAATGATAAAAAAATAATAAATAATATTAGTCATTTCACACAACGCTATCTAGCCCCAAACTAAGCAAGGAACCAGATAACTGATTTAATATTCATTTATTTATTTTCAGATGTCAAAGATCCATATAATACTAAAATATAATATAATACTTATTATAACTTTTTTCATTAAATATCTTAAACACCCAAACCCGGAACAAATATCTGTAGATCCGCTACGGGAATCAAACTCACAACCTCTTGCGTTCAGCCGGCTATTCACTCATGCGCCATGGAGGTCGTAAAGGTTCCTTTTATTGGATATATGGGGCCCTATAATTACCAAGAAAGGTCCCTAAAACCCTGTGTCAAATGGCCCGTATAATTAGGGCCCACGAACCGTAACGAGCAGTAAACTGATCCACACATCCACTACTCTATCTTAATTAGGAGAAGTAAATTGACTCGATGTTGACGTCATTGATAAACGATTTTCTGATGACCATAAGATAAGGTAAACTCGTTATCTTCTTTTTTTAGCGTATCAATGGCTCTAACTATACTGTGTTAGATATTGATGTCATCAGGAGGAGCCGTTTTCAAATCTTCCATTGTGCAGGTGTTCTGGCACAGAGGCACAATAGCAGGCAATTAGCAGGCATCCATACCTGGTCAATACACCATCCATTCGCACTCACCGTTTTGGCTCTACGTTCATAAGGTGTGGAACACTTTACCGTCGACAGTTTTTCCTAAAGAATACAATCCGGGCCTATTTAAGGTAAAAGTAAAAAGGTGCCTTCTATATATTCGTGCTTAATTTTAGACCACGTCGCTTACAGGTGAGATTGTAGTTGAGTAGATAGGTAAAAAAAAGGCACACACAGGAACGATATAACACTGAACTAAAAATGCAATACAATGGGTGGACTTATTGCTTAGAGCGATCTCTCCAAGTAACCGGATGGAATAAAATTAGCGAAGTTATATACGAGTATAACTAATAAACCTTCGTAAATATTTTTACTTCAGTTCTCAAAATTGCAGCAAAAATCAATACAATTTTACTCCGCCTGTTTCTTTACTCTCAAGATAAAACTATACAGTTTACAAGGCACTCGAGACCGACGACCAGACTCCATAAATATTTATAAACAGGGTTACGGAATACATAGCAGTTCTAACATACTTAAAATGTTACTCCGGCGAAGAAACATAGTAGCACTAATGTATATTAACTAATTACTATATATTACTATGTGCGAAAACTCTTCATAAAACTCATTATTTTAAAACAACATTCTCAATTACGGCGTACTAATAATATTTCTAAAAGAAGGGCCCATGAAATATACAAGGTACCTACCTGTAAGACCACCTTTGCACATGGTTTTGCATATTTCATGGCTCCACTACTGTACAACCGATTTAACAAAAAGATAAACCTCAAAAATAAAACTAAATTTGCTTGTGGCCGAGCGCTGGAAGACCTCTTATCTAATTATGACTATGAGAACACTGGAAATCTAGTAATGGCCATTAAATAGACGCTTATGGCAATATTTTTTTTTTTGTTTTGTTTGCGCATTGTTTGCATTTGAACTGGAATTGCAACATAAATATACAATTTAACTAAATTTCAAAACATAAGGCTATTATGATAAATGCATGTACATATGTACTAACTCACTTAATATGATAATTTAGATAGATAGTCCGGAAATACTATGAATAACATGATAATAATAAAAATTACTTTAAATAACATGACTTCGTAATTAATTTACCTAATAGTTAAAATAAGCGCAATTGAAATTTAACATATACATTTGGCGGTCTTATCGCTAAGCGGCGATCTCCACCAGACAATCTCAGGGTGAAATAGATAAGATACTTGTATACATATTGCAGTACGTGACATGACACACAAACATATAAGCTTTTTTCTATCCATACCTACTTTATCACTGAATTATTTTTTTTCTAATATAGATATTAATATATAAATGTATTATTTATATATGTATAATATGCTTACTAAATTACTGATATAAATAGTATATATATATGTATATATGTTTATGTGTATGAATATAGACACGAATCTAGAAGTATGCATATTTTTTTCTTTTCTCTTATGTGTTGTTTATAGAGGTTTATTAGTACCTAGGTATTGTAAAATTAGAGAAGTACGTGTTTTTTAGTAAGTCGATAGATTATAAAATTACCTAGTTATTAAGTTCTGTATAATTGTTTAACTTTTAAAACTATGTATTGTATGTCAGTGTTGATTATCATACATAGTATTTATTTCAGTTATATTTTTAGTTTTTTCACATTTTGTCTGCTTTTCTGTCGTATACTACAATAACTACTGTATCAATTTGTGTACTCCTGCAGTACCATACCACTGTTATCTGTTAAACTGTACTCAAAAATGAGTCGTATGTACATGGGACGAGAATCCTTACCTTGCCGTAACACAGTTGTAAACTAGCAAGGAAGGTAAAGTTCTTCAACTGTATACTTACCTAACTACCCTCATTGTTTAGTAGATTTACTTAAGATAAAAGATTGTTACATTATTTATAGTTTACTTATTAAGAAAATCAAGTAGGTAGGTGTACTACTGTTTTATAAGAAGACAAATAAATTTATTCTTATTCTTATTCTTATTCTATACTACTAACTAATACTATAATAAACTACTACTACTTAAAGAGGCGATACGCCATGTAGTTCAAATTAAAATTATTTATGCGCGAAAAATAGACTAATAAAAGTTTTCAAAAGCCATTTCATTTTTTTATTTGAATACATATTTGTAAAGATAAGCAATATATTGGTACGACCCAAAAGAACATAAAATATCATTATTATAAATACGAGATTTATCACGTACCGTCTTATCGGTCCGTCTCCAGCTCACCTATCCTCTGTACCGCGTATTCTGATCAATAGAGCACTACGGGCCGGCGCTGACTGACGGCACGGCATGGCAAAAGATTTAAGTACGCGGAAATGATTTTGAATCTTATTTTAACAACAATAGCACTCACATTCAGTTGATATCACACGGAGACCGGGGGATGCCGCGGCAGACTGTGGCATACCGTGGCATGCCGAAATGTGAGCGCTAAGGGTGTTAAAATAAGATTCAGAATCATTTCCGCGTACAAAAATACTTTGCCATGCCATGCCGTCAGTCAGCGCGCGCTCTAAGGCTATGTGACTCTCAGTACGTGAACCCCGAGCTCTCACACATAAAAGGGGTGCTAGAGTAAAACTAAGGATGGAGACAGAGGTGTCGAATTGCGGGTACATCCTCAAGACCACACATATCAACGGTAAATAGAGCAGTAGCTTACTTACCTTTTGTGAAAAGAATAACGGATAAGATCGGAAACTACAGCATCAAGACGATATTCCGTCCTTAAACACAATTGAGGCAGCCACTGCGTTCGCCGAGGATATATACCCTCACGGCGTCCCCATATATATGATACCGTGTGAATGCGGTAAAACTATATTGGTGAAACAAAGCGAAACGTACCTACCAGTTTGACTGAATACATACGTGCAATGAAGAATGTCGGCTCCAACAGTTCTGCAGTGGCGGAACATGCCTTAGATTCTGATTCGACGCACTACATACGATTCTACAAGGCCCGGGCCTTGTAGAAACGTATGTAGTGTGTCGAATCTTAGCGAGAGAGAAGTTTTTCGTTCCTTGCATGATCCGAGAGGCGATAGAAATAAGTCGTATTTTAACAAATTTAGAGGATGGGTTCTACCGCCAGCCTGGAGGCCATGTCTTCATGATGCAAGCGACAGAAGAGTGAGTGAACCTGGTAGAGACATAGTTAGAGTTGAGTGTTTGCCTGTACAGAGAACAACCGAAGAGAGCAGCAAAGATGATAATGATGATGACGCAGCCTGTCAACACGCTGGGCTATCATTGCAGCAATTCCCATCACCGCGCTCGTTTGCTCGCGCGCAGAGTGCTGCAGCGGGCAGTGCGAGGCGAGACGTAATTCGGAGCGGATCGCACTCACCCTGATGAAGGTTCACGAATTGAACTGAAACATCGTCGGTCGAAACACCGATAAGACGGTACGTGATAAATCCCGTATTTATAATAATGTTTGTAATTAATCACGAAAGTTTTATAAGTAAAACATATAATATAAACACCATCTTATTATAATTATCTTTATTGTACACAATTAACAAGTACAAAGGCGAGCTTAACCCTAATAAGAGTTTTATTCAAGTAAACCTTTGAAGATAGGGAAAGTTGATTATAGTGGTAGGTACACACGGCTACACATCAAGCTATATATTTCCATTATAAGCTGACCTCTCATTCTACGAAAAGCCTATACAATGCGAGGTCAGCTTATACTGGAATTCCATAGCATCAATGGCATAGATGTGTAGCCGTGTGTACGTGCACAGAAAAGGAACATTGGAGTAAAAACTAAAAACCTACAAATAACTAACTAGTGTTATACATAATATACCATGAAAATACAATAATTATATATTATAGATAATCATTTATTTTTTATTATACCTAAAATACATAAACCTACTTATATACTACGTGTTATATTATGGTCGACATTAAATGAAAACACGGGTAGAACTAATGACTAAAATAATAATGTCGTAAAATAAGGATTTTAAATTTATTACCCTAGAACAAATTAAATTCTTAAACATATTCAAGTCCTAAAATATTAATGAAAGAGCCTGTATAAAATAGGTAAACTAATAATATTAGTTCATCAGGTAAGTAGGTACCTAATTACCTGACTAAGCGGCATCGGTCCAAAGGCACCGCTGATTCAAGTTAAAATTGTTTATTGGAAATACCGATATATTGGAAATATATCGGTATTTCCAATAAACAATTTTAAAAATGTTAAAATTGTTTATTGGAAATACCGATATATTGGAAATATATCGGTATTTCCAATAAACAATTTTAACTTGAATCAGCGGATAAATAATCAAGCTATCAATTTAAAATCAACTCTAAAAACAAGTAATACGATTGCGGATGTGTGTTTTAAAGTAATGTCGTACTTATTAAAACAGGTTTTATACAAAATAATAACTAAATAGACTGTGAGCTAAAAATGCTTAATGATGGACTTGCGCGGGTAGAGTGAATGACAAACGTCATTGATCGTGTACATTCACTAAATATCTAAATCACTTCAATACAGTTAAATTGTCTAGAAACAAAGTTCACAGTGGTACAGGCATATTTGCCCGAACGTACATCGGAAATTATTCAGAACAACTTAGTGTTAAACAAATTTTCACGGCTTAGAACCAAGCGTGGTGGGAATACTGAATGGTTTAGGCTGGAGCTGGGGAAATATAGGCCCTCTGGTTTCTGTATTGTATAAAATATCTGCAGGATGCGTTTTTGGTAATTTAGTATACACTTTTTTTGTTTTTAAGACAAAACTGGTCTTTTCGCGCACAGATGATTTCTGAGATGAGTCTCTCGTGACCACGGCCGATGTAACTTGGCCGAAACGTCGAGGTTAGTCAAAATTATAATTTTGGTATAAATCTGTGCGCGAAAAGACCCGTTTTATCTTAAAAACATGAGTGTAGTTCACTTTTTTTGTACCCATAGATCGTTTTGTCCATTCAAAATTTGCCTGGAAGATATCGCTTTTAGCGTCACAGCCGTTCATTGTACCTATAATATTAAAATATAAATATTTTCTTTGTTTGTTTATTTTTAATGAATAATTTTATGTACATATCTATAAAGTAGGGTTTTTTTAATTGATGTATGCTGTCATTTGAGCATTTCCCATAAAACAGTACGGCTGCAGCTTGGCTAAAACTCTTCAAATCTTTCCAAACCGCGAGGGTGCATGTCATTCGATGTTGTTGGTGTTGTGGTGTCAACATGAGAAAGCGTCATTAAAAAATGCCTTAACGAGATCTCTAAATCAACTTGGGCAAATCGGCGTTATATGAATGTATGTTTATCCAAGGATAACTTTCGTAGCGTTGATCTGAACATCGTGAAATTTGATATATTGGTAGGTAGTGATGGCACAATTTTGGTGTGACTAAATGAGCTAAAAATATTGGGGGGTTGTTGATATTGGGATACAAGAGGGGTAAAAAAAATCAGACTGTTAGGTCAAGTGCGATGTCAAATGAAAAGTCTTCATTAGTAAGACTCCATTTTTATTTTTAGTAAAATCTTTACTGTTTTTCAGTTATTAGCCATAGTGAAACTGAACTTTGACAGAATTCACAGGGTGCACCAGTGATCCCACAGTACTGTAATTTGGTATGCGTGTAGCTTAAGTGACACAAATATAAGCAAACGTCTGAAATCCAGATTAACTGTAATTTGTACCCCTAAAAAGTGTAATCACTCGAACTCCCGTTACCTGTAATTTGTATGTAACTGTAGGTCAAGTAGGTTGGTTATTTATTTCGGGGCACTATTTTGATAGTCAAAGATTACAAACAATATTGAGACTCGCAAGATCTCAGTTCGGGGCGAACGACCAGTTATATTAAATCAATAAGTACGCAACATTGACGTTTATTCATATTGATATTCTATTGACAGCCTCCGTGGCGCGGACGAATAGCCGGATGAAACGCAGAGGTTGCGGGTTCCATTTTCGCCCTGGAACAAAGGTTTGCAAGATCTACAGATATTTGTTCTAGGTCTGATTGTTTTTAGGGTTCCGTGTCCAAAGGGTAAAACGGCACCCTATTACTAAGACTCCGCTGTCTGTCCGACTGTCACCAGGCTGTATGTCATGAACCGTGATAGTTAGACAGTTGAAGTTTTCACAGATGATGTATTTCTGTTGCCGCTATTACAAAAAAATACTAAAAACAGAATAAAATAAATATTTAAGGGGGCTCCTATACAAAAAACGTATTTTTTTGCCGTTTTAAAGATAATGGTACGGAACGATTCGTGCGCGAGTCCGACTCGCACTTGACCGGTTTTATTTATTTTATATATTGTAAGTATGTATTTACGAAAAAGTATATACGTATTCTATCAGTTATCTGGTTCTCATAATACAAGCTCTGCTTAGTTTGGGGCTAAATAGTGCTGTGTGAAATGTCTTGCAATATTTATTATTATTATATTCGCCTAGCTCTCTTCATAATTTCCTCCCTTCAGAAGTAATCTAACAAATGTGGCGGAAACAAAAATGAACAGTTTCAGTTTTGACATGCTCTGATAAGGGGCGAGCAATGAATCGTAGGCGGAAATGGGGTGACCATTCAATTGGAAAACAATAAGAATAATGGTATATATTAAACAACAATTAGATATATTCATTTATTTTATATTAAAATTTCAGTGTTCTCTAATTTTATTACAATCTAGCCAATTGGTTTATTAGTCATTTATAGCTACTTAGTTTTATAATAAAATTATGTTTAAGAATGTGTCCATTGGCACTTTTCTTAAAGTCTCTATTTAAGAGGAAGAAATTTTGTTTATGTGTACTTCCCGTTTACCTAGAATCATGAAATTTGGCAAGAAGTAAGGCCTTAAAGCAGAAGAAAAGGAAGAATACTGTAAATCGTTAATGTTTAGTTATTTTTTTTATGTTAAATGTAGGGAAACAAGCTTATGACCCACCTGATGGTAAGTGGTCACCGTCACTTAATGACACTGGTAACCCCGGGGTATTAACGGTGCATTCCCTACCATGTAGAAACTTCTTTATATATCTCCTGAAGCGTACTACGTCGTAGCCTAACGGGAAAAACTCAGTTGGTAGCTCATTCCACATTTTGCAAGAATGGGGTAGAAAAGATCGCGTGAAGCGTGTGTTGTGCGACACATATAATATATAGTTATATCACATAAATAAAAAATATTTTTATGTAACCCTTAGTGCGCGAGCCAGGCCAGCACTTGTCCAGTATTTTTTTATATATATGTGGCATTTTAACAAAAATACATATAAATGTTTAGATAAACATTATCTAAAAACCACTAAGGTTTGTACTGGTGCTATTACGAGCTTACATTCGTAGATAGTTATAATAATTTAGATTAGATTGATAGACTTCCTTCTAAGTCCAGAATCATAGTAAATTTATGTAACTCCGTAGTATATTCAAGAATGAAAAATATCTTACTCTTACTAGCCTATATATTTTCGATATATGTTATTTTGTTGAAAAAAATTTAAATTTCTTTTTTGAAAATCAATCTGTTATTTCTAATATACTAAGAAAAAAGCATAAACACAATATTTGTATACCCTAAATAAATAACGCTATGTATGCCAACAGTATTTTCGTAAATGCCATCAAAATTTCTAACAGCTTACAACTATATATGAAAATTCTACAAGGTACTAGGTTTAGAAATTGTCTAAGAAAATGAATAATAGTCCGAAACGGATAAACTGTGCAAAATTGCACCTAAAATTTAATATCTACTATAATGTACAACAGTTTAACAATAAAATATTTCTGATCCATGAAAAGCATTACGCAAATTGTCTAGAAGAATACAGAATACACTCCATTAAAATATCCGGCATATGTTAGCCCCATATCCACCCCACTTTCTTACAAAACGTTTGAACCACGCCCGCCCTCTATCGGAGTAATGGGGTAAATAGCTTCCGGCGAATCATTTTGTCCGCCCCGATTCATGGTCATCATAGCTTTGTGGGTTTTGATCTTTTATCCTTTGTATTCAGTAGGAAGTCTTTAATAGCAATGTTTATTTTACCAGTATTTTTAAAAGGCTATTTTATCATTATTTTCTCTAAAAAAAATTATTCTATGTGAAATACCGTTTTATTTAGTGGTATTTTTGACAGGTTTACGTAGCAATAGAGCTAATGTTATAGTAGAAATGTAAAATTAAGCACCGCATCAAGGTTCAGATATAACGAGGTGATTGAGTAACAAATAAACAAACATCCAAACTTTCACATTTATAATATAAGTGTGATTAAAAAGAGTCCGCAAAGTTGTCCATCCAGCTAGCCGACGCAAAATGTGTGGGTTCGGTTCCCGCTATGGGATAAATATGTGCATGATTTGAATATTTTTTTAGTACGCATACTCGCAGCTTCTTACAGGAGCCACCCACAATATTTGGAGTTGCTGACGTTTCGGACAAAATTTATTAAGACACAGTGTCCCAACTGACACTTTTGATTTTAATATTTTTTTTACTGTCGATTCGGACACCATCAAATTATTGAAGCTGTTGAGTACAGTCAGGTAAAAAATGTTTATTTGTGGAGTTTGGACTATATACTCGTATATTATCCCGCTAAGGTTTCCCAAATCAATTTGTAAAAAAACATATTTTATTTGGGGTAAGTATAATAAAGAGTTTATATTATCTAATTTACATAGTTCATATTATCCAAAGGTTGTCTGAAAAAGATCGCTTTTAACAATAAGACCGCCACTTGTATTTCTGCGTGTATTTTTATATTTTTTTTTTATAATTTAAGTGTGATGTTCAACAAACCGTTATCTCTCTATCACTTTCAGTTCACAACATAAGCCACTATATAACCACTAGTTTATAACATTTGCCGATCGTAACTTTTAACGCCCCAAGGAATTAACCGCATTAAAACTCGAGCCTCCTTAATATTTCAATACCCAGCAGCGCTCAACATTACACACATTAATTCCCAAACTAGTAGTTTGCACTAACTTCAAGTTATTTCATTCATGGAGCTCGCTTATTGCTTCTGCATATTTTAAAGCTGCCGATCGGATAGTTTTTTCTAAGCTGAGTGCACAAGAAAATGCGGATAGATAGCGGAAAAGCGGTAACGTGGAGCGGTTTGATATTGGCGTTATAAGGCTGCAGTGGAATGGATATCCCATAATTGGTGGTTATAGTGATGATGCGGTTGGCTTCATGAGCGCTTAGTCGTATAAATTAATATAATAGGTACGTCAGAATGAACAAATATTCCGTGAAATTTCACAATGTTCTTATAGATTCATAATATGATTATATTTAAATATTAAATCATAATTTACCAATAACAATAAATATAACTGAACATTGAAATAAAACCTCGTTTAAAATCATTTAGAAATACTACCATCCTTATCATAAACGAGAATAAGTTAAGCGTAAGTTTCCGAAACGACTCTCTTTCCGCCATTTCTGCTATTCCCCACAGGCGTGCACTATCCCTAACGTTAGTTGAATATTCAATTGTATGGGCGCCAGTTTCGCTAGCAAGGCGTTTTTAAAGCTCTACGTATCGAATCTCTGTTCTCACAAATATTTGATTTTGTTAATTGAAACTTTACTTTTCGTTGTGTATTTTTAGCGGGTTATATTATACTTGTTTATAAGTAGAGAAATCGGCACAAACCCATGGCCAATCTGATGTCAAGAGTTTTTGTATTTATTTAATACAAGTCATGTATATAATATATTAATAAAACAATAAATAAAAAGCATTTATTGAGGAAAAACAAATATAAAATTATGTGTACAATTTGAAACGATGCCTGTATAAGTATGAAAACTGTGTAACAGACACCAACGCCCTCCTCCTTTACAGCAAAAACCAAACTATTAATTAAAGTTCTAAGCCAACAGACCAGAAAGATCTGCGTGGGTGTGTGTGTGTGTGTGTGTGTTATATAACTTAATATAGTACATTCGTACAAAATACGATTGTACCTAGAGATCAGCTAACCTAAATCTGAACGTCTCTCTACTTCATTACATCAAAACGAAATGTTCTCTATTCTCGGTAATCACAAGGCTCATTTTTAAATGATTTGCTGTGCGTCAACTTAAGTAAACGCGTTTGAGGTGCGTTCAGTTTTAGTTTAAACGGTCTCTACGAACATACATAGTAGATAGATAGATAGATAACTCTTTATTGAATTACCACACAAACAGAAATAATAAAAAAAATAAGTACTGGGTTAAAATAAATACGGCAATACAATGGGCGGCCTTATCGCTAAAAGCGATCTCTTCCAGGCAACCTTTGGATGGAGCGAAATTTTTAAAAATTACGGAGTGCGGTGTACTTTAGCGGATACATTACATTTACACATAATATATTCTAAGATATAATAATAATATGAAGTTTTAATCCTAATACTTAATATACTTATAAAATAGACTAATATATAGGTATATACATATAGCAAACTATACTTACAGATAAAATAAGTACATAAATAGTAAATAAATAACGCTAGGAAGATGACATCGTTAGGTAATGATGTTTCACCTTCAATTTGAAGACGTGTAAGGACGATGACCGTCTTACTTCTTCGGGCAGAGCATTCCACAGCTGAACAGCCTGGACAGTAAAAGAAGCGCTGTAAAAGGAAGTGCTGTGCGAAGGAGTACAGCATGTTTGCATGATCTACAGATGGTTCCGGGTGTTTATGTCTTTATAATAGTTGATTATTAAACGAGGGGATAAAGCAGTGTCTTGCGTCGTTATATTCGGGATTTAATATAGCGCATATTGAATCCCGAATATAACGAAGGATTCTAAAGTTAACTCACGAGCGGAGCGAGGGAGTTACTAGAATCCTGAGTGCAGAGAGGAATATAAGTACGCCCAAGATGCGGACAGCTTTATCCACGAGGAGAATACTCTACTTTTCACACTTTCTATGAGACAATAAAAACCAAATCTAAATTGGTGCATTCTGTGCAGAGGTTAGTTCGATTTACGAATAAATTCTTATTGTGTGAGTCTCTTTGGTTTAAATTTGAATGCAGATGAGGTTCCAAATCTAAATCACATTATGCCCGCGAGAGCATAGTGAAATTCAGTACAACTTTACTCCCGGCTCAGCCGTAGGGATTTAATCACCTGTTTTTGGTGAGGTTCACATGACTTGTAATTTGACATTGTCGAGGAGGTGGTGTGAAAATAATATTACTTATGTATTAAATCAGTTACCTGGTTTTCATAGTACAAGATTTTCTTAGTTAGGGGCTAGATAGAGCTGAGAGAAATGTCCAGCATTATTTGTTTATGAATGAATGAATGAAAATTCTTTATTATATCTTACAAGCTAGACACAACAGATTTAGAGAAACAAAACAAATAAAAGTAAGCATAATGGGCAGTCTTATCGCTAAACAAAGCGATCTCTTCCAGACAACCTTTGGATGGAGAGGATCATTGCTTAGTGGAAGGTTGTCCGAGGTGTAAAAAGAATAAACTTAATAACAAAAAAAGAAAAATTACTTAACCCTAAATAGTTATATACATACATATTAGGTACATAAACAATATTAAATAAATAAATATCATATATAAAAGAAATAAATATGTAGTTACATACTTATACTTACATTAATAATATTAGAGATCAGATGAATCACGACTCTTCATGGCACCGCTAGAGCTCAATAAGTGGTCCTATTACCATACTATTGCACGTACTATTACATACGATGTATCAAAGCGCCAAATGGCTGCATGTTTTAAAATAGGGTTGGCAGAAACCGGAATAAAATATTTTTAACGCAGCTTAACGGCGGGTTCCTATATCCGTCGGTAACCAGCTAGGACTCGTTTCCCTTTGAAAACGTGTCAAAAGTTTGACACTTTTTCAAAGAGATACGAGTCGTAGTCGTTTACCGACGGATATAGGAATCCGCCATTAATCATGCGCGCTAATCATGTCGAACGTCTATCTGGCGTTCACGCCGGTATTACTAGGAAACTTAAATCTTGAATATAATAAATGATTAAAACGGGTGTACTTTTTTAAAGTAAAACTTATTTACGCACACTTGACTTGCGGAGTAAGCTGGTGAATGCGTTACGAAAAATGCGAACGGAAGTTGAGAGGGAGATATAAGTAAGTAAAGATAGAAAGAGAGAGTTACGCTTCGTACATTTTTAACGTTAATGTGCGAGTGCGAGTTGCGTCTGTCCAGAATGAACATAGACTGATCGACCAACAGACGTGTGGATAATTTTGCAATTGAATAATTTTATAAAGTGTTATTTTGAAAAAGAAAATTTACTTCAGTCGTGTGGTCTAAAGCACATTAAGTTCTTATACTAGACTTGGGTAGACTTTTTTATACTTATGATAGACTCGGGACCGAATCATTGGAATGCACTTCATGAGTCTAAGGTTCTCTCTAGTGAACGCCATTATTACAAGAGAATGGTTCGTGAAGCGATTGATATCAAGAAATTTCCAAATTTTAATCGGGCAGATGGTTATAAGCTCTCAGTGTCCTGGAACCCGGTGATTACTCAGTCGTCTCAGTGCGTAGATACGGTTAGTGTAGTATGTCGTAATATGGATGAGGACATTTCTAATTCTGAAGACCACGTGAGAGTAGTTGCTGCAACTGCCATCACTCCTCGACGGTAGCTCCAAGTACTCCAGTCCCCCATGACAACGGCTGTTATAACACAGCCGAAACATCGGGATAACAAATAAAAAAGATACATACTCGATAAATACCCATTTTAATCAGTAATTATTATGTAAAGTGATCGCGAAAGTTTAAAAAATACTTTTAACTATTGAAGTTGTTAACGAGTAGATCTACCTAAGGCAAGCAGCTCATTAAGGAAGGTCCAAATTTGAGAAAGAGGTCAGTCACCGAATCCAACTCAGCTGAGCAGCGTTTAGAAAACTACGAGACGTCTTCTTAGGCAAAACTAATTTTTGTGGCGAGCAAGTGACAATTTCAATGTGTAAGCGTACGGACTGTGACCTTTTCTGCATGAGCGTCAGTTCGATTCCACAGCAGTTGAATCGTGAATTCTTTAGTTGTTATTATTAGTATATTTAATATAATAACAGTATAGGTAGGCACTCTTTCTTCATTGTATCTGTAATATAAGATGTCGAACGGTTGTTCACATTTTTTCTGTTTCTATATTGTTGTATAAACGTGAAAACCTGTAATTGGCTGTCTGGTAAACAATCTGTTATAAAATTTATATTAATATAAAATATATTTATATTAATATATTCATCATCATCATCATATCAGCCATAGGACGTCCACTGCTGGACTAAGGCCTCCCTCATTGATCTCCAGGAACTGCAGTTGGAAGCGGCCTGCATTCAACGCCGACCTGCGGTTCTTACCAAGTCGTCTGCCCATCTTGTGGGTGGACGTCCTACGCTGCGCTTGCCGGTCCGTGGCCTCCACTCGAGAACCTTTCGGCCCCATCTGTTCTGCGCGCTATATGGCCTGCCCATTGCCACTTCAACGTGCTAATCCGTCGGGCTATGTCGGTGACTTGAGTTCTCCTACGTATCTCCTCATTTCTGATTCGATCCCGTAGAGAAAACCCGAGCATAGCCCACTCCATAGCTCGTTGAGCGACTCTGAGCTTATTCATAAGGCCAATAGTGAAGGACCACGTCTCGGTTCCATATGTCATCACTGGTAACACACACTGATTGAAGACTTTCGTCTTAAGGCACTGAGGTATGTTGGACGAAAAGACGTTGCGAAGTTTCCCAAATGCTGCCCATTCGAGTTGGATTCGACGATTGACCTCTTTCTCGAAGTTGGACCTACCTAATTGGACTGTTTGTCCTGGGTATACATACGCGTCGACAACTTCAAGAGCCGAGTTCTCAACCATAACTGGGGCAGGGACGACATGGACATTCGACATGATTTTCGTCTTGTCCATGTTCATTTTAAGTCCTACCCGTTGGGAGACTCGATTGAGGCCTTCGAGCATCGTGCTGAGCTCTTCCATCAACTTTGCCATGACCACAATATCGTCGGCAAACCGAAGGTGAGTGATGTATTCGCCGTTAATATTGATGCCCAGTCCTTTCCATTCCAGAAGCTTGAAGGCATCTTCCAATGCGGTCGTAAACAGTTTCGGAGAGATTACATCTCCCTGTCTCTTTTGTCTCTTCCTGCCTCTTTTTAAGGGAATCGCCTTCGAGCTCTGTTCGTGTACTCGGACTGACATAGTGGCGTTTTTATACAAACACTTCAGCACTTCGATGTACCGATATTCAATACAGCATCGTTGGAGAGACTCAAGCACTGCCCATGTTTCGATCGAATCGAAGGCTTAACCCGGTTTCTCATAGTCCACAAACGCGAGACATAGCGGAAAGTTATACTCTTTGGTCTTCTGTATGACTTGCCGCAGCGTATGTATGTGGTCTATGGTACTGTAGCCTTTACGGAACCCGGCTTGTTCGGGAGGCTGGAAGTCATCAAACCTGCGTTCGAGACGGTTCGCGATGACCCTAAAAACAGCTTATAAATATGGCTCAAAAGCGAGATGGGTCTGTAATTCTTAAGCAAGGTGTTGTCACCTTTCTTGAAGAACAGAACCACCATGCCCTCGTTCCATGCTTTTGGCGTCGTACCTTCAAGCAAGGCGGAATTAAAGAGTTTCTGAAGGACTTTAAGTACCGGTGATCCACCCGCTTTCAGAAGCTCTGAAGTGATTCCGTCCTCACCCGGCGCCTTGTCGTTCTTAAGCTGCTTCAAGGCCATCCTGATCTCATACAAGCTGATGTCCGGAATATCTTCGGTATAATGTCGGGTCAGTTTGGCTCTTGGGTCGTTGGCCGCACTGCAAACAGGTTTAGTGACCGAATCGTAGAGCCGTCCATAGAACCTTTCGACTTCCCTTAACACTTCCGCTTTACTTGACGTTATGCTGCCATCTTCCCTCTTCAGCTTCGTCATGCGGCTCTGCCCAATAGAATTATCTCTCGCGAACACTTTGGAGCCTTTATTCCGCTCTATCGTATCTTTAATACGAGATGTATTAAAGGTACAAATATCGTGCCGCAAGGATTTCTAAATCTTTCTATTGAGCTGCCTCTCTATTGAGTGACTGAGCATCATCGGGAGACTGCAGTTGCAAAGAACGTCGTTCAGCCATGAGGTTAAGGGTGTCATCAGAGAGTTTCTGAGGTCTATTGGTACGGGGGGTCTTAAAGAACTGGGACCCCACCGTATGGACGGTTTCTACTAACCTGTTATTGATCTCGTCCACTGATGCATCTACTTCTAGACAGTCAAACCGATTTGCAAGTTCGAGTTGAAAGCTCTCGAGGTTTTGGATATGTGCGCGAGTGGGTCGGAGCGTAGACTTCATCAAACGGGACCTTTCAAGTTTAACGTTCATATTCAATGTGGCTCTAACAATTCGGTAATCACTGCTGGTTTTTACCATGTGAATCACAGATACATCATTGAATATCCGTTTCTTGTTGGTCAAGATGAAATCAATCTAAATTCTCGTGGAACTGTTGGGACTCATCCAGGTCCATTTCCTGTGAGGCGGTTTCTGGAAAAAAGAATTCATCGTAAAGAGTCCTTCTTTCTCCAGAAAATCGGCCAGCCTCTGTCCCCTGGGGTTCCGTTGCCCATATCCAAATTGCCCCGCTCTCAACTCATCATCGCTTCTCATGCCTAGCTTTGCATTGAAGTCCCCCATAACAACAATATAGTGAGTTTTGTTCGTATGTATGGCTCTACTGATGTCCTGATACATATACTCTACTTCTTCATCTGGGTGTGAAGAGGTCGGCGCATATACCTGAACGACCTTCAGCGAATATCGCTTAGATATTCTGAGTGTCAGGTACGTGACCCTGCTCTACACACTGTCGATGGTGATAATGTTGTTGATGAGTGACTTGTGAACGAGAAACCCAACACCACCTTGGGACTGTTGGTGGCCCTCCCGGTAGTATAGTAGGTTACCAGACTTAAGGGATATCGTGTCCTCACCCTCTCTACGGACTTCTGATAACCCCAAAATGTTCCAGTGTAATCTACTAATTTCTTCTTCCAGCTCAACAATCTTTTCGTCTGTCCTCAAAGTGCGGATGTTGTGTGTTACCAGGGCTAGTGGTTAATATATTTATATATTTTATATAAGTTTATTAGCTGTTGGTTTTCCTATATTGAATTAACAAATTATATATTTGTTTATTTGAATGCAACATACATCAGGTACAAGTTTCATAATCTAAGAATAATCTAGAAGTATGTACCCTGTAATTAAATACACCAATGATAGTAAAATCTTTTATTTACGTTCGTCTTGCTAGTGTCAGATGGATATGAGTTATTTGAGCCCTCTGGCCGTCACTTGCACTCTCGCCTCGTAACAATTTGTTCTAAAACTTGTGAACACAGTTGCCCTTTCTCTGGGGAGTAAACTCGTATTTTGTTTCTGTACCGCGGGTCAAACTATTTATTTTCAAATGAGCTTCCGCCTGGGGTTAGTGATTTACACGCATGGTAAATGAAAAAAAATAGCCTATGTTCAGGTTAAATGGCTTCATCATCATCATCATCCACAGCCTAACTTCACCTATTGTTAGGTATAGGCCTCCCCAAGTTTGTGCCATCCACCACGATCCTGCGCTAGTCTCACCCACTGATGGCCCACGACCTTTACGATGTCGTCCATCCATCTCGTTTCTGGTCGTTCTACCCTATTCATAGCTTATTCCCAGGCAATGCCAATTTTTTGCCAGCTAACGCGACCGAATAATTGCAATGTTGTTAGGTAGATATCCAAATTATGGGCGGTCTTATCGATAAAGTGATCTGCTTATTGAGCTTATGCAAGGTTACGTACAAAATTATAAAAAAAAATATGGAAGTTTTAAACAGCGCTATCTAGCCCGAAACTAAGCAAAACTTGTACTATCTATATGGGAACCAGATAACAGATACTGTTTTTTTTTCATACATATTAAAATGTACTTGTTCCGCACGCGGTTTCACATACGTGGTTTGTCATAAAAAGTAGCCGTTGTCTTAATGCTGGTCATCATCAATCTATATACCATATTCTATCGAAGTCGTTTCAGACGTACGAAGTTAACTTAAACGCAGTTAAGAGTAAGAGTATGTTAGAGAAAAACCCAAACCCAGAACAAATACCTGTAGATCATCCAGACATTTTTTCCACGGCGGTATATAATTTATTTGAATAGTTGTTTCTGTGATATTAAAATTAGGTATGTACATTTTTTTTGTTATTCATTATTTAGGTAAGATAACAATGCCCTTTTACAGCAGCTACGATTTGACATTTTATAATGCAAATCTTGACATTCCTTAAAATATAATCAATGAATAATGCAATTCAATATTTATACTTATTGTTACTTACTGACATACACAGTAATGTATAATTCAAATTAGGTATCAATTCTTTGACAATGCCCCTCTACAGCAGCTATAATCTTAAGTACCTACATACTTATTAATCAGTGTTTAGATGCATATATGTAAAGTATACGAAATGCTTGTCTGTTTCTGGCACCTCCAAAATTATGGTGCGATGAGATACTTAGATAAGACATGTAATTAAATATGTAATATTATTGACGTAACCAAGTATTCCTAAGGTTTGAATAAATGAGTATGCATATGAGTTTGGGCAATCGAACTCACCTCCTGCTCAACCGGTTACCGCGCCACTGCTGCTCTGAAAAAAAAAACAATTGAAATGCCTTCAAGAGAGGTATAAATAAGGCATTAAATTCAAGGCAACGCGACTGCTGTACCACGAATCCTGCAGGAGTTTATAGGCGGCGGTAACCACTTAATATCAGGAGGATCGTCAGCTTGTATGTATACACGGTGTCCTTTAAATCACTGTTTTCCCAGAACAAACGTTGTTCAGACCATGGTCTACTAATAGTTTATATCATCAAACAAAAGAAAGAAAAAATCTAGATCTTCTCAAATAAGTCAACTTTGTTCAAAAACTAGACGTGATATAAAGTTCATTGGCATGCTAGCCGTAGCGTACCTACTATTATTATTTTTTGTGGCGATACGGCAGCACGTTGTAGGGCGTAACGTTAACATAAACGATTTATTTTTTTTGTTAATTTGTGGTTATAAACCCTTTGTAGGCAATGGTCTGAACAACGTTTGTTCTGGGAAAACAGCGATTTAAAGGACACCATGTATATGTAAAATTTACATTAAAAATGGGGTGCGGTGGTGTCGTGGACACGGCCGTGTGTTGTGCGTGGGTACGTGTGACTAACTAAGTATTAATTATACAAAATATATTATACGTTATTTTATGTATGAAGAAAGAAAGAAAGAAGAAAGAAAGAAAATACATTTATTTGACACACACATAGGACAGACCATTCAGAACAGAACAAATACAAAAAACATACCTACTTACCTAAAGAATATAATAGTAAAAAGAAAAATTATTTAAGTACAGAATTAAAGAAAAAACACAAGATAAAAATTTAGTTCTTAAGTATACATAGGTAGGTGGTAGGTACAGATAATATGGTCTTCCGTGCTGTGTGGGCCAAACAGGTTCCATCTCAGCGTATTGCTGCCTACCTGCCTACCGGAAGATAAGCGGCGCTGGTTTTCAGATGGGACACATGGGCGCAGAAAAATAAATGATTAAACATATATATAGACATACATGGATACACATACGTAAATAATAAAATAAACTTGAAAGAATAAAATAGTTATATATAGGCGCACGGAAAGCGAACAGGAGTGAACGTTCAAGAAAAATATACTGGAGGCAACAGCCAGCACCAGAAGACGAGTGAGCAGAGAGTGTGGAGTAGTGTTTGTGGGCAGTGCAACAAGTAGGAAAAAAATATACTACCTACACTGTTTCCTGTGTGACTGAAAGGCCAGCGCTCTATGCCCACGTAAAGTAAGGTAAGCTATGAGCGCTTTTGTAGCGTTAGTAATTCTTTCTTCAGTGCAAATTTAAAAGAAGTATGTATCATGTTTGAACACCAAAATGTCCTTTGGGTCATACTAAATTGAAATCTCAATACGCAGCAAAATTACCTAAGACGATGGTGCTTCCTCCTTCACCGCGCGCAATGCGGCACAGTCCTCACTTAGCGCAACGAATTCTTTGATCGTTTAGCTGTCCAGTAGTGTAATTAAATTTTGGACGATATGATAGATAGCTACAACACCAAACTTTATCCCTCAATTTTGTTATCATTCGTTTTTTGAATTGCGTCCCACTATTGAAGCAATTGTATAAACGTATTGACGTTAAAAAACAGTATACACAACAGTATAGTACAGTATAACAGTACATACAAAGCCGATGTCCTGGCAACCCTACCAGGGTATCATTACGCTATCTCAAAGGAGAAGGAGGTTTCCTGCCATTAGAAGAACCGATAAACATTAAACGCGTGGGGCTGTCTATGTTGTAATGACTGAGGTTTGTACTGAAATGTTTTTGTATAGGGAAAGGTTTGAATACGGGGAAGTAAGAATGGAACGTAAAATTATCATAATATGTACTACACAGGTTTACACCACCGTATTTATGATTGTGTTTTGTCCTTTCCATCCAAAGGAAGAGTTCGCTTTTAGCGATAAGACTTCTTAACTTGTAATTAACTTTATTTTTGTGTATTTCTATGTCTATTTAATTTTATTTGGTGTGCAATAATGAGTATATCTATCTATATAAATATCTGTACAGATTGTTGGGTTTCATGTGGTGTTCTTATGGTTACGGATATTTTTGTGGCCTGATTTCAATTACATATAAATATGAAAGTTTGGATCTTTGTTTGATTATTTATTTGTCTGTTACTCAATCACGTCATATAGGCTGAATTGATTTTGATGAAATTTAGTATGTAAACAGATTATAATCTGGATTAACACATAGGCTACTTTTATCCTATAAAACAGGACCCATGGGTAAAAATGGGGTGTCAAGTCAAGTTGCAATAGCGAGTTTAGATTTATTTCTAGGTTACCTATACATTTAGTAGTGTACCGCATACGAGGTCGCGTGCAACAGCTAGTAATTTTCTAAAAAACTTGTTATGAAAATTTGAAAATAAGCAGTTAATGAACTGTCAATCTTTTAAAAAATAAGGACAAAAATATTCTATGATCTTTTTTGGATAAATGTCTTCTAATTTTTCATCCATTTTTTCAGTCCTAACATAATCGTATACTTAATTTTCACGAAATAACCAAAATACACGCATTCTTCTTTATATCCGACTGCACAAAAAGGAGGTTTATGTTTTTCGGGTATCCAGGAATCCTAGTGTTGTGTCAGGACTATCTCAAGTCGGCCGCTGCAGCTGGTAACCATAGTAAATTGGGTATAGGTAAAACGGTGATGCAATGCAAATGTGGTGCCCAGCTCCAAACAATAACTTACGGCCTTGCATGCTTATCCTGCTCATCCACCTGCATGATGGAGGAGTTAATGAACTGCTCCGACGCTGCCATGAACGTGGCGACGACGTACTGGTTAAAAATTGCTAGTTTAAGACATGGGCAAATAAAAAGGAGGACTATCTCGAATTTATTACTCCGCATGAACAACTATAATCTTAAGATTTTAAAACCATCTCAAAAATTATCAAGTCTAGACGGGACTTGAACCCGCAACTTTCCTCTTGATACGAGGATGCACTATCCAATTGTGCTACCGGGCTCTGTCACGTGTTAGTGACATGATTCAGATTACGACTGAAGCGATGTTAGCTCCATCTACAGGAAAACTTATACAGTTGCTCAATGCCAAACGTTGCAGTTTAGTATAATGACAAGAGATGTCGCGTTGCTTATTTCAAAACGTATTTTATAGTGGTATCCGAACACATACTGTTTGCAGATGGTACATCACTTTTTATTTAAATTAAAGCGACGACAAACCGATTTTGACGATGTAAACAATGCAATCTCTAAGGTCGTAAAATGGTTCAATGTAAACAATCTACTTCTAAATAAAAAGAACACAAAGTGTATTAGATTTATACTACCTAATGCTACACAAGTTAAAGCAGATATAAAAATCAAAGACGAGGAGTTGGCTCTTGTGGACACCACCCTAGATAATAAGCTTCAATGGCGCCCTCACATTGATAAGTTGTCGAAGAGACTTAGTCCTGCGGCATACGCAGTCAAAAAGATCTGTCTTTTTACAGACGTAGACACAGCTAGACCAGTTTACTTCAGCAACTTCCACAGCATTATGTCATACGGTATACTGCTGTGGGGGAGTGCTGCAGATATAAACACCGATTTTGTGCTGCAGAAGAGGGCTGTTTGTGCAATTTATAATATGGGCCCCAGAGAATCATTACCACTTGTAGACTCCATAAAGTTAGTAAGTCGTTTAAAGTGCATGGTGTGCGCTTTTATAACAAACTCCCAAGTGATGTACAAAAACGGACAATTGCGTTTTTAAATTTGTTAAAAATTTAAAAACGCAATTAATCAAAATCTTTATAAAAAGCCTACTATAAAATATCGGATTATTTAGATGATAGAGAAGCTTTAGATTAAAATTGAAACTGCTCCAACTTGTTTAAAATGTTACAATTTAGACGTAATTTATTACCTGTATTGTTATGTATTCTAAACGGATCATTAAAAAAAACAACCAGCCTTGTTTTCTTGTCTTTCTTTCCTGGCTTGCTCCCGAAGGAACAGGCAGTAAAAGTGACGTTTCAAAGTGATCCTTGTGATTTTAATGAATAAAAGATTTTTACTTTGACTTTGACATACGGAAAATTTCAATTCAAGAGGAAGGTTGCGGGTTCAAGTCCCGTCTAGGCTTGAAAATGTAAGAAATGGTTTTAAAATCATGGAATTTCCCGTATGTGTTCGGATAACATTATAAAAATAACAAAACCGGCCAAGTGCGAGTCGGACTCACGCACGAAGGCTTCCGTACCGTTATCTATTAAAACAGCAAAAAAATCAAGTTTTTGTATGGGAGCCCCCATTAAGTATTTGTTTTATTTTAATTTAAATATTTAATTTTAAAGTGAATATATAAATTAATAATCTGTGAATAAATCAAGCGTCTGCCTGTTATCGTTATCAATATCGAGTTTAAACGAGCAACATACTTACGTTTGTTGTATAAGAGCCCCCTTTAAATATATATTTTATTCTGTTTTTAGTATTTGTTGATAAACCGGCAATAGAAATACATCCCCTGTGAAAATTTCAACTAACTTTCACGGTTCATGAGATACAGCCTGGTGACAGACGGAAAGACAGATCTAGAGCAAAGCCTCAGTAATAGGGTACCGTTTTACCCTTTGGGTAGGTAACCCTAAAAATACTATCTTTAATCTCTACAAGCAAATACGTAAACGAAAACTAGCGTTAAATATAAAACTTCCGGAGTCACGAATACCTCATCTGTAAAGTACAAAACTTCGAAATTCTGTCACGAAAACTTAATTATGCATTGTATCACCGGACAGGGTGCGTTTCCAAATTTTAATTACTTCCCAGACCGAGAGAATAATAAATTAATTATGCAACAAAACCACAGCGCTGAAAAATAGCTAGATCACTTTGTACTAAACATCATATTCATATCAGCTAGCACGTCCACTGCTGGACATAGACCTCCCCCATTTCCAGAGCAACCAGTCTTGTGCGGCCTACACCCAACAGCCCCGTCTTACGCTGTGATTTCCAGTGCGTGATCTCCACTCTACCTTTCTGCCCAACGGTTAGTTCTTCGAATATCAAACGTCACTTTTTCGCTTTATGAGTTTTAGAGGCAGCATTGATAGTTATGGATATTAGTTCGAAGTTATGTTATTTCCAGTTATATTAAACTAAATTATTCTAAACGTAGTACGATGTCTTTATCGCTTAAAGGAATTTGCTTCTTTAAGTTTCGAATAAAATACATTCAATATTTTTATTTATATCTCCTGAAGTTGGAACTAGATTATAACTGACAATGTTAAGTAGCAACCATCACACTAATATTATAAATGTGAAAGTTAGGATGTTAGTTTATTTATTTATTTGTTTGTTTGTAACTCAATCGCGTCGTAATGGCTGAACCGATTTCGTTGAAATTTGGTGTGTTGATTGATACATTATGACCTGACTTCAAGCATATGCTACTTTTTGTTGACAAACAACGCGGACGAAGCCGCTGACGAAAGCTAGTTTATTATATTTGTTTATTTTTAATGGTGTGCAATAAATACATTATCCATCTAGATATAATATAGATAGACGAAATGTCTTGTATATAAAAAAACTGGAATGCGATACTGCCTCTATAGATTGTAATGCGACCGAAAGTTCACTTTACGAAAGTAAACATTAAGGGCACTAGATAGTTCTTGATAACGTACAGGTCCGGATCTAGGGCACTTTCATCTCTTAAACGCTGAAGGGAGCGCCACATCAAGCTTCTGCCCTGGTTCGGAAAAATCCTAGATCCGGGTCTGATAAAGTACGGCTGCCCAAATACTTCTAGCGTTTAATGACAAAATGACAACATCTGAAACTGCATCTAAAACATAACAAATTAAATAAAATAACAGTACTTTACCCAAACCCAGTAACTTAAAATAAATTCACTGGAGGCTTAAAAGGACCACCTTTATACAGACAAACTGCAACAGACAGACAAATGAATCACAGGGTTTAATAGCAAAACGATAATTATGGCTCAACATTTCAAACCACTCCCCAACCAACGCTAACTTTACCGCACAAGGCTCAATTCCCCTTGGCAATTCTACTATAAAGGTAACCACGGCTTACAAAACTCTACATAACAGCACGCAACTATAACCCTTGTTTTAACGGAATAGGGTGGAAAATTGGAAGGGTGTGTAATAGTCATATTTTGGGGGGATACAGAAGGAATGGTAGACTTAATGAAGGGTGTTTATTTGATGTATTTAGGCTGAGATCGGTATCTTAATGATGATGAATCTCAAATAATATGTGTATATCATCTTATGAAGACCTCACTGACTCAGCAAGTATGGTTCCGTTGATAAAAAATAAACCTTGTTATCACAAAAAAGGCAACAGTTTAACGTGTGTTTACAAAAATCCTTACTTATATAAGTATAGCATTTTTTTTAAACTTACGCCAAGTGTTGTGTTGTATAGTTTTGTCTTCGAGCTTTATTATGCGCACCGCCAAGGAGTGGAACGCCTTGTCAGAGTCTGTGTTTTCTGATAACTACAACCTAGGGGTCTTCAGGTCGCGAGTGAATAGGTTTCTTCTAGGCAAGCGTGTATTATCGTAGACTGCATCATCGCTTACCATCAGGCGAGATCGTGGTCAAACGTTAGCCAATTATATAAAAAAAACTTCTATTTCAAAATATTAATTTATAAAATTGTTCAATTACAAAATTGTCCACACGTCTGTAGGTCGATCAGTCTATGCTCATTCTGGACAGACGCAACTCGCACTCGCACATTAAGGTATAAAAATATACGAAACGTAACTCTCTATCTTTCTATCTTCACTAACTTATATCTCCCTCTCAACTTCCGTTCGCACTTTTCGTAACGCATTGACCCAAGTCAGGCGAGCGTAAAGAAGTTTTACTTCTAAAATATACCCAAACGGTTTTAATAGAAATTCATGTGAAAGTGTTTGTCTGAGGAAGTGCTACCACCGTACTTATTTCTGTCGCCAAGCAGTAGGATTTTCTAAGCGACCTATCTTGTGCACCCAACGTCTCCTAGCAACCTTGAACAAGTTATCTTTTGGTCTAGTCGGGTGCCGTTCTACGCCGCGTCTTTTCCTCTAAAGTACCTCAGTGTTCTAACACGAAAGTATTTTATCAGTGTGTGTTACCAGTGATGACAAATGATACTAAAACGTGGTTATTCACAATGAGCCTCATAAAAAGACTCAAGGTTGCTCAGCGTGCTATGCAGAAGGCTATTTTTGGTGTTTAATCACGAAGTTGGAATCATAAATGAATAGATTTGTAGATGAACTAAAGTCACCGACATATCACAAAAGATTAGCACGCTGAAGTGGCAGTGGGCAGAACACATAGCTCGAAGAACTGACGGCCGTTGGGGCAGAAAAGTTCTCAACTGGAGACCACACACTGGAAAACGCAGTTTTGGACGACCCCCACTAGAATGATAGCACAAAAAAGGTTCCAAACAAAATAAACCATTATATACTTGTTATTGCGCCTACCTAAATGCCCGAGCAATTTAACATGAAATATTACAGTACGCAAATAAGTACGTATTGGCGTTTCGTGCGTAAAATTCAATGATTACTGTTTCCAAATGAAATACTGTGCCAGTGTTCAATAATTTATGCACACGAGTTGCAAATAAACAGCATTGCAGCTGCAACTCAATGGAAATAATAATAATAAATATAGCTGGACATTTCACACAGCGGTATCTTGTTCCAAACTAAGCAGAGCTTGTACTGTGGGAACGTTTTTTTTTTTTCGAATGAACTTATCTCGCTGTTGGCCTCTGAGGCCGTTGCAGCTTAACCGAGCTTTTGGCGAGCGCAGAAGGTTGATAGCTCAGCCCTATAATTTTATTTTTGATGAGGCAACTAGCGCAAGGGCACCACTTAGATACGAACCTCGGCTTGGGCTGTTGCCGGGACAGGGATAGGAGAGAAACGCCCGGGTACGTGCTTGTACCTCGTGTAGGCGGCGACTAAAGGGACTCGTCGACCTCGCCGGCGAGGTCGGTGTATTTGTGAAGTGTTTGCTCTGTCTAATGTGGATGACTCACCCGCATTAGCGGAAGTGATTTCGTCATCCGGGTCTCCGAGAACGTGTCTCGGACGACGGAGGATACTGTACTGTGGGAACCAGATACCTGATAGAATACTTATTCGTTTTTTTTTGTAAATACCCACTTCTTGATCGATCGAATCGAGATCTCTAAATCAACTTGGACAAATCGGCGGGTATGTGTGTATGTTTGTCCGAGGATAACTTTCGAAGCGTTTATTCGATCATCGTGGAATTAGGTATATAGGTAGGTAGTGATAGCACAATTTTGGTGTGACTACATGAGATAAAAATGTGGGGGGGTTGTAGAGATATTGGGGTTCAAGTGGGGTAAAAAACCACAAAATGGGACTTTACCATCAAATGGCATGTATAATAAAAGGTCTTTCTGTGTTCACTTCGATCCAATTTTTATTTTTGTTTTAACTTTGTAGTTTTAAGGTTATTAGCCATAATAAAAACTGAAATTTGACAAAATTCACAGGCTCAACCAGTAACCCCACAGTGCTGAAATTTAGTATCTGTGTAGATTTTGTAACACAAATATAGGGAAAAGTCTGAAATCCAGAATTACTGCAATTTGTACCCCAAATATATACCAATATACATGAACTCCCGTTACCTGTGATTTAAATGAAACTGTAGGTCAAACTTCTGGTCCATATTTAATGGCACAATTTTATTAGTTAAATATTAAGACCGGCTTACACAACGATCCCTAAATGAATTAAGCGACTAAACATGTTTAAATTATTCATATTTGCATGATTTGACAACTCTTTAAATCTTATTTAGCCACTAAATACGTTAAGGGGACACCGAAGGGACAATCGCCCATACAACACGTACTACCAAGATCGTTTCTAATTGGAGCGTATTTCTATTTTAATAAGGTATTATTTTAATTTTAATAGTATTTATCTAGGTTCCCAACCATATATTAGATCAATATACTTACCTAAAATAAAATAGAATCGTATCGCATTCTGCATGTTTTTACGTCATAAAATACCTGTTTTCAACCTAATTGTTTCGTATTAAAAACAACAATATCTTACGTATCCTAGTCATGGGAACATAGATTATATCGTCTAGTTACAGAATAACAACACAATGAGGAAAATACAACAAGTTTTCAGTCATCATTTTTGGTATTACGGAACATGGTCAAAATCTAATCAAATTTAGAATCATTCTATTGCTATCAATGTCGCTCTGCGTGGCTTAACTTCGTCACTAAACAGGGATAGCGATATTCAGGGCGAAGTATTTGACGCGGCCGAATTGAAGTTGCGCTCAGGGCTCGCCGGCGCGTTAAGGCATCGTTGCGAGTCGCCCTAAGAATATGTTTTTTTGTTTTGGAAGACTCGCGAGGTCTCAGTTCAGGGTGAACCACTAGTAATATATAGAACAACATCCAGACCCAGGAAAAATATCAGTAAATCATGCAAACATTTGATCCAGGGCGGGAATCGAACCCGCAACCTCCTGCGTCTCAGCCGGCTAGTCGCCTACTGCGCCACAGAGGTCGAATGGTTAACAATACATACTAGGTTATCATTATAAATAAAATTCCGGTGTGCGTGTGTTCGTACTCACTCTCATTTCAAAGTATTTAACTGATGTTGATGAAATTTAGAACCATCAGGTCTGACTTGGCTAGTTTTCATATACGAATTGTATTATAGCCTTCGCAAGTTCTAAAGCTGTGAGTTCTCATTTTATTCTTCCGAAAATTTGACTTGCTGGTAGAAACTAGCCATCGAACATAGGGCTCTTCGATTTATTCGCTCTGGTTTATTAGGTACTTAATATCAATTTGTATATGAGAACTTGCCAAGTCAGACTTTAAGATTTAATACAATATCCTAAGTTATAAGAAGATATGATATTTTATGTTGTTATAAATAAATTTCAGGACAACGTTGCACCCATTTAGATCTCACTTCTTGTTGAAGTCAACAACCAAGGCATATATTGTAGGCATATATTGAACTTGGCTCTCATTTCACATTTATGTTTTTGATGAGATAGTTCTATTTCTAGGATAGTTAAGGTGTTGAGTCATGTGATTCTGCACTAATGCCTTGTTTATCTACATGACATATTTAAATAAGTCAAAATCTTTTATTCATTAAAATCACAAGGATGACTTTAATACCTTGCTCTAAGTTTAAAAAACTTATGTTTAGACGCAAGGGATCTCTGCTTCAGCGGACACATAGGATGGGCATGACAATGTAGGTATGATTGACTACAGATATTATCTAGCTAGACTTATATACAGAGTGAGTCTTCTTAATGTGCACAAGTTAAAATGAGGGAAATTATGCCTTATTTTATCAACGGAAAATATGTTAAAAAAAATATTTTTTTATGGACTTTATAAAACTAGTGGTTTGCCCTGAACTGGTTTATTTCCTAATACAGGTAACGGGATTTCATGTTGATTGGTTAATTTTTTTTGGGTAAAATTGTAGTTATTCTGGATTTCAGACTTTTGCCTATATTTGTGTCACTTAAGCTACACAAAATTTTTCATATTAGAAAAATCGATGAAAAAATTGGTGTTTGTTCATAAAAAGCCACATCATATTTGTCGACCCCCGTGGTGCAACGGGCGAATAGCCGGCTGAGACGCAGGAGGTAGCGGGTTCGATTACCGCCGTGGAACAAATGTTTGCATGATCCACAGATATTTGTTCCGGGTCTGGTTGTTTCTCTATATATTATATGTATGTATTTACAAAAAAAAGGTATATAAGCACTCTATCAGTTATCTGGATCCCATAGTACAAACTCTGCTTAGTTTGGGGCTAGATAGCGCTGTGTGAAGTGTCCAGCAATATTTATTTATTTATTTATATTTTTTATAAAATTGAATGTTGTTTCAATCACAATTGCATTCTTATGAGGAGCTCTTATTATTTCCAATCCTAACTGCGTTTCTTTTACCGTAATCAATAGTTGAGTTTAAAATGTACACCGTTTTGTTTAAGCGGGGTCGTCGTAGCAAAAACTTATTATAAAAAGGCCATAAAAATATTTTAAAAATGAGATTTTTTAACATATATCCGTTGACAAAACTAGGCATAGTTTTCTACATTTTAGATTGTACACAATATGAAGACTCACACTGTATAACTTATATATAGAGCTTATTATAAGCGATAACAAAGATTTTAGAGCCTGCATTCTGTTTAATGATTATACTCTTGTGAAACTGTTTCCGCTGTTCAGTAATTCAACATGGCCGTAATTAAATTCGAAACACGTTTTTATGATCGTTGATAAATTATAATGAGAATCATTTATAGGAATATAATATTTGTGGTTGTATGCAATGTACAATAATAGTTATGAACAAGCTGCTTAGGGTCAACTTAAGGGAAAAATTTACAAGACGAGCATTAGACCTGTCGTAATGTATGGTTTTGAGTGTTAGGCCACGAAAGGGACGGATGAAAGAAGAGTGCACGCGGCGGAAATTCGAATGTTGAGATGGATGTGTGGGGTAGCGAGAATGGATAAGATAAGGAATGAGTATACTTGAGGACTTCCTCTAGTATACTCATTCCTTATATTACTAGAGAACTACTACTACAAGTACTTACTAGTACTTATTAGAGAAGGAGGAACGTGGTAAAAGTAGCGCCAATGATAGAAATTTGAGGAGTAAGACGCTAGCGTGGTATGGGCGTGTCATGTATATGGAAGAAAATCATGTGACTAAAAGAGTGTTAGATATGAGAGTGGATGGATATAGAAATAGAGGAAGGCCGAAGAAGATATTGGATGAACTGTGTGAAGAATGATATGGGTAGGAAAGAAGTGACAACAAGTGGTAGGAAAGATGAAGGCTGATAGAGAGATGTGGAGGAGGAATACATGTTGTGCCGACCCTGCGTAATGTCGGAAAAGGGCAGGAAGAAGGTTCTTCCTGCCCTTTTCCGACATTATGCGGGGTTTGCACAATATTTCTCCTCCGAATCGCTCTATTAGCCGTCATCTCCGTCGTCACTTCTTTCCAACCCTTATCATTCTTCACACAGTCCATCCATCTCTACTTCGGCCTTCCTCTACTTTTATGTAATGAGCATGTAGTTACAAAGAAAGTATATAAGTGTTATATCAATTATTTGCTTCGATAATGTAAGATACACTTAGCTTTGGGCTTCATAGTTCCGTATGGAATGTCCAGCTTAATTTATTTATAAAAAATTCCTGGTGGATATTACAGCTTAGCGTCAGAAATAGGTACCACCAAGTATGTGCAAGTGTTTATAATACATAAAAAAAAAAATAATATCTAGCCCCAAACTAAGCAAAGCTTGTACTATGAGAACCAGTTATCTGATAATACTTATATACGTAATGTTAATAGATACCATCACTTAAAATAACAAAGCATTGGGAGCTGATATCCAAGAAAAGAACCAGTAGGCGAACAAAATACGTAAACAGTTCTCAGAAATCTGTTAGAGATGTGTTACTAAAATTCAATTATCGAATATGGATTATTGTTTTATGCGGCTTTGTGCGCTGCGGTTAAGTGGTGCAAGTTATAAGCGGTTGAAATTTTAAGATATTGAAATAATTTATAAATTTTTGATGAAAATCCGTGCGAAGCCGGATGTGCTTGCTATTTTTTAAAATGCCGCAGTGTAGTTTGCTAAGTCGTGATTACCAGATGATGAAATAAATTATACGTGTGGTCATAACCGAATAGCGTGACACCTATCTAATTAGGGTCCTTCGAGATGATGGTCTTTCCTCCTGGAAACTAATTTTATCCTCTTCATCGTCATCATATCAGACCAAAGACTGCCAAATATTATAGGCCTCTCCAACAGATCCGACCGATCTTATCCAGATCTTGGCACTGGCCGGTACCAACTGGTCCCAGCAACTTTTATCAGTTTAACTGGGGGTCTTGCCTATGCTGCGCTTTCCAGTGCAGAGTTGCCACTCAAAAACTAAAACTTTTTCTAATAATTATAGTCAAACTAACTTTATTTTGAAATAAAAACATGGTACAACAATACTGGAACACAATATTATTCACCACATATACATATATATATATATATATATATATATATTATACACATATACATATATTATAGACAAATTATAAACTGTGTCGCGAACACTACCCCCCCCCCCCCCCCCCTCCTTCCATGCTCCTCCAAGTTTATTATTTCCATTTTTTACCATTTTTTATACAAGTTAATCATACGTAATTATGTGTGCGTATGTCTGTTTTTTCTTTGACCGAATGGTGGCCAAGAATAGACCTAAGAAGTCTAGGACGTCCGTCGGCGCGGTGGTTCGACGACATAAAGAAAGTCGCGGGCAACTCCTGGATGCGCGTAGCACAGGACCGGTAGGACTTATGGGTTGTGTGATGATGATGATGATATGTGTATGAGTGTGTGAGTTTGTGTTGGTGTATGTGAATGTATAAAGAGTGTCTTTCTGCTCCTACAGCCATCAGTTCTTCGAGCTATCTGCTTCGCCTACTGCTACCTCAAACTAACTAACTTACCAATAATTGCTTTTCTAAGGCGTAAATTTCTTCTCAAATTATATACGTAATGAATCGTTAAAAGCTTCTCACTTGTACCCGAAAAGTATTATCCAATTAGTACGCGTTATGTGTTTGACGTATATTTCACGCAAACAGTAATAGATCGATAGGCATGTGCAAATAACGGATACCAATTATATTTTCGTTACTAGCGATACCATGTGTTCAATGACCTCTACAGTAGTGGGTGAGTAGCTGAGATTTTATTCAGTGTTAGAGTTTTTGGTGAATAAGCTCGTCCGGAGTATCACCATACCTATTTCTGCTGCCAAGCAGCATTGCTGTGTTTCGGTTTGAAGGGTACTAGTTGCCTGTAAATTAACAGATACAAATGTACGTCTCAGGTTGATGAACGTTATCTGGGTAATTATGGTACACGTAATTTCTAACGGCTGCAAAACATGGAATCGTAGTGTAAGAGTTGACGGAGAAGTTAGTTTCTCGGATTGGATAGTGCATCGTCTTAAGAAGAGAAAGGTCGCGGTTTCAAATCCCGTCTAGGCTTGAACATTTTTGAGATGGTTTTAAAATCTTGGAATTTTCCGTATGTGTTTGGATAACACTATGAAAACAAAAATATGATTTGATACAATATGTATGTAAGGTACTACGATACAAGTTAGTCACCTCGGCAACGTTCGTTTTTCAATTTATGCATAGAAATTGAATGATGAAATCTCATTTAAATTTTTGCAAGAATCTTTCGATTTGATTTGGTAAGTTGCTTTGGGTAAAGTGTTCCTGCTGGGAAATAGAGCCGATTCATACCTTAAAATTTACCATGGTTTTTTACAAATATTATTTTCTAGGCGGATTATACATTTTTCAGAAAATCCCTGAAGAATTTATATTTTTTTTAATAAATTTACTTCCAACCAGAGAATAATCCAAATCTTAAAACTTAACAAAAAGTCTGTTAAAACTGGCGTTTGACAAATTTTCGCAGTAAAAGAAACTGTTTCACCGGTTATGAATTTTAACTGTGAAATATTTGTTTTTGCTTTATTTTTGTATTAGTAATAGTTAAGTGCTTGACCACTACCCCACCTGATGGTAAGTGATGGTGTAATCGAAGATGGAGTACGCTTGTCTAGAAAGAACCTGTTCACCTTATTACATATTTATTAATTGGTTATTTCTTTGCAGTACAAGCTTTGCTAAGTTTAAGATTAAGTATAGTAGAATGATGTATCCAGCATTATTTATTTATTTATTATAGTTGACTGTGGTGACGTAACTACTACGTTAATAAACGTAAAACAAAACTACCCCAATACGCTCAATAAAACACAAAATGTAACATAAAAAATGATGCTTTTATGTCAGTAGAAGATATATTACATTATTATTAACACAAAAAACTCGCCAAGTGCGAATTGGGCGGAAGGGTTCCCTACCAATATCTATAAAAACGAAAAAAAAACGTGTCTGTTGAATGGGAGCCCCCCTTAAATGTTATTCTTGAATATTTAAGAATAAAATTAATACTTAACTATTAAAAGTTAATTGTATTTTATTCAATAGCACAATCTTATTTATTTACCTTATTTGAGGTTGGTGCCGATTAAACTAGTCCTCTAAGTTGTATGAGTGCCCATACAACTCAGAGGACAATCTTAAATGGCTTCAACTATTTATGTATAAGGATACCCTTTAATTTTCTAATTTTTTTTTGTTGGAATTTTTGGAACTTTACTTTTTGCCAGATTTTGTAATTCTAAGTCAACGAGAACTACCATATCGACCCGAAACCTATAGGGTACTTTCGGTTGACCTAGAATTGTCAAACCCGAAAAATAAAATAAGTCAAAAATTCAGGTAAATTTTGGTACTTACAAGTTTACGCACAAATCTAAATTTTCCCATATCTTTTTATTGTGTTGACTGAGGACCTTGATTTTTATAAACCTGATAGGGACTTTAGATCTCAGTATCCAGTATAAATTTAAAATTAAATATAATAATATTAATATAATTTATATATTAAACTTGCTAGGTCCACCCGTTCTTGAGAAAATCGGTGGTGACACACGGAGAGACAGACGGACAGATGGACAAGAAAGTGATCTTATAAGGGTTCCTTTTTTACCTTTTGAGGTACGGAACCCTAAAAACACTTAAAAACAAAACCTTTACAAAATTCGCAACAGCACTTTATATAAATAAAACTTTTCCCGCGATTTAAGTCTATTGTAGACTAACTCAGCACGCGACTAACTTTTTCTATTACTAACTTTTCTCACAAAGTTAGTAACCATGTCGGGCCGTAGCGGCTACGAGTCTCGTAGCGCTCGCTATGAAAGTGCTACACATTTGCTACGCCGTAGCTGTAACTTTTATCGATGTGTAAAAAGTCGTTACATTTGTCTGAATATGACGGGTAGGTTAGGATTTCGTCCATGTTCCAAAATTAGCATAGATTTTTGATATTTTATATAAGAAACTGACAATAAATGCCCGTTTTAATCTCGATTATCGCTTGAGCATTGTTCTTGAAAATGGACATTAGGTCACCACATCATATTCACCTATGTTTGAATAATCCAACCTTAAAATGGAAAAATTTGTCACAGTTTTTAAAACACTTAAGTATACAAGATACCATGTTATTTGTATTTTTTACAAGGGTTTTGGAGCTCAAAAAAGTGATGGCCGTTGGGACAGAAAAGTATTGGACCACGTACTTGAAAGTGCAGCGTAAAACGGGCCCCTACTAGATGAAAAGACGACAATGAAGGTTGTTTCGAGCTGTTGGGTGCAAGTTGCATAAGATTGGTCGCTCTGGAAATCTGTGGGAAATGTCTGTGATTAGCAGTGGATGACCAGTGACTCATATAACGACGATGATGATCATGAAGTACGTTTGTCTAATAATGAAACGATATAACTTTACTATAACGAAACGTAAAACTAAGTTAACACTAACGACCTTCTTGCCACTGCGCAGTAGGCGAATAGCCGGCTGAGACGCAGGAGGTAGCGGTTTTGATTCCTGCTACGAAACAAATGCTTGCAAGATCTAAATATATTTGTTCCGGGTTTGATTGTTTCTCTATAATTATAAGAATGTATATAAAACTGAAATAAGTATTCTTGCAGTTATCTGGTTTCCATAGTACAAGCTTAGTTTGGGTTTAGATAGCGCTGTGTGAAATGTCCAGCATTATTTATTTATTTATTACTATATTGAACTAAGTACATAACAATATTACTTTTAGGTAAATAATTTTCTGTAACTTTTACTGTCAAAAAATTGTTTATGATATTGTAGTCAAGGGAGAATGATATTTCTGGGTCTCATGTTTTATTATACATTCGCCAATCTCCTTAATGATGTTAATAAGTGATACGGAAATTAAACCCCTAGATTATCTCTTAGCTCGTTAACGAAAACATACTTACCACTTATAAATAATTAATAACCGGGTGTACAAAATTATGTAGGAGGAATTTCTTGTACCTCTTGTAAGATTTACTGCTATTCTGACACACGTTAAAAGCTACCGTTTTAGACAAAGCCTTTATTGTCTAGGAAATAACTTCGCATACTAATCGGTAAAACCACAGTGTTGTCTATACAGATAGTACATTCATTTTTAAAGCAGTAGAGTTTATTGTGAAAAGGCTCGCCCGGGGAAATACTACCTATTTTTGCCGCCAAGCAGCATTGCTGTGTTTCGGTTTGATGATATGGTTGCCGGTGATATTACAGGCACATGAGGCTTTACGCACATTTCTAAGGTCAATAAACGAGACAATTCTCTGTTATAGTCGATGGTTACCACTTAACATCCGGTGGACCATAAGATTGTTTCATCTCAAAGTAGCATAAAAAATAGTTTTAGAATTCCATATGAAGGAAAATAATAAACGCTTTGTTTTAGTTATAATTTTGTGAATTGTGTTATATCATTTTATTATATTATTAAATATTACATCATTGTGTGGATTAGCACGTTGAAGTGGCAATGGGCAGGCCATATAGCGCGCAGAACAGATGGCCGATGGGCTCCGTGGCCTCCACTCGAGAACCTTTCGGCCGAAAGGTTCTCGAGTGGAGGCCACGGACCGGCAAGCGGAGCGTAGGACGTCCACCCACAAGATAGGCAGACGACTTGGTAAGAACCGCAGGTCGGCGTTGGATGCAGGCCGCTTCCAACCGCAGTTCCTGGAGATCAATGAGGGAGGCCTTTGTCCAGCAGTGGACGTCCTACGGCTGATATGATGATGATGATGATGACAACATTGTATTAGGTTTAGATCTGTAATGATAGATATTAGTAGAAGTAAATAAATATATTTTGAATGAATAATTTAATATTCATGTTTAATTTAAGTCCAACAACAACTTCACGATAATTACATCTGAAATTAATGACTTTTCACAACACCTGCTTGATTTTTCACACCACCTGCTCGACAATGTAAAATTATATACCATGTAAACCTCACTAAAAGCAGGTGATTAAATCCCTACGGCTGAGCTAGAAGTAATGTTGTACTGAATTTCATTATACCCTTGCGAACTTAATGTGATTTGATTTGGAACCTCATCTGTATTAAAATTTGAACCAAAGAGATCTACACATTAAGAACTTATTCGTAAATCGAATGAACTTCTGCACATAATGCACCAACATAGATTTGGTTTTTATTGTCTCGCAGAAAGTGTGAAATGTGGAGTTTTCTCCTCGTGGATGTCTGCATCTTGGGTGTGCTTATATCTCTCTCTACACTCAAGGTTCTAATAGCTTCCATGCTCTGCTCGTGAGTTAACTCTAAAATCCTTCATTACGTTTGGAATTCATTATAGCGCCCGTGACGTAAGACACTGCTTTATCCACTCGTTCAATAATCTACTATTACTAATGTAAAAAATCTTGGATAATGTAAAATGTAGTCATCTCAAACAATGAATTTGTAACAATAATAAAAGCGTCAATAAGTGACTTCAGAGTAACTTTCATGACAGATAAAAATCCTTCTCTTTTTATTTGTTTTCTTGTCAAAACAAAAGATATATTATATATGTATATAAGAATATATATAATTTATTGGTTGTTTAGCGTTACTTAAATGACGGTAATAAGCCCTAAGCCTGGCTTGCCTAACGATCTCTTAACGTATTTAGCGACTAAACATATTTAAATTTGACGTATTTGTATGATTTAACAACTCTCTAAATTATATGGGTGCCTTGTGCAACGATGCCTGAACCTGTTGTGTGGCAAAATTTAAACATGTTTAGACGGTAAATTCGTTTAGGCATCGTTGCGCAAGTTGACCTAAGACTGTGATTAAATGTAAAGCAATTAATGTTTGTAACTGTTGAAACTAATTAGACCTATTTTATACTAATATTATAAAGAGGAAAGGTTCGTTTATTTGTATCGAATATACTCCGAAACTACTAGTCCGATTAAAAAAAGCTTTCGCTGTTAGGAAGCTATAATCTCCCCCCGGTGACATAGGCTACATTTTACCCAACTGCGCAGAAGGAGAGTAATGTTTTTATTGTAAAACTACGCTTGCGAAGCTGCGGATTTGTGAGCTAGTTGTTACATAAAATAAAAGACGCTAGCAGAACCGTTATGAAACAACAAAATGTTATTTTTATTCAACCTGTGTCATCCCACTGCTGAGCAAAGGTATCCCCCACTGTCTTCCAGGACTTTCACTTGCGTGCCAAATCCCACCAATCTGGGTATATCATCACACCAGCGTCTACTAGGCCTTCCTCGGCGCCGTTGCATTTCTTCAGGCACCCACGGCATGACGATCGTTTCTAATCAGTCTGGGTGTATTCGTCTTACAAGGCCCGTCCAATCCCATTGTAGTCTGGCAGCCTTATTTCCTGCGTCAGCAATGCGTCAAAATGTATTGCTGATGTAAATTATGTAATGGGGCAATCTCCACTGCTACTCACCGGTGGGGACATAGCGGTGGGGATTTCGAGAATATATCTCCTCACTGCTACTCACCAGTGGGGACGTGGCAGTGGGTATGTCGAGAATATATCTCCTTACTGCTACTCACCAGTGGGGACGTAGCGGTGGGGATTTCGAGAATAATTCTCCTCACTTCTACTCACCAGCAGGAACGTAGCGGTGGGGATTTTGAGGAGATATATACTCAAAATATACCGCTCTCCAGTAGTGACTGGGGACGTAGTGGTAGGAATTATAAGAATAATCTGACGAACGACTAAGAAACGTAAATCCCAGAGTAGAATTTCCAAAATATTTACTTGGACAAAACACAGGATAATAATAAAAATAAATAAACAATGCTGGATATTACACACAGCGCTATCCAGCCCCAAACTAAGCAAAGCTTGTACCATGGGAACCAGATAACTGATAGAATACTTATATGCTTTTTTTGTAAATACATACTTATAGAGAAACAACCAGACCCGAAAACAAATATCTGTAGATCGTGCAAAAATTTGTTCCGCGGCGGGATTCGAACCGTCTCAGCCGACTATTGGCCCACTGCGCCACGGAGGTCGTTAAAGTTAGGGTACAAGATAGTTTTTAAATACTGATGTAATTACCAAAAACGTATCACTATGTTTCGTATAGATGAGAAATACAAATATTTATAAATATAACATTTATGAAATATTTTTTTTCAATTTCAATGACAAAATAACAATGAATGATCAAAGAGATATTTTATAATTTTTTTTAGTCATGGAAATGGAACAAGCATGGACCACCTGATGTGAAGTGGTAACCATTGGATGTCATAGCAAAATAAAAACTCGGTAATTAAAACGAAAACAACAGATTTTGATTTGCTTGAAATAGATGGGGACATTGCGATGATGCAATATTACGTACAACAGTATTTAGAGATAACATACTAAAGTTATCATTTTTGTACGGTACGATATTCTATGGTACGAGTTGGTCTTAGAAGATGTTTATTCATACAGAACTATTTTTAACCTACCTAAAAAAAGGAGAAGGTTCCCAGTTCGTAGGAACCTGTTTTTTATGTATGTGCCCTGGTTATTCGAAGACGCCTAGACCGATTCGAGAAATTCTTTTTTTTTTATTAAAAGGGCATACTTCCCAAGTGGTACCATTGACGCTAAGTCACTATCTCAAATTTTATAAGGACGCATAATTGTTTTATGTTTTTACCTTAGAAATTCGTCATTTATAAACTGATTTGAAAAATATTTTTCTTATTTTTTTTTCTTTTTTTTACTTTTACATTTGTCTTATAGAAATTTCATCAAAATCAGTTTAGTTTAATTGGTCTACGAAGTTATACGTTCTCTTTTACAATAATTGTTTGTTTTGTCAGTAGTCAAAATGTACTACATAGTGCTATGATATTTTTACGAGCTGAAGGTCCGGGATAAAACAATGAAAATCAATCTGACCAAAATAACACTTTTATTCAACACTAAAATGCAAAATACACGATCATAATCAAACCACACCAATTCACAACACTATCGCACAATAAACCACTAAAAGTCACCGAAATGTTCGCACGTATCGCCAAATCAAGACTGACTCGCGGACGTCTCTACGCACTATTTATACCGAGCATTATTTCCAGAACCATCCACTAGTATCTAGAAAAAAATAGGTATTTCAATAGTCTACTATTTCTTAATCTGTGCAACGGTAGGCAAAAACGTGGTATGTAGGTCATGCCAGACCAAGTATTACCTATTCTGTGACACAGTAGGTATAACTTCGAGAAATACCAACTATTACTTATTCTGTAACAGCCTCGGCGTAACAATATTTTTTTACTTTTGATAACACAGTAAGTTCAATAACAAAACAATTTTATTTATTAATTATAATTGTCTAATAAGATTCTGACTCTGAAGTGGAAGTGGGCTGGCCATGTATGCCGGAGAACCGATAACCTTTAGGGCAATCGAGTTTTTGAGTGGAGACCGCGTCTTGGCAAACGTAGTTTAAGCCGCCTCCGGTGAAAGAAAGGTGGCGGACAGAAGTTGGATGAGAAGAGCCAAAGACCGGGCTCAGTGGCACGTATTGGGAGAGGTATAAGTCCAGCAGTGCACTAATGTAGGCTGATCACGATGATGATGATTATAAATATAATAAATAATGGTTGTTTGTGTTCCTTCCGAACCGAATTCCGTCTGAAAAGACTGATTTTTTATTCAAGAATTGCCAGTGTCAAAAATAAGGCATGGATTTGTTTTGCCCACCGGTGACACAATTTTTAACAGCATGCAGTCTAAATAGACTGTATTCAGGTTGAACACAACTTGTTAACGCTGGGGAAAATTTAAATTCTCAGTGTTAGCGCTCGGCTGAATGAAGCCTCATTATAGAGCGGTCCGACCTGCAAATTGCAGTTATTGTGCTGAATTTACGTAAATTTGGGTGTATTTGTTTCAGTTTTTTTGCTACCGGTTTATATTTTTAATTGACTCGTTTTAATGTGTTGTTAAACATATATTTTTTTTGGTGAGAATGAGATATTTTTATAGGTTTATTATTATTAACAATAGTAATAATAATAATCTTTATTTCAGACTCATGAGGTCCATACACATTTACTACACACAATACAATACACATAATTCACAATAAATCACCTTAAGTACTTTAGGTGGCAATGCCCACCCAACGTCTGTACATCTTAGAATGTATAAGCCTTTCTGCCAGACTTCTAATGATAGCGTTATTACAAGTGTAAATACAACTCTGGACATGAAAGACGTTATCCTCCTACGCTGAATAGAATACTAATACTAGCGTAGGCTTTTCAAGTTATACTAGCCTCATTTTATCTAACCAGTACAATAAACTAAACTAAAGATTGGATGTTTGTTTAATTGTTTGTTCCTTACTCAATCACGTCGTAAACGCTGAATGGATTTCGATGAAATTTGGTATTAACGTGATTATGACTTGGATTACCACATAGGCTACTTTGATTGGCAAACCCTGTGTGCGAAGTCGCGGGCGGTAGCTAGTCATTCCATTCAGTCTGAGCTGCAGGCTTTTTTGCCGTCACACTGATTTATATATTTAAAAAAAACACGTGCCTTTGTTATTGTTAATTTTCTAAATGATTCTTTTGAGATGCGAATGCATGTATTTTTTTTCTTTCTTTCTTAACAACAATTTTTAAACCCCTTATGATATGCGCATTTGACAGTTTATTTAAGTAGCTTTGAGTCGATAAGCGTTTTACTTGTCAATGGTTAGTCACCGGCTGATTCTCCAAGGTACAGAATAGGCTGGACTGTGTGTACATAAAATAATAACACAGGTACAGTTTACGAACTCGGTATACGTAACTTGATGAACAACCTCCTAACGAGTTGTGTGCGGTCGGGTAATTAGGGCGGTGCGCATCAACAGCTGCAAGATACAGCACCGGCTAATGGACTAGAAACGCACATTAGAGAAGCCTTGCGACTAAAAGTCACCGCACATATAATGTAACGTAACTTCGACAATTCCGAGAGGCTTAGCCACAGTTATCGAGTACTCATTATCATCATTCACAGCCTGACTTTACCTATCGTTGGGTATATGCCTCCCAAGTTTGTGCAATCCACCACGATCCTGCGCTAGTCACACCCACTAACGGCCCGCAACCTTTACGATGTAATCCACCCATCTCGCTGCTGGTCTTCCTACCCTTCTATACCCGCTCCTCGGCCACCATTCAGTTACTGTCCTGCTCCATCTGTCATCACCACGTCTAGCCAAGTATCCCGCCCAAGACCATTTGAGCTCCATAACTCGAATCCCAACCTCTTAAACCTTCGTTCGTATACGGATCTCGACGTTTAGACGATCTAACAGTCTGAAGCCGAGCATGGTACGCTCCATGGCTCTGTGCAACTCTTAACTATTACACAGTCTCCTGCGTGTGCGTCCATGTCTTGGTACCGTAGGTCATGGTAGGCAGAACACATTGGTCGAATAAGCGGATCTTCAGACACTGTGGAGTTATAGGTGACTTAAAGATGTCGTCTAACTTTCCGAAAGCAGCCCATCCCAAATAGATCATTTTAGAGATCTCCTTCTGCTGATGTTTCTTACCAAACGATGGATATGGCTTAATTTACATAAATACATAATATTTATTGCTGGACATTTCACACAGTACACACGCGTTTGTTATATCATCGTTGGGCCGATTGATGACAATTGCAGTATTCAGTATTTTACTGCGTTCTTAAAAAGGGGTTAAATAATAATTATTGTTTTATACAAAGATAGCAAACAAACATACGGCCCACCTTATAGTAAGTGGTTACCATAGCCTATAGACGCTTGTAACACCAAAGGTTACTCGCGCGATGACAACCCTTTCAAATTTTCAAAACGCCCTTTTTTAAGAACCCCGTGTAGTCCCTGAAGAAAACCTCGGCTGGGAGACCATTCCACAAGCGAATTATTCGCGAGAGGAAATTCCTCTTGAACCGCACGGTACGCGACCACATCATCTCCAGTATTACAATATTACAAATCAGATCGTATTGACAAGTCAAGATTCCAGCACTTCATAATATGTACCCGGTAGGTAAGGATATAGCAATATTTTTACGTAGTATAAAATGAAGTCGCTTCCGCTGTCTGTTACCTTAGATCTTATAAACTACCGAATAGATTTTAATGCAGTTTTCTGCAATAGATAGAGTAATTGGTACAATTTTTTGGGCAAGCAACTGGTTTTATTCTTCTAATAATTATTATTTTTATGTAATTTTTTTTTCTAAATAAGGCACTTTAACTGGCGGCCGTGACGTCAATGCAGGTTAGATGGCTAAAAACCAGCGTTGAGCAATAAGTGTATTGCTAAGCATAATGCTGAGCCATTCTCCTTTTTCGGCACACGGCTCATAGTGACTGGATACGTATTTTTTGTTTTATTTTATTGTTTATGTTAACGTGTTTTTGATTGTCTGTCTTTAATTATCCACTGTATGGAGTTTCTGTGTGTTTGTTACTTGTCTCGAAATTAATGTATATATCTATCTATCTAATTCAAGACGAAGGCTAATATAGTATTTTTCAAACTTTCGCGATCACTGTACATAATTATTGATTAAAACAGGTATTTATCGCGTATGTACCTATTTTATTTGTTATCCCGACGTTTCGGCTGTGTTGCAACAGTCATGGTCTCGGGCTGACTGGAGTACTTGGAGCTACCGTCGGGAAGTGCGGGTAGCTGTAGCATCTACCCTCACTTGGTTTTCAGAATTAGAAATGTCCTCGTTCATATTACGACACACTGCCGAGTCAGCCCGAGACCATGACTGTTGCAACACAGCCGAAACGTCGGGATAACAAATAAAAAAGATACATACGCGATAAATACCCGTTTTAATCAATAATTATGAAGGCTAATATGTATAATATATTATAAATGCGAAAAGTAATGTAATAATGTTTGTTTGTAAGTTTGTTTCTTTGTTACCTTGTCACAACTAAACGGCTGAACAAATCGTAATTAAATTTGGCACGGAGATAAATTATACCCTCGAGGAGGACATAGATTGTATTTTGTCTCAAAAAATAATACAAAGTAAGGGGTAAAAATTATAAGGTATTCTTTAGATGCACTCCCTATGTACCGTTGGTATGTAAATAGATTGTGACCAGGATTGTTACATAAGCTACTTATTACTCGACTGCGCAGAAGGAGGGTAATGTTTTTAATTGAAAAACCATGCGTGCGCAGCTGCGGGCGGGTCAGCTAGTTCTAAATAAATAGGAAAATCGGGTGGAATCGAACTTCCGTCATTTATGTGTCTGAGTTAGAAGGTTCTATGTGCGTGGTCGAGCTCTCAGCAACATTTGCCACAAACGATCCTTAGCAGCTATACATTAGTGATATTACGGTCCACTGCAGAACAATACACCCATAATGTTCTATAAATGGCAATGTAGGCCAATTATACCTAAATTGGACCATATTTGGTCCTAATTAATTTACGCATAGCTTGTTTAGGGGCGGAATTAGTATTTGTAAATGAATACCAGTAATTTGAGATAATTTGTTTTGTTTCAATATACAATTTGGATAAATTATCATAACTGTATTAATTTCTAGACTATGGTTTATTTATTTTGTATTAATATCTAATTAGTACACTTTCGCGATTGATTTCAATCATTATTATAAATAAGGGGTTTATCACGTACCGTCTTATCGGTGTTTCGACCGACAATATCGACAGAGTGCGAGGCGAGATGTTATTCGGAGCGAATCGCGCTCACCCTGATGAAGCTTAACGAATTGAACACCGATAAGACGGTACGTGGTAAATCCTTTATTTATATTAATGATCTAATTAGTATTTGGTATATTATTATGATTCCTAAATAAAATATATACATTATATACAGAAAACCAAGAAGCTCATAGGCAATGATGAGCTAGTTGATGCAAGGCTCCTCAGCCTGGAGCATCGACGAAAGGTTGCTAGCCTCTCGGTTTTTTATCGAGTACATTTCGGGGAGTGTGCGGCAGAACTTTTCAACCTGATCCCACCAACTTCATTCTATCAACGGACAACGGACGCTCTGCGGTGCGCCACCGCTATATGGTAGAAATACCTCCCATTCGCAAAAAGCGGTTCTCTTCTACCTTTATTATGCGCACCGTCAAAGAGTGGAACGTCTTGCCAGAGTCTGTGTTTCCTGATAACTACAACCTGGGTATCTTGAAGTCGCGAGTGAATAGGTTTCTTCTAGGCGAGCGTATACCATCGTAGACTGCATCATCGCTTACCATCAGACGAGATCGTGGTGAAACGCAAGCCTATAATGCATAAAAAAACTACTCAGATCCGGAACAAATATATGTTGAAAATGCAATCCTTTGTACCGCGGCAGGAATCGACCTCGCAACCTTCTGGATCTCAGCCGGCTATTCACCCACTGCACCACAGTCGTCAATACAAATCTTACTGCCGCATATTACTTGCCTGAAAGGTTTAATACATAATTTTATTGAATGGGATTATTATGGGCGGCTGCGCACCCTTATTAATGAGTTTCGTACACAATTTGTACCATATTGCATAGTTAAAAATACAAATCATTTATACGATTTAATAATTATGGTCAGTACCTATTACTTACCTACCTAAAACCGTTGTTATAGTTTGAGTGTGTTGGTACCTACTTTTGGAAAACCTTTTATTTACAAGTTTCTACAATGTTTTAAATTTAAATACCTACTTGATGAATGCACCTACGCAGCCGAAACGTGGACACTTACTGGTGGGACTGGTCCACAAACTGAAAGTCGCTCAGCGAGCTATGGAATGGGATATGCTCGGAATTTTTCTGAAGGATATAATCCGAAACGAGATTATCCGACAGAGAATCAAGGTCATTGACATAACTCAGAGGGTCAGCAAGTTGAAGTGACAGTGGGCCGGTCATATCTGCCGCAGAACCGATAACCGTTGGGGTAAACGTGTTCTGGAATGGAGACCACGTCTAGGCAAGCGAAGTGTAGGACGCGCTCCGGCTAGATGGAGTGACGATTTGCGCGCTGTGGCTGGCAAGGATTGGATGAGAAGAGCTTAAGGATCCGCCTAAATGGCGCACCCTGGGAGACACCTACGTCCATGGACTGTTATAGGTTGATGATGATGATGATGATGGTGAATGCATGCTTTGTAAACTAGCCTAGACTTACTGTTATAATATATTTAAGCTCATTTTAAGTGAACTGTATATTGTTCTTATGAGAATAAACTGTTAAAACCGACTTAAAATTTTTTTAGGATTATGTTGTTCTTATTTGTGCATCGAATGATGAAAGAGGCATAGCTAAAGCTTTGACAACAATGTACCTATATAGGTTTAAAACTGAAACCCGACTGCGTAATATCTAAGGTTGTATATGTCAACCGGACGATGATAATAAATCGATTAACACCTCATTCATCATAATCGGATGAGTACCTAGTTTAGGTGATACGGTGGAACATACAACCATTGACTGATTAAAACATATCCCTTCCTTTTGGCTTTGCCGTAGTCGAGTAAAAATGTAGCTTATGCCACCAGGACTCTAATAACAAATCGATTGACACCTTATTCATCAAAATTGGATGAGTATTTTAGGCGCTACAATTGAACATAGGTAAATACAACAATACATACATTGTATGCATGTTTGTTGTGTATTTATGTACATACATACATAGACCGCTAAAAACATAACCCTTCCTTTTGGCGTTGCCGTAATTGTGAAAAAAATTACATTTGATTGTTGTCTAATTAGGTAGCCCGATCAAACTTAGAACGTGGTGTGGCTTGGTGTACGCAAGTTGTCGAACACTGCACGCGCCGAAATGCATCGATACAGCTTTTGTTTTAAGTATTCCGATAGTTAAATCAGAATATTGAACATTTTAATCGAACAACAGAATAAAACTTCGAAAGAGTAATTATCTACATGTCTGAGGTAATGTAATACATTCTCTACATTTTCTTTCAGTCGGCTAACCGTACTGCAAAACCACTACAAAACCTTTAGTCATTACTCATTAGCTTAATGATGCGTGGAATACTCGATCTAAAGGCGCATTTTTGTAGAAAACAGGCTGGATCTGGTTTTCGGAGCGTAAAATAACTGTTTTCTAAGCACACACACTAGGTTTTATATCTATTTTTCGATTGGGTTCCTTATCAATTAATGTGGCATTTAAAACTTAATAAGATTACAGCCAGCCCCTTTTAGAATTCTATACGCAAATATTTTTTTGAAATCCAACTAACATTACGTTTTAACTATTTTGATAGTAAACTTAAAATCTAGTAACTACTAGGTTTGTTTTGATATGTTAGCACAGGAAATAAAAAAAATCTTAGCATCAACATCGTCAGCACTCCGGTTTTTATGCATCCACATCCTCTAGTAGACGAAAACTTTATATAACAAATCTAACAAGTATCTTTTTAACAAAAAAAATAAAAATAAGTCGGTTGACTTCAGATAACAGAAAAAACAATCTACTGTACCGATTTCGATGAAAAGTCCATGAAAAGACCAATCTGAAGGTATATCGTTAAATAATAACATAATGTTTCAAATCGGTTGATAAATGACCAAGTTATGAGGTAACAAACGAAAAAAAATACAGACGAATTTTGAACCTCCTCCTTTTTCGAAGTCAATTAAAAACAAACAATAAACCCTCTGTCGTCCATCTGTGGTCGTTACAGTGTCAACAGTCTATGTCGTGGTGACTTTTATTGGGACCTTGATTTCGTAGTCACCTCATAAGAACTTGTAGTTTTATTTCTTAAGAGTTGATACCTCAGCCCAAACTCGAATTTCACCCCCGCTTCTCCGCGCGTCGCTGCACGTCCTATCTCGCCGTGGTTCATACGTTTGCCAGTTTTTTTATTATTCAGTCTCTTCATTTTCTTGTTGTGCTTATTTCTCATTACTGCACATTTACAAAAACTAACTTAATATAAATTCTACTCAAGAATTACGTGATCGTTTGGAGCGACAAGCGTCACGGGTACCCCGTCTTAAAGGCCAAACTGAATCGCGGACCGGGCCTCCGAAGCGAATGGTTTTATTTTATGGTAAAATTAAAATGTATTTTGCAAATTTAAAACACCGGTGCACTTATTTATGTTGTGTAAAATTACTGTATAAAGTTTCAAGATCTAAACTAAAGTATTCGCCGTATAAGAACGGTTTTACGATAAATTTGGAGTCATCTTTGAATTTTTTTTTCTATGGAGAAAATTTTACGGAATTGTGTTTTTACAACACAGGCGTTCTAGCACGTATTCTTAACTATAACATATATGAATTACGAATTGACAGCACACAATTCTTTGAACAAAACATTGTTTCTCAATAAGCGATTTATCGCCTCCCCAGCTATAGTGCGCCCTTAACAGAAATAAAATGTCTTCAACCGTATTTCCATTTAAAATCCAAAGCGACTGACAGTAGAATAAAAATAGCAAATTTTTACCTGACTTCGGCAAAGCCAACACGAAGAGTTAAGTTTTTAGCAGTCTATGTTTGTGTTTACTCATGTACACCGTAGGACCTAAATTACTCCTTTGGATGGAATGGACTGTGTGGACATTACCTAGGGTGTAATGGTGTACCTAACATATTACATGTACATACATACTAATACTAATGATATTAAAATAAAAAAAAAACAATGAATGAACCTAAATAATAACTATAGTCATAACCATTTATATAAACATACTTAAACTTGTTTATGAAACATATTAATCCATAAATATAAAACAAATAAGTTACACCGTTACAATTCAAGAACGGTTGGACCGATTTTGATTATCATTGATTGGTCTCCGCCTCGAATAGCAGAATAACTACCAAAATATCGGAAAAGTCCACGCAAAAAAAATTATGAAGAAAATTTCTCATACATAGATGCAGCTAATTATAACCGATTGACGTACTTTGACAGCCCGCGTCATATGCATGCCAAGACGGTACGAAGTTAGGCAGGTCAGCTAGATAATAATAAGTTTATAGATACTTAGTGACAAATACTATGATAGTGTTTTCTAACCAGAAGTTTAAAAATGGCAAGTGACTATCATATGTTATTCAGTCGTAAGTACTGTTACGAGCTGAGGGTTCGGGATAAAATAATGAAAAGTAATCTAACCAAAATAAAACTTTTATTCAACACTGAAATGGTAAATACACTATCTTAATAACAAGTAATCACAACACACTAAATCACACCACTGTTACAAAATAAACCACAAAAATTCTCCGAAATATTCGCACGTATTGCCAAATTAAGACTGACTCCTTGGGGCGTCTCTACGCACTATTTATACCGCACCAGTACTATATCTCGAAGTTTCTCGACGCTTCCACTGGCAACTAGAAAAGTGTGGGTATTTCAAACAACTACTATTTCTTATTCTGTGTAACTGTAGGTAAAAACGTAGCATGTAGGTATATTACACACAAAGTATTACCTATTCTGTGACACAGTAGGTATAACTTCGAGAAGCCGACTATTACTTTTTTTTTATACAACTTATATGGCAAACGAGCATGCAGTCCACCAGATGTTAAATGGCTACTGCAGGCCATGGATAACCACATAGAATTCAAAACAAGGTATTATGTTGTCTTGATCTCTATGTGGATACGTTGCCATACTATAGGACTTAGCTGTTATGCCTATGTGCCAGTAATTACAGGAACATATCATTACCATCTAACCGGAACACATCAGCACAAGTACTGCTATTTGGCGGCAGATAAAGGTAAGGCGGTGGTGCCCACTTCCTCGAGCTCGTTCACAAAAGCTCTACCACCAGTAAAATACTTATTCTGTTACAGCGTCTGCGTAACAGTACTTTAAAATATTCCACAAAAACCTGCTTTCTATATAAATCCTTACACCCGATCTAACATCTCGTAATGGTTTTCCTTTTTAAGGAAAGCTAGTTAGGGGAGTTCTTTCAAGTTCTAAGTATAGGGGTAATTATCATGTGGTTGTCTGTTCCGTTTCTGTAGATATTTTACTGTGAATCTTTGTTTCTTGTGAGAGATGTGCAGGTAAATTGATGTTAATTATAGGCATACTAAAACTATATTAGATTTATTTTTAATTCCCAGCGTACAATTCTAAATATACCCAAGTAATATTATTACTACGGAATCGAATCAGAAATGAGGAGATACGTAGGAGAACTCAAGTCACCGACATAGCCCGACGGATTAGCACGTTGAAGTGGCAATGGGCAGGCCATATAGCACGTAGAAGAGATGGCCGATGGGGCCGGAAAGTTCTTGAATGGAGACCACGGACCGGCAAGCGCAGCGTAGGACGTCCACCTACAAGATGGTCAGACGACTTGGTAAGAACCGCAGGTCGGCGTTGGATGCAGGCCGCTTCCAACCGCAGTTCCTGGAGATCAATGAGGGAGGTCTTTGTCCAGCAGTGGACGTCCCACGGCTGATATGATGATGACTATGAATATTATTACAATCTAGACATAAGAAAAAAACTAGTCAAGTGCGAGTCAGACTCGCGCACTAAGGGTTCCGCATTATTATCTATAAAAACGGCAAAAAAAATCACGTCAAAGTAGCTACAAAACAAAGTTATAATAACTATTTACTACTTAAATACTTACATACAAAAAAATCGTTCGACTAGATTTGATGCAGTTAGTTGATTTTGATGTTATTGAATCGCTAGTAAGTTTGTTGCTAATGTCAAAGTATTAGACAAAACAGATTAGAAAATATCTTTATTGCTCACCCATATAAAATATATCGTTATTATATTTCCCATCTCTTCCTGATAAACTTTAGATGAACAAGATGTGAACTAGTGATGACGCGATTGTATGCTTGATAAGAAAACAAACATACAAACTTGCTAGAGTCTCCACATCGCCAAAATATGAGGCGTAAACAACAATTATTAAATGAGTATTATTTTTTTCTTTTTTAAACTACTGAAGTAAAACCACCGGAGTGTTAATTCTGAACGCAATTTAATGATTCAAATGCAAATACAGGTTATACAATTTACTAAGGATGGTAATAATTTAAACTTTTACAGTAGAACTTGTTTTCAAGACATGTTATCTTGTCGGCTGCCAAAAGAGAACTTAAGGTAGGACCGCATTAGGGCGGCGCTGCGCAGCGCGTCGCTGCACGTCACAATATTCTTTTGGCGGCACGCCTACTGCAGCGCCGCGCTAGTGTAGGGTTGCCATAAATCTCCAAGGCCCCGTCGGGACATTTACAATTAGGAGTCCTTTTTTTTATACAGCGTGTAAGAGAAATCATGGGAAAAAATCTAGGTACGTATTCTTATGTCATACACATCTGTATCTCTAGCTAGATGTAAGGAACCTACATACCTGAAAAAAATACCCAAGATAGATGATAGGTTGTGTAGTGTAGATGATACATAATAGAAAATCTGATCCAAATAGCAAAAATAAGAAGAAAAAATATTTAAAATTTGCATTAAAATAAAAAAGTCGTGTATTGGCTGCTTGCGCGTCCTGCGCGGAGCGCTCGATTATGTATGACGGGACATTTTAGAGCTTGTCGGGACGTCGAGACACCACTGTTAATAACGGTGACATGTCCCGACGTATCGGGACGAATGGAAACCCTACTCCAGTGCGACACGCGCCATTCAAAATCATTAAATAAATATTTTGACGCTTTGTGACGCGGCGTGCAGCGCCGCGCGGCGCCGCTCTGGTGTGGTCTTACCTTTAAGAGGCTTAAATTATCATGTTGCTATTAAAAAAAAAAAATGTTGACTGTTACAGTCAAAATCACGACACTACATTTACATAAATGTTTCTTATAGAACATCTCCCGCCCCCAGCATATTGGAATCCCCGACCAACACAGATTAAAACAAGATAGTAAAATATTTAACTGTATTAAAGCTAAGGTTCTCCGGTAACTCTCGTGTTGTCTTTACTACTTCTCAAATCACCTTTGTAACAGTGCTCTGAATAAAACTGTATTAAATTTACTCAAAGATTTTAATGTCAAACTTATCCTGCAACAAATCAGTTCATCAATAACCAGGCAAAAACATTGGTCTCACTAGCGTCTCGATGCCATCAAAAACTGATTGAACCGCAACTGGTGTTTATTTTTTACCAAGAAGTATATAAAATTCCGTAGAATATAACTGTATCCATCGAATCACATCCAATTCCAATATGGCGTCCTCTTCCTGTCACATTAGCATTCACTCTGGATATTACACGAGCCATTTTAAAAATGTGAAGTGACGTGCGCCTGAACGTGATGTTTATTGCGAGAAGGTAGAAATATCTTTATTGAAATAAAATATTTGATGGAGAAGTGAAAAACTTTAGTGGGTAAAACTAAATAATAACGGAATTTACGATTTAGAAACGAGATGTTTCTGGATCCGCCAGGCGGACGCCATATTGGAATTGGATGCCATAGGGATTTCCACTGCTGAACAAAGGCCTTCCTCATAGATGGTACAGAATTCTTCATGCGCGAGGCTGACTTGCACTTGGCCGGTTTTTTTGATTAAATGATTATTAATATTTTAAAATCACTGTAATGAATATGGGACAGGATGCAATTTGAAAGCACAATATTTTCTTAACTGGTCGGATAACACTTTAAATAAAAATAACAATTGTATACAACTATGCCTATATTCCAAATTCCCAGAATTAACTACTATAGTTAAGAAGATTGTATCACTCAAACAAACAATGCCTTATCCATTTATACCTCACTCTACGTCACCTAACAAAAGACCGAGATTGCGGTCGAATCCTCGCCAGCAATTTTACTCACAATCTTGTTCAATCCGGTTAATTCCAGTTAATTCTGGTTTATACCGGTTTAGGCTGCATCTTTGGCTATGCGGAGCGCCAAATAATTATTTTAATTGTAAAGCGAATTTTAAATTTCACATTTTCGGGAAATCTTTTTTATGTGGTAGTGTTCAATAATTCTACTCAAAACAGCATTGCACACCATGTGAGTAAACTTTAAGTACATGAGGTAATTTAACTTCTAGAAGGTAAACTAGAAGCTCAGGTTGTTGGATGGCATACAGCAAGATTTATTATCTTATTAGCTTCCGCCCGCGGCTTCGCACGCGTGGTTTGTCGACAAAAAGTAACCTATGTGATAATCCAGGTTTTAATCCACGTACATACCAAATTTCATCGAAATCTGTTTAGTCATTGCGACGTGATTGAGTAACAAACAAACAAACATCCATAGTTTGATTGAAATTAGAGGCTGGATAGAAAAATCTCAATATATACCCGGCTGGAAAATCTTACTAGACCAGGCCAAGACCGGCCCAGTATTTTTTCAGCTATCCAAGTTAGGTTAGATGTTATGTACATGAAAAGAGACGATATGGAAGGTCAAGGTACCGAGCGCCCTTTGGTTTAGATTTCTAGGACCTTGCTGAGCCATATTTAAGCCTTAACAGCATCCAGTTTGGCTGGACTAAACCACCCGATGCCCTAGACCTAGGGATCTTCAAGTCGCGATTGAATAGGTTTCTTCTAGGCAAGCGTGTTCTATCGTAGACTGCATCATCGCTTACCACCAGGCGAGATCGTGGTCAATCGAAATGGGGTGTGGCTGTGTCATGGACACGATCGTTTGTACGTGAATACGTTGAGCACTAAGCAGTCTCTCAGGTCATACTAAATGGAAATCTCAAAACGCAGCAGAATGACCTCAAAATGGCGGCGCTTCCCGCTGCCACGCGTGAGGCGTCACAGTCGAGTAACGAATTCTTTGATCCATTATCTATCCAGTGGTGTAATTAAATATTGGATGGAGAGAGTTGTAGCTGCAACATCAAACTTTATCCCCCGAGTTTGTTAACATTAGTTTTTTTTTAATTTCCTTCCACTATGGAAGCAATTTTAAAAATGTATCCGGGTCAAAAAAAAGTTTGTTAAAATACTGATGTCGATGGTTGACTTTTGTCATTCGGACCATAATAAGAAATAATTAACACTTCATTCATCAAAATAGGATTAGTTTAGACTTTATGGTGGAACAAACATCCTTAGACGTCTACAACATAACCGTTCCTTCTAGGTTTATCGTAGTCGGGATAAAAGCTCAGCTCATCGCTTCGCCTAAGCTTATGTATAGCTTTATTTTGTACACAGTTGTGCCGGCCTAAGACAGGCTCTATCTAACTCTTGATTAACAAATACAAATTAAGATCGTATCGTGTTGCTGGAAATAAATGTATGCTGAAATTCGAGGGTATTAGGAGCTGGATTAATTCATTTTTGTTGAATAACAGATCCTGAATTTCGTTTTAAAGTAAGATTTTGGGCTATGTATTCGATTGTTAGTATACCAACGTACGTTTAGGCTTGTATTGCATGACTCATTTGAACAAGACTCTTTAAATGATTTTGTTTGACAATCACACTATTAATTTAAATGCGAAAGTTTGGATGTTTTTTTGGATGCTTGTTTGTTACTCAATCACGCCGAAACGGCTGAACCGATTTTGATGAAATTTGGTATTTACGTAGATTATAACCTGGATCACCGCATAGGTTACCATTTATCCCATAAATCAGTTTCCATGTGATAAAAATGGGGTGTCAAGTCAAGTTGCAACAGCGAGTTTAGTTTTATATCTAGGTTACCTACACATTTAGTAGTGTAACGCGTACGAAGTCGCAGGCAACCGCTAGTTTAAAATAAAATTAAATGAGTAGTTAATTGAGAAATGTTTTTATTCGATAAATGATATTATAAATAGTTAATTTTATTAATATTTTATTTTGACATAATGTTTAATTGTTACATTATAATGTTGTCTTAAGTATAATAAGAGCTTCATCAAGGGTATAGTAGGACTTTTCCATCAACAACCTTCTGACTTTATTGCTGAAGTATGCAGTGTCCGCGTTTCGTACATCATGTGTAAGTTTGTTGAACAATTTAGTGTATGTTTGCTTGCTAGAGGATAACTTTGGAACCGTTGATTCGATAGTCGTGAAATTTGGTACATGGTAGGTAGTGATGGCACAATCCTTGTGTGACTAAATGCGCTAAAAATGTGAGGGGGATTGTTGAGATATTGTGATTCAAGAGGGGTAAAAAAATGAGTCAATCCAGTCAAGTGGCACTTCTAATAAAAGTCAGCATTGCATTTTTACCCCGTTTTTATTTTCAGTTTAAACCTTATAGTTTTTAAGTTATTATTCATAATAAAAACGGACTTTAAATATAATTCACAGAGTACACTAGTAACGCCATAGTGCTGAAACTCGGTATGCGTGTAGCTTTAGTAACACAAATACAGGGAAAAGTCTGAAATCCAGAATAACTGCAATTTCTACCCAAAAAAAGTGTAACCAATTACATGAATTCCCATAACCTGAAATTTTAATGAAACTTTAAGTCAAGACATTGGTTTGCATTTTGTGGTTTTGATAGTCAAAGATTATGAATACTATATTTTTTGCTTATATGGGATACTTGCTAGATCTCAGTTCGTGGCGTATCACTAGTAATAAATAATAATGGCAGTGAGTGGGGCACATAGTTCGAAGAACTGGTAGTTGCCAGAGTAAACAGGTTCTCGAGTGGAGACCACGCACTGGAAAGCGCGGTGTAGGACCGCCCCCCACTAGAAGGAAAGACGACCTGATAATTGTTGCGAAAGATCGGCTTATGTTCAGCTGCAGATCATCAGTGGTCTTACAGGTGATATGATGATGGTGATGATAATGATTCGTCTATCGCTGCGATGTTTATGGCGACTTGCGCAACGATGCCTATATGTATTTATTAGCAAATAAGTCAAATATAAACATGTTTAGTCGCTAAATACCATAAGGGAACGATGTCCAAGCCAGGCTTATTAATTTACAAAATCTTTGATTATTCAGTTTTTTTTTATGTATTGCGTATGGCTTGCGTTTGACCACGATCTCGCCTGATGGTAAGCGATAATGCAGTCTACGATGGTACTTGCTTGCCTAGAAGAAACTTATTCACTCGCGACTTAATGATACCCAGGTTGTAGCTATCAGGAAACACAGACTCTGGCAAGTCGTTCCACTCTTTGGCGGTGCGCATAATAAAGGTCGAAGAGAACCGCTTTGTGCGAATGGGAGGTATTTTTACCATATAGTGGTGGCGCACCGTAAAGCGTCTGGTTGTCCGTTGATAGAAAGAAGATGGTGGGATCAGGTTGAAAAGTTCCGCCGCACACTCCCCGAAATGTACTCGATAAAAAACCGAGAGGCTAGCAACCTTTCGTCGATGCTCTTATAGTTATCACGAAACGAGCTTGATATATCTCCACTTACAAATGTACGCCAAATTAGGAAGTCAGGTTTCATGAATAACATTTCCGGCATGCAGATTCAGTATTGAACCGGGACGGAAAATGCATGAGAATTCTGTATTTAGAGTTACGAAGGTAAATAACATACTTCTTGAGTTTTAGGTATGTAGGACTGTAGCAAGTCTGTATTTTTAGGGTTCTGTGTACCTCAAAAGGTAAAAAAGGAACCTTTATAAGATGACTCTCTGGTCCGTATGTCCGTCTGTTCGTCTGTCTGTCCGTGTGTCACCGCCGATTTTCTTAGGAACCGGTGGACCTAGCAAGTTTAAATTTATACCAGATACTGAGTTATATAGTCCTTATTAGGTGTAAAAAAATCAAGGTCCTGAGTCTACAGAATAAAAAGATATTGTCAAATTTAGATTTTCTCGAAAACTTGTAAGTACCAAAACTTACCTTAATTTTCAACTTTTTTTTTTCGGAATTTTTCCTTTACTTGTGCTGTAAGTAAGACCTTGCTGTTAACCATCGACATAGATATTACGTAACCGGGTTTCAGTTTTTAAACTTATATAGTTTATTAATATAGTACCGAGTATAAAATTAGATAAACAGTATCACTTTATAAACATGTAACCTGATAAACATAACCATTCTTCGGCAATTGGTCATACCAAATTCAAGTTCAACAAAGTAACATTTTGATTAAACCGACAGTAACCTTGAATAGTTACGATTATTAAAGTTGGGTTTGAGATTATGATGTAGGATTTTTGACTTTACGGCGTGGTTCGGAGGGTCTAATATTGTATGGCCTTATATGCCTATTTATTTTAATGTGGTGACGAAAACGGTGAGTGTTCTACGTAATACATTATAACTGCTCATTGAGAGTAATGTGAATAATGTGACGACAGCTATGCTTGATACTTTTTTACGAAATCAAATAAAAAAGAGGTGATTTATAGACAAACTAAAATCACTAACATAGCCCATAGGATTAGCAAACTGAAGTGGTAGTGGGCGGGGCACATAGCTCGGAGAACTGGCCGTTAGAGGCAACTTGATAAAAGTTGAGTGCAGGCCGCACAAGATCGGTCGCTCTAGAAATATATGGGGTAGGCCGTTACTACAGTAGCAGTATTTAATTAGGTAAATTATTGACAATTATTTCAATAACTCTATAAAAACACAGAAGAAACAATTGAATCATCATAAGATACAGGATTACAGACGCTCATAGTAGCGTCGTGGGCTTCCAAGTCGGTAGATAGTATATATAAGTATTTTGTATATAAACTACTCAAAACAAAATAGGGCCCACCCAATAAAATATGATTTAAATTAAAATAAATAAAAATATGTACAATTTATTTTAAGTTTAACTTTAGAAATAGGTTACCACATTCAGAATCATTAAAAACAATACAATGCCTTATTTTTGCCAAAAAAATCGTCAAGAAATGCGCGTTTTACAAATTAACTTAAAATTACACGGTTTTCCAAAACAACACGTTGACGACACGAGCACATTTTTTTTAAACATGTTCTTAGGGTTGCTTCAATGCCTTATGTTTAGTAACGCGTAGGTCCTCCCCTATTGCGCGCACACTCTCTGAGTCGGTTCGGAACACTCTCTATAAGGTGGATGACGTTTTCATCTGGAATTTGCTCCAAACACACTTTTAAAGCAGTTATCAACTCCTGTCGGCTATGAATTTCAGTGTGGTTGTCTTTAAGGCTTGTTTTCAACTGGTCCCAGATATGCTCGATCGGATTTAGGTCCGGACTCATGGCAGGCCAGGGTAGAACTGCGATACCAGCTTCGGAGATTGCACTTTGGGTCACTCTGGCAGTATGAGGGCGAGCGTTGTCTTGCATCAGAATAAAGTTAGGGCCTACTCGCTGTGAATATGGGATCACATGAGGTCGGATGACATGCTGAACATAGCTGGCGGCCGTTACATTGCCCTCATCCAAAGTCACTAGCTCGGTTTTGCCCATTATGCTAATCCTACCCCATACCATAATACTGGGTCCACCAAAGCGGTCAGTTTCACGAATACATGGTTCTGTAAAACGTTCTCCAGGTCGTCGCTAAACATGTACGCGTCTGTCATCATTAAAAAACTTTACTTTGGATTCATCTGTAAAAAGCACTGTCCTCCAATTATTCATGGTCCATTCGAGGTGATCACGTGCAAACCTTAATCGCGCTGCACGGTGCGCTCTGATCAATTTCAGCCGAACAACTGGCATTCTGGAGCGTTGTTGGTCTTCATGAAGTCTGTTGCGAACAGTTTGGTCACTCACTCGCGTTCCATTGGCGTCACGTAAGCGGTTTCTCAATATGCGTGCAGTTACAGTTCACTCGCGACGTGCAGAGAGTCAGATGTATCGGTCTTCTTGGGAGGTTGTCGCTCGGGTTCTACCTGAACCGCGCCTCCTACTTACACTACCTGTCTCTTGAAAGCGTTCCCACACATTTCGAATAGCTCGTCTTAACACACCTAAGCTTGAAGCTACCGATCATTGCGAATTTCCCTGCGGAAGCAAAACAATGGCTCTAGTCGCGGATTCCGTGTCCATGTGATGTCGAGAACCAGGCATTGTTTATGCAAACAGTAATGGTAATCGATAATTAAAGGTAAGGTTACGATAACTTTTTCGTTAGACACAACAAACCCCACTGAGCTACAATGTAATGGCACTCACAGATTCTGCGGTATATCGTATGATTTTGCTTCTTGTCTACCCACTTAAGAACTACCCCAAAGTTGGCGTTTAAGTGTTAATTTATGATCAATAAATATGCCTACTTAACATTTTCATACATCAGTATGCCAACAACTCGCAAAAAATAATGTGTCGGGCAAAATATCGAAATAATTCAAGTGGGCACTGTTTTGTTTTGAGTAGTTTATTACGTGTTTGTTTTTTTTTGTTTTACTTATTGTTTATTAGTTTTTTTTCTTCTGTTTCTCAGTTTTGTGTCTATTTATTTTAATTATTTAGTTGTTATGTTATGTTCTTAAAGATGATTTTCCTTTTGTTTCCTCAATGAGTATATTTCTGTTTTTCTGTGGGCACATAAGTTACGTTTCAAGCCAGATAAAATTGATATATTAGTTAAGTCATATGTTTTTGCTTGTAATGTGTAATGTGTGCCTTATATAATAAATAAATAAGATAGTTGCAAACGATTTATTTTTATTTTATATAATAATACTTAGAGTCACAGTTACATACATACATTAATGAAATCTACATTAAGTATAATACTATACTTTTATAAATAAGACGCGGTAAAGTAGCCCGCCAGTTAACTTTAACATACCTCTTATATTTAATTTTTTTCAAAAAACAAAAAAATTACATGAAATAATCAACAAAAAAAAGTGAGCATTACAAATTTTTAGAATATTTAAATTAATGAAGAAGTACTCCTTGAGCTGCAATGTTGGCTTTATCGCATTTGGAGTGTGTGTGTGTTTATGTGTGTATAGTGTATTGTGTATTACCCGTGCGCGATAAGTTGGGACCTGAGCGCGGTGACGTCATATTGGCGTGTTTGTACCGCCCGCAAAAAAGCGAACATAACAAGCAGCCGCCCGCGGCTTCGTCTTTGTTTTTTTTAACCTAATTTATTATGTTACTCAGGGAGGACGCTGCTTTTTATCTAATCTTTTTAACACTATTTGAATAAAATAAAAATACAATGTTTAAGTTTATACATTTATTTTATCTATTATTTACATTATCTCATCTTCGTCACTACTTAGTGGATTTATGCCTTCTAGAGGTTGTTCTTCGTCCTCAGTCTCACTATAATTACTTGACGAAGAGGTATCCGATAAATTTACAACATTTACTATAACAACAAAAACTACAACAACAAAACAATGACACAAACTATAACAACAAAAACTACAACAACAAAACAATAACACAAACGAAAACTAAAAGAATTACAGAGCGCGTCGTTACGTGACGTAGGCCAATACGAGACTAAAAACCCTAGTAAAAATAATGATGCGAACGGTACAATATCCATCGGGGAAGTGCAGGGGAAGCGGTCGGGGAGTCGCATTCCTATCAGGTCCCAAGTTATCGCGCACGAGTAATACCTAGTGTGTGTGATGTGGGTTGTATTTTATAGTGTTATGTTATGTTTTAAAGTGTTAATTATTAGATCATTTGGGAATGGCAACAAAAAAAAAGAAGGTAGTTAACTAAAGTTCTGATGAACCCGCTCCAAAAATAATATTATCTACACGCTGTTTATAAAGTGAGTTTACACGCAAGGATTTGCGATCAATAGATAGCAGAGTCTCTAAGACACATTACCTCGCTGCATTTCAATGCTTATGCGTTGACCCAGGTAAACGCCAGGTTAGATCACACACAAAGAATTTTCAAAACGCGATAGGCTCCGGTACGCCTTGGACTCAGGATTGACCTCAAATGGCTTAATTACGTAAGGTCCAGGTTTTTTAAAATTACACAAGCTGTTTTTTAATCTACGGCGGTATTAATTTAAAACACACATCCGGAATCGTATTAACTGATTTAAGAGGTGGGTTTATTAACGGTAGCTTGAATATTTATCCAGTAATCGATACATCTATCTTAGATTATATATATAAAAGAAAGTCGTGTTAGTTACACTATTTATAACTCGAGAACGCTTAAACCGATTTGGCTAAAATTGGTGGGGAGGTAGCTTAGAACCAGGAGAAGAACATAGGATTTTTACCCGACTGCGCAGAAAGAGGATAATGTTTTCATGGACAAACCACGCATGCAAAACCACAATAGACCACCACCAACTAACAATAGAGTGATTCAAGAGGAAGGTTTATATGTATAAAACATACATAGTAACTGCGAAAATAACGTTTGGTTGTTACCTTTTCCGAACTAAAAGGCTTAACGGATCGTAATTAAATTTTGCAAGGAGATAGATTATATCCTGGTGAAGGACATAGGCTAATTTCTACCTGAGTACACAAAAGGAGGGTAATGTTATTATTGAAATACCACGCATGTGAAGCCGCGGGTGAACCACTAGTTTCCAAAAAACAAGTTTTAGTAAAGTGGCGTCACCTTTGCAACGATGCCGCTTAGTCAGTTTAACAGATAACTTCTTAAATACATGATGAATGAATATGACTTGTTTGCCTATTTTGTACTAGCAGTGTCATTGATATTTTTAGGACTTGATAAGGTTGTTTGAAAATATAAATTTTCTATGGTAACTTTAAAATGAAACTATTTTCAACAATACTAACTATTAACCCTACCAGTTTTTTTCATTTATTATCGTACATAACAAAACACGAAGTATATAAAAAAATGGCACTCCTGGAAGTGCCGACAGAAGTGAAAACTTGAACAATTACGAGATACTTATATACAGAGGTGTCGGTAACGGTAACTGTTTAGGCCATAATTAAATAATAATATGTGTCCTTCACTATTGGCCTTATGAATAAGCTCAGAGTCGCTCAACGAGCTATGGAGAGGGCTATGCTCGGGGTTTCTCTACGGGATCGAATCAGAAATGAGGAGATACGTAGGAGAACTCAAGTCACCGACATAGCCCGACGGATTAGCACGTTGAAGTGGCAATGGGCAGGCCATATAGCGCGCAGAACAGATGGCCGATGGGGCCGAAAGGTTCTCGAGTGGAGGCCACGGACCGGCAAGCGCAGCGTAGGACGTCCACCCACAAGATGGGCAGACGACTTGGTAAGAACCGCAGGTCGGCGTTGGATGCAGGCCGCTTCCAACCGCAGTTCCTGGAGATCAATGAGGGAGGCCTTTGTCCAGCAGTGGACGTCCTACGGCTGATATGATGATGATGATGATGATGTGGGTAGGACCACAGTGACTTTCTGTCTTTGTCTTTCCCTATCTGATATCTCCCTTCCCCTAATTACCAACTCAGTCATAAATGGATGTTTAAAACGATACCTGTGTCGAAAAGTGCTCCGTGACAAAATAAGTAATTAATTAAACTGCTGTGAAAATATGAACAGAAAAGTGTAGTGTTGTGTACCTCACGAGGTGAAGAAACTGAACTAATACTAAAGGATTGGCGATATTTGACCAAGTTTCTGGAAACTAAGGTTTGGTCCTTATTTAATCCTACCTTTATCTCAATCCAGCTTGTCACTGTGCCCGCATTAAAATAATAGCAACAACATATCCGACTAGATCATTCAGAGCCCGCGCGCAATCAGTGACAGTGTCGCGAGTTCAATGGTTTTTTCCCATCTCAAAAAGTACCCAACGCGCCTAAAGAAGTTTTCACTACTTATATACAGAGGTATCGGTAACGGTAGCAGTGTCGCGAGTTCAATGGTTTTTACCCTACCTCAAAAATACCCAACGCGTTTTCACTTAAATAAGGTAAATTCTTGTTAATACCCATTTAATATTAGTAACTACGTAAGCTCCATAGAATAACAATTGATTTTTTTAAATGTATCCACAATTTTCTAAAATCCCACAATACAGAGGCATCCTATGATTTCCTCTATTCATTACCCACAGTTGTAGCGCTAAGTGCCGAAACACCCAGCGAAGTGGTTTCCACAATAAAAAGAACGATTATTTCCCAGCTCTGCCCCGTTCTCTTTGCAACTGGATACGGATGCTATTTAGTAGGTACAGTCGCGAGCGTATTCAAGTATACGTTGACGAAGAAACCTGTTTTTTTTCAATTTCAATTTTTTCAGTTCCTAGAACTAGATTCTATGTTGATTCCTTTACCATTCAAGCAACACGTCTTTGGAACACAATACACATTACAAGCTCTCATCATTAGCCACATTTAAAACAAAATTGAAAAGATTGTATCTCTCAGAAACGTCGTAGTATCGCTATAGTTAAGTATGCATGTATGTTTATGTAGGTATATTTTCTTATGTATATTATTTTACATCCCCCCACCCTCCATTGTTGGGAGGGGGGGGGGGGGGGGATTTTACAAAAATCCTCCCAATCCAAATGTTGTCTGAAAGATCAAAATGTTTCAATCCCTACCTTGCATTTACTAAGCGTCCATGGAAGATAGAAAATAATCTTGAAAAAAAATATACTGATTATTATTTATTCATAATATAGAGTGTACATCGTATTAAGGCTTTTGTATTTCATTACATTTTTTAATCTGAGTTACAGTGTCGATGAAAATGTAGGTCAAAGATACATCGGGTTATTTTTGGCTAATTTTGAGCATGCGCGTGTGACCTACTGCGACGCTGTCTGTCATAACACTGACGCAAAACTCACCCTGAAGCCCTTGGAACGGATAGTTTTCATTGCCAGTGTGATCAACGTCATACAACCACATACGAGTACGTTATGATTTAGCTCCGCCCACTTGTATTGAAAAATAACGGGGGGCCTGCGAATCCGGAGCATGTCCCGGTTGCTTCCAGGTAAAAATCGGGGTCGGATGGCCTCGAAAGGTTCAACAGTATAGTCCTTATAGTTTCGGAAAAAAGTGGCTGTGACATACGGACGGACAGACAGACTTACATTACGAATCCATAAGGGTTCCGTTTTTTGCCATTTGGCTACGGAACCCTAAAAAAGACATAGTTTTCGAAGTAGGTGCTCGTAATCAAGCCCTAGGTACTCTTTGAAACTTATCAGTCATAACTATATGTGATACCTTCAACCATGCTTCCGGCAAAATCAATCATTTCATTTCCTAATCAGATCCGTATAGGAAAGCGCACTATCACTCTGTCATACGAGTATATTGTTAAGGGAACAATAACTAAGAACTTAGATAATATCATATATCACATTGTTAGCAAAGCGCAAGTTCAGCCGCACGTCGATGCAGGAAAAAATCAAATGTTTGGTTGTGCGACGGATTGGTCAAGGGCCGTTAAAAACGGCCCCTGACAAGCCCGGACGGCATATAGTCCGAGAAAACTTCAGCATGATGCGAGTTGTAATACAGACCTACAATACTATAATACAATTAGAAGCAAACAAATTCATTTGCCTCTATTTTTAAACCAGTACAATAAAACCATTTCAGATACCATTATAACCATTAAGAAAAATTCAACCATTCACCAGAACAACGTGCTTCTCATTCCATTCTTCGGTCCTTTCATTTTTTCCTATTTCTAACTGTTTATACCTATAATTAAATACATATCTCAGAAACAATTGAACTATCTAATAACAAGTGCAAACGTTGACTTACGGCACCCGTTGATACAATTTTATTGATTGTCCAAAATACTAAAAACCAAATAACTTTTTTTTAATTAGCAATTAATCAGGGATAAAAACATACAATTTTGTTGCAAAATATTTTTCCTAAACAGTATAAAGACCAATATTTCAGTATTTCTTTTAATTGAAGATAATTTTACTTAACTAAAGTTTTTCTTTTGTGTATACCTACTGAGAGCCCACAATTAAATATTAATTTTACGAAATTAGCGAAATTATTTCTATTTTTTTTTACTTTCACAAATATAAAATGTAACTTTAACTAACTGTTAATAACAATTAATAAGTTATACGTTATTTATATGTGGTCTCCGAGTGACCTTAAAAAATAATTTGTAATTTCGTATAGCCCCACATATGTTTTGTGATATTGTAAATACGTTTAAATATGTTATTTTACTAAATATTTGCGTACAAATTAAGCCTGTAAACGATAAACTTATCCAGATTTGGAAGGTCAAGTGTGAGAACTGAGAGACCACATATTAGGTAGCACAACTTAATAATAAATTCGTTACAAATTCTAATGTTCGGTTTACAAATGTTTTAGAACTTTTACTAAACCTTTTAGTCATTAAAAATACAAAATACCATCCGTTCACACGCACATAATTATTCGGATTACGGATTGGTATAATTCGGCTTGTTAAACTCAATATTTTTCGGTTTTTATAAATGGTAGGTGTTGGCAGTAAACGCATAGATTAATTTTATGTTATCTATATATTTTTTGGTTTAAAACTTACTTGTTTATCATGTAAAGCTCAGATTGTAACTTGTGTTTTATTTTTGAAAACATACTTCCGTGCCTTACTTACAAAGGTTCCAACGGAAGACCGTACAGTGCTGCCAATTGCAGGGAATTTCCACGATTTGCAGGGAATCGGTAGCTAGCGCGGCGAGAAACTAAAATCGGGGAATCGAGGCCGCCTGCTTTTTGCACTGTAGAAACCTCAATAATTTAACCATCCATTGTAGCTATAAAGTATATCAAACAAGGGATGGCAAAAACGGGGGGACTGATCAAATTCGAACTGAACCGGTCTATGCTTATAGCGAAAGGGAGGTAACAAAAGTGTTTGAAGTATATAACAAATTGTAAAAAAAATTTTTAGATCATAAGAAATCATTCCAATGTTAATTTTGTTGATGACTACACAAAATTTTGTATGAACCAGTGTTCAATTCTTTATATCATAGCGGGGAATTTTGGGGAATCTAGCTAACTTTTGCGGGGAATCAAGAAATTTACATTGGCAGCACTGGTGCTGTATTACCTTGCTGTGACACAGGAAATGCACCTCCACGATGGGGGAATTGATGACGTGCTCCGACGCTGCCATGAACGTTATGACGTACTGCTAAAATAAATAAACAAAATAACAAAATCAAATACATTTATTATAAGCAATTATGTAGCTCATATAGAAAAGCGCACAACACAATAGGTAAGCTAAGGTTTATACAGGGTTTTTGAGAGCATGCCTGTGACAGCAATGTTTGGTGTACAGGCAGTATACTCTGCCGGCTATCATTGCCAAGAAGGTGTTGGCGCTGGCCCGCAGCCTGCGCACCAGGGACGTGGCTCGTTTGCGCTTGACGGTATGGAAGGAGTCGAACCGCGCCGCCGCGAACATCCCTGATGCACTGCAGTAGCGGGGCAGCCCCAGCACCGCCCTGAGTGCATTGTTTTACTGGACGCGGAGTGCGCTGTACTCCGCCTGCGTATACTTCGCCCACAGGCTGCACGAGTACAGAGTGGTACAGTACGCCCGAAATAAAGTCAGCTTAACCCCCTCTGAACTACGCGCAAACCTGCGAGCAATCATATTCGCACGCACGGAGAGCGCCCTCCGCTCCCGTTCGATGTCTTCATTGTCTTTGAGGTTGGTAGTGACAACGTGCCCAAGATATATAAATGTATTACTCTGTCTAAGATAATCCCGTTAAGACTTAAGGTTGGGACACTTTCAAGACGTTTCGAACCGGCCTCAAAGACCATGAACTAACTCTTTTTAGGGTTATATTTTAACCATAAAAATGGCTGTAGTCTAGAGACATCGACACGAAAGAAGAAAAAGCAAAATGCTGAGTTGAATCTTTTTGTGGCGGCTAGGTGGCTACTAAATGACTAATTTTTATTTTATTTAATTTTAATTGTATTTTTTATGCAGTGGATGGCATTAATAAACATTTCTTTCATTTCTGATCAGTTGAGCTACCTACAGGTTTTTAAAAGAAAGACTATGCAATCTGTAGATACCTCAACTGCTCTAGATAACTAGTGGGCGATTTGTGGAAAGCAAAAGCGCAAGATATGCTGCATTGACCCGATAAATTGAAATGCTTATAATATATATTTTTTGTTCCAGATGCAGCCATCACTATCATTTACACTAATGAAGATGACGAGCATAGATTTATTTTCAAACAGTTTCAGAAGTAAGTTTCTGTCTTCTTTTTCTATTTCACTAGTAGAATAAAAATTAACCTTTTTATGTTTACCATCAAACGAAACGTCTTAACTGTCGTAAATGAAATAAGGTGATTATACACTCTCGTTCAAAAAATACCTGTGTTGCCAGTGGTGACGTATGGTACAGAAACGTGGTCTTTCACTATGGGCACTTCAAGGCATGCAAAGTTACACACATTTTTATTAATTCAATTCAATATCAATTTATTTATTTGAACAAAACACCTTAATACAATTAAAAATCGAACACAAATAAAACACAATTAGTTTTACAACAAAACAAGAATAATTTCAAAATAGTAAAAAAAATAGTAAATAGTTATGGTTGAGAACTCGGCTCTTGAAGTTGTCGACGCGTATGTATACCTAGGACAAACAGTCCAATTAGGTAGGTCCAACTTCGAGAAAGAGGTCAATCGTCGAATCCAACTCGGATGGGCAGCGTTTGGGAAACTTCGCAACGTCTTTTCGTCCAACATACCTCAGTGCCTTAAGACGAAAGTCTACAATCAGTGTGTGTTACCAGTGATGACATATGGAACCGAGACGTGGTCCTTCACTATTGGCCTTATGAATAAGCTCAGAGTCGCTCAACGAGCTATGGAGAGGGCTATGCTCGGGGTTTCTCTACGGGATCGAATCAGAAATGAGGAGATACGTAGGAGAACTCAAGTCACCGACATAGCCCGACGGATTAGCACGTTGAAGTGGCAATGGGCAGGCCATATAGCGCGCAGAACAGATGGCCGATGGGGCCGAAAGGTTCTCGAGTGGAGGCCACGGACCGGCAAGCGCAGCGTAGGACGTCCACCCACAAGATGGGCAGACGACTTGGTAAGAACCGCAGGTCGGCGTTGGATGCAGGCCGCTTCCAACCGCAGTTCCTGGAGATCAATGAGGGAGGCCTTTGTCCAGCAGTGGACGTCCTACGGCTGATATGATGAGTAAAAAAATAAGCTTTATGTTAAAAAGTCAATAGCCATGCAAATTAGCCTTCTGATGGGGGTAGGACAAAACAACTCCCCCATACATCTTCAATTAGTATTTCAAATGCGAAAGAGAGTTTGTTAAGCTTGCATGGCACAACGGCTGAACAGATTTTGATGAACTTTGGTTCATAGATTACCACCTGGATTGAAACAAAGGCTATGGACAGATCAGTTGTGGGAAGGCACTGGCGGAAGATAGTAACATGTATCTACCAAAATAGTTTTCAACTAATACTTTCTTCATCTTATGTTTTTGCACGTGCTGTGAATGTACCTATTACGTATATGTACCATAAACGTACCCGATCAATAACCGTATCTTAGCTTACGACAGTTTAATACCTCTCTCTCAATTTAACATTTCACTGGTTAACTGTGCTGTTACTTTGTCTGTGTTGCTCATAAACCGTTGAGATTTGGACACAATGAGATTGTATAAAGAAATGAAAATGATTTATTGGTTTATACAAGAGTAAATACAAAGGTATCACATAAAAAAACGGCCAAGTGCGAGTCGGACTCGCGCACGAAGGGTTCCGTACCATTAGCTATAAAAACCGCAAAAAAATCATGTCTGTCTGAGTCCTACTTAAATATTTAATTTATTTAATAGCACATTTTTATTTATTTACCTTATTTGAGGTTGGTGCTGATTAAGCTAGGCCTCTTAATTGTATGAGCGCCCATACAACTTAGAGGACTATATTTATTGGCGTCAACTATGTATGTATGAGAACACCCTTTAATTTATATTTTTTTTTATTGTTTAAAAATTTCTCTTTATTTGTGATTTAAGACCTTTTTGCCAAACTTTGTGATTCTAGGTCAACGGGAAGTACCATATAGGTTTTCGATTTAAAACCTATAGGGTTCTTCCGATTGACCTAGAATTGTCAATTTTGGTTAAAAGCAAGGTCTTCACAAGGTCAGCACAAGTAAAGGGAAAATTCCGAAAAATAAACAAGTTGAAAATTAAGGTAACTTTTGGTACTTTAAGTTTTTGCGTAAATCTAAATTTGCCCATATCTTTTTATCGTGTTGACTCAGGACCTTCATTTTTATACACCTACTGGACTATAGACCTCAGTATCTGGTATAAATTTAATTTTGCTAGGTCTATCCGTTCCTGAAAAAATCGGTTGTGACACACGGACAGACAGACCCCTGTAGCACATTTTTCACGATAGTTTAGGTATTGGCAGTCATTTTTTATCTAGCCTATGCTGTCCCACTGCTGGGCAAAAGCCTCCCCTGATCTCTCCACTTATTTTGATCCTGTACCAAATCCCGCCAGACCCTATAAAAAGCGTCCAAATCATCGCGCCAACGCGCCTTCCACGGTGTCGAGATCTATTACGAGCTTGGCCCACCTACCTGCTTGCATGCGGGAGACATGTCCCGCCCAAGCCCATTTTGACTTGGCAGCCTTGATACCAACGTCAGCGATGCCGGTCCTTGTACGCAGCGAGGTGTTCTTAATCCTGTCTATTCTCTTGACACCTAATGGTGCGCTCCATCGTTCTTTGGCAAACCCCGCACTTGGACTTTTGAGATTCAGTAAGTGACCACGACCGGGCACCGTACGTAGGTTAGGACAGGCAGAATACACATGTTGATGAGTTGACGTTTTACTGATAATGGAAGGTCGTCTTTCATGAGTATATTCATGGACCAGTAGCTCTTCCGAGCATTGCGCTGCCTATTTTCTAAGGAAGATAACTGGCTCAAGTAGATGTACTAATTGGCAAAGTGTATTTCCCTAGCCGTCTAACACCACACTACGTTTCGTGCGGTCATAATTTGAGTCTTTGATCGATACATCATTACCTCGAGGCTCGCCGTGCGTAGTTCTTGGAGCATTTATTTTAACTCGGATGCATTTAGGCTTAAAAGATCGATGTCATCGGAAAACCGAAGGTTTGTAAGCTACTGGCATCAATCCCTCTGGAAATCACTTATCACACTAATATAGAAATGCGAATATTTGGATGATTGTATAATTGTCTGTTACTCAATCACGCAAAAACGGCTGAATTGATTTCGATGAAATATGATACATAAATAGATAGTGACCTGATTATGTAAGTGCATTTATTTAATACATGTATGCACTAAAAAGTAACTTGCAATGGTCTAATCTCAGAATATAAAGAATTAATAATATGTATTTCACAAAATAGACAAATTACAAAAATCCAATACATCATTAATAAGAAGGTTAGGTACTACACAGTTCTTGGTGATACGGCCTTTTAGCCACGAACTATAATACGATTTTTAGCGATAATTAATGCATTTTATCGATAACTCTGGCGGGACCTTACTATGGAAGTTTACGTTGAAATAATAATAAAATTATAAATCATTTAATTCAGGCAACACTAAAAGTATTATAGGATAATAATCAACTTATTCTACGGCCCAAAAAGATATATGCCTAAGTATAATATACATATTGTAGTAAAAACTTATATTTATTTAGTTCATAAACAATATTTTCACTGAGATAAAAGATGCATATCTGAATGTAAACACAATTTCACAGAATGTAAAAGACACCTACTATTTTTTTTTTGCATCCATCGCCACTCTCATTGTGTCCGCAACTTTAACTTTACATTCAGCGACATAAAACTTTAAAGCCAATAAAAACGGGACCATCTCTAGAACAGCTGATAAGCGCTTTTTTATTTAACTGTACTATGGTGTTCAACGGTTTTAAATTTCAGTGAAGCGAATTTCTGGGTTTTATTTTCTTCCTTCATTTTGTTTTTTTGTCAATGATTTTAGGAGTCAGATATTTTGAATGGGGATTTGAAAGCTAAAAAGGGAAGTTATCAAGTATAACTAACAGTTTTATTCTCAACTGAAGATAATTACATCGATTCAGCTTATAATCTCAGTAAAAAAAATAGATTCATTCCTTTATCTTGTTGAGCTTCTCAATAAATTTTAAAATCTAAGATAACTTAAAAACTTAATCCTTCGCGCTTCTGTCGTTATAGAAAAAAATAAATTGTCCTAGGGACCAACCTCAATATCTTAAGCAATATTAAAATAATATTGCACTGACATTTCATACCATGATCCTCAATTAGTAAGCTTACTTTATTATTGTAAAAGCGAAGGAGTTTTGGTGAAGTCACCATAAATCGTTCACTCGAAACGTGTCACATTAGAGCTCAAATAAAGCGGAAAATAATCCTAAAAAGTAAGTAAATCGTGTTTTTTTCGCAATGTTTTATACTGAACGTGGTGTGATCACTAGAAAGCACTAAATATACAATATTATTAGGATTACAACATTATGTTTAAGAGTTTTGTGGTTCAAATCTAAGTAATGTTGCTACAAGCTTAAACCAAAACGCTCCTGATACATGGTGCTTTTCTAAAAGATTGTGGTTGGCGCCCTGGACATTTAACACAGAACTATCTAGCCCCAAACTAAGCAAAGTTTGTACATCATATCAGCCTCCTCCACAGATTTCCAGAGTGAGCGAACTTGTGCGGCCTGCACCCAACGGCTCCCAGCAACCTTTATCAGGTCTTATTTTCTATCTAGTGGGGGCCGTCTTACGCTGCACTTTCCAATGCGTGATTTCCACTCGAGATTCTTTCTGCCCCAATGCCCATCAGTACTTCAAGCTATGTACCCTGCCCACTGCCACTTCAGTTTGCTAACCCTTTGTGGTATATCGGTGTCTTTGGTTCATCTACGAATCTCCCCATTTCTGATTCGATCAGACAGCCTTGAGTATCGTCGAAAGGTTGCAAGCCTCGGTTTTTTTATTGGAAAGTGTGCTGCGGAGCTTTTTAATCTGATCCCACCATTCTATCATCGGACAACCAGATATACTTCTCATACGCACAAAGCTCTTTCACCTTTATTATGCGGCACCGCCAAGGAGTGGAACGTCTTGCCTGAGTCTGTGTTTCCTGATAACTACAACCTGGGGTCGTCAAGTCGCGAGTGAATAGGTTTCTTCTAGGCAAGCGTGTACCATCGTAAACTGCATCATCGCTTACCATCAGACGAGATCGTGGTCAAACGCTAGCCTATAATTTATATAAAAATTAAAGTATAGGTACATAACGGTTACATCTTTATAATTTAATATACATGTACATGATCAGTTTATTTGTTCATTTTCAGTGTGCAACTATTATTATTATTATCTCTTTACCTGCGCGAGTATAAACGTCAAAATAAAGAATTTTTTTACAAGAACACCACATTGTAATAAGTCTTTCGAAATTAGCTTCATTGAAAATTAACACGATACTTTGTTCCAGGGATAACAAGAGAGAAGATTCTCGGGGGGATTTCGAATCCGGCCCCGGGCATTTTGGTAAGTACTTAATAATTGGTTGTTGTTCATTAATAGGGATTATTTGAACTTAAAATAAAAACAAAATCCATAAACATTTAAATTTCGAAGATAGTTTTGTTAATATACCTATATGTTTTACGACAAAAAATAATATATATAATCATAATCATAAAATTCTTTATTTGGAACTCAAACAATGGTACAATTTATATGAAAAACGATGATATCTTCAGAAGTAATAATTTGTGTTGCAGACATCAACGCCCTCCTCCGGGAGATAATAAAGTAGGTCCCTGTCAACGTAATTAGACCTGCCTCCTCTCACGTTTTGTCAATCCAGTCCTAGAAGAGATCGCTTTGAGCGATAAGGCCAGCCATTGTATGAATAAATGAATGAACACACAAATAGTAATAAATACAGTAATAAAGATTGTGCAGTTTGGTCGATCTAGTTTAAATGAGTAGGTATGTCTCTTATTACTGCCCCTTTTTAACATTACACGGAGTCGGCACAACATGTATTCCTCCTCCACATCTCTCTATCAGCCTTCATCTCCGTTGTCACTTTCTTCCTACCCATATCATTCTTCACACAGTCCATCCATCTCTTCCTCGGCCTTCCTCTATTTCTATATCCATCCACACTCATATCTAATACTCTTTTAGTCACATGATCCCTACGCATGACATGCCCATACCACGCTAGCCTCTTACTCCTCAATTTTCTATCACTGGCGCTTCTTTTAAACTTCCTCTAATATACTCATTCCTTATCTTATCCATTCTCGCTACCCCACACATCCATCTCAACATTCGAATTTCCGCCACGTGCACTCTTCTTTCATCCGTCCCTTTCGTGGCCTAACACTCAAAACCATACATTACGACAGGTCTAATGCTCGTCTTGTAAATTTTTCCTTTAAGTTTAATGGGGCATTCGAGGATCGCACGTTGTTCCTGTAACTTGTCGCCATTTCATCTATTTTCTTCCATATATTCTATTTTTAACGTCCCGGTCTATGTCGCCCTCGTTTTGGATCAATGACCCAAGGTGCCGAAAGTCAGAGCTGACTGGTAGGGATACACCATCCAAAGCAATATTAGCAAATCTGGAGGGACCACAAATGCTCGGTTCTTGTTCCGCTGATCTTTAATCCAACAATTTCCAGTTGAATCCGTCCCAAATCTCAGTGTAAATGAGTAGATAAGTATATTAATCAAAAATCTGTAAAGCAATAAAAGAAATACTTATTCTAATAATATTAATATAAATATTTCTTCCTAACAACCTTAAGATGAAGAGTTTTTCTTGTGCATATTGTATAATATTCTTTCCACTCCTCTCGATCCCTAGCTAACTCTACCCAATCGCTGTTATTGACACTGTTGAAGACATCTAGATTATCGCGCCAGCGTTTTCTTGGGCGACCGCGTCGTCTTCTGCCATCTACGGGTATCCGTCGTGTGAAAAGGATTGGTGGAGACCTTTGCCCAGTAGTGGGACAGTATATACCTACCTTTTTTAATATATGTATATATGTAATAATATAACTGTAGAATTATAATATTTTCCTTACCTGAAAAAGGTTTTATGCCGCATATTCAACGTTTCTCTTAATTAAACGTAAATCAAAGTTAAAGAGACTCCCAGTTAATTACTTTTTTGCAAAAACAAAACTATATAAAAATATTTAAATTCAGATTAATGGATGAGTGCATTTGAAAAAGCACTGAGTTTTGTTAGAGTTTTTATTTTAATGGACTTGTTTTTAACGCCGTCTTAGGCGGCCTTAGGGCATACAAGAATTTCAAGCCCTATTGGAAAGTAAAAAATGTTAATGACAAAAAACATTTTTTTGCTATGATTTTATGTTCGAATATATTTGTGTAGGTGATCGCTAGATGGTGTAATTAATTTGTTTTTTTTTAGGTATTTGTTAAATGTTTACTGTTTAGAAAATGATGAAAAAACTGTTAAAAATACTAAAACAAGTTATTTACGGAAGGCCGGCTAAGTTGCTGGCATTGAATCACACGAATATCATAAATGTGAAAGTTTGGATGTTTGTTTGTTACTCAACCACGTCGTAACGGCGAAACCGATTTCGATGAAATTTGGTATGTACGTAGATTATAAACTGGATTAACGCATAGGCTACTTTTAGTTGAAAAACAACGCGTGTGAAGCCGCTGGTGGAAGCTAGTATATTGTATTTGTCTTACGATAGCTTCTCCAATCACAAAATAGTCACAACCGCTTCGGGTACCTATTTCCAATAATTTCTTTATATTCTATGCCTGTTGTGTCCCACTACAGAACAAAAGCTTTTGCCACGGAAGGAGGGGATCCTTCCATTTATCTCTGTTGTTAGCAAATAAGGGCCAAACGACATTACTCGGTAAAAGGGTATTGACATAATTAAATGATAATGACATGTTTATGTACACACGGCTACACATCAAGCTAAACAGTTCCAGTATAAGCTGACCTCGCATTGTGTAGGCTTTTTGTAGAATGAGAGGTCAGCTAATACTGGAAATTTATAGCCTGATGTGTAGCCGTGTGTACATCAATTAAGAATCTAAATTATTTATTACAATGGGCGACTTGCGCCCAGTCGCCTACTGTGCCACTAATATCAATTCGAGAGTTGTGAAATCGTACAAATACGTCAAATTTAAAAATGTCGCTAAATACGTTTAGGAATTATGCAAGCCGGACTATTTCTTGACAATGCCCATTTACAGCAGCTAAAATCCTTGATACCTAATTAAGATATTGATATTGTCTGTTTCTAGCACCTCCAAAAATTGGGCATTGAGCCACTTGATACCCAAAAGTTGCCTATGTTAATGTAATTTATTTATTACATTTAACTTTTTAAATGTAACTTAAATAATATGAACACTTGAAAAGGCATTAGTAAAATACTGTGACTATATACCATGGTCTTATAGTATTGCATTCATTTATTTCAGATAGTATTGATCCATAATATATTTCAATCAAAATAAATTAATAGTTATTTGTCAAACAAGAGTACAGAGTAGCTATTTAACCGCATGCTCAATTTTGATGACCGAGCAAGTGAAGGATTCTAAAATTAGAATCCTGAGCGTTAGCGAGGGAATCAAAAGAGCACGAGGTGAAATATCTTTGCACTCGAGTGCAACACACACAACTTTTCATCCCACCTCAGCGAGGAAATAACTAAAACAAAAGTAATACACCAAAAAGGTTCAGAGTCTGAGTTTTTAACAAATTAAAAAAGGTTGTATGATAAATTCGGCACCGTGAAGGTAAATATGTTTAATGATGTTTTGAATTCACAAACTTAGTGCACACGATGTTCTAAATTCAATTTACTTTATACTCTAGCGGATAAAAACGGCTTTTGCACTCAGATATCGAAGAGAAAAAATACTCTTTCCTAGATCGGGGGATGAAAATGAATATTATCATATGAGTAAAAAAAAATTAAAATAAATACCAGACAAACAAATAAACATATTACGTTGAAATCAAAATTTAAAGTATATTAAATAAGATTACAAATAAATTAAAATTATGCAACGGTGTATGCACATGCTGGAGCAACACATCGGACGAAGTGTGTCCATATAGAGGACACACACCTGCCACAGTTTGTAGAATGGTGTAGTTGGGCCGCGTTCTGCTCATCGGAGATGATGTTTTCTTCCGAATGAACGCGTGAAAGCCATCAGGTCGATTCTGAGTAAACATCTCTGAGGCACTACAGAAACGAGGGAGCCTCAACATCATCCTAAAAGTATTAGTATACTGGACTCGTAGGGCATTTACTGATCATTTCAGAGCTCCGGGCGAATCTACGGTTACCCCTAACCGCCAGAGCCCTACGCTCGCTTTCTATATCTATTTCTATGTCTTCTTATACCATACCTATAATAGTACCTATTATGACTTAATCAAGTATTCCATTGTGTTCCCATGGTATAAAAATAAATGAAAAAGAAAACCCTAAGGAGTCCAGCTCAACCTGCCATCACCTCCACGCGGTGCGTAGGTACCCATTATGTGGTGGTTTCAGGTTAGAAAGGGGGTAATTCGCAATACATCCCTATGCGGGACGTCAGTGCAGATCTTATTCCCCCACCCTAGCATTAGAATAAAAATAAGTTGTGGTGCTCGCCCCCAGTTCGTCTGAGATACGGAAAAATTGCGACATATGTGTCTAATTCGGTTTCTTACTTCGACGCGTTCACGAATACAATGCTCCACATTCATCGCACTAATATTTTAAAGCAAAAGTTTTTTGTTGCAATGCGATTGTGGTGACCCTGCACAGTTAATGAAACACCTGCTAATGTGCCCTTTGTGCCATAACACCTGCACAATGGTTGACTTAAAAATGGCTTCTCCTGACGCCATCAATGTAGCCAAGTACCTATCTAACACAATATAAGTAGAACTATTGACACGGTAAGAAGAAGATGAATGCGAAAGTTTGGATGTTTGTTTGTTTATTTATTTATGTGTTTGTTTGTTACTCAATCACGTCGTAACGGCTGAACTGATTTCGATGAAATTTAGTATGTACGTAGATTAACGCATAGGTTACTTTTTGTCCCGTAAATCAGGTCCCATAGGATAAAATTAGGGAGTTGCTACAGCGAGTTTAGCTTTATTTCTAGATTACCCACACATTTAGTAGTGTAACGCGTACGAAGTCGCAGGCAACAGCTAGTTATTGATAATTTATTTAAGTATTATTATTTATATACAAAACAGATTAGTTAATATAAATAAACCATGTTGGGCGTAAAATACGGAACTCTGTCGGATGTCGCTCAGAGTTTCCGAATTTAGTTCCTCCCTTAAGTCGTGTTTTGTGGTAGCTACACAAACTTTGCTACACTTGGAGACAAAAAAATGTGAAATGTATAAACATCTTTTTTTAGCCACAGCGCAAAAAGTGAAGGGTTGTCGTTTGAAGCTTTTGTCTGTTTGCGTTTTTTTTATTTTTTATACGACCTGGATATGGAACAAGCATATGGCCCATAATAAGTGGTAACCCTCGCCTACAAAAATTATTGCCTCGTAGGTCATGCACCTTAGAAATGTATTCATTAACTTTAGACATTCAGGTGTAAAGCCTCATGTGCCTTAAATTTCACCGGCAACCATACCCTTCAAACCAAAACACAGCAATTCTGCTCGAAGGAAGACATGGGTATGGTGGTATTAATTCCCCAGGTGAGCCCTTTTACAAGAATCTCTACAACTCTTCTTGTATCGCTGTGTTTATCTGCATCTTAACTCGCAATTTTTTTTTGTTGATTTTGCGGAATAATTGGTCTAATTTTAATTTAAAACAATTGATTTTTTCAAAATTACTACGGGTTTTAACTAGGTTTAACAATTTACACCACACGGTCGCGTCATGTAAAAAGAACGCTGGAAGAGAGTGAAGGGAGTTTGTTTGCGCATGGGTACACTTGCACACGAAAGTTCTAGGCTAATAGCCGACTAACGTAGCAATAACGCACCGGCAAGCATGAGGCGCGTGACCCGCCCGCCCCGCGTCGCACCCATACCACCAAATAGACCGATAAATCGCCTAATGCGCAGCTTCACTGTCAGCGTTCTTCTTACATGACGCGACCTATACCAACATTAACCTGCGTCGCAAACACTAAGCTTCCATTTTTATAGACTTTTAGTTTTAAAATATTGTGTCAAGGATAAGTGATTTTACGACCTACGTGACGCAGTAAGCGAATAACCGGCTAAGACAAAGGAGGTTACGGGCTCAATTGTTTACAAATCAATTTTTTTATTACTAGAACAGCTCATAAAATCGCTACCGGCTATCACTGTGTCCCAGGTCTTAGTCAACATTCTTTGTTTCGCGCTCAATGATAAGCGACTGCACCGCTTACTGTGAAACTACCCCCTTAATAATTTATTGTGATTTTCGTAAGTTTTTGTTTATATTGTCTAAATTTAATATTATTAGTTTGTATCACTACGCTTTTTGGCATTAATAAATGTGTATATAGTTTAAATAGGTATATCTCAGTAAATAAATTGTAAATTCTTATGAGTTAAAAATCATTCTAAACACAAAAAAAAAAACTTCCGCGGAACAATGTTTGCATTATCTACAGATATTTGTTCCGGGTCTGTGTGTTTTCCTATATACTTACTAAAATTAAGTATACACCTATTTAAAAAAAAAACAAACAACTATTCCATCAGTTACCTGGTTCCAGTAGCACAAGCTCTGCTTAGTTTAGGGCTAGATAGCGCTGTGTGAAATATTCAGTAATATTTATTTATTTATTTCTTAGTGAGTCTGCGTTCCACGTTCACCAATCTCTTTCATAAGGTTAAAAAGAATCAACATGATTGAACGAACTCTGAAATAAGACAAAACGTTAAGAACCGGCCAAGTGCGAATCAGACTCACGCATGAAGGATTCCGTACCATTATCTATAAAATAGGCAAAAAAATCACGTTTCTTGTTCGGGAGCCCCCCTTAAATATTTGTTTTATTTTAATTTAATTATTTCTTTTTTAAATTGAATATATACATAAATATTCTGTGAATATTTCAAGCGTCTACCTCTTGCCGTTATCAATATCGAGCAAAAACGAGCAAAAAAATCACGTTTGTTGTATACGAGCCCCCTTAAAAATTAATTTTATTCCGTTTTTAGTACTTTTTGTTATATCGGCAATAGAAATACATCATCTGCAAAAATTTCAACAGTCTAACTATCACGGTTCATGAGATACAGCCTGGTGACAGACGGATAGATAGACAGCAAAGTCTTAGTAATAGGATCCCATTTGACCCTTTGGGTACGGAACCCTAAAAATTACCATTTAAAACTTCACTCTACAACCCCAATAAATATTAAATGGTGAGCCATTAAACTGCACAACTTTGTAACCTGTAAAGCCATTAAACATTTCATAGCTTAAAATTAATGTGTATAGTTTTATTGTCCAGCAGTGTATCAAACTTCGGCAGCAGAGTTGAGTTGTGCAGTAAATTATGTGGAAGTTTTGTGAAATACGCCCCTCGAATTTTGAACAAGTTTTTTTGAGGTCGGTATGTTTGGAATTTATTGATCTTAATTTTTACTTATTTGTATAGATCGTTGTTTGACCACAATCTCATCTGATGGTTAGGCATGATGTGGTCTAAGATGAGGCATGAAGATCTAGAAAAAACCTATACATCTTATCTTAAAGTCCAATAATAGCTTGTTTTGAATTCTATGTAGATATCCATAGGCTGTAGTAACCACTTAACATCTGGTGGACTGCATGCTCGTTAGCCATATAAGTTTGTATAAAAAAAACAAGAAAAAAAAGTCCCTCGATCAGTGCTCTCAGGCAGCTGCTAGACATTTGTTTCTTTTTTGGTGATTGTCGTCGTTTTTTCAATTTTACTGAGATCTATAAATTGTAAATCCGGTTTGACTGTAGAATAGACACATAAGCACTGTAAACTTTTATTTTTAGGAGCTGTGGATTTTGTTGATAAATAAATAAAACAAAAAAATTTAATAAATAAAAGATAAATTGTAAATAAATAAATCACATGCTGTCGTCATTGGGCTCAAGTACGATTCAAAAAAGAGTGAGGTAATGTTGTTTAAGCCTTGGTCACACGTACTGAGTAAACGGGCGAGACAGTGCTCTCGGGCGAGTACTCGGCCGAACGAAGCGGCGAGACAGTAGCTCGGCTACACATCGAGCTATACATTTACAGTATAAGATGACCTCGCATTGTGTAGGCTTTTCGTAGAATGAGAAGTCAGCTTATACTGGAAATGTATAGCTTGATGTGTAGCCGTATGTGCTAGACTGAGTGTCCACCCTCCCGCTACCCCGCACTGTCTCGCTCGCTCTCTCGTCAGATCTACGTTCAAATCTGACGAGAGAGCGAGCGAGACAGTGCGTACACAATCTCACTACTCGGCCACATGATTGCCGTCACGTCACCGCGCGTGCCTTTTATTAAGACAATCTATGTTTAAAACAACTCCAAATAAAAAAAATACACCATATCTGCCAATAATATATGGGACGTCGAAACATATATTAATTTTATACAATTATATAAACTACATCCGTGTCTGTGGAACTCAATAGAACTGAACTTACTATGCTAATTTCAAAACATCTGTGAACAGCTACTCGCTACATCATTGTCTCGGCCGAGACACATTTTACTGTCTCGTCCGTTTATTCGGTACGTGTGATCAATGCATAAGGACTTACACTGTTCCTCCAGTCTTGCTTGATGTAATACCCCTCACCTGGGTTAACAAGTTTAAGTACTTGGGCCACTGGGTCACGGAGGAAATGAGTTATGATACGGACTTATAGAGGAACGCAGCTCGCGGATTCGCACGTTGTTCTGCCTCGGTCAAAGTGAGCTTGTTCAGGGCTTACTGTCAAAACCTGTACACGTGCAGCCTATGGGTCCGGCATACACAGAAATCCTACAATGCTCTACGAGTCCAGTACAACAACAGATTCAGGGTGCTGCTGGGGCGGCGGATTTACTGCAGCGCATCAGTTATGTTTGCAGACCCCGCGTTGACGACTTTTATGCGATCCTACGCAAAAGAACCGCGTCCCTGATGAGCCGCGGCCGCGACAGCTCCAACAGGATGCTGGCCGTTGTGACAGATAATTTTAATTTTAATTCCGGCATCATTGGCTGCTCGGATTTATAGCACCAACCGGTCGCCCAGCTTGTGACACAATATTTATATTATTATTTATTTGTTTGAGCCAGCCAATAATTCTCTGAATTTGAATTTATTATGTTTAATTATTGCGAATGTACCGATTTTTATGTTAATTTGTTTAATATTTAATAATATACTAACATAATTTCTAAGATTGTATTATTGTTTAGTAACAAAACGGATGACGGGTTTGAAAAATAAATGAATTTAACCTCGAGTGCTGCAGGAGTTTATAGGCGGCGGTGACCACTTAACATCAGGAGGCCTGTCAGCTTGTGTGTCTACAAGTATAATATAATAAAAAGGATTGTGTTCTCTAGCAAAAACAAACGACGGTAAATTGTTCCATACCTTAGTTGTACGCGTTAAGAACGTTGAACCAAATCGGTGTGTGCGAATGTGTATTGATGTCTTTGATGCAAAACATCTATTGGCGCGCTTTGGGGGAAAGACCGACTTGTAAAATAAGATCAGATCTATTAAGATAAGATATAAGATGTAAATAAAATGGTGGTTATTATGTCGTATATCAATAGTCAAAAATCAAATGTACGAATAAAAAAATTGCCGGCACGCGTAATTATATTGCAAATGATAAGGTAAGGTAAACGGTTTTCTTTAATTACCAAAGTAGCCAAGCGCTGGACTATACTAAAAAAATATTACAATAAATATTTTAATATATCAACTTAGAGGTTTCGCTACAAAATTCTTATTTTTTGTTGTTTATTTTCTAATTCAAAACTTGTAGTTTTGTTTCTGAAAACTCTATCAAATTTTTATTTATAGTGTGCTATACAATATCTGCTAAGTAGCTGTTTTTTATAAGATTTTGCCGTCGTTTCCGCTTGAAATAAGATAGGCAATTTGCCAAAAAAAATGCAGTTACCCAATGATATATCTTCTTAATGGCGCGAACATCTTCTGATTTATCTTACTTCCTTAAAACTCGAGAAAACTGAGAAAAGTTATCCAATAATGAGATCTAATATTTTCAGTGGTGTTTACACTCAGCGACTTTTTATAGCCCACACAAGCAACTATCGCTGTATGTACTAGAGTTTTAAAAAATATGTCTTTCACGTACACCCGGCAGATGTAAAACATCTAAATTGATGGGTTATGAAATAATTTATAATTTACAAAAAACCGTCTATAATCATCTTTAACTTATCTTTTAATACACAAAGCGGCCCAACGGACTTGGGACTTGGGAAAAATTATCTAATATATCTGACATCTTACCCCCACCTAAAGGTAACAGACATCGATTATTGGACGTATGCCGCATACGAGTCGATTTTTCTGCCAAGACGGGCCATCTTTTTTTTATACTAGATAGATCTCGTTTGACCACAATCACATTCAGCACGAAGATCAAGGAGAAACCTATTCACTCTTACCTTAAAGAGACCCGGATTGTATTTTTTAGGAAAAATATACAACGGCAAAGTGTTCCATACATGTACACATCAAGAACGTAGAACCAAAACGATGTGTGCGAATGGGTGGTATATCAACTAGGTACGGATGGTACTGAGCCGTGCGCCTGCTTGTCCTTTGATGGAATAGAGATGGCAGGATCAGATTGTATAGTTCCTGTGCACATTCCCCGAAATGTATTCTGTAAAAGATCGATAGGCCTGCAACTGCAACTTTACGGCGGTGTTGGAGACCAACACCGCCGTAAAGTTGCAGTTTAGATCTTAATTTCTGCCATATATTGTTTACCTATAAGACTAAAAGTCCTACGTTCTATCGAGTCTAAGATAGCGAGCTGGTATTTGGCCGAACCATCCCAAAGATGGCAGCAGCACTCCATACCAGATCGGACATGTGCTTTGTAAAGACTAAGAAGCTATCCTGATGCGAAGTATCTCCTGACCTTGTTGAGGATGCGCAGATTCATGGCAGCTGTTTTATCCTTAGACTCGATGTATGAGGTAAAGTTGAGAGTAGGTGTGAGCGATACCCCTAGGAGCTCGAGGTGACCTTTTACAGCTACCGGTACATCTTCGAAAATGGGAACTTGGAGAAACTGACTCTTAGATATTTCACATCAAAAAACATATCATGCCATGTGAAAATACACACAGTGCCAGAAGGACTAATTCGAAACGCGAAGCAAAAACCAATAATAGTGATTTGTAGCAAAACATGAATTATTATAAAAAAATAATTACATAGATCATATATATATCAATAATTGTGCCAAGTTGTTCAATCTAAGTTCCACGTTTGTTCAAATAGAACATATCCATCCAAAGGTTTCCGGGAAGAATTTGCTTTTAGCGATAAGGCCCCCCATTGTTCCTTTGATTTAATTATGTATTCTCTTTTGTCTGTTTTATTGATCGAGCGAAGCGACATCTCTGAATCAACTTGGGCAAATCGGCATTGAATGTATGTATGTTTGTTTGTCCGAGGATAACTTTCGAAGCGTTTATCCGATCATGATAAAATGTATTATATTATATATAGGTAGGTAGTAATAGCACAATTTTGATGTGACTAAATGAGCTAAAATGTGTGGGGGGTTGTTGAGATATTGGAGTTCAAGAGGGGTAAAAAAACCAAAATGGTACTATGCGGTCAAGTAGCACGTTTAATTCATTTCAATTTCTTTATTTCAGACTAGCACTAACATACAAGGCCTAGTCCTAGTCCTAATAAAAGTTCTTTGGGTGTAGATTTGGTCCCCGTTTTTATTCTTAGTTTAAACCTTGTAGTTTTTAAGTTATTAGCCATAATAAAAAACTGAACTTTGACAAAGTTCACAGGGTACAGTGACCCCACAGTACTGAAATTTAGTATGCGTGTAGCTTTAGTGACACAAATATAGGTAAAAGTCTGAAATCTAGAATAACTGCAATTTCTACCCTAAAAAAACCAAATCCATGAACTCCCGTGACCTGTAATTTGAATGAAACTTTAGGTCAAGTTAGGTGTTGTTAAACATACATATACACATGTTTAAATTTTACGTATTTGTATGATTTGACCACTTCTTAAATCATATTTAGCCACTAAATACGTTTAAGCATCGTTGATAGTTTTAATGGTTTGCAATAAAGAAATTATCATATCTAATGTAAGTTGATTTTAAAGGAGTGTCAGTTCCTTACATAATAATAATTAATATTAATAACCCTTGCCTTAACTATGTTTTGTGTTATTTAATATGTTTTACGCCGAATAAGCATCGTAATATTTGCAGCGTATATTTGTCTGGCAGTGTCTCATTATGATTTAATAAGCATAAATGAGGAAAAAACGAGTGTGCTTTAGATCACACGACTGAAGAAAAACTTCTTTAGCTCCATCTATATATACGTATATTTCTATCTTCACTAATTTATATGCTCTCTCAACTTTCGTTCGCCTCGCCCGATCACACTTTTCGTAACGCTCTCGTCACACATTCACCAGCTTACTCCCCAAATCAAGCGTGCGTAAAGAAGCTGTACTTCAAAAATAATCTTCTATCAGTTACTGTTTAATCTGGTTCACATAGTGCAAGCTTTGCTTATTTTGGGGCTAGCGCTGTGTGAAATGTCCAGAATGATTTATTTATTTAATCGTTCTGTATTTCTGGCGCGCAACTGTACACAACTAAAAATCGCCTCGTGTATACCTCTTAGCAAACTTAGCAGTTGAGTTGTCATCCACATTCAGAAAGTTAGAGACTTATTTGTATGGTAGAAAAGTTCATTATTGATGAAATGGATAAGTTTGAAATCGATAAATTACAGAGCGATTCTTTATAAGTCGATGGAAATATGTGACGTAAGGAAATATGGGGATGCATTGGTTACGTTCCTACTCTCACATTATTTTCAATCCAGTCCATCCCAAGATTGCCTGAAATATATCACTTTTAGTGATAAGGTCTATACATTTATGGCTAGTGTAGCTTCTTATCAGAGATATAATTTTCAGAACCGTTCTAGTAGTTTCTGAGATTCAATCCCACAAATACACAAAATTTATCTTTTTAAAATATTAGTATGGATTATATGAAAATTGTAAAAAAAAATAGAAACGTTTATTTGACACAATACAAAAAAAATACGATTTGCAACTATATAGGTACGGTCTGTAGCCGCATTCACAACATTAATTTTTGAGATTGGTTTAATACCGGTAGCTTGAATCTTTATCCGGTAATCGATACATTTCCAATAAACAATTTTTAACGTAAATCGGCGGCACCTTTACATTGATGCCGCTTAGTCTGTTTAAAAGGAACCATGGTAACATAATTGTTTCTTTATTACAGGCTGTTTAATTTATATTTTAGGACTTAAAATGAAAGTAGAATGAAAATTAAAATATATCCATTTGTTATAATTTTGAAAACAAACCATTTTACAATAATACTAGCCATTAGCCCTACTCGTGGTTTAAATTAATGTCGTAAATGCGGTAGTACGCAGTAACATGTATCAACGATTACCAGGGCTGGATTAACCCTATTGGGGCCCCTAGGCAATGTAATTCTCGGGGCCCTTTCCTTCACCATATTCTTACTTTTTAAAATACATATATTTTTTCTATTACAAAAGTCGGATTGATCAGATCGACTCCTGATTTTTGCTTTCATTGAATAGATTATAATATGTAGTTACTTATAGTTATGTGTTATGATCCAGGTCACATGATAGAGTAAGGAAGATAAATGAGACGTGACGCGGTTATTTTAAATTTAATTTTGTTAAATGCAGTAAAATATATTGTATACCGAAAGAAAATGTTTTTGTGAAGTAGGTACAATAATGTGTAAATAGCAACTCTTCTAACTTTTTTAGCTACAGAATCGTTTAAAACATCTTGGAGGTTGACCTATTTTTTTCTATGGCAACATTACCGAATGTAAATAATGGGGAATGTCAAGAATAAAAAGTTTGTTTTTCTTCGTGCGTGGCCCGCATCGACTAAGCCCCCGTGGACCCCTAGGCAGTTGCCTCATCCGCCTTATGGATAGTCCGGCCCTGACGATTACATATACGCAATAATACATAGCCTTTAGTCAATCTAAAAGAAGAATTCATAATTAAATAATGCAGGGTATTTTTCATACAATTATCTAGCCTTTAACAAAGCCAAGCGTGTACATGTGTGAAGCAATAATTAATAGAACAATAACTTTAAAAAAGTGGTACCATTTTCGATACAAGGACTAAAATAAATTGCCACAGCCATCACAGGCAGGATAAATATATATTAAAGAAACACAAATACGATTTCCTCCGCAGCGGGAAATTAACCCTCAACTTTTGGCATCTCAGCCGGCTACTCGGCCATTGCACCACGGAGTTGGTCAACAAAAACCTACTTTTCATAGTCAAAACTTTGCTATGAAGGAGTCGCATTCAATACCTACCTCTCCGTTTATTGATCGAGAAAAGCGAGAGCTCTAAATCAACTTGAGAAAATCGGCGTTGTATGTATGTATGTCTGTTTGTTTATTTGTCCGAGGATACCTTTCGAAGCGTATATCCGATCATCGTGAAATTTGGTATATAGGTAGGTAGCAATAGCACAATTTTGGTGTGACTAAATGAGCTACAAATGGGGGGGAGGTTGTCAATATTTTTGGGATTCAAGAGAGGTAAAAATAAATAAAATGGGACTATACGGTCAAGTGGCATGTCTTTGTGTGTTCATTTTAACCGTATTTTTATGGTTAGTTTATACCCGGTACCTTTGGGTATGCAGACGATAGCATAGTTGTGGAAAGCTATACATCTAGTGCACGAGCCAGTAGAGCACAGATTCAGTCACTCAGGGAGGCCATGGTCGAGCGCTTAAACTTGTCCTTGAAGGCAATCTCCGACTGGGGTGATGCCAATCTGGTCAAGTTCAATGCGAATAATACCCAGGCGTGTCTGTTCTCCGCAAAACGAAGTCAATTTAATCTGACTCCTACTTTCCGAAATGTATCCGTGCCGATATCTGACCACCTCAAGCTTCTTGGTATCACATTAACTCAGACTCTCAATTTCGGTTTCTACATCGAGTCGAAAGCCCAGTTAGCTAAAAAGCTTGGTATACTCGCAAAGGTGAGGCACTACTTCACACCGGGACAGTTGCTCAACTTGTACCAAGCACAAGTCCGATCGTGTTTGGAGTACTGTTCTCACCTCTGGGACGGATCAACGAAGTACCAACTTGAAGCTCTGGAATCAATTGAGAGAAGAGCCAAGAAGCTCATAGGCAACGATGAGCTAGTTAATGCAAGGCTCCTCAGCCTGGAGCATCGACGAAAGGTTGCTAGCCTCTCAGTTTTTTATCGAGTACATTTCGTGGAGTGTTTTCGCAGAACTTTTCAACCTAATCCCACCATCTCCTTTCTATCAACGGACAACCAGACGCTCTGCGGTGTGCCACCGTTATATGGTAGAAATACCTCCCATTCGCACAAAGCGGTTCTCTTCGACCTTTATTAAGCGCACCGCCAAAGAGTGGAATGACTTGCCAGAGTCTGTGTTTCCTGATGTCTACAACCTGGGTATCTTTAAGTCGCGAGTGAACAGGTTTCTTCTAGGCAAGCGTGTACCATCGTAAACTGCATCATCGCTTACCATCAGGCGAGATCGTAGTCAAACGCAAGCCTATAATATATAAAAAAAACGTTGCAGTTTTTAAGTTAAAACTGAACTTTGATAAAATTCACAGGGTACACCAGTGACCCTACAGTGCTGAAATTTTATATGTGTGTAGCTTTAGTAACACAAATATAGGCAAAAAAACGCAAATCTAGAATAACTGCAATTAAATTTAAATTCAATCCAGCAAAAATTCGTCAACGCAACGAATCCGTAATCCGAGGTCCGGTACGATAAGCAACGCCCGCAAAACTTTATATTTTAAAATCCATCGCCAAAGACGAGCGCATTCGGTCGCAGTACCAAACTTCTGCACAGCCCCAAGTTGATCCCTCAAAGTAAAATACAGCTTACGGCCCTACGTTTAAAGTTTGAATTGGTTCGGTTTATTACTAAAGTTCGATATAGATTAGTGGTTAAAGTTTAAAGGAGTACGGGTTTGTAGTGCATTGCGGAGTTTCAGTGCACTCTTTAAACTTAACTGGTTGAAAACTGCGAGATCGCTGTTTAAATTGTTTTGAATAGTTTGCTTTGGATTTAATTTTTATATTTTTTGCGGAAATTGCGGAATCGTTGGGTAATATTTTTATGGCAGAATAATAGCTTTGCAAAACTGTTATTTAATGAAATGCTAATTTTAACTTTATTACGATCAGCCGAGTTACGATAACCACCATAGCATTATGGTTTATACAGTTATTTCTACTTTCTACGCTACAAGTAACTTTTTAAAAAAATATAACTGACTTCAGATAACATTAAAAACCAAAGTACTCTACCAAATTTGATTTTATTTCCATGGAATCAAACTAAAAGTATATTCTTTCAAATAAAAAACTAATTTTTCAAATTGGTTGATATATTACGGAGTTCTGAGCTAACTAACATAACATAAAAATTACACAAATTCAAGACTTATATGGTTTTCTCATAGATGCTTTTGTCAGAACTAGACTAAATAGAAATGAGACCACACGGAAAGCACCAGCTTTCAAATAAAAAAAGAATCATTAAAATCGGTTCACCCGGTCGAAAGTTCTGAGGTAACAAACATAAAAATATACATTCGAATTGAGAACCTCCCCCTTTTTTGAAGTCGGTTTAAAATTACATATACTGTACCCATTTTTAGGGTTCCGTAAGTACCCAAATGGTAAAACGGCACCCTATTACTGAGTCTTCGCTGTCTATCTGTCTGTCTGTGCGTCTGTCTGTCTGTCCGTCTGTCACCAGGCTGTATCTTATGAACGGTGATAGTTAGACAGCTAAAATTTTCACAGATGATGTATTTATGTTGCCGCTATAACAACAAATACTAAAAACAGAATAAAATATTATTTAAGGGGGGATCCCACACAACAAACGTGATTTTTTTGCTAGATTGTGCTTGATGTTGATAATAACAACAGGTAGACGCTTGACGGATTTACTAACTATACAAGGGGCAACAGCGAGTTTATTTTTATTTCTAGTATTAAAATTATGATTATCTATATTTTTCTTAAATAAAATAATATTTTTGTGAACATAAATACATCAGATTTTCATAGTTGTATTGACAAGGGAATGTCATAATATTTATTTATCGAGAAACACCTCGATAAACTAGAGCGCCTTCAGAACGTCTGTATTTGATTTATTTTTGGCCTGCGAAAATATGACCACGTCTCTGAATTTCGCAATAAGCTCAAGTGGTACCCATTCGCTGCCGCAGGAATACTTATATTCTCTTTCTCTTATACAGTATCATGTTTAACCCTTCCAGTCTTTCTTAACTCAGAGAGCGCTTTGAGCATCTCCATATCACTGAAATCCTCGAGCCATGCGATCCTCTGATACCTTGCAACTTACAACTCCTGTAGTTCTTCTTCTTACTTTTAAGATAACTCCTTTATTATACAAGCTATCCGCCTGTGCAACTCTCTTCCTCCATACATTAAAATGGTGGGTCTGGATGTTTTTCTATACAATAATAATAATAATCATCCAGGCCGTTTTCGACCACGGTGACCGTTCTTCCACTTTATAAATTACGTTCATGCGCTCTCATATGGCTTATATACCCTATCTTTTTTGTGAACGTGCGTTTGCAGATACTGCACGTAAGGGCATTATTCTAGTAATGGTAAATTATGTCATTTTGCGGTTTATTTTTCAGTGCGTCACGTTTTTGGTCAAGATCGCGCCTTCTGTCGTCTTCAAATGACCAAACTTTTTGCTGGACTTGTCTCCTCCATTCCGTGTGGTTTACCGCTAGTTTTTCCAACAAGAGGGCTCAATGTTACATCGTTTCATATGTCTTTTCTGAACATCCTTGTACCTGAAAAACGGGCCTCCATGTTTGCGCTTGCCTTTTTGGAGTTCAGAAAAGAAGATGCGCTTCGCCACTCTCTCCTCAGGCCACACCATCGCAGTTGACGCCTCATCAGATATGTCTCGACGCCGCAGACATTAGAACAGCGCAGAACTTCCGTATTTCGAATGTAGTCGGTCCATTTCACGTTTATAATTTCACGAAGGTATTTCAAATGGAATCTGTTTAACGTGCGGATGTGCTTACGATATAGACACCAGGTCTCCGAGGAATAGAGAAGACTTGGCAATACAATAGATATGTGCACCTTGATTGTCGTTCCTAGCTTAATATCGTGTGAATGGAAAATCTTTTCTCGGAGTTTTCCAAAAGCTGCAGATGCAGCACCAATCCTAGAGTTGATCTCCGAGTCTAGATCACCTTTATATGTTAAGGTGCTTCAAGGTATTGGAATTTGCTAACTTGTTGCAAGCCCCAACCAGCCAGCTGCAGATTTAGAGGTTCGATGTATGCATTGCTATACACTCCGTTTTGGTAACACTTTATTTTCTATATATTAAAAGTATGTAAGTATTCTATCAGCTAATTGGTTCCTATAGTACAAGCTCGGCTTACTTTGGAGCTAGATAGCGCTGTGTAAAATGTCCAGCACTATTTATTGATTTATTAATTTATTAGACCTGCCAAATCCCTTCCCATGTTTAGACCAACTGGTCTATTATAACATCTGTCTACACTACAATGCTGATTTCACATTTTATCATCATCGTTACGTAAACTCTACTCTTGGTTTTATTTCAGCCTTCTATCATGCACCTATTGTAATGGAACGTTACTTAATCTACATATTATTAAAGTAATTAATTTCCAATTTAAAAAAAACCTTACAAACTCAATTAAATTTGATAAAAATATATACAGTTCAATACCTAATTTCGTAACTACACAGTAATAAATAAATCCTTAACTTAACGCGGGCTGAGTACTTCTACCGGTTAGTAGATTCCACGGGGTAGCCAATGGGGGAAGCAGCGGTGAAGGCGGTTTGGGCTGCGCGGGCGCCACGAGCCGCAGTTATCACGAGACACGAGTGTTGTGAGTGAGTGACACTTTTTTTTTTACAATGTGAGCATTCCCGTACGACATTGCGTGACCGAGCGTCCTAGCCGGCCGTGTGATCACATTTTTAAATAATTATTATCTACATAGATGAAGTTATTGTAACGTGTGTAACTAATTCATTTTTTTATTTTTTTTTATATTATACTTGTAGACACACAAGCTGACGGGCCTCCTGATGTTAGGTAGTCACCGCCGCCTATAAACTCACTGCAGCACTCGTGGTCCCGCAGTCGCGATGCCTAGCACTTAATACCCTATTTACACCTCTCTTGAAGGCGCTCATTTTGAAGCCCACCGGACATAAGTGACCGAAAGTGTTAGAAAACACTGTGTAAGTTTGTGTTCCCGCTATAGGATAAATTTTGAATGGCATACGAAAACTAAACTGCCACACTATATGTACCTACTTATAGTATTTTATTTAATATACCTTTTTATTATTAGTAAGTATGGATTTATGTACTATGTTAATATGTACCTAATCCATTGATGAGTACTTATATATATATATTTATTTATTTTGCTTATCTAAGTACTGTTTATTCAATATTCAATTGTTTTTTTATTAAAAGCTACCGTACTAAACGTTTTCGTGAAATTCAGTCCATCCAAAGGTTGTCTGTTAGCGATAAGACCGCCACTTGTATTTCTGCGTGTATGTTAATTGTTTTTTTATATTTTTTTTCAATTTAAGTGTGATCTATATATGTCTGTCTGTGGCATCGTAGTTCCCAAACAGATGGACCGATTCGGATGCGGTTTTTTTAATGGAAAGATAGTTTAACGGGTGTGTTTCTTAGTTATGTGGGATGAAGATCACGGCGACCGATCCGAATATATCAGTACTTAGAGCATATCAGCTGTAAAATCTAAATTTTTTAGGAGTTTTTAAGAGACAGGGGTTTTATAAATATTTGACGACCTCCGTGGCGCAGTGGGCGAAGAGCCAGCTGAGACTGATGAATGTTTGCATGATCTGCAGATATTTGTTCTGGGTCTGGGAATTTTTCTATGTATTATAAGTATTGATTTATAAAAAAAATAGTATATAAGTATTCTATCAGTTATCTGGTTCCCATTGTACAAGCTCTGCTTAATTTAGAGTTAGATGGCGCTGTGTGAAATGTCCAGCAATATTTATTAATTTAATTTATACCTGTTTTAATGAATTCATTTGTTTTCAGGCCACAATCACCATGCTGAAAAAACCAAGCATCAATCAAAGTAAGTTAAAACCTGTTTATTGCATCATCCTTATCATCTTTGTAATAGGCGATGGTTGTCACATAATATCAAGTGGGCAATATGCTTGTCCCATCTTCAGGTCGTATAAAAAACAGCATTGGGTCATATACTGCTAAACATAGGCCCGCTCCATAGATTTCCAGAGCAACCGATCTTGTGCAGCCTGCACCCAACGGCTCCCAGCAACCTTTATCAGGTCCATCTAGTGAGAGCCGTCCGTTCTGCCCCATCGGCCGTCGGGTTTTCGACCTACGTGCCCCACTCACTGCCACATCAGTTTGTTAATTCTCTGAGCTATTTTATGTACACACGGCTACACATTTCCAGTGTAAGCGGACCTCGCATTGTGTAGGCTTTTCGTAGAATGAGAGGTCAGCTTATACTAGAATGCTATAGCTTGATGTGTAGCCGTGTGTACCTATAAGAAAATAGGTAACTATTTGAGTTTATACGTTACTAGCTGTGGTCAGCGGCTTCGAACGCGTGTTTTGTCAATAAAAAGTAGCATATTAAATCCAGGTTATGATCTACGTACATACCAAATTTCATCGGCAATCGGTTCAGCCGTTCCGGCGTGAAAGAGTAACAAATATCCATACATCCATACATACAAACTTTCCCGTTTATAATATTATTACGTGTAGGATGTAAATGTAAGTTTTCTAAAGCCTTTTATAAATTGGTCTTTGCAATCGCGACCTACATTTTAACAAGGAAATCATTTATTGAAACTACTCTCAATAGAAAACTGAAAGTCATAAAAAACGGTAAAGCTCTGATTTTCTTTGAAACGGCCACAGTCATATAGCGGTACCTTATATGAAAAATAACATGAAACAATCATGGCTAACAATGAAACAAAGCTCAATGCTGTGTGACATGTTAGACGTACCAAAATGATCTTTATGTTTGTGGTTGGGGATTGTACACAAATTAAATTTTATATAAAATAACATTTTACTGGAATTGCAACTTTGTTCAAAGTTATGTAGTTTCTTTTGTTTTTACACATTTCATAGTCACTGATATCTTTTTTTCTATCATCCAATCCTTAACCTCACTTTTTAAGTTTATTTGTTTAGTAAGATTTTTCTGTGTTCACTAACAAAAGTTATGGATCCATGTCTGGTCTGAAATTTTTCTTTAAATTTTTTTATACATTTTATTTATTTACTAGTTGACCCGCCGAACTTCGCACCGCCTTGACATGCATATGACGCGGGCTGCTAATGTATGTACGTCACCGGTAGAATTGTCAATCGGCTATAATTAGCTGCATCTATGTATGAGAAAATGAATTATAATCAGAATTTTTTTCTCGTGATTTTTTCCGATATTTTAATAGTCTGCTATTCGGGGCGGAGACAAATCCAACAGATCAAAGATCTTCAAAATTGGTGCAGCCGTTCTTGAGTTTTAAAGGGTGTAACAAACCCGACTTTGTTTTATATAATATATATTATTCATATATCACCGTTTGGAAGAGATATAAGCAATAAGATAGCCCGTTGTACTATTTGCTTCGTGTTTTCTATTTTGTTCGTAATTTTTTATTTATATTATATACATTAAAGGGTTTTCATTCATTCATTCATTCATTCCTTTATCATTCATACATGACTAAAATGAATAAAGATTGATAAAGGAGTATACATGGCACGCAATCCTACTCAAAATATTTCTATTTTAACATTAACAGCAATATCGCGGCGATCTTACAACAATCATCGCTATTTCTAGAACTAATTTTAAACTGCTACAAAAAAACAGTTTGCCTAACGTACTCAGAACTCCATAATAGTTTCAAAGGAGTTTTTTTTCGCTTAACTGCTCGCAACTTTAGTTAATAGCTAGGAGTTATGCATAGGCAGGGCTGGTACACGCCTCCGTCTCTTCAATGACTTTCTATGTTGTACTATGTACGGTGTTTTGGAACAATGTACATATGTTAAACTAAAAATGGCGGTTTTAAGTCTAAGATATAGACTTTTTACTAAGTAGGCGTTTAACGCAGATTGAATGAATGAATGAACGAAAATTCTTTATTATACCTTACAAGCTAGACACAACAGATATAAAGAAATAAACAAATAAAAGTAAGAATAATGGGCGGTCTTATTGTTTAAAAAAGCGATCTCTTCCAGACAACCTTTGGATGGAGAGGATCATTGCTTAATGGAAGATTGGCCGAGGTGTAAAAAGAATAAACTTAATAATATAAAAAGACTATTACTTAACCCTAATTAGTTATATACATACATATTAGGTACATACATAATTTTTAATAAATAAATATCATACATATAATAAATAAATATGTACTTACATACTTACACATATATTATTAATATCCTGAAGTCACGTCAAGTGCTCACCGCCGCCTATAAACTCCTGCAGCACTCGTGGTACTGCAGTCGCGTTGCCTAACACTTAATGCCTTATTGACACCTATCTTCAAGGCGTTCATGTTGAAGCCCACCGGTAAAACCTCCAGGGAGGTCATCTTGCAAGAAGAAGCGAGTGGGTGAAACGGACCGTGTAAAACTTCCACGCATCACACTAATAATATAAATGTGAAAGTTTGGATATTTGTTTATTTGTTACTCAATCACGTCGTAACAGCTGAACCGATTTGGATGAAATTTGGTATATACGTAGATTATAATAAGGACCACAACATAGGCTACCTTTTGTCCCATATATCAGTTCCCATGGAATAAAAATAGGGTGTCAACTTAAGCTGCAACACAGAGTTCAGCTTTATATCTAGGTTACTTAGTGTAACGCGTATGAAGTCGCGGGCAACAGCTAGTCTACAATATGTGGAAAGTATTGAACTACCGCTGATATTTATATGTTACGTCTCGGTACTTATTTTCTTACCTATCAATGGGTAAAGTCATTCTTATAAATACGGGATTTATCACGTACCGTCTTATCGGTGTTTCGACCGACAATGTTTCGGTTCCGTGCGAGGCGAGACGTTATTCGCACTCACCCTGGTGAAGGTTCACGAATTGAACCGAAACATTGTCGGTCGAAACACCGATAAGACGGTACGTGATAAATCCCGTATTTATAATAATGATTGAAATTTTGAAGTTAATAGGATTTCTTTGTTTTCGCCATCATTCGCGTCCAATCTGTCTAAAATCAAACTAACATCTCTAACTTAGCGACTTAGCGGATTCAGCTATATTTTCCATAGTAATAATTTGTAACAGAGCTGTATTTATAGCCATAACTCGGCCTCGCAAGTCATAAATTGTAACCGAGTATTATGCGCAGACACGGTCGCTGTGGTAATTTCATTAATCTCCGCTTAATTTATGCATAGTTAACTTAACCAATGGTTTAGTTAGATTGTAGAGCCTGTTTGTTCTAGGATAATGTAGTTTATAGGACTGAGCTGTGGTGATTCTATGCGATATCGAATCTATGATGAGATCTCTATATAAACTAAAGTTAGATGGCTCAGAGGATTAGCAAGTTGAAGTGGCAGTGGGCGAGGTGGCTCGAAGGACTGACCGCGTTGTCGAGGAGCATTTGAAAGCGAAGCTTAGGACGGCTCTCTAATAGATAGAAAGATGATCTTATACAGGTTGCTGAGAGCTGTTCGGTACAGCATAAGATAGCACTGGAAATCGATGGGGAAGGCGTATTTTAACAGGAAGTTTAAAGGTGTTACTTACACGTGTGCAAAAAATGGCTTTTGGTGTTACTTAAATGGCCTTATAAGGTGGAATATTTTGATGTTTTTATTTATTAATGATCTATGTAACATATTTTTATATTTTGTAATTTTTAAGCAATTTGCAAAATATTAAATACCAGCCAAGTGCGTGTCGGACTCGCGCACGAAGGGTTCTATACCATTATCAATAAAAAACGGCAAAAAAACATCATCAAAAAATCACGTTTCCTGTATGGAATTTAAAGTGAAAAATTTGAAATTTAAGGCTCCCCTTAAATGTAAGTTTTATTTTAATTCAATTTGTTTTTAAAGTGAATATATAACTAAATATTCTGTGAATATTTCAAGCGTCTACCTGTTTCCGTTATCAATAACAAGCAAAACTGAGCAAAAAAAATCACGTTTGTTGTATGGGAGCCTCCTCAAATATTTAATTTTGTTCCGTTTTTAGTATTTGTTGTTATAGCGGTAACAATACATCATTTGTAAAAATTTCAACTCTCCTACTATCACGGTTCATGAGATACAGCCTGGTGACAGACGGACAGACAAACAGACAGACAGCAGAGTCTTAGTAATATGGTCCCGTTTTACCCTTTGGGTACGGAACATTAAAAAAGTGAAAAATAAACCTTATGTTAAGATAAGTTAAGATAACTTTTTAGGGTAATAATAACACAGAAACAACATAACATTAAAATATAACTAAAACGGCAATATATTAGGAGACCTTATCACTAAGAGCTATTTCTTCCAGGCAACGTTTGTATTATAGCTCATACCAAAATCACTATATTTGTTTTGTAAAATAGATTTAATTCATAATCTTTTTATCGTTATTACCAACTTTATATCAGATTATTAAAATTACCACAACAGCGGCGAGGCAAAATATCAATGTAAATTTATGACTAGCGATGCCCGAGGATAGGTATTGGCTCGGCATTGTTATAAACTGTAAATAAATCTTCGTGTTTACAAACCAGATAACTTAAAAGGAAAATGATGACTTGTTCAATAAAGATAGATTTATTTCTAATAATGAATAATTCGAATAAATCTAAGTCTTTTTTGTGAATACGTTGTAGGAACAAGATGCTGGTGTTTAAAAGAGCGCTAGTTTCTGCCTCACAGTAAACGAACAGAACAAAGTAAAACATACTAGCAGGTGCAGACTAAATTTCAATGGCCACAACCAAAAACAACGTCTATCTAGAACAAACAGTCCAGTTAGGTAGGTCTAACTTCGAGAAAGAGGTCAGTCGAATCCAACTCGGCTGGGCAGCGTTCGGGAAACTTCATGACGTCTTAAAATAAAAGTCTTTGATCAGTGTGTGTTACCGCTGATACCAAGTATACCAGAAACGTGGTATTTCAGTATAAAATTCACAAAAAGGCTCAACAAGGTCGCTTTGTTTGCTATGGAGAGAGCTATTCTTGGTATTTCTCTACGTGATCGAATTATGCGGAGATTTGTAGGCGAAACAATAGAATAGTATAGAATAATGCGTTATTGTACACCAGGAATACTTAAAAAAACTAAATAGTGTAATGGGCGGCTCTATTGCTGAAAGCGATTATAACATGCAACCTTTGGATGGAAAGTAATGAGCGAAATGTATAATTACAAATGTTACCGATATAGTACAAAGAATAATAAAGCTGGCAGTGGAAAGAGCATATACGTTCAGCGACGGACGTTTTTTTGCGGATATGTTAAAAACAATTGAAAAATACCTACTACACAAATATCAATATGTCGAATAGGCAATTTCAGAATGCGAATTACGCATTCTGAAATTGCCTATTCGATATATTACCGGACTCATAGAGTTCCGTTTCAGAGTTTTGAAGGCAGCAAATTGTTTAATCACAAATTTCGACTGTATGTTACTAAAGAATAATTAATTAGAAATGTCATAACTACAAATGACCTATCTACTAATAAAATTAATATATTCAAGGTGTTTATTTGCATAAGCAAGTGTACTACAACAAGGTCTTAAAAACAAGGGGTCTTACCACAAAAAATATTAAACACTTTAAAAAAATTCTGTACAAAAATTAGTAAGAAATTTTTTATATACTTTTTACTTACGAGCATCGCAAATTACTGAGGGCACTTTTTTACAATAACGCTATTATTATAAATGTGAAAGCTTGTTTATTTGTTTGTTTGTTACTTAATCATGTCGTAATTGCTCGACCGATTTCGGTGAAATTTGGTGTTGATAGATAACGGCCTGGAATCAAACATAGGCTACCTTTTGTTGACAAACAACGCGTGCGAAGCCGCGGGCGGCAAGCAATAAAAAATAATTACACAATAAAATAAACTTAGCCATTAATATTTTAACGTTATAGTCCCTTCGTGTACATGTAGAATATCTATGTATTTTAAAATAAAGTAAATTATTACTTCGATCATATTTATGGTATATAGGCTTTTTTCACCCGATTGTCATAGATAAAACATAGATTAAATTTTTTGTTAGAAAAATTTATTTTATTACAAACACTAGCTGCTGCCCGCGACTTCGTACGCGTTACGCTACTAAATGTGTAAGTAATTTAGAAATAAAGCTAAAGTCGCTGTTGCAACTTGACTTAACACCCCATTTGTATCCCATGGGACCTGATATATGAGATTAAAAGTAGCTTATATGTTAATTCAAGTCATAATCGACGTACATACTAAATTTTATCGAAATGGGTTACGCTGTTACGACGTGATTGATAACAAACAAACAAATAAATAAACAAACATCCAAACATATATTATTAGTGTGATTAATTTAAAAAAGTTTCGTTTAATGAGTGTACATAGTTGGCGGTTGTATCACACTAATCACATTAATATTATAAATGTGAAAGTTTGGATGTTTGTTTATTTGTTTGTTACTCAATCACGTCGTAACGGCTGAACAGATTTCGATGAAATTTAGTATGTACGTAGATTATATTCTGGATTACCACATAAACTACGTTTTATCGCATAAATTAGTTCCGTTGGAATAAAAATGGGGTGTCAATTCAAGTTGCAACAGCGAGTTTAGCTTTATTTCTAGGTTACCTACACATTTAGGAGTGCAACGCTTATGATATAATCTCTAACAGATAACTTTAGAATGTCTTACCTAACAGTACATTTCGATTTTCAAAATAAAACCTATTACGCCTATAAGTATTTTTCCGAGTATATAATACAAAAAAAGAAAAATCTAATAAACACTTTTGTGCGCGAGCAACTTAGTAAACTTACTTACTAAAACCTTTATTTTATTTCAGAACTGCACCACACAGAAAAACAAAAAGCAGGGAGAATGACGGTTTTTACATCAGAGAAGGCGTAGGTAAGTTTAAATACTCATTTGAATACAACTTTGAGAAAGGTTATATAAGCCTGGGTTGCACAATGATAGACGTAATAAGCGACTAAACATGTTTAATATATTCAACACCAAAACAATTAAGCTTACTTAGTGACAATTATTAAACAAGGTTTTATTAACTGGCAATGTATGTGTTATTGTCCGGGGTGGAATCATGCAACTGAATTTTTAACCCGTTTCCCTCATCCAATTGAGCTGAAATTTGGAATACATATACAACTTTGGTGAAAATGCAGTAATATGGTACCGTGGAGGTGGTCTAATGATGGAGACGGATGGATCGAATCGAAAATTCTGAATGGATTATAGTTGGACTACTAGTGTTTGGGCTCCAAACTTTAGATCGAGTTCCAAACGTCGAGATCCGTAGAAACGAAGGTTCATGACGTTGGGAATCGAGTTATGAAGCTCAAATGGTCTTGGGCGGGACATTTGACAAGACGTGGTGATGACTGGTGGAGCAGGGTAGCAACTGAATGGGGTCCGAGGAATGGCTGTAGAAGGGTAGGACGTCCAGCAGCGAGATGGGTGGACGACATCGTTATAGTCGCGGGCCGTCAATGGGTGAGACTAGCGCAGGATCGTGGCGGATGGCACAAACTTGGGGAGGCCTATACCCAGCAGTGGGTGAAGTCGGGCTGTGGATAATGATGATTAGTGTTTGGGCTCATTTGAATCTGCTTGCGGTTCCGATTATGAATTTTATAAAAGCTTATTTTGATAAAAGTCATTTTTCAACAAAAAAACTTTTTAATATATGGATTAGGCACTTAAACGATATCGTGTGTGTGTTTGTGTATGAGTATTGATATTTATATTTCCTATATTTAATTACTTTTCTCATTCTAAGGTTTATCTACGTTACCTGTTTATATATTACCTATTAATCTCTAACTTTATCTGCAGAAACTTATAATTGGTTTTCTTAAAATAAGCAGCATTTCTGATTGTTAATTATCTACTCAAATATCTTTTTTGTAACCTAGCTGTGAGATTTCTAAAATTTTTAAAAATAAAATAATATTAAAAAATGACATATTTGTATGATTTGACAAATAAATCATACTTAGCCACTAAATATATGTACCTTCAGGCATCGTTGCACAAGTCGTCCTAAGATATACTGTGTAGTTTATCTGTGGTAATAAGGATTTCTGTGGCCAATGAGATGTCTTCTTATGTTAATAGCTAGTAATAGTGGAAGCGGGGTAGACGTATAATTGATATAGCGAATCGAGATCTCCATATCAACTTGGGCAAATCGGCGTTGTATGTATGTACGTTTGTTTATTCGAGGATAAATTTTGATACGTTTATCCGATCATCGTGAAATTTGGTACATAGGTAGGCAGTGATGACACAATTTTGTTTGTGTGACTGTGTGACTAAATGAGCTAAAATTGTAGGGAGGTTATTGAGATATTGGGGTTCAAGAGGTGTAAAACAAATCAAAATGGAACTATCCGATCAAATGACACGTTTAATATAAGATCTTTAAGAGTACATTTCGACGCCATTTATTAGCCATAATAAAAACTAAACTTTGATAAAATTCACAGGGTACACCAGTGACCCCACAGTGCTAAAATTAGGTATGCGTGTAGCTTTAGTGGCACAAATATAGGGAAAAGTTTGAAATCCAGAAATATTGCAATTTCTACCCCAAATAAACCAAAATACACGAGCTCCCGTTACCTTTAATTTGAATGAAACTGTAGGTCAAGTAATTTGGTTAATATTTCGTTGCACTATTTTGAGTTTTTAGTCAAAGATTACATATAATATATACGCCTTGGGACGTGAGTCTCCCATAAAAATAAACATATCACAGTTCGGGGCGAACCACTAGTAATAATAATGATAGTTACCTTTACAATCGTAACGCTCTTGGCAGAGCGGTTGTAGTCAACATGTTGTATCATTATTTTTGGGGGCAGATGCCTACACGCCTCGAGATATCTCGCCATTTGTCTGTTGACGGACATTCTCGTGCATTCATGCAGTTGGCCGCCTGCTGCAGCTTTTATTTGATCGGTCCACCGCATGGGTGACCTTCCGCGCGGTTTGATGCCCTCCACTCGTCTTTGTACGACAAGACGCTCAATAGAGTCAGTGTCCCGCCTTGAGACGTGGCCGAAGAACTTCAGAATGCGATATAATAAAAATTATATAAATAAATTTATATAAAAAAATATTACTGGACATTTCACACAGCGCTATCTAGCCCCAAATTAACTAGAGCTTGTACTATGGAAACCAGACAACTGATATAATACATAGGTATATACACGTTTTTGTCAATACATACGTATAATATATAGAGAAACAACCAGACCCGGAACAAGTATCTGTAGATTATGCAAACATTACACACTACCTACTGCGTCTCAGCTGGCTATTCGCTAACAGCACAACAGAGATTGTTGAAAAAAAATATATGTAAAGAAATATAAAAGAAATAAATAAATTAAGCCGGTATTTCTAAAAACTTCTTAGTGTCTAAGTTTATGTGTTCTATTCCGTACACTTTGGCCTCCTCCATACGGTTCCTCTGTGCTAGACGAGTCCAAATTCTTCCCGCTGCATCCACAACATCGTCGCATCACCTTCTCCTCGGCCTGTCTCTCGCTCATCTAGCATCTCATGGGTATAATGATATACTATACTAATAATAATTTTATTATGTCACAATTATAATGAGAGGTAAATGTGTGATAAAATCAGCAAAAATTGACTTGATAACGTTTTTTAAATCTATGAACGCCGGCTGTACGAACGAAAAAGTGTCACGTTCTGCCTGGGCCGAGCGTTTAAGCGAGAGCGCGGAACAAGCGATAGAGAGGCACGATCGGCCTAAGCGTTCTGCTTGTGACGCATCTGTCTCTCTTCCACATTCCACGGACACATTGAAAACATATTCGTAAATCGAACTAACTTCTGCACAGAATGCACCAACCTAGATTTCGTTTTTATTGTTTCGCAGAATGTGTGAAAAGTAGAGTATTCTCCTCGTGGATAAAGCTGTCTGCATTTTGGACGTAATTAGGTCCCTTTCTTTCTTTGACGACCTCCGTGGTGCAGTGGGCGAATAGCCGGCTGAGACGCAGGAGGTAGCGGGTTCGATTCCCACTGCGGAACAAATGTTTGCATGATCTACAGATATTGGTTCCGGTTCTGGTTGTTTCTCTAATATTATAAGTATGTATTTACAAAAAAAAGAAGCATATAAGTATTCTATCAGTTATCTGGTTCCCATAGTACAAACTCTGCTTAGTTTGGGGTAGATAGCGCTGTGTGAAATGTCCAGAAATATTTATATATTTATTTCTGTACTCAGGATTCTAGTAACTATCTCGCTCCGCTCGTGAGTTAACTCTATACTCCTTCGTTACGTTTGGGCTTTAATATAGCGTCTGTGACGAAAGACACTGCTTTATCCCCTTGTTTAATAATCTAATATTGTGTTTGCAGAAATATCTTTTCTCATTTCAGGTGTTCATTTTGTGATGAGGAGTAAACGAGATTTGGGTTCCAATAACATTCATATCACACACCACTTTAGTGATAAAATCGTGACCCCTGGCGAAGATGTAAGTTTTTCCTTACCTCATTAGTAGGTATTCTTATAAAAAGAAATATATTTTTAGCCAATTTTTTAGGTACTTCTACGCTTCTTTAATATTATTAGTGGAAGCTCGATATACTTTTTTTAACATAGTTAAAAAACAAAGTAGCTTTTAGCCTTATATTTTTTGATATTAGTCACGTTTATACTGCGTGTCACCGCATTTACGACATTAAGGTAAGTAGGGCTGATGGCTAGTGTTGTTGTAAAATAGTTTATTTTCAAATGCATTACCATGAACTTTTTTAATTTTATATCTAACTCAATTTAAAATCCTAAAATATCAATGAAACAGCCTGTATAAAATAGGAAACCAAATCATATTCATTCATTATTTTTTTTTCATTTTTTTTTATTGATGATAGCCAAGCGCTTGAGCACTACCTCACCTTATGGTAAGTGAAGGTGTGATCGAAGATGGAGCACGCTTGCCTAGAAAAAACCTATTTACTCTGGACTTGAAGACTCCAAGATTATACTGTTAAACTGACTAAGCGGCATCAGCGCAAAAGTGCCGCGCATATAAGTTAATAATTGTTTATTGGAAATGTATCGATTACTGGATAAATATTCAAGCTACTGTTATAAAAAGAATCTCTTAAATCATTTACTATGATTCTGCATATGTGTTTTAAATTCATGTCGTGAATGCAGTGACAGACTGTATAAACTATGTAATATTGGACAGTTCCCTCGTAATTTTATCTTCAGCCAATTTTTAAACAGTATAATCAATCCACATATATTTTGAAAATTACTCTGTCTCTCTGTCTGTTACGTTTATATGACTGAAAGGCTTCGCTGGTTTCAATGAAATTTGGTAAAAAGATAGATTATGACCTGGATTACGATATAGGATACTTTTCGTCACAGACCATTGTTTCTTGTGTTCTGTGCTTTTCCTCGCGTGCGAAGCTGCGTGCAAAAGCATGTACTTAGATATATATTTGCATCACCTTTCAATGGTTTCAAAGGTGGCATTGACAGGCAGCGAGATTATATCGATTTTTTTTATTTATATACGTAGTTTTAATTAGTTTTGAAATTTGTTACCAGTTATATATAGATCAGAGGACACAAAAACAAAAATTGTTTGTTTATTATTAGATTCAAAATGCTGGTTACACATTGATTCTATGATGTTTTAAAACATATACTACATTTAGTTTTATCCAGACAGCAGGTTCTCGATAACGTGGGTTCGTCAAAAGTATAATTCACCATACAAGCAAAATAAAACAATAGCCGTATTCCTTATGAATTCTCGCCAAGTAAGAACCTCGAGCGTTGTGAATGAGCAGACTAGTTTGGATTGTAACCAGCTTGCGTGCTTAGAATACATGAGACTTTTTATAAATTTTAGACTAAAACTTCCGTTGGTCAGTTGAAGTTTTGTGATATGGTTAGTTATTTTTTTACAAGCTTTTATTTAACATGTTTTTATGTTTGTCCGGGTGGAATCTTTAATCAGATAATCTTTAACTGATTGAGCTGAAATTTGGTACAAAGTTTTATTTTGGATGACAATGCATGCTTAGCTATGTGACGTCATTCTAATTCCAATATGACGGATCATCCAAGATGGCGGACTAGTTATTTTTTCTGCACTACCACGGTATGGGTATCAAATGAAAGGGCTTGCTGAGGAGAACACGAAAACTAATAAAATGTCACATTAAATCCAAAATATGGGGGACCATCCAAGATGTCTATACCAATATTATAAAAAGGCAAAATTTGTTTGTTTGTATTTAATAGGCTCCGAAACTACTAGACCGATTTAAAAAAATATTTTACTGTTGGGAAGCTACACTGTCCTTGGGTGACGTAGGCTACTTTTTACCAAACTGTGCAGAAGGAGGGTAATTTTTTATTGAAAAACTACGCATAAAATGCTGCGGATTAGTCAGCTAGTATACTATAAATCAATATAGTATTTTTCAAACTTTCGCGATCACTGTACATAATTATTGATTAAAACGGGTATTTATCGCGTATGTACCTTTTTTATTTGTTATCCCGACGTTTCGGCTGTGTTGCAACAGTCATGGTCTCGGGCTGAAATAAAAAAGGTACATACGCGATAAATACCCGTTTTAATCAATAATTATATAAATCAATATGTTGAGACCTCTAAGATAACAGAGGATGTTTTCTGATTTAATGAAGTCAATAACAGTTGAATTTGAACTAAAGTATGCCTTGGTCAACTTCATACTTGACTTGTGTAATTTGGCGAGATAGGCATCAACAGCATTGGTTTGCAATCTATCTAGGAGAAGATTATTGCTATAAAGCCCAATATGGAAACGGACAAAATACCTATAACTTGTGCTTACAAATTCAATTTTTGATGGGTTTGCTTCCACGGCGTGCCGTGCGTGCATTTCGGCTTATTTGAACCTGCTTGCGGTTCTGATTATGACATATAAAATCTTTTTTTAAAAAAGTAATTTTTCAACACAAAACTTATTTAATGTACATTTAAATGTTTAGAAGTATCTGGAAACCATTAAGATTTGTGCTGGTGTTGTGGTGGTCTTACATTAACAGCAAATTTTTAGACTTCAAATTACTTTGAAAGATGGCTGTCTATCAAAATAGGTAACGTAGGTAAAAACTAAATACATACGGAGGTGATAACTGTAACACAAAATGATAGCAATAAAATTTATATTAATTATAAATAAGCAGGTAAGCAGGAATTAGCAATTACATAAGAAAAAAACCAAACAATTGCGAGTTGGACTCGCCTACCGAGGGTTCCATACAAATATGACCGCACATACCGTTGACTTAAGACTATATTTTTTATGATTTAATTAAAAATGTATAGTTTTCAGATTTTTACCTGTACTTGTAGTAAGAAACAAAATTACTCTCCAAATTTCATAGTTCTAGATCAACGTAAAGTACCCTATAAATTTTGATTCCCTTAATAGTGTCGAAATATACGTTTTTTGCAGCATAAACGGGATTATCTTTTTTTTACGTTAACTTAGAAATTAGTTTTTTGCAGCTTCAAGGGACTCCAGATTTAAGTATATGGTTTTAATTTCAACTCTATGCCATTACGCGTTCCCAAGATAAAGGATCTTGACAGACAGATGGATAACAAAGTGATCCTATAAGGGTTTCGTTTTTTTCCTTTTGTGGTACGGTACCCTTAAAGGAGTTCTATTCTTTACTACTAGTGATCTGTATTTCCTTACAACTACCACCTAGGGGTCTTCAAGTCGCGGGTAAAAAGGTTTCTTTTAGGCAAGCGAGTTCCATCATAGACTGCATCATTGCTTACCATTAGGCGTGGTCAAAATCAAGCCTATGAAATATTGACACCAGCGTGCAGAACGATCTCTAAACGTATTTAGTGATAATAATAAATTTGATGTATTAAATCATATTTAGCCACTATATACGTTTACAAACGTTGCGCCAGTCGCCTTTAAAAAATAATAATATATATATATATATTTTTGTATTTGCAGGTAAGTTTACAATGTACAGCAACAGCAGATAGACCACCGAGGTTTATTTGGGAAAGGGATGGAGTTGTTCTATCTCCTAATACGGATACAAGGTAAATAAAACATAATGTTTTATTACTGCAGTGAACTAACGGGTGAAAATAGCCTGCAGCAGCTTGACTAATATATATGCACGTGTTTGTAATTAGCTCAAAACTTGCAGGCCATTTTGACTGCAATGGTCATTTCATACAGACCTCTGTACCCATTGCTGAGACTATGGCTTCTAGACATGTATACATTCTTGACTATTTTAAAAACTTTCTTACTTATCTTCTTCATATTTTACTAGCCTGTACTCCACTGCTGGGCAAAGGCTTCCCCCTCATCCTTCCACTTATCACGGTCTAGAGCCAGATCCCTTTGGAAAACGTGCAAGTCGTCGCTCATTTTTAGGCCTTGCTCAGCCTTGCTTTTCGTCTTTAGGTATCCATATGCTTGTGAACTTGGCCCACCTATTGGGTTGCATACGGGAGACATGATCCGCCCAGTCCCATTTCAGTTTTGAAGCCTTAATGTCCACGTCAGCGATGCCGGTCTTCGAGTGCAGCAACTGATGATGTGGACTGCTCAGTTTCTAAAACATCTACGTGATGTTTCAGAAACTGTGTATCCGAAATATTGTTTCTCAATGAATACATGGCTTTAGTATAAACGCTGAGCCATATTCATTTATCGGCAGATAACTAATTAGTATTCTATTGTTGTCATTTACACAGTGTGCTTATATATTGTGAAGAAGGTTACGGGCTTACTCGCTGTGTCTTTGCCAGCTAATTGACCACTGCGCCGATATATAATTATATCGTAACAAATAAAAAAAAATTCTATTATCTGCTTCCCCAAATTTAAACCTTGCGTAGTTTAGCGCTAGATAGCGCTGTGTAAAATGCCCTGCATTATTTATTATTATTATGTGTTTGCAGTTATAAAAAAAATATATATATTATACATATTGCTGGACATTTCACACAGCGCTATCTAGCTCCAAACTAAGCAGAGCTTGTACTATGGGAACAAGATAACTGATAGAAATATAAATATTTTTTTGTGATAACATACTTATAAGTAATAGAAAAACATCCAGACCCGGAACATATATCTGCAGATCATGCAAACATTTGTTCCGCGGCGGGAATCGAAACCGCTACCTCCTGAGTCTGAGCCGGTTATTCGCCCACTGCGCCACGGAGGTCGTCAGTTTCTGCGTATTTGTTAATTTGTGTTGATATAAAATGTATCGATTTACACTATTTTACCAGGTACACACTAGGTCAAATGATGTCACCATCAGGGGTCGGTGTGGTGTCACAACTAAATATATCAAGATCGAGGGTGGAGGATGGAGGCCTCTACTCTTGCTTAGCCTTTGAAGGAGAGACCAATGTTGGGCATACGGCTAGGATCGATGTTTTTGGTAAGCTTTTATCTGAACTTCTGAATAGCTTACTGACAACTAAGCAGAAAAAACCGATGAAAGATGCGAAAGAATTGCGGTCACGAAGTGAAACCATAACCTTGCATAAATGCTCTACGCGACTACGAAGCTCTACGAATGCGTAGCACTAGCTACGAATTCGTAGAGCTTCGTAGTCGCGCCTAACACATCAACAAACGACTTGTCATTTTGGGTAAAGTTCTACGAATTCGTAGCAATATCTACAACAAATACTCGTATATTTTTTCTACAAATCCATACTAATAATCGGAGCAGAGCTACGTATTGGCAAAATATGAGTTTACTTTAAAGGAATGATGAGAAACAGAAATGTTGGAATAACTGAACATTTCAGGTCCACCTTACATCAGAACGCTGCCTCCGATCAAAGTTCAGAGCGGGGAGGCTTTGAAATTGAGATGTCCTTACTACGGATACCCTATCAGGTAAAATAAAACACGAGTATGAATTTCATATCTAACAAGTACATTTCTTTTTAATTAAACTACTGCAGAAAGTTGAAAAAATCACAAAATTTATATAGGACCACCCATAAGGTACTAAAAAAGGATCATTGAAATCGAATGATGTGGTATTAAATTGATTACCTCCTGAAATCGGTTAAAAATCGCAAAAAATGTCGTTCGTGATACTGAGACAAAATATACATCGGATTTGGTCAGATAAATTGGGTTTGCCATTCAATTTATTTCGCGGCTATGAGAGATTAGTAATTATAATAATTTGGACGCTGTAAATGCGAAACCGTTGCGGTTTAATCGGTCCATTGGGAACCAAGAGCTAACATCATTCCATAAACCTCTGTATTCGGTTCATATTTGGCTTGCGCAAGTATGACCATGTCTCTGATTCTCGCGCAAAGCTCAATTGGCTCCCCACCGACTTTGCCGGAATACACACATACTATCCCTTTCTTACCGAGCGTTTTGAGTTTCTCCACCAGGTTAATAATCGCAATTTGTGTTCTTCAGATTCCCTCCAACTTATAACTCCTGTCCATACGACAGAGTTTTATGGTCGATCCTTCACTGTAACAGCCGTACGATTGTGGAACGCTTTGCCCCTCTTTATAAGAACATCTAAGTCTATTAGTAGTTTTACGTACACACCCATTATCTGTTCCTGTGCTGAAGCTGTACTTCATCATAACCATTTTTATAGTTGCATATTTTGTTTTATTATAATTAAATTTGTGTTATTACTAGTATTTTAGGTTTATAGTATGTAGGTATGTTGTTAATTTTATATAGATGCACCGCCGTCATGTGATACATTATAATCCTATCCCTACAAAGGTTTGTCTGGAAGAGATCGCTTTTACCGCCCATTGTACTAAATCTATTTGTAAAAATTATGTTCTGTATTTAACTTTGGTGTACAATAAAGAGGTATCTTATCTTATCTTATAATTAGCAAATTACCATTTTTATTTGCTAATTTTGAAAGTTACGAAAAAAATCTTTTAATATAAAAACAATCTCTCTTCTTATTTAAGAGCTATCTTGTCAGTACAACTGATGATTTTCTTCCAATCGTCTCTTTATAACTAATCTTTTTTACCTCTTTAAACGATGTTTTCCTTTGTTTGGCTTGTCTAGTTTATTTACGACTTTCCTCTTACTCGTTTTTTAGAATTCCGTACCCAAAGGGTAAAACAGGACCCTATTACTAAAACTCAGCCGTCCGTCTGTCTGTCTGTCCGTCTGTCCGTCTGTCGCCAGGCTGTATCTCATGAACCGTGATAGTTAGTTGAAATTTTCACAGATGTATTCATATTAAATATATGTATTTTTGTTGCCGCTTTATCAATAAATACTAAAAACAGAATAAAATAAATAGATTACGGGGGATCCCATACAACAAACGTGATTTTATTGCTCGTTTTTGCTCGATATTGATAACGGCAACAGGTAGACGCTTGAAAATTAGAAAGAAATAATTAAAATAATTAATACGGAACTTTTCGTGCGCGAGTCCGACTCACACTTGGTCGGTTTCTTGTATATTTATTATGAAATATTAAAATATGTTGTTTTCAGTAAACTAGAATGGGAGCACAAATCGAAAAAAATCGTTAGTTCGATATTTCCACTACACAATCGATATAAAAGAACATCTAATAGCAATACAAAGAATGTAAAAAGAAGAAAAAAACGACAGATCTTCGAGCCCGGAGAAGATGGAGTGTTGAATATAGCAAAAGTGCTGAAAGAAGAAAGCGGAGAGAGCTACACATGCATAGTTTATAGCCCTTCTGGAGAAATGGCCAGAAGGTAATGATATCTAGAAAACTATTTTGGTAAAGGGCTGAAAATAGGCCCGATAAATTTGTGTGACTGTTTATTGAGTTCAGTAGAATTCTATTTAGCTAGCTTTGGTCTATGCAGTAATGAAAAGTGACACTTGTTTAATTATCTTTAACTTAATATATTTCAGATCATTTGAAATTCAAGTTGTTGAAGCTCCAGAATTAGATGAACTACGTGTTGGGACAGGATTAAAGGAAGGACAAATAGTTCAAATTACATGCAACATTGTTGGTGGTGATCCACCGATTTACTTCTCTTGGTTGAAGGATGGAAAAAAGATGCCTACCAGCTTGAAAGTAAGTAAATACAATTAAAACATTAATACCAAATTGGTATCTAACGGTATCTATTTATAAACAACAAGTATATAATAGACCCTAGTATTGGTCCTTGTGGTAACCCTTTTTGTTCTACAGATTACAGAACGGAGTTCCGAGTTATTCAGCGTCTTGATCATTAAACGGGTATCGTTGGAGCATTGTGGGAAATACACTTGCATTGCCACTAACCATGTTGGGAAGGTCAACCAGACTGCAGATCTTTTTATTAGTGGTGAGTCTATCAAAGGCTTTCTGAATTTCCAGTTATATTACATCCGATATTTTGTATTTCTGAAGCTCTAAAACTGTGTTCATTTATATTGTTTACCTATTTAAACCGTTTAGAATAACGACAATACAATGTATGGTTGTGGTGCCTGACCGATTAATAAATGTTAAGAAATGAGTATTGACCAAGTAACGCAATAAATTAAACCTGCACTTTGATTGTACTTTCAGTGGCACCCAAATGGATGGAGGAGCCTTCAAACACATCACTGTTGTTGGGACAGAGAGGAGTGGTGTTTTGCAATGCCAACGGCTATCCAACTCCTCAAATACATTGGATGAAAAGAGATGGTTAGATTTATTTTACAATAGTTAAGAGTTTTGTGGTGGATCAAATATTGCGCTATCATTAGAAAGCAATGGCATTAAGGTGTTCACTATTTTATTTGTAAATGTTTTGAAAATACAATTGTGAATGTATGAATAAAACTTCTAAATTTCACAAAACAGAAATAAACTGTATATAGGCGGCACTAATGATAAATAGCTTCTTTTCCAGTTATTTTTTGTGTAATGCCAACAAACAGTTATTGTCTTGCTATTCACAACCTCTTATTTTTAAAATATTTCGCTATAAAACTTTAATTATACGACTACGTTTGTTTTCAGCTACTCTTGGCATTTGGAGGCCAGTCTTAGACTTGGCTGGTGGTGGAGTGATGAGCTTCCCCAATGGTACCCTTATCATTGAAGTGGTCTCACTCTCAGATGAAGGAATGTACGCGTGCAATGTAGAGAATGGCGTGGGTGATGCTTTGAATAAGAATGTGTGGATCAGTGTAAATAGTAAGTCATAACATAAGTTAAAAGTAGTAAATGTGTTTGGAATTTAAAATTTTACAAACTGCCGGTCCTTTATTCTTATACTGTTTTTTTTCCGTGTAATATATATTTACTTCGTCTTATTAAGGGCGCACTATAGCTGGGGAGATGATAAATGGCATAATGAGAAATAATGTTTTGTTCAACAAATTCTGTGCTTTCAATTTCTAATTCATATATGTTATAATTATTGATACGGGCTATAACGCCTGTTTTGTGAAAACACGATTCTTTAAAAAAAATCCTTAGAAAAAAAATCCAATGACAACTCCAAAATTATCTTAAACCCGTTTTTATGCGATGAATACTTCAATTTAGATCTTGAAACTTTATACAGTAATTCTAAACAACATAAATAAGTGCACCTGTGTTTTTATTTTTTTAAAATGCCTTTTAACTTTACCATAAAATGAAAATACCTAAGTTTTGCACAAATCAAACCTTTCGCTTCGGACTCCCGGTCCTCGATTCAGTCTGGCTTCGGCTTTCAGACGGGGTACCCGTGACGCTTGTCGCTCCATACGATCACGTAATTCTTAGGTAGATTTTTTTTAGTTGGTTTTTGTAAAGACGCAGTAATGAGAAATAAGCACAACAAGAAAATGAAGGGACTGGATGATAAAAAACTGGTTAATATTATGAACCATGGTGAGATAGGACGTGCAGTGGCGCGGAGAAGCGGGGGTGAAATTCGAGTTTGGGCTGAAGTAAAGTCAACTCTTAATTATGAAGTGACGTTTGGGGTTTTGAATAATTAAACTGCAATAAATCTTATCTTTTCAACTTAAATGCCTTTCCATTGTGTAGATTTAAGTATTTGTGAAAATTGATTTATTTTAATTATTTTCATAAGTTCGGTGTGGTATTATGCTGGTAAAGGCTCACAAATCACCATTTTGTGTGGTCGGTAACACTAATAATACTGTACATGATAATTCCCGTTTAATACAGGGACAGCCTAATTAATAATAATTATGTATATTACACATTCAAAAACTGTACTGGTTCAGAACTGTACTTTTCATAAGAGACCATATCATTATAAAAGTTCATTTAATTGTTATCATATTTTTTTATTATATTATTTTTTTATGTTATTTTTTGGAGGATTTGGAATCCAAATTAATTCACAATTAATTTATTTGAAGTCTTTGTTTTTAAATTTTACGATGATTTTTTTAGAACCAGTACATTTCGACTCAGTGGGATCAAATGTCACGACAAAAATAGGGTTACCAGTCACACTTACCTGTCGACCTTTAGGTGACAACCCTATACGGATTAAGTGGGCTCTCAATGGAAAACCTATCGATTTTTCATCGGCCAGGTGAGAAGTTTTATAGTTATTAGAAAGAAAGGTCAAGTATTTGGAATAACCCCTACTCCCTACTTCGTAGTAAAAAAGAGTCCTACGTACATAAATTATTATGTGAATTAAATGCGCTTACTGTAAATAATCTCTCCTTGCCAATTTAACAAATGGCAGAAAATAGTTTAAACGCCATCTATAATTTATTAAGAAAACTAAAAGGACCTTCACGAGACAAGAAGCAATTTCTATCAAATACCTCGCCCTGCTAAACCAGCCATCACGTAGTTTTAGCTTAATTCTACAGATGGCGCTGTAAAGTTGTGTACGCGTGTTTTTAGAGTAAATGTTAATCTGTGAATAACCGTCTCCGATATTAAGCAGTTTTGTTAGTGAGTTTGTTCAAATATACCCTTTTCTACCCTGTAAAATGCTGGACTAAAAATAGTTTAATTACTATAGTAATTAAGTCTACTTTTGCAGAGTATCAATATCGGAAACTATGGCCCACAATGGATTAAACAGTATTATCAATTTAAACTACGTGGAGACCAGAGACGGAGGAAACTATGAGTGTCGGGCCAGTAACCCCTATGGCGTAGCAATGTTCAATATAAATTTGTATATTCTTGGTGAGTTAAAAATTATAAATGGTCTTTACTAGTCATCAATCATTTTTTCAGCCCTAGAATATACACTGCTGAACGTAAGCCTCATAGATTTACAGAGTGACCGATCTTGTGCGGTCTGCCTGCACCCAACAGTTACTAGCCACCTTTAACAGGTCCGCTTTCCATCTAGTGGGCGGCCGTCCTTCGCTGCGCTTTCCAGTGCGTGATCTTCACTCGAGAACTTTTCAGCCCCAACGACAGTGCCAGATTAAGCAAGAGCGAGGCCCGTAGCAGATTGTATCGAAGGGATCTTGATCTGTTATAGGTTTTTAAGTATAAAGTGGCGGAAGTGGGCTAGTTTGGGGGCCCCTTTTGTGCGGACCCCGTAGCAAATTCTACCGAGGGGCCCTTGATTTGCTATTAGTTCATAAGTATAAAGTGGCGGGGTTGGATACGCGGGGCCCCTTTTTGTGCAGGGCCCGTAGCTATTGCTACTCTTGCTACGTGTTAATCCGGCACTGCCTAACGCCCGTCAGTTTTTTTTTTAACTATATAAATCATCGTTTGACCACAATCTCACCTAAAGGTAAGCGGTGATGTGGTCTAAGATGAAGCACGAATATCTAAAAGAAACCTATTCGCTCTTACCTTAAATAAGCCCGGATTGTATTCTTTAGCGAAAACAGATGACTGCAAAGTGTTCCATACCATAGCTGTGCGCATCAAGAACGTAGAACCAAAACGGTGTGTGCGAATGGGCGGTATATCAACTAGGTACGGATGGTACTGAGCCGTGCGCCTGCTTGTCCTTTGATGGAAAGGAGATGATGACATCACAACGTAAATTTACTGGGCACATTTGCCGAAATGTATTCTGTAAAAGATTCATAGGCTTGCATCTATTCTAGCTAGTTCCTTGAGATATGTGCCTTGCCTACTGCCACTTCAGCTTGCTAATCCTTTGTACTATGTCGGACTTGGTTAGTCTACAAATCTCCTCATTTCTGATTCAATCTTGTAGAAAAACAATAAGCATAGTCCTTTTCATAACAAGCTGAGCGACCTTGAGCTTTCTTTTTTGTTGAAATACATGTATACTTTCTAGAATCAAGAACACTTTTGAATGCTCTGAATCGAGCAAATGTGTTCAAGGAAAATACATTTTTTTTTCAATATACTCCAAAGATTAGTTCTTAATTAAAATATAGTCACCATCATTATAATTCGTCTACTGCATATCGTCCACAAAACTCCCACATACATTTTCAGAATGATAGATCTTGTGCGGTCTGCACCCAACGGCTCCCAGCAACCTAACTTTGAACTCCAATTATTTTATTTATTCCAGAACCTCCAACTCCACCTCACGACCTACAAACAGACGCAGTGACCAGCAAAAAAGCTCGGCTTTCCTGGCGGGATACCAGTGCCCACGTCCAGTATTACACTATGCAGTATACTGCCAATGACTTTCTGATGTGGGATAGTGCGAAGACCATCAATATAACAAGGTATGAAACTTTTCAATCACACTAATATTATAAATGCAAAAGCGGCTTAAACGATTTCGATGAAATTTAGTATGTACGTAGAATATAACCTGGATTAACATAAAGGTTTCTTTTATCTAAGAAATTAGGTCCCATAGGATACAAATGGGGTGTCAAATCAAGCAACAGCAAGTTTAGCTTTATTTCTAGGTAACCGACACATTTAGTAGTGTAACGCGCACGAAGTCGCGGGCAACAGCTAGTACAATACACATAGTAAGTAAAAAAGTTTACTTAGCTCAGCTTGCACAACGATCCCTAAACGTATTTAGCGACTAAATAAGTTTAAATTTGACGTATTAATATGTTTTGATAACTCTCTAAATCATATTTATTCACTAGGGACGACTCGCGACAACGATACTTAAACGTAAGTAGTTGCTAATTATGATTTAAGGAGTTGGCAAATCATAAAATACGTCACATTCAAACATGTTTAGTCACTAAATACCTTTAAGGATCGTTTTGTACGCCAGTCTAAGAATATGATCATTGAGAGAGAATAAAACGAGCTTTTTATGAATATCAAGACGATTTTGAGTACCAATATTGTAAATTCGAAATTAACTCTCTCTGTGTATGTGTAAGTATGTTTGTAACGTTTCCAATGCTAAACGCGTGAACCGATTTCGATATTTACAATATTAGTGGGCAGTGCACAAAGCTCAAAGAACTGACGGACGTTGGGGCAGTAAGGTTCTCGAGTGGAGACCACACACTGGAAAGTTCAACGAAGGACATCCTCCCACTCGATAGAAAGACGACCTGTTACAGGTTGCTGGGAGCCGAAAAAAGTTTCAAACAAAATAGAAAAAAAAGTAAATAGTACAAATGCACGGACTTATCGCTTTGTAGGGACTTATTTCTATCAGATAATTTTTGTATGAAGAGGATATAGGTACGAATGATCAAATATTTTTTTAGACAAACTAACGACTTACGCCAAAGCATAGAACTTCGAGACCTGCAACCAGCGGTAGACTACAGAGTACGCATCGCTTCAGGGAATCAGGTGGATTTGAGCTCCTACACTCAGCCGGTGCATTTTACTACCCAGCAAGAAGGTAAATCATTATTATAAAAAAAAACATGTAATTAAATGATCATTTTAAATTTTTGCAAAAACAGCAAGCAAAATAACATAAACGATCATCTTTTTTAATGATTGATCCTCATTTAGTAAGAAATAAAATTATTCAAACAAACGACACTTTAATCTGTTCAGAGCTACGCAATATTATTGAGATGTAGAAAGGAGACCGGAGGGACAATCGCCCATACAACACGTACTACCAAGATAATTTCTAATTGGAGCATATTTCTACCTTAATAAGGTATTATTTTAATTTGAATAGTATGTATTTATCTAGGTTCCCAACCATATATTAGATCAAAATACTTACCTAAAATGAAATAGAATCGCATCGCATTCTGCATGTTTTTACGTCATAAAAGACCTGTTTTCAACCTAATTGTTTCGTATTAAAAACAACAACATCTTACGTATCCTAGTCATGGGAACATAGATTATGTCGTCTAGTTACAGAATAACAACACAATGAGAAAAATACAACAAGTTTTCAGTCATCATTTTTGGTATTACGAAACACGGTCAAAATCTAATCAAATTTAGAATCGTTCTATTGCTATCACTGTCGCTCTGCGTGGCCAAACTTCGTCACTAAACAGGGTAGCGATATTCAGGCCGAAGTTTTTGACGCGGCTGAATTGAAGTTGCGCTCAGGGTTCGCCGGCGCGTTAAGTTTGATAGATCCATGTTGGGTCCCAAAACTAAGAGAAATAAACATATAATAATAAAGTTTGATACATTTATAACTTTGGCGCCCCTTAAAAACCGCCAAATCTGTAGCTGCGGTGGCGTTAATACGTAAGTACCAAATGGGTACTTATGTGGCCACCGTTGTTTTTTGGAGTGGGATACTAAATTGATATGGCAGTGACATATTAAGGCTTTTTTGATAGGTTTTGCATTTGCTATCCACTCCCTCCCGCCCCTCGCCTCTTATTGAATAAGGCCAATTGGAAAGTCCTTCCCCACATTCAACTCAAAAACCCTGCCAGCATAAAATAACTTTTAAAAATCGATTTATATAAAAATCAATACAAATTGGAGCTAAGAAAGCGGCCAAACTCAAGTGGGACTGGGCTGGTCATTTATGCCGTATGTCGGGTGATCAGTGGCCTAAGCTCACTACCGAGTGGAACCACGACACTGCTCGAAGACGTCGTGGCAGACCTAAGAATAGATGGGGGGATGAGCTCACTAATTTCCGAGCGGATTGGACCATCTTAGCGCTTGAAAGTAGTGTCTAGATAGAATAGGGGGAGGCCTTTTCCCAGCAATGGGACACAGTGGGCTGATAATAATAACAAAAATCAATAGTCTCGCTAAAACTCAAAAACAGCTAAACCGATTTTAATATTTTTTGTGTGTATTTGAGTGGGTCCCTGGATGGTTTAGATTTACTATTCGACCCGGTAGGTGGCGTTGTTGTCGAGATCCATATAATTGCAGACGAAGTCGCGGGCATACAACTAGTTATGTATAAATTGCACAAGCGTGGAGAGTAAAAAATGAAAGTATAAATAAATGTTTCTACTGTCTACGCTAAAATGTCAATTTAGTCTATTTTTCTGTAGATAGGACATTTTTTGGGTGATCATGCTAACCTGACTGCTTATCACACATCTGCGATAAAATTGAAAATATTTGTTTAATAAAACAGACTTATAGTATGTGTCTTTTAATTTAATTTTAAGAGTAAAAGAGTTCCTTAAGAAAGGGCTCGCCTGGGGAAGTACTACATACATACTACACCATACATATTTCTGCCGCCAAACAACATTGCTGTGTTTCGGTTTGAAGGGTATGGTTGCCGGTGAAATAATAGGCATATGAAGCTTTACAGCTTTATGCCTGAAGTTGATGGAGGGCAGTGCATCGTAAGGCACATTTCAAAGGTGCGTGACCCATGAGGCAAATCTCTGTTATAGGCGATGTGGGCCGTAAGCTTGTTCCATCTTCATATAGCATAAAAAAAATACGTAATCGGATAATATTTTTATAATTTCAGCTCCATCGTCATCACCTCTTGGCATACAAGTGCAGCAGACAGATAACCCTGGTGAACTCATAGTGTCCTGGATCCCTCCACCGAGAGACAGTCACAACGGAGCTTTGCAAGGATACCATGTGAAAGCAGTTCCGAAGAGTGGAGGTGAACCAGGTAATTTCCGTCTATCCTTGAATTACAGTTTCATCATCATCATCATCATATCAGCCGTAGGACGTCCACTGCTGGACAAAGGCCTCCCTCATTGATCTCCAGGAACTGCGGTTGGAAGCGGCCTGCATCCAACGCCGACCTGCGGTTCTTACCAAGTCGTCTGCCCATCTTGTGGGTGGACGTCCTACGCTGCGCTTGCCGGTCCGTGGCCTCCACTCGAGAACCTTTCGGCCCCATCGGCCATCTGTTCTTCGCTCTATATGGCCTGCCCATTGCCACTTCAACGTGCTAATCCGTCGGGCTATGTCGGTGACTTGAGTTCTCCTACGTATCTCCTCATTTCTGATTCGATCCCGTAGAGAAACCCCGAGCATAGCCCTCTCTATAGCTCGTTGAACGAATCTGAGCTTATTCATAAGGCCAATAGTGAAGGACCACGTCTCGGTTCCATATGTCATCACTAGTAACACACACACTGATTGTAGACTTTCTTCTTAAGGCACTGAGGTATGTTGGACGAAAAGACGTTGCGAAGTTTCCCAAACGCTGTCCATCCGAGTTGGATTCGACGATTGACCTCTTTCTCGAAGTTGGACCTACCTAATTGGACTGTTTGTCCTAGGTATACATACGCGTCGACAACTTCAAGAGCCGAGTTCTCAACCATAACTGGGGCAGGGACGACATGGACATTCGACATGATTTTCGTCTTGTCCATGTTCATTTTAAGTCCTACCCGTTGGGAGACTCGATTGAGGCCTTCGAGCTTCGAGCTCTTCCATCGACTTTGCCATGACCACAATATCGTCGGCAAACCGAAGGTGAGTGATGTATTCGCCGTTAATATTGATGCTCAGTCCTTTCCATTCCAGAAGCTTGAAGGCATCTTCCAATGCGGTCGTAAACAGTTTCGGAGAGATGACATCTCCCTGTCTTACGCCTCTTTTTAAGGGAATCGCCTTCGAGCTCTGTTCGTGTACTCGGACTGACATAGTGGCGTTTTTATACAAACACTTCAACACTTCGATGTACCGATAGTCTATACGGCATCGTTGGAGAGACTCAAGCACTGCCCATGTTTCGATCGAATCGAAGGCTTTCTCATAGTCCACAAACGCGAGACATAGCGGCAAGTTATACTCTTTGGTCTTCTGTATGACTTGCCGCAGCGTATGTATGTGGTCTATGGTACTGTAGCCTTTACGGAACCCGGCTTGTTCGGGAGGCTGGAAGTCATCAAACCTGCGTTCGAGACTGTTCGCGATGACCCTCGAAAACAGCTTATAAACATCGCTTAAAAGCGAGATGGGTCTGTAATTCTTAAGCACAGGTGTTGTCACCTTTCTTGAAGAACAGAACCACCACGCCCCCGTTCCATGCTTTTGGCGTCGTACCTTCAAGCAAGGCGGAATTAAAAAAAAAAAAAGCTTCTGAAGGACTTTAAGTACCGCTTTCAGAAGCTCTGAAGTGATTCCGTCCTCACCCGGCGCCTAGTCGTTCTTAAGCTGCTTCAAGGCCATCCTGATCTCATACAGGCTGATGTCCGGAATATCTTCGGTTTACTTATAGATTATTGCACACTTTATTTTACATAAGAACATTCACAGAACACAAAACACTACAGACGGTAGAAATGTGCTGTCTTATAAACCTATTTATTCCAGACATCCCTATGTTTACTGGATGTACTGCAAATTTAGATATAGTTTTACACTTACCTATAATTCTTTGAATTATTCCTGCAGATGAATTACTTGGATACTATATACTTTTATCTACCTTACTTGTTTATAATAATCTATTTACCAAAATACTACTTAAATAAATAGAATATAAAATAAATGAATAATAATATAACCTACTTAAAAGCTATAAATAAACTATTTTTATTAACCTACGTTCTTATGTTTAAGACATATTGGGGACGGTTCTGTTGTTTACACTAACTAAGATTTTGGAAAATACGTACCTATGGTCGTATTTTTTTACGCTGAAGATCAAATTAGAATGACATTTAAAATTGGTGGCGATTCTGTTGTTTACACTGACCAACTAAAATTGTGTAAAATACGAACGGTCTTATTTTGTTAACGCTAAAGATCAAATCAGAATGACATTTATAAATTGGTGCCGATTCTGTTGTTTACACTAACTAAAATTGTGTAAAATACGAACGGTATTATTTTGTTTACGCTAAAGATCAAATTAAGACGACATTTAAAGTGACAATTGGTGCTCTTATGTTATTAATTAAATAATTAATAAATAAATAAATATTGCTGGACATTTCACACAGCGCTATCTAGCCCCAAACTAAGCAGAGCTTGTACTATGGGACGAGATAACTGATAGAATACTTATTTTCATTTTTTTGTAAATACATACTTATAATATGCATGTAGAGAAACAACCAGACCCCTAACAAATATCTGTAGATCGTGCAAACATTTGTTCCGCGTCGGGAATTGAACTCGCTTCCTCCTGCGTCTCAGCCGGTTAATCGCCCACTGCGCTACGGAGGTCGTCGTAACTTACGTACTAATAAATCGTAACTTTTAACGCTGTACAATATTAGTCAAAAAGTCTTAAATCATGGCAAGTGTTCCGGATAAAGATTTCTTATTTTTTGTTTGCAGTTCCCAACGACACACAAACAAAGATGGTGAAAGTTATATCAAGGAAGGGAAAACAAGAAACTTTACTGAGTGGACTTATGAAGAACGTCAGGTAAACAAAACTGCATATTTAAATAATATTATTTTATTGGATCCAGGGGGGAAGATCAATTAAGAAATTGGGCGAATTGGACTTAAGAGCTACAGCAGGCGTGTTGTGGAGGAAGACAGCTCAAGATCGTGAATGAAAGACTGGGTGAGGCGTATGCTGAAAAGCAAAATAATTTTGAATAACAATGTCTAATTTAGATTATTATTTTGGACAATTGTAAAACTAGCAGAAAGTTTGTTTATAAAGGCTATTTGAAATTGAAATCGAATATAATCAATCATTGATCCCGAAGCGAGATCTCTAATGGCGGGTTCCTATATCCGTCGGAAACCAGCTCCGACTCGTTTCTTCTTGAAAATCTGTCAAAAGTTTTACACTAGTTTGACACTTTTTCAAGGAGAAACGAGGTGTAGTCGGTTACCGACGGATATAGGAACATCGGCATTGTATGTATAAGCGTTTGTTTGTCCAAGGATTGATATATTGGGGTTCAAGAGGGGTGAAAAAAAAACTGAAAATGAGACGTCATCTAAAAGGTCTGCATTAGTAGATTTAGAAACCGTTTTTGTTTTTATTAAATTATTTATAGTTTTTGAGTTATTAGCCATAATAAATACTAAACTTTGACAAAATTCACCGGGTACACCAGTGACCCCAAAGTGCTGAAATTTGGTATGTGTAGGAATTAATTTAATGTTAATTAATTTAATTAATTTTGTGTGTAGCTGAAGTGACACAAATATAGGCAAAAGTCTTAAATCGAGAATAACTACAATTTGTACCTTAAATAAAAGTAATCACTATACGTGAACTCCCGTTACCTGTAATTTGAATAAAACCGTAGGTCAAGTAATTTGATAATTTATTTCGTGACACTGTTTTATTGGTCATCAGATTAAGGCCGGCTTGCATAAAGATCCCTAAACGTATTTAGCTACTAAATATGTTTAAATTATACGTATTTGTTTGATTTGACAACTCTTTAAATAATATTTAGCCACTAAATACGTTTAGGCATAGTTGCGCGAGTAGCCCTAAGAATATTTTCTTTTGTGTTTTCGGTGACTCGCGAGATCTCAGTTCGGAGCGAACAACTAGTTTTGAACAATTGTAAAGCTAGTAGAAAGTTTGATAATAAAGGCTATTTGAAATTGAAATTGATTATAATCAATCATTTAATTAAAGCAAGAACAAAACTGTTATAGGACAGTAATGAACTTTTTCCGCCCATAAACATGTCTTAGCCTTAACCTTAGCCTGAAATACTTATGCAGATAAAAACTTATATCTATTAGCTACTTAAATACCTAGATACCTTGAGTTTTTGGTGTTCGGTATAAAAGTGATATCATTCCAAAAGATAGGTAGTAAATTTTTAATTTACCATGGGTTATAACACAACAATTAAATTAGACCAACACAAATCTATGTTCTATCTATGTATCGACGGCCTTATCGCCAAATAACAATATCTATCAGACAATATGGAATGGACAGAATGATTTTTTTGCAATTTAGATGTTTAAACGCGAGACGCATGAGGGTTCAATTCCCGCCACGGAACAAATGTTTGCATGATTTCAAATACATATTAGTGCTGAGTCTGGGTGTTTTTCTATATACTATAAGTATGAATGTTAAAATAAGAATGTACGTCTTCTATCTTTTACCTGGTTCCCACAAAACAAGCTTTGCTTAGTTTGGGGCTAGTTAGCGCTGCGTGAAATGTCCAGCATTATTTATATATTTATTAAACATTATTTTTACATTTATTTTGGGTTTCTAGGTACGCCGTATCAATAAGTGCTTTCAATTCGGCTGGGAACGGACCCTTTTCTATGCCTGTCTATCAAACTACGAGAGAAGGAGGTGAGCTACTCATGCATATTCTTATCAGACCACTATTATTTTTTTGGAGTAAGGTAGATTAAGGTCATCTGAGGCTGAATGTGAGTCTGTGTTATGAGTACTTTTTAGCTTGTTTTTTTTTAAATTAAACCTTTTGAATCCACTGATGTCATCGCGCCAATATAACATATCATACGCCATCACATCCTCTCATTCGAGAGTGAATGATGGGAATCTGCCTAGAATCGCGATAGGTGAAGGAGTTGGGCCTTTGCCCAGCAGTGGGAAAATATAAGCTAACAAAAAACTTTTGTCTCACTTCTAGGCAAAGGTCTCCTCTCCATGCTCGGTCTACAGCCATTTTTGACTAATTTGATTTAAATTCACCCAGATCTTCTCTTCATCTTCCGAATGTTTGATTTAAACGAAATATCGTTGGTTGTATATCGATAAAACGGTACGTGATAAATTCCGTATGTAAATATGTTTTTGTTTCTAGCTCCAGAACAGCCACCTTCAGCGGTGGAATGTCGAGGAGTGTCTTCTACATCATTAAGGGTATCTTGGCAGCCGATCAACACACAGGGAACGTCACTACTTGGGTACTACGTTTATTACAGTACTGAAGGTTAGTCATTAAAAAATCAAACTGTCAAGAGCGAGTAAGACTAGCACGCCGAGGGCTCCGTACACACACACACGCATATTTTTGTAAATTTAGCAGCGCCATCTTGTTATATGAGCGGTAAACTCAGAAAAATTTAAGATTTACGACGACGACCTCCGTGCTAAAGTGGGCGAATAGCCGGCTGAGACGCAGGAGGTTACGGGATCGATTCCCACCGCAGAACAAATGTTTACACGATCTACAGATAATTGTATAAAAAAAACATATAAAAGTATTATATCAGTTATCTGGTTCACATAGTACTAGCGTTGCTTAGTTTAGGGCTAGATAGCGCTGTGTGAAATGCCCAGCATTATTGATTTATTTTATAAAAACTGCTTTATTGACATAGTTAAATTTTTCCTGTAATATTTGCATTATTTCAATCATAATTATGTCAGATTTTTCACTTTGGAAACTTCGTAAATGATATTTTTTCCATATTTGTCATCCTAACTCTAAGACTATACGACATTTAAAAACTGTAACTATACTGTTTTCGGAGATGTAAATAAACTCTTTCATAGTATACGATTTTTTTTATTTGCAAAATATGTAGGCAAGTATTCTTTAATAATTGTTCAAAATTACAAGTAAATTGCTTCAGCGGTTGCTGAAATAATCAGCTATGACAAACGGACGGACAAAGTCGAATGGATTTCATTTTTACCATGCTGGTCCAGAACCTTAAAACCTAATACATCAATTAAAACTTTTCATCTTTTATTTCAGAAGGTCCATCTCAAAACCTCAGCTCACCCCATACAGAGGTGTACCTCCAATCTCTGCTAAAATACTCCAACTATACCGTCAAAGTGACCGGTTTTTCAAACTATGGTCCTGGACCATTTTCTTACCCTATTGTCTGCACCACTTTGCAGGATGGTAAGTTGTAAAAAATTGTCATTATCGTCGGCTCGTCGTGGGCAGAATTCTTAAGTCTATATAGGCACATTTCACATATATATTAAGAGCCTGTAGTGTCCCACTGCAGGGCAAAGGTCTCCCTTCCTTATTTCCAGTCTTCTCTATATTTATATATTATATTATATATTATATATTATATATTCTATATATTTATATTCTTATCTAAATTTCACATGAGCAACATAAAACATTTTCTCACAAAGTTTAAAGCGATTTTTATTGAGTCACTCCTATTTTAGGTATAACAAGTAACTTTTTAACAAAAATTAACCAACTTAACCAAAATACCGAATTGATTTTAATGATATTTCTATGAGACTAATATGAGTCAAATTATAAATGACTTTTTCAAATCGGTTGATAAATGACGGAGTTCTGAGGTAAAAACATAAAAACGAATTGCGTCCCTATACAATTTGAGAGTTACCCTCGATTTTTTGGGATTCCATGATCAGATCCTGACTTGGTGCTATTGGGACCACCTGGGAAGTATAACCCTTTAAAAAAATAGAATTTCTCGAATCGATCCAGGCGTCTTCGAGAACTCGGGGAAAATACATTGACAAATTGAGTTTTAGAGTTTTTAGGGTCTGTTAAAAATACCCTCATTTTATACCTAGAGTAAGAGAATCTCGATAAAATTCTCTCAAACTTTGTGAAAAAATCTGGTTTATGATGCTGCTGTAATATTTGTCTATATGGACTTACGAATTCTGTTAATTAGGCCGACGTTATGTTAATTCACTCCAAATTCTATGATGAGATGCTGGAAAAACACTGTTTTTAGATTCAGGGTGACTAATCAGAATTGACATAAGGCGCAGCGCAGTACGTTTTGTTTGTCTCCTTATTATTCTAAGATATGAAGCGCGAATTGTGTAAAACATAGCTCAGCTCAGTGTTGTTTAGTAACCCTTAGAATAATAAAACTAAATAATAGTGGAAAATCCATTTATAAACCGATCTCCTAAAAACGGTAAAATCATTAAAAAAAAAGAAATTAGAATGTAGGGACTGGATAATAATTGCAGTGGATGCAACACATATGTAATCCAACCTGAAGTTTTAAGTCTAGAGTGAGCAGTCTTCTTGGCAATATTCCATCGTAGACGGCATCATCGCTTACCATCAGGCGAGATTGTGGTCAAACGCGAGCTAATAATCAAATTTAAATAAAAAATGATGTAACGATTATTTTTGAGTGTATCTGAGTACAGTGTGTCGTTTTTCACCAGTTTTATGATGATAAAATGTAACTGCTCCTTTTTTAGTGCCTGGACCTCCTGCAGCAATAAAAGTGCTTGTATCATCGTCGTCATCACTTCTCGTCAGCTGGAAGAAACCAGACCAACCCAATGGAGATATAACACATTACACTGTCTATGTAAAGCCCATGTCTAGGTAAGTTTGCAGTCTGATTAATAGTAGAATCGTAAACTTATTTGATACTAGCTGTTGCCCGCGACTTTGTAAGCGTAACTGTGTAGGTATCCTAGAAAAAAAGCTAAACTTGTTGTTGCAACTTGGTTTGATACTCCAATTTTATTCCATTTGACCTGATTAATGGGTTAAAGATTAGCCTATGTGTTAATCCAAGTGGTAATCTACGTACATACTAAATTTCATCAAAATCGTGTCAGCCGTAATGGCTGACACGACGTGGTTAAGTAAAAAATAAACATCCAAACTTTCGCAGTTATAATATTAGAGTTATGTCTTCTTCTTACGTGTCAATTGGGTAACGTGAGCCAAACGGGAGCATCGCAGTCGCATTCAGTCTGGGAGGAGTCGCGTATTTGCAGAAATTTGTCTGCAGCGACCGACTAGGGTCTTGAGTTGGTTGGTCGACTTCCTGACTGTTCATAGACATGTAATATAATGGTATGTATATAATTGTGAAAAAAAGGAAAGCTTGCGTATTTTGCCAGATCTTCTATGTTCAATACTGTAAATATGATTACTTATACGATCATTAATAGCCATTTATATCAAAGTGCTGTCATGTTTCTTTACTGGTTTCCTGTATAGTTTTTTTTTTATGTTATTTGTGGGGAAACAGGCTCACGGCCCACCTGATGGTAAGCGGTCACCGTCGGTCGCCTATTGACACCGCCAACACCCGGGGTATTGTGGATGCGTTCCCTACACTGTAGAAACCTCTTTTCATTTCTTTTGAAGAGTGCCATGTCGTAGCCTAATGGGAAAACCTCAGAAGATAGCTCAATCCACATCTTGCAAGTATGGGGTAGAAAAGATCGCGGGAAGCGTGTGGTGTGCGATACCCAATTGTCGATGATATGTAGATGAGCTTTATTACGTTGTCGAGAAGTGCGGTGGTAAAATCTCGACGACGGGATGAGATCAAATAGCTCCTCAGAATATAGTTGCAATAAAATAAATTATAAGAAAAAAACTGAAAAATCTAAACATAAAAATTGTGTATATAATGGAATAGATAAGTAGGTCGTATGAGTCAACTGGACCCCATCTTTGCGTTTTGCTATCAACCATCCAAGCATGACAAGTGACTCTAAAAGTTGCCAGATGACTTCTTGTGGCTATTTGACATCAGAATTGGCCTCTACACGAAGTATTTTCTTTATTCTTTGTTCTTTATTGTACACAATAAAAAATATTAAAACAGTACAAAAATAGAGGGCATGTACAAACCCTAATAAGAGTTTTCTTCCATCAAACCTTTGAGGCTAGAGAGAGAGATGATTTTAAAGGTAGGTGCATGTACAAGAATCATAAATATGTACATAAATCATAAAAAAATAAATTTTCATTGAGAATTAAAAACACTTTTCCATTAATTCCAGCACAAACTCAGCTCAAAGCTATCGAGTGGAGTCTACAGAAACCCGTCAACTCACGTTTCCGCTATCAGGGCTGACTGGGAGACAGTATGAGGTGTGGGTCCGAGCGCATACTGCCGCCGGGGAAGGAACACAGTCGTCTACAGCCACTGCTAGTCTTACTGATCGAGGTAAGGCTGCTAAAGCTCATAAATTTCAAGTCTTGTCCAGTGTATACTTTTATCAGGTCAGCTGTAGGACGTCCAGTCGTCCAATGTTAAACAAAGGCCTCCTTCGTAAATTTCCAGAGCGACCGGTTGTGCAACCTGCACCTGACGGCTCCCAGCAGCCTTTATAGGGTCGTCTTATTGTGTGACTAAAATAAATTGACACATTGATTTTTACACTTTATTGGTAAATGCTAGGAGTAGGTTCGTATGAGTGGGTGGCCAGCTAGTGCGTTGCTGTGGGGCTAGCTTGTCGTGTGTTCTATTTTAGTTCTTGTTGACTCTCTCAGGCTTCACAGTAAATAGGTACGCGTTATTATTATTATATTTTATTCTGTTATTTATTTTTATACATAGTATATTTAATTGTATTTAGTTGTTCAATGCTTAGTTAGTGGGCGGATATCCGTGGTCTACTCAAAGAGGCTCTAACGGAAGACCAGCGCTGGGTACCCAATGCAACCCAGCACACGCTGAGTTAAAGCCTTTTTGTGACACATGCAGTGAGTACGATGAGACACACACACTGCAATATTTTGCATTTTTATTTAATTTAAATTTTTTAGTTATTGCTTCTTTGTTCTTTTTGTTATGTTTCCTGTGTGTGTTTGTTCTGTTGTACTATTAGAGTTGTTCACAAATATATGTTTTTGATTTGATTTGATTTAGACTGGATTTGTATGCAAAAGACCGCACCATATGTCATGTTATTGGTATTTTTTGTAGGAAAATACTAACTAATAAATATATGGTACAAAATAAATTTATGGGCACTTATTGTAAAGAAAAATATAAAATCGCCTAAATTTCCACAGTGTCTGAAGACCCGCTTATTCGACCAATGTGTTCTGCCCACCATGGTCTACGGTGCCGAGACGTGGACGCTCACGCAGGAGGCTGTGTACAGTTTAAGAGTTGCACAAAGGGCCATGGAGCGTACCATGCTTGGCATCAGACTGTTAGATCGAGTTCCAAACGTCGAGATCCGTAGACGAACGAAGGTTCACGACGTTGGGATTCGAGTTATGGAGCTCAAATGGTCTTCGGCGGGACACTTGGCTAGACGTGGTGATGGCAGATGGAGCAGGACAGTGACTGAATGGTGGCCGAGGAGCGGGTATAGAAGGGTAGGAAGACCAGCAGCGAGATGGGTGGACGACATCGTAAAGGTCGCGGGCCGTCAGTGGGTGAGACTAGCGCAGGATCGTGGTGAATGACACAAACTTGGGGAGGCCTATACCCAACAATGGGTGAAGTCAGGCTGTGGATGATGATGATGATGATGTTGTAAAGAATCAGTTCAGTTCATGTTTGTAGTAAATCATCTATTCATTTGTACCACGTTAGTTTTTGCATAGGACTTTAAAGTGTTTCCATTTGTAAAAAGGCATAAAAAGCTGTTCACTCAGATGAATTTAGTGGAGTAATCCTTTTTATCTTCTTGTAATTTTCAGTTGTCGCTGGAGTAGCTTCACTTGGTGGAACGGTGTCAGTTGGCGTCGGTAGTTCCCTGCTCCTAGTCTGCCAATGCGTGGGAGTTCCACCACCAAGAACCGTGTGGTATCATAAGCTCAACATCATCACCCACCATCCGCGGTTCACGAGGAATCATGATGATAGCCTGCTGATTAATAGTGAGTGGTCTTTGCAACAAACTCAATACACTTCTTCAATAGCTTACGCTGTGCACACAAACATACCGACTGGAATGCAACTCGTTCGTTTCATTCAATATTCATATCGTTTCATTCATAACACACCATTTCATTCAATATTCATATCGTTTCATTCATAACACACCATTTCATTCAATATTCATATCGTTTCATTCATAACACACCATTTCATTCAATATTCACCAAAAAAAAAAAATATGTAGTAGAAGGATATATTCAAATATTTTGAGTCAGTGCTAACAGCATTTGATTTCAATTACCTACCTAAAGTCGTTTTAGTCTGAGTGTTTCGGTACATACTTTTGGAAAACCTTTGATTTCTATAAGTTTCTACAAAGTATTATTTTAAGTTAAATACCTACTTAATTATTGCATGATTTGTATACTAGCCAAAACTTACTGTTTTATATATAAGCTCATTTTATGTGAACTGTAATTTGTTCTTATAAGAATAAAGTTTTTAAACCCAACAAAAGAATTGACTTTGTTGATTAATTCAAATTACCAAAAAATGCTTATTTTTTCCGAAATCAGATCAAAACAGATCAGACTTTTTTCAAGACGGTGAGAAGGATCAGAGAAATGTAACATCAAGACAAAACATAGCTGTGACTCCCATTGATACTGGAGTGTTAAAAATATCTCATCACGATCATAGACATCCACAACCTTTCACAGTAGAACCGCAACGCACTGTCGCAAACCGCTTACACTAGTATAGACTTACGTCTTCTGCGAGAACCTTTTTTGATTGAGAATCACGACTGTTTTGCTGATTGGTTCTCTATCTTATCATTCCAGATATTGACCAATCCCTTAGCGGAAACTACACCTGCCTGGCCAAGAACTTGTACGGTTCTGACTCCGTCTCCTATGAGGTGTCAGTCCTGCCTACGCCTGAACCGCCCAGCGTGAGGGTGACGTCACATAAGAACGCGTTACATTTGCAATGGGATGTTCCGCCTAGACGCAATGGGAAGATATCTAAAATTAGTAAGTACTGATTTTAATGTGTATGATGTGGGAGTTCGAGTATTTCTAGGAATCTTATACCGATTGAGGGAGAACGTAGAGCTATATTGAAAACTGCCTATAAATATTTTCCGTACCTGACCTACTGACTGACTGATGGGTATGATGCAAATAAAAAAATACCAAGCAATAACAATAATAATCATTATACGTCAACATATTTTGTACAAAAAAATGGGTACTTAATAAAATACAATTAATAAATACCTAAGAATGGAGTGGAAGGAAGGAAGGGAGGCCTTTGCCCTGCAGTGGAACAGTACAGGCTCCAAATAAATAATAATTAATAAATAAAAACTACATCAATAAATAATATTGGCCAACAAGCTATAAGCTCGTCGTAGCTTAGAAGTTTTGCTCATAAGCCAGCGTTTTATTATTTTTTTTTCATAAAAACTAATACGCTTGGTTGAAGTTGTTGAATTTACTTAAACATTTGAAAGCCCAAAATGAAGTCTATAATTAGTTTTTGTGCAACATAATTCGTTTTTGCGATTCATTATCTTGGAAGCTTTTAAATAGTTTATAAACTTCTGGTAAGAAAGTTTATGGACTACTTAAAAGCTTCCAAGCGTATTAATTTTAAGATTCCTTGCGAATCCCTTAAATATTGTTTATAACCCCATCTAACTAAAAACTTTCCTATTTCAGGCTACAATCTTACATGGAAAGAAGCAAACGGCTCTTGGCAAGACACCTGGACAAACAAAGGGACCTCGCTTCAAGACACTCAAGAGTACACACTACAAGGACTGAAGTGCGGTACCAAGTACTCTTTGAAAATGACAGCAGCGAATAGTGTAGGGTCTTCGCAACCAGCGTTTGTTGATGCTACGACTTTGGGAGGAGGTGAGTACTCCATCATAACAACCTATAGCAGTCCACGGCTGGACTTCCTAAGGTGCAATACTGAGCCCGTCTTAGGCTCTACGTATCCAATTTTGTTTTGGCTGAGTTTTTTTATTAGTCAAATAGCCAAATTCTAGCATAAGGCACTTGTCTTACCACCGGCGATGAGCGAGAAGCGAGTAGAGCTAGAAACTAGAAACGAGTCGGCGAAAAGCGAGTGTGTAGTTCATATATTAGGACTTTACCTATGAAATTGCCGTTTTTTATGGAATAAGTAAAAGTACTTATTTTTTTTAAACTTTTTTATTTCTGTTATTCAAAGTAATCACCCATGCAATCGACGCATCTTTGCCAACGCATTGGCATATTATTGATGCCCTTCTTGTAAAAAACAAGCTGGACGGGAGGCAACAAACTTTTCAAAGGCATTTTGTACTACCTCTCGGGAATTGAATTTTTTACCCACTAAAAAGTTGTCTAAATTTTGGAAAAAGTAATAGTCGGTAGGTGCAAGGTCTGGTGAGTATGGCGGATGAGGGAGAGCTTCCAACCCCAGCTCTTGCAGCTTGGAGACTGTCTGTTGTGCAATATGGAGGCGCGCGTTGTCGTGAAGGAGCAGTGGGGACGACCAAAGCTGGTTGCCGATATATATTCTTTATTGTACACAAATAGATTTACAGATAAAAATAGCTTACAAAATGCACATGTACAAAGGCGAGCTTAACCCTAATAAGAGTTTTCTTCCAGCAAACCTTTGAAGATAGAGATATTTGATTATAGAGGTGGGTACGTGCACAGAGAATGACATTGGAGTAGAATACTAATATATAGCATATACTATAATAAATACAACACTTAACCATATTAAAAAATAATAATAATACCTATATACTATACCTACATTAGAGATAAACATAATATATTATACAAAATATAAATAATATACCTACTTATACATAATAAATAACCTAAAAGCTTACAAGGACAGGTAATGCTCTTTGACTCTAAGCTTAAAAGTGCTTAGTGATGGACTTGCGCGGATAGAGTGTGGTAGAGAATTCCACAGGTTGACTCCATGGACAGTGAAGGAACCGCCATAGCGACTGGAGGAATGAGGAGGGGTTTTGAGAAGGAGGGACTTAGATGACCTACAAGTCATCTCCGGTAGGACAAGAAAATCGAAGCGCTCACGGAGGTAAGAAGGAGCTAAAGGATTGAAAAGAGTGTTGAAGAGAAAAGTTACAACATGAAGATCACGTCGACGACGAATGGGAAGCCATTTTAGCTGGGATCTAAACATGGAGACGTGATCAAACTTGCGCAACCCGAATATGAATCGGATACACAAATTCTGAAGACGTTCCAGTTTATTTAGAAGTTCCTCGGTGGCGTCAAGAAAACAGACATCGGCATAGTCTAAAAGGGGTAACATGAGTGTTTGAGCAAGAGTAATTTTAGTTTCAAAGGGTAAAAACTTTTGGAGACGCTTAAGAGATTGAAAAGAGTAGTTAACCCTTTTACTAATCTCATTAACATGCCGCACCCAAGACAGATGATTGTCAAAATAGACGCCAAGGTTCTTGGCATTGGCCGAGTAGCTAATCGGTGCTCCAGCGTATAAAACTGGAGGAGGATTACACTTACCGACAAGATTTAACATATAAGGGCTCCCAAAAAGTACAACCTGAGACTTCGATGGGTTGACCAGGAGACCAAAAGCCTTTGCCCACGAGTAGATATGGTTGAGATCAGAGTTGATTTGGTCAATACCCATTGAAACCTCGTCCAATTTGAACTGGTGATATATTTGTAGGTCGTCAGCATAAAGATGGTAGTGCGAAGTAAGAACGTGGGTTATGGCGTTAATAAACACCGGAAAAAGGAGAGGAGACAGAACACCACCTTGAGGTACGCCAGCGGTGATGTCACACCAGTCAGAACAAGACTCGTCCGAACGTACACACTGCGTGCGACCCGAAAGATAGGAGGCAAACCAAGAAGTTACTGAGAGAGAAATATTGAAGGAGGAGAGGATGGATAGGAGAATATCGTGATCAACCGAATTAAAAGCACTGCTAAAGTCTAACAATACGAGGACTGTAAGGTATTGGTTATCCATGCCCCAGCGAATGTCATCGGACACTTTAGTTAGAGCACTAACCGTGCTGTGACCTGGACGGAACCCGGATTGGTAAGGACTGAGCAGGCAATTAAGGGCAAGGAAGTGGGAAAGTTGCTTATGCACAACGTGTTCTAAAATTTTAGATAGAATTGGTAAAATGGAGATGGGTCTAAACTGAGATACCAGGGTGGGATTAGATGTCTTTGGTAGAGGGATAACAAAAGCCTTTTTCCAGACCGCAGGATATGAGCTCGTTTCGAGAGAATAATTAATAATGTGAGTGATTATAGGAACAAGCTCAGAGGAAAGGAGTTGAATCATAAGGATGTGAATGCCATCTGTACCGACGGCCTTAGTGGAAATGGAACGAAGGAACTTCAAAACTTCAGTCTCAGTAACATCCACAAAGATAAAAGGAGAACACTGAGGTCTAGTAAGGTTAGATAAATGATCAAGAGTGGAACGTTTTATGACATCGTCCACGCAGAGAGGCGATTTAGAAAAATGAGTATTAATAGTGTTAAGGTCAAAAGAGATAGATGAATCATTTGATCCTTTACCAATTCCAAGTGAATTTAAAAATTTCCACATTTTAGCGGTGGTACAATTTTGGATGGAGCTATGTATGTGGTGTCTCTTTGCATTTCTACACATCTTGCTGCACCGATTCCGAAGCTTTTTGTAGACTGCCAAGTTCTCTTCGGAAGGTATCTTCTTGTAGATCCTCTTTGCCTTATCTCGCTTAGACATCATCCTTTTAATAGGTTTTGTCAGCCAAGGCGCTGGAGGATGTTTCACTTTGACGCGTTTCAACGGAGCGTGAGCATCATAGAGTTTAGTGACAATTGAGTTTAAGACAGATACTTTATCATCCACACTTGCCGCATTGACTACTGGAGACCAATCGATGTTAATGGCATCCACCTTTAAACGCTCCATGTTAATATCCTTAAAACTACGAAGGAGAAGATTTTTGGGCTTACGCCTGGGACAGCGAATTTTATAAGATACGAACAAAAGATCGTGGTAGGAGAAAGAGGCTGACAACTGGCCGTATGTTGCTACACGGTCAATGTCCGAGACTATAATTAAATCTAGAAGTGAAGGAGCACAGTGGGGAGCGTGGTGAGTGGCAGAAAGAGGAAGAACGTGCATGTTAACAGAGGAGACTAAGGAAAGAAGTTTATTCGCACGAACGTCACCCTTTAGCAGGCATGTATTAAAATCCCCGAGAAGAAGAGTGTGATCGTATAGAGTGGAATAAGATTCAAGTTTTGATTCCAGAGAGGAGAAGTAATCAATTTTACTGGAGGGAGGGTAGTACACGCCAAGCAGTATTTTGGAATGGTTAACAGTGACTTCAACAAAAAGATGTTCAGCAAAATTACAGTACTGACTAGGCGAGAGATCAATAATTTTCGAAGGGATGTCTGCGCGTAGATAAATCGCTACGCCACCACAACCCTTGCCCACTCTATCATTTCTTATAAGTTGGAAACCAGGTAGGGGGTATTGAGTAGAGGGCACAGCGGGCTTCAGAAAAGATTCGGATACAAGAACAGCATCAATTAACTTGCTGTCGAAGGAGGAAAGCATATCTTCGAAGTGGGCTGGGATACTTTGGGCGTTAATGTGTACTATATTAAAGTTTTTTGGAAACTCACGGAATTTAACTTCCAGCTGGTCAAGCAGGTGGATTGAGTCATCACTAAAAGCACTAGCATAGTCGTTGTCAGAAGAACATGAAGAAGAGCAAGAAAAGAAACTGTCATCAAATACAATATTATCCATTAAAATAATAAAATAAATAAATACCAAATAAAATAGTATAAAATAAATAAAAATATACCAATTTAAATTAAAAGTCTAATCAGGCTTAGGTGTTTTCGAACCGAGCGACCTCACCCTTCACCAGATTGCTAAAAGAAAACCACAACATACAGAGAGTTACGTAAAAATCTACATAAACACAAAAGTATCTAACTGTACTTATCTAACTGGAAAAACAACTTACAAACACAAGAAAAAATAGCTATTGGTACCATTGCAAAAAAAAAAGGAAAAATATTCTAACTTGTAAAACATACTTCATACCTACATTATAAATAGTAATATTATAATATTATTAGTAACAATAACTAACAATATTATTAGTAGGTAAGTACATTAATCACGCACGCTAAAGTAGAATGGGCTATATGATCATTGCCAATTATAGAAAACAATTTTTGGACGAAACAATTTTGACAGTTTTATCGATTTTGACATTATTGTTAAAATATTTTGAGTCACAAACAATGAAACAAGTATAGGTAGCATATGTACCTCCCTGTTTCACAAATTGTAATAAAAAAGCTATCCAAATCCAAGGCTACGCACTCTTAGAGTCCTACTAAATTGAAATGAGGATAGAAGCGCACACGCAAAAGTAAACAAACTTTACAATGGTATGGTAGCTCTAAACACAACCGGAGGTGCCCGACTACTTCGCTACGCGTCTGGCCCTGGGCTCAGCCTTTCCGGTCTTCGCAGCGGAAACTGTGAGAGACTTTCCCTTATCCTGAGGCGCACTGGCGGGAGCCTTGGTCTCAAAACCAGTCTGAACCACTGGATGTTCCGACAGAAGCGGCTTTAACTCCGACATGGTTTCGATCCTTCTGCGCACGTTGTTTGGCAGCAGAATGACTATTTTACCCTCCGAAGTCCAGCATCGCCGTAGACCAAAGTGCTTACGCGCCGTAAAGAAGACCTCATGTCTGGTCTTAGTGAGGAACTCGGAGACAGTTATACCTGAGTTTTTCAGTGCAGTCTTCTCATTCCACACCAGGTTACGAACCTTATAGCTTGTAAAGCGCACAATAATCGGTCTAGTCTTGCTGGTGTTGACTCCCAACCGGTGACATGCAGATAAATGCTCCGATGAAACCTCGGGCATTTTAAATTGGTCGTGAAGTATCTGGACAATGGTGTCACCAACGGCTGCCTCATTAGACTCGGCGACGCCATGAAATAGCAGCACCTTTCTTCGCGAGGCAGTCTCCTGGCGATCCAGACCTTGGACCAGCAGCTCCAACTGTGACCGCATCATAGCCAGGGTCTTCCATATTAGGATTTTAAAGTCAGTGAACTCACGTGAAAGTGTATCCAGATCCTTGTGTGGACCCTTATCAGTGTTAGAGAGTTTCTTGAGGTCACTCTCATAGTGTTTCATCCTTGACTCGAAAGTGCCAGCAAGTTCCTCCATGTTGGAGGACAACTTTGTGTAAAGGTCCATTATGTTGTGGTACAGAGAGTTGAGAGGAGAATTTTATACTGGTGAGTGGGTAAAGTACCAAGCACTACTTCTCACACAAATTTGGCATATAATTAAACTTTTAAATATTAAATACAAATAGATAATTAGAGAGCTAAATAGTTTTTATGTTGTTAGTCAGACTACCCACATCCAAAAAAACCGATGTGCAAGCTTCTCCATCATTGTCTCCAGTTCTTCACAGTACACATCTGCAGTAATGTTCATGCCGTTTTGTAAAAATCTGTGGTGAATCACACCCGCACTAGACCACCAAACAGTGACCATCACCTTTTTAGGGGTCATTTTTGATTTAGGGCATTGCTTTGGTGCTGAACCAGGATCTAACCAACTTGCTGAGCGGTTTTGATTGTCAAACAGAATCCATTTTTCATCGCACGTAATAATTTGTTTCAAAATTCCTTAATTTTTTTTTGACTATTGAAAAGCGCGAGGCAGGTCTCGACGCGTACGTTGCGCTGGGGATCGTTAAGTTCGTGGGGCACCCATCTATCAAGTTTTTTTACCTTGCCTATTTGTCGCAAATGGATCAAAATCATTTTGATGCTAACATCAAAACCTGCTGCTAGCTCAGCTGTAGATTGAGTTTCGTCAGCTTCCACAATCGCCTTTATTTCATTATTGTTGACTAAAGTCTCCGGACAACCACGAGTTTCATTTTTCAAGTCAAAATTTCCAGAACGGAACCGAGAAAACCAATAACGGGTTGTGAGTTCGTTTGTACAGCTCTTTCCATAAACGTTTTTGATGTTACGTGCCGTTTGTGTAGCGTTGGTGCCACGACGGAACTCATATTCCATAACTACATGAATTTTTAAAGTAGCCATTATGACAAAAAAATTTCAAATGTAATGAAAATACAACGCTAATCAATAAACAAAAGACTGAGTTTGTTAAAAGAATGTCATGTTTTTGAAACAAAATTAATTTGAATTTAGAATACAAAGCCATTCCAAACTTTTTTTCTATTTGAAATGACCAGAACTGAAGAACGGCAATTTCATAGGTAAAGACGTATTAGTTGTATCGCTGGGCTATAAAGTGAGCGAGTGCGGCGGACGATACTCATCATCTCACAGAGTGTTCTGACCGCCAAGCGAGCATCGCTGAACGCGTATCGCTGCGACAAATTAGTGGAGAACGACAGGTTGACGACAACCACTGGCTTACGTAATAAAGCTACCAGTGATTTTCATGATACAGAAATTGGGGGTTTCATACCCCCGTAGTTCAACAATCCAAGTGCAAAACACGGGTAGGCTAATGGCTAGTATTGTTGTAAAACAGGTTTTTTTTTTACAAATTCGTTACGATAAAAAAATTAATATTTTCGAACAAACATAATGTCATGTCCTAGAAATATCAATAAATCAGCCTGCATACAATAGGTAAACAAATCACGTTTATTCATCAAGTAAGTAGACTAAGCAACATCGTTGCTTATCCACCGCCGATTTGATGTTTAAAAATTGTTTATTGGAAATGTATCGATTACTGGATAAATATTCAAGCTACCGGTAAAAAACTACATCTAAATAAAAAATACCGCCTCTATAATCTGTAAATACGACTTCGGATGTGTGTTTTAAATTAATGTCGTACAAAACATTAGAGGTTGTATATGAAATAAATCTAATTCTTTCTTACCTTTCCTATTTTGCCCTCAATAATTCGTTATCAATTTACTTAGCTAAGACAATTTCCCATCTTCCATCCATCTCTTTCATCTTTTGTCATGGAATATCCGTATCATTTCAGCTCCTATCTCCCCCACCACCACGGAATGGTTTTGGAGTAACGCCAGCCACATCTACATTCAGCTCAGTGGCTGGGATGACAGCGGGTGCGAGATTTCGCGCTTTGACGTCGACTATCGAGAGTTTGGTAATAAGATCTGGAGGAAGGCTGAGAACAGAGTTGTGAGTACCCTCTATTTTAAATTTTTAAGGAAAAACTAAAAATTTAAATTAGTAAATGTCATGACTATGTTCGTTCCTAGATTATTTAATCTATTTTTTTAAACATGAGTAGATCATCGTTTGACCTTAATCTTACCTGTAAGTGACGATCTGATCTTAGATGCAGCACAAAGATCTAGAAGATACCTATTCTCTCTTACCTTAAAGAGACCGAATTGTATTCGTTAGGAAAAACAAGCGTCAACAAAGTATTTCACACTTTAGCTGTACGCTGTACCTTTTGATGTCTAAGATTTTGAAAAGTATCTGAAAAACTTTCGACCCCGAAGTAACTTGAACCTGCAAACTTTCTCTTGATACGAGGATGCGCCGCCAATTGCGATACAGGCCCATATCACATCAGAGTCGAAATTAGTGATATCATTTAGTTTGCGGTTCAAAGCGCCGTTAGCTCCATCTACATGGAAACTAACTAAGGGGAAGCGAACGAAGTTTTTAGTCATAAACCAAAATCAACTCCCTTATTTCGATCCTAACGTACATTGAATTCAATGAATGAAAATTCTTTAAACCTTACATGCTAGACACCAGAACAGAAATAGAAAATGAATATGAACTCTTCTCAATATAACATATCGTACGTTTTCAGCCCCAAATTGACCAACTATGGAACAGCTACATGCCTACCGTGAACCAGCCAAACTCCTTCATCATCACATCTCTGCAGCCAGCACAGTGGTACCAGATCAGAGTCATGGCCGAAAACTCTGCTGGAGCTACCAACTCGCTTTATAACTATGCGACTACCACATTGCAAGGAGGTATGATATTTCACTAGTACCCCCTGTAGACGAAGACGAGATGTTAAAGTTTATGATGGTTACTCGCCTTGGCTTTCGTTCTTGGGTTATTGTGCATAAATCATAAGTCTTCATTTCTAAATGTATATTTTGAATATTTTTGCCTGTAATTTCTCAGATCGGAGACTGATAAGAAAATTCATTATCGATTATAACATCGATATGTGTCTTCGTGTTCAAAGTTACAATGCCCCCGCAGATCTTTCAGGTTTTTACTGTACTGTTATTCTTGCCTAGATAGAATGTGAGTACGATAAAGTCTTGAATGCCTTGATATTTCCCTTGGATGAATAAATACGGCAAAATGTACTTACTTTGTTCACTGTTTTAGTTATGCTGAAAAAAGAAAACTAACAATACTAAGGGAGTTTTTTCAACCCCTTTTCAACTCAATTACTTACATACATACACACCCTCAAATAAATACACACACACACACACACACACACTCAAACATCTACCCACGCAGATCCTTCTCGTAATTTAACTGTAATTTTTAGTATAGTTTAGTTTTTGTTTATGTGCCTGATTGGAACTTATTGCCTTATACTGTGTTACAAACACCAACGCCCTCTTCCTAGAGGGCGTTGGTGTTTGTAACACAGTTTTCATACTAATACAGGCATCGCCATTTTCAACGGTTCACATGGTTGTATATTTGTTGTTCCTTAATAAATGTTTATTTAATTATATTATACTAAACAAAAAAATATTAATAAATATAAACACATTTCACGCCAGAAAGTCCAGTGCTCGGTATAACTTCTTTTTTTTACAATGACGCATAAAGAACGGGTTGTCAACCCCCAATTGTATCCTACTATATCATGGGATCAAAAATACCTAATTTATATCCATAGCAAGGTTGTCCGGAAGAGATCGTTCGATCTTTGTAGATAGCTCACTGTTCCACAAAGATGGAAGACGTGGTAAAATATGTGAAGAATGTACAGCTAAGAGTCGACCACTTGGAATGCGCCGCAATGATTTCAAATCTTTTGTGTTGCGTATTGCAGATCTTTCTAACAAAGTAAGAGTTTAGGCCGAAAAGTGTGCTGTTTCTTCGTTTTTGCGGGCGACTACACGACACAGCGCAAGTGCGTCACACGTCACAGACATTATTTGTCAGCTAATAGTTTTAAGTATACTACTTATACTATATACTAGCTTCCGCCAGCAGCGTTGCACGGGTTTTTGTCAAAAAAGTAGCCTATACCGTTCATTAATATTGACGTGATTGAGTAACCAACAAACAAATAAATAAACTAACATCCAAATTTTCACATTTATAGTATTAGTGTGATAGTTTGTTATTCACTAAGGTATAATATATCTTTTGAAACTATCATGGTTATGAACACTCTATACTAAAACGGGATATTTACCATGCTCACGAGTTTACCCGTGATCATGGCGCATAGTTGCATGCGCCATGATCACGGGTAAACTCGCGCCGAAATATCGGGATACTCAAACACTCACAAATCATGGTAAATATCCCGTTTTTAGTATAAATACTAAGGTATAATATTTATATGGGCCGTAAAATTAAGTTCTAATCTTCTATTGTTGCCTGAAATAAAGAATTATTATAATTATTATATCGAAGGCCTCAATCGAGTCTCCCAACGGGTAGGACTTAAAATGAACATGGACAAGACGAAAATCATTTCGAATGTCCATGTCATCCCTGCCCCAGTTATGGTTGAGAACTCGGCTCTTGAAGTTGTCGACGCGTATGTATACCTAGGACAAACAGTCCAATTAGGTAGGTCCAACTTCGAGAAAGAGGTCAATCGTCGAATCCAACTCGGATGGGCAGCGTTTGGGAAACTTCGCAACGTCTTTTCGTCCAACATACCTCAGTGCCTTAAGACGAAAGTCTTCAATCAGTGTGTGTTACTAGTGATGACATGTGGAACCGAGACGTGGTCCTTCACTATTGGCCTTATGAATAAGCTCAGAGTCGCTCAGCGAGCTATGGAGAGGGCTATGCTCGGAGTTTCTCTACGGGATCGAATCAGAAATGAGGAGATACGTAGGAGAACTCAAGTCACCGACATAGCCCGAAGGATTATCATGTTGAAGTGGCAATGGGCAGGCCATATAGCGCGCAGAACAGATGGCCGATGGGGCCGAAAGGTTCTCGAGTGGAGGCCACGGACCGGCAAGCGCAGCGTGGGACGTCCACCCACAAGATGGGCAGACGACTTGGTAAGAACCGCAGGTCGGCGTTGGATGCAGGCCGCTTCCAACCGCAGTTCCTGGAGATTAATGAGGGAGGACTTTGTCCAGCAGCGGAACTCCTAAGGCTGATATGATGATGATATGATGATTAATATTATAGCGATAGAACCGCCGATTGTTTTTACGATTAAATTAATAGGCGTTTATTGTTATATAAATATGTAGTGTTGTTCATTCTATTATATATTTTTTCTCTAACCTTTTTAGAGTCCATCGGCCCACCGTCAGATTTCTTTGACATCAATATGCTGGTCATCATCTGCAGTTCTGTCCTTCTCATGCTCTGTTCCTTGACCTGCGTTTATATTATCATCAAGAGGCACAAGTAAGTTACGCAATTTTTGGAAGTTAAAATATTTTACCATAACTTCTCATTACTGTAAAGTTTTTATGTTTAATGTAGATGTTTGTTCTTACCAGCGGAGACAATCTAATGCATCAATAGAAAGATTTCAGGTTGAAATCATGTCCAGCTTTCAATTGATTTTAAAATCTTTAAGTCTAAATTTTCTTTACTGAACAACTTAAATATTTTTTGTAACAGTTCATTACTTTCATAATTGGGTGGCTACCTACGCTTTATTGTATTTTCTTCTATAGTGTTTCGTGAAAGCAAATTTTTGCTTTATTTTCAGCCACCAGCATTTAACAGAATATAGAAACTCTCTAACAGCGGAATGCAAGTCCGAACGTAGCAATGCCACAGCGAACACTCCACAAGGCGTACCTAATGAAATGAACAACCGAGTTTATAGCACGCCGGTACACCTAACTGCTGACAGTAAGCACGGTATGTGTATAAATAAAACGATATTCAACACTTCGATGGTTGTTAGCTGTAAAAAAAATAATAATTAACTTACTGTTGGACCCGGTAGATGGCGCTGTTGTTGAGATTAAAAAAATGGACGGACGTAGTCGCGAGTATTTAACAAAGTTAGAGCTCCTTCAGCGCTGGAGCGATGACTTGGACGTCTTCCAAAGAGATTGGCGGGATATGGCTCTAGACCGAGATATGTGGAAGAAAGAGGGGGAGGCCTTTGTCCAGCAGTGGGACACTATGGTCTAGTAAAAAAAGAGCTCCTTCACACTAAGCAGCAAGCGACGCGACAGTCGCGCTGTACACAGGCGGCAGACTTCCATACAAAAATAAAATAAATAAATCTTTATTAGTTTTTCATATTGCTAAGATTAACATTAGGAATTATTATCTACTTATAGGTAAGATTTTATATATTGCCTGAACTGGGAAAACCTGTATCTCAGGCGAATATGGCTGGACTGGGGTAACTTATGAATACTCAAATTAACAAAACTTAGAATCTATTTACAGAATTAAAAAAATAAAAATAATTATAAAAAATAAGTGCAAACATGGAAGGTATGAGTTTACGTACTATACAGCCTTTAAAATCTTACTTTATTACGGTTAGTAATTCCTCCGTTTCCTCGTAAGATAGATTGGATACAGCAGACTGTAAGGCTCTTTTACAGTTTGAGAAATTCATTGAGTGGATGCTCAACTTACGATATAGCCTGTTGTAAAGCAATGGTCCTAGGAACATTAGAAATCTGGATACATAAGCATGCTTTACTGGGGTGTTGTTAGTGCGGACGATATTTTTTCGTCTTTTGTTAGTACTTTCAGTGCTATAGGAAAGTGCTCTGTGTTGTCTTAAAACTATGTTTCGTATAAATAGTTGCCTAACTGTTAGAACTTTACACGACTTATATAATAAGTTGGTTGGATAGAGAAAGGGACGAACAGTGGATACCTTAAGGATTGCTCTTTGTACACTCTCTGCGGCTAATAAAAAGGTTTTACACGCAAAAAGAAAAAGACATTACCCTCAACATACTAAAAAGAGCAGTGCGACAGCCACGCGACACGTGATTGTCATAGCGGTGGGTAGCGCGGGTGCGATCAGTAGGCTTCGAGCCCGTGGTGCAAGTGCACGTTCGAACTATTATTGCACAAGGAGGGAATTCAAAACAGAACAATTTATTAATTAAGTTTTTTTATACATAATCACTATTCACATGCCTATTTCAAAACAAAGGATCAATCCAGTATTGTATTTTTAGGGTTCCGTAGCCAAATGGCAAAAACGAAACCCTTATGGATCCGTCATGTCTGTCTGTCTGTTCGTCCGTCCGTATGTCACAGGCACTTTTTCCCGAAACTATATGAACTATACTGTTGAAACTTGGTAAGTAGATGTATTCTGTGGACCGCATTAAGATTTTCTCAAAAATTATCAAAAAAAAATCATAAAACTCATACGTGTGGAGTATCTATGGATAGGTCTTTAAAAACGATATTGAGGTTTATAATATCATTTTTTTTAAACCTAATAGTTTACGCGAGAGACACTTCCAAAGTGATAAAATATGTGTCCCCCTTCCTGTAACTTCTAAAATAAGAGAAAGATAAAACTAAAAATATATATAATGTTCATTACTATGCAAACTTCCACCGAAAATTAGTTTGAACGAGATCTAGTAAGTTGTTTTTTTTAATACGTCATACATAGTAAACCGCAATTTACCTTTCATTCAATCAACTCAAATATAAAAAAAAGTTTTAACGAACTACAAGAAATTTTATATTATATTACTTGCTGCTACGGAACCCTTCATGGGCGAGTCCGACTCGCACTTGGCCGCTTTTTTTTTTAATTATGAACGCGACGTCGATGGCGCCGAAGGAGAACCAACAAAAGCAGGAGCAACAATGATGATTCCTCGTTGGAATCCGTTATTGAAATGAACTGCGCCACCCTTACCCTAATCCAAATAAGTCGCGCGGCTGTATTTGTATGGAGGCATCCGCTGCAGTCGCACGGCTGCCGCACTACTTGCGATCTAATGTGAAGGCGCTCTATAATTGATCATTTAACAGACTCCGGATCCAAATTGGCCGCTGCGGACAGAGCCTGGTTGAATGCGAATGCGGAGTACCCATCCAGTCCATGTCCCATCTGCTTTCCTGACCCTTGTGTCCTACCACCTGCACGAGGAATGACCTCAACAAAGTCACGCCCATTGAAGTGCCAAAGTACTACTCTTACCTAATTTAGCTTTACCATCGACAGGATAGAAGTAAAAACGTAGATACTCATTGTTAGAAAAAAAGTATTTTTATCGGCATGTATTTAAATTATTATTTTATTTTGCATATCTTTTATAATGATTGATCCTCTTTTAGTGAGACAAAATAAATCAATCAGACGATACTTTAATCTGTTTGGAGCTACAACAAGCAAAAAATTTTTGAGATGTAGAAATTAAGTTTGATAGATCCATGTTGGGTCCCAAAACTAAGAGAAATAAGCATTTAATTATAAAGTTCGATACATTTTTAACATTGGCGGCACTTAAAAACCGCCAAATCTGTAGCTGCGGTGGCGTTAATACGTACTTGTATGTACTAAATGGGTACTTACGTATCAACGCCACCGTAGTTTTTTGGGGTGGGCTCCCGCCAGAACTCTCGCGTGGTCGCCTCTGACTGTCGCTTCACCCACTCTACCTTCACTCCGCTCGGTTTCGCGGGCTTGCTCCACTCAGAACCTTCCATGTCAGCTTCTGGCTCCGCGCTTTCTTATAATACTCTAGGAGTGTCACGCACAAGACTGCTTAGAGTCAGAGTGCTCAGTGTCGGTTCTTCCACTCATATAGACCAATAATTAAAAATAGGGAACAAATATTATTTTTGATTACCTAATATTTTTATAAAGTACACATTTACAATAGATCAATTAGATTCTTGAGGATCAAATAATATTGTCCCTTTTTATCTGTGGGTATATTTTGAAACTCGATTTGCAGTGGTAATTCGTTCTCTTTTTATAGATTATTTATTTATATTTTTATAGATTATTTATTTATAAAAATACTACTTCCCTACAATTTCCCTGTTTATTAATTTGTCCAAAACTATTTTTCAGAACTTTACGAAATCAGTCCATATGCGCAATTTGCTATTGGATTTCGAACCTTTGGTCACGTGGACAACCAAGAAATACCCAGTAGGATACACATGCCAGGAAACAGTAAATCAAGATACGATAGTGGTAAGTAAGAAGGACTTAATGCTAATAGCAGTATCTACCAGTAAAAGAAGGTGAGGCGTGACACAGGACAAAACCGGACAAGTGCAAGTCGGACTGTCCACCAAGGATTAATATAAATAGTTCAGGAATTGAGTCTCGCAGTTTTTTTTCGAGCTTTTCCCGCATACCGTTGCTTAACCTCGATGATTAATTAATATATTATTAATACTTTAAATAATGACTTTATTTTTTTGATTTTATTACAAATGTATAATGTTCAGATTTTTCCCTATACTTGTAGTATAAGACGATATTACTTGCTATATTTCGTAGTTCTAGTTCAACGGAAATGAACCTATAAATTTTGATTCCCTTGAGTGTCGAAATATACGTTTATTTGCAGCATAAACAGCCGTATCTTTTTTTTACGTTAACTTAGAAGTTTGATTTTTTCACAGCTTTAATTAACTGTAAACTTTTTGAGTATATGATTTTAACTTAAACTTAATACCTCTTATCGTTTCTGAGCCAAAGGGTCTTGGCACACAGACAGGCAGACAACAAAATGATCCTAAAGGGTTCCGTTCTTTCCTTTTGAGGTACGGAACCGTAAAGGTGCTTATAATAATAAAAAACTCTATAAATAAAAACATAATGGTAATTAACATATTAAAAATTTACATATATTGGTAAATTATTATAAAAACTATAAATAAGTTCCAACATTACAGAATTTATATTGCAAACCTAAGTCAAACGCAATGATGGTATCAGTGGCTAAATTGTCGTATGAAAGCAGGGATTGAAATCGCATTAGGCAAAAATCTAGACTTACAAGAAATAAAACTTTTACTGGTGGTACTCGTAAGAGATTTTTTAATACCCGAGTGCGCGGGAGGTTATGTTTTAGAGTATATGTTTGTTAATTTTCGGATCGGATAGGCTGAACGGCTTGACGGATTTTCGCAAATGAGTCTTTGGATTCATCTGAAGCACGAGAGCGATTTAGGCTATGTATGATGACGTAGGCTATTGAACAAATGATTACGAGATTAATTTAAACCACGGGTAGGGCTAATGGCTAGTATTGTTGTAGAATAGATTTATTTTTCAAATTCATTACCATGGATTTTTTAAATTTTCAATATACTTTAATTTTAAGTTCTAAAATATCAATGAAACAACCTGTATTAAAACAGGCAAAGAAATCACATTCAATCATCGTCGGCGCCGATTTACGTTAAAACTGTTTATTGAAAATGTATCGATTACTGGATAAATATTCAAGCAACGGGTATTATACCAATCTCTAAATAAGATTCCGTATTATTAAGTGTTTTAAGGTAATGTCGTGAATGCGGTGCCAGTTCGTTTAAGATAAGCATGCGTGATTGTGTCTGCGTATGTGTGTATGGGTTTGTGTGTTTGTATGTTTACTTATGAGAGGGTGCGTGTGTGATGTGAGTATGTGTATGAGTGTGTGATTATTCATTTAATGAACAAATATATTTATAATAGAATAGAAAAACGTTTATTTAGCATCACAAGTGTATATTACAGCTTAGACAAATGAGAGAAATTTTGTGAGCAAAAACAGTCACCACTAAGCACTGTAACATATTTATACCACTATAACGCTGGTCTTCCGTGGGCTCCGTATTTGTTGATTGTTCTTTATAAGATGATACATGACTCACCTGATTTTAACCGATTACCATTGCCTATACGTAACCTCACAGCTTACGTCCAGCTAACAATTTGTCTACATGATTCTAATGAGCTTGGAGATTTTCCTTTCCGCTTTTGTCGGAAATAATTGTTTAAGATTTTGTTCCGTTTTTTCACAGAAACGAGCTTTCAGATGAGATCAGAGTCGGAAGAAAGCGATTGTGTATCAAGGACTACAACTTTGAAGAGTGCTCCAAGAAGTAAGTACAAAAAATAACATAGTAAATAACTACGGACAGTAAGTAGTTAATCCAAATGACATTCTGTCTCTAGAGAGTCAGACCAAATTCTGATACTTCATACAAGCTAACTATCACTTTGTAATAGTTACTATCCTTTGGTCAGACTCTGGTCTATAAGCCCTTCTAGGACATCCTGCCACAGTAATAGTAAATTATTAAACGAAGGGATAAAGGAATGTCTGACGTCACGGGCGCTATATTGAATCCAAAACGTAACGAAGGATTCTAGAGTTAGCTCACGAGCCGTGCGAGGAACTTACAGCCAGCTTCATCCATGAGGAGAATACTCTACTTTTCACACTTTCTGCGAGACAATAATAACCAAAACTAGGTTGGTGCATTCTGTACACAGATTATTTCGATTTACGAATAAGTTCTTATTGTGTAGGTCTCTTTGGTTCAAATTTAAATACAGATGAGGTACCAAATTCAAATCACAATATGCCCACGAGGGCGTAATGATATTCAGTACAACTTTACTCTCGGCTCAGCCGAGAGATTTAATCACCTGCTTTCGGTGAGATTAACATATAATTTGAAATTGACGAGCAGGTGAAAAATAAAATAACTTACTTTGTAGATTTTTTTTTGTATTTTTTTCATTAAACATGTATACACAAGCTGACGGGCCTCCTGATGTTAAGTAGTCACCACCGCCTATAAACTCCTGCAGCACTCGTGGTAATTACATCTCTCCTGATGGCGTTCGTTTTGAAACCCACCGGAAAAACCTCCGTAGGAAGGTTATTCCACATCTTGCAGGAAGAATCAAGCGGGTGTAACGCACTGTGTGAGACTTCCACGCATCTACAATATGTGGACTTTTCTTTAACTTGCCGTGTTAGTGTGTGTTCAAATATTGCAATTGAATTTTAAACCAGTTCCCTCAAACGTTTGAGCTGAAATTTGGAATATATTATGTAACTTCGGTGACAATGCAATAATAAAATTGTACGGGAATTCGATAAAAGGCCGATGCGAGCGTGACTTACTTTGGTTTACTTCGTCTTGTGTTCCGCATGCCTATGAACTCGGGTGTTCCTCTATCCATAGGCTGCTGTGGTTAATGATAGATGTATGTCGTCTTCTTGAGGGATGTAACACGCGCGAAAACTACCACTTAGCTACCGGCCGGCACTTTACACTCTCTCTCTCTCTCTTCCCAGCCATGTAACCCACATGGTAGTGGGGTCAGCTTTCCTGGTCGTTCTTCTCCACTTCGCTCTATCTTCGACGTCGTCATCAGAAACTTGGCACTCTCTCATGTCTTTTGACACTACATCTTTCTACCTTGTCTTTGGTCTACCTCTAGATCTTCGACCGGGGATGGCCAAATTCCCTACGTAGTCAGATGGCCTCCTTTTCACGTGACCGTACCATCGCAGCCGACTCTCCTGCATCTTGTCAGCGATGTAGCGCACCCCAGGCTTCCTCGCACGTACTCGTTACGGATTTTATCGATCCTGGTGATGCCGCACATCCACCTCAGCATCTTTATTTCGGCGACTTGGATGGTATGTATGTTCTTCTGCGTTACGGCACAAGTTTCGCTTCCATACGTTAAGACTGGTCTTATGATAGTCTTCTAAATAAGACCTTTAAGTTTTACTGGCATTCTTTTGTCGCAAGTGACACCGGTTACTTCTCGCCATTTTAGCCATGCAGCGGCTATTCGGTGCTGAATATTACATTCCACGTTCTCAGAGTTATGCGTTATACTACCCAGATACTTATATTGAGCACACAAGGTTGATCGGGCTATTGTTGCTTGGGTCTGATTCATTGAACGACATGAACTGGGTTTTTGATATACTCAGCATTAGGCCACCCCGGTCTGTAACTGATGCTTCCACAACAAAAGCGCCTCTTTTAACTCGGCCGGAACTTTTCACTATTTTATGTTATTTGGTAGGTGATTGCACCGAGGGTGGTGTGTGATGAGTGGTGGGCCCGTAGGGACGCGTTGAAAGTCACCTTGGTATGTCACTTTGTTCAGCCAATGAGGGTATATCAATAAAATGAGGTATTGATGTACCTTCCAAATTGTGTGATCAATTAATTCCGATACGGAAAAATCATAAAGATGGTCTCATAATGGAGACGGATATGAAACCACTTCTGAATGAATAAATGTAGGTTACTAGTATTTAGGCTCATTTGAATCTGGTTACGGTGGCGATTATAAATTTTGTAAATGTAATTTATATACAAAAAATCGGATTTGTCCTCAATCTATTCAGTCACAATTTGCCTAGCAGTAACTAGAATTTTAATATTTTCAGAAGCCTGCAGAGTGCCTCATCACAGGTGAAAATAAAACGAAATAAACCTAGGACTTAGTTAGAGTAATTGTACAGTCAATATTGTATCCAATGGTTGTGTTCATATCATTTTACCAGTTTTATCTAAGATTTTAATGTATATTTAAATTGTAATTAATAAGTTTTGATCTCAAATTTACAAAGCAATAATGGGTACTTAAATCATTTTGTATAAGAAAAAGGTGTTTAGATAAAAAAGGTATTTTAAAGGTTTGTTTGATGTAGAAGTTGATAGTTTTGTAATAACAGGCTCATGACTTTCATCTGTATGTCTCAGGGTGGAGACCAATGCCATGTACACCAAGTTTTAGTTGGTCGTACCCTGTGCGGTAATGCAATCAAAGCTTTTCATTTTGTCATTAAAAAGAACTAGTTCCAAGTAGCGTAATAGATGGCGTTGTCTGGAGATAAGCCGCAATAAGCGCAATAAAATAACGCTAGGGACAAATAAATATAAGTAGTGTGGGGCTAGGGCGATGCGCGGGCGAGGTGCGGGCGCGGTGTTGGAAAGGCGAGGCGCGGGGGAACACAATGGATGCATTTGGGGCATTCTAGTTTTTTATTTTATCACGACAACATGACGTCTTCTACGTCAGTAGAAGAGGATTTGCAAGCTCTGGTGAATTTGGAGAACTTACAAAAGATCAGGAGATATGCAGTCCACCCTGTGTTGCATCAGGGTAGGAACGTGCCTAACTGTGGGTGCACTGAGGGCGAGAAAGCGGCGCCTGCGCTCTGCCGTGCCAGCGCTGCACCCGCGCTTCACCTTCGCCCAGCGCCTCTTGTACTTATCCCATGCCTAAGATAGTTTATATGCACTTAGAAAGATACAATCCTTCTTACTACAAAAAAATTAAACGCGAGTTTAAAAAAAAATCTTATCAACTTTTATAAAGCATTTTTTGTTTTACTTTTAAAATGTGACAAAAAATTTGATTTTTATAAACTCGTTGATTTATAAAAATCACATTTTTTTCAATTTCCTCGGAAATGAATGTAGATACGGCAATTGACATATGCTCTCTTTTGATAACAGTTTATAACAGAGCAACGCCATCTGTCGGCATTTATAAAATAGCCCTGATAACCCCTCATTGCCCCATCATTATTAAAGACAGTGGTAACAGCTTAACATCAAGTGGGTTATTATCATAAGCTGTCACTTCATGTCATAAAAAAAATTAATTCGTTAATAACTAATGAATCAAGTGAAGTATACAAAATACATTCACAAATTTCACAGCTGAGATAGCTTCACTAATAAGTGAAGTGATAGTCTTTGGATCGGCTGACTTTCATAACACATGGCTAAGCACCACCTAAATTAAACTAGCTTTCTATTTTAAAAAAAACTGCATCCATTTAAATCTATCTGTTTGGGAAGTACGCCTCAGACAGACACACAGACAGACAATAACGTCAATCTCATAACACTTCGGTAAGGAGATACTTCACACCAGGACAGCTTCTTAGTAAAGTACAAGTCCAGTCTGGTATTTAGTACTGCTGCCACCTTTCGGATGGTTCAGCCAAATACCAGCTCGCTATCTTTGATAGAACGGAAGGATTTTATGCTTGTGAGCAATATATAGCGAAGATAAGACCCAAAGTCTCGAACACCGCCGTAAAGTTGCAAGCCTATCGATCTTTTACAGAATACATATCAGGGAATGTGCCCAGGAACTATACGATCCGATGTCGCCATTTTCCTTCCATGAAAGGACAAGCAGGCGCACGGCTCAGTACATCCGTAACTAGTTGATATACCACCTATTCGCACACACCGTTTTGGTTCTACGTTCTTGATGCGTACAGCTACGGTATGGAACACTTTGCCGTCATCTGTTTTTCCTAAAAAATACAATCCGGGCTTCTTTAAGGTAACAGTGAATAGGTTTCTTTTAGATATTCGTGCTTCATCTTAGACCACACCATCGCTTGCCATCAGGTGAGAGTGTGGTCAAGCGAAGATCTATCCAGTTTAAAAAAACTCTTTTTTTTGCGGTGGGGGGTTTTTTTTTAAATAATTTTATAAAAGGAGTTAAAACCAGTGTTTGTAGTGCCAAATGATAAAATATTTATATCAAAAATTATATCAATTGAAAGTAGTTCAGTTTTATCCATTTGATAGTATATTTTGTACTTTTTTTCTAATTATCGTCATTTTTGTATTGTTATTAAGAAGTACTCTTTTGAATTGTAGATGTTCTAAGATAATTATTTCTATTAGCGATTGTAAGCATTTGTTAAAAACTAAAACAATGCAAATAAAAAACCAGACAAGTGCGAGTCGGACTCGCGCACGACGAGTTCCGTACCATTATCTATAAAAACGGCAAAAAAATCACGTTTGTCCCGTCAGCCCCCTTAAACATTTGTTTTATTTTAATTTAATTCTTTACTTTAAAAGTGAATATTAACTAAATGTTCTGTCAATATTTCTAGCGTCTACCTGTTACCGTAATCAATATCGATCAAAAAATCACGTTTGTTTTATGGGAGCCCCCCTTAAATATTTATTTTATTCTGTTTTTAGTACTTGCTGTTATAGCGGTAACAGAAATACATCATCTGTGAACATTTCAACTGTCTAACTATCACGGTTCATGAGATACAGCCTGGTGACAGACGAACAGACAGACAGACAGCGGAGTCTTAGTAATAGGATCCCGTTTGACCCTTTCGGCACGGAACCCTAAAAAGCATTCGGTAAAGCTAGTTTGATTTAAATGTGCTAAGTTTGACGCTAAGTGCAGTGAGATATCTCACAGGAGGTTAAATACATTTTGAAAATGGTTACGATTGCTAAATGGAAATTAAATGTAGTCAAAATTTAAATTATCTTCAAAAGACTGATTATTTAATGTTAATTTTTAAATGTAACGTGTATCAACTGTAAAATATTGATTTACGTAGAGAAATAAAATTTCCAATGAATTAAACCAAATTGAATAAATGTTAGATTATCATATAGGTCTTTTATTTTTCCCTGCTTTCTCATTTTCAGTCAGATGAAGAAATACATATACAAAACTTTGTTGTTTTTAGAACAGAAATATAGGTGTTAGTACAGATCTGCATTGAATAGACAAGGCAAGTGCGTCAATCTGTATGAAATTTGGTATACAGATAGATTATGACAGGAATTAGGACATAGGCTACTTTATAATTGACTGCGCAGAGGGCACTGTTTTTAGTGACAAACCATGCGTGCCAAGCTACGGGCGGATCAGCTATAACTGATGTCTGGGAGCACCATAATAGGTCATATTTGACGATCTCCGTAGTGCAGTGGGTGATTAGCCGGCTGAGATGCAGGAGGTGGCGGCTTCAATTCCCGAAGCAAATGTTTGCATGATCTACAGATATTTGTTCCAGGTCGTTGCTTTATGTATTTACAAACAAAAAAATGTATAGAAATATTCTATCAGTTACCTGGTTCCCATAGTACAAGCTCTGCTTAGTTTGGGGCTAGATAGCGCTGTGTGAAATGTCCAGCAATATTTATTTATTTATTTGACAGGTGTCTTAATACTACCAACGAATAACAGAACCAAATGATATAACATAGGAATATCGTCCTTCCGAAAAAATTATCCAGGATAACTAGTATTTGTGAGTGAACTTTTTCAATATAAAGTGCAACTATGTGCTTATTAAATACACTTATGTATGGATAACAGTATAATTGATCGATCGAAGCGAGATCTCTAAATCAACTTGTGCAAATCAATGTATGCCCGAGGATAACTTTCGAAACGTTTGTTCGATCATCGCAAAGTTTGGTATGTAGGTAGGTAGCAATGGTACAACTTTGGTGTGACTAAATGAGTTAAAAATGTTTGGGGGTTGTTTAAATATTGGGATTCAAGAGGGGTAAAAGAAAATGAGACTATTAGGTCAAATGAGAGTGTAAATGAAAGGTCTTCATTAGTACATTTTGATTACGTTTTTATTTTTAGTAAAGTTTTTGTAGTTATTGAGTTATTAGCCATAATAAAAACTAAATTTTGACAAAACTCACAGGGTACACCAGTGACCCCACAGTGCTGAAATTTGGTATAAAAAGTAACCAAAATTATGAACTCCCGTTACCTGTAATTTGAATAAAACTGTAGGTCAAGTTATTTGGTACAGTATTTCGTGGCACTATTTTATTAGTCAAAGATTAAGGCCGGCTTGCACAACGATCCCTAAACGTATTTAGCTACTAAACATGTTTAAATTGTACGTAATATGTAATATTTTTAAAATTCCTTAAATCACATTTAGCCACTAAATCCGTTTAAGCATAGTTGCGAGTCGGCCTAAGTATATTTTTTTTTGTTTTGGGAGACTCGCGAGAACTCAGTTCGGGGCGAACCATTGGTTATTTGGCGTTATCAATGATTTTTCGATTTTTTGTGTAGACGATCGTACAAAGTTATCATGGCGAGCAAAATGTTAGACGTTAAATCAGATATATTATTATAGTAACTTCAGTATTGAGTGAAGGTAATCTGAATTGTAATTTCTGATACAAACATTTCCAATTTTCCCAACTAGTTACAAGTAATAACGAGTACTTTCCAACTTCATTTGCTCATACGCGGGAAAATCACAAAAGTTTCCGTATAAAATAGTTGGAACCAGGCTAAAGCTCATCCAACTGAAAAATTGGAATAAAGTTCTACGAACAAAGAAGCAAGATCTCTCGGTATGAGAGAAAGTTTTTGTGCGTTCTCACTGAGTTTGTAACTTATTTTGATACTAGCTGATCCGTCCGCGGCTTCGCACACGTGGTTTTAAATAAAAAAATTACCCTCCTTTAGCGCACTCAGGTAAAAAGTAGCCTATGTCCTTTCCCAGGATGTAATACTTATATCTCCTAGCCCAATTTTATTATGATGGCTATTAGCCGTTTAGTCGTGAATAGGTAACAAACAAACAGAATTAGTTTATCATTTATAATATTAACTAGCTTCCGACAGCGGCTCCGCACGCGTGTTTTGTAAAGCAGCCTATGTGTTAATCCAGGTTATAATCTAGGTTCATACCAAATTTCATCCAAATCGATTCAGCCGTTACGACGTGAAAGAGTAACAAACATCCACACATACATCCATACAAACTTTTTCGTTTGTAATATTAGTGGGATGAGATTGGATTTTATCAACACACAATACCTACCGTTTTGTAAGTTAAAAATGTTTAGAAGAACGTCTGTCTGAACGGCCCAAGACAGAAGGGAATAAATGAATAAATAATGCTGGATGCTCAGCGCTATTCGCCTCAAACTATGCAAAGCTTCTACTGAGGAAATCACACTGATAGAATATTTATATATATATATTTTTATTATATAGCTGATACGACTAATGCTGGGAAAAAGTCAAAAGCAAAAGTCAGTATACAAATTTATTATAACGGTTCTTGAATACCCCGGTCACTGATTTTACGGTTGCTTTCCGGTGGGTAAAAATGCGGGTACTCTCCTCGGCTGGTCCGGATTTCGCGGAGCCGTGGAGATCTCGCTCTGGGTGCTGCGGTGGCCGAGGTCAAGTAAGGTCCCAGAAATAGTGACACTAGTGACCTTGACCTCTGAACTGGAGTGAGGCAAAGCCCGGACTTTGAACTCGAACTTTGAACCCGATATACGTGTTTTAAAACTGAATTTAACTTAAAAAGGCTTGCTAGCAATGAGCAAGAAGTTAAATAAAATAAATTATACAAAAATCACCCGAGTCGTTCAGAGACGCGCCAAACAATGTGGCGCGTACGAACTCGGATGTGGTTAGCGGGCAAGTGACGGTGACCGCTGAGCTGAGAGTGAGTTGTTCGGAGCTGTTGACACAACGCTACGTTCAATCAAAAGAACGAAGGAATGCTCCACTGGTATCGTCTACGTAATAAATATCCGACCATAGATTACAAGTGACGAATATGAGTGTCATTACGACGTCAATCCAGCTGAATTTTTATTAAGGTAGGTAAGTAGGTACGCATCCAACAAATATACGTTACATAGCTCAACACCCAATCCTGGAACAAATCTGTAGATCATGAAAACATTTGTTCCGCGGCGGGAATCTAACCCGCATCCATCTCCGTCCCAGCCGACTATTCCCCATTGCACCACGGAGTTCATAATGTGGCTAAAAACACAAGCATTTGATTTGATATTTGCAATTTAATAACTATAACAACCTTATTACGCAGACAAACCAGTCAATCAGACCAGCCTCTTAGCCCAGGCGCAATCACATCGTGCGACTATGTTTGTTTTAGGGCTGATTTACAACAGACGAGCGAATACTCATTCTATTCCCACTCTATCAAATTATTTTAGTGTAAACAGACGTAGAGCATTCTTTCGTTGTTTTGTCTGCGTTCCCAAAGATTCTATGGAATATTCTAAGAATGCTCACTCGCTTGATGTAAACGTTACAAGAGCGTGTGAACAGTTGCTTAGCTTGGAGCATTCTTCGGTGTTTGAACGTGCTTAATCCCCGGAGCGGTCTCTTCAAAGTGTTCTTGCATTCTTGTGAATATTATATCGATTTAACTATGGATTCGTCTCAAGAAAAATGCCTATTTATGACAGAAGGCTACCAAAATTCTAGTTGTCTGTGGGATCTGACGTTTGGACACTATAAAAATATACTAGAACGTACCTAATGTTGAAGAAGTAACAAGGAACTTTATAACAAAAATATAACCATCTTTTTTTTGTTTTTTGTGGGGAAACAGGCTTACGGCCCACTTGATGGTAAGCGGTCACCGTCGCACCGACACCGGCAACACCCGGGGTATGGTCGATGCGTCTCCTACACTGTAGAAACCTCTTTACATTTCTCTTGAAGCGTGCCATGTCGTAGCCTAATGGGAAAAGCTCAGATGGTAGCTCATTCCATATCTTGCAAGTAGATATGAGGTAGAAAAGATCGCGTGAAACGTGTGGTGCGCGACACCCAATTGTCGATTATATGTGGATGAGCTTTATTACGTTGTCGAGAAGTGAGGTGGTCAAATCTCGACTAACTTTTACTTCAGATAAAAGTAAAAACCAAACTACCAATTTTGATGAAATTTCCATTCGATCAAAATAAAATCTTTTCAAATAAAAAAACAAATTTTCCAAATAAGTTGATATTTATCGGAATTCTGAGCTAACAAACATAACATAATATAAAAATTAAACAAATTTAATACATATTGTTTCATGGATCACATGGACGCCATTATCAGAACTGGACTAAATGGAAATGGAAAACACCAGCTTTCAAATAAATAAAAAATCATCAAAATCAGTTCACCCCGTCGAAAGTTCTGAGTTAAAAGATAAAAAAATGACAGTCGAATTGAGAACCTCCTCTTTTTTGAAGTCTGTTAATAAAAATATGGGCTCGCTTCTTGCATCTTACCAACCACATAATTGGCACGGCTTATTCGTGTCAATTATTGAGCATTATTAACATTGAGCATTCGTTCTGCTTATCTAAACATCTATCGTGCAAAAATTCTAATTCTTGGTTCTCACTCTTGCTCGTTGATATTTTGGTGTAAACGCTAAGAACGATCTTTCGTTTACACTAAAAGATCGAGAAAAAATGCTTTTATTCTAGCTCTCGCTCCATTTTCATTTGATTTAAACGCGTCTTTACATTCGCGCGTACTTAATTCTCTTTTTGATGATAGGCAAGCGCTTGACCACTACCTCACCTGATGGTAAGTGAAGGTGTGATCGAAGATGGAGCACGCTTGCCTAGAAGGAACCTATTCACTCTGGACTTGAAGACTCCAAGATTATACTGATTTGGAAAAACATACACCGGAAGTGAGTTCCACTCCTCACTTGTGCTAAGCAAATCGTTTGGTACGGCAAGGTGGTATGCCGACCAGGTATGGGAGGTACTTCTCGGTAATGGTGGTAATTCGTATTGCGTGTAGTTCTATTAAGACGACAGGTTTGCGCGATGATGGCATCGCTTAATCGTGCAATCGCATAATTGACATCTCGTCTTTAAAGTTAGACAAAAACTGTCCCAGTTATACTCAGAGCACGTGCGATGTACTAAAAGGGTTGATATGGTCTACCTTCCCACAACACAGGCTTGTCGCGGATGCCTTCGGGAGGGAGAGACTGTGGAGCACGTGATACTTCACTGCCCTGCGACAAACGACGCCAGACTGAGAACGGGTCTGCAAGGAGTCATCGAATCCACATCCTCCACTAACACTGCTTCTACATCAACATCCACGGGGACCCTGGAAAGTTGCTGCCACCAACCCAAAGTCCTACTCCGTTACTTCAAGGAGTTAGGATGGCTTGGGTCGGGTTAGAAGGGGCGGTAATGAACAATACACTCCAATGCGGGACGTCAGTGCAGATCTTTTATTCCCCTTACCTAGAACACAGGCCACCTATGGTGGGAGATAGTGATCATTTTGTATTCACATACCGTCCTGTGAATAGCATATAGGTATCTAAATGATACACAGGAATTCATTCTTCGCCAGAAATGCATATAACGCCTGCTTCACTCACTGGACAATGCGCTTTGAGTATTGGTGGGTTTGTATTCTGCTTTCTACTCTTCATAGATGGTCGTCAACCTGTTTATGGTCTCTGTCTGTTCTTATCTTAATCGTTCCTTTATTTATTTATTTTATTCAAATCATTTATGTGTAGGTACTTTATATGTATGTATTTTACTAATGCCTCTTTTTTCATGTTTCTTCGGTCTCTCTCTCTCTCTGGTCGTGAGGTCACTATTATAGGCTCAGTCTGAAAACCAGCGTGGGTCTGCACTTAGTGCCTAAGCGTGGACCAACACAAAGCTGAGACTGATCCTTGTTGGGACACCACACAGTACAGAACCTTTTAGCGCCCACGCATTGATGTAGCTTTTGTTAGGTACCTGCCTATAATGACCGTTCCTAATTCTGTTGTTTTTTTATCTTTCTGTATTTTTATAGGAAGTTACTTACTATTTTTATAATGTTATTTTTAATGTCTTTTTCAATGTTTTATTTTATTTTATTACCTTCTGTTTTATCTGTACTGTACTGCGGTCCTAATGGCGGGTTCCTATATCCGTTGGTAACCAGCTACGACTCGGTTATCCTTGAAAACCTGTCAAAAGTTTGACACTAGTTTGACACTTTTTCTGGGAGAGGCGTAGTCACTACCGACGGATATAGGAACCCGCCTATAATAAATGTTTTTTACTTTACTTACACAGATACTGGCTCTGAACAGGTATGTGAAAAAAGCGTAAAAGTGATACATCCTTCAACCTTTTTCAAATCAGGTCATCGATTCAACAGTTCAATTTCACGCACCAACAGCCCAAGTCACGTGGGACCGAAAAAATGTAGGTTTACAAAGTTTGCAAAGGAACCTTTTTGTTTTTCTGAGTTCTGATGAAATATTGACATACCTGTCGCATTATATTACTTCAAAACAAGTGAAGCGTATTTAAGTATAGTATGGGCGCTGACCGTAACATTGACTACGTTATACGTTAGAATAGCTTTAGCAAACTAATTTATACTACAATATAGCATGAATACCTAATATTTGAGACTAATTTCATCATTGTATCAGATGATGAAATATGAGGGGTCCGGATGTGGTCTTTGAAACATGCTGCTGTATGTTCCTGTATGGCTTTAGGCCATACAGGATCTGACAGACTCGGTTTTTCTATCGCTCGCTATTAAAGTACTATTTGATGCCATAAGTATTATTTCGGTATTAAATGAAGTATTTGCCACCCATTTTTTACACCGAAAGTGGTGCATATTTTCTAATTTCCGCCAATATTGTTATTAGCCGACTTCAAAAAAGGAGGAGGTTCTCAATTCGTCTCGTTCTCAAATGGTTAAAAAGTTACTTGTTTTACCCCCTTTATTTCAAACTTAGCATAACTTCAGAATGCTGTTGGGATTGCCGCGACATTGCAGCGCGTCAGGAATGTTCGCGAACGTGCACGTTGACTGTTTTCACGCGATCATGCGGGAAAGAATCGCGTCTCTTTTTCACAGATTGCGCGGTAGTCCCAACAGTATTCTAAAGATGATTGCTGGTCCTTTTAATTGCCCCATTCAGAGGCACTGGGTGGGGATAATTACTGGCAATTTAAAACACGTAGGTAATTATTTAATTTATTTATTTGATTGTTGTTTATTTTAATTTTAAATTACCTATAATATTATAATACTTATTGATTTAATTTAAATTTAATTTATTTTAATTGTGATTAATTTGTTTTAACTTATTGTGATTATGGATAAAAATTATCTGAAATAAATGAATACAATACAATAACTTTTCTAAACATGTGCCATGAAACTTATCTTTGTGTCAAGTAACGTAGTCAATGTTGCGGTCGACGCGTATTTAGTAGTACTTTAGATAATATTTACAAGTATTTCAGACAAGTTTGATGTCTCGTTGAATAGCACATGCAGGCTAACAACAGGATGCCTAAAGCTAACCCCTCTGAACCTGGTAACTCTTTGGCAGGCATACCACTTCTTGGAGTGTAACGAGATGTGAGAAAATAACAATGAAAAGCATGATTTTTCACATCCCTTATAATATGACCATCAGATCCCACTAGGCTGCTTTAGGGCGGGGCACATAGCGGCGGTTGGGGCAGAAAGGTTCTTAAGTGGAGACCATGCACGGACGTATGCAAGTGCGGCATAAGGCGGCTCCCAGATAGATAGAAAGACGACCAGATAATGGTTAAAGTTGGAGCTGTTAGGTGTAGGCCGCATCATCGTCTCGTTCATCGTTTGACTGACTGATATGAAGATGATGATGCAACGTTGCATTGAGAGGCATCGAAATTAAACTTGAATCAAATTGTTTCAGAAATTACATAAAACCTTCGTATATATTTTACGATGCAGAATGGAATCTTGTCCCAGCATACATTAGGCTGGGCATATAAGAGGACGCCACTGCACAAGATTCCACGCCAACACTCCAAAAGACTCCACAAATCCTCCGTATGTGTGAAACCATTGGATTGCGTGGAGTCCTATGAATATTTGGAGTACGGTGACCCGCGCTGCGTGCGCCCAACTGTGGCTGATACAACAATCTAATCTTTTTTTATAATTCTAAATATTTTACAAAGCGCTATCTAAAAAAAACAAAATCAAATGGGAGCATTTGAAGTCTTTGGAGTAGGGTATTCGTGTGTATGCTCGATTTTAACTCGCACTCCGCCGGACTCCACACGACGCGGATTAATGGAAATGGAGTCCTCGTGTATGACCAGCTTTACTCAATGTGTTTGCATCTTCTTGTAGCCAACTAGGACAAAGCATGAATTTACTGCAACTTTTGGCATCAGACTGAATCTTTATGTTGATATAATTATTATTTGATAGCTAGACAAAACAAGATAAAGTTACAAAGATATAAAATGCGACTCTTATGACTGTGCAATATATTCTTCTCGAGAAGGAGAACAGAAAGCCGAACTGCATACATTTCAGAATACACTTTGGGGAATATGCCCAGGAACTATACGATCTGATCCCACCATCCACCTTCCATCAAAAGACAAGCAGGCGCACGGATCAGTACCATCCGTACTTAGTGGATTCGTACCCATTCGCACACACCGTTTTGGTTCTACGTTCTTGATACGTAAGGCTAAGGTATGCAACACTGTACCATCGTCTGTTTTTCCTAATGAATACAATCCAGGCCTCTATAAGGTAAGAATAAATAGGTTTCTTCAAGATCTTCGTGTTTCATCTTAGACCACATCATCGCTTACCATCAGGCGAGATTGTGGTCACACGAAGTTCTATTAAATAAGAAAAAAAAATTGCACTTATTATTACGAAATATAGACATATTTCCAAAACACATGTCATGTCTTATTAGAATGACCGGGACATGACCATACTCGCAACTAATTTCGTACTTGCGATTACGAGTTGCTGCTAATCTCACTTTTCCATCATCATATCAGCCACAGGACGTCCACTGCTAAACATAGACCTCCCCCATATATTTCCAGAGCAACCGAACAACAGCTTCCAGCAATCTTTATCAGGTCGTCTTTTCATGTGGTGAGGAGCCGTCCTATGCTACGCTTTCCAGTCTTCTTAGCATGTCAACAGTTCTACGTTTTCATTTATACTATGTTGAACAGGTGTTTGGCCACAACAATAGCATAAGGTGAGGCGGTTATAAGGTCCTCCATCGTGCAGATGTTTGGACACAAAAGGCACATTAACAAGTGCTGCCTTGACTGCGGGGGATCACCGCAGTTGCACTGCGTTAAGTTGGAGTCTCTGAATCCCCATTTGCACATATTAAGTCAGCAGCGGCTAACGGGGGCGCTTTCCAGTGCGTGGTCTCCACTCGAGAATCTTTCTGCTCCAACGGCCGTCTGTTCTTCGAGCTATGTGCCCTGCCCACTGCCACTTCAGCGTGCTAATCTTTTGTGGTATAACAGTGGCTTTAGTTCGTCTACGAATGTCCTCATCTTTTATTCGATCTCGTAGAGAAACACCAAACATAAGAATAAGAATAACAATAAATTTATTTGTCTTCTTATAAAACAGTAGTACACCTACCTACTTGATTTTCTTAATAAGTAAACTATAAATAATGTAACAATCTTTTATCTTAAGTAAATCTACTAAACAATGAGGGTAGTTAGGTAAGTATACAGTTGAAGAACTTTACCTTCCGTGCTAGTTTACAACTGTGTTACGGCAAGGTAAGGATTCTCGTCCCATGTACATACGACTCATTTTTGAGTACAGTTTAACAGATAACAGTGGTATGGTACTGCAGGAGTACACAAAGTATATATGTATATGTATTTGTGTGTTTAATATTGTATACACTCATGCCAATTGCACCATTCCTCTAACCCAATCTGTAGACAACGGTGCTGGTTATACCTGTAGTAAGGCGTAACATGTAATCATTATTAATTCTAATAATAACTACTCTAGTAAGCGCCATCTAGCCACAAACTAAGCAAAGCTTATACTATGGGAACCAGATAACTGATAAAATACTTATATACTTTTTTGTAAATACATAATACATTGTAAATACACTTAAAATACATAAAAAAATACCCAAACCCGGAACCAATATCTGCAGATCATGCAAACATTTGTTCCGCAGCGGGAATCGAACCCGCAACCGCCTGCGTGTCAGCCGGCCATTCGCCCACTGCGCCACAGATGTTGTAGTGGTTGAGTAATATTTAGACTTATTTGTTTGTTGTATCAAATTAATACCAATAAAATAGAGTAGAAAAACATAGCCCTCTCCGTAGCACGCTGAGCCTCCGAAAGCCTTTTTATGAGGCCCATATTGAAAATTAACGTTTCTGTACTATAATAGGTTAACGTAATAAATTTTACTCAGTGAGTTTATAAATATCTTCTAGGTACATTGAGGAGCATCCTGATGGTAAGTGGCCGTTGCCTACTCGTATAAACGCCTACAGCACTTGTTCCCTTTTACTTTTATCAAGTACTTTCCCTAACGAAAGCTCTCAGGCATACTACAAAAGTAATCAAGAGTATGTTTAACAAAAGAATTCTTTTCTGGACGCTAGTACATAGGTATGCTTTGGATCAAAACCATAAGTTTTCTACCTTATTCATCTAGTCCCATTAGATTCTCAAACAGCATCTTTTTTTGGTAAAACGAAATTCAGTTTCGCTGAGAAAAAACTCAACCGAACACCGATGCCGATGATGAAAACCCAATAAGCACAAAAGTAGTTCCCCAACCTGTTGTCGGATTTATAGGCCGCCCAAACCTTAGCAGCTTTTTTTAATACATTATAGGTTTGCGTTTGACCACGATCTCGGCTGAATGAGAATGAATGGAAAGGGAGCTGGAATGGCACCAAACGCTTTAGCTCTCTAAATAACGGATCTTTTATTTCATTTTAGATGAATCATTAACATAGTTATTTAGCAAAAGCTCATTAAAAGTTTTTGAGTGGATGCCACGCATCGTACTGTTATATCCTTGTATTGTAAGGAGTTATGCTTACGAGATACCTACTCAGCATTATATATATTATGTGTATTTCTTAGCAGTGACCCATCTCCAGTCACGGTCTGATCTTCTCAAAGAACGGTTGCGTCCGGGGGTTAAAATAATATCCTTAATTGTATCTTAATCCTTTATTAAACTCTTAATCAGTAAAATATCTTTTTTAAAACCCCTTCGGACTTCTGTCGTATAACAAATGGTGGCAGCGGTGGGATACCGAATTTCTTAGTGTCCCTAGATTCCTCAGCCGGACTCAAACAAATTCCTCAGTATCCTGGAATAAAATTATCCAAGTGAAAGTGAAAGTGAAAGTGAAAGTTCAAGTTATACGCTACTTACCTTCGGCTTCACGCTCCAGCTGTAAGAGCTCCCTTAACTACTCACTTGTCTGTTGACATCCAGTATCCTGCAAGATAATCCTGCACTGGCGTCTCGTATCCTGTATCCTCGGTGACGTCGTGCATCCTATCGTGATACTAGTAAGCACGTCGTGGTTTCCTGCAACAGTATCCTGCAAGAGAACCCTGCATTGGCGTCTCGTATCCTGTCTCCTCGATGATGTCGTGCATCGCTTCGTGATATCCTCAAGAAGCATTCTACATTTTATCCTGATATCCAGTTCGCATTGAATAAAAATTCAAGAATCGATTACCGTCTCGCCAGACTCCAACGAATCCTTATCGCGTCCGGAATGCCGCTCATGCAATTCGCGGTAGCCGTCGCCTACGCACTAATGTAAGTCTTTAGTCATTGCATTGCATTAGTTATCTGATTTTTAGGGTTCAGTTAAGAATTTAATTTAATATAACCCGTATTTGTAATTAATTCAGAGCTATTATGCCAAAAGTTCCTAAGGCAGAGGACGGTAAATTAGCAATTAGTGTCCAAGAGGTAGAAAAGTCTCCCAGCATCAGCGAGGTAAAATCACCTCTTAGTTCGCCTCGACTTACGAGATCAGTCGCAGCAGCCGCTACAATGGCCGAAATTGAGCTGAACATTTTGTTCAAGTTTATTAAACCATATGATGGCAGTCGCGAAACCGTAAACTCGTTCGTCATTAATTGTAATAACGCATATGAACTTGCTTCGGAGGCCCAAAAACCAATCCTTTTTAAATTCATTCTCAGTCAACTTAGTGGCAAGGCGGAGCTTGCTTGTTCGATTAAAGAGTTCTCATCCTGGGATCAGTTAAAAGAGTTCATTAAAACTCAATTCAGTGAGCGTAAACATTACGCTCACCTTCTCACTGACCTACAAGAGAGCAGGCAAGGCCCGCAGGACAGTGTCAACCAATTCTCATTGCGTGTGGAAACATATCTCTCCCAGTTGCTTACCGAATTCACCTTATCCAACACAAAGGCAAAAGAACTGCCTGGGCGTGTCGCTGCAATGGAGGATCTAGCCCTCCATCATTTCCTCATGGGACTGCATCCTCGAATTTCTAATATTGTTAGGTGCAGGTCTCCAAAGACCTTGAATGAGGCCGTAAACATGGCAATTTCAGAGGAACGGATCCAGCAGAGCTTATATAAACGATCAGCAACAGACACCTTCAAATCGAATCCAAAGCCCAAACCAGGTTTTCCTCAAGTCTCAGGCCCAAGGTCGAATCCGCAACCTGGTCAGGCGAATACCAGCCAACCTAAAACCGGCAACGCTCTACTCTGCCGATACTGCAAGGGTGTCGGGCATAACATTAGCAACTGTAAAAAGAGGGAATTCAATAACAATAAATTCAATTCGCCAGGTTACCAACATCCGAATATCTCCCGTGGTAATTTTGGTAATAACAGGGTGAATCATATATCCGAGATGCCAGAAGAGGAAACGGCACCTCTTCCATATGAGGATCCCCAGAACGATTTAAACGAGGTGTTGTCTTGCGAGGGTGCCGCGCTAGACAATCAGTAAGAAAAGGCACCATTCAAACACCAAATCCAGGGACTAACCGACAGGGTAACCAGCCCCAAACTGACAGTCCCATTCCAAATCCATGGACTAACCGACAGGGTAACCAGCCCCAAACCGACAGTCCAATTCCAAATCCAAGGACTAACCGACAGGGTAACCAGCCCCAAACTGACAGTCCCATTCTAAATCCAAGGACTAACCGACAGGGTAACCAGCCCCAAACTGACGGTCCTATTCCGAATCCGAGGACTAACCGACAGGGTAACCAGCCCCAGACTGACAGTCCCATTTACGAAGTAAATCTCGATATATCCAAAAGAATGTTGCCGCACACACTTCTCTATTCAAACGTTTCCAATATTCCTTTGACATTACTTGTGGACTCCGGTGCCGCAGTATGTCTCCTGAAGAAGTTATGTAATCTGAATAATCCAAAATTAATCCAAGAATCCATAAAACTCAAAGGCATAGACCCTGGTGACGTTCCAACGCCAACCGAGGGTCATTTTCAACTCAAACTCCAGCTGACTAACAACAAATTCATATCCTACAGATTCCATGTCATCAAAGACATAAGCTTACCTTATGATGGCATTATCGGTTCGGATCTGCTCACAGCTTTCGGGTGTAAAATTGATTATACCACCGATGTCCTGAGGTTAGGAAAACATGACATTAAATTGCATTTTTTAAATCCTTCTTATGTCATTCCACCTCGTACCGAAACCATCATTGAATGTTCGGTGCAAAACCCAAATCACCTCACCGAAGGCGTCATTCAAGATCAACATTTGTCCAACAATCTGTTAGTTTCCAATTGCATTGTCAAGGTAAAGGAAAACAATCGTGTAAACCTTTCAGTAGTGAACACATCCGAATCTCCTATCAACGTAAATTCTAATTTAAGCTTCAAAGTTGAACCTTTAAATGCCTATGCAGTCAAACTTAGTGCTAGTCCACATGACACTTCCAACCGCACGATTGCGGTCATGAATTCATTGAGAACCAATCATCTCAATCAAGAAGAATGTGATGCTCTTACGGAACTATGTTCCCAATATTCTGATATCTTTCATCTACCCGATGACCAATTGTCCTATACTAATGTTCTTAATCATGATATTAAAACTAATAGTAATATCCCTATCCACACGAAATCCTATCGCTTCCCAGAATTTCATAAAAAGGAAGTCGATAATCAAATCAACAAGATGCTTGACAGTAACATTATAAAACCATCCTCTTCTCCTTGGAGTTCTCCAATTTGGATAGTTCCCAAAAAGCTAGACTCTCAAGGCCAGCGAAAATGGCGAATAGTCATTGACTACCGGAAGTTAAATGACATAACTATCGGGGAAACGTATCCTATTCCCCAAATATCCGAAATCTTAGACCAGCTGGGGAAAAGTAAATATTTTACCACTCTAGATCTCGCGTCTGGTTTCCATCAGATACTCATATCTCCAGAAGACGCGCCAAAAACCGCATTTTCCGTACCTCAAGGTCATTACCAGTTCACCCGAATGCCGTTTGGGCTTAAAAACGCACCTTCCACGTTCCAGAAGTTGATGAACATGTGTCTCACAGGGCTGCAGGGCTCTAGATGTTTCGTATACCTAGATGATATAGTAATTTACTCATTTGATCTGAATTCACATATATCCAATCTCGAATCTGTCTTTGATAGGCTTCGAAAATTCAATTTAAAGCTGCAACCCGAGAAATGTGAGTTCCTCCGGAAAGAGGTTGCCTATTTAGGCCACATCATCAGCGAAAAAGGCGTCAGAACAAATCCCGATAAGACAAAAGCGGTCACAGAGTATCCCGTTCCCCAGTCTCCGAAAGATATTAAGTCATTTTTGGGTCTGGTATCTTATTACAGGCGGTTTATACCCGAATTCGCCAAACTAGCAAAACCTTTAACGTCCTTACTAAAGAAAGATGTCCCTTTTTCGTGGCAGAACGAACATCAACTCGCTTTTGAGATCCTGAAGGAAAAACTCGTTTCTGCCCCAGTCCTAGCGTATCCAGATTTCACGCAACCTTTCAATCTCACATGTGATGCTTCAAGCTATGCTATATCCGCTATATTATCCCAAGGTCTAGTTGGTCAGGACCGTCCGATAGCCTATGCATCTCGCACACTAAATAAAGCCGAATCCAATTATAGTGTGACAGAAAAGGAATGTCTTGCCATAGTTTTCGGAACCAAAGTGTTCAGACCTTATCTTTATGGCCATCGCATCATAATCCTTTCAGACCATAAACCATTGCAGTGGTTATTCAATTGTAAAGACCCAGGTTCAAGACTCATTAGGTGGCGATTAAAGCTGGAGGAGTTTGAATATAATATTCAACATAAGAAAGGGAAAATCAACACAAATGCCGATGCCCTATCACGGTTTCCCGTCAATCCTGTCCAGCCGATGGAACCGCCTAATCCTATCAACGTAGGGGAACCCAATCCAGAATTAGATAGGGATTTAATGGATCTACTTATATCTCCACCTTCGTTTAATCCTGATCAAATTGCATCCCAAGATCCAGATCTCATTGATCCTTATGAAGACATCCTGCCCTTACCTGATATAAACTTACCGTCCAATATCCCAGATATCCTTAGAGATGAAATCGAAAATGAAATTGATAACTTACCTCAATCCGTTCCAAATTTATCCGATATTCATCCTGATTATGACCCTATGCCATCTACGAGTGCTAATCCAGATTTACCTGTCGATGATTATCCCACTTTCCTGAAAATAATATCAGAAAAAAATAAATCATTTAACACAGAAATCAAAGAACATAACGAAAGTCTCATGAAATCTCCTGCTAAAATTATCCTAGTACCTACCTCCATCGATTTAGATGAGTCCAATCCTTATATTCCAGAAATTCTAAACGATTCAGAAGTCAATACTAGTATATGTGATTCTGAAAAAGAACTCTTCCTGTTTAAAAAGGTAGATCTTAATAACAAAGTGTATTATCTGCTGTTTTTCAAAGTCCATTATTTTGATCAGGCATCTTATCCAGAAATCTTCGAAACCCTGAAAAGAATTAGGAACGAATTAGTAGTTTTAGGAAATATAAATAAGATTGGCATTTCCGATTTAAAGAATCCTTTCGAAAAACATTCATTTATCAAAATCTATAATATTCTAACTTACCTTTTCCATGACACAAAAATTAAAGTCAATATCTATCACAATAACATTATATATCCTGCTCCAACTGAAATTAAGAAAATTTTATTCGAAAATCATGATATCCCTATAGCGGGTCATTTAGGCTCAGCACGCATGTACAATAGAGTAAAGCAATCATACTATTGGAAAGGCATGCGAAGTGATATAGAAGCCTATGTAAAACAATGTAAATCCTGTCAAGAGAATAAAGCACTTAGAAAAGTAAACCGTGCTCCCATGCAAATTACCAGTACGTCGACCGAACCATTGCAACGCATATCCATCGATATTGTCGGTCCACTTCCTGAATCTGGTATCGCAAAATTAAAATTTATCCTAACCATCCAAGATGACCTCACCAAATTCTCTTCAGCCTACCCAATTCGTAGTACTACAGCAGAAGAAACTTGCGAGTGCCTACTTCACTACATATCTATATTCGGAATCCCTAAAATAATTGTTACCGATCAAGGCACAAACTTCACATCAGATCTATTCAAAAAGACATGCGAATTCCTCAAAATTAAAAACCTATGGTCTTCTCCTTATCATCCTCAAACTCAAGGAGCTTTAGAAAGAAGTCATTCCACTCTAAAAGAATATCTCAAACCCTATACCAATGCCGAACATACGAATTGGCCTCGTTATGTATACACAGGAATGCTCGCCTATAATACGGCTATTCATTCTACAACGCATTTTACACCGTATGAATTAGTGTTTGGTAGCAAACCATTTATACCCAACTCCATATATGACGAGCCACAAGGAGCCACGTATCCTGATTATGTCCGTATGTTACAAAATAGACTGAAATATTCCCGAGAAAAAGCCATAAAGTTTATTAGAAAATCAAAGGAATCTTCAAAAATTTTATATGATATCCATACTCGTCCAATCAAATATAAAATCGGTGATTATGTATATCTAAAAAATCACCTAAGGCTGCGTAAGGCCTTGTCCCCCGTCTGGAAGGGACCTTACAAAATAGTAAAGATCAATGGAAATAATACACTTACCTTACTCATCAACCGGCGTCATGTTACTCACCACTACGATCAAGTGAAACTCGCTGATGTCGGGAACAATCTATAACATAATTATGTTGGTGAACGGTTTAGATAGATAAGTTAGCAATTAATAGAAATAGCACTTAAGTATTAGGCATATAGGTTACGTTTTAAGGAAATACATAACTTACCTTATTTGGGTTTAGTCGTAATTCTAATTATTATTTGCAGAGTTACAACTCGGGGTCAAACGTATCAGGAATACCTTCAACCAGTCACTTCAAGTTCAGGCATTTATTTTGATTATTTGGGCACAGTGAAAATTAATAACGGCTACTTAAATGTTTTGATACCATTGGACATATCTCATTTTGCACCACACATACAAAACATCGAATCAGCTTTGAAGACGACTACATATTTATGTAACCAAACTCGAATCTTAGAAATTGAAATAGAATGTCATAATAGATTAAAACCTTTAGCTGTACGACAACAAGATATAAACAGGGAATTTGAATCTATCTCACACTTATTTGATAACCGATTAAAACGTGCCTGGATAGGAGGTATAGGAACTATATTGAAACAGATCTTTGGCACTTTAGATGGAAACGACGCCCTAAAATATAATGAAGCTATAGAATCTATTCGAAATAATGAGAAACAATTGGTTTCATTAATGAAAGAAAATATTTTGGTCACTACCTCAATCATAAGATCTTATAATGACACCTTGAATAAAATTAAGAGTAACGAAGCTAACTTAAATGAAGCTATTGACAACCTCTCACATAACGTAAGGAATATTTCTGAAGAAATCAATGGATTACGCATTCTTCTTAATGTAGATGAAATTTTTAATAGTTTAGAAACCTCACTACTTACCTTGTCATTCCAACTGGAACACCTAATTAAAACGCTATTTTGTTCAGCAGCCAAAATATCTTACATCCATCGATCATAACTTCACAGCAATTGTACCGAGAGCTTGCCAATAACTACAGATACTTACCTAGTGATTTAAGATTACCTGTAACTCTAGACGTAAACACCGTTCATCATATTTTAAGAGTATCTAAGCTTGTTTGTTATTATGTAGATTATAAGATTATATTTGTTTTACAGGTACCATTAGTTGGTATTAAAGAATACTTAATATTCCATAATATTGCCTTACCTACACCATATAATGTTAAAGAATCCAATAAATTCAGTTTAATTATACCTAGCTCTAAATATATTGCAATGACTAAAGACAAATCTCAATATTGTAATTTAGACGATTTGAATAACTGCAGAACTGTAACCCCGGGTAACTTTATTTGTGACGTCACAAATGTCTACGCAGCCGATGCTAGACCTACCTGTGAGAGTGAATTACTGACCAAAGTGATTAGTGAAATACCAAAGCAGTGCGAAATTAAATTCATATTCGGGACAATAGATATCTGGAAACCTTTAGTAAATAACAAGTGGATTTTTATTCAATCGGAACCAAATAAAATCTCAATTGATTGTGCGAACTCAAAACTTTATGAAACAACAATACTATCCACAGGAATACTTACTATACCTAAGGAATGTACTGGACACTGTAAAAGTACTACACTTATCCCTAAGTATGATGTAATAAACATTACATCACCTATTAACAGCATACCGGATTTCAATTTAATTAATGATACCTGTTGTAACATAGTAAGATTCAATAGTCTTATAGAAGATGTGTCCCCTATCCATTTACAAAATATAGATTTGGACGAATTTAATTCAAGGAACAAAATTGTACTAGACTCCCTTTTAGATAACTTACAGAAAATTGACAACAGTCCGCATATAATAAGATATGGGGCACATTACTCAAGTTCGATTATTTTCATTTATATTGTAATTGCTTTATTTTTATGTTGTTTAGCTTTTAGACATTTTTATCCTTGTAAACCTGGCGGCAACCGAGCTTTACAATTTACATTAAATAACTCATCACCACAGCCTGTAGCACATTTAGAGGATAGACAAAATTCTGATCTAGAACTGGATCACATTGCTCCAATTAGAAGTCAAATTTAGTATCACGAAGACTTTAGAATCAACCCTTAAGTCTCCTCTTAAAGGGGGAGATGTTATATCCTTGTATTGTAAGGAGTTATGCTTACGAGATACCTACTCAGCATTATATATATTATGTGTATTTCTTAGCAGTGACCCATCTCCAGTCACGGTCTGATCTTCTCAAAGAACGGTTGCGTCCGGGGGTTAAAATAATATCCTTAATTGTATCTTAATCCTTTATTAAACTCTTAATCAGTAAAATATCTTTTTTAAAACCCCTTCGGACTTCTGTCGTATAACAGTACGATGCCCCCTCACTAGATAAAATAAAACTGGCCAAGGAGCCAAGGAGGCCAGCCAAACTGGGAGTCGAACTCGCGCACGACCGGGTTACGTACCATTATCTATAAAAACGGAAAAAAATACACGTTTGTTGTACGGGAGCCCCCTTAAATATTTGTTTTATTTTAATTTATTTACTTATTTTTAAAGTGAATATATAATATAACTTAATATTCTGTGAATATTTTAAGCTTCTATCTGTTTCCGTTATCAATATCGAGCAAAAACGAGCATAAAATCACGTTTGTTGTATGGGAGCCCCCCTTAAATATTTATTTCATTCTATTTTTAGTACTTGTTATTATAGCAGCAACAAAAATTCATCATCTGTGAAAATTTCAACTGTTTAACTATCACGGTTCGTGAGATACAGCTTGGTGACAGACAGACAGACAGCGGAGCCTCAGTAATAGGGTGCCGTTTTACCCTTTGAATATGGAACCCTAAAAACGGCCTGCCTTGTATTATAATCCTTGAGATCATCAAGCTTAACAAAAACTACCAAATGCCACCAAGACTGGTCATATTATTCAGTGATCAACTGTTGTCGGTTTACGTACCTTTGGTTTTTTTATACATTATAAATGCTTGCGTTTAACCACGATCTCGCCTATTGGAAAGCGATTATGCAGTGTACGATGGATCACACTTGCCTAGATTAAACCTATTCACACGCGACTTGAAGACCCCTAGGTTGTAGTTATCAAGAACCACAGACTCTATAAAGGAGTTCCACTCTTTGACGGTGCGCATACTAAAGATCGAAGAGAACCTATGCTTTGTGCGAATGGGAGGTATTTCGGCCATATAGCGGTGGCGCACCGCGAAGCGTCTGGTTGTCCGATGATAGAATGGAGATGGTGGGATTAAGTTGAAAAGTTCCACCGCACACTCTCTGAAATGTAGATAAAAAACCGAGAGGCTTGCAACCTTTCGTCGACCAACATACCTTTTAGTATGTTGGAATGCAGATCAACACAAGACATAATAGAACAATTTATATTGTGTCTATGTGTAATTTATATGTGTATAAATTACAGACACAAAGCAAAAAGTATAATGGGCGGTCTTACCGCTCTGAAGCGATTTCTTCCAGACAACCTTTGGATGGAGAGGATATAGAAATGTCAAAGATGGTCGAGGGTGCACATAAGATAGGGATAAAGGTAGTGCAACTAATACCTAAATAAAATACAAATAGACATAAATAAATTATAACATTACATACCTAAATATAATCTAAACATCTGAAATCATCTGGAACATCTGAAACATCTGGAATCTAAACATACCAAAGCATAGAGAATAGCGACGCTGGTAGGGGCTGCCGCTCCTTGATTCTACAAGGGGTATGTGGTTAGATGTGGTGAGCAGTGGAGTTAAGAGCAGTAGAGTTGCTTGTGAAAGGACTCGCCCAGGGAAGTATTACCACCGTACTTCTTCTGCTGCCTAGCAGCACTGCTGTGTTTTGGTTTGAAGGGTATAGTTGCTGGTCAAATTACAAGAACATGAGGCTGTTTGTTTATCTTAAGTTGATGGACGCAGGGTAATGCATCTAAGTCTAGAATAATCAATATCTAAGGTGCGTGACCTACGAAGAAATACTTTGTTATATCAGGTGGGCCACATGCTTGTTCCATCTCCAGTTCGTATAAAGAAATTGCATCATCGCCTTTTGGTTCTATCAAACTTTTTATTGACCAATTAAAAGAAGGTGAAATAATAATAGATGTAGGCTATTGTAAGTTTCCACAGTTGCAATGAATTCGATTGATTAGTATTTTTGTTTTTTTTTTATTAGTTAAACTTTCGCGATCACTGTACATAATTATTGATTAAAACGGGTATTTATCGCGTATGTACCTTTTTTATTTTGTTGTCCCGACGTTTCAGCTGTGTTGCAACAGTTATGGTCTCGGGTTAACCCGAATAAAAAAGGTATATATTCGATTGATTACTTTGAAAGATAAAATACTATACTACCCCGCCTCGTATATCATACATAGCAAATTATTTTATCAAGTGCTATTTAAGTTTAAATTGCTGTAATTACAGAGGAACTATCTAAAATTGTGCAAAACCAATTTCCGATATTGTTCAGTTTACAGTTTGACATAGTTCGGCTGTACCGAAACACTTTCGCGGGCGCGACAACTTGCCAACTCCAATAATATGAAGTTGAACGTGGCAAGCTCTTACTAGGATTCTTCGATTCTCGAATAATTAACGATTACAACAACAACAATACAAGAATTTATTAATATAAATAAAATTTTACACGTCATTTGTCAAATTTCACAAAAAATTATGAAATAAAAAGCTTTTTATATTTATGATTGATCTTGTGCAACATTGCTACATTTTGTATCTAATATCTGATTAGTAGGTGGTAGTGCGGTGTGTGGGGGGGGGGGGGGGGGGGGACCTTCCACAGTTTGGGTAATTCGAGGAATTCAAACTTTGATGAAATTCACAGGGACCTCACAGTGTTGAAATTTGGTAAGCGTGTAGCTTAAGTGACACAATAACATGAACTCGCGTTACCTGTAATTTGAATGAAACTGTAGGTCTAGTATTCTGTAACTGTGTTGAATTTATAAATGTCTATTCTTAATGCTATTATTGATCGAGTGAAGCGAGATCTCCAAATCAATTTGGGTAAATCGGCGTTTTATGTATGTATGTATGTTTGTTTGTCCGAAGATAACTTTTGAAGGGTTCATTTGATCATCGTAAAATTTGGTATATAAGTAGGTAATGATGGCACAATTTTAGTGTAACTAAATGAGGTAAAAATGATAGGGGGTTGTTGAGATATTGGGATTCATATGAATTTTAACAAAATTCACAGGTTACACCAGTGACCGTGCTGAAATTTGGTATGCGTGTAGCTTTAGAAACACAAATATGGGGAAAAATCTAAAATCCAGAATAACTGCTATTTCTACCCCAAAAAATAACCAATTAACATGAACTCCCGTTACATATAATTTTATAGAAACTGTAGGTCAAGTAATTCGATTATTATTTCGTGGCACTATTTTGATAGTCAAAGATTACGAATTTTTTTTTTATTTTATGGGAGACTCGCGTGATCTTAATTCGAGGCGAACCACCAGTTATATTTTCACACTATTTCAATGTCATGTATTAAGGCTACGTTCAGATGACAAGCTTTCAACGCGCGTTTCGATAACGCGTGTTTACAACTACATACTTTTTATTCAGGCCGTACACATGCTAGCGCGCGTTTTAATAAAGCGCGCGTTGACGCTGCGGTAGCGCTCGACTGTTGTCAGCGCGCGTCAACGCGCGCTTTGAGATCATTGGTTTTCTATGTTTCCGTTCAGTTGGGAGCGCGCTTTCGACGCGGATATACACATTTTAGGGAACAGTTCGTTCAGAAATCGTCCGAAATGGAAACCGAAGCTTTTAATACGGAGTTGTTTATAGATGAATTGCCGAATTGCCTTAATTTAGGATACAAAATTATGTACTGGCTTTCAGTCAGACTGTGTGACAAAATTGGGTGAACCCAATATCTCCGTCTTCTGTCGCGTCGGTTCAGCCGTCGGTATAAAATCACCGCTAAAACTGTTTCTACGTCCATCTCCGGCAAATGTAGAACTCTACTGAAGTCTGAAATCTATGGCGGCCGCGACAATGCGCGTTCACCGCCTGACAAGCGTGTGTCATGTGAACACTATACAAAAATTTACCGCGCGTTCAGCGCGCGTTGAACGCTTGTCATCTGAACGTAGCCTTATGTTTTACCCACGTTAGCTGTGGTTGCTTTCATAGAGTTAGTATAGGGATCGCGTGTATTGTATTTTATTTTAATTTGAGTCTGCGCATTACTCATTGGAAATCCTTAATAAATAAATTAAATAAACGCCTCGAATGCTATTTTCATTCAAGTAACAATGGTAGCGGCAAACCCGTTCCGTTAGTTGGGCAAACAAATAATTAATCTGCGGAGGCCATAGTTTAATTGCTTGTTTCAGTTTGTCTTGTAATTCCAATGTATTACTGTTGGTACGACTTTGATGTGGGTAGTACTAACTATACGTTGGCAGAGTGGTATGCCATAATATAATCTTACTTGAGTTCGACTATTATTACAAATGGTGCTGTCAGTTCTTAGTAATGTATGATATCGATAACTAATCTTAATATAACCCAACATCGAGATATATAAAGAGCACCCTGATACAACCTGGATGCAATCAGCCCACGCCATTTACTAAATGGCTTAAAATAACGGCGGCTGTTGGTGGAAAAGCTATCATTAAAATAATGTGAAGATTTTACTTATAAAACTTTCGTTTTTGATTTCAATCATTATTATATACGGAATTTATTGGTATTTCAACCAAAAATGTTTCGGTTCAATTCGTGAACCTTCATCAGGGTGAGTGTGATCCGCTCCGAATAACGTCTCACCTCGCACTATGCACTGCAGTAGACGGACACGGTGGTGGGGATTGCGTTAATGATGGACCAACATTTTGACAGGCTGCGTCATCATTATTATCATCACTATATATATATATATATATATATATATATATATATATATATATATATATATATATATATATATGTATATACATATATGTATATCAACATTTGCCGAGGGGAAATATCTATATATATTTTACTAGCTGCCAAATCCCGCACGCGTAGTTTTTCAATAAAAACATTATCCTCCTTCTGCGCAGTTGGGTAAAAAGTAGCCTATGTCACCCGGGGATAGTGTAACTTACCAACAAGGAAATATTTTTTTACAATCAGTGTTGTAGTTTCGGAGCCTATTCAATAAAAACAAACAAATCTTTCCTCTTTATAATATTAGTATAGATGATGACGATGTACACAATAAGATGACATCAGTCTCGTGATAGTCCTACCCCCAAATTGTTACTCTGTTTTCATGTGTATAAACAACGAGTACCATTATGATAAATATAAGCAAATCACGCAACTATCCGCAGAAAGAGATCGTACAAAATTGCGACTTGTGTCGAAATTGAACTCTAGTGGAAATGAAAGTATAAACCCTATGAAAATAATCACAACGTTCATTCTTCCATAACATGGTTTTTTTGGAAAAATAGTACGATGATAGTATTATGCATAGCTGTGTACTAAAATCAAGATGGTCATGCGCTTTGACAATGTCTTCCGAAGGATCATGAAATCTTTAAGTGAAAATGGGTAAGATTTTCTTTGTTATGGTTAAGGTCATGGATTTTCAAGGGCTCCGAAGTGGCTACTTTGGGTGTTTTTATGACGTTTCAGATCCCTTAGCACATATCTCTCTTTTTTGTTCTAGCAATAAAGGGTTTCAGAATGGAATTACATGTTAAATGCTTACTCCAAAATACCTTAGTGTCTTTACTCAGTTTGTTACCAGTGTTAATATTTATGGTACATAAACGTGTTCATTCATTACATGCCTTATAAAGCTAATAACAGACGACTCAGTTCGGCTGGATCCAACCAGTATATAAATAAAAGTATTTAAGTATAAGTGTATATATATGGTTGGCCCAACCACGCCCATCTCACCTATACACAATGTAATATGGTTGTACGTGAAATCACAAATAGCCAAACTGGGTCATTTTTCAATGCTTTAAGATGTCTTAAAGTCGCTTAACGTGCTATGAAGAATGCTGTGCTTAGTGTTTCTCTACGAGACGAACCAAAGTCGCAGACAAAGAAGGATTAGTAATATGAAATGGCAGTGTGCGGAACACATAGCTCGAAGAACTGACGGCCTTTGAGGCACAAAGATTATTGATTGTGGTCACGCATTGGTTTCGTCTCTGCTCGATAGGGGGACCTCCTACGCCCCCCACTCGATGAAAAGACAACCTGATAAAGGTTGCTAGCCGCACAGAATAGATAGCTCTGGAAATCTATGGTGCAGCAGTGGACATCCTATGGCTTGTATGATGAAGAGGATGATGATGATTGAATATTTGGTTTTCGGAAGATGCCGGTCACCAACTGACTACGGGTAATATATTTCGGCTTTGACAGGAGCGAAGTGTTGCGGCGTAGAACCATGTGGCGGTAACTCCTGGAGTAATCTGAAGGAACGTCTGCAGGAGACAGCCCAGGAGAGAAAGGAGAGACGGAGATCCAAGTGTATTGGCAGACGACCGAGGTGTTTGATGATTCGGCGTAAAAATAAACGAACGAAGAAAAAGGTAACAGTGAGTAATTTATTTTATTTCTCTTTATCATCTTCATCATATCATCCATAGACTACTGCTGGACTGGCTCCCCCATAAATTTCCAGAGGGACCAATTTTGTGCGGCTTGCACCCAGCAGCTGCCAGCAACCTTTATCACCTTTCGCACACACAACTCGATATTTTTACAGATAGATGGCCAGTTATAGAAAGATTTTGCTGTGAACAATTAGAATATAAGTAGGTAGAATATATGTAGTATAAGTAGGTAGGTACATGGGGATATGTTTTTATATATTGTGTTATTAATTGAAAGAAAGAAAGAAAGAAGAAAGAAACAATATTTATTCAGACCACCACAAATGGACACAGAAACAAATGACACAAAAAATATAATATACCTAAAAAATTGTAATGTGGTGGCGAAAGGGTCCTCAGCTCAGCATTTGCTACAGCATACTGCAGCGCTGATATTCTGCTGAGGCCAGTGTTGTCCTCACGGACACCCCAGACATTTATACAACAATACGATTTAAAACATTTACATAACAATTTCCCAACATTATATCTAGCACCTTCTACAGACCACTAACTCAAAAAGTCATACAAACCATGACTGATAATTTATTAATAATTCGTGGCAAGCAATAAACAGAGTAACGACAGAGGAAAGTGAGTGGAGAGTGAGAGAGACACTACTATGGCTACCATGGTTGGCTGACTTGAAGGGCAAAAACATGGACGGCGCTTTAGTCGTAATTCTGAATCATCTCACTAATTTCGACCTAGACGTTAATTGCCTGGTAGCACAGTTGGATAGTGCATCCTCGTATCAAGAGGAAGGTTGCAGGTTCAAGTCCCGTCTAGGCTAAATCTTAAAAATCTTCAAAAACATGGACTTGTGATGTTCTTTTTGTTTTTTGTATAACTACTGTGTGATTGTTTGTCTAATGTATAATTGTTTCGTTGTTTTTTATTTTATTAATTTCTGTGTATAAGGGTAACGATTTGGATTTGTCTCTAATGTTACTCTTATTTGAATAAATGAATCTTGAATCAGGTCATCTTTCCATCTAGTGGGGGGCCGTCTTGGCGCTTTTTAGTATGTGGTATCCACTCAAGAACCTTTCTGCCCCAACGGCCGTCAGTTCTTAGAGATATGTGCCCCGTCCACTGCCACTTCAGCTTGCTAATCCTCTTGACAATGTCTGTAACCTTGGTTTGTCTACGGATCTCCTCATTTCTAAATATACTCTTTAAATCTGTATTTGAATTATTATTTGTTGATAACCTTCTATGGCAGATTATCCCAATAACCAAGTGTTGAAGGTGAGCGTCTTCAAACATCACATCTGAGGGGTAATTACGTAATATCAACGACAGCAACGCAATATCAATTGGTCGCTAAACGTCAATTTGCACTTAGAAATTAAAAACCAGCGCCTGTAAAGGGGACTATTATATAGAACTATTTTCCCATACTAAATTTGACCTTTTACGACTGATTGCTGTCGTGTTGCTGTTGCTGAGTTTACGTACTTAGGTGGCTGGTCTGTTTAGTCTTTTGCAGGCAGATCTCTTACCATGACCCAGTTTAAAACACAATCAAATTAAATAACATGGGATATGCATTACTCAACACTTTCAGCAAAGGTTCGATGTCTGTGCCGAAGAGACCTTACCAAGCACCGAAATTTAATTTTCCAGGGTATTGAAAAGCATGGTCAAATATCGGGGATGACGGGCACGACCTTCAGTAATGTAGTATGAGAGAGAGAGAGAGAGTAGATAGCTTTAAACTAGACACGCGGTAGTACAATTGGCGGTCTTATCGCTAAAAGCGATCTCTTCCAGACAACTAACAGAGTAGGGAGTATTTAAAATGTAACTTATGTGTTTTTCTTTTAGTTTGCAGCATGCACTTGCCATGCAGATGCAAATTCATGGACGCCTATGGACGCCAGCCTGGAGTCGCCGAAAGTGAAAAGAGTGTGTCGATTCACTGTTGATGCTTATTTTATGTGAATAAAATCATTGTATTTTACTTACTTTAGAAGTAGCCGTGAGCAGGGTATATAGCTCAGAGAACGGACGGCCGTTGGGGTAGAAAGGTTCTTTAGTGGAGACCATGCACTAAAAACACACCGTATGATGGCCCTCCACTAGATGGAGAGACCTGATAAAGGTTCCTGGGAGCCGTTATGGCAAGATTGATAGATTGATCGCTATGTAAATCTATGGGTGAGACCTATGTTCAGCAGTAGACGTCTTTTGGATGACGATGATGATGATGTATGATGAGAGAATGTGAGAGACTTGATGAGGTCTGACCATCTTTTTGGAGAGCGAGCGGTTTCCTGCTCTCTACTTTGGCGTGCACTATTAGGCGTTCCATTGCGTCCTCTTTACTGGTAACGTGTTCAAATAACTTATGTACTCGCATTTGCATAGACAAGGATAATCTTTATGTTATCTTAAACACTTTAACATTGGTACTGTGCGCCGTCCACGAAACTCTCAACAGACGCCTCCAGCACCACATCTCCAGTGCACCAATTATTCTCATTACTGTCAGTTAATACTTAAAAATTAAACAATACTAACACTTATAAGCAATTGTTTAATTACTGCTATCGCGTGCAATGAGGGCTTTTCATTTTTGATTTGAAAAAACTAGTTCCAACTAGCGTAAGATGGCGCTGTCTGGAGATGCATTGCGAAAAAATATGGTGTATACGCCAAAACCTCAAAGACACAATATCAAAATTAGTCTGAAATAACCTCATTTCGTCAGAAAAACAAACACCAATGTTTGTTTTTGATCGAGCGAAACGAGATCTCTAAATCAACTTGGGCAAATCGGCGTTGTATGTGTGTATGTTTGTCCGAGGAACTTTGTAACATTGATCCGGTCGTCGTGAAATTTCATACATAGGTAGGTAGTGATGGCAAAATTTTGGTGTGACTAAATGAGCTGAAAATGTTGGTGCGTTGTTGAGATATTGGGGTTCAAGAGGGGTAAAAAAAAATAAAATGAAGCTATTAGGTCAAGTGTAACGTCAAATGAAAGGTATTCATTAGTACATTTAGAGTCCGGTTTAATTTTTCGTAATTTTTTTATAGTTTTGGAGTTAATAGCCATGATAAAAACTAAACTTTGACAAAATTCACAGGGTACACCAGTGACTTTACAGTGCTGAAATTTGGTATGCGTGTAGCTTTAGTACCACAAATATAGGCAAAAGTCTGAAAGTACCTCAAAAAAGAAATACCATTTTAAATGAACTCCCGTTACCTGTAATTTGAATTAAATTGTGGGTCAAGTATGTTGGTTGCATTTTGTGGCACTATTCTAATAGTCAAAGAATAAGGCCGTCTTGCACAACGTTCTTTAAACGTATTTAGCCACTAACTATGTTTAAACTTTACGTATTTGTATGATTTGACAACTCCTTAAAAAATATTTAGCCACTAAATAAGTTTAGGCATCGTTGCCCCTAAGAATATTTTTTTTTGAGTTTTGGGAGACTCACGAGATCTCAGTTCGGGGCGAACCACTAGTTTTGTTTTAAGTTTCTTGGGAAATAATGTTGATACGGCAATTAAAATTGTTATATCACTTTCCTTTGTTATTCGGAGCATGACAGAGCAACGCCATCTGTTAGCAGTTATATAACATGGCCGTGAAAACCCCTTATTTGAATTACCGAAGTAGATATATATATGTCTACCTACCATCCATCAATGTATTTTGTCCTAATGGAGCAATATAATATTGACGCGTTGCTGGGAAATGTTACAGTAATTACTAGGGAAGGAAGCAAACAGACCAACTAATCTAAGTTGGATCGCTTTGGCACTGCCTGACGGAGTAAGCCTGCGTTCACGTTGTGTCAATAGGTGTTTAGCCGTTTCACCGTCATGCCAGGATCACCAATTCGGCTGACGACAGGTTGATAGGTCCAACCTAGCGACCTTTGGCTCGGGTTCCTAAGACTATAACAAGACTTTTTTAAATAAAAAAGTTTCGTGATTTATTTCAATCAATTTTAAAACGGGATTTATCATGTACACACATCAAGCTATAAGAGTCCAGTATAAACTGACCTCTCATTCTACGAAAAGCCTACACAACGCGAGGTCAGCTTATACTGGAAATGTATAGCTTAATGTGTAGCCGTGTGTACGGTTTTATACCGAAACTTTGTGGGTCGAAACACCGATAAAACGTGATAAATTCCGTATTTATGATAATGATATCTAAAGTATTAAAATTCTGTGAAATGATTAGTCTATATAAGAAAGAGTATTAGGTGATTAATGAGTATGAATTGAGCAATGACGCGCTGTGCACTGTTTGAAATAAAGTGTATTATACAAAGTGCAACCATACAGACCGCAGCACAGAATTTGGTTTGTTTCCTCATTATAATCTACTAGCTGACCAATCCGCAGCTTTGCACGGGTAGTTTTTCAATAAAAAACATTACCCTCCTTCTGTGCAGTTGGGTAAAAAGTAAGTGTCCATGGGATAGAATGTGTGTAGAACGGGGAAACAGTGAAAATAATTTTTAAATCGGTCCAGTAGTTTCGGAGCCTATTCAATATAAACAAACAAATCTTTCCTCTTTATAATACTAATATAGATGAAGAGCAAACTAAATAAATATCATACAGCATAGAATAGCATAGCACAGTGTAGCACAGTGTCGTTTTTTGCTGCATAGCGCAGCACACCGCAGGACAGCGCAGCATAGCTTGTTGAATAGTCGTCCTTCACAGATTCACAGGAAAAACAAACCTGTTAGGTTTTCATAAGATACTAGTTGACCCGCCGAACTTCGTACCGCCTTGACATGCGTATAAAGCGGGCTGTCAATATACGTCATCCTGGTAGAATTATCAATTGTTGTCCCCGGCCATCATTTTACAACCATACTTAACCATAGACAAAATTATGTTTAGCTGTCATTTGCGTTTTGTTATTCCATGTCAGATGCGTTTTTGTTATACCACGTTTTATAGTAACTTGTATTCTCTTTGACGGTTTTATGTGACGTCACACGGGAACGCGATCCAACGGGATAAAAAGTATCCTATGTCCGTCTCCTGGTTCTAAGTTCCTCCCCACCAATTTTCAGCCAAATCGGTTCAGCCGTTCTTGAGTTATAAATAGTGTAACTAACACGACTTTCTTTTATATAGATTTCTTTCCGACTAAGCAACAGAAAAACCTTCTTTAAGAATATACCTTTATCTTTCATCTCTCTCGATTACTACGTGAGTTTTGATAACTCTTCCTCGGCTTAATCATCGCGTTGCAAATGAGAAAACTATTGGCGTGAAAATAAACTATCCAAGTCGATTACAGAAGACGCAAGTTTCGTCCAAAACATAAAGTAATTATAGCAGTATTTATTGACAACGTGAGGAAAACTAAACTTGTAAGATTGTAGAGTTTATCTTTCAGCACATTATTTTTTACTACTTACACTGTAACGTACACGGCTTTTGGGTACCTTCTTTAAAAAAAAAGTGTGGCCAAGTGCGAGTAGGACTCGCGTTCGAAGGGTTTCGAACCGTTATCTATAAAAACGGCAAAAAAATCACGTTCGTTGTATGGGAGCCCCCTTAAATATTTAATTTATTCAGTTTTTATTGTTTGTTGTTATAGCGGCATCAGGAATACATCATCTGTGAAAATTTCAACTGTCTGTCACGGTGCATGAGATACAGCCTGGTGATAGACGGACAGACGGACAGACAGCGTAGCCTCAGTAATATGGTGCTGTTCTACCCTTTGAGTACGGAACTCTTAAAACGGGAGTTCTTGTTAATTGGTTATTCTTTTTAGGGGTAGAAATTGCAGTTATTCTAGATTTCAGACTTTTCCCTGTATTTGTGACTATAAAACTATACGAATACAAATTTCAGCTCTGTAGGGTAACTGGTGTACCCTGTGTACTGACGTTTCTTGGTCGTAAGAGAAAATTGGTAACTTCCTCACCTATGGCGTGTTGACACTCCTTGATTAACTTTTTGAACGCAACGTAATACCCAAAAGTTAATCAAGAAGTGTCAACACGCCATAGGTGAGAAAGTTACCAATTTTCTCTTACGACCAAGAAACGTCCAGCCGCCTAAACTATATGGTCTGCCACAGGGACACAAGCAGAATGCCCCGCTACGACCTATAGTGAGTCAAATTGATTCTCCTACTTATGAATTAACGAAACTTGTAGCTAAAGTATTACAACCGACAGTGGCACGAACATCGTCTTTTGTAAAGGACTCGCGGCATTTAATACAGATCCTTAAGGAGACATAGGTACATGATAATGAGATGATGGTCAGTTTTGACGTAGAATCCTTTTTTACGAATGTCCCCGTGGCTGACTGTATGAGGGTAGTTGAGAAAAAAATAAAGCAAGACGGTATTCCGGCAGAGTATATCAAGCTTATGGAGCATGTTCTTTTCACCAATTTCTTCATATATAAAGGGCAATACTATCTTCAAATAGATGGAGTAGCCATGGGTAGTCCTGTTGCTCCCGTGGTGGCCAACATTTGGATGGATTATTACGAGAATATAGCCATCTCGTCTACCCCTTTACCAATCAAGTTGTGGAAGAGGTACATACGTGGATGACGTCTTCTGTATTTTGGAAAGAAAAACAGCTGAAGTGGAACTTCTTTTGGCACACCTCAATTTCGTACATAGTAAGATCAGGTTTACGTACGAGAAAGAATGTGATCGACGTTTGGCGTTTTTGTACGTATTGGTTCAGGTTCGAGAGAATGGTAGTTTGGGCCATTCAGTTTACAGAAAACCTACATATACGGACCGATACCTACATGCGGATTCACATCATCACCCTCGACAACTTAACTCGGTGGTAACATCACTTACTAATCGTGCATTCGACCTGTGTGATGAGGATCACATTCAGAGTGAATTGACACATGTCCGAACTGTGTTGGTGAAAAACGGTTATAAACTGCGGTCCTTACCAGCTCGACCAAGACCTAAAGCCCACTGTTGCAGAGTGGAACGAAAACCTGCTTTTCTACCATATGTTAAAGGAGTGACAGATAAAATCGCAAACATTCTACAAAAAATTTCACTTAAGACATTGTTTACTCCTTTTAAGAAAATTACACACTACCTGCGCTCACCAAAAGATTGCTTTCCACTAGAAAAACCAGGAATGTATAAAATAGACTGTAGCTGTGGAAGTTCTTATATTGGTCAAACCAAACGCACAATAGCTTCTCGGGTGAAGGAACATATCAGGGCGGTGAAGAATGTTGACAGACAAAAGTCTGTCATAGCGGAACATCTGCTGGACTCAGACTCAAACCACTGGATCGAGCTACACAAACCACAAGTAATCTCAACTGAGAGACATTACATGCCAAGACTGGTTCAATAGGCAATTGAGATTACCAAACACAAGAATTTCAATCGTGAAGATGGTTTTAAATTATCTGGAGCCTGGAATCCTGTAATGAGAATGTGTAAGAACCGAAGAAGTGAAATGTTAATTACGCGTCCTGATACCGTTAGTGTTGTGTGTCGGAATCGAGTTATGATCGAGAATGAAACCGGTGGTAGTAATAGAATTAGCGAATTCATTCCTAGCAAGAGACTAAGAAAGAGGGTAGATCGTTATATCTGCCAATAACTACCTACTCGCAAAGATTTCAGTTTACCCGTGATCACAGCGCATGCAACTGCGCCGAAATATCGGGATACTCAAATACTCATAAATCATGGTAAATATCCCGTTTTTAGTATAATTAAGGTGCACCGCAGTCCAATTCAGTCCGGGACGAGTCTCTTAAACCCCATTTACACCGGCTTTGTCTGCAGCGGCCATTTGGGTCCGGAGTCTGTTCATTGACTTCCAGACTAGCCATGGCAGATGGGGGGAGGTGTTCCTGCGGAGTAACAAAATCAGACGGTGATGGGTACGTTTCCTTTCAACCGTTGATTTTCAGTGCCGCCGGTTGGTCTTGTGCGACTAGGGTGGTGCGTATGCAGCTCTTGCAACTTTTCAAACGGGCTGCTGGAATTAGGCCGAAACGACTCGCGCGTGGGGTGTGGCTAACTTATGACAGTAGACTGTATAGTTTTTAGTTATCTTTTGTGCCTTTATCTTTTTTTTTGTATTTACTGTGATTCTATTCTATTCTATTCTAACGGTCGGGGGATGAGGAAAGTACACGAACTCACAACTAAAATTGATGGTGGCTAAAAAAATTAATCGACTTTTTCGAACCACTCGGTCTCTCGACAAATACGGCACCATCATCATCATCATTCTTAGCTCGTGTCCACCCACTGCAGGGCATAGGTCTCTCTTTGTTTCTGCCATTCTTCCCGATTATGTGCCAGTCTGAACCACGTACGACCCACAGTCTTTTTGATGTCGTCGACCCATCTCGCTGGTGGACGTTCCCTATTTCGATGCCCATTTCTCGGCCTCCACTCTGTTATTTCCTTAGTCCACCTGTCGTCACTACGTCTGGCCAAGTGACCTGCCCAACTCCACTTGAGCCCCAATGTTCGCTTACTTTAGTCGGCTTGCGAATTTCGGTTTTGGGAATTCGATCTAAGAATGTGATGCCGAGCATGGCGCGCTCCATGGCTCTCTGTGCTACACTTATTTTATGCACAGCCTCCTTCGTGAGCTTAAATACGGCACCATTGGTGGGTAAAAAGTATGTTTTCGTCTGTTTAATCCCATCAAGGTGGTTAATACATGTTTGTGGTGTCTGAGCGAACACACTAACTTATATTTTGTTGTTAGGCAGTACGGACAGTTAGAAAGAACCGGCCTCTATTCGTAGTTCACTGATATAAACTACATAAACTTCAACGTCTGTTTGTCATTTTGAGCACATTAAACACAGAGCTGCCTGTCTGTTGGCAATTAAATTACTTTTTATGTTTATTCACACCATTTAAAGCGAAATAATTTTGCAGACCATTTCTTTCCCGTTACTTTTTGCATGGATAATTTAGTAATTTCTTTTGTTTTTTGCTTTTTCTTTACTTTTTATTGAAACAATGGCAAAAGAGATATCGCATAAGTGCAGCGTTGGTCGGCCCCACACTAGATGGAAATACGACCTGATAAAGGTTTCTGGGAGCCATTGGGTTCAGGCCGCACAAGACGAAAGCTCTGGAAATTTATTAGGAATAATGGAATTAATTTAGGGGGAGGCCTGATTTCAGCAGTGTATATTTCTGATATGATGATAATGGTGATGTCTTTATACTGCTGTTAAAATTTCCAGTTCCCCTCAACCGATTTAGCTGAATTTTGGAATACATAAGAAACTTCGGTGATAATGCAATAATATGGTACCATGGAGGAGGTCTCATGATGGAGACGGATGCTAGACAACGGAAATTCTGAATGGATTATAGTAGGCCGCTGGTGTTTGGGCTCATTTGAATCTGCTTGCGGTTCCGATTATGAATTTATAAAAGCATGTTTTGAAAAAGTAATTAATAACAAAAAACTTACATTATCTCTCAATTTAGTGACCACTGCTTCATTCCTTTTGATTATTTATCAATTCAATTCAAATTTATTTATTAGCTGACTGTAGGTACAAAGATAGTTAACTTATAAATAATATGTTTCATCGTTTAATATTATTTTTAAAAACAAATGTTAAATAAAATCTTAATCATACTATTAAGTATATACAATTATTTACAATAAAATACAGAAGAAACAGTTGAATCATCTTAAGGCCATTGCAAACAAATCTATAGATAGCTCAACTGCTCCAGTTAACTACCGCAGACACTGGCTGCATTGCGCTGTATTGCAATGCTTATGCGTTGACCCAGACAAGCGCCAGCTATCAGACCACACGTCGCTTCGACCAGACGCCTAGAAAGAATTTTGAAAAATATTATACCATGTTATATATTATATTATTAGCCGAATCCTGCAGCGTTATGAAATAGAAGCCATTGCTTCTATAAAAACAGATGCGCTTGACGGGCGATCGTATTTAAACCCTCCGTCGTCCGAGACACGTTCTCGGACACCCAGATGACGAAATCACTTCCGCTAATGCGGAAGAGTCATCCACATTAGACAGAGCAAACACTCCACAAATACACCGACCTCGCCTGCGAGGTCGACGAGTCCTTTCAGTCGCTGCCTATACGAGGTACAAGCACGTACCCGGGCGTTTCTCTCCTATCCCCGTCCCGGCAACAGCCCAAGCCGAGGTTCGTACCTAAGTTGTGCCCTTGTGCTAGTTGCCTTATCAAAAAATTACAGGGCTGAGCGCCTTCTGCGCTTGCCAAAAGCTCGGTTAAGCTGCAACGGCCTCAGAGGCTAAAAGCGAGATTAGTCCATTCGAAAAAAAAGAGTGATCGTATTTGCTCGCTGGCACTCGATGGAAAAACACCTTCAGACTTATTACGTATTCGTGTATATCGGGTTACGTGAGCCATTTACTATTTTTCTGTTAATTCGTGTTCTAAGTGTTCAGTGCAATTTTTTGTATATATGTGTTGATGTTGGTTTGTTCCGTTTTGGTTATTTTTCTGTATGATTGTGTAAAATTTGTAATTCAAATATAAGGTTTTTAGTTTTTTTTTATCTTTGATCTACTCCTGATTCTTAGAATATGTAATTATACTTGACTGGTAAAAGATCACGTAAATTAAAGACTTTTGTAATCCTGGGCTATTCATGATCATCATCATCCACAGCCTGACTTCACCCATTGTTGGATAAAGGCCTCCCTAAGTTTGTGTCATCCACTACGATCGTGCGCTAGTCTTCCCCACCTGCGACCTTTACAATATCGTCCACCCATCTCGCTGCCGGACGTCCTACCTCTCTACAATCGATATAAATTTATTAATAATGCCTTCTGTTGACTGAGGATAATTAACATGAAGTACGCATATGTATTATTTTATTAGTGCATTAAATAATTTTGATATTTAATCTTTTAATTGGAAAAACCACAAGAACGCTTATGAAAAAATATTTATCAAGCCACTTACTAAGTCTTGTGCAAAAACTGTTATTAGATCGACCAAATGATTTAGCAAAGAATTAAAGATCAGTGATGAAATAAAAAGTGCGGTAAAGCTCTAAAGAAATTGAGTTAATTTTCTTTTGAATCTTTTGATATAACTACCACTTTTTTGCTAGGGGTTAAAAGTCCACTAGTGTGTGTATAGTATTAGTATTTAAACTGTGCATGCGAGTCATGAGCACATCACACGCAAACCTTTTGTGCACAATACAATGGACATCAGTTGCAAAACTGCCCTTTATTGCACTAACTATATTTATAGCTAAATGGTCTTGCTCACCCACCGATGAGAAAAGAGAGATTAGCTTAAATACTTTTTTTTTCAAATTATATCAAACCATTCTACTTAATGCTTTGTAAATTATTATTTTTATGTTTTTTTCTTTTGTAGTATACAATAAAGTGTTTTCATTCATTAATTTATCAAATAAATAACAAACAAATAAATAATTTTATTAATTTTTTATTGCAATAATAACATAGATGTCATAAGAGAACAGAAAGTCATACATTCCACCCTGGTCAGATATGTAGTAGAAATGTCACTATAAAAATATAAATTACATAAGTACCAATAATAATTATAACATTTTATTTATTTTATCACATATATTTTCATGCCTTCAAACTAAAATATTCATTCAAATTTATGAATGCATCACACTAATATTTAAAATGCGAAAGTTTGAATATTTGTTTGTTACTCAATCCCGTCGTAACGGCTGAACCAATTTCAATAAAATTTGGTATACAGATAAACTATAGCTTGGATTAAAACATAGATTACTTAATATTGACAAAACATGCGTGTTAAGCCGCTAACGGAAGCTAGTAATAATAATAAATCTTTATTTCAGGCAACAATAGAAAGTAATAGATGTTAAAACCTAATTCTTAATATTTTTATTTGATATGTCCAAAGTGAATAGGTTCCTTCTAAGTGCTCTATCTGCGACCACACCATCATTTACCATCACATGAGGTAGTGATCAAGCGCTTGAATAGCACAGCTTGAACTAATAGGTTGGGGAAAAAGTCTTTTCGCGTCTTTTCATGTATGAACTTGTAATAAAATCTCTTTGGCTATACTATTTGTATCTGGCTGGTGTTGGTATCATTCAAAGTTTAAATTTTAAAGAAGATAATTCCAAATTCAAATTAGGAAAATGTGGATTTTTATTGGTTTTTAATACTGTATAGATGAGTGAATCTAATGAAGAAATTCGATTCATTTTAAAATTTTACTACAAAAAATGTAAAAATGCAACGCAAGCCGCGAAAAAAAATTGCAATGTTTATGGACCAAGTGTAGTGTCGGTGAGAGTAGCATAAATTTGGTTTAAGCGTTTTCAATCCGGAAATTTTGCTGTCAAAGATGCACGTCGCTCTTGTCGCCGTATTACGGATAAAATTGATGTCATTTTTGAAAGAGTGGAGCAAGATCGGCATATCAGTAGATACGACGTAGCTGAAGAAATAGGAATTGACCACAAAACAGTTTTGGCGCATTTGAAAAGAACTGGGTACACAAAAAAGCTCGATATTTAGGTACCCCACGAGCTCTCTGAAAGAAACCTAATAAACCGTGTACTCCTTTGTGATTCTTTATTACGACGTAGTGAAACCGAACTATTTTTGAAGAAGCTGATAACTGGTGATGAAAAGTGGATCACGTACGACAAGAAAGTGCAAAAAAGATCGTGGTCAAAGGCCGGACAGGCTTCACAGACTGTGGCGAAACCCGGGTTAACTCGCAACAAGGTGATGCCGTGTGTGTGGTGGGATTAGAAGGGCATTATTCATTTTGAGCTGTTACCACCAGGCAGGACTATCGATTCTGAACTCTACTGCGAACAACTGATGAGAATAAAGCAAGAAGTTGAGAGAAAGCGGCCGGAGTTAATCAACAAAAGGAGTGTGGTTTTTCATCATGATAACGCTAGACCTCACACAACTTTAGCCACTCAGCAAAAATTAAGAGAGTTTGGCTGGGAGGTGTTAATGAATCCACCGTATAGTCCTAACCTTGCACCTTTAGATTTCTACCTGTTTCGGTCTCTTCAGAATTTTTTAGGCAGTGTCAGGTTAACATCACGAGAGGACTGCCAAAACTACTTGTCGCGGTCTTTTGATCAGAAGCCCCAAAATTTATATGGCAATGGGATCATGTCCCTATCTACAAGATGGCAAAAAGTTATCAAACAAAATGGTACCTACATACTTTAGTTAAATGTAAATAAACAATATTAAAAATTATTTGAATTTTCTTAAAAAATGCAAAGAAACTTTTTCTCCAACCTAATATTTAATATAATCCTCCAGTAAAAACTACATTGCTTTTGATAGGTTAGGCATTGTTTAATATTTCAAATACCGAGACCAAGTATGCTAGTAACTAAAATTAATTCCATTTTGTTTTTTTTTTTTTGTTTGTTTTGTGCCAACAATGTTGTGACAATAGTCCGCAAAAACTGTTGCCGGAAGTGAGTACCACTCCCAATTGTGCTAACAATGAAAATTGAAGCAAATCGCTTGGTACGACAAGGTAGTATGCCAACCAAGTATGGATGGTACTTTTCATTATGTCTGTATGTCCGATGGTGGACTTCTCCATTGCCATTTTACTGGTGGAATCGGGAGACTGGTTGCAAACTTTTTAGTATTTTTATTATGAAAACAAAACCCATTGTGTTTCGGCTGCATGCGAATATTTCACGCTATTGTAAAATCATTTTTAGCATGATAATAGTTCTGTTTCAGGCATGCGTATTGTTTGATAGGGTATTGAACTTTGAGAATAATGACCACTTTGTTTTAATCCTTGTTTTTTTTTATAGCTGCCGGCCGCAGCTTTGCACGTGATTTATTATTAAAAACATTACCCTCCTGCGCAGTTGGGTAAAAAGCCGGCTATGTCTCCATAATTGATCGAACGAAGCGAGATCTCTCAATCAACTTGGGCAAATCGGCGTTATACGTATGTATGTTTGTTTGTCCGAGGATAACTTTCGAAGCGTTTATCCGATCATCGTGAAATTTTGTATATAGGTAGGTATTATTGGCATAAATTTTGGTGTGACTAAATAGTCAAAAATTAGGTACAAATAATATTTTCGAGAGACTCGCGAGATCTTAGTTCAGAGCGGACGACTTTATACTCATATGTCTAAACTAAAATACTTGTGACACAAAATAAACGTTTTTATATCCTATTCTATTAAATTGTAAAAACGTAGCATATAGACCCAACAGACAGATAGACAGTGAAGTTGCACTAGTTGGGTTTTTAAGTGTATTGTTTTTATAAGTATGTGTTTTTTAATAATAAATAAACTTAAAAAAAGATACATTTGTATTGATAAACATTGGTTTTAGGATTGGAAACTACAACCTAAGTATCGAAAATCAGAGTCCCCAGTGTGCCAACAACGGAGAGCATCACCAAAACTCAACAAAACTTCAAAGAGCTCCCAAATTCCGAACTCATTCCAAATATGACGTCATGTAAAGTCGTATAATGACGTCACTTAAGGTTCATATCGCACCGGGCTACCCTAATTAAATTTAATTAGGCTATTACATAGCCCTTTGAGATCCGGTTATACTATAAGTAGGATATTTTGGAATAATTTTGGAAATTACTTTAATAAGTTTTTGAATTTGATTGTGGTTTTAGAGACAAGTTGATTTGGGAAATTTTAATCTTGAAATACCTACGTTTAAACGTTATTAAATATCACTAAACATAATTAACGTCAAAAATAGGACTCATGATAAAAAAATAGAATTAACTTTTGTATATATTGTTTGATAATATACGCACAAAAATGAAATGGGTTTTTTTGATGAGCATAATAAATATATTTGATGTTTACTATAGAAATGTGAGTCGAAGAGACTGTGCAAGTCGGCAGTGCTCCAAGCAACTGTCTACTCAACGTCACCGATCAGCGAGTTTCAGGGGTAGTTTCAAATATGCGGCTTCTAAGTGTTGGAACAATATGCCACCACCAATTAGAAAATCCAAAAGTTGCAACAGCTTTAGAAAAAAAACTAAAAATATTTCTAATGGAAGCCCAAATACAACATTGTACGAGTAACATCAATGTCGACCTCTCTTTGATCTAGTCATCTAATAACTCTTTTTACATAAGTTTAACTAAATCAATATATATTAAATAGTTACCCATATTTATTTATATATATCTTTACATTTAAATAAAACTGTACACACCTTTTATTTAATCACTTCTTTATTTTTTTTTTATTTTTCTACGTAGCTGCTGCACTACCTATTGCTTCTGGTTTCAGCTGAAAATCAGCGTTGGGTGCTTAACATCCAACATTATGCTGAGCTGAACGACATTTTGGTACGCAGACACATGAGTCTAACTTGTTTTATTGGATTCCATTGTATCTACTGTTCCGTTAAATTATTTCATGTGTCATTTTGTGTGTACCAAATAAATGATTATTCTATTCTATTCTATTCTATTTTGGTATGTAAAACAAACACTTAACTTTATTAAACTTATGATTTGCTATAGTGCTTAATGCTTGCAATCTAACCACAGATACTGTATTGGTGACGTGTCGAGATATCTTGTTGTCCTTTTCTAACTCAAAACCCGCAGCTATTTTGAAGAGATATCAAATCGGCCTTTATATTTGGATGTCGATTGCAAGATTACGCAGTAAGTTTTATATCGAATGAATCTTCCTAGCCGATTTTCTTTAAAATTTGATAACATAACTAGTAGTTTTTTTTTCGAGAAGTCATTTTTTTATGTTTTGAGAAACCGTCACTTGAATATAGTCAGTATATTACCAAACACCCTGTATACATTTTTTTGTCAACCTATATTGTCCCAGTGCTGGGCAAAGGTCCTTCCATCTATCCCTATCCTGTGCGACACTCCACCATTCCTGCTTGAAGGCAACACGATCGTCTCGCCAAAGCTTTCTTGGCCGACCCCGACCGCGTCTACCATCAGGGCTCCAGGTTGTAGCTAGATTAGCCCACCTATCGTGGTGAATTTTGCTAATGTGTCCCGCGCAACTCTATTTGAACCTGGCTGTCTTTTCTCCAACACCGGCAATGCCTGTCAACGAACTCAGAATGGTGTTTCTCACTCGATCAACCCGTTTAAATCCGAGAACGCTGCATTCCATCGCCCTCTGGCAAATCTTGAGTTTGGACTTCTGTGACCATGTCTGCGCACCGTAGGCTAGGACATAATAAAAATATATTATCGACCTTAATTTGACGACTTTCGTGGCGCAGTGGGCGAATAGCCGGCTGAGACGCAGAAGGTAGCGGGTTCGATTGCCGTTGCGGAACAAGTGTTTGCATGATCTACAAATATTTGTTTCGGGTCTGGATGTTTTTCTATTTATTATAAGTATGTATTTACAAAAAAAAGGTATGTAAGTATTCTATCAGATATCTGGTTCCCATAGTATAAGCTCTGCTTAGTTTGGGGCTAGAAAACGCTGTGCGAAATATCCAGCAATATTTATTTACTTATTTCATCATCATCATCATCATATCAGCCGTAGGACGTCCACTGCTGGACAAAGGCCTCCCTCATTCATCTCCAGGAACTGCGGTTGGAAGCGGCCTGCATCCAACGTCGACCTGCGGTTCTTACCAAGTCATCTGCCCATCTTGTATGTGGAAGTCCTACGCTACGCTTGCCGGTCCGTGGCCTCCATTCGATAAGTTTCCGGCCCCATCGGCCATCTGTTCTGCGCGCTATATGGCCTGCCCATTGCCACTTCAACGTGCTAATCCGTCGGGCTATGTCGGTGACTTGAGTTCTCCTACGTATCTCCTCATTTCTGATTCGATCCCGTAGAGAAACCCCGAGCATAGCCCTCTCCTTTTCTTTTTGTTTTTTTTTTTATTTACTTATTTATATCATGTGTAATTTATAGTGCTTTCAAGAAGGGTATGGTTACCGGTGAAACTACACCCACATGAGGCTTTACACATGTATGCCTCAAGTTGATGGGCGCAGGGCAGTGCGTCGTAGGGCACTTTAATTTTTTTTTTGGTAATTACATGTTTAATTTTAACTATGACAATTCTCACACTCCCCCGTGCGCGCAATAAACTTAAAAATGGGTACAAAGTATTTTCTTCGTGTATTTCTCATATAGATTTCTGCATAATCTTTTCTGAAAAAGCTATTGTTGTCTTTCATTGTTATTCACAATAACTAGTTATTTCACAAAAACACTATGTTGCTTGTAAATATTCAATTTGAATTTTCTTCAGCAATCTCTGCTTTTACTTCTTGAATACACTTCAAATTGCATCTTGCAACGCTACTGTTTAAAGATGAGAACTAACTTACAAAACAATTTCAACCCTATTCCAAAGATATGTAAACTCAAAACTGCACTGTTACTTATCAAATGATTTCATTCGCTTAAGCATGCTTTTAAACTGTATTTCTAGGAGATTAAAGTGCAATATTGTCTAATATTTGCGTATTTCGTTCGGTTTATGTTTTTATTTTGCATTGGAGATAAGACACTTGATTTTAGATGTTTTGAACAAGTTCTGTTGTTATTTTGCTGTGTAATTATCTGTGGTCACAATTCTATACTTTAATTTAAACTAATAGATTACAGACAGACAGAAAAGCTTTTGAATGGAAACCACGCCTGGGAAGCGTAGCGTAGGACGGACTTGATAGATAGACGAATTGTTAAAGGTGGCTGGGAGCCATTGGGTGCAGGCCACACAAGATCGGTCGCTTTGGAAATCTATGGGGGAGGCCTATGTTCAGCAGTGGACGTCATTTGGCTGTTATTATTATAATGATGATGACTGCTGAAGAGCATATCATTCGGATTTCGGCGGTTCCGTTCGAACCTGCTAAATAGATAAATAAATAAATATTGCTGGACATTTCCCACAGCGCTATCCAGCCCCAAACTAAGCAGAGCTTGTATTATGGGAACCAGATTACTGATAAAATACACTTATATACTTTTTTTGTAAATACATACTTATAATATATAGAAAAACATCCAGACCCGAAACAAATATCTGTAGGTCATGCAAAAATTTGTTCCACGGCGGGAATCGAACCCGCTACCTCCTGCGTCTCAGCCATCCGCCCACTGCGCCACGGAGGTCTTCAAAATAGATCATTCGTTTTACAACGAAACTCACCAAGCAGTCAAAAAATCAGGAAGTGTGACAATAATAAAATGCAATTGCCTGTGATTCACTCAGATAGGACTTTTTGTTGACATATATAATTTCACATAGGACTTTTATTATTCATTCATTTACAGAATCGACTGCACCTAATGCCAATCTAAACAAATTCTTATATAACAGATTCACATTGAAATTAGTCATCTAGAGAGAATTATCAAAAACACAATTTTAGATAATGAGTCTAATAGGTACGCAATACGCTTTTGAAGAAAATAAGGGAAATAACAGTAAACAAATAACTATATCACGAAATGAAAGTGAATTAAAAGTAGCAATCATTTCCTTGTCTAATAGTAAGAAATCACGTCTCTGTGCCAAACAGACAATAAAAACTTTTGAAAACTCTGCAACAAGCAATCTTTCCAAATTTGCTTGTTGAGATAGGAATCTCAGCTCTATTAACATAACTTAAGCACCATTATAATACGACGAAATAATATCGCGGCTATTAAAGTAGCAATTTCACACACCTGCTAAACGCCTCTGGATAGACCAAAAGATCTGAGATCTACTAGAAATGATACGAATCTTTTTTGAAGTAAAGCCGGGTTAGCAGGATTCGGTTATGTTGACAATAACTAGTCTTCTAAAAGACTCTCCAGTATGCTGAAGAGTCCAGGTTTCTATTACTTCTAGTCCCACAAGGTTCAGTGTCCTAAAACGTCCAGTATAAAAAAAGAGTTTGTTTTAGACCACACGACTGAAGTTAAACTTCTTTTTCAAAATATTAATTTATAAAATTGTTCGATTATTAAATTGTCCACACGTCCGTAGGTCGAACAGTCTATGTTTATTCTGGACAGACACAACCCGGACTCGCACTTTAACTTTTAAAAATAAACAAAACGTAACTCTATCTCTTTATATCTTCACCAACTTATATCTCCCTCTCAACTTCCGTTCGCACTTTTCGTAACGCATTCACCAGCTTACTCCCCAAGTCAAGCGTGCGTAAAGAAGTTTAACTTTAAAAAAATCCTATTAAAAAATCGCTTTGCTGAAGAATATAGTCAAATAAGCCCCAATGCCAACAACTAGGGCTTATCATTTTTTTTTCTCTTTTGCTGGACTCTAAGCAACGGTATCTAGCTCTTAACTAAGCAGAGATTGTACTATGGCAAACAGATAACTGATAGAATACTTGTATACTTAGTACTGCTGCCACCTTTGGGATGGTTCAGCCAAATACCAGCTCGCTACTTTAGACTCGATAGAACGTAGAGCTTTTAGGCTTATAGGTGAGCTATATATGGCGGAGGCTAAGACTCAAAGTCTCGAACACCGCCGTAAAGTTGCAAGCCTATCGATCTATTACAGAATACATATTATGGAATGTGCCCAGGAACTCTACGATCTGATTCCGCCATCTCCTTTCCATTAAAGGACAAGCAGGCGCACGGCAGTCCACATCATCGCTTACCATCAGGTGAGACTGTGGTCAAACTAAGATCTATACAGTTAAAAAAAACTTTATTTTTAGGTACATACACATTATATAGAAAAACATCCAGAACCGGAACCAATATCTGTAGATCATGCAAACATTTGTTCTGCGGCGGGGATTGAACCCGCTACCTCCTGCGTCTCAGCCTACTATTCGCCAACTGCGCCACGGAGTTCGTCAAATTACAAATTACAGGAGCATAGGAGCATAAAAAAACAAACAATAGGACACAGAAACAAAAAACTAAACGTTTCTTCGGCCGCATACAAATAGGACTTGAATAACCAGTTATGTTAGAAGAAAACGTATTTTTAGTATCCCTAAATTCCACAACATTGAACATTTTGAATAATTGGTACTAATCGCTGGGAATCTAACATTTTGTCCATGCGCGTGCGTCCTACTGAGACGTTGTCTGTCATATCATATATCATAACACTGACGCAAAACTCGCCTTGAAGCCCTCGGAACGGATAGTTTTCGTATTTTTCAAACTTTCGCGATCACTGTACATAATTATTGATCAAAACTGGGCTGACTGCCGGGAGTCAGCCTGAGACCATGACTGTTGCAACACAGCCGAAACGTCGGGATAACAAATAAAAAAGGTACATACGCGATACCATTTTGGTTCAACGTCATACCAAAAATACCGAAAAATAACGGGTGGGGGGAGCCTGCAAATCCGGTGATGTCCGGTTGTTTCCAGGTAAAAATTCAAATGTTTGGTTGTGCGATGGACAAACCCGGATGCCTAACAGTCAGAGCCTAGTTAAATTTTTTCCGTGTGTTTAGGGTTCAGGGTCAGTAAATTATTCATAATGACATTTGCCGTGGGGCGCCGGCAGTAGAATGTTGCCCCTCCGCTCTTGCCCGTGGATTCAGTAGGAATCTGCTAAGGGATACCTCCGAAAGATGGGCAGCAGCGCCTTTTCGTATTTTCAATACCTATACTGCGCTCGCCAACCCGCCTTCCAAGCGTGGCGAGTATGGCAACAACCCCCTTATGGATATAGTGCAACATAAAACCAGGCCCCGAGTCCCCGGCGGCCCCGCTAATCCTGGCTACGGTAGCAGTCACGGTAATGGCGGGGCCAGGGGTGCTAAGAATCCCTGGGAGACGATCGGCTACCAAACCCTACGAAGACCACTGGCCCTGGTAACACACAACATCCGCACTTTGAGGACAGACGAAAAGATTGTTGAGCTGAAAGAAGAAATTAGTAGATTACACTGGGACATTTTGGGGTTATCAGAAGTCCGTAGAGAGGGCAAGGACACGATACCCCTTAAGTCTGGTAACCTACTATACTACCGGGAGGGCGACCAACTGTCCCAAGGTGGTGTTGGGTTTCTCGTTCACAAGTCACTCATCAACAACATTATCACCATCGACAGTGTGTCGAGCAGGGTCGCGTACCTGACACTCAGAATATCTAAGCGATATTCGCTGAAGGTCGTTCAGATATATGCGCCGACCTCTTCACACCCAGATGAAGAAGTATAGAAGTGAAGAAGAGAGAGAGTAGGGTATGTATGAGGACATCAGTAGAGCCATACATACGAACAAAACTCACTTTATTGTTGTTATGGGGGACTTCAATGCAAAGCTAGGCATGAGAAGCGATGATGAGTTGAGAGTGGGGCAATTTGGATATGGGCAACGGAACCCCAGGGGACAGAGGCTGGCCGATTTTCTGGAGAAAGAAGGACTCTTTATGATGAATTCTTTTTTCCAGAAGCCGCCTCACAGGAAATGGACCTGGATGAGTCCTAACGGTTCCACGAGAAATGAGATTGATTTCATCTTGACCAACAAGAAACGGATATTCAATGATGTCTCTGTGATTCACAGGGTGAAAACCGGCAGTGATCACCGAATTGTTAAAGCCACATTGAATATGTACGTTTAACTTGAAAGGTCCCGTTTGATGAAGTCTATGCTCCGACCCACTCGCGCACATATCCAAAACCTCGAGAGCTTTCAACTCGAACTTGCAAATCGCTTTGACTGTCTAGAAGTAGATGCATCAGTGGACGAGATCAATAACAGGTTCGTAGAAACCGTCCATACGGTGGGGTCCCAGTTCTTTAAGACCCCCCGTACCAATAGACCTCAAAAACTCTCTGATGACACCCTTAACCTCATGGCTGAACGACGTTCTTTGCGACTGCAGTCTTCCGATGATGCTCAGTCACATAGGCAGCTTAATAGAAAGATTTGGAAATCCTTGCGGCACGATATGCGTTCCTTTAATACATCTCGTATTAAAGATACAATAGAGCGGAATAAAGGCTCCAAAGTGTTCGCGAGAGATAATTCTATTGGGCAGAGCCGCATAACAACGCTGAAGAGGGAAGATGGCAGTATAACGTCAAGTAAAGCGGAAGTGTTAAGGGAAGTCGAAAGGTTCTATGGACGGCTCTACGATTCGGTCACTAAACCTGTTTGCAGTGCGGCCAACGACCCAAGAGCCAAACTGACCCGACATTATACCGAAGATATTCCGGACATCAGCCTGTATGAGAACAGGATGGCCTTGAAGCAGCTTAAGAACGACAAGGCACCGGGTGAGGACGGAATCACTTCAGAGCTTCTGAAAGCGGGTGGATCATCGGTACTTAAAGTCCTTCAGAAGCTCTTTAATTCCGCCTTGCTTGAAGGTACGACGCCAAAAGCATGGAACGAGGGCGTGGTGGTTCTGTTCTTCAAGAAAAGTGACAACACCTTGCTTAAGACTTACAGACCCATCTCGCTTTTGAGCCATGTTTATAAGATGTTTTCAAGGGTCATCGCGAACCGTCTAGAACGCAGGTTTGATGATTTCCAGCCTCCCGAACAAGACGGGTGACGTAAAGGCTACAGTATCATAGACCACTTACATACGCTGCGGCAAGTCATACAGAAGACCGAAGAGTATAACTTGCCGCTATGTCTCGCATTTGTAGACTATGAGAAAGCCTTCGATTTGATCGAAACATGGGCAGTGCTTGAGTCTCTTCAACGATGCCGTATTGACTATCGGCACATTGAAGTGTTTGTATAAAAACGCCACAATGTCAGTCCGAGTACACGAACAGAGCTCGAAGGCGATTCCCTTAAAAAGGCGTAAAACAGGGAGATGTTATCTCTCCGAAACTGTTTACGACCGCATTGGAAGATGCCTTCAAGCTTCTGGAATGGAAAAGACTAGGCATCAATATTAACGGCGAATACATCACTCACCTTCGGTTTTCCGACGATTTTGTGGTCATGGCAAAGTCGATGGAAGAGCTCAGCACGATGCTCGAAGGCCTCAATCGAGTCTCCCAAAGGGTAGGACTTAAAATTAACATGGACAAGACGAAAATTATGTCGAATGTCCATGTCGTGCCTGCCTCAGTTATGGTTGAGAACTTGGCTCTCGAAGTTGTCGACGGGTATATATACCTAGGACAAACAGTCCAAATAGGTAGGTCCAACTTCGAGAAAGAGGTCAATCGTCGAATCTAACTCGGATGGGCAGCGTTTGGGAAACTTCGCAACGTCTTTTCGTCCAATATCCCTCAGTGCCTTAAGACAAAAGTCTTTAATCAGTGTGTGTTACCAGTAATGACATATGGAACCGAGACGTGGTCCTTCACTATTGGCCTTATGAATAAGCTCAGAGTCGCTCAACGAGCTATGGAGAGGGCTATGCTTGGGGTTTCTCTACGGGATCGAATCAGAAATGAGGAGATACGTAGGAGAACTCAAGTCACCGACATAGCCCGACGGATTAGCACGTTGAAGTGGCAATGGGCAGGCCATATAGCGCGCAGAACAGATGGTCGATGGGGCCGGAAGGTTCTCGAGTGGAGGTCACGGACCGGCAAGCGCAGCGTAGGAAGTCTACCTACAAGATGGGCAGACGACTTGGTAAGAACCGCAGGTCGGCGTTGGATGCAGGCCGCTTCCAACCGCAGTTCCTGGAGATCAATGAGGGATGCCTTTGTCCAGCGTTGGACGTCCTACGGCTGATATGATGATGTTGATGATGAATGACATTTTGCGATTATGGCATTATACTCGTTTTTACCTAGTTGTACGATCATAAAACACCAAGGGTCTAACCATAAAAAAAGTTAAACATCCTCTAAAAATTGTTTAGTTAAAATCCTACACAAAAATGAGTAAGGATTTGTTTAAACACGTGTTAAACAGTGTTGAACTTTTTTTGTGATAACAAGGCAAATCTTTTGATTTTGGCATTATGCGTCGAAAGGGAATTCCTTTCCAGTAAAATTTCTTTATTTCCGGTACGTCATTTTCAAGCTTGGATTATTTCCCTTCTTCATTGCGAATGTGAGCTCAACATGTAAATAATATCTCGAGTAGGCGAGCCACATCTAAATTGTTTGACGACATCACTGGCGGAGGATTCCCGCCATGAAACAAAATGTTTACATGATCTACAGATATTTGTTTCGGGCTTAGATTTTTTTCTTTGCATTTTGAGCAGATATGTATTATAAAGTAGGTATTTATGTATTCTATTAGTTCTCGTAGTACTTCATACGGGTACCAGATAACTGATAGAATCTAATTAGTTAAAATCATTATATATAAAAAAGTCGTGTTAGTTACACTATTTCTATCTAAAGAACTGCTAAACCGATTTGGTTGAAAACTGGTAGGGAGGTAGCTTAAAACCAGGAGACGGATATAGGATACTTTTTATCCCGTTTGACCGCGTTGCCGTGTGACGTGACATAAAACGTCAAAGAGAATACAAGTCAGTATAAAACGTGGTATAACAAAAACGCATCTGACATGGAATAACAAAACGCAAATGACAGCTAAACGTAGTTTTGTCTATGATCAAGTATCGTTGTAAATATATATATATATATATATATATATATATATATATATATATATATATATTTACAACGATATAGGTATATTATATATATAAAATCGGGTTAGTTACACCATTTATATCTCAAGAAAGGCTGGACCGATTTTGATGATCTTTGATTTCTTGGATTCGTCTCGTCAAATAACAGAATAACTATTAAAATATCGAAAAAGTTCACACAAAAAGAAATTACGATGAAAATTCATTTTCTCATACATAATGATGGCCGGAGACAACAATTGACAATTCTACCAAGGTGACGTATATTGACAGCCCGCGTTATATGCATGTCAATGCGGTACAAAGTTCGGCGGGTCAACTAGTTTATAATAAAATTAACTAGAAAACTAACTACCTTAGTTCATTGAGTAATAAAATTTATAAATAAAGTTTGTCACAAAAATGTAGTCCATTTAATTATGATTTACAATATCGCCTACATAACAAAAACGACTGTTTTATAACAGTATAATGGTATTTCTTTATTGAAAACAATATTGGATTTATTCGCTACATTTAATTTATACTCTTTTTATCATCTGCATGAGTAGCACCGGTGTAACCAATTGTTTTTTCCAATACTCTGAATAAATGCAATTTATTCATTTTTATTTATTTCTATTATAAACTGAATGAAAGAATGAAAATTATTTATTATAACTTACAAACTAGACACAATAGATACAAAAATAACAAGAAAACTAACCAATAAAAGAGAGGATCAACTGCCATTTTGTTATATATTTATGGATATACCAATATTATACAATGTAATGAAATGGTGAATATACACGACCATTTATGGACGATTGCAATAGTTTTGTTAGACAGCTGTAGTAGTCAGTTTGCTATAAAATGTTTTTATAGATGGTTTGATTGATCTACAGTGTGTGTATTAAGAACGTGAACGAGATAAAAAAGGTATACGTCAGTTTTACGCAAAACAAAAAATACTAGCTGATAGCCCAATATTTTTTCCACGATGCATCATCAAACAAAAATAATTTTCAATTTCGCTTCGCACAGAGCAGACGTTTTACAAAATGAGTATTACGTATGGTTCCCGCTATGAGGCAGTTTCTTTGTACGCATTCCAAAGGACCCAAAATGTCGCGCGTTCAGGCTACTAAGGACATGAATAAGGCGTTCGTGACCAAGCGGGTGAACCGATATATAGATACAAAAAATGTTGCTGAACTACCAGAACGTGGTAAAACGAGAAAGACGTCAGTCGCCAAAGAATAATCGAATTAGTCAACTGTTTTTGAAAAATTCGGGCGATCTTTGAGATCTGCACAAAAAGAATTAAAAAAATGGGTCTACTTATATGTCTACAATTAAATCACGTTTAGCCGAGATGATGTTAAAATACCGAAGTACATTAAAAAGACCACTCCTTTCAAAAGAGCACGTTGAAAAAAAGTAGGCCTGGGCGCGAGAAAACAAATACCGTGACTAGGACAAGCTAGTCTTTTCTGATGAAGCATAGGATTATGGATTAGGAATTCTGGATCAATAAATTTTTTATTATTATTATTATTGTTTTGGCCAACTAACTTACCTCGTGCTTGGTCAACTGCCGATAACAGCCTTGTCGAACGAACTGTTAAACACCCGGTAAACACATGTTTGGGGATGCTTCTCAAAAAGAGGATTTGGCAATTTGAACTTATTTATCGGTTCTCGGAATGCTGTGAGGATGAACATAATATACCAGAAAGCATTATTACCATCTGGCCGAACGCTGTTCCCAAGGTCAAATGAAACATGGATATTACAAGAGGACAACGACGCCTAACACGAAGTCGTCTATGCACCGCCTGGAAACAAGAAAATTATATCGAGGTTTTGGACTGACCTTCACAATCTCCTGACCCGATCCCAATTGAAAATGTTTGGGTGTTGATGAAGCTTAAACTAATAGGAAAAAAAACACTTACAGCTGCAGAGCCTACTCACACTATTAAGGCCATAATGGAGATCATTATCCCGTGATTTCGCTGAAAAATTAGACGAAAAAATAGTCATTGTGGATAACAGAGGAGACTGGAAACCTTATCACACTAATATTATAAATGCGAAAGTTTTGATGTTTCTTTGTTTGTTACTCAATCACGTCCAAACGGCTAAACTATTTCGATGAAATTTTGTAGCACTGAGGAATATTTCAAGCGTCTACCTGTTGCCGTTATCAATATCGAGCAAAAACGACCAATAACATCACATTTGTTGTATGTGAGCCCCCCTTAAATATTTATTTTATTCTGTTTTTAGTATTTGTTGTTATAGCGGCGAAAGAAAAACATCAGTTGTGAAAGTTTCAGCTGTCTAACTATCACAGTTCATGAGATACAGCCTGGTGACAGACGGACAGACAGACAGACAGCGGAGTCTTAGTAATAGGATCCCGTTTTACCCTTTGGGTACATAACTTTAAAAATGGTGTCGTAAATAGCCTTCATAAGACGACCCTTGACCTAATAGTCTCATTTTGATTCTCTTACCCCACTTGAACCCCAATATTTTAACAACCCTGCAACATTTTTAGCTTATTTAGCCTCACCAGGATTGTGCTGTCACTACCTGCCTATATCCAAAATTCCATGATGATCGGATCAACGCCTCAAATCTTATCATTGGACAAACAAAGATACATACAACGCCGATTCGCCCAAGTTGATTTGGAGATCTCTCTTTGCTCGTTCAATTAGTATGGACTTACACATCTACAATGAAGACCGCATCTAGACTATTCTACGCAGTCGGTAATCCTGTCAAAGCATCAAAGAGAATCTTGGATGCAACACAGAGACTACTGTATTAGCTATTCTGATTGTACCTATTACTTGCTCTATGAAATCCTGAAATGAATCGTGGTTCTTCATCAATTTATGATTTCACTACGATTTTTGAACCTATGGTACCATCAGCGATGAAATAAAACAAAAATAAAACAGGCCAAGTGCGAGTCGGACTCGCGCACGAAGGGTTCCGTACCGTCATCTATAAAAACGGCAATAAATCACGTTTGTTGTATTGGTGCCCCCCTTACATATATGTTTTATTTTAATTTAGTTATGTATTTTTAAAGTGACCATATAACTAAATATTCTGTAAATATTTCAAGCGTCTACCTGTTGCCGTTATCAAATCGAGCTAAAGCTTACATACTGTTTTTAGTATATGTTGCTATAGCCACAACAGAAATAAATAATCTGTAGAAAATTTCAACTGTCTAACTATCACGGTTCATGAGATACAGCCTGGTGATAGACAGCTGTCTGTCCGTCTATCACCAGGCAGTATCTCATGAACCGTGATAGTTAGACAGCGGAGGCTTAGTAGTACGGTCATGTTTTACCCTTTGGGTACGGAACCGTGACAACTAGTTTTCTTACCATTTTATTTTATAACTTACAAGGCATACATAACATATAAATTTTTAAATACATCCGCTGCTCTCCAAAAGTATTCTTAATTAGACTCCGAGCAGCTGTGGCGCGGCGCTTATAATTCTAGTATACCTACTTACAACTTATGTAAAAATAATATACCATAATGACATTAATTATAATGTTACGCCGAGGCTGTTACAGAATAAGTAATAAGAAAGTATGGCTTCTCGGAGTTATACCTACTGTGTCACAGAATAGGTAATACTTGGTATGGAATATACCTACATTCCACGTTTTTACCTACAGTTGCACAGAATAAGGAATAGCAGTCGGTCTAAATACCTACACTTTTCTAGTTACTAGTGGAAACATCGAGATGGTTCTGGAAATAATGCGCGGTATAAATAGTGCGTAGAGACGGTGGAGGTGTCAGTCTAGTTCTGGCGATACGTGCAAATATTTCGGTGACTTTTAGTGGTTTATTGTGCGACCGTGTTGTGAATTCAGTGTGATGTGATTACTTGTGATTAAGTTCGTGTATTTATCATTTCAGTGTTGAATAAAAGTGTTATGTTGCTTAGATTGATTTTCATTATTTTATCCCGAACCCTTCAGCTCGTAACAATCAAGGCATAAAATATCACACAAATAAACCCAAGACTTACCATGATTTTAGGTTATAAAGTATCTAAAAAGCATGGAGTTTAGACCTTACGCCTAAGATTTTAAAGCTACCATTGCGAAGTTGTAACGTATACTCATTGCCGCTCTCGCCTGAAGGGCGGAATCGACCGTGAAATTACCAGAACATGGGATTTTCCGCCCGGTAAGCTCGTGAGAAAACAACTTTATTCTGCAAAGGTTTTTGAAAAAAAATGTTCTATTAAAAAAATCGCTTTCGATCGGTACATCCATTTGGGAAATGTCACAGACAGACACACAGACATAGGCGTCAAACTATACAACCTGTTTTGTTATAACGACATTAATTTACAATACATATCCGGCATCGTATTAATTATTTAGAGATGGATTTAATATCGGTAGCTTGAATATTTATCCAGTAATCAATACATTTTCATTATACAATGTTTAACTTAAACGCGCGGCACCTTTGCTTCGATGCCGCTTTGTCAGTTTATCAGGTACTTACTCGTACTTACATGAATGAATGAATGAATGAAAATACTTTATACTTCTACTAAGACTTCAAAAGAAACAGACATAAAATTCACAACACAACAAGTACAATTAGTTAAGTATTTTATATTATATATATATATATATATATATTAATATTTTATATATATTATATTAATATGTTTGTAAATTTATGATTATATTATATAAAATAAATAAGCATTTTATTTTATATTATCTAATTTTTTTTATAAATTGTAAAATATACTTGTTCTAGGGAACCTAATAATATCTTACGCCGCCTTCCTTATTTGTTCATATGGATCCTGTCCACCCAAAGGTTGTCTGGAAGAGATCGCTTTTAGCAATAAGGCCGCCCATTGTACCTATGATTTAAAAGTGTATTTTATTTTATATGCTTGTATTTAATGGTGTGCAATAAAGACATTATCTATCTATCTACAATGGGCGGTCTTATTGCTTAGAAGCGATTTCTTCCAGACAACATTTAGATGGATAATATGATGAATGAATAATTGTTTACCTATTTGACACGGGCTGTTTCATTGATATATTAGGACTAGAAATTAAGGTTGTTAGAAATTTCAATTTCCTATGGTATTATGTCTTTGCCTACCCCATAAACAATTATTATAATAATCTGCCCACTGTGTCGCACTGCTGGGAAAAGTACGCCCCCATTTTTTTCAGACACTTCTTTCAGGTGCTAAGATGGTCCAATCTAGTCGGAAATTAGTGAGCTCGTCTTCTCCTATATGAATGAATGAATGAATGAAAATTCTTTATTATACCTTACAAGCTAGACACAACAGATTTAAAGAAATAAACAAATAAAAGTAAGCAAAATGGGCGGTCTTATCTCTTAACAAAGCGATCTTTTCCAGACAACCTTTGGATGGAGAGGATCATTGCTTAATGGAAGATTGGCCGAGGTGTAAAAAGAATAAATTTAATACATTACAGAAAAAGAAAAATTACTTAAATTAAAAAAAAAATATATAAATAAATATCATAATAAGTTGGGGAAAAAGTCTTTTTACATTAGAGTATGTATGAACTTGTAATAAAATCTCTTTACTATTTGTATCTGGCTGTTTTTGGTATCATTCAAAGTTTAAATTTTAAAGAAGATAATTCCAAATTCAAATTAGGAATATGTGTGGATTTTATTTGTTTTTCGTACTGTAAAGATGAGTGAATCTAATGAAGAAATTCGATACATTTTAAAATTTTACTACAAAAAACGTAAAGTTACAACGCCGATTGGCCGAGGTGTAAAAAGAATAAATTTAATACATTACAGAAAAAGAAAAATTACTTAAATTAAAAAAAAAATATATAAATAAATATCATAATAAGTTGGGGAAAAAGTCTTTTTACATTAGAGTATGTATGAACTTGTAATAAAATCTCTTTACTATTTGTATCTGGCTGTTTTTGGTATCATTCAAAGTTTAAATTTTAAAGAAGATAATTCCAAATTCAAATTAGGAATATGTGTGGATTTTATTTGTTTTTCGTACTGTAAAGATGAGTGAATCTAATGAAGAAATTCGATACATTTTAAAATTTTACTACAAAAAACGTAAAGTTACAACGCAAGCAGCAAAAAAATTTTCGATGTTTGTGGACCTAGTGCAGTGTCTGTGAGAGTAGCATAAAGATCATTGGGCGGTTTTGACCCACTTTTTTTTTCGCGCACAGTGTTCAAATCACTTTTAAAGTAAAGTATTCAATTCCACTTTTCTAAATATGTAAATTTTTTTTATGTATCTGCTGGAGGAAAAATGTTATGTAACAGTATGTATGTGAGTCTAACTATAATTCTATTAGACTAAAAACTAAAGATTTTACTGTCAGCATTGTGAAAATGTATGTACAAGCATAAGAAAAATGTTTGTATCGCATAACAGATTGTATGTCTCTCTCGCTCGCACTTTCGACAGGTAGAAAATAACAGTAAGGTATCGAAGTGCGTGTGCGACGCGCCGCCTGCGCCCCACCCGCTCTGACCGCCCCGCAGTCGTACGTCATCCTTCGTTTCGATCTGTGCGTTTAAACTCGTGTTTCCGATTTTTGCATTTTATTGATTACTTGAGCGTGTTTTATGGACCCCTGATTTTGCTTGACGATTGGTTTACATTAACATGGAAAGACAAAATAGTTGCGTGTCGTGTAATCGATCTGTTTTACGTCGACGAAAACACATATTGACAGTTCTCTTTTTGGAAAGACAAAGGGATCTTGTAGATTTATTATTGCAAGAAATAATACCACGTGAGGTAAGTACACTACACTGTCATCGTATGTGTATGACTCGTCGCGTGCTCTTGATTGTACAAATGTTGCTTTGCTCAATGTAATGGCTCATTTTACTTCTTGATAAATGGAGGAATATATATATTTTTTTTTCAATTGTTTCAGATTACTTTTAATGGCTCACGGGCCATGTGCCATGCTTGTTGGTCAAGGTTAGATCGTCGTTTACGGAATCAACCCGTACAAAATGAACAAGTACAAAATATACCAGTACAAAATCAGCCAGTTGAAGAGCAACCAGTGCAAGATCAAGTACAATTGCAGCCTAGTTTTGTTACGCCTAGAGGATATAAGCGAGCATCGAATACAGCGAGACATTGTATTTTTACAAACTGTAGAAATGTAGTGGCCCATAATGTTCCACTATATGCTAAGTTCCAACTCTTACACAATCACAATTTTTATATACCAGAATTAGCTCGGGTTTGCAATGCTCATTTTATGAGGAATGATTGGGTAGACTTGCTCAACACTACATCCCACGAAAACTTTGACAGTACTCATGTTGTTGGTATGATGAATTTATATAAATGGGGTATCGAACAAAGAAGCAACCTTGATTTCGAAAATATTGAAGAAATAGAGGACAATGAATTTCACTTTTGGACGGGACTAACAAAATATCAATTTAATGTTATTTTGAACCAAACGCCTTCACTGGGTGATCGATCAGTTCATCCTGCCACAGTTCTTGGAATTTTTTTAACAAAAATAAGAACCGGTGAACCAGATGAGCGATTAGCCACTAAATTCAATATGTCGAGGAGAACCCTAGAAAGGAAGTTGGCGATAGCAAGAGAATGCTTAAGTAATGATTTTGTTCCACAGCATTTGGGCTTAAATCATATTACTAGGGAAGATGTGGTGGCCAAGAATCTTGCAATTCCAAGCCATTTTTTTGGTGGTAACTATAATGAACCGGCGGCCATTCTCGTATGTGATGGAACATATATTTATCTACAAAAGAGTTCGAATTTCCTTTTCCAGCGCAAAACTTACAGTCTTCATAAGTTTCGGAACTTAGTAAAACCCTTCCTTATAGTATGTACCGACGGCTACATAGTAGATGTTACGGGGCCTTACACTGCGACTACTTCGGACGCAAGCATTATGCGTGACCTGATGCAAGAAGATTCTCCGATTCATGGGTTCTTGAGAGTTAATGATGTTTTTATATTGGATCGTGGATTTCGGGATTCGATTGATAAAATTGAGGAATGCGGGTATAATCCTCACATGCCGCCTACAAGAGTAAGAGGAGAACAACTGACGACACTAGATGCTAATAAATCTAGATTAATAACAATGATCCGGTGGGTAGTGGAAACCATTAACGGCAGATTCAAGAAAGATTTTAAAATCTTCCGCCATGTATATTTTAACGTTGCCATGAGAAACATGATGGTCGACTTCAAAATAACTGCGGCCATAATTAATGCTACTCGCCATCCATATGAGGACCATATGTATGCGGAACAATTCATAAGAATTATAAATGAACGAATGAATGAACCCAATGAGATGGCAGAATATGTGATTAACCATAATTTAAACAGGCAGAGAGTAGCGTTTGTGCGACTCGATGGCAATGATCCGGATTTTGATGACTTTCCTCGGCTTACATTTGACGAATTAATATTGTTTACGTTGGGATCATACCACTTGAGAATCGCAAGATCGTATTGCCACGAGCACATGCGTGAGGATGGTGTATACACTATCGAACTATACCGGCACCAAGAAATGATTGAAAATAAGATATTGATAAGAGGCAGAATACAGTCACGACACGTCCGTGCAAAGCAGTACTACACCTATATTTTAGTAGATCCTACCCATATTGGAAGAAATAGCATCCAACAGTATTACTGCTCGTGTATACACGGCCGTCGCACTGTCGGAAGCTGTGCACATGTTGTAAGCGTCGTATACTTTCTGTCATGGGCCAGGCATCAAGACGTGATAGACGCGCCTGCAGCCTTTTTAGATGAATTAACAATAGATTTTGATAATGCAGAATAAAAATATTATTACCGCAAAATGGATTTTATTTTCGTATTCCTGGAAATTGTTCAAAACAACTGTTTTACAAAGTATTTTTACAGTCAGGCCAATAGTTTTTACTTAGTTCATTATAAAAATGCTATAATAATAATTTAAAAATGCTATAATAATTATTTTAAAAATGCTATAATATTAATTAAAAAATTTTTTTTTGCGGTTCTCCCATATCCTGCAATAATGCGACCCATACCATTAAGTAACATATACATTTAACTACATACCTAGCCCTGTTTCGTTTTTGTGCGCCGTGGGTCATATGTCCGAACAAAATGCCCAATGACCTTTGGTTTAACCGTTTTCAATCCGGAAATTTTGATGTCAAAGATGCACGTCGCTCTATTACGGATAAAATTGATGCCATTTTTGAAAAACTGGAGCAAGATCGGCATATCAGTAGTTACGACGTAGCTAAGGAACTAGGAATTGACCACAAAACAGTTTTGGCGCATTTGACAAGAACTGGGTACACAAAAAAACTCGATATTTAGGTACCCCACGAGCTCTCTGAAAGAAACCTAATAAACCGTGTACTCCTTTGTGATTCTTTATCACGACGTGTAGAAACCGAACCATTTTTGAAGAAGCTAATAACTGGTAATGAAAAATGGATCACGTACGACAAGAAAGTGTGAAGGTGAATAAAAGGTCGTGGTCAAAGGCCGGTTAGACTTCACAGACTGTGGCGAAACCCGGGTTAACTCGCAACAAGGTGATGCCGTGTGTGTGGTGGAATTGGAAGGGCATTATTCATTATGAGCTGTTACCACCAGGCAGGACCATCGATTCTGAACTCTAATGCAAACAACTGATGAGATTAAAGCAAGAAGTTGAGAGCAAGCGGCCGGAATTAATCAATAGAAGGGGTGTGGTTTTTCATCATGACAACGCTAGACATCACACATCTTTAGCCACTCAGCAAAAATTAAGAGAGTTTGGCTGGGAGGTGTTAATGCATCCGCCGTATGGTCCTTACCTTGTACCTTCAGATTTCCACCTGTTTCGGTCTCTTCAGAATTCTTTAGACAGTGTCAGGTTAACATCTTAAGAGGACTGCCAAAACTACTTGTCGCGGTATTTTGATCAGAAGCCCCAAAATTTCTATAGCAATGGGATCATGTCCCTACCTACAAGATGGCAAAAAGTTATCAAACAAAATGGTACCTACATACTTTAGTTAAATGGAAATGAACTTTATTAAAAAATGTTTTGAATTTTCTTTAAAAATGCGAAGAAACTTTTTCCCCAACCTAATATATAAAATAAATAAATATAATGTACTTACATACTTATACTTACATTGATAATATTAGAGATCAGATGAATCACGAATTTTCATGAAGATAAAAGTTAAATATTTTGTATTATATTTTATCATTTTATTTTTTCAATATATTTAATATTTTTTCATTAATATATATTCAACTAGCTGCCGCCCACGGCTTTGCATGCGTATATTGTCAAAAAATCATTACATTCATGTGCAGTCAGGTCAATAGTAGCATATGTCTCGATCCCAATCAAAAACTATCTCCGGGCCAAATCACATCAAAATCGATTCAGCCGTGAACAGCGTAACAAACAGACACAGACAGAGTTGCTTTTGAATTTATAATTGATCGATCGAAGCGAGATCTTCGATTCTAACTTTCGAAGCGTTTATCCTTACATCGTGTTTGGTATATAGGTAGGCACAATGAGATTATCCGGTCAAGTGGCACGTCTAATAAAAGGTCTCTGTGAGTACATTATGACCCCGTTTTTATGTTTAGTTTTAAGATTGTACTTTTAATGATAGTAGCTATAATAAAAACTGAAATTTGACAAAATTCACAGGGTACACCAGTGACCCCACAGTACTGAAATTTGGTATGCGTGTAGCTTTACTAATACAAATATAGACAAAAACCTGAAATCCAGTATTACTGCAATTTCTACCCCAAAAAACTATAACCAATTTACACGAACTCCCGTTACCTGTAATTTGAATGAAACTGTAGGTCAAGGAAATTGTTTATTTATTTCGTGGCACTATTTTGATGGTCGAAGATTAGGAATAATATTTTTTTTTTATTTTATTTGAGACTCGCGAGATCTCAGTTCGGGGTAGTATGAGTACGAATTATTAATTTACAACAACCTACTAATTGGACCCGTTGACTTTAGAATCTTATATAAATAAACAATTATAAATAATGATCACAAATAAACAAAAAACTTTGAGCGAAATGTTCTCAAACATTGAATAATTGATCACAATTAGCAACAAGCCCACATACATAAGTTAGTAGCTCGTAATTATATATATAGAATCAGTACAAAGTCGAAACTCAAACGGGAAGGATCGCAGGTAGAATAAATTAATGTGGAGACACAGTGAAAACATGGGTGGGGCTAGAATGTACGAAATTTGGATGTGGTATTATTTACTGTATAATCATATTTATACACGGTTTATTCTTGTCTACTTATGGTACGACTAAACCAAACGTAGCGATAGCAATACATTTTAAGTTAATTGTGTGTTATTCAATTCATGTAAAGAGTGCACCTTTCATACTCGACATTAGGGTTGTAACCTCACCTCCGCCTCCGCAAGTGCGGAACTTCCGCAAGAAATCGTACGTCCACCTCCGCCTCCGCACGTTTTTGACGGAGGTTTGTTTACGTTTTATCATTGCGTGCGGTGCGATACTGCGCGCGCGGACGATTCAGTCAGTATTTCTTTATATTGTTTCAGTCTTATTTTATTGTTTAGCCTTTCTTATTCATGATGTAGAAATCACATATACCAAACCAAAGTTTCTATTCGACTGCGCAGGAAAAAGGTAATGTTTTATCGATAAACAACGCGTGTATGAGAATAAAATGTTAACTCAAATACTTTAACACTACTATTATAAATGTGAAAGTTTGGATGTTTATTTTATTTATTTGTTTGTTACTCAATCAAGTCGTAACGGCTGAAACGATTTCGATGAAATTAAGTATGTACGTAGGTTATAACCTGGATTAATACATAGACTTATTTTTATCCCATAAATCAGGTCAGTTGGTATGAAAATGGGGTGTCGAGTCAAGTTGCAACAGCGAGTTTAGCTTGATTTCTAGGTTACTTACACATTTAGTAGTGTAACGCGTACGAAATCACGGCAACAGCTAGTTATACGTGGATTTTGTTACGTTATTATTGCAGTATTAATTTAATGCTGCGATAGTAACGTAACAAAACCAGCTATATGTATATTATATTATACGGATACGGAAAAGGTGTTATGTACGTCGCGTCATCTCCGCCTGGGCCGACCACGTGGTCGCGGAGAATCACCACGTCCGCTTTATTAAAATAGGACTGGGCCGGGCACTTTTGACCTAAAATTACAAGTGGTAATAATTAAAATTTTATGTATACTTAGGTTCCTTTAAATAGTTTGGCTCAAATGACGTTGGTTTCCACTATGAGAGCAAACCGCGTGTCATAAAAAATGGTCTAGGACGTAATGACGTCCCCGCGGCGCGCCGAGTGGTCCGGTTGGTGGATTAAAAAATCTTGCAACTTAACTCTCAAAACAGCAAATTACCGTAGCCACCCTTTTACACATCCGCCCCCTCCCCGCGCCGGCATATTGCGGGCTTAATCTGCATGTCGTTACGCCATCTCTCGACTCATCCATAATTCACATAATGAGGCCGAGAACTAAGATTCATGAATAAGATCAGGTTGGAAGTGACAACACGTATGTTATTTGGAAGTAAACAAATATGTAAGGTGAGAAAGTCTACATTTTGAGACACGAAAACATATTATAGGTACTATTCCTAGCAACACTGCGGGATGAAACTACCGACTGCAAGTGCCGCGGCTGCATGCAGTCGGACGCAGCGTCACTACTGGTTTGTGTGTATTTTTATGGCAGTCCTTCTGAGCGCCGAGGAAGTTGCACGTGAAGAAAATATAAAATAGAAGAATAGAACAATAGAGCACTGAAATAGAAATAGAACTCGAGCCCCCCTACGTCTTAGTTAACCATCGCGACAATCTAGTTTTGAATCTCCTGTATTATATTTAAGTCATTCTCAGTCGCTCTAAATCAATATACTCTTATACAGATAGGCGTTTTTGACAGTATCTGCCATGAATTGTGGAAATGAACTCAATAGTATTATGTAATACAGAGTATTTTCGAATATGTATAACGTGATACTTATAAAAGTGAGAGTGAATAACTTGATATTAAAATAAGACTTAATTTTTGTACAAAATCGTGAAATTTGTGTTGTCTTTAAATCAGCTAGTTCTGACACTTTAGGACTTAGAATTTGACAAGTATTAAAAAACCGCAAAAATTGTTAATAGATTTGTAAATAATGTACAATACCTAAACACATTATTCTTATGTATTTTCACTTTCGAGTTTCTTTCATGTACCTACACCTAAGCTTAGAATAACGCTTATAACGATAACGCTTATAAAGATCTAATCGCAGAGTGGCAGGAATGTGCTGAACGAAGCAGGAACATTGTTATTACTGACGTTGCTGAAAAACAATCAGATAATATAGAAAAATGGCGGGAAATAGATAGACAAGAGGCAGAAAAAACCCTAAAAGCGATCCGTCCAGATGGCCAAAAGCTGAAAAAGTCCTACGTCTAGGTATATATGCTAATAAGAATCAGGCGCATAAAACCGACAGCATGGACATTGGTTGGATATATACAATACGTAACAAAAACCCTGTCAGATAATAAAGTATCGATATTTGGTCACATTCATGTAATAGTTTACATAAAAAACTTAAAAAAATACGCGACTAATTTAATTATTTGGCGCTCAAAACTTAAAACTTACCTCTGGCAACACCGGCGGAGCTACGCGCCACGCCGGAGCGGTGTGGAAGGGTCAATAACCCAAATACGACATTGTACGACGTACAAAATTTTGCTTATTTTTGGGGTAAAATTCAGATTATTCTCGAAGTTAAAAATGAAATAACTTTCAAATTATTTCAATAAATAAATTATTGATTATTGATGATTTTAAACATCTGTCCGACTTTAATGTATACGTCAGAATACGCTTTTCATGGATCTGACAGGGTTTTTGTTACACATTGTTTAATATATATTCTTAACCACCCTGTACCATACATTATTCTTAGAAAACTCAATTCATTCTCTTCTCTCGACAAATCAAAGACATTTTGAAATGCGGTAAAACTGCATACATTATTAAGCAGAACAGAACTGATGGATCAATCAAGTCCACTCACATTTTCAATCTTATTCCAAGAACAATAAGACATATTTAGCATGTTTTCAGCACTTACAACCAAAAATATGCTGCTACGAACAATTCTCATTTCATTTACGATGACTCGTGTGCCTTTGTGATAAGGTTCAGAGTTGTGCGCTTTGGGTAAAAAGTGTACTAACGGTTAGTCCCGAATTTGCCGAGTTGGTCTTAAATGTTGATATTTCATATTCTAAGCCGTTAATGGACCGTGTGTTTAGATTGTCAGGATTGAGTTGTATTTTGTTGAAAATTCATTTTGGGATTCTGTTTGAATCTTGGGTTATGTATGTTTTGAAATGTATAGAATTAAGGTTGTTTTAGCTACGCTAAAGTGCGAGTATGGATCTCATACCTTGTCATTCAAGCTAGAAGCCCCACCATAGAATCTGGTGGTTTCGACTATACAAAAAAACTATGCTGAAACAGTAATAAATAGTGCCGCAAAGCAGATAAATAGTAAAGCTGTAGTTTAGAAACTATTCTAACTTTAACGTCAAGTTAGAACCTTTATTGGTCAAGATCAAGATTTAGACTTCGTCCCTGGTCCTAGTTTGCGGGCCAGCTCCAACACCGTCTTGACAATGATAGCCGACAGAGTAGACTGCCCGTACACCGGACAGGCATGTTCTATAAGTAGGTACACGTTTGTGTTAAATGAGCTATCTAATTGCTTGAATTGTTTGTTTATTTTATTGAGGAATATTAACTATCTGTTCATGGTCATCATCACACAAAATGTGACGAGCGCCGTGGTATCAAATAACACCGGCCAAGTGCAAGTCTCCATTGCGCATGAAGGGTTCCGTACCATCTATAATATAAAAATGAATCGCAAAATGTGTTGGTAAGCGCATAACTCAACAACGCCTGGACCAATTTGGCCAATTCTTTTTTTCGTTGTATTTCTTATTGTCAGAAGGTTCTTATGAAAGAAAATATTAAGAAAATTGCGCGCAAAATTAGAAAATTTAAGAATACTTAACCACCATATATAATTATTTATAATCTAACCTTAGCGCTTTTATAATGTAACTTTATGACGTTTGACATAGAATTGACAGAATGCGTGCTGCTAATATCGTCAAAGAAGATGTAAAAAAAATTAATATCGTTTAAAACAGATGCTTCGGTAGGAGTTATCTCGAGATAGTGTCTATATATAAAAAAATGAATTGCTGTTCGTTAGTCTCGCTAAAACTCGAGAATGGGTGGAGCGATTTGGCTAATTTTGGTTTTGAATTGTTTGTGGAAGTCATTCATTTTCTCATACATAATGATGGCCGGGGACAACAATTGACAATTCTACCAGGGTGACTTATATTGACAGCCCGCGTACCTATGCATGTCAAGCCGATACGAAGTTCGGCGGGACCACTAGTTATCTATAAAAACGGGAAAAAAGTCACGTTTGTTGTATAGGAGCCCAAAAGCAGATTGAAGCCGAACGATGCTCTGCTGAGCTGTCAAATTACTCTTAAAATCGTAAAAAAATATGCAACGAAAATTTTCCTTAGTCAAATTCATTATTAGTAATCAAATCACGCAATTTTCAAAATGACGCCACAATGTGAAAACAATTGACAATCAGATGAAACAAATTTTATTCTACGGCTAAAGAGTTCCATTTTCAAATGTAGTAATAACTTTTTAAATATGTAAGTGGCCAATTCAGCAAACTTTTAGTGTGACCTATGTAATGAGGCGTTTTCACGGCCATTTTATAACTGCTAACAGATGGCGTTGCATCATGCTCTGATTAACAAAGGAAAGTGAATTGTCAATGGCAATTGCCACGTCAACATTATTTATCGAGGAACTTGAAATAAAAGAACGCAAACATTTGTGTTTTGTTATTTGACGAAGCGAGATTGTTTTAGATACATTTTATATTGTGTATTTGAGATTTTTGCATATAAAACTAATTTTTTAACGCATTTCCTGACACGCTATTTGGATCTAGTTTATTTTTTCTTTTTAAATCGAAAATAAAAAGCCCTTATTAAGACAATAAGGATTTAAGTCAGCCCAAACGAAGTCGCTGATAACAACTAGCCGTTTAAAAATCAAGGGCTTCTTGACAATAATGCCCACCGCCCAAAGTTCAAGAATTGTTAATAATAAATACGGGATTTATCACGTACCGTTTTATCAGTGTTTCGACCTGAACCTGGTAGCGACATAGTGTTGTGTGTTTGCCTGTACCGAGAACTACTCAAGAGAGCAGCAGTGATGATAATGATGATGACGCAGCCTGTCAACACGTCACCATTGTCGCAATCCCTACCACCGCACCCGTCTACTCGCGTGCAGAGGACTGCGGCGCGTAGTGCGAGGCGAGACGTTATTCGGAACGGATAGCATGATGAAGGTTCACGAATTAAACTGAAACATTGTCGGTTGATACAACGATAAAACGGTACGTAATACATTCCTTATTTACAATAATGATTAAAATCAATCACGAAAATTTTCTATATAAATTTAATAAATGAGTGATTTGAACAAGTTATTTTTTTCAAAACGTCATAATCACAATACAAATACCCACATACTATACAGTTTTTATCTGCCCAGCTCGCGCTTAGCTTGACTTTTTAGCGACGCGGCGACGCAACGACTCAAACCCGATTCTTTTAGTGCTTTTATCCATTCCTATTTACATTTACCGAGAATTGGAAAACAGTTGGGTTTTGTCTGCCTTTATTAGTTTGATTTAACGAACTCTATAAAAGTAAAACAATGAAAGAATAGAAAATAAATTTATTTCACTCACACACAGGTCAGACAGAGTACATAGGATAACTACCACGCCTTGTTATCTGAAGGAACGCTTCGAGTTCCTTCATTGCACAAATTCCCGAACTCTTCGATCCTCTGCAAACCTCCGTCTCCCCTCTCTGCAAACCCCGATGCATAGAACCAGTTTCTATGCAAACTCCTTTTCCGTCCAAGCTGTCCAATTATGGAACGCCTTGCCGGTCTCCATTAGGAAATACCTCTCTCTCACCTTCCGTGTTTAAAGCTAGACTCAAAAACTTTTGAGTCGTGATTCATTCATCTGATCTATAATATTAATAATATATGTACCTATATGTATGTAAGTACATATATTATTTATTTATTTATTAAAACTATTTATGTACCTAATATGTATGTTTATAACTATTTAAGGGTAATTTTTTCTATTATTATGTTTATTCTTCTTACACATCGGCCATTCTTTTTCCATTAAGCAATGATTCTATCCATCCAACGGTTGTCTGGAAGAGATCGCTTGCTTAAGCGATAAGATCGCCCATTATGCTGCATTTATTTGTTTTCTAGTTATTTTTGAATATGTTGTGTCTAGCTTGTAAGGTAAAAATAAAGAATTTTCATTCATTCATACTTCTTCAAAAATATAACCGTGAACAGAAAATCGAAAAACCTGCAGATGTCTTTGCAAATGAGATTGATATATATTTTTAAGGATTGCATCGGATCTTAAACGAATATTTACGGGGCCACGTCTGGGGTCTTTTTAACAATAATCATTGAAATCTGACAAACGTGGTAAATTATCACTGACTATACATAAAAACATAAAACATTTTGATTAAAAACCTCCTTTTATGAACTTGGTTAACAACAAAAAGTATTACAAAAGAAGAGAAAGAATAAATTAAGAATGTGACGTCGTCTCGCACAAAATACCTCCAGACTTTTCATCAGGGTTTGTTACCCATTGATGACGTATGGTACAGAAACGTAGTCTTTCACTATCAGCCTCATAAGAAGACTCAAGGTCGCTCAGTGTGCTTCGAAGAGGGCTATGCTTGGTGTTTCTCTATCCGCTCGAATCAGAAATGAGGAGATTCTTAGACGAACCAAAGTCACCGACATAGCACAAAGGATTAGCAAGCTGAAGTGGCAGTGGCCAGAGCACATAGCTCGAAAAGCTGACGGCTGTTGGGGCAGAAAGGTTATTGAGTGGAGACCAAGCACTGGAATACAAAAAAGTCTACGTGAAACACCAGCTCATAATCCAACTCTTTATTCGTGAAAACGTAACAGACAGATAGAGAGTTATTTTCGAAATAATACTTTTAGTACGGACTTAGTATGTGAATAATTGTCCTTCTTCAAGGCCTTTATAAGCAACGAGCAAATAATGCCAAATTAAATTATTATGGAACAGAAAACAAAATATAATCAAACAGATACGAAATATAATTATCAACTTGTTGACTTATCCCTTATATGTTATATGTATCCCAAAGCATTTGTACATAGTATGATAATTGTAGAGGAGTTCTGTATAGACTGAATAGAAAGTTAACGCCATATAGAACATCACAATTAAATAAAAACAAATAACAAGAAACACGGATATACAAGTAGCGGTGTTATCGCTAAAAGCGATCTCTTCCAGACAACCTTTGTATGGACTGGATTTCACGAGAATGATAAAGGACTGTAGCTTTTAAGATTAGGGGGATAGTTCTTTAGCTAAAGTTTTTTTCCGTTTATTGATTCAACTAAGACACTTCAACTTGACTGTGATTTTTATGTTGCTTTATTTCACGACCCCATTGCTTTAGCCTTGGTTTCTAAAAAAAGAGCCTCCGTCATAAACAGGACGATGAGTTGAGATACATTCCAACCAAGGTTGCGCTGAAGTCAACTCCCAGTAAGACATTCCAAAATGATCGTTAATGAAAGATGTCTGCCGCGCTTTTGTAGTGCCTCAGAGATGTTTTCGCTGACCAGGACTGATGGATTCCACGAAACCTGCAAGACTGCATCTCTGATGTGCAAACTGTGAGGCAGTTACAACAGCATTCTGAAGCCAGTTGCTGAGAACTGAGAGATGTACCTCTCACATCTGGAAGCACTTTGTATTTTTGCGGTTTGTATCGTAATAATATTTATGTAAATTTATGACTATATTCTATACATTTTGTTTAATATTATCTTTTTTATTATAAAATTTCAATATGTTCTACTAATATCTGATTTACGCCGCCGTCCTTATTATTAGCGATAAGGCGACCTATATTGTATTTATGATTTAAAAGTGTAGTTTCTTTTATTTGTTTGTGTTTAATGGTGTGCAATAAAGACATTACCTAATCTGATGAGATCTGTTGAGATTATTAGGGTTCAAGAGTTATTAGTTCAAACCTTGTAGTTTTTAAGGTATTAGCCATAATAAAACTGAACTGTGACAAAATTCAAACATTCTTTACACCAATGACTCCACAGTACTGAAATTTGGTATGCGTGTAGCTTTAGTGACAATTTTACTTAGAAAACTTTCGTGATTGATTTCAATCATTATTATAAATACGGGATTTATCACGTACCGTCTTATCGGTGCGAGGCGAGACGTTATTCGGAGCGGATCGCACTCACCCTGATGAAGGTTCACGAATTGAACCGAAACATTGTCGGTCGAAACACCGATAAGACGGTACGTGATAAATCTTTAGTGACAAATATAGGAAAAACTCTAAAATCTGGAATAACTGCAACATCTACTCCAAAAAAGAATGTCTAATTTACATGAACTCCCGATACCTGTAATTTGAATGAAACTGTAGGTATTGTTATGGTTCAGCATATCGTGGCACTATTTTATTAGTTTTTTTTATGTTCCAATTTCTTCCCTCCGTCATGAAGATCGGAGCCATTTTGTATTTTGATGGTCAAAGATTGCAAATAATATATTTTTTGTTTTTAAGGGAGACTCGCGAGATCTCAGTTCGGAGCAAACCACTAGTTATTCATTTCTAACAAAATGTTATTTTTTGTCTGAAATATTTTTTTTTTTCGTTTTGATACAATTATTGTCATTGATGTTATTATTTGTAGGGAATGAGACTCTAACATTAAGCATCAGTTTATTTCTGCATTTCAACGTATGTCAGCTGAATTGCTGCTTTAAGGATTCCCGGGGAACTTTGCTTAAGCGTCAGTTTTCAATGGAAGTTACCAACTTTACTAAAAGCAATAACAGACGACCCAATTTGACTAACTCTGTTGGTCATATCATAAAATGGTACGTTATAAATCCTGTATGTATATAAATAATTTAAAGCTTACTATTCTACTCGCTACCTCTGTGCCCGATGGACAGACAGTTAGCTAGCGTGCATTGCTTCAGGTATGAACACTAAAATGACGGTATACAACCATTTTTCTTAGAAAACCAACCCTTAACAGCACCCCTATTTCCGTGAATTCGCAAAAAAACACAGCAAAGCTCTTAATGCCCTTAAATTCTATCTTCAGCGATAACAGAAGCAATAAAATTGGCTCCGGCGTCAGGCGATATGGTAATGTGAGGAGTCGCGCTTTGCATGCCGAGCACGCCCGATATTTCACGGAGCGATCTGTGAGCATTCAGATAAAGTGCCGCATCCTGTGGAGACGGACCTTCGGAATTATAGATTCATGATAGTGTTTAGTCGTAGACTAAACACCATACTAGATCATAAATAATATAAATCATAAAATTCTTTATTTGGAACTTAAACAGTACAAATAATGTGAAAAACGATGATATCTGTAGAAATATTAAACAGTGTCGCAGACATCAACGCCCTCCTCTGGGAAAAGTTACAGTAGGTAAGTCCTAATCTAGGTACATTAGTTACACATACAGTATATATATAGGTATATATCAATAAGTCTGTGCCTGTAAGCGAGGGTGTAATTGGGGGTGTGTGAGTGCTTGTAACTATGTGTATGTATAACTACGTGTATGTGTGTGTGTGTGTGTGCTAGGCTAGTTAGAAACAGCCATGAGTTTTTACGTTTCATTGTAGGACAGTGATTGGAGCCATTCCATTTATCATCAAATGAAAAGATGATTGATAAAAGTTGCTGCAAGCCACTGGGTGCAGTACGCACAAGATTTTATAGTCATGTATCAGCCTCGCAAAGGCGCCGCCAATTTACGTTAAAATTTGTTTATTGGAAATTTATTGATTACTAGATTAATAACCAAGCTACCGGTAGTAAACCCATCTATACATTCAGTTATTACGATTCCGGATGTGTGTTATATTATAAACTAATGTCGTACATAACAAAACAGGTTGTATATTATTTTATTTAATAAAAGTTATCTTAATTATTTATTGTAGGTCATCACCATTATCACCATATCAGTCATAAGACATCTACAACTGAATATAGGTGTCGTGTCCCCATAGATTTCTAGAACAACCGATCCTGTGCAGCATGCACCCAACGGCTCCCAGCAACCATTATCAGGTATCTTTCCATCTAGTGGGGCCCGTCCTTCACTGTGCTTTCCAGTGCGTGGTTTCCACTCAAGAACCTTACTGACCCAACGGCCGTCAGTTCTTCGAGGTTGTGCCTCGCTACTGCCACTTCAGCTTGCTAATCCTCTGGACCAGTCACCTTAGTTTAGCTACGCATCTCCTCATTTCTGATTTGATCTCGTAAAGAAACACCAACTATCTATTTATCTTCCTTATTATTAATAAAAAGCCCTTTCCATAAAACCTACCATCAAAGCACCTGAGTGTCGGCAGATTGCGGCTTACACTTACACCAAACGTTCCGGTTGTTCCACACTCCACCGCCCCTAACCTCTTCAACCCAAACCCACCCTTATCTCCTCTCAATAAGACCCTAAACCAACTAGCAAAAAAATACCAAGATGGTTCCCTCTAAAGTATTCAAACGAATTGGAGTCCTAAGACATCGAGATAAAGGCTCTCAAGATGTTGAAATATGGATACCTCAGACGGATTGCTATTGAAATGTAGATTTTATTGAAAATATGATTTGATAATATGGGAATGGAATGGAATTTCCAAAGGTATTTCATGGTGAGTGCATGTTAAAACTTTGCCACATAGAATATATTCTGGGTGGAGCAGAAAAATGCGGTAAATCTGCATTTATATCACTGCCGTACAAATGTGTTCATACCGGAAGAGTTCAAGACTTGTCTGCACCGAATACTGATCTATTTTGACCATACCTATAGCTCGCGAAAGTTGAGACAACTCAGCGCCTAATGATTTCAGAATAGGTAGAGGGTATATGGCTTCGTGGAAGAATTAATGCACCAATAATTGTATAATCAGAGTGTGATTTGTATGGCTCCACGTATATATAACCTCCTACCTGAGTCTTTGCTGGATTCTTCCAGTCTCAATGTATTCAAGAGAAAATTGAAACTAATATTAATAAAAAACCAGCCAAGTGCGAGTTGGACTCTTGCACGAAGGGTTCCGTACCATTATCAATAAAAACAACTGCGAAAAAAAATTGGAAAAAATCACGTTTATTGTATGGGAGCACCCCTTAAATATAAATTTTATTTTAATGTAATTATTTATTTTTAAAGTGAATTTTTAACTAAATATGTTGTGAATATTTCACCTGTTTTGTTTTACCTGTTGCCGTTATCAATATTGAGCAAAAACGAGAAAAAAATCACGTTTGTTGTATGGGAGCGCCCCTTAACTATTTATTTTATTCTGTTTTTAGTATTTGTTGTTATAGGGACAATAAAAATACATACTCTGTGAAAATTTCAACTGTCTATCTATCACGGTTCATGAGATACAGCCTGGTGACAGACAGACAGCGGAGTCTTTGTAATAGGATCCCGTTTTACCCTTTGGGTACGGAACCCTAGACTGTGGTTTGCAGCCCGAGCCGCAGGCAAGGGCGTAAATTGGCCGAGTGTCTAGTGAGCTAGTTGCTCACGAGTTTCATACGCACTTTTTCAACTCACTTGCGAGGAAAAAACAAACATGCATTGCATAAAATTAAATCGTTTAGTTATTAAAACAATTGGTGAAAGTACAATTATCAAACCGATATTGGATTGTTTTTGATGGCGATTTCACAGTTTGTCTTACATTGGTACTTGCCACTTCTTTAGTATCTTCATTTACTTCTTGTATAAATGTCGGCGACAAATGTAAATCATAAAAATTACTGGAAGGAAAAGGCACTAAATAACTCATGCTACGAGATGTACATGGTTGTGGGTTACAGTACGTTTTGATACCAACACAATGTTTGAGCTTAACCATGCCTTCTTAACATGGAATATGCACCAGAGGGAGCTGTGTTTGTATGTATTGGCGAGTTCAGAGAAATACTCCAAAAGAGATTTTGAGAAAATGACTGGGTTTTTTGTTGCTTTTCCATTATATGAAACTATCTTAAGCAGCTAGGTACTTTGCTCTAGATTTTGCAGGTATTAGGCTTACATTTGCATTTTGTGCTGCATTTAGCATTTCTGGCGGGGTTAAATCTATCAATTATTGATCTTCTGTACTAAAACTTGACATTTTTACAATTATTCACCACACAGCAATAAATGCGATACAAACAAAAAAAGGGAAATGGCGCGCAAGTTTTTTTTTTTGCACGCGCCTAATGTAAGTTGATTGATTACATAGAGCCATACAGCCTACTTCAAAATTATAATTTTAGTGATAAAATGCAAGGTTTTTATAACAAACTATTGTGAATTATAAGTAATTTGATAATAATAAATGTGTTTTCATCTGTTTTGTCGTCATTAGGGATACATTTAATTATTCCAAAAATGTAATTGGATTTTCAGCGCCATATAACCTTTTTGTTGTTACAAAAACTGTATTAGCCGGTTAAATTGAAAATGCTCAGTTTACTCGCATATAATTTGCAGTTAGGTACTAACTTAACTTTATAGGGATAATTCTATTATGCACTAGTGTGTTATATTATTACGCACGCGTGTGTTATAGTTCGGTTTAAGGCCCTAATAACGATGTACTATGGTTCAATTTACTAGCGAGGGTGTTGAAAATAATTTAATCTTATTAGATTTAGTAAGTATTTCTAAAATATAAAGCTGATTAAACTAGCATGTGAGTAGCGCTGAGTATTGACGAACTCAAACTGTACCACTAACCACTAACCCATATTTATTATTATTATTATCAGCCGGTAGAGTCCCACCGCAGAGCAAAGGCCTCCCTTCCCTCTTGCCACGAATCCCGGTTATTGGCTGATTGGGGCCACTCTTTCTGGAATGCATCCAGTTCATCCCTCCATCTCCGCCTGGGTCTACTACGAGGCTACCGCCCGTTTGGAACCCATTCTATAGTGGCTTTCGCCCATAGTTAATAAATAATTTGATTTGACCAAATTTTACTTCATATTGAAAAATTACACTCTGAGACACTAGTTAATCTTGGACCAATATTGCGACAGGACAATATTCCAATATTTATGTGGTTCTTCATTTCTTTGGAAATTATGACATCTGTCAAACCCCCCTCGTTATATTTACACGAGTTTAAACTCAGCAAAATATCGCTCTTCGGATGTGCACTGAAGCCGGACGCTACGTCCGAAACGGTGTAATCGCCCGCGACGTGCAAATCCAGAGCACACAAGAGTTCATTGCCATGTTGGCGCGTCGGGTGTATGACCGCGCTAACAGTCGCCACAAACATCTTCAGGGAATTACCCCACTGCACGCGCGGACCGTGGCGACCACCAAGAACCATAGCGTCCGCTAACCCGAGAGCTCCTGGGCCCCCCGACTTCTTCTCCTTCAACGCCTTCACCGATCATTGGCGATGTCACCGGCAAGGATCACAAAGGAAAATAACAACTACTAAGACCAGCGTAACGCCAAGACGCGGCCGCTTACACCGCCCCGCGAAATAGGCCAACGAAAAGCTCCGAAAAGCCACCTGCCACAAGCCAGGAAGGCCACAAAGAGCTGAGCGTAGAGACCCGGAGATAGTTATCTCCGCGAAAAGCCAGGGCGATGGACTACTCACCTGCAGCTCAAACGCAATAGTTGTTCGCCACCACGCACACTACTACGTGATCGAGCCTGTAGGTGACCAGGATTGATTGATTGAGTATAAACTAGTTTCATCTTAAAGTATTCCTTCACCATTTTGAGCAGGAGGAAGTAAATGTGCACATTTGTGAAACTGCCTCCATTTTTTACCACAAACCAGAGCAACAGCGTGGTTATTCCCCCAGAGCAAACATGGCTGACTTCAATAAATACTAAATGTCGTGCCAATTAACCTACAGTGTAGTGGGATTAAAATTTAGTAGTCGTGCCCTTGGCAGTTTGACTGAAGAGTTTAGAACACAGTGGCGTAATATACACATTATACTTAAAGGAGTATAGAGTTAAAGGATATTAGTAAAAGGAGTTTGTAGGATATGTGGTTAAGGTTCTGCAATCGTCGGTTTTAGGATTCTGTACCCGAAGGGTAAAACAGGACCCTATTACTAAGACTCCGCTATCTGTCTGTCCGTCTGTCACCAGGCTGTATCTCATGAACCGTGATAGCTAGACAGTTGAAATTTTTACAGATGATGTATTTCTGTTGCCGCTATAACACGCAAAACCGAATAACATTTTTAATTATTAAGGGGATTATTTAAGGGGTCTCCTATACAACAAACGTGTTTTTTTTTGCTCATGTTTGCTCGATATTGATAACGGCAACAGGTAGATGCTTGAAATATTCACAGAGTATTTAGATATATATTCGCTTTAAAAATAAATAAATTAATTAAAACAATTATTTAACGGGGGCTCCCATACAATAAACGTGATTGTTTTTTGTTTGTTTTTTATAGATAATGGTACAGAACCCTTCGTGCGCGAGTCCGACTCGCACTTGGCAGGTATTTTTTATTTTGTTTTTACGTTCAGTGATAATTATTTTCCACGTTGTCCGATTTCAATGTATTTTTTTTGTTAGAAAGGAGGTAAGTATGATCTGATGATGTATCCAGAATAATATCAAACTTGAATTCGCAACGGCATAATGTAATTTTTTTTGTTTTCTGTTTTGTAAAGTCGGTTTAATTATGTTAAGAAGTTATTCAGTATCAGATTCTTCTAATCACAAATTAATACTCAGGAAAAGGTATTTTAGGTCAAAATTCGTCGATTTTATTCACCCTGTAGACCATTTTAACACTTTCAACGTTATACATTTAAAAAGTCGTACGAGTAATATATAACAACACCAATAAACAAATAAACTGCCCATTCCATCATTCACGAATTGAATTCGCCAAAACTAATATAAGAGTCAGACTATACGATAAACTGTTTAGTTACTGTACACATTTTATTAAACATACTAGCTTCCGTCAGCGGCTTCGCACGCGTTGTTTATCAAGAAAAAGTAGCCTGTTTGAATCCAGGTCATAATCTATCAACACACCAAATTTCATCGAAATTGGATTAGCCATTACGACGTGATTGAGTAACAAACAACCAAATAAACAAACATTCAAATTTTCACATTTATAATTTAAGTGTGATTCTGGAACTTTTAGCGGACACATTGTAAATTTAATTTTCTTATTATCTTTATTTTATTACATCACTAGCTGACTTACCCAAGGCTTCGCATGCGTGTTATTTCAATAAAAACATTACACTCCTTTTGCGTACTCGGGTAAAAAGTAGCCTATGTCCTTCCCCAGAATCTCTTTGTCAAATTTAATTACTGTGCGTTTAGTTGTGAAAAGGTAACATACAAACAGTTACTTTCGCAGTTACTATGTATGTATTATACATATAAACCTTACTCTTGAATTACTCTATCGAGTTGAAAATTGCATTAAAATCTGTTGAGCAGTTTAAAAGATCTAAGCGAAGAGACACCGGAAGCGACTTCATTTTATAATATGTAAAGAAAACCATCATTTAATTCGGAAGAATTTTACACATTTGTAGAGTAAAATACGTGGAATATAAATATTCCACGTATTTTTCTCTACAAATATGTACTCGATGTATTTTATAATATTTTAAAAATAATTAAACTAGTAAAATTGTTACTGTTTACATGTAAATTTTATTGACTTGTGGCGTACTTATCCCGTCGCGCGCCACCGATCCGAAATCTGTATTGTACCATGATGGCTCTATTTTTATGTTACTATTAAATGTTTGCGTTTGGACCACACGTACAATACCAGGTTTCGGACCGACCGACCTACCAGCGTTCGCGCATTTTGTTTACCCACTACACTTGACTGGCGGCCGCACTGTGTACCGCGCGCTCGCGTATTTTGTTTTTCTTTGTATTTTGTTTATCGTGCTTTTATTGTATATTTCTTTTAATTAAATTAATTTGTGCTATACTTCCAATAATATTATAAATTTTTCGTTCAAACTATCATTCTTCACACCTTCATCACTTCACGAGTTCATTACTTCGCGTCCACATCAACCTTCTGATCTGGAAGGTTGATATAATATTATTAATTTTTCGTTCAAACTATCATTCTTCACACCTTCATCACTTCACGAGTTCATTACTTCGCGTCCACATCAACCTTCTGATCTGGAAGGTTGATATAATATTATTAATTTTTCGTTCAAACTATCATTCTTCACACCTTCATCACTTCACGAGTTCATTACTTCGCGTCCACATCAACCTTTTGATCTGGAAGGTTGATATAATATTATTATTTTTCGTTCTAACTATCATTCTTCACACTTTCATCACTTCACGAGTTCATTACTTCGCGTCCACATCAACCTTCTGATCTGAAAGGTTGATATAATATTATTATTTTTCGTTCAAACTATCATTCTTCACACCTTCATCACTTCACGAGTTCATTACTTCGCGTCCACATCAACCCTCTGATCTGAAAGGTTGATATAATATTATTAATTTTTCGTTCAAACTATCATTCTTCACACCTTCATCACTTCACGAGTTCATTACTTCGCGTCCACATCAACCTTCTGATCTGGAAGGTTGATATAATATTATTAATTTTTCGTTCAAACTATCATTCTTCACACCTTCATCACTTCACTAGTTCATTACTTCGCGTCCACATCAACCTTCTGATCTGGAAGGTTGATGTGGACGCGAAATAAGTCTGACTTTGTTCAAAAACTAACCGTGACATAAAGTTCATGGGTACGCTAGCCGTAGCGTATTACCTACTCCTTAGTTAGATAGGCACCTAGTAGCTACCGGTCAGCGCGCTGACTATGTTGAAGAGCGTACCGTTAAAATAGACGTTTTAAGTTCGCAACTTTTTATATTTTTCAAAGACTGATTGTGTTTTCTTTTATAATTTGATGTTATAAACTGTTAAAAGACCATGGTCTGAACAACGTGTGTTCTGGGAAAACAGTGATTTAAAGGACACCGTGTAGTGCTTATAGAAAAAAATTTAGAAATCTTAGTCCAAACGCAGCGCAGAATTTTGTTTTATTGCGCGCGAATTTTTTCACCTGCAAGCAAGTAGCGGTTTTTTTGTCTTGCATCTTCTGGCACCCCAGATGTTAAATACCTACACTAAAAATATCCGACGTGGAGTCACAGTTGTACAACTAACTCAAATATAGGTATCTCGTATGCCATTTCAACTGGCAACACGAAAAATAGGATAGTTTTCAGCGAATCCAGAATGAAATATTAATGTTGCCATCAATTCGGCGAGCTTTACCTCACGGACGAGTTAAAAATTTAAAAACCAATGCCATTTGGCTTACGTCCAAACATTACTATGAAAATGTGGGTAGATGGTTGAACGTAATAAGGATTTTTAATTAGGGTGAGGACGATCGTACGTCGCGTCGTTGGTTAGTAAAAAGTTACGTGAAACCAAATGGAGAATTAGGGATGGGAAATACTTTCATAAGTTGATATGCTGAATATAATTATGCGTCAAACGATAACGACGGGTCGAAGCAATGGGGTCCGAGAGCTATTCCTTAACGGGGTCAGCGTATTGCAATATTTTTTTGTTGTTTTTTTATAAATTATAGGCTTTTGTTTGATCACGATCTTGCCTGATGGTAGACAATGATGCAGTCTACGATGGAATACGCTTGCAAGAAACCTATTCACTGGCGACTTGAAAACCCCTAGGTTGTAGTTATCAGCAATGCAGCCAGTGACCCACTACACTTCCGCCTGGATCTGTAAAAGTAAAAATTATCCATATGGGAAGTGGGGAGGGAGAACGGGACATACAAACGAGAACCACAATTATTCAAAGACTTTTGTAAATCCAATGATATTCGTTGATGAATCACTTGGTAAAAGCAGCTGACTTATGTAGTGACGCTGAGTTGGCGTTTTAGTGATAGTGGAAGGTTGCCTTTCATTAATGTCTTCATAGACCAGTAGCTCTTCCAGGCATTGTCGATACGACGATGGATTTCTTTGTCCTGCCTGTTTTTGAAGGAAACTAACTGGCCCAAGTAGATGTACTCATCGACATAGTGTATTTCTTGCTTCTTAAAGTTCAATATTCTTTAAAATCACAAGAATCACTCTGAAACGTCAAATCCTTCGCGACTAAGCCAGTAAAAACAAAGCACTAGATCCGCCCCTGTTTGATGTAAGATTTTAAATGTGCTAACGTTGGGGTTTGCTAGGAACGCGAATTGCTTATTCCTATCTATGTAATTAGGTTGAATCCCGTTTTTTTTTTGGATTGCAAGCTCTTTTATTTTTAAATGAAAATGAAGATGAGGACAGGATGATTAATGTTTTTAATTTTTAATTATGTGAAACGTCTCGCTAACTTATTTACAGTTTTTGAAGAGGTACGTAGAATAATTATTCGCTGTTCTAAGTGACGTAACCGATATTTTGGCGTAACTGACATTTGTAATGTTACTTTTATCTACTTTTGAAGACGAACCGATCTGTCTAATCGGCGTATCTGTATCTTCTACCTATGTCTAGATGTATGTTTGACGCATCTCCATAATTATCTTAAAATTATAAATCATTCGAAGTGTCCTAAGTACACTTACGACTTTTAGTAATATTTTCTAAAATGTTGGTTACGTCACTTAGAACAGCGACGAATTAGCGAGGCGAGTTGCTGTAAGAATAATTAACTCTACTTCGCAGTTTTGATTTTTGGAAATAATCAGTCATCGAGGAAAAAAGTTTTTAAAGATATTTATTCCTAATTGTTGCCCGAGACTTCGTACGCGTTACACTACTAAATGTGTAGGTACCTAGAAATAAAGCTAAACTCGCTGTTGCAACTTGACACCCCATTTTTATCCCATGACTTATGGGATAAAAATAGCCTATGTGGTAATCCAGGTTTTAATCAACATGTATGTATGTAGATTAAAATCTGGATTACCACATAGGCTACTTTTATATTAAATTTCATCGAAATCGTTTCCGCCGTTACGACGTGATTGAGAAACAAACAAACAAATAGATAAAAAGACATCCAAACTTTCGCATTTATTATATTAGTGTGATTAACATTGGACTACTATTTTATGAACCAGAATACAGGACCAATGGTTGCAGATCGTGCAAACATTTGCCCCATCATATTCATCTAAAGGTTGTCTGGAAGAGATCGCTTTTAGTGATAAGACTGCCCATTATACAGATGGCTATATTTTTCCAGTATAGACTCACCTCGCATTGTGTATGCTTTTCGTAGAATGATAGGTCAGCTTTTACTGGAATATTATAGCTTGATGTGTAGCCGTGTGTTGTTTTATTTTTGTATATTTATATGTCTATTTAATTTTGTTTGGTGTGCAATAACGAGTATATCTATCTATCTATCATAGCGGGAATCAAACCCACAACTTCTCTCGCCCACATATATAGAGGTCGTCAAAAAACACTATGCGTCCACAAAAAAATCCTATACAAAAATTGGTGGGTAACTTTTTAAACACGCATTTAAAAGTTGTTTAACTATTTTGTGGTATCAAGGTTTTTATTTCAGGCAGTCTACACCACTGCCCAAAAAATAGACCAGGTTTTTTATCCTACAAAGCTGACGTCATTATGCTTCAGCATGTACCCTAAAAAGTCGGCTTAGTAATAATTCCCTAAAAAAACTCGCAAAAACTCGCACAGTTGGAACGTGAAATCTAGTATTCAGTACCGAATAAAGAGTCTTTTGTGGAACGAAAAAGTAGGTCATCCTCTATTGCACTGCAGTGCAAAGAAAAGTATACATTGGTCCACCAATATTGGACTTAAATTGGAATTGTTTTTTAGAGCTTTAGGGGATAGTGGTTTCTACTTGCAATGAAATAGAACTGTGAGTTGTAAAGCCGAATGTTACTATTTATTTTAACCGTAACGAAGAGGGTAGTTGAGAATAGGCTAATAACTGTGATGATATAGTTGATATACCACCCATTCGCACTCACCGTTTTGGTTATATGTTCTTGATGCGTATAACTAAGTTATGGAACACTTACCGTCGTCTGTTTTTATAATGAATACAATCCGGGCCTCTTTAAGTTAAGAGTAAATAGGTTTCTTCTAAATCTACGTGCTGCATCTTAGACCACATCGTTGCTTACCATCAGATGAGATTGAAGACAAACAAAGTTATTTCCAGCTTAAAAAAAAAATCACACTCTAAATTTTAATGATTTTTCAATGTTATGAATAAATATTTCTAATCTAATTTTAATGACTGATTGACGGTCGATCCGCAGACGCACCGTATTTGCTAACATTAGAAGTTGTTTAAAATCCTCCAAAATATTCACAAAATAACGACTTCCGTGAAGCAGTGGGCGGATAGCTGACTTAGACGCATGATCTACAGATATTTATTTTGGGGATGTATATTAAATATAAAAAATAGCATTTCACACACCGCTATCTACCCCTAAACTAAACAAATCTTGTAATATGTAAACCAAATAACTGAGATAACTGATATAATACATGAATTAGTGATAAAGTGAGTACTTATATAACTTAATATTCTGTGAATATTTCAAGCATCTACCTGTTGCCGTTATAAATATCAAGCAGAAACAAGCAAAAAATCACTTTCGTTATAATGGGAGCCCCCTTAAATATTTATTTTACTTTATTTTTATTACTTGTTGTTATAGCGGAAACAGAAATACATCATCTGTGAAAATTTCAACGGTCTAACTATCACGGTTCATGAGATACAGCCTGGTGACAGGCGGACAGGCAGACATACAGCGGAGTCTTGGTAATAGGGTCCCGTTTTACCCTTCGGGTACAGAACGCTCAAAACTATCGCGCGTTAGTAAACTGCGTCAGTTTATTTGTCCCGCTGTACATGTCACGTGTTGACCATCCGTTTGGTGCTTGCAGTTTCCAATTAGCGGCCGGCTTTGTGTCCGACACGATTGTCCTGCCCGCTGCAGCGATAGGATTTACTATGAAAATAGGACACAAATTCTACATCCACTAATACGTATAGAAAAAGACGGTAGATGAAAGGAGTAAAACCGGACAAATGCGAGTCTGATTTGCGCAATTTCCGTAAAAAAAAAATATTTCATCATCATTAGCCAGAGGACGTCCACTGCTCAACATAGGCCTCCCCCCTTAGATCGCCACAACGAGCGGTTGGTAGCCGTTTGCGCCAAACGGCTCCCCGCGATTCTTACTAGATCGTCGGTCCACCTTATGTGGGGGGCCGGCCTACGCTGCGTCTTTCAGTGCGTGGTCTCCACTCGAGAACCTTTCTTCCCCAACGGTTATCGGTTCTCCGAGCAATGTGGCCCGCCCATTGCCACTTCAACTTGCTAATTTTGAGAGCTATGTCGGCAACTTTAGTTCTTCTGCGGATTTCCTCATTGCGGATTTTGTCACGCAAAGAAACCCCAAGCATAGCCCACTCCATAGCTCGTTGAGCGACCTTGAGCTTGGTCATGAGGCCATGAGTAAAGGACCACGTTTCAGTGCCATAGGTCATCACTGGCAACACACACTGGTTGAATACTTTAGTCTGGGGAGTTAGGCTCTGGGGAATTTTGGACGAGAAGATATCGCGAAGTTTCCCGAACGCTGCCCAGCCGAGTTGGATTCTTCGTGCGACCTCTTTGTCGAAGTTGGACTTACCTAATTGGACAGTTTGTCCTAGGTATACATATTTGTCGACAACTTCGAGAGTATCGCCCCCAACAACTACCGGTACGGGTGCAACATGAATATTTGACATGATTTTCGTCTCATCCATGTTCATTTTAAGACCCACCTGTTGGGAGACCCCCTGTTGGTTTTTATTTAACATAGGCTTATTTTATTTTTGTTGTTGTATTTATAACTAGTGGTTCCCCCAGAATATGATTTTTAATCTTTACTATCAGAAGCTTTATTCAAATTACAGGTAACGGAAGTTCATGTAAGTTGATTTTATTTTTTTGGATAGAAATTGCAGTTATTCTGGATTTCAGAATTTTTCTCTATATTTGTGTCACTACACGCATATCAAATTTGATCATGGTGGGGTCACTGGTGTACCTTGTGAATTTTGTCAAAGTTCAGTTTTTAGAGTTCAGCTAATAACTTAATAACTACAAGGCTTAAACTAAAAATAAAAAAATGGCCAAGTGCAAGTCAGACACTCGCACGAACGGTTCCGTACCATTATCTATAAAAACGGCAAAAAATAACGTTTATTGTATGGGAGCCCCCTTATATATTTATTTTATTTATTTATTTTTACAGTGAATATATAACTAAATATTTTGTGAATATTTCAAGCGTCTACCAATTGCCATTATCAATATCGAACAAAAACGAGCAATAAAATCACGTTTGTTGTATGGGAGCCCCACTTAAATATTTGTTTTAATCTGTTTTTAGTATTTTTTGTTATAGCGGCAACAGAAATACATCGTCTGTAAAAGTTGCAACTGTCTAACTATCACGGTTCATGAGATACAGCCTGGTAACACACAGACAGACAGACAGACAGCGGTGTCTAGGGTCCCGTTTTACCCTTTACGCAGAAAACCCTAAAACCGGGCTCGAAATGTACTCACAAAGACCTTTTATTAAACGTGCCATTTGACGGGATAGTCCCATTTTTTTTACCTCTCTTGAACCCCAATATCTCAACAAACCGCCACATTTTTAGCTTATTTAGTCATACCAAAATAGTGCCATCACCATCTACCCTATATACCAAACCGATTTACCAACGCCGGTTTGCCCAAGTTGATTTAGGGATCTTGCTTCGCTCGATCAATTGTTTATGTTTTGTATGTCTTATGGACATTGTAAGATATAAATAAAATTAATATATTCTTTTCTATATACTACAAATTAACAATTTTCGAATGTTTTCTTGTGACATGAGACCTTGCTTCTTGACTAAGTCGACGGAAAGTAGGTACCATATACAATTTTTAATGTTTTGGAGTGTCAACACTTACGGCAGAAATGGCCGTATTGTTTGATTGTGTTGACTTAGAACCTTTATTTTATTACAGTTTCAAGGGACTGTAGACCTTAATATAAGATATTAATTTCAAAGTGACACTTTAAAGTATTCTTGAAAAAAAGGGTCTTGAAAGACAGACAGACAGAATTATATATAAAGGTTCCTTTTATCCTTTTGAGGTACGGAATCCAGCCAGAACTGATTGTCGTTATGGCAGAAATATTTTCGATTGGAAACCACTCGCTATGGAAAGTGCAGCGAGGCCTAGATGGAAAAACGACATGATTAAGGTTGCTGGGAGCCGTTGGGAGGCCTATGTTTAGCAGTGGACGTCCTAGGGATGATATGATGCAAATGAAAAATGAAAATATGTTATTATAACAGCAAAATACACAGTATCTAAACAGTTTACATGGTTTACATTCTTATGAGCTAGGCTAGGCTAGGCTAGGCTAGGCTAGGCTAGGCTAGACTAGGCTCCTAGGGAAGGAGTTCGCCGCCTCTACGCCGGAGTCGTGCGGTCGATGGCACTCTACGGAGCGCCCGTCTGGTAGGAGCGACTGGCGCTCCGACGCAGCAGGACTATATTCTATAGCCTGCAGCGTATTGTCGCCATCCGGATCGCACGAGGATATCGGATGATATCTTTCGAGGCGGCAACTCTCCAGGCGCGGTTTCCGCCCTTCGACATCTTGGCGGAGATGGACGCACGTGTGTACGTGCGCCTCCGCCGGGATGACGGGAGCGGAGTCGCGCCGGCTGAAGTGCGGGTGCAAGAGCGCCGACGTGCGCTCGGGATGTAGCGCGAGCGGCTCGAGGAGCCGTGGAACATGCGCCAACGCGCCGTCGGCGCGATTGTGCCGAGCTTCGAAACTTGGCTGGGGAGGGAAATGGGTAACGTCACCTATCGACTTACTCAGGTACTCACCGGGCACGGGTGCTTCGGTGAGTACCTGAATAGGATCGGACGCGAACCGACACCGCAATGCCACCATTGTGGGAGGGATCGGCATTCCACCCAGCACACGCTTGAGGAATGCTCGGCGTGGTGCGAGGAGCGGCGGACCCTGATCGCCAGGATCGGGCAGGATCTCTCTCTACCAGGCGTAGTAGAGTCTATGCTGGTAGATGAGACGGCGTGGAAGGCGGTGGCCTCTTTCTGTGAGACCGTTATGGTTCGGAAAGAGGCCGCCAAGCGAGATCGCGAGAGGGCTGATCCCGCTCGGAGAAGGAGGCGTCGGCGAGGCGGCAGTGGCCGCCCCGCTGCGCCTGCCCCATAAGGGGCTTTTGTGTGGTATCCCCTGCCAGACAGGGGACCTTACGGGTCCGTGAGTGGTCGGAGTGAGGGCTTCGGCTGTCCGTTAAACGGGCCCCAAGAGGGCGGTGGCACATTGTGGCAATGTGCCGCTATGAACACCGTGGTGTACGGGGGTGGCTAGAAAGCCTCCCCCTGGACGTGCAAAGGCACAGCGCGAGGGGGGCACCGGTGCGTTCCCTCGGAGATCCCGGAGCTCCCCCAACATGCGTCGAGGATGGCCACTGGGGGGGTTTTAGTGAGTACACAAGTCCGTGAACCTCACATAACTCTACTGTACCCTTTATGCAGTAGGGTATCTGGTTGCAGATTTTGCCCCTAGACAAAGAAAAAAAAAAAGGCTAGGCTAGGCTAGGCTAGGCTAGGCATAGAGAAATAATATTATAGAGAAATTATTTGATATTAGATTTATTTATTCATTAAATATATTAATTTATGTTATTTATTTATGTTTTATATTTGTGTATTTTATAATTATGTAGACAATTAGGTAATTTGTAATTATTTAATTTCTATTTGTATTTATTGTAAGTACCTAGTTAAGCACGCCAATCTAAGTGTTTTATCTGTCACGGTTGACTGGTAGAAAATGCTTTTAGCATTAAGTCCTCCATTTGTATATTCTTCTTTTTATGCAATAAATAACTAAAACAAACAAGCGAAAACAAATAATAACTACATACTAGTAATATATACATACATGAGTTTTGCAGACAATTAAAATATGTATAAAGTGAAAGACTTTAATGAAAGGACCGCATTCACTTCTCTAAAGCGGAACTTATGTACATTTGCATTCTCCACATCCTCACTGCGCAACCTGGTCGCTAACAAATAGTCAAAAGTCCTCCCTTGGGGTATACCAACGTGCAATCGAGCGTGAAACTCACGGACTGAATCAGGAACTCGGTTATACGCTCCCAAACCAGGTAGCCGACGTCGCTCAAAAAGCTGGAAGACTCAAGTGGGACTGGGCCGGACACGTGTGCCGTATGACAGACACAATGTGAGTGAATACCACTACAAAATGGGTCCCAAACAACGGACGATGCCCGCGTGGAAGGCCCAGGCGAAGGTAGCGGGATGAGCTAAACACCTACCATAAGGATTGGCCCTTACTAACGAACAACAGAGACGAGTGGAAAGAGGGCGAGGAGGACTTTAACCTGCAGTGGGAGACAACCGGTTTATAATAATAAGTATTAAGTAGGTTTATTTATGTAGTGTGTACCTATATTATGCTATTTTTATTAGTCCTGTGCAAATTTTCATTAATTCCCTTTCCTGTGCGCTACTTACACATCTTTATCTACAAAACACAAAGGTTATCTGGAAGAGAACGCTCTTTAGCATTAAGTTCGCCTTTGTAGGGGAAGGGCGGGTAAGACGGCTATCCGTCTTACCCCGCTCTATAGCGGGCAAGATTGCTATTGACTCGAAATATTCCGAAGACGCAGCGAAAGTTTACGATCTCTGCATAACAACAGCGTTCCTAGGCGCCGACCGTGTCCGCGCTGTTGTGATGCAGAGATCGTATAATTTCGCTGCCTCTTCGGGATATGTCGAGTGTCCTTGCCCGCTCTATCCGTCCTACCCGTCCTTCCCCTACTAGTTTTATAAGTGCAATAAGTACAGTGTAAACTCCATGATACGTCACTCGTTTTAACGACAAACTCTCTAAAGCGTCGACATCACTCAGCTTTGGTTGGTTTAGCTTGTCTTGCATACAATGGTACACTCTGTATAACATTACACCCACTCTCAATAACGACAACAATTTCTAATAAAAAGTTCTTTTTAAGTTGCCAAATTAGTAAAAACTGCGCAGCTGTGTATATCCTTTTGTCGTTTTATTATCCTAGACCATAATAAACTCGACTGTCGGCATCATACACACCAAACCTTCTAAGAAATCCGTTCTCTTGTTTACAAAATGGGATGGCTTGCACGTGTAGCTGCAGACTGTTGTTAGTAGAAGTGATGGATTTTATCTATACGTTGTCATATTCTTATAATAACAGACTATACGCAATAGCGTTTAAATTAAAACAGATTTTTATTGTAGGTACTATTTAACAAGACAAATCAAAAATAAACGTTTTCTTTTTCTAATACAGATTTTACTTCTCTCCATTTAACGACAACTCTCTATAACGTCAAAATATGCTCAATCCCTTGAGTGTCGTTATATAGAGTTTACACTGTATTTTCAATCAATAATAATATTCTAGTATTGGGTTGGGCAGTGCATCGTAGGGCACGTTTCTAATGTGCGTGACCTATGAGGCATTACTTTGCTATAGGCGATAGTTACCACTTAATCAGGTGGGTCATATGATGAATAATAATAAATAATAAATCTTTATTCAAGCAACTTGGTTACATACATATAACATTGATAACAGTGACTTTCCTGAAGATGGTAAAATAACTTAAATGTAATTATGACTAAGTGTTCTCTGGCTGCTTAAACTAGATTGATCCTGTGCTATAAGCGCCAGTTGCATTCGCGGTTGGTCAATTCATTTTCTGCTAATTGTTTTCATCTACATGTAGCATAAAAAGTATTATCTGCCGGCTTCCTCACTAGGCGTAGCCTGTATCAAGAAAACCACTATCCAATCCGGGTCTCTTTAAAATAAGAGTGAATAGGTTTCTTCTAGATATTCGTGCTTCATCTTAGACCACATCATCGCTTACAGGTGAGATTGTGGTCAAACAAAGATTTATACAGTTTAAAAAAAACAATGCTCGCAAAATCAAAAAAAAAAGTCTACATGTTGATACCGTCCGATTCGAAATTTTTGCAATGTATTTCAAATCATAACTGAGAAGGTTTAGGTATAGTTTAGTGCTCGTTATGCAGTATTCAGACCTAGTAATATGACGTACCCATTTGGTGCAGTTTCCAATTAGCGAGGCTTTGTGTCCGTTACAATTGTATCTGTGTATTACAGCTTCACAGTTACATATCCTGATTTATGGTTTACTAGCATCCGGTCGCAGCTTTGCGCGCGTGGTTTGTCAATAAAAACATTGCCCTGCTGTGAAGTCGTGTAAAAAGTAGCCTCTGTCTCAACTCCTGTCATAATCTATTTATATAACAAATTTTACCGAAATCAGTGTAGCCGTTTAGTTGATAAACCGTAACAAACAGACGAAAAAAATAATAATACAAATTTTTCATAATTTATTTAAATCATTATTATAAAAACGGGATTTATCACGGACCGTTTTATCGGTGTTTCGATTCAATTCGTGCACCTTAATCAGGGTGAATGCGATCCACTCCGAACAACGTCTCGCCTCGCACTACGCGCCGCAGCCCATTTTGAAGCGAAACATTGTTAAATCCCGTATTTTTTTATATAAAGATTCACCCCGTTCACATATTTTATCACTTTACACATTTCTGATACGTGCACCAATTACAGGTGTATACAACATTCGCTAACGTCGGTGAAAATATAATAGAATTTTTACATATAATTAACTAATCTAATACTATCCATTAAGTGTTCCGATGTTGTTTCGGAACACTAGTGCTTCTTTGCTTATTGAAATGTTACAAAGATTATGGAAGAGATGCCAGAATGCTCGCCATCTCCAATGAGATTTATTTTATTATTTTTATTACGTATTTATAATAATAATTATAAATACAACGTTAATTTTGTGGCTGCTGCTGGTAATTTTGTTTAAACACTAGAATAAACTCTTTACAAACCCGCCTATAAACTATAAGTTCTTCTCAGTCGTTACACGCTTATTAGTTATGACGACCCCCGTGGCGCAGTGGGCGAACAGCCGGCTGAGACGCAAGAGGGTAGTGGGTTCGATTCCCGCCGCGGAACAAATGTTTGCATGGTCTACAGATATATGTTCCGGGTCTGGTTGTTTTTCTATATAATAAAAGTAGGTATATGTTTACAAAAAAAAGTATTTATGTATTCTATCAGTTATCTGGTTCCCATAGAACCTCTGTTTAGTTTGGGGCTAGATAGTGCTGTGTGAAATGTCCAGAAATATTTATTATTATTATTTATTTATTCTTATGGTCATGGTGAGCTTGTCAATCATTCACCACTCCTCTCGTATTGCCTCTTTTCTGGTGCACTCGTGTAGGCGACCGCCAAGTGGATTTAAAATTTAATTAAATAAATTTAAAATTCAATGAATTATTGTACTGTCATACCAATTTATTTAACCCGGCTTTTAATTCATTCAATAACTTGCAGCAGTTTTAATTAAAATACTTATTAGAAACAGCAATAAAACGGTTCGTTCGTGTAATTCCACTAACCGAATTGCAAGCTATCGTTGTATGCGGGCCGTCCGATATTCCCAATGATATGGCTGGTAGTGCTCTGTGCTGTGTTTGCATACTTTGAATCGGATTGTAACTATTTTATTATTGCGCTAGTGTAGTTCTACTAACCGAATGGCAAGTTGTTATTGTATGCGGACCGACCGATAATCTCAATGATAATGGCTGGTACTGCTCTGTGCTGTGTTTGCATACTTTGAATCGGATAGTGACTATTTTATTATTGTGCTAGTGTAGTTCTACTAACCGAATGGCAAGTTGTTATTGTATGCGGACCGTCCGATATTCCCAATGATAATGGCTGGTACTGCTCTGTGCTGTGTTTGCATACTTTGAATCGGATAGTAACTATTTTATTATTGCGCTAGTGTAGTTCTACTAACCGAATTGCAAGTTGTTATTTTATGCGAACCGTCCGATATTCCCAATGATAATGGCTGGTAGTACTCTGTGCTGTGTTCGCTTACTTTGAATCGGATAGTAACTATTTTATTATTGTGCTAGTGTAGTTCTACTAACCGAATTGCAAGTTGTTATTGTATGCAGACCGTCCGATATTCCCGATGATAATGGCTGGTAGTGCTCGGTGCTGTGTTTGCATACTTTGAATCGGATAGTGACTATTTTATTATTGTGCTAGTGTAGTTCTACTAACCGAATTGTAAGTTGTTATTGTATGCGGGCCGTCCGATTTTCCCAATGGTGGCTAGTGGTGCTCTGTGATGTGTTTAACCCCTTGCAAGATTAAAATAAAATGTTGTTGAAGGATAACCGAAAAGTTTCGATTCCACGTCACTTCTAAATTAAATATATATTTAAATATTTTTTTTGGATATCATCTTCGACAATTTTTTAAGTTGCTTTTTACACAGGTCAGTGCACTAATTATAAATGTCATTACACAAAATATTTTCGACTGCCGCCTCTAAAACAATTGAAAAGATTGCTCGTAAAAAAACATTTGAATTGATGAATAAACAAAATATTTTTTGAATAGCGGAAAAACTGTAAAATCAGATTGGACCTCTATTAATAGATAAAATGTTAATTACATCGACTACACATTTTTTTTCCAAGCATACAGGTAAGTAACAACTTTTGACTGGACTATAACTATAACAACAGTATTTTTTGATTACTTGTGGCGGGTGCATTCAAGCTTTTGAATAAAATAAGTGTCTTCTTACTGAGTTCTCTAATGTAGAAGCTAGTTTTGCGTTTTAATTACTGTCACCAGTAACTAGCCCGCGTAAACGAGTGCAGGCCTGTAACAACATGTTATCTGGCGGGCGCGGTCAAGCGTTCGCATCGGAATGAATTTCCACCAGAGGCTTGCAGTTCCGGTCTCTCATGAATTTAGGGAAAATGTTTTAAATAGTATAGTCGGCGTAGAGTTATAATTTGAGAAACTCTGTTTATCTAATTCCCTGAGGCTTAACAGTTTTGGTTATTTTAACTAAAATCTAATAATACATATATTTTTTTCATTTAAACTGTATAGATATTCGTTTGACCACAATTTCACCTTAAAGAGGCCCAGATTGTATTCTTTAAGAAAAACAGGCGACGGCAAAGTGTTCCATACCTTAGCTGTACGCATCAAGAGGGGCTAAAAAGGGTATCCAGCCTGAGTTTCTGCGAGCCTCGCCAACGCTCGATGCAGCTTTCAACGCAGCGGCATAGGACAACTGCTTTTAAATGCAGTTTCCGCTACGCAGCATCGAAGTGTTGGATTAATATCCTACCACCGATCAGGAACCTGCAAATTAACTATATCTTTAAGAAAAAACTTAAATTATATATTTTTGACTGGCAAAAAATGCATTCATTTTTATATGATTCAAGTGCTATGTAAATGAAAATATAAGTAATAAAATATATTTAACCTTTCAAAATACATATAGGTTGGGGAAAAAGTCTTTTCACATTATTAGTATGTATGAACTTGTAATAAAATCTCTTAGGCTATTTGTATCTGGCTGGTTTTGGTATTATTCAAAGTTTGAATTTTAAAGAAGATAATTCCAAATTCAAATTAGGAAAATGTGTGCTTTTTATTTGTTTTTCGTATTGTAAAGATGAGTGAATCTAATGAAGAAATTCGATACATGTTAAAATTTTACTACAAAAAAGGTAAAGTTACAACGCAAGCAGCAAAAAGCAAAGGTAAAAATGCAAGCCGCGAAAAAAAATTGCGATGTTTATGGACCTAGTGAGAGTAGCACACATTTGGTTAAAGCGTTTTCAATCCGTAAATTTTGATGTAAAAGATGCACGTCACGCTGGTCGCCCTATTACGGATAAAATTGATACCACTTTTGAAAAAGTGAAGCAAGATCGGCATATCAGTAGTTACGACGTAGCTAAGAAACTAGGAATTGACCACAAAACAGTTTTGGCGCATTTGAAAAGAACTGTGTACACAAAAAAGCTCGATATTTGGGTACCCCACGAGCTCACTGAAAGAAACGTAGTGAACCGTGTACTCATTTGTGATTCTTTATTACGACGTAATGAAACCGAACCATTTTTGAAGAAACTGATAACTGGTGATGAAAAGTGGATCACGTACGACAAGAACGTGCGAAAAATGTCGTGGTCAAAGGCCGGTCAGGCTTCACAGACTGTGGCGAAACCCGGGTTAACTCGAAACAAGGTGATGCTGTGTGTGTGGTGGGATTGGAAGGGCATTATTCATTATGAGCTGTTACCACCAGGCAGGACCATCGATTCTGAACTCTACTGCGAGCAACTGATGAGATAAAGCAAGAAGTTGAGAGAAACCGGCCAGAATTAATCAACAGAAGGGGTGTGGTTTTTCATCATGATAACGCTAGACCTCACACATCATTAAACACTCAGCAAAAATTAAGAGAGTTTGGCTGGGAGGTGTTAATGCATCCGCCGTATAGTCCTGACCTTGCACCTTCAGATTTCCACCTGTTTCGGTCTCTTCAGAATTCTTTAGGCAGTGTCAGGTTAACATCACGAGAGGACTGCCAAAACTATTTGTCGCGGTATTTTGATCAGAAGCCGCAAAAATTTCTATAGCAATGGGATCATGTCCCTACCTACAAGATGGCAATAAGTTATCGTACAAAATGGTACCTACATACTTTAGTTAAATGTAAATAAACTATATTAAAAAATGTTTTGAATTTTCTTAAAAACTACGAAGAAACTTTTTCCTCAACCTAATATTTATTATTATAAATTTTGTGACACGCTTTTCAAAATATTTTTATATTAATTTTATTTTATTGTTTGTCTGAAAATCAGATTCGGTTTTAACGAAAGACTAGCTCGGGTTGTTATACTCGTATTACAACCCGAATTATGTTGAGTTAGAGTCCCTTTTGCATCTTGTATGTATTTCATTGTAGATTGGCTAGTTTTAGGTTATATTTTGCAACTCATTCTTTTGTTTCTGTGTGTAATGTTGCAAATATTTTTCATTCTATTTTATTCTATTCAGGTCCAGGGGGGGTCCAGAGTTCCAGGTCCAGATCTAGGGGGTCCTGGTTCAGGGGGTCCAATTCCAGTGAGTCCAGTTTCAGGGAGAATCCAGGGGGTCCAGATCCAGGGAGTCCAGGTCCAGGGGATTCAGGTCCTGATCCAGGGGGTCAAGATCTAGGGGGTCTAGATTCAGGGGGTCCAGGTACTGGTCCAGGGGATCCAGGTCCAAGGAGTCCAGGTCTAGGCGATACATCCAGGGGATCCAGATCTAGGGTATCCAGGTCCAGGGAGTTCAAGTCCAAAAGGTCCAAACCCAGATCCAGGGGGTCCAGGTCCAGTGATTTCAGGTCCAGGGGGGATACAAAAGGTCCAGATCCAGGGAGTCCAGGACCAAGGGTCCAGGTCTAGGAAGTTCAGGTCCAGGGAGTTCAGGATTCTTCTTTTTCTGATTTTTCTTCTTCTTCTTCATCTTCTTATTCTTCTTCTTCTTCTTCATCATCTTCATCTTATTCATCTTTTTCTTCTTTTTCTTTTTCTTCTATTTTTCCATTTTACCAGGTTCAGACGGTCCAGGTCCAGGAAAATCAAATCCAGGGGTTTATGTCTAGGGAGTTCAGATCCAGAGAGTCCAGGTCCAGAAAGGATTCAGAAGTCCAGGTCCAGGAAGTCCAGGTCCAAAGGGGCCTGGTCCAGGTCCTTATTTAGGGGGTCCAGGTCCAGGAAGTTCCGGTCCAGGGGGTCCAGGTCTAGAGAGCCCAGGTCCAGGGATTTCAGGTCCACCGAAGATAAAAAAGTTCAGATCCAGGGAGTCTAAGTCCAGAGGGTCCAGGTCTAGGAAGTCCAGGTCCAGGGAGTTCAGGATTCTTCTTCTTTTTCTTTTTCGTCTTCTTCTTCTTCTTGTCCAATTGATCAGGTCCAGAAGGACCAGGTTCAGGTTCATGGGGACCAGATGTAGGGGGTCCAGGTTTAGGAGTCCAGATCCAAGGATGATCCAGGAGGTCTAAGGAGTCCAGGTCCAAAGTGTCCAGGTCCAGAGGGTCCAGGTCCAGAGGGTCCAGGTCCAGGGGGTTCAGTTCCAACGAGGCCAGGTCCAGGTGGTCTAGGTCCAAGCAGCCTAAGTCCAAGGAGTCCAGATCAAGGTTCAGGGAGTACAGGTTCCAGTCCAGGTCCAATTGACCAGGTTCAGAGGGTCCAAGTCCAGAAAGTCCAGGTCCAGAGAGTCCAGTTCAATAGGGTCCAGGTCCAGGTCCAGATCCAGAGGGTCAATATCCTAGGGTCTAGGCCGAGGTGGTCCAGGTCCCGGTTCTGGGGATCCAGGTCTAAGGGGTCCAAGTCTAGGTGATATCCAGGGAGTCCAGGTCCAGGGGGTTTAAGTCTAGGTCCAGGAGGTCCAGGTTCAGGTTCATCTGGACCAGATGCAGGGGGTCCAGGTCCAGGAGTCCAGATGCAAGGAAGATCCAGGGGGTCTAGAGAGTCCAGGTCCAAAGTGTCAAGGTCCAGGGGTCCAGGTGCAGAGGGCTCAGGTCCCGGTCCAGAGGGTCCAGGTTCAAGAAGTCCAGGTTCAGGGGGTCCAGGTCCAAGCAGCCCAGGTCCAGGGGTTCTAGGTCAAGGTCCAGGGAGTCCAGGTCCAGGAAGTCCATGTCCTATTGACCAGGTTTAAAGGGTCTAAGTCCAGAGAGTCCAGGTCCAGGGGGTATTAGTCCAGGTCCAGGGGGTCCAAGTCCAGTGATGTCAGATCCAGGAGTCCACGTCTGGTCGTTCAGGTCAAGGTACAGGGAGTTCAGGTCCAGGGGGTTCTGGTCCAGGTCCAGAGAGTCCAGTTCCAGGTTCATGAGGACCAGATCCAGGGGTCCAGGTTCAGGAGTCCAGATCCAGGCGAGATCCAGGGGGTACAGGTCCTCGTCCAGGGGACCCAGGTCCAAAGAGTCCAGGTCTAGGCGACATCTAGGGGGTCCAAATCTAGGGGTCCCGGTCCGCGGGTGCAGGTCAAGGTCCAAGTGGTCCTGATCCAGGGGGTCAAAATCTAGGAGGTCCAGGCCCAGGGGGTCCAAGTCCTGGTCGAGGGCATCCAAGTTCAGGGAGTCAAGGTCTAGGCAACATCTAGGAGGTTGAGGTCCAAGGTGTTCAGGTTCAGGGAGTCCAGGTGCAGGAGGTCCATATCCGAGGGTTCAGGTCAAGGTCCAGGTGGTCCAAGTTCAGAAAGTCTACTTTCAGGGAGGATCTAGGGGGTCTAGGTCCAAGGTTCCAAGTCCAGGGGTTCAAGTTAAGGTCTAGGGGGTCCAAGTCCAGGGTGTCCACGTCCAGGGTGTCCAGGTTCAGGGGGTCCAAATCCAAGGAGTCCAGGTCTAGGTGACTTCCAGGGGGTCCAGGTCTAGGGTGTCTAGGTCCAGGGATTTCAGGTCCAGGGGGTCCAAGTACAGATCCAGGGAGTCCAGGTCCAGTGATTTCAGGTCCAGAAGGTCCAGGTCCGGGGGTTCAGGTCAACGTTCAGGTGGCCCAAGTCCAGGGAGTCCAGGTCCAGGAGGGATCCAACAGATCCAGATCCAGGTCCAAGGTGTCCAGGTTCAGGGGGTCTCGGTCCAGATCTAGGGGGTCCAGGTCCAATGATTTGAGGTCCAAGGGGTTTAGGTCCAGGTCCAGGAGGTTCAGGTCCAGGTTCAGGGGGTCCAGTTCCAGGTTCATGGGGACCAGATCCACAGGGTGCAGGTCCAGGAGTCCAGATCTAGAGTGGATCCCGGGGATCCGGAGAGTCTAGGTCCAAAGGGTCCAGGTCCAGGGGGCCAGGTCAAAGGAATCCAAGTCCAGGGAATCCAGGTCTAGGGGATCCAGGTCTAGGGAGCCTAGGTCCAGAGAGTCCAGGTCCTGAAAGGATCCAGGGGGTCCAGGTCCAGGGAGTCCAGTTCCAAAGAGTCCAGGTCTAGGTCCTGATCCAGAGGGTCAAGATCTAGGGGATCCTGGACTTCCTGGATCTGGACTTCCTAGACATGGACCCGTGGACCTGATTACCCTGGACCCCCTGTACCTAGACTCTCTAGACCTGGACCGTCTGGACCTAGTCAATTAGACACGAAGAAGAAGAACAAAAAGAAGTTGAAGAAGAAGAAGAAGCCTGAACTCCCTGGATCTGGGCTTTCTAGACCTGGACCCCCTGGACCTGGACTTCATGGACCTTTTGTCCACTTCTTCTTTTTGTTCTTCTTCTTTTTCTTCTTTTTCTTCTTTAGTAACCTCTTTGTTTACGTTGGATGCAGGCCGCTTCCAACCGCAGTTCCTGGAGATCAATGAGGGACCTTTGTCCAGCAGTGGACGTCCTACGGCTGATATGATGATGATGATGATGATGAACCTCTTTGATCGCTTCCACTTTGGTAATCTCATTGATTGCTTCTTCCACTTCGATATCCTATTTGATCGCTTTTTCGCTCGTATCTTAAAAAGTATCGGAAAAAGTTAGGTATGGCAAACTTTTACAAAATAATGAAATAATGGATCACCCCCTGGACCTGGATCACCCCCTGGACCTGGATCACCCCCTGGACCTGGATCACCCCCTGGACCTGGATCACCCCCTGGACCTGGACCTGGAGAGAAGAAATCAGTTTGTTTTTGTGATTATTGTTACGCAATAAATAGAAGGATTTCGTTAATTTATTTACAAAATCAATGATTGTTGGAAATTTCATTGTTTTATGTAGCTTATTTCAATTTGTGTAGAATGGGGTATTATATGAAATTTTTAACGCTTTGTTTTGAAGAACCTGCAGTTTATTGTAATTGGTAACACAAGTACTACTCCACTCAGGCGCAGCATATGTCATACAGGGACGTATTAGAGTGCTATAAATTTTGATTTTAGTTCTGGGGCTTAGGTTACTCTGCCTGTTCATGATAGGGCTAAGTGCACCAAAGGCTTTTAGCGTTTTGTTACGTGCGTAATCTATGTGAGTGGCCCAATTTAATTTTGAGTCAATGTGAACTCCAAGGTATTTAACAGATTTTTTCCGCGGAATATTATGGTTGTTAATAACCAGTTTTCTATCAGGAGGTTTGCGTTTTCGCGAAAACATAATCGCTTCCGTTTTATCTTCGTTCAACTTTAGCTTCCATTTATGGAAATAAACAGCTAGTAAATCAAGAGAAAATTGCAGTCTACCAATAATTAAATCCTCATCGCTGCTTGAGGAGTACGATGCTGTGTCATCCGCAAAGCATGCCAGGTATGTACGGGGTTGTTTCGGAATGTCATTAATGTAGGCTAAGAATAACAGAGGTCCCAAGACAGATCCCTGAGGCACACCAGCTGGGACAAAGTGGAGGTCAGAAGACAAATTTCCAATGTAAACCTGAAATTTACGTTCAGAGAGATAAGATTGGATAAGTTTGACAAGTCCAAGTGAAACTTCGTTGAGTAATAGCTTATGGAGAAGACCTTCGTGTCATACGGTATCAAAGGCCTTTTCGATGTCAAGTAGGAACATCCCTGTAGAAAGTCTCATGTTTAGGTTATGAGAAGCATGCTCACTAACACGGGCAAGCTGTTGAATAGTTGAGTGCGATCGACAAAAACCGAACTGTTCATTAATGAATCGGGGATCGAAAGAAGATAAAAGCCGATCGTAAATAATACGTTCAAACAGCTTAGCAAGCGTTGATAACAGACTAATAGGACGGTAGTTAACAGCCTTTTTATAATCTTTACCAGGTTTGGGAAGTGCAATAACTTTTGCTATTTTCCATGCAGATGGGAAGTAAGTTTTAAACAAGAATTAATAATTTTGGTAAGAAGAACAAGACACTTTTGAGACATGTTTTTCAGTATAGTGTTGTGAACGTTGTCCACTCCTGGCGTTTTGCGGCCTTTTAAAGAACGTATATGTTTGCATATTTCACGGGAGGAAACGATAACAGGTAAGGAGTTGTCTGTATACGAATTCAGTCTATCAACAGATGATGCGACAGCAGCGTTGGTCTCATCGTCAACCCAATCCAACGTTAAACTCATGCTTCCAGTAAAGGCTGTAGCTAATTCGTTGCATTGTTCAGTAACAGAAGTCGTTAAACTACTATCAGATTTGATTAGGGGTGGTACAGCATTCGATTGTCTTCTGAGGGACTTAGCTATACGCCACAGGTCTAAAGGATTTTTAACAGATTTTCTTAACTTATTGTTCCATGTAATATCGTTGTGAACTTTTCCTGCTGTCTTGATTCTTGCTTGCAGAGCATTAATTTGTGCCCTGATGCCCTTACGAGCATTGATGTCAGTTAGATGAAGTTCACGGTAACGCAGTGCATCTTTCTTTTTAATTAATTTCTTTATAAATTTTGGCAGCGGTTTGAATCCCTGGTTAGCAGTATTAATCAATGGCACGGACTTGTCTCTAGCATCAGTAAGTGCATTTGTCTATGACAGTATCTCTTGGTCCACAGATTCAACGGATTTAAACACCTTATTAGACTAAGAGATACTGTTCTTCAATTGAGAACGAAATGGAGACCTGGATCACCCCCTGGACCTGAATCACCCCCTGGACCTGGATCACCCCCTGGACCTGGATCACCCCCTGGACCTGGATCACCCCCTGGACCTGGATCACCCCCTGTAGATTCGTTATTACGATCGCGCCTCCAAACCAGATATCGATCATTAAAAAAGTCTTTAAAATTGTGATCGAACTTCACGTAAGTGTAAGTTCGTTTGATTATTAATTATTTTTCCAAATAAATTAAAGTCTTCAAAAACGTTTTTTTGTAGCTATAAAAGTTTTAGTGGACACTTTAAAAGCTTTATTCGTTACCACAAAAATACCCTTCGTGTTGTAGCCCGGCATCCATAACGTATTTAGCGACTAAATATGTTTAAATTTGACGTTTACGTATGATTTAACAACTCTGTAATAGTAAATTATTAAACGAAGGCATAAAGAAGTGTCTTGCATCACGGGTGCTATACTGAATCCCGAACGTAACGAAGGATTCTAGAGTTAACTCACGAGCGGAGCGAGGGAGTTGCTAGAGTCATGGATGAAGCTGTCTCCATCTTGGGCGTGCTTATATCCCTCTCTGCTCTCAGGATTCTAGCAACTCCGTCGCTCCGCTCTCGAGTTAAGTCTAGAATTCTTCGTTACGTTCAGTATTCAATATAGCGCCCGTGATGCAACATACTCTTTATCCCCTCGTTTAATAATCTATTAGTATCAACTAAATACGTGTAGGCATCGTTGCGTACTTGCCAGTAAAATAATTAAATGACGCGAAAAGTTTAGTGAATATGGTCAGTTTTCTCGCCAACGATACATAACAAAATAGAAATGAATTTTACCGATATTAGGGATTTCTACGAATGGTTTCTTGTAGTTAAACGGTCCGGGTAGATTTGGTAGCTGAGATGGTTCTTGTTCAATGATGGACCTTCGAGTCCAATTCCAACTTTCCAACCACTCTATGCATATAAATTACGTCAAAGCTACTCGTGAATTCCATCAAAAATTCACAATCTAGCGACTAAATGAAGACCTCCGTGGCGCAGTGGGCGACTAGCCGCAGGCGGTTGCGAGTTCAATTCCCGCCGTTGAACAATTGTTTCCATGTACTACAGATATTTGTTCCGGGTCTGTGTGTTTTTCTTACACCATAATATATTTACAAAAAAAATATATAAGTCTTCTATCAGTTATCTGGTTCCCATAATACAAGCTTTGCTTAGTTTGGAGTTAGATAGCGCTGTGTGAAATGTTCAGAATTATTTTTAATTGTTTAAGTTTTCCGCCACTGTAGCGAGTTCAATTCTAGGAATAGGTTCAATTCCGAGTTATATTCATGCAAATAGGCAGCTGTGTCTGCAGGCATTAACGTTACTTGTGCGCCAGATACATGCCAGTACTATGTGGGTGACCATTAGCTGAGGCTTTAGAGGACAATTATTTGTCGAGTATTTTGTAGTCGGGGTGATATTTGGCCATATACTACTGGTTGTCGGCGGGAATCGAACCTGCAACCTCCTGCGTCAGCTAGTTATTCGCATAGATATGGTCTAGCAAGTTGTTTTTATTTCTTAAATGGCATTAAATAATTAATTAAATAGTAACATTAAATTATTATATTATTTTAATATACATATAATAATAAAACTATATATTTTTCAACTCAAAATGTATGAATGACAACGCTATATTATCATCATCCACAGCTCATAAGTACCCACTGCTGGGTGTAGGCCTCCCTTTGTAAACGCCACCTTTCCCGGTCATGTGCTGCGCGCATCCAGAACTTGCCCACGACTTTCTTTATGTCGTCGACCCACCGCGCTGACGGACGTTCTGGACTTCTTAGGTCAATTCTTGGCCACTATACAAACAGAATAGAAAACACAAAGCAATTTAATCTTCTTGACAAAACATGAACATCAAAAAAAGAACAAAAGGCAAACAGATAAATAAATACCATATTAGAAGAACTAAGAGATCGAGGAGCTAGTGAAAGAACATCATCGGCAAAACAAAAACGCATCGCCTTAGCTCTCTCGGCGGCCATTTAGAGAGAATGGGAGAGGATCGACAAGTTAACAACGCCTATCTCGGTTGCCCCGCCGGCCGGCGACCCGTTGGACGCCCGCGGTACCGCTGGAAAGATGTAGTGGAAACGGACCTGCTTGACTGATTTTATCGCAAGCCAAGTCACACTTTGGGTCGCAGAGCCATAGGAGTAAGTAAATAAGTAGGTGACTAATAGAAAAACCTTTCCTAAAAGTTATTTTACGCCTTTAGTGATAAAGCAAGTTCGAACTCGTGGACACCCTCTGCACAAACAATGTGCACCCGACAGCCGCGTTGAGTATGTAGATTGATTTTGTGTTCTCATCAGAAGCAGAAATAGTCAAAATTATAACGTCACGCGTTACTTGAAATATGGCTATTATACGTATCTAATTTATTCATAAATACCCAAAATACCTCAGTGTCTGGAGACGAAAATCTTTGATCAGTGTATGTATGACTGATGACGTATGGTACAGAAACATGGTCTTTCACTATGAGCCTCATAAGAAGGCTGAAAGTCACTCAGCATGTTATGCCGAGGGTTATGCTCTACAAGATAGAATCAGAAATGAGGAGATTTGTGAACAAAATTCACCGTCATAGAACAAAAACTAGCAAGCTGAAGTGACAGCGGGCAGGGCACATAGCTCAAAGAGCTGACGGCCGTTGGAGCAGAAAGCGCAACGTAGAACGGTCCCCCACTAGATGGAAAGACAATCTGTTAGGCCACATAAGATCCGTCGCTTTGAAAATATATAGGGGAGGCCTATAATGGATAGTGATAACACTTTATACACTACACATTAGATCATGAATGAATTAAAGATATATTTAACCGACTTCAAAAATTACTATATTAAAGCATTTGTTCCACCACAAAAATTTGCAACGATTATATTGCAAGTGAACGAAAACTAATGCCGCGAGATTAAATTGCAACTGATCCTAGCAAAAGTATGCAATTCCATACCAAAAGGTTCATTCATAAACAAATCTAACGTACATTCGCATATTCCGCTTCCACATTCCCACTGCAAAAACATAACCCTCCCAAAGTCGGGTAAAAAGAGGTCAGTACCCAATTAATGTGACCCACAGACCCGCAAAATAGCAGAGCGGTATACCAGACGAAATAATAGTTTTAGAATTGATATCTCACTCGGACTAGTCGTAAACGAATATAAACTATACTTTTTTAAACTTATAATTATATTTAATTAATTAAAAAATGTATTTATTTATTAAAATCACACATTGAAACACAAATTTTACTGCCTGTTCCTTCGCAACCAAGCAAGGAAAGAATCTTGCATTTCTTTCCTTGCTTGGTTACGAAGGAACAGGCCTGGTTGTTCTTTTTTATAACCTTTTAACTTTTCTAACTGGGAAGTTTAGATATATATATATATATCTACAAGTTTACCCGCGACTTCGTTCACGCGGATTTAAATCCTTATCTATTTAATATAAAAAATAATCCCTGTTTCCCTTGGTCTCGCCATAACTTGAGAAAGACTACCGATTTCATTCATTTATTTTTTAATTTTTCTAATACTTTATAGAAGGTTCTTACGGAAATAAAAGTTAGGAAATTGCGCAGAAAATTGGATAATTTCAGAAAACTTAACGGCTATTTTAACTTCGCGAGTTTGACAGTTCGCGCGTTTGATGAATGTGAATTTAGCTGACAGTTTTTTTTTGTTTTTTTCTTCTATGCGAAGCCGGAGCAGGTCAGTTAGTTGTCATAATAATAATAACAGCGTCAATTAACTAAAATCACTTAAGCCATAAATTCACTGAGAAACAATTGTTTATAAACACTGTTTCAGAAACCAAATCAACGTGTTTCGCGGCATGATTCTGCAAACTGACTTGGTTCTGTGCTCCCGAAGCGGGGAGCACAAAAACAAATCAGTTTCGCAACAGATGTCTACGAGTGTGGACGCGTGTTCACTTGTTTATGAAACAATAGCTGTTGTCCGCGACGTCGTACGCGTTACGGTTCTAAAAGTGTAGGTAACTGTAGGTAACCTAGAAAGAAAGTTAAACTCGCTGTTGCAACTTGACCTGACACCCCATTTTTATCCCATGGGAATTGATTTATGGGATAAATTGTAAACTATGTGGTGATCCAGGTTATAATCTACGTATATACCAAACTTCATTGAAATTGATTCAACCGTTACGGCTTCATTGAGTAACAAACAAACAAACATCCAAACTTTCGCATTTATAATATTAGTGTGACCAGGTGTTGCCCGTGACTTCGTACGCGTTACGCTACTAAATGTGTAGGCATCCTAGAAATAAAGCTAAACTCCCTGTTGCAACTTCACTTGACACCCTATTTTTATCCCATGGGAACTGTTTTTGGAATAAATGGTAACCTGTGTAGTGATCCGGGTTATAATCTACGTATATACCAAATTTCATCGAAATCGGTTCAGCCGGCGTGAGTGAGTAAACAAACATCCAAACAAAAATCCAAACTTTCGCATTTATAATATTAGTCTGTTTGAGATAGTGGGAATAAGAAAAAAAAATTTAACCTCTTCCGGCGACTTGTAAACAGCTGATGATGTGGTCGGCAAGTTTCCGAAACATTGATCCTGGAAACACGTGATGTTTTAGAAACTGTGTATCTGAAACATTGTTTCATACATGGCTTTAGTTTTAGTCATAGTTAAACCAAAATGTATTTCTGAGCGCCTCCCACACTCAGTCTTAGGCGCGGGACATGAGGCGTCGGGCTGAGGCGAGGCGCAGGCGCAGCGCCGGCGCGGCGCCACTTCTTAGATATTTCATACAAAATGTATAGAAGAGGTTTGTCGCGAGACATAGTGAGACGGCGTAGCACAGCGCGCGGGCGCAGCTTCCTCGCCCTCGGCGCACCCGCAGTTAGCAGTGGCATGCTCCTGTCCTGTTTGCCACACAGGGTGGACCGCATATCTTCTGATCTTTTGTAAGTTCTTCAAATTCACCAGAGCTTGCAGAACCTCTTCATCTGACGAAGAAGCCCCAAATGCATCCACTGTCTTCGCCCGCGCCTCGCCTTTCCGACACCGTTAGCGCGTCTGTTCTGCGCTGCACTAGCGCTGCGCCCGCACCTCGCCCGCGCCTCGCCTCCGCCCGACGCCTACTTACATCGCGCTTTAGTGAGGTTAGAGGTAAAATCATTTTACCTAAAACCCCTTAGGCTTACATACAGATTAGACATGGCACGCTTCAAGAGAAATGTAAAGAGGTTTCTACAGTGTAGGGAACGCATCGATAGTACCCCGGGTATTGCCGGTGTCAATAGGCGACGGTGACTGCTTAACCATCAGGTGGGCCGTAAGCCTGTTTCCCCACAAATAGCATTAAAAAAAACTCCGTTGATACGTCGATGTGCCAACTACCATTTTCTAAGTCAGTCCAAGAGTTTAATAAATTGTAAGTGTTTTATGGCAAAAAAACTTAATTATTCAAAAAAAACCTATCCTTTGTAATTACTCATGATGCACAATAGAAAAAACTGTAAATAGTTTGCCATTTGAATACACGTCGACTTGACCAGATGAACGCCCTGAAATAATTTGAAACCACGAATAGAAACACTTTTGTATTTATGGCGGTTGTCAATTTGAAGCGACAAATCTCCGTCTGTTGTAAAAATAGCGGTATTCCTTACAATATTGCGCTAACCGCTAAATAAGAGTCTGTAATTTTAGAAGAGATGAAAAGACGGCCTGATAAAGATTGCTGGGAGCCGTTGGGTGCAGGCTGCACAAGATTGGTTGCTCTGGATATCTATTGGGGAAGCCTGTTTTTAGCAGTGGACGTCCTGTGGCTGAGATGATGATGAACTTCGAAAGGGTAAATAGATAGATGAATCGATCACCCAAACAGAAACAATATAAATAAGTACTAAGCAAAAAAAGGCAATATAATAGGCAGCCTTATCGCTGAGAGTGATCTATTCCAAGCAAAACTATGGTTGGTGTTTTGGTAGATTTATTATTTTCAATAACTGTGTGTCAATTAACCGGCTAGCAGTTTCAGCTTATCATTTAATTAACAGGTTTACACAGCTAATAAACTTTTTTTTAATTTAGAGCGATAATGCAAAGGTAAGCTATTTGTTCCAATAGCCAGGCCAACTGAAATTAAAAATATCCTACAAATTGTACAAAAAAAAATCACTTTACAAATTTCACCATAACTGCGCTATCAAAATGACGTTAGATAACTTTGGATAACGTTTGAAAAACGTTGTAAAAAGCATAACGCATTAATTCCGGTGTGATCGTTGCCTCGTGACAGTGCGGCAAACAATATGAGAGCGAGTATGAATTTCGGTTTAGGAACTGTGCTCTGTTTAGTCTGCTAGTGCACTGGCACGATAAATGTACAGATTGACTAATGGCCTGTTTTTATATCCGTTGGTAACCCATAACGTTGTAGAAACGAGTCGTTGTTGGTTCATCATCATATTAGCCAAAGATCTTCCACTGCTAAACATAGGCCTCCCCCATAGATTTCCAGGGTGACCGAACGGCTCCCAGCACCCTTTATCGGGTCGACTTTCCATCTAATGAGGGGCGTCCTACGCTGCGCTTTTCAGTGCGTGGTCTCTATCAACCTTTCTGCCCCAACAGCCGTCAGTGGCCGTTGTCGGCTACCGACGGATATAGAAACCGGCCATAAAACGTATAGCACCCAGTGACGTATTAACTTTAGGGTTCCGACTCGATATCAAGCAATTTTTTTATTTAACCTAATTTTTTCCACTGCTGGGCAAAGGTCTCCCCCAATCCACCCTCTTTTTCCATGTTGAAGACAACTCAATTAATTTCCTGTCAAATATTTGACACTTCATTTCATTAAACATATAATAACTCGAAATTATAAACACATTTAACGAAATAAAAATAAGTGAAAATGATGAATAATTACATATTTATGTAAGATTTTTAAAACTATCTCAAAAATACGAGGATGCACTACCAATTGTGCTACAAGATCTTGTTGCGTCAGGGTCGAAATTAGTGAGATGATTCAGATTACAACTAAAGCGCCGTTAACACCATCTACAGAAAACAGTGGTTTGACCTGATGTGACAAGTGGAACTAACGGCCGGCGCCTTAGTCGTAATCAGAATCATCTCACTAATTTCAACCCTGACGTGACAAGAGTCTGTAGCACAATTGGTAGTGCATCCTCATATCAAGAGGAAGGTTACAGGTTCAAGTCCCTTCTAGGCTTGAATATTTTTGAGATCGATTCAAGAATCTTGGAATTTTCCGTAAGTGAATAACACTGTAATTTTTTTATTGATTTGGCGACAATAATAAGACGTAACTAATTCGATGCGCATATATTTAGACATTTATATTGTTGAATTATTTAGTGAATGTGAACTGATTATTTATATAGGACTCGAACCACCCTAATTCTTTACTGATCCATCCCAACCACGAATACCAACTATACCAAGCTTTGTATTAACCGAGCTTAGTGCAACTGGATGGAAGTAAACGATGCACGACCGAGATACGCCGCATCGAATTAGTGGTAGGTACACAGCTGGGTAGACCTGGCTGGCCCATTCAAATCGACTTTCGATCTAATATCAACTTTATATCTTTGAGATAGAATTCAATAAAGCTCGTCATTTCAAATTATATAAGCACATCCATACCAATATTATATATTCGAAAGTATATCTCTCTGGAAATCTATGAACATAAATAACGTGGAAATCGTGGAAATCTATAAAACTATAAACATTTTATTAAAAATAAAAACGTAGTCTAAGTATCTAAATGTACTAATGTAGACCTTTCATTTGACGTCCCATTTGACCTAATAATCACATTTTTATTTACCCCTCTTGAACCCCAATATCTCAACAACCCGCCACATTTTAAGCTCGTTTAGTCACATTGAAATTATGCTACCTATATACCAAGTTTCACGATGATCGGATAAACGTTTCGAAAGTTATCCTCGAACAAACAAACATACATACAACGCCGATTTGCCTAAGTTAATTTAGAAATCTCGCTTCGCTCGATCAATGATATTGCTTACATTTTTTTTATACTACATTGAGATGGAACAAGCTTATGACCCACCTTATGTTAAGTGGTGAAAATCACCTATAACAGACAAGTGGCTCGTACATAATATATGTTGTCCAACATAATGTCATTTATATATTAATTAATTAACGTTATTACAGTATTATTTTTAGACCTACATTTATCCATTCACTGTTATATGGTTGGTAAATAAATAAGTTGAAATTGAAATAGTTATGTCGGTCAGTTGAAGTGAAACTTTGTGTCAGTGGAACACAGCTGCGTAGCGCTTTGATTTTCACATTAGGACTCAGAAATTTAAATCTGTACAGGGAAATGTGTCTGCTCTATGTCGGGCTAGAAACTTGTATTTAGGTTGTAATCGTTTCATCTGATTGTTTTATTTTGAACAAGCTTCCGCCCGTGGGTTTGCACGCGCGGGTTTTCAAAAAATGTAACCTGTCTCATTCCATCTATATGCCACATTGAAATCCCACCAGCTCAGCTGTTTACTCGTGAAAACATAACAAACAAACAGAAAGACAGATACAGTTATTATTATATACGGGATTTATCACGTACCTTTATTCGTGAACCGAAACATTGTCGGTCGAAACACCGATAAAACGGTACGTGATAAATCACATGTTTTTATTAATGATTGAAAGAAATCACGAAAGTTTTCTAAGTAAAAAATACAGAGTTATATCGAGCTTATAATATTTTTTAACAGATAGATAGCGCTGTGTGAAATATCCAGAACATTCAGAACCTAAAAAAAATAAGGAAAAAATTGTTCGCGGTCTGAGGTACAACAAAATCAAGACCAATTCTATTTGATCTAATCTCAATGCCTATGTTGCATTGGAAACGTAACCTAAAAGTGAGGCGGCCTATATAAATGGTAATGCGAGCGTTGTACTGAAGTTAAAGTTACGAGTATTGGAGTCTGAGTTTGCCAGTAAAGCTAACTTGCATAACGTGACTAAAATCGACTCTTTTTACAAGCTTTTATTAAACTTGCAATGTATGTACATATGTCCACAACCAAGATTTTGACCAATCTTGCTGGTCCAAAACCTTACATAATCGTAGATCTTACATAATCGCCCAATAGAGGCAGTGGACAACTACATTTATCTTGGACACTGTTTATCTTTTGGCTCACTTTCTCAGAAACAGGAGATCTCAACACGAGTCCAGCTAGGATGGGCCGCCTTTAGTAAGTTAAAAGACGTCCTAAAGTCTAAAATCCCTCAATGCCTTAAGACGAGGGTGTTTAACCAATGTGTGCCCTTACTTACGGTTCCTAGACATGGCCGCTAACAAAGGAATACATGCATAAGATTAGAGTAGCTCAACGGGCAATGGAGCGTGCCATGCTCGGTATTTCACTCTTGGACCACATACCCAATGTCGAAATCCAACGTCGCACAAAAGTTGTAGACATGGGTATGAGGATCGCACGGCTGAAGCGGAGATCGGCTGGACACTTGGCTAGGAGGGATGACGGGCGTTGGACGAAGGCGATTACAGAGTGGTGGCCAAGGAATGCTCGTACTCGTACACCAAGAGGCAGACCACCCGCCCGATGGTCGAATTACATTGAAAGCGTAGCTGGGTGTCAATGGATGAGACTCGCAAGGGACCGGAAATAATGTCGTAATAAAAAGGAGGCCTATACCCAACAGTGGGTGAAGACGGGCTGAGATGATGATGATGATAATGATGTATGTATGTTTGTCCGGGTGGAATATTGCAACTGAGTTTTAAATGAGTTATCTTTATCCGATTGAGCTGAAATTTGGTATACACGCATATTTTTGATGATAATGTATGCTTAGCTATGTGACGTCATTCTAATTCCAATATGACGTATCATCTAAGATGGCGGACTAGTTATTTTTTTCTGCACTACCACAGTATGGGTATCAAATGAAAGGAAGGTCTACGGAGAACACGAAAATTAATACAACATCACATTATATCCAAAATATGAAGGACAATCCAAGATGTCGGAGAATGTTTTCTGGTTTTTTAAAGTCAATAACAGCTGAATAAATATTTGGAATACAACTTTGGTGACAATGCAATTATATAGTATCATGGAGGTGATCTCATATGATGGAGATAGATGCTAGACAATGGAACTTCTGAATGGATTGTAGTGGACTACTAGTGTTTGGGCTCATTTGAATCTGCTTGCGGTTATAATGAAGAACTTTTTAGAAACATGTCTTGATAGGTAATTTTCAATAAAAAACTTATTCTCGTGCAAAAAAAAACATATCACTTTGTGTCTACCTTGTTAACATACGCATGATAATTTAGACGAATTTGGACAATGCTACATGAGTCTGTTTTTTCATACTTTTTGAGAACGACACACTAAGATACGACGTAGATTGAAGTTATATGACAACAAAAATAAGTAACTTTTGAACAAAAATATAACCGACTTAACCAAACTAACAAACTGATTTTGATTTTGAAAGTATATCCTTTTAAATATTAAAATAACTTATCAAATCGGTTGATATATGACGGAATCCTGAGGTTATAACAAACCTAAAACCGAATTGCGTTTACAAAATTTGAGGGTTGCCCTCGATTTTTTTGGGATCCTATCATCAGATCCTGACTTGGTGCCAATGGGACCACCTGGGAAGCCTCCCCTTTTAAACAAAACGAATTTCTCGAATCGGTCTAGGCGTCTTCAATTAATCGGGGAACGTATTTCCGACAAATATAGATTCCGACGAATTGAGAACCTCCTCCTTTTTCTGAAGATGGTCAAAAAGAATAAATAAATATAAATAATGCTTGACATATCACGCAGCGCTATCTAGCCCCAAACTAAGCAGAGTTTTTACTATGGGAACCAGATAACTGATAGAATTCTTATATACTTTATTTTGTAAATACATACATGAAATAAATATATAGAAAAACAACCAGACCTGAAACAAATATCTGTAGATCATGTAAACATTTGTTCCGCAGCGGAAATGAAACCCCCTACCTTCTGCGTCTCAGCCGGCTGTTTGCCCACCACGCCATGGAGGGGGAATGCCAGCAAATGACAAAATAATTCTCTATTGTGGTGTGCATGTTTAAAACAAAAAATTTGTCAACACGACAAAATTTATCTTATACAAATTAAATCGTTTGTTTGCTAGAATACACAAAAATTGCATTAAAAGGTCCTAAATCTATACTTGTCAATGTATTCAACCTGCATGCAGACGTGCTAATATTTGTCAGCAGGTATTTATTTAACAATGTCAATATCTTATATTAAAATAAAAAAAAACATTACAGCTACAGTTACACATGCTCATTACTAGCACGAAAGCATGCTTTTATTGAGCAAATGCTCATTAGTAGCATGTGTATTGAAACATTGCTAATAATGAGCATGCTCATTTCGTGATTTTTGGGCATGCTACCTGCAGCGCGGGTGAAAGGGGCGTGCTTTTAGCGAGTGTTATCAGGTTTGCTTATTGAGCATGCTAGTATCGATCAGTTGTTCGCAACAGGTGCGCGTGCTCAATTTCACGCAAAATGTCTCGCTGGAGCGACGAAAAAACGCTCAAATTTGTAAATTCATATCAAAATAACGAGTGCTTGTGGAATCCCCGCATACCACAGTATAAAAATAATGTTGATAGAAATAATGCGTACCAAGACTTATTGACCAAGACAACGAACGAGGAGGATCCGACCTTGACTGTGAAAATCATTAAAACCAATATTAAAAATTTACGCGATACGCGAGAAGCACGCTATAAAATGGTATGTGTATTGTGCAAACATGCTTTGAGCATGCTTATTCAGGAGCATACTTAAAAATAAGCATGCTCATATTGAGCATACTCAATAGCATGCTATTTTAGAGCATGTGTAACAGTAGCTTACTGCTATAATAACAATTGTCTAAGACCGGCTTAGACTTTAGAGATCGTTGTGCGAAATCCCTTAACGTATTTAGCGACTAAACATGTTTAAATTTGACGTTGGTATTTGACCGAGCGAGCGAAGCGTCTCAGTTTCGAGATTGGCTAAAAAATGCTTTTGTCCGTCTGTCTGTCTGTTCTCGCCTATAAGTCGCATTTTTCAACCGATTTTGATGAAAATTGAAACACACGTTCCATGATTTATTTAAATTTTAAGTTATATGCTATTTTTGTTTGGGATTAAAGGGGGAAGTTTGTGAAGCGTTATTTATCAACAGAATTCAATTAAATTTTAGAGGCAAACTAAGGACCTCATTCTACACAGGATGTTGTGAAAAATAACACGGACCTGTACGGAGTTACGGAGTTTACCTCAGTAAACTCCTGACGAAGCCTGTCTAATGACTTTATTCGGATTAAAAAGGAATCTTTAACTTTAACTTCGTTACAATGAGTACTTAGCTCATACATATTTTGCACTAACGTAAATAGGCTTTGTTGTTTCGCTGTAAGCATGCGAATTTCGTTTCGCAAGTTGGAAGGGACTTGTTCTTCCTCATCGGGGTTATGAAAACTATTTTTACAAGCCTTGGCTATAGGTGGACAGTGGAGGGGGGGGGGGGGGGGGGGGGAGTTTGCTGTAGCGTTATATAAGGACGGATTTAAATTTTTGAAAGTATTTTCTACTTTCTCCTTAACATAGGTAGGTTAGTTTAAAACTCTAAAATGGTTTTGCTAAGCCAGGGGAAAGGGAAAATTGTCGGTTAGTGCATGGTTATAGAGGTTCACGAGGTATACTGCTCTCACAGAACCACTAGTTGTATGATTTTACAACAATATCAATCACATTTAGCCACTAAATACGTTCAGGCATCGTTGCACAAGTCACCCTAAAAGCCTAAACGTCAGTTTTTTTTATAAATATGCGTTCTTGTAATACTTACAGTACTCGTAATAGTGGTAGGTATACGTCTCATGCGTGACCTTATCTCACAGCGCGAATGCTAACCCAGAGGTCTAGACATCCGGTGACCACAATGCACATTGGCTAGCGTCGAAACCACAAACTGTGTTTGACAGGTGTGTGGTTTAATAAAATCATTTTTAGATTTGACAACAATAGTATTATTACATTTATTTCAAGCAACGTGTAAACATACAAAAAATACCAATGCAAGGATTTATAAATAAAAATACCGTACATGCTAACAAACATACATCATCATACAATATTATATTACAATATCATCAAATATTTGATCGAGCGGTGAGATCTCTAAATTGGCAAATCGGCGTTGTATCTCCATTAACAAGTGAGATATTTAACATCTTTTTAAATGTATAGGGAGTACCTACAAGCGAATATGTCAATAGTTGACACCCGGAGGATTTCTGGCAGAAATTGTGTTTCGACGCTCTATGTAGGTTCCATCGCCCTAAACCTAACTATTAGTGTGTAGTATACTAATGATTCGCCCCGAACTGAGATATCGCGAGTCTCCCATAAAAACAAAAAAAAATATTATTTGTAATCTTTGACTGTCAAAATAATGCCACAAAATAGTTACCAATATTGTTGACCTACAGTTTCATTTAAATTACACGTAACGGGAGTTCATGTTAATTAGATATACTTTTTTGGGCTAGAAATGCACTTATTCTGGATATCAGACTTTTCCCTATAATTGTGTCACGAAAGCTATACGCATACCATATTTCAGCATTGTGGGGTTACTGGTGTACCCTGTGAATTTTGTCTAAGTTTAGTTTTTATTATGTCTAATAACTTAATAACTACAAGGTTTAAAGTTAAAATAAAATAAGGGTCAAAATGTACTTACAAAGATCTTTTATTAGACATGCAATTTGATTAGATAGTCCCATTTTGTTTTTATTTACCCCTCTAGAACCTCAATATCTCAACAACCCCCCAACATTTTTAGTTCAATTAGTCAAAAATAAATTGTGCCATCACTATATGTGCCTGTCACCTTTCAAATCTTAATGTCTATATCAAATTTCACGATGTTTGGACAAACGCTTCGAAAGTTATCCTCGGACAAATAAACATACACACATAAAACGCCAATTTGGCCAAGTATAAATCAGGAGCGAGGAATATATCCTTATGCTTTGCAGGCGCCAGGAATACAATAGGATTTGAAGTTAGTCAACCTCGTCGACGCATCAAAAGCAGTTTTGAAGACACTTTCGAGACCTATAACAATTGTATAACTTAGGTCCATCTTAAAGTTGGCCTACATGACACTACGGCCATCACCCTAATAATCAATTGATAGATAGATAGATAGATAGATAATTTCTTTATTGCACACCATTAATTACAAACATATAAAAGAATTATGCTTACTCTAATTAAGGGGAAACATTTATCATATTATGGGTAACATAATCTATATTAACCGAGTGTTTACTTTAAAAAGGAGATTTTTATCGTCTAAAAATAGTATTCTAGAACTTACACAGGGTAGTTACACCTGAGACACCGTTTTTAGAGGATAATAGGATTTAATGGGTAGTTTTTTGACCGTAGATTGAGAGACCTGGTTCTTTAGGGTGTTACCTTGAAAGGCCCTTTTACAGCAGCTACGATTTGACAATAAATAAGTTTTTGTTGAAAATTTCTTTTTCAAATCAAGCTTTTATAAAATTCTTAATTGGAACCGCAAGCAGATTCAAATGAGCCCAAACACTAGTAGTAACTACAATCCATTCAGAAGTTCCGTTGTCTAGCATCTGTCTCGATCATGAGACCACCTCCATGGTACCATATTATTGCATTGTTATCGAAGTTACATAAGTATTCCAAATTTCAGCTCAGTCGGTTGAGAGGAACGGGTTTAAAATTCAGTTGCAAGATTCCACCCGGACAAACATACATATAGTGAATGTTAATAAAAAGCTTGCAAAAATGCATTTCTTGACATTCCCCAATATGTGATGAATGACTAGTGCAATTCAATATTTATAATTGTTATCTATTGACATACATAGATATTACCCGTGCGCGATAAGTTGGGACCTGAGCGCGGTGACGTCATATTGGCGTGTTTGTACCGCCCGCAAAAAAGCGAACATAACAAGCAGCCGCCCGCGGCTTCGTCTTTGTTTTTTTTAACCTAATTTATTATGTTACTCAGGGAGGACGCTGCTTTTTATCTAATCTTTTTTACACTATTTGAATAAAATAAAAATACAATGTTTAAGTTTATACATTTATTTTATCTATTATTTACATTATCTCATCTTCGTCACTACTTAGTGGATTTATGCCTTCTAGAGGTTGTTCTTCGTCCTCAGTCTCACTATAATCACTTGACGAAGAGGTATCCGATAAATTTACAATTAATTGCGATTCATTCGTCTCTTGTAAGAGGTCATCGTCCCAATACTTTTGTCGAAGCCTGTCCACATGGTTGACTTCTTTTTTCCGGACAACAAAACAATAACACAAACGAAAACTAAAAGAATTCCAGAGCGCGTCGTTACGTGACGTAGGCCAGTAAGAGACTTAAAACCCTAGTAAAAAATAGTGATGCGAACGGTACAATACGGGCGCCATCGGGGAAGTGCAGGAGAAGCGGTCGGGGAGTCGCATTCCTAGCAGGTCCCAAGTTATCGCGCACGAGTAATATCTAGAATTCAAATTAGTTATTGTAATACATTCTTTGCAATTCTTTGACAATGCCCCACTACAGCAGCTATAATCTTAAGTACCATATCAATCAGTATTTAGATGCTTAAATGTATGCTTGTCTGTTTCTGGCACATCCAAAGATATGGTGCAATGAGCTACTTAGATAAAGCCATGTATTTAATTATGTACTATTATTGACGTGACCAAAGTGTTCTATTGTATCTATATGGTTTTAATAAATGAGTATCAGTAATGGGGGCTGATTTAACTCAAAAAATTTAACAACTTTTATTTTTAAACCGATTTAAAAAGATGAGTTCCTCAAATCGGTTGTATTATTATTTTTTGTGCACTGATTGTCTAAATTTTCACAAAAAAACGTTTAATTTTACAGTTTATAAATCACGATCATAATGAACAAGATGTTTTTTTTTATTTTTCCATACACGTAAGGTTTGTTAAATAAGAAATAAAATAAAACGAGTGTGCTTTAGACAACACGACTGAAGTAAAGCTTCTTTAGCTCCATCTATATGTATGCATATATATACCTACATATATAAATGTTTTTATATATTTGCTGTTTGTATAATTTAGGCTAATTTAGGATAAGAGATATGCGACAAATCATGCTATGGCATCAGGCTATGAGAGAAAGAGTTAAAGAAAATGTGTTTACCTCTCTCTCTTGCCCCTACAGTAATATATGAAACATAACTCTCTCTCAACTTCCGTTCGTACTTTTCGTTACGCATTCACCAGCTTACGCCCCAAGTCAAGCGTGCGTAAAGATGTTTTACTTCAAAAGTCGCTACAATATTTTGAATTCTGACCTTGTAAAATCGCTTTTTCGTACAGTTTTATGACAGCTGTAGCTTATTTTTCAAGTTTTGTGTACCGAGCTTAAAATTCGTTGAAAATCATTACCATCCTTTTGACAGTCGGAAAAAAAAATATTAAAACGTTCACAACTTGGATACAATGAATAGGACATCATTAGGAAACTAAGCGAGGCGTAACTTCAAGTAGTGCTAAGTTATCATTAAGTTTCTTTTTAAAGCAGCTCGCTCGGAAATGTGTTTTTTCTGATTTTTATGGTGTATCTTGCTGAAAAGGACGATTTTAACTGAATTCACCACTTTATGGCAAAAACGATTTTTACCGTCTTTATTTTCAACGGGAATTGCTAATTTTATATTGTCGTTTCACTGGTCGTCAGGCACGAAATTATTAATATATATTTTACTAGCGGTTGCCCGAAACTTTGTACGCGTTACACTACTAAATGTGTAACTTAGAAATAAAGCTAAACTCGCTGTTGCAACTTGACTTGACACCACATTTTTATCCAACGGGACCTTATTTATGGAATAAAATGTAACCAATGTGGTAATACAAGGTTGTAATCTACGTACATACTAAATTTCATCGAAATCGGTTTAGCCGTTACGACGTGATTGAGTAACAAACAAACAAATAAATAAACATCCTAACTTTCGTGTAAAGATTAGTGTGGTGGACTTTAAAGTGCTGTAAGCTCCGTTTACAGAGAAAACTATACAGTTTTCGTTTCCTCAAGACTAACGTTGTTTTTCAAGCAATGGGTATATTATTGGTGTCCCAAAATTACAAAAAAAATTAGTACTTTATATAATGTAAGACGGAAAGCGACGCCGAGGAAGGCCTAAAAAGCGCTGGAGCGATGACTTGGACGTCTTCCAAAGAAACTGGCGGGATATGGCTCTAGACCGTGATAAGTGGAAGGAAAAGGGGGAGGCCTTTGCCCAGCAGTGGGACAGTATGGGCTAATAAAAAAAATGTAATGTTATGTGTGTTTATTGTGGTATATTTCAAACTTTCGCGATCGCTGTACATAATTACTGATTTAAACGGGTATTTATCGCGCATATACCTTTTTTTGAAGTATGACCTCTTTTCGCACGCTTGACTTGGGGAGTAAGCTGGTGAATGCATTACGAAAACTGCGAACGGAAGTTGAGAGAGAGATATCAGTTAATGAAGATAGAAAAAGAGAGTTAAGTTTCGTATATTACTGTAGTGACAAAAAAAGAGAGAGGTGCGAGTACACATTTTATTTCTCTCTTATAGCCAGTTGATTTGTCGCATATCTCTTATTCCAAATAAGCCTAAATCATACAAACTGCAAAAACAAAACACTTCTTCAAGCTGTTTAATAAAGTTCATTTTGCTGTAGATAAAAAAAGTATTTACGACGTTTCGTATTTTGAATTTAACAGCTTCGATTTACGAAAAAGTTCAGCTATTCCACAACAGATGGCAGGCAGCAGCAGAAGTTTTACTTCAGTTGTGTGGTCTTAAGCACACTCATTTTTTATTTGTAAACACGGCTACTACATCAAGCTAAACATACCCAGTATAAAGTGACCTCGCATAGAGTAGGCTTTTCGTACAATGAGAGGTTAGATTATACTGGAAATTTATAGTTTGATGTGTAGCCGTGTGTACATTCGCGATAAATATTTAAACTTTAAATCAGTATTATTATTATTATTATTAATAGTTTTTGTAAGTTTATTTTATAGTACCTAGCTTTCTAAGTTAAATGTTTTTGAATCAATTTTCTGAGAAGCTTTTCTCCTTTGTCGGGCACTCTTGTCAGAGTGGTCTTAGTTACGTCAGGTCCAGGCTCTTGAATGGCGTATCTAGCGATGCGTTTACATTAAGTTCTATTGAAGGCATTGCGAGCCCATTCAGTCATTGTAGAGTTTGATGGACTTGATGAGGTCTGACTTATTTGTTGGAGAACGACCACGCGGTCTCTTGCCCTTCACTCTGCCTTGCATTACAAGACGCTCCATTGATTTTTCTTTCTCTTAACGTGTCTAAAGAACTTAAGTTCTCGCATTTGCACAGTTGACGAACACCTTTCTTTTATCTTACGCTCTTTTAAAATCGAAACATTGATACAGTTCACCGTTAACGAAACTCTCAACAGACGCCTCCAGCACCACATCTCCAGTGCATCGATACTCCGTTCCTTCAGCCTTAACATCGACGTCTTAGCTCCGTAAATAAAGATCGGAATTAAGACACTTCTTACGAGTCTAATATAGTGACTCTAGTTATTCCATGATATTTCCATGTTTTTATGCTTTTGTGTTTTTATGTTTTTATGTTAGCTTCTCAACATCAGAACGGCGCACAGCATCTAATCTTATCTTCACAGCCTCTGGTATTGGTCATAGCCTCAATCCCACTAATATTATAAACGCGAGAATTTGTATGGTTGTACGTGTGGATGTTTGTTGCTCTTTCGCGTCGTAACGGCTAAACCGATTTCGATGAAATTTGGTATCAATGAATGAATGAAAACACTTTACAAGAAGACACAAAGCAAATAGTACAATGGGCGGTCTTATAGCTTTGAAACGATTTATTCCAGACAATCTTTGAATGGAGAGGATATAGTAATGTCAAAGATGGATGTAGGTAAATTATAACCTGGATTAACACATAGGCTACTTTTTTTTAATAATTTTTTTATCATTTAATTTTTTTACATACAATAATGTTTAAAAAATAGCACTTATAAACCACTAAGGTTTGTAGGGATAATGCTATCTTAATAAGAGTCTACATCATAAGGAAATGAAGCTAAGAAGCGCTCAGTCTATAATATACTTATTATATACTTAGCTTAATACATACATGATTGGAACCAGGTAAGTACATGAATACATTTTAATTGGTACAGCTCTAAATTAGATCTAAAATATGATTAAAGTTTAATGTATATGTTTTTAAATGTAATTGAATCAGTTAAGTCAGTTGGTAGTTCATTAATTAACCGGGGAACTAGGTAGTTAGCTGCCCTCTCGCCGTATTCATTGTTTGCGTGCTGCGTATATAACCAGTTTCGAGCAACTGCTCGCGTGTATACCATCGGTTGACTAATGACGTTCCTAAGAGTTTCATTAAAGAAGTGTTCTTTTAATAACATATATTTAAATTGAGTGAGAATCATTAAAATTTAACAATGCCTAACAATACCAATTTCAATTGTTTTTCAATTTGCAATTGACGACCTCCGTGGCGCAGTGGGCGTTTAGCCGGCTGAGACGCAGAAGGTAGCGGGTTCGATTTCCGCCGCAGAACAAATTATTGCATGATCTACAGATATTTGTTACGGGTCTAGTTGTTTTTCTATATATTATAAGTATGTATTTACAAAAAAAAAGTATATAAGTATTCTATTAGTTATCTGGTTCCCATAATACAAGCTCTGCTTAGTTTGAGGCTAGATAGCGTTGTGTGAATTGTCCAGCAATATTTATTTATTAATTATTGCCAAACCATGCGTGCGAAGCCGCTGGCAGAAGCTCGTACTCAATAAATTTGTTTCTTTTGCATGGTGTCAAAGTTTTTACAGGAAGTAGGTAGATAGTTTCACATATGAACCTTGGCAGGGTCCAATAGAAAGGCAGATCATGTTTTCGTATCTAAATGATTCATGATTTTACACTTAAAGGCCTAAATAATTATAGTATTGGATAAAATCACAGTACGCTAGTTTATTTATTGTTTAAAAGTCTTTCCTCATAAGACCATTTGGTAGATGCCCTAGAGGCACGTCCGCCTTAACTTTTCCAAAGCACTCATGCAATATTTAGTAATTGTGGCTTCTCCATACGCCTGGCTATTGGCGCTTCGCCAAGACACATCGCTTAGCGCTTATCTAATTGTTCTGTACATCTTGTGTACTTGTCGCTTGTTTTTAATTGGTGTAGCAACAGTTCAAATAAAAAGTGTCCGTAAAGAAAAACGGTTCGTTTCAAAGCATCTGTATGAAAGACTCAGAAATTATTGCCATAAACTGAGCTCAGAAATTAAGCTTCTGTTTAATCACACAATATTATAAATGGGAAAGTTTGGATATTTATTTGTTACTCAATCACGCCGTAACGTCTAAACCGATTTCAATGAAATTTGGTATATACGTAGATTATAAGCTGAATCACCATATAGGCTACCATTTATTACATAAATAAGGTCATGTTTAGTTGAAACAGCGAGTTAAGCTTTATATCTAGGTTATCTACACATTTAATAGTGTTACCCGTACGAAGTCGCGTGCAATTAAGTAATAAATAAAAGAAACAAACAATAAAATATTTTGATTTACTAGCTGTGGCCCACAGCTTCGCACGCGTCGTTTGTCAAAAAAAAGTAACCTATGTTTTAATCCAAGTAATAATCTATCTATACACTAAATTTAACTTCAATTGGTTCAGCAGTTAGACGTGATTGAGTAACAATCAAACATCAAAACTTTCGCATTTATAATATTAGTGTGAAATGTTTTCAAAAAATAGTAATTAAAATTGTATCTACGAAATTCGCCAAATAGTTACATAGATAGAAAACGCTTTATTGTAAATCACACTTAAGTTATAAAACAATATAAAAAACGAATAACAATACACGCAGAAATACAAGTGATAGTCTTGTCGCTAAAAGCGATCTATTCCAGACAACCTTTGGATGGATTGGATTGGTGGATTTCACGAGAACGTTAATAGGACGGTAGCTTTTAATAAAAAATAATTGAATATTGAATAAACAGTGTACTTACAAAAGCAAAATAGATAAATATATATATAAGTACTCATCAATGGATTAGTTACATAAGAATATAGCATAGTACATAAATAGTCCATACTGATAATAAAAAGGTATATTAAATAAAATACAATAAGAAGGTACATATAGGTGCATGATAGATGGGTGAAATAAAACCAAGAGTAGCGATAACGTAACGATAGTGAGAAAATGAAAAATCAGCATTGTAGTGCAGACAGATTCAAATAGCTGGCTGAATCGAAGGAAAACCCTATAAATAAACCCAAATCTAAAATGTTTAATCGCACTTCAAATCAGATATATTCAAAAATCATTCCGAAATAAAAGTGGGAAATAATTTCCTCTACAACAAACCAAAAGATATCCAAATACCACATAAATTAATTCAAATAAATACGTAACTTTCTCAACAACGGTTGAGAGTTCTTGATTGCCGGATACTCGTATCCTATCCGGGATTGAGCACACCATCCGATACGATTTAATAAAATGAGTAAAATTAAAACTGAACCCTTTTATATATCGGCATCACTATCATTTATATATATTATATAAATGAATCCCTCTTTCCCTTGGTCACTCCAAACTTGAGAACGACATTACCAACTTCATTCTTATTTTATTTAATTTTCTAATACATTCTAGAAGGTTCTTACGAAAAGAAAAGTTAAGAAAATTGCGCAGAAAATTGGATAATTATAGCAAACTCAACGACTATTTGATCTTCGGGAACTGTCAAACGCGCTGTCGTGTCACATCTAAGACAGGACTACGTCTATCAGGTCAGCTGGTCTACATATACTAATATTATAAAGAGGAAATACTTTTTTGTTTGTATTGATTAGGCTCCGAAACTACTGGACCGATTTAAAAAACTCTTTCACTGTTAGGAAGCTACACTATCCTTGGGTGACATAGGCTACTTTTTACCTAACTGCGCAGAAGGAGGGTAATGTTTTTATTGAAAAACTACGCGTGCGAAGCTGCGAATTTGTCAGATAGTATACATAGTGTTTTTTTTAACTGAAACAGTACGGCAGCACCCATAACCAGAGGAGATACAGGTGCAATTTCTTGTAAAACATCAGCTTGTTTACGAAGAAAAACATTTTGGCATTAAAGATTTTTTGGTCATGCGTGAGTAGCGCCTTAAAATGGATCAAGTTTATTTTTTTTTGATGCCGATCGATGCAGTCCTTTGTAAGGATCATTTTATTGTAACGGATAAAAAAAATCTGAATAGCGGAAGTTGGTCAAATTTGATAATATGTATTCTCATACAACAGTACAAAGCAAAATTCCTCCAACAAACATTTTATTAGTTTCTAATTGCACATTAAAGAAGTATTAATACTGTAGCAATTAATAAGTTTAGGAACTCTATGCTCTCATGAGCAATTCAAAAACATTTCGTATTTCAGAACAATTTTGAATTTCGAACATGGTTCTTGCATCTGTAGGACTTTTATATCAGTCATTGCGTCATCTTATTTGTCCTATCATGGAATTGTCAAATACGCAAAAAGTAGACTTTTGAAGCATACCACTTCAACGCATTAGTTGGGCTTCGTCGGCTGATAAAATATGAATTGCTCATGAGAGCATAGAGTTCCTAAACTTCTTAATTGCTACAGTATTAATACTTCTTTAATGTGCAATTAGAAACTAATAAAATGTTTGTTGGAGGATTTTTGCTTTGTACTGTTGTATGAGAATACATTTTATCAAATTTGACCAACTTCCGCTGTTCAGATTTTTTTTTATCCCATACAATAAAATGATCCTTACAAAGGACTGCATCGATCGGCATCAAAAAAATTACCAACTTGATTCATTTTAAGGCGCTACTCACGCTTGACCAAAAAAAATATTTATGCCAAAATATTTTTCTTCGAAAACGAGTTGATGTTTTACAAGAAACTGCATCTGTATCTCCTCTGGTTATGGGTGCTGCCGTACTGTTTCTTTTAAAAAAAACACTCTGTATATGCATATGCGCATATGCGTGTAGAATAATTATGAAATTAGTTGTCTGAAATAAATGAATTTATTATTTGTTAATTTTCGCTTTAAACATAAATAATGAAATTAAAATAATATTAATATTTAAAGGGGGGCTTCCACGCAACAAACGCAACAAACGTGATTTTTTGCCGTTTTTATAGATATTGGTAAGGAACCCCTCGTGCGCAAGTCCAACTTGCACTTTGCCGGTTTTTATTTGTAAATACATACCCACACTTGGAATAAATAAACCTGTTAATGCAAACATGTTCCGAGAAATTAAACCCGTAACCTCCTGCATTTTAGCCGAATATTCGCCCACTGCGCAACGCAGGTCGTCATGCTTTGCCGCGGGTTGACCGTGTTTTCCTGTACCTATCCCTATCCCTACACATTAATTCACTGGGTTTAACGTACCCACATGCCGCGGTCGAGATCACATACATTTTAAATAAATACAAATATTGCTGGACATTTCACACAGCGCTATCTAGCCCCAAACTAAGCAGAGCTTGTACTATGGGAACCAGATACCTGATAGAATACTTATATACTTTTTTTGTAAATACATACTTATAATATATAGAAAACACCCAGACCCGGAACAAATATATGTATAGATCATGCAAACATTTGTTCCGCGGCGGGAATCGAACTCGCTACCTCCTGCGTCTCAGCCTAAGCTAAGTTAATCAAACTGTTATATATTTTGCTAGGTTACCAGCGCTGTGCGACTGTGCACTAAACTTTTGCCAACGACATAACATTAAATTATTACATATTGATTTGCTTAGCACTGGTAAGTCTAAAGCAAAGATAGGTTGTAAGGTTCGGCCACAAGACTACAGATTATCCTTACTGATAATTTTGCGCCGTAAAAGTCGTGTAGGAATCGCAACGATCGGATCGCAAGCTATAAACGAATGATCTTAAGAATCGATTACGACTTTATTCGAGTGCAAATCGAGTAAGTTTGAATAGGCCGTATTTGCTGTCGTAATATTTATTGGGATTTCAGAAACTTGTAATTCAATTCGTGTTTTGAAGAGGTTTATTTAAGGTATCGAAAGTATTGTCTGGAATAAGTAATTATTTATCTTTCAAACTTTCATGATCACGGTATAATAATGATTGATATTCAATGGGTATTTATCGCGTTTATTAATCCACGACGCAAAAAGAGGCTTTTATATGTATAACGCGTATGTCTGTTTGTCAGTCAGTCTCTGTGGATGGACCGATTCGGATGCGGTTATTTTTAATTCACTATTTTACTAACTACTAAAACTATTTTATCGGGGGTGGTCCTTCGCTATGTGTGATAAGATGATGTCAGCCGGTCTGAGGATTATTAGAACTTTTCCTCTTAGGTGAAGGGATCTCAGCTGTAAATTGGATTTATGTTTACATTTCATGGGTTTTTAAGTGGTATTCAAAAACCCGAGGCTCGGCTGTATTGAAATAGTCAGTTGAATATTGGTCACGGGCAGGCTATTGATGTTACTATACCTGTTGGTGTGTGAATGGGTCGTTAGTGACCAGCGCGACTTACCATCTTCAAATGGTAAGCAGCAATACGCTGAGACGGGCCTATGTTTCCCACACAGCACTAAACACTATCATATATAATATTCCGCTTCTTATTCTTTATTCTTTATTTTACACAAATAGATTTACAGAAAAAAATAGCTTACAAAATGGATATGTACAAAGGCGAGCTTAACCCTATTAATAGTTTTCTTCCAACAAACCTTTGAAGATAGAGATATTTGATTATAGTGGTGGTTACGTGCACAGAAAAAGACATTGGAGTAAAAAACTATTATATAATATATACTATAGTGAATACAATACTTATACATATAAAAAGGACCTTTAAACTATGGCTACATTATTAATAAACATAATACATAATATACCTACTTATATCTAATAACCTAAAAATTTACAAGGACAGGTAATGGCTTTTTGACTCTAAGCTTAAAAGTGCTTAGTGATGGACTTGCGCGGATTGAGTGATGAGTTACCTACCTGTGTTTTTTTAGTTACCTTAGTATTTTGTGGTCTGTCCTGTGTGTTTCAAACAATGTTTTCTAGTATGTTTAAATTTATTTTATTATAAGTAAATAAACAATGCTGGACTTTTCACACAGCAGCACTATCTAGCCGCAAACTAAGCAAAGCTTTATAAGTGATCCAGATAACTAATGGAATACTTATAAACTTTTTTTTGTAAATACATACTTATAGTATACAGAAATAACTAGACTGGGCACAAATATCTGTATGATGACATTTGTTAAAAATAATATGGATCTTTTTATGACCCCTTTAAGTAAAAGTCACGACAATAAAATTTGTGTCCCCCGAAACAAGACGGCTTTATACAATACTAGCTGACCAATTCGCAGCTTTGCACGCGTAGCTTTTCAATAAAAACATTACCCTTCTTCTTCGCAGTTGGGTAAAAAGTAGTCTATGTTACCCGGGGATAGTGTAGTTTCCCAACAGTGAAATAATTTTTAAATCGGTCCAGTAGTTTCGGAGCCTATTCAATACAAACAAACAAACAAATCTTTACTCTTTGTAATATTAGTATAGAAAAGTGAAATCTGCATGGTCGTGCGTTTGTACAATCATCGCCCAAAGAGTAGAGTATTAATAGAAAAAGCATACTATAAATAAATAAATATAAATAAATATTGCTGGACAATTCACACAGCGCTATCTAGCCCCAAACTAAGCAGAGCTTGTATTATGGGAACCAGATAACTGATAGAATACTTATATACTTTTTTTTTGTAAATACATACTTATAATATATAGAAAAACAACCAGACCCGGAACAAATATCTGTAGATCATGCAAACATTTGTTCCGCAGCGGGAATCGAACCCGCTACCTTCTGCGTCTCAGCCGGCTATTCGCCCACTGCGCCACGGAGGTCTATAGTGTTAATGATTACCTAGCCGATGACAATTTTAATGACTAATTATAATTTTATTTTTTATTTTAAATTTGACTAATATTGTTAATAATTTATTATTGATTTTAATTTTATATGAGCTCCAAAAAATAATTGTAATTATTATAAATAAATAACCCTGATTTATCACGTACCGTCTTATCGGTGTTTCGACCGACAATGTTTCGGTTCAATTCGTGAACCTTCATCAGGGTGAGTGCGATCCGCTCCGAATAACGTCTCGCCTCGCACAGTGCGAGTTGTCGGTCGAAACACCGATAAGACGGTACGTGATTAATCCCGTATTTAAAAAATGATTACAATCAATCACGAAAGTTTTCTAAGTAAAAATAAACCTGACATTCTGCTTAGATGCAAATACGTTATAATAAACGAATGTGTAATGTTTTAACATTGCATGCGTTAAGCGCTGAATATGGCTGTACCTACCTCTTGTTATTACCTATAGTATGCAATAAATACAATTTGATTTGATATGATTAGATCATGCAAACATTTGTTCCACGGCAGAAATTGAACCCTGCGTCGCAGCCGGCTAGTTGCCCACTGCGCCACAGAAGCCGTCACCTAGTTGATAGCTGGTATACTTGTTCTGATTTCAAAGCCATGTTTTCATGCAATTATTAGAAGCACGTACTAGTTTACGAGCAAGTGGAAAGATGACGAAATATAAAAATCTTAAGTGCTTTCTCTCCTAATCCTAGAATCGTGGCGATCTGGGTAGGTAATAAGACTCTTGGTGGGCGGGTTTCATCGTAAACTACGAGGAGTTTTAACCAATTGTTAAATAAATAAATATGATAATGCAACCAGCATTATCATATTTATTTAACAATTGGTACGGTAATAACGACATATATATATATATATATATATCGTTTTATATATATGTCGGCTAGTCGCCCACTGCGCCACAGAAGCCGTCAGCTAGTTGATAGCTGGTATACTTGTTCTGATTTCAAGCCATGTTTTCATGCAATTATTAGCAGCACGTACTAGTTTCCTGTCCATACAAAGGTTGTCTGGAAGAGATAGCTTTTAACGATAAGACCGCCCATTGTACTGAATCTATTTGTAAGAATTATGTTTTGTATTTTACTTTGGTGTACAATAAAGAGTTATCTTATCTTATCTTATCTTTACGAGCAAGAGGGAAGATGGCGAAATATAAAAATTTTAAGTGCTTTCTCTCCTCATCCTGGAATCGTGGCGATCTGGGTAGGTAATAAGACTCTAGGTTGGCGGGTTTAATCGTTAACTACGAGGAGTTTTAACCAATTATTAATTAAATATGGTTGCATTACTATATTTATTAAACAATTGGTTAAAACGACATATATGCCGATATATGCCGACTAAAATAGTATAGCTTCTCTGGAACCTATATTACTATTTAAATCACCTGTAAATTTCTATAATAACGGAAAAAATATACAATAAATAATTACATTACTAAAATACAGAAAAAAACATTTGAATCATCTAAATACCGTTGCAAACGATCTACAGATAGCTCAACTACTCCAGATCACGACCAGGCGGAAGTGTACCCAAGATACTAAGAATAATAATAAGAATAAGAATATTTTTTTGTCTTCTTATAAAACAGTAGTATACCTACCTACTTGATTATCTTAATAAGTAAACTAAAAATAATGTAACAATCTTAAGTAAATCTACCAAACAATGAGGGTAGTTAGGTAAGTATACAGTTGAAGAACTTTAACTTCCGTGCTAGTTTACAACTGTGTTACGGCAAGGTAACGATTCTCGTCCCATGTACATACGACTCATTTTTGAGTACAGTTTAACAGATAACAGTGGTATGGTACTGCAGGAGCACACAAATTGATACAGTAGTTATTGTAGTATACGACAGAAAAGCAGACAAAATGTGAAAAACTAAAAATGTAACTGAAATAAAAACTATGCATGATATATAACTATACACTGACATACAATACATAGTTTTAAAAGTAAAACAATTATACAGAACTTAATAACTAATAGTGGCTGCATTGCCCTGCTGAATTGCAATTCTTATGGGTTGACCCAGATAAGCGCCAGAAATAGGTATGGTCGTAGTACTTCCCTGTGCGAGTCCTTTCAGAAGGAACTCTACCACTCTCAAAGTTTGTGCTTCGCTTCTAACAACCGTCATGTTTTCGGAACAACCGGGCCCCACACTATAAAACTTTATGACTCATATTGTCCGCTCAATGAGAGGAAAATAATTCCTTATTATATCGAACGCCACAATTTTCGCTGGAAGCCGTCCGTTCTTGAAGGTTTTGGTCTTACCAGAAATAATTTGTCCGCTTCAAGTTTTTCTACATTGAGGCTTCTTAAGTCATCATCATCATATCAGCCAAAAAACGTCCACTGCTAAACAAAGGTTTTTAGAGGTAGGTTTTCAGAGTGACTGATGTTGTGAGGTCTGCACTCAACGGCTCCCAGCAACCTCTATAAAAAGCTATAAACTTTTTTATGATGTAATGTCTTCTGAAATCAATCGTACTTATTCGACGTAGAAACTTTTGCTGCTGACACAAGATACCATCACAGGAAACCGCAGTTTCTGTGTACAGTAACAGCTACCGGATACAGTCGCCGGTTGGTACAGCAGGACACTGCTAATAGTAGATTGCCAATCCGTTTGTGTCAAGAGAGTAATCAGCTGGATATAAAAAGTTTCCACGTCTGCACAGGTAGTGGTGTATTTTATATGTATTTTTTAATATTGCTGGTCTTTTCACACAGCGCTATCTAGCCCAAAACTGAGCAGAGCTTGTACTATGGGAACCAGATAACTGGCAGATAACATATATATATATATATATATATATATATATATATATATATATATATATAATATATATTATTTATATATATATATATATATATATATATATATATATATATATATATTTAAGTACTAGCTGACCAATCCGCAACTTCGCACGCGTGGTTTGCCAAAAAAAGTAGCTTATGTGTTAACCCAGGTTATGATCTACTTACATACCAAATTTCATCGCAATCGGTTTAGCCGTTCCGGCGTGAAGAGTAACAAACATCCATACATATGTACAAACTTTCGTGTTTATAATATAAGGAGGATTTTTTTTTATTATTTTTATCGCTTAGTTGGTATCCTTCACAAAACACAACAGTGTCTACATTCGCGCAGAGCCTTTAATGGTAAATCTATTAATTTATTTTCGTTTGCAGTTCGAATACGAAAACTTGAGAGTTCTCAGGATTCCGGACAGATTAACTTTTCCAAGTATTTGCCAACTCTCAAAACGCTTAACTAGTTTGGGCCAATGTTTGCAAAGCGAGATTTGAAATCAACAGATTGGGCAAACAGCGCGACGCTTTGGACAAACTTTTTCTCGGTTTGTTGAATAGAAGCCATCAAGGCGGGAATGATATAGTTTGATTTTCTTTGCAATAAAAAACATTTTTCTTTCGTGTGATGATTTTTCTACATTTTCTCTATTTTGGAATATTAAGACGCTAAAGAGGATGTTTTTTTCAACCATAAACTTAATATTTTTGGTCCTATTGTGTACTTAACTTTTGGAACTATCATGGTTATGAACACTATTTATACTAAAAATGGGATATTTACCATGATTTGTGAGTATTTGAGTATCCTGATATTTCGGCGTAGTTGCATGCGCCATGATAGTTTACCCGTGATCATGGCGCATGCAACTGCGCCGAAATATCGAGATACTCAAATACTCACAAATCATGGTAAATATCCCGTTTTTAGTATAAATACTATTGTGTACTTATCTGTACCTCTACTGTCATCTCTCTAACCTCAAAGATTTACAAGAAGAAAAACTTTTTAAGGTTAAACTAGCCTTGATGTCCTCTATTTGTGCATTTGTACCTATGAGCAATAAAATATCTCAAAACTGATTTTTTATTTTCAAAAGCATTTTTACTTATTAGTTCTTAGTGGCTTGTAACTTTAAATGTTTTATGATAGGTATAAAAAAATGCACATAATTTAACCACGATTGACGACTGTGGTCGAATAGCTGGCTGAGACGCAGGAGGATGCGGGTTCGATTTGATTCCCACCACGGAAAAAATGTTTGCATTATCTACAGATATTTGTTCGACACGGGGTCTGGGTGGCCTTCTATAAACGAATGTATTTAGAAAAATAAAATGTGTAGGTTATATATAATTAACAATTATCTGGTTCCCTTAGGTGTGCTTAGTTTGAGGCTAAATAGCGCTATGTGAAATATCCAGCAGTGAAAGAAGGACTTATTCGAGGCGTGAGAGAAAAAACTAAATAAAATTCCATAAAATAATAATTTTTAACAAAACTATTAGTTAATATGAAAAATCAAAACAGAGGTGCTATGCGTCATATAAATATCAATAAGTATGTAAAATTTAAAAAAACTCATTTATAGTGTTTATTGAATGCTACGCGTTTATTGTGAATTATGGACGTGACTTTGGAATTATTTTCTACTAGAATAGCCAACCAATCCGCAGCTTCGCATGCGTAGTTTTTCAATATAAACTTTACCTGTTTTCTGCGCAGTTGGGTAAACCTATATTACTCAAGGATAATGTAGCACTCTAATGGTGAAAGAATTTTTGAAGTCCGACCTTTAGTTTTTGAGTTTATTTGTTACAAACATACAAATGGATCCTGAGACGCAGGAGGTAGCGGGTTCGATTCCCGCCGCGGAACAAATGTTTGCATGATCTACAGATATTTTTTTCGGGTCTGGATGTTTTTCTATATATTATAAGTATGTATTTACAAAAAAAATTTATATAAGTATTCTGTCAGTTATCTGGTTCCCATAATATAAGCTCTGCTTAGTTTGGGACTAGATAGCGCTGTGTGAAATGTCCAGCAATATTTATTATTTATTTATTTAAATGTTTCCTGTTTATAACATAAGTAGGTATAAATATAGAAAATTTTATGGCATCGTATTTTCGCTTCAGATATTCTTTCGCTTATATTCTCAACTTTATATATTGTACCTATATATTAATTACAAAGTAAATGATTATACTGGTAAAAATAATACTGGTTTTTAGATTTTTACATGATTCATTTTGGTGAAAGTGCGCAAGACCTTCATGACCGTATCCCTCCTTCCCCCTTCGATTACCGGACAAGCAGAGGTACCAAGAAGCACCACCCATACCTGGTCGGCATACCACCTTGCCGTACCAAACGATTTGCTTCAACTTTTCCGGTTAGCACAAGTAAGGAGCGGAACTCACTTCCGACGTATGTTTTTCCAAACCAGTATAATCTTGGAGTCTTCAAGCCCAGGGTAAATAGGCTATTTCTAGGCAAGCGTGCTCCACCTGCCATCACACCTTTACTTACCATCACGTGAAGTAGTTGGTCAAGCACTTGGCTATCATCATTAAAAAACCGGCCAAGTGCGAGTCGGACCGCGCAAGAAGTGTTCCGTACCATTATATATTCATTCATTCATTCATCTCAGCCCGTCTGCACCCACTGTTAGGTATAGGCCTCCTATTTATTACGCCATTCTTTCCGGTCCCATTATCTATAAAAATGGCAAAAAAATCATGTCTGTTGTATAGCAGCCCCACTTAAATATTTGTTTTCATCATCATCATATCAGCCGTAGGACGTCCACTGCTGGACAAAGGCCTCCCTCATTGATCTCCAGGAACTGCGGTTGGAAGCGGCCTGCATCCAACGCCGATACGCCGAACGCAAAATATTTGTTTTATTTTAATTAAATTATATATTTTGAGAGTGAATATATAACTTAATATTCTGTGAATATTTGAAATGTCTACCTGTTGCCGTTATCAATATCGAGCCAAAACGAGCAAAAAATCATGTTTGTTGTATGGGAGCCCCCTTAAATATTTATTTTATTGTGTTTTTAGAATTTCTTCTTATAGCGGCAACAGAAATAAATAATCTATGAATATTTCAACTGTCTAACTATCACGGTTCATGAGATACAGCCTGGTGACAGACAGACAGCAGCTTCTTAGGGTGGATTCGACCAAACAAGAAAAAGTTTTATTCTTAGAATAAATTGTCAGTTATTCGAGAGTAACTCTATTTTGCGTTTTACCAATTAAAAATCTAAGAACAACGGCCCTAATCGGGAATAGCTATTATACCACCGTTTCGCATGGAATAACCGACCTATTCCAAGAATATTTTAATGGCGTCCGAATGCCATATGTTTCTGTGCTGGTTTGTCATTGAACTCAAAGTACTTGGAAATAATTATTTTAACAAAACTAATGGAACGTTTAAGAAATCTGATTGAAGATACTGATAGTGACGAGGAAGTTACACTTAGACGTCCAAGGTGGTTAAAAGAAAGAACAGATTTATTTGATTATTACGATGATCATGATTTCGCGATCAGGTTTCGTTTGAGTAAAGAAGCAACTTTATCTCTTCTGACGTAAATTGAATATAACTTAGAATTCATTTCAGATAGGTAAGCGCCTGTGCATTAGTATTTAGTAGATACCTAAATACTTCTAAGTACCTGAGTATTATGTAGGTATTACCCGTGCGCGATAAGTTGGGACCTGAGCGCGGTGACGTCATATTGGCGTGTTTGTACCGCCCGCAAAAAAGCGAACATAACAAGCAGCCGCCCGCGGCTTCGTCTTTGTTTTTTTAACCTAATTTATTATGTTACTCAGGGAGGACGCTGCTTTTTATCTAATCTTTTTTACACTATTTGAATAAAATAAAAATACAATGTTTAAGTTTATACATTTATTTTATCTATTATTTACATTATCTTATCTTCGTCACTACTTAGTGGATTTATGCCTTCTAGAGGTTGTTCTTCGTCTTCAGTCTCACTATAATCACTTGACGAAGAGGTATCCGATAAATTTACAACATTTACTATAACAACAAAAACTACAACAACAAAACAATGACACAAACGAAAACTAAAAGAATTCCAGAGCGCGTCGTTACGTGACGTAGGCCATACGAGACTAAAAACCCTAGTAAAAAATAGTGATGTGAACGGTACAATACGGGCGCCATCGGGGAAGTGCAGGGGAAACGGTCGGGGAGTCGCATTCCTAGCAGGTCCCAAGTTATCGCGCACGAGTAAATACCTGCCAGTAATTCGAACCTTTAATATATACCTGCCTGTACCTACCAATAGATTATTACCTGCCTGTCCGGCATCAAATAGGATGGTTTATGGACGTTCCTTTTGCTATTCGCGTATAGTAATTCCAAGAGTAGTTATACTTCCGATAGCATGGTAAAATGACTTTTGACTTACTCGAGAATAAGAAAGTGGAATAGATCTAACCCTGGTATAGTTACTCGAGAGTAAATGCAAGTGTGGTAGAATCCACCCTTAGTAATAGAGTCCCGTTTTACCCTTTGGGTACGGAACCCTAAAATATATAAATATATGAAGCTATCTGAGATATCCCTTAATAAAAGCTAGCAAAAGATCAATGATAGATCTCGTGTTATATTAAGATTCTTAACTTCATCTCAAAGTAATCAAAGTTGCATACCAGATTCCATTCTAGTGGTGTACAGTATACTTAGTAGTTACTATTCGGCTTGCAGAAAAGTTAAGGCGGTTCCATTCTTATACCTACAATCTCACAAGTGCACATGCACTGGTTAATTCAATATTAGAAGTTATAAACATTTGCGAATCGAATTTATTACGTCTTATTATTGTCGACAAATCACAGGATCGATTTTTTTTTTGTAAATTGATTAATAGAATAGCCCATCCTATAACAAGTACTAATAACCAGTTGGTTCAATTCAAGTGTGGTTATTCTTAATATTGTCTTGTTATAATTTTTATGGCACAACCTGTATAGAATCAATTAAGCCAACTAAGGGATGCAATAAAGGATGATTTATGAGCGAAGCTATAATAGTTTTTAATTATATTTCGAGAGGGTACCTACTTACCTACCTACCTGATGTATAAAGGGTCACCATCATCATCATCATATCAGCTGTAGGACGTCCACTGCTGGACAAAGGCCTCCCTCATTGATCTCTAGGAACTGCGGTTGGAAGCGGGCTGCATCCAACGCCGACCTGCGGTTCTTACCAAGTTGTCTGCCCATCTTGTAGGTGGACGTCCTACGCTGCGCTAGCCGATCCGTGGCCTCTACTCGAGAACCTTCCGGCATAAAGGGTGCTAGGATATAAATAAACTATCGTATTGTACACGACCAAAGCAAGTTCTTATTATTATGAATATACTTGGTCAGGCATTATAACCATACAAAAATGAATGAATGAATGAATGAAAATTCTTTATTATACCTTACAAGCTAGACACAACAGATTTATAGAAAAAAAAACAAATAAAAGTAAGCATAATGGGCGGTCTTATCGCTTAACAAAAATGTATTGCCGTGATCCTTGACGGGTTAAATAAACTGTTTTGTTACGATGTTTGTTTTAAATTAATGTCGTACATACGACATTAATTTAAAACAAACATCCGGAATTTTATTAACTGATTTTAAAGGAGACTATAATATTGCTAGCTTGAATCTAGTATTCGATACATTTCTAATAAACAGTTTTTAACGTAAATCGGTGGCGTCTTTGCGACGATGCTGCTTAGTCAGTTAACAGGTACCTACTTACATGATGAGTGAATGGTTTGTTTACCTATTTTATACAGGCTGTTTCATTGATATTTTAGGACTTAAGGTTGTTTGAAAATTTAAAATTTTTATGACATAGAATTTTATGTTTGTGTTTTCATTGAATGTCTTACATAACAAAACAGGTTGTATAGAAAATTTACCAGACTCTGAACAAATAAAAAAAAACTGATTTCAATGAAATTTAGTGAGTATCTAAATTATAATCTGGACAAAGGCTACTTTTTATCCCATAAATCAGGTCCCGTAAGATAAAAATGGGGTGTCAAGTCTAGTTGCAACTAATAGTGTAATAGATACATAGTCGCGGGCAACAGCTAGTATATCTGTATATTATTGTCTGATAGCCTCTACTTTTTATGTTTTTTGGCGTTTTTAGTATTGGTGAAGGGTTTAGCGTCTAATAACCCCTTAATACATACTAGCTGAAACAGCTAAGCAGTAGTTAGTATAGCAGAATCCTTGCATTGTCTCACACCGCTTCTCGAGATTGGTTCCGAGTTCCAACTAACTTAGGGAACCCTTCCAATTTGGGACCGTGATGAAGTGGAATTTGAACAACGTTAGTTTGAGGAATACATATGGAATATATGTCTGACGACTTCTATGGTACAGTGGGCGATTAGCCGGCTAAGATGCAGGAGTTTGCGGGTTCGATTCCCGCTACGGGACAAATGTTTGTATGCTTTACATATATTTGTTCCTGGTTTGGGTATTTTTCTATATTAAAAGTAAGTATAAATAAATAAATAAATATTGCTGGACATTTCACACAGCGCTATCTAGCCCCAAACTAAGCATAGCTTGTACTATGGGAACCAGATAACTGATAGAATACTTATATACTTTTTTTTTGTAAATACATACTTATAATACATAGAGAAACCACCAGACCCGGAACAAATATCTGTAGATCATGCAAACATTTGTTCCGCAGCGGGAATCGAACCCGCTACCTCCTGCGTCTCAGCCGGCTATTCGCCCACTGCGCCACGGAGGTCGTCAACGAGTATGTATCTATCAGTTATCTGGTTACAATAGTTCAAACTATGTTTAGTTTGGGGATAGATAGCGCTGTGTAAAATGCCCAGTAAGTGCTATTTTTCTAAAAATCACTGTCACTCAATCAATAGTTAAATAAATAAAACTATTGATTGAGTGGTAGTGATTTCTAGAAAAAAAGTACTTTAACCAAAAACCCGACTGGAAAACGAACGAACAATAAGTAAACAAGCTTGCTGTTTTTGAGTATTTCAGGGGACTATAAATTTAATCAATTATATAGTTACATAGAGATCGTCTAATCTAAAATTTAACGCCTTTTACCGCGTTTAATTAAAGTAAACGCACAGCAAATCATTTCAAAGTGAGCCTTGTGATTACTGTAAACAAAAACATTTCGCTTTGCCGTAATGAAGTAGAGGGACAGGTTTAGATCAGACTTTCTCTACATACATCACCCTCTTTCTTCGCAGTCGGGTAAAATTTAGATATAAAACATTAAACTCAGAAACTTATTAATAAACAAGCAGACCTGTCCTGGCTTCGCAAGTATTATTATAAAAAAAAATAATAGCTTACAGTACTTAAAAATAGTGTTGTTTTCAGTAGTGAAAGAATTTTCAAAATCGGGTTATTCGTTCCGGAGATTAGTCATTATATACAAACGACATAAAATTATATTTTGTATAAAAATCCGTGGAAAGTCAGTCTAGGTCAGACAGTATTTTTGAAGTAAAGCTTCTTAACGAACGCTTGACTTGGGGAGTAAGCTGGTGAATGCGTTATGAAAAGTGCGAACGGAAGTTGAGAGGGAGATATAAGTTAGTGAAGATAGAATGAGAGAGAGTTTCGTTTCGTTTATTTTTAAACATAGACTGATCGACTAACAGACGTGTGGACAATTTTGTAATTGAACTATTTTATAAATTAATATTTAGAAAAAAAGATTTTACTTCAGTGGTGTGGTCGCAGACTCGTTTTTTATATACTCGTATATACATAGAGCTGAAACAAGCTTATGGCCCACCTGATGTTAAGTGGTAACCATTGCCTATAACAAAGAATTGCCTCGTAGGTTACGCCTTGCGCCCATCAACTTGAGACATACAGGTGTAAAGTCTCATGTGCCTGTAATTTCACTAGCAACCATACCCTTCAAACCGAAACACAGCAATGCTGCTTGGCGGCAGAAATAGTTATGGTGGTACTTCTTACCCGGGCGAGCCCTTTATGGTACTTCTTACCCGGGCTAGCCCTTTAAGGAACTCCTACTTTTCTCTTCTAGTCTATGTATATTTTCTCAACCCCAAAAACCAAGCAATCTCGAATTCCGAGACTCCAATTTCCATATGCGTAAGTCGGACCATTTATTTGCTAAATCATTAGGGCGGGTCCGTGAGAGGGTGATTTCAAACCCGGAACATTTGGTAGGGTTATGTACGAAATGACGTGGGATTTTATGCGTCATGTCGTACGTGATTTGTGAAAACGGTTTACCTTAGACCGAGGTTTATAGTAAAGAAACCGAGTTAACTGACATTGCCAAGATTATAAGCAAGCTGGAGTGGTTGTGGGCGGGGCATATATCTCAAAGAACTGTTCTCACTTCTGGAACGGTGCACCGAAATACCAACTGCAGCCCCTAGACTCCTTGCAACGCAGATCTGTTCGTATCTATAAGAATCTGGAGTCGCTGAGTTTGCGCCGTGACATTGGAGCGCTCAGAGTTTTCTATAAAATATATAACGGTGAATGTACTAAAGAGCTGTTCAATTTAATCCCTGCTTCTCACTACTACCATCGAACCTCCCGCAACCTGCAACGAACTTTATTGTAGATGCGTGGAAGTCTCACACGGTGCGTTTCACCCGCTCGTTTATTCCACGCACCTGCAACATGTAGAATGACCTTCCTTCAGAGGTTTTTCCCGGTGGGCTTCAAAATAAACACCTTCAAGAGAGGTGTAAAGAAACAAAGACCTACGTCTGACAGACGTAGGTCAGTGGTAAAGGGTTAAGTACTAGGCAACGCGACTGCAGTACCACGAGTGCTGCAGGAGTTTATAGGCGGCGCTGACCACTTAACATCAGGAGGCCTGTCAGCTTGTGTGTCATACAAGTTTAATATAAAAAAAACTGACGGCCGTTGGGGCAGAAAGTTTCTGGAGTGGAGACCACACACTGAAAAGCGCAGCGTAGCGACAATCCTACTAGATGGAACGATAACTTGATAGATGTCTGAAACAAATGTTATTTATTTAATACTAGCTTCTGTCCGCGGCTTCGCATTCACGGTTGCCAATAAAAAAGTAACCTATTTTTTATTTTATTTTTTATTTTTATTGATGATAAACAAACGCTTGGCCACTACCTCACTTGGTGGTAAGTGATGGTGTGATCGAAGATGGGGCACGCATACCTAGAAAGAATCTATTCAATCTGGACTTAAAGATTCCGAGATTATACAGGTTCGAAACTACAACAATATAAAAAATGGCAATAAAATAAAATAAATTAGGTAATTCTTACATTTTAAATATTCCGCATTGGTGAAAAGCATTTGGATGATAACCATTTATTAATTCGGCGTTTGTGTACAGTCAGAGGTAAATCGTTTATTTAAATTAAATATTTGTCTGTATTGTATTGATTAAATATCACTGTCATGCAATGAGCGTTACTGCAAAAAATGTCGATTTGTGCTTTGGAAGAAAAATTATATTCTTATGTCTAGTGTATCTGGCTAGCACTGCTGGTAAAATAACTAGGAAACTGTTTTACAAACACGTATTTCTCTGATGTACATGCACGGCAAAGGTAGTAGTACTCTTGATTTTAAACAGAGGCTTACAGCTGTCTAAGGACTGTAATAATGATTGAAATAAATCACGAAAGTTTCTAAATAAAATCTAATCTCATGTACACGCTTCCACTAATATTATGATAATACTACCCACATTAAAAGTCTGACAGTTTTCTCATGTGCTTACTCCAAATATCACGCACGTAAACTGTCCAACATACCAAAACAAACCAACTTACACTGAAACTGCAAAACTCGCGATTTTCGTCTTTATAATCAAGATAATGAAGTCCGTTTTAAATTTGTTGGCTTTCAACAGCTGTAGAGATAAAATGGTAGTGTCTACGTAAATGTTTCATTCATTCATTCTGGATGAGACTTGCTCAGACCGGTTCAGTCGTTGAGCTGAGCTGACGTTTCGGCAGTTTCAACTTTCGCGCGAAAACTTCGATTAGATTTCGAAAGTTTTTGGTTTTGTAAGGATTTTCGGTGTGAGAGTTTTCAACAGTTTGTGATTTTGGATTGTGATGGAATCTTCGAGTGAATTTCGTTGAAAAGGTAAGGAATCATTTTGTTTAGGAAATAAATGGTTTCATTTGTTATTTTGCTAAGGGAAAAACTTTTAATAGCTTTCTGGGAAATTACATTCTGAGGAATAAATTGTTCATGAATAGATTTTATTTGATGTTAATACAGATATTCAATGCTATAGATACGTTACTTTTTCTAAAAAAATATATAACCTTATACACTTTGTTAAGCAATACATATTTCGTCGAAAATGTTTATCACTGAACTATTTTTTTTTATTAATTATAAATAGATTTATCATTAGAAAGAATACACAATTATATACATGTTTAAATATTTTGAGATAAAAATCTTAAAGTGGCAATTTTTATACCCGTGTCCCACATGTGTTTTTGACCGACTTAAAAAAAAGATTCTCAATTCGTAAGAGTTTTTTTTATGTATGTTCAGTGATACTTATTTATCACGTAGCCAAATGATTCTTTTTTTGTTAGAAGTGGGGTACCTCGGGATATTCCCATATTACATTTCATCATTTAATATATACATACATATTACATACATATTGCTGGACATTTCACACAGCGTTATCTAGTCCTAAACTAAGCAGAGCTTGTATTATGGGAACCAGATAACTGATAGAATACGTATATACATTTTTTTTGTAAATACATACTTTTAATATATAGAGAAACAACCAGACCCGGAACAAATATCTGTAAATCATGCAAACATTGGTTCCGCGGCGGGAATCGAACCCGCTAACTCCTGCGTCTCAGCCGACTATTCGCCCACTGCGCCACGGAGGTCGTCATATACATCATTAGATCACTGTTATAAGCTCGTGTACAGTTTTACCCACAAGACACATATAACCCTCACAAACACCCACCCACTACCACTACCACAAACTCATACACCTTCGAACCCTCACACACGCAGACCCCTGCATAGACAAAACTACACACATCAACACCCTTACTCACACACACCCACTCCCTAAAACATTCACACGCACAGTCATACTTACACAAAAAAACCGAGTTACCATGGCTTAGCATGTAAATTTATTTATGTTTCTATGTATATTTTCTTTTTAAATCAAATTTTGTAAATGGGTTTATTGTATACCTATAATCAGGAACGTCATACACATTAGGCAGGAACAGGCAGTAAAATTGACGTTTCAAAGTGATCCTTGTAATTTTAATGAATGGAACGATGTATATATAGATTTTGTCTTTTTGTGTGTACGTGTACGTAACTTCCAAAAGGTTTGGCGAAATTCAATGCATATTTATCAAAATTTTGTTCGCGGGATGATTCCTAGTTAGATTTAGATGAGACTTACCTGTATGGCTTTGAGTGACGGGAGCATGCAACGTCTTGTATGCCAAGTCTTAATGGACTTAACCAGTGAGGTAATGACGACCTCCATGTCGCAGTGGGCGAACAGCCGTCTGAGACGCAGGAGGTTGCGGCTTCAATTTCCATAGCAGACAAAATTTGTAATTTATTTATTTCAGTGAACTTTTTACATGTAAGCCAGGAAAGAAATGCAAAAAATAGGGCTGGTTGTTCTTTTTATTTGTCCTTATATACCTATATACTAATATTTTAAAGACGTTAAATTTGCATAGCCAAATCACGGTAAGCTACTTTGAGACTTTTTATGAGGTCCATAGTAAGAGTCCTCGTTTCTGTGCCATCACAGTAATATTATAAATAAGTCAATTCAGAGGCATTTAGATGGCTTGAAAACTCTCGACACCAGAGCTTGGCCACTTAGCTCATACAAAGAAGAAGAAGAATAATAAAGATGTGAAAGTTTGGATGTTTGTTTATTTTTTTGTATAGGTCACTTATCGGGAAGTGTCTTGTCAATAGTAGGGTATTTAGTTCCTAGACCAGGATGCAGAGAAATGCAAAAACCTTCTGGATTTATAGAAGCACTATTTTTTTTGTCAGTTAATTTACGTGAACTATTTTATAACAAAGGCTGGAGGCGACTGGCGGGACGGCGGACGAAAGACGCCACGTTGGGCCAAAATACAGACCTGCACAAAACTCAGTCACAGTATATACTGAAGTAGCCCTTGCCCCCACAACTTGTTTGTTTGTTACTCAATCACGTCGAAACGGCTGAACCGATTTCCATGAAGTTTGGTATTTACATAGATTATAACCTGGATTACCACATAGGCTGCTTTTTATCTCACAAATCAGGTCTCATGGAATAAAAATGGGGTGTCAAGTCAAGTTGCAACAGCGAGTTTAGCTGTATTTCTAGGTTACCTACACATTTAGTAGTGTAACGCGTACAAAGTCGCAGGAAATAGCTAGTATATCATAACTGGTAACACACACTGATCAAAGACTTTCGAGGACTGACCTCATTCTTAAGTTAGACCTGTTTAAATGGACTGTTTATCCTAGGTATTGTAATTTGCGTTTCCTGAAATAAAATGGTTTAATATTATTATAAAGATACTTGTAGTACCTCTTTTTGCGTCGAGGGGTAATGAACCATGTTTAATCTTGAAGTATATAACCAGAAGTTTAATATCTATGCTAATAAACTATTCTGCTATAAACTTAGACATAAACCAGGAGAGCTTAAAATTAATTTACTTTTCACTTTATTTTATGATGCTTTAATAGGTTCTGTAATTTAAGTTAGTATAGCGAATCTTGAATTTAATTTATAGACTACTAGCTTCCGCCAGTGGCTTCACACGCGTTGTTTGTCAACAAAAAGTAGGCTATATTTTAAAACCATCTCAAAAATTGTCAAGCCTAGACAGGACTTGAACCCGCAACCATCTTCTTGATACGAGGATGCTCTAACCAATTGTGCTAAATATGCCGGACCATATTTGTCTCCATGCGCAAATATTTACATTAAGTACTATAAAAAAATGGCACTCCAGGAGTGCCGACAGAAGTGAAAACTTGAATAAAAGCAGACTACACTACAGATACTAATATACAGAGGTGTGAGTAACAGTCAGTGTCAGTAGTCAGTGTCAGGTGTCGGTTACAGTGTCGCGAGTTCAATTGTTTTTTGTTCCTTCTCAAAAGATGCTCAACGCGCATAAAGAAGTTTTCACTTTAATAAAGAGACTACGACTATATTTACCTATGTATGTAAATAGGTAGTTGGGATGGGCTTCGCACCCAAGAAGTTCTATTAGTACTTGGGTAAGTAGCTAAGTAGGCAGCCTACCAACCCAGACAATGACAATGAAGTTTGCTGCGAAGAATTTTTAAAATTGCACTGTTTTGATTGATTGTCGCAGCAGAGCTATGTTTCGTATCTTTGTTTGTAAGTATATTACACTAATATTATAAATGCGAAAGTGTGTATGTTTGTTTGTTACTCTTGTTACTTTATTTAGATGATCGAGACGCTTGGGATTGAAATCGTTTCAACTCGTTCAAAATGTTACAATTTAGAAATAATTTATTTTCTGTATTGATAAATATTCTAAAAGGATCATTAAAAAAACAACCAGCATTGTTGCCTTTCTTAGGTTGGACGCGAATGAACAGGTAGTAAAATTAACGTTTCAAAGTAATCCTTGTGATAATAATGAATAAAAAATGTTGACGTTGACTTTGACTCAATCGCGTCGCAACGGCTTAACCAATTTTGATGAAATTTGGTGTGAACGCAGATTATAACTTGGATTAGCACATAGGCTACTTTTTTGACAAATTATGACAACTTTTTTGATGGCGGAAGCTAGTGCATTACAAAGTACAGCTAAGTGGCAAAACGTGGTCTCTCACTTTAGGCCTTATAAGAAGGTTAAAGGGCGCTCAGCGTGCTATGAAGAGGCTATGCTTGTTATTTATGTATGACATATAAAGTAGAGATTCGCAGTCAGAATAAAACCACAAACCACTTTATTTTTATTTTACTTTTGCCTACTTCAATTTAACTTAAGCTACATTACAATACAGGCTTGCGTAGTGTGAAGGCCGCTGCTTAATTGTGATCGTAGGTAGTGCCTTCTGCCTCAAACTGTATTAAATGTATATTGCTATGATACCAGGCATCTTAGGTAAATTACAAAAATTATCTTCATGTTACCGAATCTTATTTGTACGTTTTTGGCTGTAAATAAATATTTTTTATTTTCATTTTAATTTTTATTAACCTAAATTTATTCAATTTAATACTTTTATTATATAATATTGATATTTATTTATCAATATCGATATTTATTTTGATTATATACTTAATCAGAATAACTCAATTAACGGAAGAGCGAGACCCTCTAACACATGTATTTTATACTTAAAAGAGGGTTCCAAACCCATGAAATATATACTAATTAAGTTAAGTAAAATAAATATATTTGCTTTGATTTATTATACCTACCTACCATATCTGTAACCAAGGGGATTAGCAAACTGAAGTTGCAGTTGGCGGAACACTTAGCATAAAGCACAATTATATCAGATAGTCTTAAGCTATGTGCCACAACGGGTAGGAAGGTTCTCGAGTTTAGACCACGACCTTTTCGACTCTCAATTTCGGCTCCTACATTGAGTCGAAAGCCCAGTTGGCTGCTAAAAAGCTTGGTATACTTGCAAAGGTGAGACACTACTTCACACCGGGACAGTTGCTCAACTTATACCAAGCACAAGTCCGATCGTGTTTGGAGTACTGTTTTCACCTCTGGGACGGATCAGCGGAGTACCAACTTGAAGCTCTGGAATCAATTGAGAGAAGAGCCAAGAAACTCATAGTTTCTCATAACTCATAGTAATGATGAGCTAATTGAAGCTCAGCCTGGAGCATCGACGAAAAGTTGCTAGCCTCTCGGTTTTTTATCGAGTACATTTCGGGGAGTGCGTGGCGGATTTTTTTAACCTAATCCCACCATCTCCATTCTATCAACGGACAACCAGACGCTCTGCTGTGCGCTACCGCTATATGGTAGAAATATCTCCTATTCGCATAAAGTGGTTCTCTTCGACCTTTATTATGCGCACCGCCAAAGAGTGAAACGCCTTGAGTCTGTGTTTCCTGATAGCTACAACCGTAACCTTACGATCTTTAAGTCGCGAGTGAATAGGTTTCTTTTAGGCAAGCGTGTTCCATCGTAGACTGCATCATCGCTTACCATCAGGCAAGATCGTGGTCAAACCCTAGCCTATATTGTATAAAAAAAACCTGGAAAGTGCAGCGTAGGAAGCCCTCTACTAGATGGACAAACGATCTGATAAGGGTTGCTCGTAGCCGTTGGGTACAGCCTGCACACGATCTATTGCTCTGGACTCTTAGGGAGGCCTACGTTCATCAGTAGACGTCATATAGCTGATATGATGATAATGATGACCACAATGTATATTTATAGTTGTTATAATTACTTATTAATTCCCTGTATTATTCTACGCGATACAGTAAGCAGAAATCAGTGTACGCGTATAACTAGAAACAGATATTCCAAGAACTAATCAAACAGGTCCAACTCAATCACAATAGAATAGGGAAGGAGCTTTATCCATTAATACGTAATGTTCTCTCAATTCTACTAAAGATACGCAGTATTGAGAGAACACACAAGGTCGCAATAAAAACGACATGTGTAATGGGCCTTACGATGATAAGGTATTGCCTGTTTAGTTTTATTTAGTGTTTTAATGTTTCATTGTGGTAATTATAATAAAGAGTTATCTTATGTTATCTATATTACGAGTATCTATATATAGGTATATCTATATTATGCTATATCCAATCTATCTTTCGAGGAAACTGAGGAGTTACTAACCGTAATACAGTAAGAATTTACAGGTTGTAGGTACATAAATTCATACCCGCCATGCTTGCACTTAGTTTTTTTAGTTATTTTTTCAGTATGTAAATAGATTCTAAGTTTTGTTAATTTGAGTATTCATAACCTAGTCCAGCTATTTTCGCCTGGGACACAGTTTTTCCTAGTTCAGGCAATGTATAAAATGTTACCTATAAGTAGATATTAGTCCCTAATGTTAATCTAAGCAATATTAAAAATGAATATAGATTTATTTATTTATTTGTCTTATCTTACACCCGTCACCAATTTCGTTGCACAAGTCCTGTGTGGGAAAAGTTTATTAAAATTTTTAGGCTTGCGCAGGCGTCTGTGGGAAGAATTAGTTGGCGTGTATCGGCTTCATGTAAAAATACTGAAATTAAACCCCTTTGTACTCGTACTCCCACCATGAAAGCGTCGAGATTCATCACAATGTTTTTTCCACTCATTGAAGCCGGTGAAGCGTATACCTATAGGGTGTTTGATAATATACGCACAAAAATGAAAGGGGTAATTTTGATAAGCATAATAAATAAATTTGTGAAATGTTTACCATAGAAATGTGAAATTTATTTTTGGCATGTAAAGACAAACACGTTATTAAACTTACGTTGCATAATGCATAATGCTTGCCATCTAACCACAGATACTGTATTGGTGACGTCTCGTGATATCTTTTGTACCTTTCTAACCCAAAACCCGCAGCTATTTCCGAAAGAGATATCAAATCGGCATTTAATTTGGATGTCGATTTCAAAAGTAGGCAGTAAGTTTTATATCGATTTAATCATCTATACTTAGTTGATTTTTTTAAGATTTGATAATATATCTAATAGTTTTTTTTTTATCGACAAATATTTTTTATATGTTTTGAGAAACCGTCACTTGAATATCGTCAGTATATTACCAAACATCCTGTATAAACTTTTGAGTAGGTACCATTATTGTAGGCTGAGTAGGCTTCTGCCCACGTAAGTGTACTGCCAAGTAGTGTGCTAATAAAAATAAGCTTATTTTTCCATCCAGGGTGCTGACCATAATCTTTTAAAAACCCTCATGTTTCAGGAGCGTTTTGTTTCAAGCTTGTAGCAACATTACTTCGATTTGAACCACAAAACTTTTAAACATTACTGTTATAATCCTAATAATGTTGTGTATTTAGTGTTTTCTAATGACTACATCACGTTCAGTATAAAACCTGGCGAAAATCAACACGATTTACTTACTTTATAGGATAATTTTAGGGCTATTTGAGGTCTAATGAACGATTTATGGTGACGTCACCAAAACTGCTTCGCCTTTACATTAATAACGTAAGTTTACTAATTGAGGGGCATGGTACGAAATGTCAGTATAATATTATTTTAATATTGTTTTGAGAGATTGAGGTTGGCCCTATGATTATAATCTAATTAATCACAAAATTTAATTAAATTTATTTAGCCGTTACGACATGACTAAGTAACAACATAAAACGTGAACATAAAACTTTAAATAGTGTGACCCAAACACATTTTAGAACACTTCTTTAAATACATCTATGTATATATATATATATAGAATATATACATAGATATGTAGTATATATACATACATAAATATGTATGTATGGAATACTTTGTATCTCGTTTTATGCTTATTGCGCGCAAGGAAAAGTGTAATATTTGGCATAGTTAAAGGTTATATTGAAAAAAAGGGAAAAATTAAAAAATACGGTCTTCTATCACTGAGATATGGCAACTGGTTATTATAAAACCGAGAAAATAGCAAATCATAAAGTCGTCTTGATCTCAAAAGATAAGCCCACAACATGAAATAGTGCAGTTTATTTTCCAGTCGTGCTAGACATCTCCTCGGCCATCTGCCAGTGTGTCAGTTCGGTTCTTGTACACGGAGCTAATTCATTGCTTTACCGCAGTTATTTACAAGAAATATTCCTTTTTAAGTTGAATTACAAAGTTTATTTAAGTAAAATGATATTTGTACAATATACTATTCAGAAACGTGGTCACTACAAAAAGTGAAGTTTAACAATATTTTAAAAACTTCTTTTTGCGTCGTTTTCAAAACTGTCAGCTATAGTGTGACCATTAGTGCTGTGCACTCCCTGCGGTATGCGCGGCGAGGTGGGAGGCAAAGAAAAAACTGCATGAGTTCACATGAGATCAATACATGTCGGACATATCTTACAATATCAGTTTGCATTTCTAAGGCAAGACTTGTGGCGGGACGATGGTCGGAGGCTATGTATCTGTAATATATTATACTTACTTAGTTGATTAAAATGTAACTGAAATATACTCATATTTTATTAAAAATATGCAGGTGATAAATAAGAACTAAACTTATAATTCAAAGGACTTGTTTTATTGAACATTTTTTATGTTTACAAACAATTATATATTCTAACGAAAGTTATTCTGACATAGATTCTGTTTCAACTTCATCTTCCATTTCATATCACGAGATAACGCACGACCCATCTTTGAATATTTATCTCATGTGCGTCTGACATAGACAGTCCGATACAAACAACACTACCTGCCGCCACGAGCGTTGACGGCGAACTGACAGAGCGCAGCAGCCGATTCTCCCCCCCGTCTCGCCGCGCGCATACCTCAGGGAGTGCACAGCACTAATGGTCACACTATAAGGACCACACAAAATAAAGCGATGCCACAGACAGATCGATACACAAAAAAACATACAGACAGACAGTAGGCGTCAAACTGACACCCCTCTTTTTGAGGCTTAAAAAAATATGAAACAATTGTGTTTTTCGTCGGCAAAATCAATTCTATCCCCACCATATCGTAAAATCAATTTTTCCATTCCCGAAAGCGATGATACCATACGTTTATAGAGCACCCCTATCGTGGTAGGATGTTACGTAATTTACCTGCGTATTTCCGGTTACGGGAGAAAGTGTGTATATGAGGAAATGTAACAATAGCTGTAAAATATTTTTATGATAAATATTGACATTATATTAGAGTTTCGGTTGCATTGTTACTTTTTATTAAAAAAAAGTTTTTTTTTATGTTAAAAACTATGTTTTTAAAACAAGCTTTTATAAAATTTATAATTAGAACCGCGAGCAGATTTAAATGAGACCAAACACTAATTTAGTCGCTTTATTACAGAGTACCCATGGCTACCTTTCGGTTCCATCATCAGACCCTGGATATCGGGGACCAGAGTACTTATTAAAACGAATGAAACAACCTCAAACTCAATGAGGTTGTGTCGTTTTATTACAGAGTTCTCATGGTAACTTTCCGGCTTCATCATTAGATCAGCTCCTTGTAGTAATAATATTGCATTGGCATTAAATTTACATATGCATGCAAAATTTCAGATCAACAGGAAACCGGAAAGTGGGTCATAATAAACCTGCAAGATTTAAATACGGGCAGATATCGGAACTAAATAAAAGCTTGTAAAATAGATTATCGTTTCATTTTTTTTAACTGTATATTTTTGTTTTACTGTACAGATTTTCGTTCGACCACAATCTCACCAGGTAAGCGATGATGTGGTCTAAGATGAAGCACATAGATCTAGAAGAAACCTATTCACTCTTACCTTCAAAGGCCCGGATTATATTATTTAGGAAAAACCGAGGACGGCAAAGTGTTCCATACCTTAGCTGTGCGCATCAAGAACCTAGAACCAAAACGGTGTGTGCGAATGGGTGGTATATAATCGTAAACTAGGTACGGATGGTACTGAGCCGTGCGCCTGCTTGTCCTTTGATGGAAAGGAGATGGCGGAATCAGATCGTTAAACTCTTAGGCACATTCCCAGAAATGTATTCTGTAAAAGATCGATAGGCTTGCAACTTTATTTTTTATCGTTACAGGAATTTGGCCGAATGTCTAAGAACCCAGATCCATGCACAAACAATAATTAACTTGTGACATATTGTTTTAAAATACAACTAAAGCAAAAAGAGCGTTTTACTAAGTTTATAGTGAACCTTATTGAAGTCACAACAATGTCTTAGCCATTACGTAGCACCGTAGAACCAGCATAGCATTTTCGTAGCCTATTGCTACGAAAATGCTACACTGGTTCTACGGTGCTACGAAAAGGCTACGAGATTGTTTCAAACTGTGACAGGGCTACAGCGCTGTTTTGAAAATTCAATTTTACATTATTGAGGAATTAATTAATAAATCAAAAAAGACATTATTATTTTATTGAATTTGCAACAATAATAAGACTTAAGTAGTTAGAAATTAATATAAATACAAATTGCTGGACATCTCACACAGCGCCATCTAGCCCCAAACTAAGCAAAGCTTGTACAATGAGAACCAGATGATTCATATAATACCTTATATACTTTTTTTGTTAATACATTCTTATCTACATAACAAATTCGGATTAGTTGCACCATTTATAACTCAAGAACGGCGGAACTAATTTCTATGAAATTTGGTATATAGATTAAGATTGGGATTAAAACAAAGGCTACTTTTATCCGACTGCGCAGAAGGAGGGTAATGTTTTTGTTGGCAAACCGCGCGCGTGAAGCCATGAGGGGGTCAGCTAGTAATATATAAAGAAACAAACAAACCCAACAGTGATGGGAACCGAACCCGCAACCTCCTGTGTTGTCCGGGGTTGTCAATGTATATGTTATCATACAAGCTTAGACATTTCTTCTGTTCAGTTATCTAGCGAATATCCAATGAACGTTTGTATAGGAATCGAACAACCTTAATATTGTTACGCCGAGGCTGTTACAGAATAAGTAATAGTAAATCGATAGTCGGCTTCGCGGAGTTATACCTACTGGGTCATAGGATAGGTAATACTTGGTGTGGAATATACCTATATGCTACGTTTTTACCTACAGTTGCACAGAATAAGAAATAGTAGCCATTCGAAATACCTACACTTTTCTAGTTAACAGTGGAACCATCCAAAACGTTCGATAGAGATGTACTAGGCGCGGTATAAATAGCGCGTAGAGGAGTCGCCCAAAGGAGTCAGACTTAATTAGGCGATAGGCGTGCGAATATTTCGATGACTTTTAGTGGTTTATTGTGTAACAGTGGTGTGATTTAGTGTGTTGTGATTACCAGTAATTAGGATCGTGTATTTATCAATTTAGTGTTGAATAATAGTTATTTTGGTTAGAATCATTTTAATTATTTTATCCCGAACCCCTTAGCTCGTAACAATAAGTTTCCGGCTATTGTAGCTAAGTTAAAGCTGGCTTGTAACACAGAAAAGAAACAAAAAAACTGTCTCGCTGTAAACATAAAACTAAAAAAGTTATTTAGACTCACTGAAAACGCTAATACCAGGGTAAACACTTATTACTAGCTGATCCCCCTGACTCAGATAATTTAATAAATAAATATTGCTGGACTATTCACTCAGCACTATCTAGCCCCAAACTAAGCAGAGCTTGTACTATGGGAACCTGATATTGATAGAATAATTACTCGTATATACATTTTTGTTTTGTAAATACATACTCATAACATAAAGAAAAACATCCAGACCCGGAACAAATATCTGTAGATCATGCAAACATTTGTTACGTGGCGGGAATTGAACCCGCTACCTCCTGCGTCTCAGCCGGCTACTCGCCCACTGCACCATGGAGGTAATCAAAACCTTTGCAACGATGCCGCTTACTTCTCAGTAAGCGCTACTTTCAAGGATAATGATTATAATTTGTTTACCTATTTGATACAGGCTGTTTCATTGATATTTTAGGACTTGATATTAAAGCTGTTTAAAAATGGTAAATGTTCGATAGTTATGATTTTGAAAATACCTATTTTACAAGACTTTGTATATACAGTGTATCATCATCATCATGATCTCAGCCTGTCTGCATTCACTGTTGGGTGTATACTTCCTCTTTATTACGCCATTCTTTCCGGTCCCTTGTGAGTCTCATCCACTGGCACCCAGCTACGCTATCAATGTCATTCGGCCATCAAGCGGGTGGCCTGTCTCTTGGTCTACGAGCATCCCTTTGCCACCATTCTGTAATCACCTTTGTCCAACGCCCGGCATCCCTCCTAGCCAAGTGTCCAGCCCATCTCCACTTCAGCAGTGCGATCCTCATACCCACGTCCACTACCTTTGTGCGACGTCAGACTTCTACATTGGGTATGTGGTCCAAAAGTGATATGCCGATTATAAAAAGTGCAAACTTCAATATTTTTAAAATAGAATAGGATAGATTAATTATTTATTTAGTACACACAAAATGACATATAAAACAATTTTAAGGAACAGTAGATACAATTGAATCCAAAACAGTTCGACACATGTGTCTGCGTACCAAGATAGCGTTCAGCTCAGCATAATGTTAAGCACCCAACGCTGATTGTCAGCTGAAACCAGAAGCGAAGGTACCAGTTTATCACGTACCGTCTTATCGGTGCTTCAACCGACAATGTGATAAATCCCGTATTTATAATAATGATTGTAATAAATCACGAGAGTTTTCTAAGTAAAAAGTACATATTGATCTTCACACTATTAGTTTAAAGGCGAAAGTTTGTTTGTTTATTTATTTGTTTGTTTGTTATTCAATTACATCGCAACGGCAAAACCGATGTCGATTAAATTTAGTATGTACGTAGATTATGGCCTGAATTATCACATAGGCTACTTTTTATCCCATATATCAGGTCCCAGGGGATAAAAATGGGGTGTCAAGTCAAGTTGCAATTATTTCCTACACGTTTAGTAGTGTAATGCATATGAAATTGCGGGCAACAGCTAAGATAAAAATATTATACTTTCCTTGTATTTGCTGTTGGTTAAATAACTCAACCCCACACAATACAAGAAAAAAGTAAGAACTAAAATATGTACTTAACAGAAACATCAATTGAAACTCTCGTTGAAAACAATAAGAAACCGAGTGAAAAAGAAAGTTTTTTTTCTTATTGACCCACATTTTGTGAACAAAACGTTAGGGTCTTTTTACGCGGGCAATTTTCAGGCTTTTTTTGCCTGTTAATACAGTTGAGCAAGTTAAGCAACATAAAAGTGGGTCCACACTGAAGTTAGTTTTGCGAATTAACATTGCGCAACACGAGAACACTATCTAACAACTATTTATTGCTAATTGTCTATAAAGATATAGTGTACAGTATTGAAAGTCTCTTAATGTTCACTTTAAAGCACTGCCCTATTAATTCGTACCTCAATACCTTATGTAACAACTTTTGAAATACAGCGTCTTAATCCTGTTGTCCATTCTGTAGAAATCCAACGTTTTTGCTTTACTTGAAGGGGTTGACGGATAAAATTGGAAATGTGTTGAAGAGGTTTTCAATCAAGTCGGTCTTCACTTCTCTCTCAAAGATGGCCAAGCATTTACGGACTCCAAAGGATGTTATACCTCTGCAGATGCCTGATGTTTATAATATAGACTGTAGCTGTGGCCGCTCTTACATCGGGCAAACCAAACGTATCATAGCCGAGCGTGTCAAAGAGCATTTCGCAGCTGTCAAAAATCCCCAGGTAAACCCGTCAGCGATAGTAAAGCATCTGGTAGACTCGGAACCGAACCGGAAATTTTCAAATTTCAATCGGGAAGATGGCTATAGACTCTTACCGTCCTGGAACCCGGTGATTGCTAGGTGAGCGCGTCGTGATCGGTCGTCTCAGTGCGTAGATACGGTTAGTGTAGTGTGTCGTAATATGAACAAGGACATTTATAATTCTGAAGACTAAGTGAGGGTAGTTTCTGCAGATACCCACACTTCTCGACGGTAGCTCCAAGTACTCCAGTCAATCTGAGACCACGACTGTTGCAACAAAGCTGAAACGTCGGGATAACAAATAAAAAAGGTACATACGAGATAAATACCCGTTTTAATCAGTAATTAATATGTACATTTATCGCGAAAGTTTGAAAAATACTGTAATGTTATCCATGGTTGCTCGCTAACATTTGTAAACGTTGCTACATAAAATGTAACTTCGGTGTGGACATTAAACCTTTTTTGTTTCCTTATTCTTTTATTTGAATTTAATAAAGATAGTTTATAGAATTATCTTGGTGTCTGGGTGAAAGGCGGAACCGTTCCAGTGTCTAGGTCATGATGACAGATGTAGTAGACTTTTCATCCACTGAGTCTTAGCGTTACGTCGCTGGACACTAGCCACTCGCCACAGCCACAAAATGCCGCCACCGAGATGACGTGCGAACTCGCCGCACATGGTTGACGCTGGTTGCACGCTGCGAGACGCCACTTTTCGCTTCGTGTAGCCGCCACCAAACGAAAGTGAAAGAAACATTCTTAAAAGTTGCGCACTTCCACTGCTAAGTGGCCGCTTTCAACTTCATGCGTAGAACGTGACTCATGTGTGGGGCTTAAGCTCAATTGCCATGGAACGGAATGGTACCGAATTTTGGTAATGAAATTATAAATATCACATCCAAAAATTGATTGGAAGAAATCTCTTCAAAGCGATAAGACCGCCCATAGTACTATTTGATTTGTGTCTTCTATTCTGTTTGTAATTAAAATACTACCCCACACATGAGTTTTTAAATGATAAAAAAGTATGGTATCTGCTGATTCCTACGCATCAATCTGTGACCTCCTTTATTGGCAAAGCCCCTGTACAGCTGCAACCACTTGACATGTTATAGTTTTAAGTTTAGATTTATTTTATGACAAGGCCTCTTTACAGCCGCTTTAATAAACTAATTTTATTTTATTTCATTATTTAAATGTTTTTTTGACAAAGCCAGTATACAGCCGCAACTAAAATATTAATGTATTATTAAATTATTAGTTAGGTAAATGTTTTTCTAACATTTTTATGTAATGAAGTTGATGTAACTAAGTGGTCTTTATGTCCCTATGGTTTGAAGTAAATATGAAATATGAAATGACATGTTAATTTTAAATAAAAAAAATAAGTGAATTTAACGTACAAAGCTGCGTAATCGAAACTGCAGAATTCCCGAGAATTCTCCGAAAGAAGGCGCATGATCTATTTTTTGTCTCGTATCTAGTTTGTACGTGACACCATTGTATTATAATTGATTATAGATTAGATTATATAATTCTTTATTGCACACCATGAAACAAATACAAATAAAAAATAACAACGTAAGCATATGGATACAATTGGCGGTCTTATCGCTTAATAGCGATCTCTACCAGACAATCTTTGGATGGAATTGACTGTGTGAACATTACCTGGGGTGTAATGATGTACCTAACATACTACATGTACATACATACTAATACTAAAGATATATAAATAAAAAAAATAAAATTATATAAATGAATGAACCTAAATAATAACCAGTTATAACAATTTATATATAAATATTTAGACTTATTTAAGAAACATATTAATTAATAATAAATACATAGATATTTAGCGACAAATGCGCAGATAGTGTTTTCTGAGCATAAGTTTAAAAATGGCAAGTGACTTGGCACATCTGATCGCTACCGGCAGCGCGTTCCATAACCGGATAGCCTGTACTTATCAAAGTAAGAGGAGGAGTGTGCAGGTGCCCTGAGTTGGAGTATGTCAGATTAATGCAAGGATCAAGGATTGGATTGATGGATGAAATGGAAGCGTTCTTTAAGATAGAAAGGTGAGGAAGTGTTAAACACACTTTATACACAACTATAGATATATAGATAGATAACTTTTTACTGAACTACCACACCAACAGAAATAATACAAAAATAAGTACAAGGCTAAAATAAAAAAGGCAATACAATGGGCGGCCTTATCACTGAAAGCGATTGTATACAATTTTGTAACAAAAATCCGTTTTCATACTTTTCCGCAGCAATGTAAATTGAGCCTTAGTCATATAATATTATATTGGAATGTGTTGAAGTTTGATTTGTCATTAGAAAAAAAAGCTGTCTTTGGACACAATTTCCTCCGAGCGTGTCCCGTTCAGGGTTTATTCCGTACATCTACAGAGTCATTGGACTTTGAGCTCTGATATGCTGATAATACGAAACTCTGTGTATCTCTGTGTAAGTTTAAGGCCACCCGCCTCACCACCAGCGAGTAATCGACTAGCTATCAACTATTTTCTCGCTCAAGAAACCAACAAAAGATATAAATTCCGTGTCAGTTAAATAGACACGTATATTACTAGTTGATCGCTGGCTATTTCACTGTTTTGTCGCCGCGACTAGAACACTCGCTCAGCGATACTCGCTCTGCAATGCTCGCTTGGCGGTCAGAACACACGCCGTGAGATGATGAGTATCGCCCGCCGCACTCGTTCGCTCGCTTTATAGCCCAGCGAGACTACTATAAGAACTGCACACATGTTTCTTGCTGTTCGCCAACACCTTTCTTGTTTCTCGCTCATCGCTGGCGGTGAGACAAATGCCTAAAGCATCTTTAGCAAAGTAAGAAAAGTAAGAATCGCCTATGATAAATATTATTGCAAGGTTTAATGGTTCTAGGAAAATTGTTTTAAATTACTCGTGCAAATTATACAGCGTTTTAAATATCGAGACTTTTGGGTTACAAGAAAAGCAAGTTTACGGACCAGTATCAAAAGAAAAGAAGATATATAATTATTTCCAATCAGTTAAGAACAAACTGCCAGAATTAATGCTTATAGAATGGATAAGGATGTTCCGAATATTTGCACCCATATCCGCAAATGCGGAGCCTCCGCATCGATTTGGGTATCTGCATCCGCATCCGCGTAATCGATGCGGATATTCATGCAGAGGAAGATGTAGCGCAGGTCGCAACAATTATTTTTTTGTTATTTGTGGGGAAACAGGCTACCTGATGGTTAGCGGTCACCGTCGCCTATTGACGTCGACAACACCCAGGGTATTGTCAATGCATTCCCTACACTGTAGTAACATCTTTATATTTCTTTTGAAGCGTGCTATGTCGTAGCCTAATGGGAAAACTAGAAATAAATTGGGTGGGGCGTGCCGTGGGACGTGCTGATTGAGCAATAGGAGCGAAGACTTCGGTGACAAGATCCGACGTGTTAGTTATTGTATATAATTTGTATCTCGGAAATCAATCATAACGTGTTTACTTGTGCTTATCGTTTTAGATTGCAGTTTTTGAGTGTTATTGTGAGTATTGAATGTTGAGCGAGTTTTCTGCAGTCAATAGTTAAAATTTTTGTTTATTTTCTGCGTTAAAAAGAAGTTTCTTAACAAAATAATTAAAGTCCGCATATGTAAGACTTTAAAAAATCGCACCCGCATCCGCATCCGCGGATGTTAAAAAATCTGGACCCGCAACATCCCTGGAATAAAATATAAAACGCTTTACTGTGAAACACACTTAAACTAACAAATCATATTTAAAACATATATCTAACTAGATACGCTGTACTGCAATTTGCGGTCTTATCGCTAAAAGTGATCTCTTCTAGACAACTTAGACTAGATTTTTCCGAGATCTTAAAAGGGCGGTAGCGTTATAAATATTAAAAAGCGGCCAAGTGCGAATCGGAAACGCGCACTAAGGGTTCCGTAGGTCCCATTATCTATGAAAACGGCAAAAAAATCCCATTTGTTGTATGGAAGCCCCCCTTAAGTAATAATTACCTTTAATTCTTGCCTTTTTGTATATTTATGTGTTACATTTTCAAGCCAAAGTTTTTTTAATTCCCAGAACGACACCCAAACTTTCAACTGTATTATTATGCAGATGAATCCAAAATTCAGAAATGTTAGATTACCCCCAAAATGTAAATGAGGGGCTGTTAACAAATTCTCGGCACGACATTAAACAAATTTACGTAAAACTTTTCATCTGTTTACGATTACTTTTTAAACATTAAAGTTTGATTACGCTTGCGTGTCTAATTTAATTTGCTTACAAAAGACGCAATATTTATATATATACTCAAAATCATATCTAAATTATAATATATTGTTATTCTTGAATTGATTAGCATTATGTACCTACTTATTTTTTTAGGGTTCCGCACCCAAAGGGTCAAACGGGACCCTATTACTAAGATTCCGCTGTATCTCTGTCTGTCCGTTTGTCACCAGGTTGTATCTCATGAACCGTGATAGTTCGACAGTTGAACTTTTCACAGATGATGTATTTCTGTTGCCGCTATAACAACAAATACTAATAACAGAATAAAATATTTTTTAAGGGGGGCTCCAATACAACAAACGTGATTTTTTTGCTCGTTTTTGCTAGATATTAATAGCGACAACAGGTAAACGCATGAAATATTCACTGAATATTTAGTTATATATCCACTTTAAAAATAAATAAATTTATTAAAATAAAACAAATATTTAAGGTTGGCTCCCATGCTACAATCTTGATTTTTTTGCTCGATATTAGAAACGGCAACAGGTAGACGCTTGAAATATTCACAAAATATGTTTTTTTTTATAATTACTTTAAAAAAAAAAATTAAAGGAAAATTATATTTAAGGGGGGGGGGGGGGGGGGAGGGCTCCCATACAACAAACGTGATTTTTTGCCGTTTTTATAGATAATGGTACGGAACTCTTCGTGCGCGAGTCCGACCTGCACTTATTTTAATTTTCCGTCCCATTGCTGGGCAAAAGTTTCCAACAAATCCTTCCACTTGTTTGGTTTTTACCCGTCTTTTTTAGGGTTCCGTACTTCAAAAGGAAAAAAACGGAACGCTTTTAAGATCACTTTGTTGTCCTTCTGTCTGTCTGTCTGTCAATACCCTTTATCTCGGGAACGCGTAAAGGTATCGATTTAAAATTAAAACTATATACTCAAGTCTACAGTTTATTAAAGCTGTGAAAAAAAAACTTCTAAGTTAACGATAAAAGATACCGCCGTTTATGCCGCACAAAACGTATATTTCGACACTCTCAAGGGAATCAAAATTTATAGGGTACTTTTCTTTGACTTAGAACTATGAAATTTAGCAAGTAGTATTGTCATATACTAAGATACAGGGAACAATCTGAAAACTATACATTTGTAATTAAATCATAAAAATATAGTCATTATTTAATGTACATAACAATCATCGAGGTTAAGCAACGGTATGCACGGGCATAATTGTATGGGTGACCAATTACACCAATTACAAAACTTTTACCATAGTACGGAACCCTTGGTAGGCGAGTCTAACTCGCACTTATACGGTTTTTTTATTAGTGATAACTAAGCGGTTACACCATCTCACCTGATGGTAAGTGATGGTGTGGTCGAAGATGTAGCACGCTTGCCTCAATAGAACCTGTTCACTCTGAACTTGAAGACTCCGAGATTATACTGGTCTTTCTTATGTATATAATTCTGGTGTCCTCCCGCTAAACGGCTTAACCGATTTTGATGAAATTGGTTTTTGTACTCCCGGATGTTTGTTAGAAAACACAATATTTATTTAATTATAGATAAGAATTATCCAGGTAACCGATAATGTACATAAAACATAAAAATCGTTTAGCAGGAGAAGAATTACAAATGTACGTGCGTTGATGGTTTTTTTTGTACTTATGTGGTGTCTTGGTTTATTCTTAGATAAAGTTGGAACTGGTAGGTGGCGTTGTTGTTGAGATTCAGAATTTTTGATGTGAAACATCTATTGGCGTGCCTTGGGGATAAATTTACTCTTATGCCGTCACGCCATGAAGGCATGCAACCCATAGAGGTATTGGAATATAATATAGAACATACGCGCTTAAAGGATAAGCCTTCGTAATATTGACAAAAGTAAAAATCCGGATGATAATTGACTAAAAATGTATTTTCTTAATTAAAGATTCTTCCTAAAACATCAATTAAAATGTTTCACATTCTCCCAGGCGTCCCGCGTTGGCCACATTTTTTTTTAAATATCTTGACCAACTTTTTTTACATATAGCTAAAAATCATCCAGGTAAAATCAGTACAAAAAAACTTATCAATACGGCGTATTTATTAAGGATCACGGGAATGAAAACTTTATGGAAATATTTCTCATAACAAACGTATTAAGGGGTTGTTTTCTGGACGGACGTAATAAAATATGATGATTTTGAGGAAATTTTGCGATTTTTTTTTTGTAGCCTAATTTGGTCAATTGTGTTTCAAGCTTGATAGCCATAAAATGGGTATATTTAATATCATTATCAATTAAAAAGTTATAGGTTTTCTCAGTTTACAATGTAGTAAAGGCGGATTTCCGTCTTATCGAATTGCTAATTCTGACTACCATAAGGCCATAACATTTACAAAGTTATCCAAATATTTTAGACAAAGTTCTACTATCAAAAAACAAATATTTTTCGTTTGACTATTCTTTTTACGAATAACTTATACGGTACATACAAGTGCTCATCTTATCCTTATACATAAAAACCATTAAATATGTAGTTACAGTATCTGTTAACTCCATAGCAAAATCCCGGATGGTACATATATTAGTATTCTCCACCGACGTCCTTTTTATTTCTATAATAATGTTATCTCTTAACCTTTAGAATGTTTTCAGAGATATTCAATAGCCTACAAAAAAAGAGCATCCTTAGAGACGGCACATGAAAATAATCTAATATATAAGAACCGTTGTCCTGACTGACTGACATATAGACAACGCACAGACCAAACCGCTGGTCCTAGAGACTTGAAATTTGGATGGTATGTTCTTTGTGGTGTGAAAGTGAACAGTAAGAGCGGATTTTTGGAAATTCATCCCCGAAGGGGATCAAAAGAGGTTTTTTACGGTTATATGAAAAACCGTGGTTCCTGGGTTTATTAACTTGAAATTTGGCGAAAATATTTTTCAACAAAAATAAGAGATATGGTATTTTTTGTTTTTCTAAAATCACCCCTTAGGTGGGTGAAAACGCGTGTTGAAATTTGTATGGTAAAACATTATTCCTTGGGTTAATTTAAAATATTAGTGTAATGCTAAAGTTTGGATGTTTGTTTGTTACTCAATCAGGTCATAACGGCTGCGGCTGCACCAATTTCAATTAAAATTTGGTATGTCGATAGATTATGACCTGGATTGACACGCTACTTTTCTTTGATAAAACACGTGTGCGAAGCTACAGGCTGAAGCTAGCGGAAATAGAAAGCGTGTGTGTACTTATGTACACAGGTAAATAGAATACTTTTTTGAAAAAAAAATGAGGTCTGGCTGTGTCATGGTCACGGCGTTGTTGTACGTGAGTACGTGTACGTAACAGCTAATATTTTTTTGTATAAGATACGCTTCTTTATGTATCTAATATTTAAGATTGAACCATAAGAAGTCCTTCGGGTCATTCTAAATGAAAATATCAAAACGCAGAAAAATTACCTCAAAATGGCGGAGCTTCCCCCTACACCGCGCGCGATTCATCACAGTGTTTTGCACATTTTTTAGCTATTCAGTGATGTACTTAAATTTTGGATAGAGATGATAGATATGTACTCGTAGCTGCAACACCAAACTGTATCCCCCGATTTGGTTATCATTCGTTTTTTGAATTGCCTCCCACTATGGAAGCAATTTTAAAAATGTATTCACGTCTAAACAGAACCTATTTCTATGGATAGGATAGTCATGTCATCTGCGAACCATTTGGATAACTTCATACGGAAAAAGCGGCCATGTGCAAGTCGGACTCGCGCACGAAGGGTTCTGTACCATTATCTATAAAAAAATTACTGATGTATGGGAGCCCCAGTTAAATATTTATTTTATTTAATTTAATTATTAATTTTTAAAGTGAATAATATAACTAAATATTCAGTGAATATGTGAAGCGTCTACCTGTTGCCGTTATCAATATCGAGCAAAAAGCAGCAAAAAAATCACGTTTGTTGTATGGGAGCCCCCCTTAAATATTTATTTTATTCTGTTTTTAGTATTTGTTTTAATAGTGGCAACAGACACATATATGTGAAAACGAGAGATGTGAGACGGACAGACAGACAGCGGAGTCTTAGTAATAAGATCCCGTTTTACCCTTTGAGTACAGAACCCTAAAAACTAACTTTTTGATGTCACATCGTGATGGCCGATGCGTAGGCGCGCGCAACTTCAACACGTCATGCTGAAAATATAGCCTGATCTATTACTACTAATGCAACAAAATAAATAATAATGCCGGACATTTCACAAAGCGCTATCTAGCCCTAACTGAAGGAAAGTTTGTGCCGTAGGAAGTAAATATCTAAAAGAATCCCTATGTACGACCACGCACACTAGTGCGCAAATAACTATTTAAAAGAAAAAAACTCTAATCTAACCATATAACTGTGTCCGAAACGTATCGGAAAAACTCTTTAAACAATTCAAATAGTAAACTCTGTTACGGTACGGAATGTCTAAAAACAATGTATGTACACACGACTACACATCAAGCTATACATTTCCAATATAAGCTGACCTCGCATTGTGAAGACTTTTCGTAGAATGAGAGGTCAGCTTATACTGGAAATTATAGCTTGATGTGTAGCCGTGAGTACTGATTAGTTTTTACATTGCATCGAATAGGCCATGGTAGGGTGCCTAAATTTTGGATTACTGCCTGATGTCATTCAGCTCTGTGGCAGTTTATATTATATCAATTTTGTATACTTCATCTATACATTCAGTGCGATTGATTTTTTTAAGGTTCCGTACCCAAAAGGTAAAACAAACCCTATTACTAAAACTCCACTGTCTGTCTGTCTGTATGTCTGTCCGTCTGTCACCAGGCTGTATCTCATGAACCATGATAATTAGACAGCTGAAATTATCACAGATGATGTATTTTGTTGCCGCTATAACAACAAATACTAAAAACAGAATAAAATATATATTTAAGGGGGGTTCCCATACAACAAACGTGATTTTTTGCTCGTATTTGCTCGATGCTTTCTTTTTACCTGACTACGAAGAAGGACGATAATGTTTTTAGGGTATATGTATCTATGAATGTTCATTTGGCGCATCGTGTAGGCTAAGCGGATTTTGACAAAAAAGTTACCTAACATTTGAATCGTCTAATTCACGAAATGGTATCTGAAGTTCCATTTAGCGGCTGCCTTCCTTTCTTTGTTTTGCAGTCGGAGTTTTTATTTTAACGAATAATATTTTTATTTTTTATTATATTATCTAAAAGGATTGTTAAAAAGAATAACTTGCTTTGTTTCATATCTGACTCTTTCCTGACTTGTTCGCGGAGGCAGTAAAATTTACGTAAAATGATCCTTGTAATTTTAATGAATAAATGAATATTGAGTTTGAGGCAGGATGGTCAAAATAAAACCCAACCAAACAAAACAAACCTTTTCACAAAGTACTATCCGGTTCCTATCCGAACTTTGCGCGATCCCAAGTTGAACGCCAAACACCAACTTACTCTACCTCCTTCCTCGCATTCAAATCTTCGTTTTATTGAGATAATCGCCCCCAGAATTGTTCTTGTACAAACAGACGTACAAACTAGCGGTTGAAAATGCAAAAACAGAAATAAATCTTGGAGCAAGACGTCGGAACGATTCGTGAGAGCTTCTCATTTAAAATTCTAGTCCCTATCGTAATTCGGAGCGAATCTGATGGGTACTAGTGGTGGGAGATCCTGTTGGCGAGTTTTGTTCGACTTTCTATCTTCGAGCGAGTTTCATGTGAAAACACAATATCAGATAGTGGAATATAGCCACCCTGACTTCTGGCTCAGATACTTAGATTATACACAAAATAGAAATCTAAACATATTGTCCGAAGTCGAAAAATATATGTACTTACATATTAGAAATAGATCAAAAGAATATCTTCCATCTAAACACAGCACAGTATAAGTGTCATGCCAAAATGGCGACAGCTGATCATGTGCTAAGTGGGATTGAGTGTGATTGAGTATATTACCTATTTATGCCTCATTATTTTTGCCGCAAGCAGTACTGCTCGGCTGGAGAGTTTTTAAGTGAAGACTGGAGAGCGCAGCGTAGGACGATAGAAAGACGACCTAATAAAAGATGCTGGGAGCTGTTGGGTGCAGACCGCACAAGATCGGTCGCTTTGGAAATCAATGAGGAGGTCTCTGTTTAACAGTGGAAAATTTATGGCTTCCATGATGATGATAATGATTTCAAAAATAAAACGAGTGTGCTTTAGACCACACGACTGCAGTAAAACTTCTGTTGCTGCCTGTCATCTGTTGTGGAATAGCTGAACTTTTTTTTTAAAACGAAGCAGGTAGATTCAAAATACGAAACGTCGTAAATACTTTTTTTATCTCTAGCAAAATGAACTCTATTATACAGTATGAAAGAGTGTTTTGTTTTTTAATTTTGTATAATTTAGGCTAATTTGGGATAGGATATATGCGACAAATCAACTGGCTATGAGAGAATGAGAGAAAGAAAATGTGTGCTCGCACCTCTCTCTCTTGCCCCTACAGTATTATACGAAACGTAACTCTGTCTCTTTCCATTTTCACTAACTTATATCTCCCTCTCAACTTCCGTTCGCACTTTTCATAACGCATTTACGAGCTTACTCCCCAAGTCAAGGTTGCGTAAAGAAGTTTTACTTCAAAACTAATTTTAGTTTCAGTACGCACTAAGCCGAACCAACAGTAGCGACCCTTCATTTGAATTCTGTCGTCCTATTTGAATTGGAGATTTTACAGCCTTTAATCTAAAACCGACGGTGGGTCTGAACGTGTGCCGTTATCCTGCTAATTAAGGAACTGATGAAACGAGACGGCGAATCTTTTAGACGATAATTTAAATCGGAAGAAAGAACGCAGAAAGAAATATTTTTTTTTGTCTTGGCATTTTAGGACAACACCAACGTTTTATATGGAAAAAAATATAATGGTTAAAGACAGCATACAATCTTGGATTAAAACAGAAGCGCAGCGGTGCAAAAGGATATGCGAAAGGTTGTGGTATACGCCACACAACCCTGGTATGATGATAACTCCGCTTAGAGTCGCCTATTAGAATACAAAATCGGCAAAGTGCGAGTCGGACTCGCGCACGAAGAGTTCGGTACCATCTATACTAATATTAAAAAGAGGAAAGATTTGTATTTTTGTGTATGATTGTAATGAATAAACTAAAAAACTACTGCGCCAATATCAAAAATTCTTTCACCATTGGAAAGCTACATTTACTCTGAGTTACATAGGCTATATTTATTGCTGGAAAAAAATTAGAGATCCCAACTAAAACTTAAGTAACGTAACCCAAGGTGTAAAAAAGTGCCCTAAAACGTCTTTCGTCGCATGCGCTGTGGAAACTATTGATGATAGAACAAAAGTTTGAGAACAATTGACTAAAATTCTACAATATTAAAGAACATATCTATAAAAAAAATTATAATACCATATTTCTAACTATTATCGTAATATCACAAAAATCACTTTTTACATTTTAAAAGTCGATAGAAATACCGACCAAAATTATACCACACCATTCATACTACTGTTTAAATCCATATTCAAATAAATCATATTGTTTTTAAGACTGTTTCAATCCATATAGATTATTTTTTGAATTTTTGAATATAATACTATAAAGAGGAAAGATTTGTTTGTTTGTTTGTTTGTATTGAATAAGCTCCGAAACTACTGGACCGATTTAAAAAATCTTTCACTATTGGAAAGCTACACTATCCCCGGGTGACATAGGCTACTTTTTACCCAACTGCGCAAAATGAGGACGAAATTGAAATGTTTTTATTGAAATTCTACGCGTGCGAAGCTGCGGATTGGTCAGCTATTTATCTATAAAAACGGCAAAAAAATCACGTTTGTTGTATAAGAGCCCCCCTTACATATTAGCTTTAATTTCATTTAATTATTTATTCATAAAGTAAATATATAAATAAATATTCTGTGAATATTTCAAGCGTCTACCTTTTTCCGTTATCAATATCGAGCTAAAACGAGCAAAAAAATCACGTTTGTTGTATGGGAGCCCCCTTAAATATTTATTTTATTCTGTTTTTAGTATATGTTGTTATAGCGGCAACAAAAATACATCATCTCAAAATTTCAACTGTCTGACTATCACGGTTCATGAGATACGAGTACAGCCTGGTGATAGACGGACAGACAGACAGCGGAGCCTTAGTAATAAGGTGCCGTTTTACCGTTTGGGTACGGAACCCTAAAATATTAGAACTATCATTTATTTGGTACACAGAAAATATAACATGAAACAATTATAAAGAACAGCAGTTATGCAATTGAATTTTTCAAGATATTTTGACTCATGTGTCTGAGTATTAAAATGGCGTTCATCTCAGCATAATGTTGGATGTAATATGGTGTATCTAATAAGTATAATACATTTAGTAATAGAATGTACAATATTAATTAACACTATCATTTATTTCACAGACATGTCATCCATTTTGTTTGTAAACAATAATATAATCTTAGAATTATGTTAGTAGACAGGTAATTACAATTAAATATAAAAGAAAATAACATAAAAATCGGTACATTCACAATAATTAAACAAATAATAACAAATACAAATTCAGCCGATTAATATCTGGGTCAAACAAATCAATCACACTAATATTATAAATGCGAAAGTTTGTATCAATAAGGGGTGTCAAGTCAAGATGCAACAGTGAGTTTAACTTTATTTCTAGGTACACACGCACAAATTCGCGGGCAACACCTAGTATCCATATAATTTAACCGTCCGTCAACGAGAAGTCATTTACATTCAGTGTCGCGTCACTCTAATAAAATTGTTTTATATAGTTTTTATCCCGAAGTTCCCAAGGGAACGGGAAATTTCAAGCGTGCGTAGCCGCGGGCGGTTTTGCTAGTAATAACATAAATATTGCGCCAGAAGCTGGGCAACTGGCCGGTGTTTTAAATCCCAGCAGCCAATGATCCCGGAATTAAAATTAAAATTATCTACCACTACGGCCAGCATCCTGTTGGAGCTGTCACGGACACGGATCATCAGGGACGCGGTTCTCTTACATATGATAGCATAAAAATCGTCAACTCGCGCTCCTGTAAACATACCTGATGCGCTGCAGTACGTCCGTTGCCCCAGCAGCACTCTGAACCCGTTGTTGTACTGGACTCGTAGAGCATTGTAGGAAACAGAAGATACAGAAGGAACAGTTGAATCATCTAAAGACCGTTGCAAACGATATATGGGTAGCTCAACTGCTCCAGATCACTACCAGGCGGAAGTGTCCCAAAGACACTGACTGCATTGCCCCGCTGAATTGCAATACTTATGCGTTTACCCAGATAAGCGCCAGCTCTCGGATCACACGTTGCTTCGACCAGACGATAAAACACTACTACGTCTATAAACTGACTTTCTTCTTCTTCTGTACAAGAAGTAGGTTATGATTCTATTATTTATATTTCTTGGTGCCTTTCAGGATATCTAGTGGCGCGTGAAGATAAGATCTTTTTTTTTTGTTTATTTATTTTTAAAAAACATATACTTATAAAATGATTACACTTAAAAAACCTTAGTAGGTTTGTCCTAAATGAAAATTTGACATTCTTCTTTAATATATATATAACTATTTTTACATGTACGAAATCTGATGGGTTATATCAGAGACCTTTACCCAGCAGGAAAAAAATATAAGTTAATAAATGAATAATATACATAAACTCATCATTTTCGAGAGAAGCGTTCTTACATCGGAAATAAAAGCCCAAAAAACTCGAACAAAAAGAGTTGTCCAAACATCTTTATATGAACGGCTGTAAAGTTAGGATAGTCTGAAATTCTCGGCAACAAACATCCTCCGGCTCAAGACACAGTATAAAGTATCTCAGTAAGTCAACATAGAATAAGCTACAAAAAATTACTTGATAAATTTTATAGCAGTGCCCGAAAGCACCGTACAAAATGATTGAATCGGAACGCCACTAGCAGTTTCACAACACATGGCCCGCCTTATGTTAAAAAAAACCCTCTGCCTATTGTTTTACCTCAGAGTGACATATTACAATTCACATGTAAAGTCATCTGTAACTTTCTCGACCCTTCGAACCGGAAAACACAATGCAAATTTTGCAGATGTCGCATGGTAGCAAAAATATTTATGGTGGTAGTACTCTTACGAGCTGAGGGTTCGGGATAAAATAATGAAAATCAATCTAACCAAAATAACACGTTTATTCAACACTGAAATGATAAATACTCGAATATACAAGTAATCACAACACACTAATTCACAACACGGTCGCACAATAAACCACTAAAAGTCACCGAAATGTTCGCGCGTATCGCCAAATCCAGACTGACTCCCTCGAGCGTCTCTACGAACTATTCATACCGCACATTATTTCCAGAACCTTCTCGATGTTTCTACTAGTTACTAGAAAAGTGTAGGTATTTCGACCGACTACTATTTCTTATTCTGTGCAACTGTAGGTAAACACGTGGTATGTGGGAATATTCAACACCGAGTATTACCTATTCTGTGACACAGTAGGTATAACTTCGAGAAGCCAACTTATACTATTACTTATTCTGTAACAGCCTCGGCGTAACAGTACCTTCCCAGACAAACTTACAACGAGCGCTACCACCACCATTTACGAGTATAACTCTATCTACCTCAGAGTTCGCAAAGTAATCATTGTAAATATTGAATAACATAAGTAAACGTACAATAAAGACAAATAAAGCTCACGCAATATTGGAATAAAACAACATAAAAGTTCAATCGTACGAGCCATCTACGTAACGCCGGTCGCCGATTTTTATTTTTTTGCTCTCGTGCGACGTGTTAGCCGCCAGCGCCACCGTCACCTGGTTTTGGCGTGCAAAAGGGGACCTGTCATAGCCACGCCATGTTAACGATCTGTCACTAATTATTGATTAAAACGGGTATTTATCGCGTATGTACCTTTTTTATTTGTGATCCCGACGTTTCGGCTGTGTTGGAACAGTCGTGGTTACAGGTTGACTGGAGTACCTGGAGCTACTGTCGAGAAATGATGGCAGCTGCAGCAACTACCCTCACTTGGTCTTCAGAATTAGAAATGTCCCCGTTCATATTACGACACATTAGACTAACCGTATCTACGCACTAAGACGACCGATCACGACGCGCACACCTAGTAATCACCGGGTTCTAGGACGCTGAGAGTTTATAGCCATCTTCCCGATCGAAATTTGGAAATTTCTTGATTTCAATCTTCACGAACCATTAACTTGTAATAATAGCGTTCACTAGAGATAAACTTAGGATCATGAAGTTTAATCCAATGATTAAATCCCGAGTCTACCAGATGCTCTGCTATCGCTGACGTGTTTACTTAGCGATTTTTAACAGCTACGATATGTTCTTTGACACGCTCGGCTATGATACGTTTGGTTTGCCCGATGTAAAAGCGGCCACAGCTACAATATCTATTATAAACACGATTTGTCACTGTCAAGTGACTGATAAACTCGGTTTGGTACGAGTTATAATTCTGTATTAATTACCCTACTATGGCAACCTTTTTTGGCGGTCTCAACTCCCGGGCAAATTCGTCGCAAGTATTAATTGCACAAGTTGCATGTTTACCGTTGAGTTTTAAATTCATGATTATCTTGCACTGTTTTCTACACTTTCAACTAAAATAGGACGTCGATAACCGCCGTTGGACGTCCATTGATTGGGACTTCATCGTGAAATTTAATACATAGGTAGGTAGTGATGGCACAATTTGGGTGTGACTAAATGAGCAAAAAATGTTGGGGGGTTGTTGAGATATTGGGGTTCACGTTACCTGTAATTTGAATGAAACTGTAGGTCAAGTGAGTTGGTGTTGTTTCTTGGCATTATTTTGATAGTCAAAGATAACAAATAATATTTTTTTGTTTTAATCGGAGACTCGCGAGATCTCAGTTCACTAGTTATGTTGTTTGGAGACTGACGTTGGATTTTGTACTATTTTTAGTTTTAAGTAATAGAGATAATATATATATGAATAATTGTATTCAATATCAAATGACAACTCTACTATACTTACAGCGGAATATAATTTTTTCTTTGAACCATTTTTATCCAAATATATAATATATTTTTTTTAACTTTATAGATCTTTGTTTGACAACAATCTCACCTGATGGTAAGCGATGATGTGGTCTAAAATTAAGTATGAAGATCTAGAAGAAACCTATTCACTTTTACCTTAAAGAGACCCGGATTGTATTCTTTAGGAAAAACAGATGACGACAAAGTGTTTCATGCCTCTGTATGCATCAAGAGTGTCGAACCAAAACGGTGTGTGCGAATGGGTGGTATATCAACTAGGTACGGATGGTACTGAGCCGTGCGCCTGCTTGTCCTTTGTCATGAAGCTATTGCCAAGTCAAAGCACTATAGCGCTTAATTTTTTACCTCGTTATTAATTTAATGTACTTTTTCTATGATATTACATGATTACATTCCATTCTATTCTATTTAGAAAAGTTCTCGAGTGGAGATCAAGATCTGAAAAGTGGAGCGTAGGACCGCTCCCTTATATACAGACAGACAACCTAATAACGATGCAGGGCGCACATCAGTTGCTCTAGAAGAAAATAAATAATTATTATAATAAATTTTGCTGGACATTTCACACAGCGCTATCTAGCCCCAAACTAAGCAGAACTTGTACTATGGAACCAGATAACTGATAGAATACTCATATACATTTATTTTCGTAAATACATACTTATATAGAAAACACCCAGACACGGAGCAAATATCTGTAGGTCATGCAAACATTTTTTCCGCGGCGGGAATCGAACCCGCTACCTCCTACATCTCAGCCGGCTTATCGCCCACTGCGCCATGGAGGTTGTAAAAAATCTTAGGGAAAATCCTCCTATAAGCCTCCTACCCCCTCCCACCACATGACAAGCAGACGTACCGAAAAGTAACACCAAGACCTGGTCGGCATACCACCTTACCGTACCAAACGACTTTACTTGCTGCAACTTTATTAGTTCGCAAGAGTAAGTGAAGAGCTTGACTAACACCAAATATATATATATAACGGAGTATTCTGGCCAACAGGGTTTTTTTGAACAAGTGTTGTCAGCTACGCTGATGTAACTATTTCCATCATTAGGATTATTTATATTATTATTTGGAGCCTGTACTGTCCCACTGCAGGGCAAAGGCCTCCCTTCCTTCCTTCCACTCCACTCTATCATGCGCGTGTGTAGTCCATCCTTCCATATACGAGTCGAGTTCATCTTTCCATCGGAGTCGTGGTCTGCCACTTGGTCGTTTTCTGTATTTTGGGATCCACTCGGTGGTGGATTTTGCCCATAACCCCTCCGACATGCGACATCATTAGGATGACTCATTTCAAATCATACAACCTAATTCATTTGAACACAGTTTTTAATTATTTTAACATTAATTATTTTATTTGCTAATCCTTAAATTAAATATTTATTAGTAGGTACTCACAGGGCACATTATTAATTACATTAATAATCATGAATTTAATTAATTCACATAATTATATAGTCGACGTCGTGTGGTTGATATAATGATACTTATAGAGATTCTATCTGTTTCATTATATTATACTTTAAATAGTTGTCTTAAACTACAGTTTAACAATAGCGGTGTCATAAAACCGAGGTCATGCATCCTATATGAAGTTTCAAACTCATTACCCCACTAAAGAGGAGAGAGGCACAGGGTATATTTAAGTTTATATAGGACAGACGTAGTTGGTACTATTGGTATGCAGTGGCACAAAATGTACAATACAGAAGGCTAACTTATGACATCTGGCGGTACTTAAGGGTCACAGCTGTTGCAACACAATCAAAACTTCGGGATAACAGATAAAACAGATACTTTTATTATTATTGTAAGCCATATATTCCCAAAATTAGATATACAACAGACAATATAAACAAATAATTCACATTCACACTCTCACAATATTCATTATTCCACGTTATTATTGATTATTTTATTTGTTTATGTTGGGTACCCATCTTTGGGTAAAGGCCTCCTCCATCCTCCTAAATTTGCACAATCAAAAAAGATACATACGCGATAAATACCCGTTTAATCAGTAATTATGTACAGTGATCGCGAAAGTTTGTTATTAACAATATTATAAATTCCTACATGAGAAATCCCGCGCGTTTGTTACCTAAGCATGTATTGACTATGACCTTCTTTTTTTATCAAACTGAGCGTATTATCATGCACTAGGGCTGCCGGTAGGATTTCCCGTCACGCTAGTCTTAATTAAGAAATAATATATAATGCTGGTCATTTCACACATCGCATCGCTCAAACTAAGCAAAGCTTGTACGAGTAGATAGATAGATAATTCTTTATTGTTACACCAAATTAAAATAACTTAACCTAGAAAACTTAAAGACTAATACATGGTGGTACAATGGGCGGCCTTATCGCTCAAAGCGATCTCTTCCAGGTAACCTTTGATGGACTGGATTGAAAAGACGTGTGAGGAGGCGGTGTTACAATAAATACCTATTTATGTAGGATAAAAATAAATAAATACCTAAACCTAAAATATACCTACATATACTTACATAAATAAATATAAAATATATACATATACACTTTTACAATAAATATCGAAAGAAAATACAATGTTTACTCTAAAGAAGCTAACAAGTATAGTTTGAAGACCATATTTTTAAAAATAGGTAAAGATGATGGCAAGTCTGATGGAAACGGGCAAGTCATTCCATAATACGACAGCTCGTACCGTAAACGAGTTACTAAAGAAGTTGGAATTATGGGATGGAGTTTTGAACTGGAGAGTAATGGAAGAACGCAGATTGCGGGTATGGGATAGATTTAGGAATTCAAAGCATTGTTTGAGATACGGCAGAGAAGAAGAAGTAAATAGAATTTTATATAAAAGAGTTAGAATATGAGCATTCCGACGAGAGCGGATTGGCAACCACTTGAGTTTAATGCGAAACTCGGACATATGATCATATTTGCGTAAGCCAAATATGAATCGAATGCAGATGTTTTGAAGGCGCTCAAGCTTATTAAGTTGCTCTTCTGTACGATCGGGGAAACTGGCGTCAGCGTAGTCTAGTATAGAGAGTAAGAAAGACTGAGCGAGCGCAACTTTCGTGGCGGTAGAAAGAAAATTGCGAAGTCTCCTCATTGAGGCAGCCGACGCAAAAATTCTTCTACTGGTTTCGGTAAAATGTGGTCCCCATGACAGCTCACTGTCCATGATTATGCCCAGATTCTTGACAGTCTTGCTAAATAGAATGTTAATGCCGTCAAAAGTAATTTGGTGAAGACAAGATCAGTCAACCCTAGGGAACACCCTCGAGCTTCCAATGAGTGTGACCTGCATTTTTGGGGGGTTCACCCCAAGGCCGTAAGACTTGCTCCACTCGAGTATATGATCCAGGTCACTATTATTGGTGTAAATGGCTTAGTTAAGGTTACTAATAGTGGCATCAGAATAAATTTGAAGGTCGTCAGCATACAGGTGGTAAGAAGAAGTGATTTTTTTATATAGAGTTTATAAATATAGCAAAAAGAAGGGCAGATAAAACGCCGCCCTGAGGTACGCCAGCGCTTAGGCTACACCAAGTCGAGTATGTATCCTGAACACGGACACGTTGCCGGCGTCCATACAGGTAACTATTAAACTAATCGATCGCCGTTGGAAATATGTTAATTGAGTGCAAAGTTCCAGTAAGAATATCAAAGTCAACATTGTTAAATGCACTGCTAAAGTCCAACAGCGTTAAAATAGTCAATTGACCGTTATCGATTCCTAACCGGATATCATCAGTGATTTTTATTAGAGCTGTGGATGTGCTGTGTCCGGACCGAAAACCAGATTGATAAGGATATATAAGGCAATTTCTAACAAGGAAAGTGTTAAAGTGCTGATAATGGACTTAACGTTCCAAGACTGTAGAAAGAAAGGGAAGAATGGATATAGGACGATACTCAGAGAAGGAGGATGGGTTGGATTTTTTAGGAAGAGGGGTAACTTGAGCATCTTTCAAGGATGTTGGGAAGGTAGAACTGGAAATGGAGCTGTTCAGTAGATGTGTGATGACAGGGATAATTTCATTCAAAATGGACGTGATCATGTTTCGACTTATACTGTTGCAGCCGACTGCGTTGGAAGTTATGGATTTTACGCTCTTCTTAACATCACAATCGGAGAATTGATAGAAATTAAAATGAGGGAAGTCCAGGGGTGGTATTAAAGAAATATGTTTCAAAGTGTCAGATTTATCAGTAGCAACAACGTTAGGAGAAGAAGTGAAGTGTTTATTTAAGAAATCAATGTTGAGATTGTTTGGAATACTAGATTGACAAGACTTACCAACCCCCAATGACCTAAGGAATTTTCATACTTTTGATGGATCATCGTTTTCCACTGAACTATGGATGTGTCGGCGTTGTGCGCCCCTACTATGGTGTACCTACTATGAGTACCTACTATGGAAACCAGATAACTGATAGAGTACTTATATACTAGTATTATGTACATACATACTTATAATGAAATCATACTACCGGTGGGCTTCAACATGAACGCCTTCAAGGAGGTGTACATAAGTCATTAAGTTTTAGGCAACTCATCTGCAATACCTCCAGTCCTGCAGGAGCTTATCAGTCAGAGGCCCGTCAGCTTGTGTGCCTAAATGTTTAATATAATTAAAAAAAATACCCCGGCCTTTTTGCAGCGTCACTGTTACAGCCGTTCTCGAACCCAACGGTGTAATACGTGATGACCTACAGTTAGCGGCCTGATGGTCTCTCCTGTGTATGACGTTGGGAGAAGCTCTTTGCGTACCCTCCTGTGTCTTAGCGAGCTACTTGCCTATTACGCCAAGGAGGTCGTCGACTGCTAAATATAGGCCTCCTCCCCATAGTTTTAGAGCGACCGATCTTGTGCAGCCCCAACTTTTATCAGCAACTTTTATCAGGTCGTCTTACGACGTAATGACACCGCACTTCTCGGCACCGTATTAAAGCTCATCCACATATCGTCGAAAGTTGAGTATCGCGCACCACACGCTTCACGCGTTCTTTTCTGAGGTTTTCCCGTTAGGCTACGACATAGCACACTTCAAAAGAAATGTAAAGAGGTTTCTATAGGGTAGGGAACGCATTGATAATACCCCGGGTGTTGCCGGTGTCAATAGGCGACGGTGACCGCTTACCATCAGGTGGGCCGTAAGCCTGTTTCCCCACAAATAACATAAAAAACGTGATTCTTAGATTTACCTGAGAACATAAACCCGGGGCGAGTAAACATAAAAAAAATCAATAGTTTTTGTAATCGTTTCCCTTGCAGCATCCATAGACGCATTTGAATACTCGTACAAAAGGCTCAGGGTATATTTTTTTTAACTATATAGATCTTCATTTGACCACAATCTCACCTGATGGCAAGCGATGATGTGGTCTAAGATGAAGCACGAAGATCTAGAAGAAACCTATTAACTCTTACCTTATAGGGGCCCGGATTGTATTCTTTAGAAAAAACAGCAAAGTGTTCTACCTTAGCTGTGCGCATCAAGAACGTAGAACCAAAACGGTGTGCGAATGGGTGGTATATCAACTAGGTAAGGATGGTACTGAGCCGTACACCTGCTTGTCCTTTGATGGAAAGGAGATGGCGGAATCAGATCGTAAAGTTCCTGGGCACATTCCCCGAATTGTATTCTGTAAAAGATTGATAGGCTTGCAACTTTACGGCGGTGTTCGAGACTCTGGGTCTTTGTTGCCGCCATATATTGCTCACCTATAAGCCTAAAAGCCCTACGTTCTATCGAGTCCAAGTTAGCGAGCTTGTATTTGGCCAACCCATCCCAAAGGTGGCAGCAGTACTCCATGCCAGTATATTTTAAACTCTGTACTCATTTGGACCCAAATTAGCGAACTTCTAACCCAAACACACGTGTTTTACGAACCATGAAGGAAGAAAAACGCTAAACTTTCAAATAATGTCCCTACCCTTAGAGGAGTTATTTTCGAGTTGCTAAACTGATGTCAGAGTGGTTTCTAGAGATGAGACACTGCAGTCTTGGTCTTGATTTAGCTTGTCTTTTTACATGGCTACAATTTGACATCTTGTAATTTAACCACATTTCATTTGTTTTTTCTTTTATTGATGATAGTCAACCGCTTGAACACTACCTCACCTGGTGGTACGTGATGGTGTGATCGAAGATGGAGCATGCTTGCCTAGAAAGAACCGAATCACTCTGGGTTTGAAGACTCCAAGATTATACTAGTTTGGAAAAACACGCCGGAAGTGAGTTCCACTCCTTACTTGTGCTAACAAGAAAAGTTAAAAGTAAATCGTTTGGTACGATTGGTTCATACAATAAATATAATTTCATTTCCATCTCCATTTTGTAAACTGTTTTTGTCAGTAGTCTATTTGTGTGCAATAAATGTTACCATAACATTTATTGCACACAAATAGACTACTATAAGGGATTCAACTATCTTTTCCTTTAAATATACCACACAGCTAATAAAAGATGCTGGGATCAGTAGGTATAGGCCAAACAAGATCGGTTGCTTTGGAAATCTATGGGGAGGTCTATTTTTAGCAGTGGACGGCTTGGGGCTCTTATTATGATGAAAATAAACTGTCACATTTATCTTTTAAGTGTCGTGTGGGTACCACAAACTAAACGCACCGGAACACAACATTATCTAACTATTTAATTCATTATTGCACAGAAAAAAATATATACAAAAGCAGGTCTTAATTCTAAACAAAATGTTCTATAGTTCGTGCGCGTTAGCTTAGAAATAGAGGTAATTCACCTTCTTGCACCACGATATCGTAAAATGATACAGAGGTATGGCTATTTCTGTCGCTACCATACAAAAATATCCCAAAACTGCTATCATCTATGTCAAATGGTATAGACCGCAATGTATTCGATAGTTGACTGCGAAGTGAAAATTACGAGAAAAGTACAACAGAACTAGAACAAGACTCGTCCGTATCTAAAGCAAGACTGACTTTGTCCCACCCCTAGTGAGAACTATTAGTGGCACATGTGGTATCACGCCAACTTTACTAATTAGCGAAGTTTTACCCAAATATTGAAGGATCTAAAGCTTCTCCCATAAACTCTGTTAAATCCATATATACCTAAAGCTATTTTACTCTTTTGGGCTGATTAATGAGAAGATTCGATTCGATATAGGTTGCTGGGAGCCGCCAAATATTTTTAATTCTATAGTAATTCTGTCTTTCTGTCTCTTTGTCTTTCTGTGTGGCAACCCGTCACCACGACTGTTGCAACAAAGCCGAAACGTCGGGATAACAAATAAAAAAGTTACATACGCGATAAATACCCGTTTTAATCAATAATTAAGTACAGCGATCGCGAAAGTTTGAAAAATAATTTCTGTCTGTTTGATACGTTTTCGGATGGACCGATCTCGATGATATTTAGTTTACAGATAAATTATGAGCAGGATTGTGACATAGGCTACTTTTTACCAGACTGCGTAAAAAGAGGGTAATATTTTTTTAAAAAGCCACGCGTGCGGAGCCGCAGGCGGGTTAGCTAGCAGATAAATAAATATTAAATATTAATATAATAGAATGCAGAACATTTCACACAGCACTATCTAGCCCCAAACTAAGCAGAGCTTGTACTATGGCATCTAGATATCTTATATACTTATTTTTTGTAAATACATACTTATCTTCCTAATATAAAACAAAGTCGTTACACTATTTTTAACTCAAGAACGGCTTAACTGATTTGGCTGAAAATTGGTAGGGAGGTAACTTAGAACCAAGATACGGACATTTTTTTTGTAAATGCATACTTATATTATATAGAGAAACAACCAGACCCGGAACAAATATCATTAGATCATGCAAACATTTGTTTCGCGGTGGAAACCAAACCCGCTACCTCCTGCGTCTCAGCCGACTATTAGCCCACTGCGCCACGGAGGTTGTCAAAATTTTTATTTTTAAGAAAGCATTCTTATGCTTATTGGCAATCCAAATTTAAGTTGAAAAAACACCATTAATTCTGCTTTTATTAATTTCAAACTGGCCCTGTTACACACATCTCTCCATTTCGTCTTCGTGTTGTCATTCACTTTTTTAATCTATAAAAAAGTATTAAGGCTGCGTTCCGCTTTACGCAAAATATAGTTGTTTCGTCTACTATATATGTTTTTTTGTCATATAGTATTTGATCCCCAATACAGTAGGATACTATGTTATATAGTAGGGTGGGCAACCCTAGTTGGACGTGACCTATGCGGTAAAGTGGTTGTTATGTATTATTTCCGCTGGTCCCCTGTCACTATCTCCACTGGAGACCAGAGGTAAGTTTCTTAGTAGCATCTGTCCTTTCTTAATTTTTGAATGGAAATCTTCTTTAGGCGCGTTGGGCATTTTTTGAAATGGCAGAAAACTATTGAACTCGCGACACTGTTACCGTTACCATTACCGACACCTCTGTATATAAGTATCTCGTAATTGTTCAAGTTTTCACTTCTGTCAGCACTCCAGGAGTGCCACTTTTTTATTATATGTACCTACTAGTAATAGCATCAGATGAAAACGGTAGGCTTAGTAGCTGTACAAAATATAAAAAAATGTTTTGTAAATAAAGTTAAAATATATTTCCAATCAGAATTTTCCACTACACGTGCAGTTGTGTACAAAAGCGTATCGCAAACAAAAAGTACTGTCGCGCTCAGAAACCGAGATTAATATCAGTTATGCGTTTGCATTCGCGTGTCCTCGGTGGGCATCGATAGTTTTAATATTTGTGAGTGCGGTAGTGGAGTGACCGTGTCGATAATTTTATCAATAACTACAATATATACTATATTTTATTGATAACGTTCTAACTAATATAAGCGTTGCGATACCTATACTAATATCATAAATTCGAAAGTTACTCTGTGTGTCTTTTTGTTACATTTTCACAAAACTTCTTGACCGATTTTAATGAAATCTGGTATATAGATTTTTTTTTATTGATGATAGCCAAGCGCTTGATCACTACCCACCTGATGGTAAGTAAAGGTATGATCGAAGATGGAACACGCTTGCCTAGAAAGAACCTATTCACTCTAGACTTGAAGACTCCAAGATTATACTGGTTTGGAAAACCTAGATGACTAGCTGACCAATGCGCAGCTTCGCATGCGTAGTTTTTCAATAAAAATATTACCCTCTATCTGCGCAGTTGGGGAAAAAGTAGCCTATATTATCCGGGATAATGTTATAAAGCTACCGTCCTTTAACGTTCTCGTAAAATCCAGTCCATCCAAAGGTTGTCTGGAAGTGATCGCTTTTAGCGATAAGACTGCCAAATTGTACTATCGCGTGTCTAGTTTTTAGTATTTAATTATGATTTGTTAATTTATGTGTGGTATACAATAAAGCGTTTTCTATCTTCTATCTAATAGGGTGGGGAAGATGTCTTTTCGCATTATAGTATGTATGAACTTGTAATAAAATCTCATTGGCTATACTATTTGTATCTGGCTGGTTTTGGTATCATTCAAAAATTAAATTTTAAAGAAGATTATTCCAAATTCAAATTAGGAAAATGTGTGATTTTTATTTGTTTTTCGTACTGTAAAGATGAGTGAATCTAATGAAGAAATTCGATACATTTTAAAATTTTACTACAAAAAAGGTAAAAATGCAACGCAAGCCGCGAAAAAAATTTGCGATGTTTATGGACCTAGTGCAGTGTCTGTGAAAGTAGCACAAATATGGTTTAATCGTTTCCATCCGGAAATTTTGATGTCAAAGACGCACGTCGCTCTGGTCGCCCTATTACGGATAAAATTGATGCCATTTTTGAGAAAGTGGAGCAAGATCGGCATATCAGTAGTTACAACGTATCTGAAGAACTAGGAATTGACCACAAAACAGTTTTGATGCATTTGAAAAAACTGGGTAGACAAAAAAGCTCGATATTTGGGTACCCCACGAGCTCACTGAAAGTAACCTAATGAACCGTGTACTCATTTGTGATTCTTTATTACGACGTAATGAAACCGAACCATTTTTGAAGAAGCTGATAACTGGTAATGTAAAGTGGATCACGTATGACAAGAACGTGCGAAAAAGGTCGTGGTCAAAGGCCGGTCAGGCTTCACAGACTGTGACGAAACCCGGGTAAACTCGCAACAAGGTGATGCTGTGTGATTAGAAGTGGTGGGATTAGAAGGGCATTAATCATTAAAAGCTGTTACCACCAGGCAGGACCATCAATTCTGAACTCTACTGCCGAACAACTGATGAAATTAAAACAAGAAGTTGAGAAAAAGCGGCCGGAATTAATCAACAGAAGGGATGTGGTTTTTAATCATGATAACGCTAGAACTTACACATATTTAGCCACTCAGCAAAAATTAAGAGAGTTTGGCTGGGAGGTGTTAATGCATCCGCCGTATGGTCCTGACCATGCACTTTCAGATTTCCACCTGTTTCGGTCTCTTCAGAATTCTTTAGGCAATGTCAGGTTAACATCACTAGAGGACTGCCAAAACTACTTGTCGCGGTATTTTGATCAGAAGCCCCAAAATTTCTATAGCAATGGGATTATGTCCCTACCTACAAGATGGCAAAAAGTTATCAAACAAAATGGTACCTACATACTTTAATTAAATGTAAATAAACTATATTAAAAAATGTTTTGAATTTTCTTAAAAGATGCGAAGATACTTTTTCCCCAACCTAATATAATGTAGCATTCTAATATAGAAAGAATTTTTGAAATCGGACCCGTAGTTTTTGAGTTTTTTCGTTACAAACATACGAAAATACAAATCTTTCCTCTTTATAATATTACTAGCTGACCAATCCGCAGCTTCGCATGCGTAGTTTTTCAATAAAAACATTACCTTCCTTCTGCGCAGTTGGGTAAAAAGTAGCCTATGCCACCCGGGGATAGTGTAGCTTCCTAATAGTGAAATAATTTTTTAAACCGGTCCAGTAGTTTCGGTGCCTATTCAATACAAACTAAAAACAACTAAATTTATCCAAGATTTGTATTTTATTTTTTGATGATATTTTATTATGACCTGAATTGAATCTTATGCTTCAAAAACACGCTGATTTCGTGTCGGGCGTACAAACGAAATAAATAAAAAACCTATTTTTTTTTTTTTTTTATTATTATTTATTTATATATTATTATGCCCTTATTAATATTCAAGCTAAAATTTCACGTTACATATTTGTAGTAATTCTTCTTTTGGCGCGATAAGAGAAACAGATCAAAATGAACTAATGAAAGAAAATATTGTATAGTATACTTTACAATATACTACTATATGCAGGCCGCTTCCAACCACAGTTCCTGGAGATCAATGAGGGAGGCCTTTGTCCAGCAGTGGACGTCCTACGGCTGATATGATGATGATACAAATTACAAAAAAATAGAAGCTACTAAGCAAATAATATGATATGAGGTCTTAAAGCTTTAAAGTGTTTTCTTCCACCGTTGGATGGAGAGGATTTTGTTATAAAGATACGGTCGGGGGTGCACATTTAAGAATAAGATATTATGAATGAAGGGAGTGCCACCAATACCTAAATGCTTAATAATACTGTTATGAGTTCGGAATAAAATAATGTAAATCAATCTAACCAAAATAACACTTTTATTCAACACTGAAATGATAAATACACTAACTTAATCACAACACACTAATTCTCAACACGGTCGCACAATAAACCACTAAAAGTCACCGAAATGTTCGCACGTATCGCCAAATCAAGACTGACTCCTCGTTTTTTTTTCCGAATAGACTAATCTCGCTGTTAGCCTCTGAGGCCGTTGCAGCTTAACCGAGCTTTTGGCGAGCGCAGAAGGCGCTCAGCCCTGTAATTTTTTTGATGAGGCAACTAGCGCAAGGGCACCACTTAGGTACGAACCTCGGCTTGGGCTGTTGCCGGGACGGGGATAGGAGAGAAACGCCCGGGTACGTGCTTGTATCTCGTATAGGCGGCGACTGAAGGGACTCGTCGACCTCGCCGGCGAGGTCGGTGTATTTGTGGAGTGTTTGCTCTGTCTAATGAGGATGACTCTTCCGCATTAGGGGAAGTGATTTCGTTATCCGGGTCTCCGAGAACGTGTCTTGGACGACGGAGGGTTACTCGAGCGTCTCTACGCACTATTTATACCGCGCATTATTTCCAGAACCTTCTCGATGTTTCCACTAGTTACTAGAATATTGTTGGTATTTCGATTGACTACTATTTCTTAATCTGTACAACTGTTGGTAAAAACGTGGTATGTAGGTATATTTCATACCAAGTATTACCTATTCTGTGACAAAGTAGGTATCACTTTGAGAATCCGACTATTCCTTTACAATTACTTATTCTGTAACAGCCTCGGCGTAACAATACAAATAAACAAACATAAATATATATTATACTAGCTGAGCTGCCCGAGTCTTTGCACGCGTGGTTTGTCAATAAAAACATTACCTTTCTGCGCAGTCAGTAAAAAAGTAGCCTATGTTCCAATCCCGGTCATAATATATTTAAATAGCCAATTTTATTGAAATCGTCTAGCCGTTTAGTCGTCAAAAGGTAACAAACCGACAGAGAGGCAGAGGGACAGAGTTATTTTCGAATATATATTAATAACTAGCTTCCGCCAGCGACTTCGCACGCTTTCTTGGTCAACAAAAAGTAGCCTATGTTTGAATCTAGGTCTTAATCTATCAACACACCAAATTTTATCGATTTTGGTTCCGCCGTTACAACGTAATTGAGTAACAAACAAGGAAACATCCAAACTTTCGCATTTATAATAGAGAGAGGTGAGACTAGCTGACTCCGCAGACGTTGTTCTGCCATATACATTAACAAAGAAATCGAATGCAGAATTAAATGTCAAAGTGACGCGACACTTCATATAAATGACTTCACGTCAACGAACCACGGTTAAATTATATGGATATTGTTCATACAAAAATTCTAAAATTGCGATTCAAAAATAGGGGGGTGAGGGTAGGAGGGTGTAAAATACTTTACGACCTTATCTAATACCTACCAAATATACAAACAAATAAATCATTAAAATCGGTCAACCCATTTCGGAGGAGTGCGACCACTCAAACCGTGTCACGAGATTTTTTTTTTATTAGAAAATTATAATTATGGATATCGATGTATTTATCGACAAGCTCCGTACCCTTTAGTTCCCCATCGATAGTTTGAGCCCCCGTCGCAAGGTTCGTCATTCGTTTGAAGGCATGTATTTGCATGGGTGGATGAAATTAGCGACGCGTAAAATACGCGACCTTTAGTACGGGTATCGTGTTTATTTCTGGATTGTGTTCCTGTTTATTTCCTATTGAAGAGAAAATATATTTAACATAAATCCATATATGAGCGTGTATTGTTTTCAGAGGCTGTACATTTAATAATTTCCGCAAATAATGGGAAAGTTGAATGAAGTAAAATTTTAAGAAATGTGTCTGAGAATATCATCATCATATCAGCGATAGGACATCTGCTGCAGAACATAAGCCTCCCCCACACCTACATAAAACATTACCCTCCTGCGCAGTCGGGTAAACAGTAGACATAGTTCCAATCCCGGTCACAATCTATCTATATACCAACTGTACCTAGAGAGTGCATCTAAAGACTACCTCATAATTTTAACCCCGTACTTTCCCCCCACCCCGCGCCTATTTAGGGTAGGTTAAGCAAAAAAAATATTTTTTACCAAAAGTCTATATATGAATTTTTTGATCCCTAATAGAAATAATATAGAAATTATAGATTGTCAAACTTTCAACTCCTATTTCACCCCATTCAAGATTATTTTTTGAGACAAAAGATAACTTATGTTCTTGTCCTTGATATAATCTATCTCCTTGCCAAATTTAATAAAGATCCGTTCAGCCGTTTAGTCGTGAAAAGGTAACAAACAAACAAACAAACAGAGTACTTTCGCATTTATAATATTAATATGGATGGATATGAAAGTATCTATATCTTATCCATATAGATACTTTCATATCCATCCATATGCTTGCGTTTGGCAAGCCTATGATGTGAAAAAAAGTATGGAAGAATTTTATTGTTTTGCAAGTACTTGGCCACTGCAATAGCGTAGGTACAGGTTACTTCTGCACCGTAAAACATTTTCCTAATATCTTTTTTTCCTAATCTTGTATATTTTTGGTGGAAATAACACCAAAAATCCTACCAGCTGGTTACCGCTAATCGCCAGGCATTCCCCTAGCGTTATTGATGGCCGGTGATTAATCTCGATCAGTTGTCCATTGAAGGGTTTCACTTAGTTGTTTTTTGTATTGATTGGAATTCGAAATGAGTTGAGCTTTTAGAATAATTTTCGGAACTGATCAACATATTTTTCCTACAAACTGAACTAGTTGGTACCAAGCTAACTCACTATATATGTTAAATTTATTTGCTAATTGTAATGTAATGTTTTTTTGAGCATAGTATTCTTGGAGTTAAAATAACTGATCGCGTCCGTAACACCATACTGCGCACCAAAACCAAAATCGCTGATGTAGGGGAGAAGGCCGCCAGGCTGAAGTGGGACTGAGCCGGTCACGTCTGCCGCATGCCTGACGAGCGTGGCCAAAATTACCACAAAGTGGAGCCCTGAGACAGGGCGTCGGTGCCGCGGCAGACCACGCTGGAGGTGGCGGGATGAGATGGACGCCGCTGAGAGGGCAGCATACGGTGGCACTGGACCGTTGTGAGTGGCAGAAATGCGGGCAGGCCTTTACCCAACAATGGGACAATTATTAGAATAAGTTTAATAATATTTATTTAGACGATTACACTATGTCAATGAGTAACTCTACTTAGGCCAGTTAGCTTCCTTCGACAACAGGCAGGACAAAGAAGGTGACCATGGTGTCGACAACCCCCCGAAAAGCTACTGGTCCATGAAGGAACTTATGATGGGTGACCTTCCCTTATCGCTAAAATGCCAACTCATTGACATATGTATGCTGACTTTCCTAACCTACGGTGCCCAGTCTTGGCTACTGACCGAGTCTCAGAAGTTCAAACTAGGTGTTTGCCAAAGAGCGATGGAGCGCAGCATTTTGGGCAAAGCGGATCGACCGGATTCCAAACTCCTGGCTGCGCTCGAAGACTGGCATCGCTGACGTGGGCATCAAGGCTGCAAAACTGAAATGGGACTGGGTGGTCATGTCTCCCGTATGTAACCCGATAGGTGGTCCAAGAAGATATGTACTCCTAAAGACGGAAAGCGACGCCGAGGAAGGCCTAGAAAGCGCTGGAGCGATGACTTGGACGTCTTCCAAAGAGATTGGCTTCAGACCATGATAAGTAAAAAGGAAGAGGGGTAAACTTTTGCCCAGCAGTGGGACAGTACGGGCTAATATAAAAAAAACTGAAATTTAGAGGATTACAGTTCCTTGTGAAGGGGCTCGCCGGGGAAAGTTAAAAAAGTAAAATTAATTTGTAGGTTTTAGGAGTAATATAGGTACAGACAGCGTCATTAACTGGTAACTGCGTGTTTCTAGATTGGAATAAAAACTCTTTGAAGGCTAATTTTGAAACCGTTTGTATTAAAATATAGTTTTCATCTAAATGAGGTCTACAAACTGTACTTAGCAGCTTTTTTTAGAGTAGGTAAACAATGTATTTCCTTTCGTTTTTAAGTATATTATGTATTTATTTATTCATTTTTATCCTACTAAAATAGGTGTTTATTATAACACGCGTTTTTTCAATCCAGTCCATCCAAAAGTTGTCTGGAAGAGATCGTTTTGAGCGATAAGGCCGCCCATTGTACCACCATGTATTAGTCTTTATGTTTTCTAGGTTAACTTATTTTATTTTGGTGTAACAATAATGAATTAAATAAATAAATAAATATTGCTGGACATTTCGCACAGCGCTATCTAGCCCCAAACTAAGCAGAGCTTGTATTATGGGAACCAGATAACTAATAGAATACTTATATACATTTTTTTTGTAAATACATACTCATAATATATATAGAAACAACCAAACCGGGAACAAATATCTGTAGATCATGCAAACATTTGTTCCGCGGCGGGAATCAAGCCCACTACCTCCTGTGTCTCAGCCGGCTATTCGCCCACTTTCTCTCTCTAAACACACGACGTACACTTTTGGAAATAGTCCTTCTAGAAATTTTTATTTCAATCTTTAAACATGGAGAGTGTTACAAGTTACAAGTAGTTTGGTGCCAGATACGGCTTGCCTTAGCAAGATGTTAGGTAAATTTTAATTTGTTGGACATGTCATAGCTCTTTTAACACTATTGGTTAATTGTATAATTGTTTGTACTTGTGAAACACAGGGCAGTTCATCGTAGGGCACATTTCTAAAGTGCGTGACCTACGAGGCAATTCTCTGTTATAGGCGATGGTTATTACATCAGATGGGCCATAAGCTTGTTCCATCTCCATGTAGTATAAAAAACAACCAAGGTTCTCTTATAAAATCACATTTTAATTATATGTTTATGTACCTATATATAAGAAAGTCGGGTTAGTTACACCATTTATAACTCAAGAGTCAGCCGATTTTGATGATTTTTGATTTGTTGGATTTGTCCCGGCTCCGAATAGCAGGATAACTATTAAAATATTTAAAATAACAATGCAAAAAAAGTTTGACGAAAGTTTTTTTTCTCATACAATTTTTACCGTCTTAGGCATGTCAAGGCGGTACGAAGTTCGGCGGGTCAGCTAGTTAAAAACAAATTAAAAAATGTTTATTTCAAGTCATTGACTCATACAAATAGAAATTCAATTATATTAACTAAATTAAATCATGTTTAATAACATATAATAAAGTTAATATCACAACATACTCGTACCTACATACACGTACGCGAACACGAGGGACTATTAGTGACTGGAGCGTCTCTTATTAGGGGCTTAACCAGTGCCCAGAAACGGAGAGGCCCTGTCCGCCAATGTGCTTAGAACGATGTTGTAGAATGATATTGTCATCTCACGTAATAAGCAAGTTTGTATAATACAAGTTCTCGTAAAAATAGGAAATAAGCTTATACCAGTAAATTATTAGTTTTCTAGCACATTTCTACGAAATAAGAAGGTATACATCAAAATATGAGTACGCCTTCATAAAATCGTCATGACCTGGGGCGTCGTAACCCGTCGTCCTGGCACAGTCTATCAGAACAGCTGGTTTACTTCATCATATTGTTACGCCGAGGCTGTTACAGAATAAGTAATAGTCGGCTTCTCGGAGTTATACCTACTGTGTCACAGAATAGGTAATAATTGGTATGGAATATACCTACATACTACGTTTTTACCTACAGTTGCACAGAATAAAAAATAGTAGTCGGTCGAAATACCTAGACTTTTCTAGTTACCAGTGGAACCATCGAGAAGGTTCTGGAGATGTACTGTGCACGGTATAACTAGTGCGTCGTGACGCCCGAAGGAGTCAGTCTAGTTTTGGCGATAAGTGCGAATGTTACGGTGACTTTTAGTGTTTTATTGTGCAACAGTGTTGTGAATACTTGTTATTAAGATCGTGTATCTATTTTTTTTAGTCTGGAATAAAAATGTTATTTTGGTAAGAATGATTTTCATTATTTTATCCCGACCCCTCAGCTCGTAACAATATTATTCACAAGACATCCACTGCTCAAAATAGACCTCCTCATAGATTTCCAAAGCCACCGATCTTGTGCGGCCTGCACCTAACGGCTCCCAGCAAACTTTAATAGGTGGACTTAGATTTAATAGTCATTTATTCTCAAAAAGATAACAACTAACACTTACATGAGAATCAGTACACATAGAAAAGTTAATGTAATTCGTTCGAGTTATGTAGGTAGGTACCCAATTAACGCATTCAGATAGATCGTTTGTTAGTTGTATAGTTACTTTTTTTAGTAAACATTAGTTGTAATATGTTGAGCGAGTTTAGTTTTAAATGCGTTAAATGAGCTTACATTTTTAATATCACAGGGTTATTTATTATAAAGCTGTGAGCCTTCGTAAACTATTGTTTCACAAGCAACCAACTAACCAGCTGCCACGTCACTTTTGACAGGGAGGCTGACGGTGATATCGGTTTGGAGCATGGACGTTGTTAGCGCAAAATGGCGGATGTAATGACGTCATCTATGATGATTCACGGGACATCGTTGTCGCGCTCACCGTGACTCGGAACGCTTTTTAGCGCAATGATATCGATTTTAGCGCGATTCGGAATGCAACCATATTATTTTGTGGTTGTTTGGTTTAATATTTGTTATGAAATTAAATGAACACTGACTGCGAGCGCGTTCATGAGCGTTTCGAATCCTTGACAGCACTCTACTATCATCAGCGCTGTAACTGAATCGGTACGCAAAATAGCTACGTGAACGCTAGCAGCGATTATGTCATGATTCGGAATTCAGCTGTACATTTGTGACCAATTCACATTTGGAATTAAGAGCATTAGAGTGGCAGAGACAGAAGAAGCTTAACCAAATGTCTAACTAAACTAGGCGCGTGAGTTAAATACAAATAAATACGTATAAAATAATGATTTATAGCAAAGTTATTGGTACTGCCGAGGCAGATTTGTATAATCTACCCCCAGTATTGCCTTTTTTTTCTTTATTATTTATTTTATCTAAAAATCTGTGTCTGAAACCATTGCCCGTCATTCAGCTACATCATGCTTAAGAAGACATCGCGTCGAATGAATCTGCTAACTAAAAATATTAAAGTGATCCAGCTATCTCTTCTGTTCTGGTGACCATCAACTTTTATGTTTCATAAGACGACATAGTTTTATGTGTGTAGCAACTGCGCTATGTATGGTTATATAAGAAAATGAAATTACCAATAGTGATCCTTAAATGAGATATGACCAATGAATACTACTAGTACATTCCTCAAGTAAATAATTGATTATACCAAAACAGTTCATATTATTCTGCTACAAGTTTCTAATCATTTATTTTTGTGTTGACTACACGACACAGCGCAAGTGCGTCACACGTCACAAAATTTACGTGTCAGCAAATAGTTTAATGTATTTTAATATTTATGTTAGTCACTAAGGTTATATATGCATATGGGCCGTAGAATTAAATTATAACATCTTGTACAATTCTACTGTTGCCTGAAATACCGATTTAATATTATGATTTTACACAGATTTGAAACTCGTTTACAAAAAGACAATTTTCATTGCAAAGTATCTTACAAAAAACAAACACTATAGTAAAAAATATATTTACTAGTGGTTCGCCTCGAACTGAGATCTCGCGAGTCACAAATAAAAACAAAAAAATATTATTCGTAATCTGCGACTATAAAAATAGTGCCACAAAATACATAACTAAATTACTTGACCTACAGTTTCATTCAAATTACAGGTAACGGGAGTTCATGTAAATTGGTATATTTTTTGGGGTAGAAATTAGAGTTATTCTGGATATCAGACTTTTCCCTATATTTGTGTCATTAAAGCTACATGCATACCAAATTTCAGCACGGTGGGGTCATTGGTGTATCCTGTGAATTTTGTCAAAGTTCAGTTTTTATCAGTGCTAACAACTTAAAAAAACTACAATGTCTAAACTAAAAATAAAAACGGGGTATAAATTTACTCACAAAGACCTTATAATAGACGTGCCACTTGACCGGACAGTCCCATTTTGGTTTTTTTACCCTTTTTGAGCCCCAATATCTTCACAACCCCCCCGACATTTTTATCTGATTTAGTCATACCAAAATTGTGTCATCACTCCCTACCTATATGCCAAATCTCACTATGGTCGGACAAACGCTTCGAAAGTTATCCTCGGATAAACAAACATACATACATACAACGCTGATTTGCCCAAGTTGATTCGGAGATCTCGCTTCGTTCTATCAATAAACATGGTAAACCACCGACTTTGCGATACCGTAAACAAATTGCAATCTGGAAAGTTATACGATATATTAAGGTACTAGTATTTTACTTAGAATGAATATATTTTACGTAAATGATTTCAATCATTATTGGGTGGTTCACGACCAAACCGAAACATTGTCGTTCGAAACACCGATAAAACGGTACGTGATAAATCCCGTATTTATAATAATGAGTACTAGTATTATGAGAAGGAAGAGCTTGCAGGTAAAGTCCCGACTCCCATTTGGAAACAGCAAGGAGACGCGCATGATCTGTGGAGCTTGAACACGTTTGTAACAGACAATTCCACGTCAATTCCACAGAGGCCCATCCCATTGCCGTTGATGTGAAAGACAATTGGGAGATCAGTATTTGGGCAAGCACTATGATAAGTCATTCTAGCCTTCAACCAAGTCAAGATATTCGATACAATAAGATACATTTTCAGTTTTTCAAAGATTCTTTTTTAAGATTGTTTTATTTTACGACTACCTTACGTTAGTAAATATTTATGGAAATTTGAACCTTATTTCACTCAGTTTAAGATTAAAACACTGATACCAAACTTTATCTATTACTTTACTCATTAAGGCGCTGCTGTGTTATAAAAAATAATTATAACCCAGAGCGAGACCAATTTCCTTATTAAATTTTGAAGTCAGCGTATTTTTTCCATCTTGATAAGGCGGTGGAAAAAGTCCCGCCACGCCGATATTAAGTCAAGATTTCCTTGAGAATCCTTGTACGTTAGGGCTACCAAAACACAATTAACTTTATTTTATTAACCATATAACAGAAAATACTATACAAGACAAGTCAAAACACAATACAATATAGATATAATGGTGTACACACGGCTAAACATCAAACTATACATTTTCAGTATAAGCTGACCTCTCATTCTACGCAAAGCCTACACAATGCGAGTTCAACTTATACTGGAACAGTACAGCTTGATGTATAGCCGTGTGTACATAACAATGTTAATGAATTAAAGTATAATTTAAAATTTTATGTACAAAATATATTATGTGAGCACTACGAGTACCTATAATAATTAAGATGTCATAATTAGCTGAGTTTTATAAATTGAGAAAAGAAGAACATGCCAGTTTTTTGTATATTTATAAACTCATTTAAATTATAGAGCCATAGAATGCCAAGAATAGATGGATACACTGTGTGAAGAATGATATGGGTACCTTTACTACTCATATCATTCATCCATCAGCCGTCACTTCTTTCCTAAGAAGTGACAACGAAGATGACGGCTGATAGAGAGATATGGAATAAAAATACATGTTGTGCCGACCCCGCGTAATGTAAGAAAAGGGCAGAAAGAAGAAATTAATTTAAATTATAAAAAGCCTTTCCTGAAAAGAAGTGGTTGATATTTCAGTTGAAGTACACTAAGAGGCTTTTGAAGTTGTAGCACTTTTAAATCTAGGAAACCCTCTACAGACCCTAAAAGTTATAGACCTATTTCCCTGCTATGCCACCTATAGAAACTATTCGAAAAGCGTCTCGTCAACAGTCTGACCCGGATTATAGAGCCTCAGCTGATCCCTGAACAAGCAGGATTCAGACCAGGGAATGCTTGCTGCGGTCAGACGCTCATGCCCCAGCATATTCAAGATGGTTTCGAGGCGCGAGGCGAACAGTATCACGGGTTAGGATCTTGTTGACCTATCTGCCGCATACGATACTGTTAATGTTAAAAGTCTTCTTCGCAAAGTCGAAGACCTGACTTGTGATCGGGTTTGTTCCAAATCTGGGAGAACTTCTTCATAGCCGTCGCTTCCAAGTACATTTTCTATCAGAAAAAAAAGATGACGCTGCTTTAAAAACGCTCTTACTCAAAGGAGCGTGCTTGCACCAACACTATTTTACATTTATACGAATTACCAACCCAACAGCCCATCTACTACACGTTTTCTATATGCAGAAGAACTAGCGTTGACAACCCAAACATCAACCTCTGAAGAGGTCGAAGACAAGCTAACACTAGCTTTCACTGATCTAGAGAGTTATTACGATGAGAATGACTTGAAGCCAAATCTATCTAAAACCCAATCCTGTGCCTATCATCTACGTAACCAACAAACCAGCTGGACTCTAAATATAACCTGGCAAGGAGTTTCTATCCAACACGAAAACCTTCCAAAATACCTGGGGGTAACTCTGGATAGGTGACTGAACTATAAAGCACAATGCTATAAAACTAAGATGAAAGTCGGTACCCGAAACAACCTTCTCCGTCGACTCATAACTACCAAATGGGGTGCAGCTTCAGGCGTACTCCATACTACAGGCCTGGCACTGTGCTTTTCAGCCGGCGAATATACTTGCTCAGTCTGGAACCGGTCCGCATATAGGGATTGCAATGCCGCAAAACGGGATCCCACTGCTTTTATTAATCTGCTGGATTCCGCACCTTCAAAACTTTCGCGTAAATCGCGGGTAAATCGAGCGCAACGTTGCCGTTTCGCACAGCGCGCCACGCTGGTTGGCGAGCTGTCCTGTCAGTTGTTCATAAATGGCACTGATCTGCGCACGTCAAGAAAAGCTGCAATACGCCAAAAAATAAAGAAAATCGAAAATACACCTATACCTGGAACATCTACTACTGATACAGATCCTACTCTAACGCTAAAAGAAGAATTAGAAAAACAGCGTCATCAAGAAAAATAAATATTTAACAAAAGCCAGACAACAAGCAAAAAGATTGAGAAAATGTTGAAGAAAGAAATGATGTTCTTTGAGTCCGATGGTATCAGAGGATAGTACCTGACGCTTGTCTATGAATGATGGTTCAGCCTACTAGCGTAGAAGCCGAGAGTACGTTTTCAGCATCAGGATTTATTTGCAGTTCACTCAGAAGCAGGTCCGAGGATATAATAAATGCCATTTCATAATAGCGTATTTTCAAAAGTTATCACCATAAGTTGATATCATAGTAATAGCATCTAAGAGAAAGTTGTGATTTGATTATTAGTCATTAAATGAATAAAACTGATTTAAAAATATAAAACTGTTGTTAGGAGTAAGAATAAAATTAAACAAAACTATTAAACTATGCTTAACTTCTAAAGATGAATCTAAGAAAACAGATTACTAATTACTTACACATAATTAAAAGAAAAGAAATAATTTATGTTGCTTAATGTAAGAAATGTGTAATAAAAGTTGATTTTAAACAAAAATCTGTAGTTTCAATTACATTTTATAACATAATTTCAAAGATGCGGGATCCCGCCTATCAATGCCGCGGGATTGAATGATCTGCGGGATTGCAATCCCTATCCGCATTCCACCCCCTGGAGTGCGACGAGATGTGACTTGCTCTATTGAAAATCACAAACAAGATCATGATTTTCGACACCCCTTATATGACCATCACATCCTACAAGGCTGCCTTAAAAGTCGTAAGAGCTTTCAACGCTTCACAAGAGCCATGAACGATGACCCGGCTGCTGCTAGACACAGACTGTGGATTAAAAGTAACTCTTCACCGCACAATTTTACCATCCCACAGGAACAGCTACCACCCGGATACGTTATGCCGTAACCAGTCTGGCAGTCCTTAAACAGGCTCCGCACCCAGGTTGGCCGCTGCAGACTTAATAGACATAGACATAGATAGACATCTATTTGCTACCATAGCAGACACAAATTCACACAATACAATCAAAAGGTATAACATCAAAGAGAAATCACAAGTAAGAGAAAACAGAAAATTACATACAACTAACAATAGGAACAATAGAATGAAATAAGAAATTTAAAATGCAGTCAGGAAAAAATTAAAAAGAGGCAAGTAGGTGTGTATGTGCTACTGCAGTAAATGGGTTCCAGCTCAGCATTATGCCTCGCCACCAATCTACAGTGGTAATATGTGCAAATGGGAATTCTGGGACCCTAACTTAATACAATGCGACTGCGGTGATCCTGCGCAGTCAATGCAGCACTTGCTAATGTGCACTTTGTGCCCGAATAACCTTGTGAATAACTTTGTAAACCTAATAAACGCCTTACCTAATGCTATTGTTGTGGCCATACACCTGTCCAACATAGTATAAAATATAACGTAAAACTCTTGACACGCTAAAAAGAAGAAGATTTCACACTTCCTTCTCCATATAAAATATAACTTTGCCAAATCTCACACACCTCCGTGCGCGCAATAAGCTTAAAAACGGGTTAATGTAATTTTCACGTATTTATATATAAACGTATATATCACACATGTACTTGTTCGAAAGATAGGGATTAATACAACCATTCTACCATTCATCCCATTCAAACCCGAATTCAAAGATCAAATACTTTCATACTTTGAAGTATCACCCCTAACTCCACCTTAGCCCAGCAAAGCTGGCCTCTTAAGTGCGTGTTAAGTTCAACTTAGACGCTGAGATCCACACTTAAAGTTTTTCAACTCTACCTGCGCCATTTTAAGATGTTTGTTTTGATACCTTTTTTTTTGAAAAGAGTTTTTTAATATTCCGAGGGTAGTTAACTGTTAATAGATCTGTGGTAGGGCTTAGTTGACTATAGATGCTTACATATTCCTGCTTTTATAGATTACACTTGAATAAGGGCTGATTCTACTTATAAAACTGAACAACTTTTCATATTGACACTTCCGCCTAGTGATGTGTAACAGTTTATCTGTCGTTTTTACGACAAAACGGGTCTTTTCGCACACAGATTTATATCAAAATTATAAATTTGACCACGGCCGATGTAGCTTGGCCGAAACGTCGAGGTTAGTCAAAATTACAATTTTGATATAAATCTGTGCGCGAAAAGACCCGTTTTGTCTTAAAAACATGAGTATAGTTCGCGAAAATTTAAAAAGTTTATCTGTTTATAGATAATTTCTATTGTATTTTTTAAAAGACTTTTATTTTCATATAATTTATGACAACAGTAATAAAAAAGAATCAGGTACTTAATCATGATTTTTGTTGTCAATCAGCTGTTTATTGGATTATGTGCCTTACGACTTGACTTGACGACCTCCTTGGCGCAGTGGGCTAATAACCGGCTGAGGCGCTGGAGAGGGAGAAAGTTTCGATTCCTGCCGCGGAACAAAACAAAAATTGTTTGCATGATCTACAGATATTTTTTTCAAGAGCTGGATGTATTTCTTTATATTAAAAGTATGTATTTACAAAAAAAAGTTTATAAATATTCTATCAGTTACCTGGTTTCCATAGTACATGCTCTGCTTAGTTTGGGTCTAGATAGCGCTATGTGTAATGTCCAGCAATATTTATTATTTGTTACTTAGTATCGCTGCATATGAGCCACACGCCACAAGTGGCCACATCCACAAAACGTTACTACCGCATTTTTCGTGTTTTTTTATATGAACTCGCCGCACACGGTTTACGACAGTGGTCGCTACACGCCTCGAGACGCCGCTTCTCGCTCCGTGTGGTCATGTGGCCGCCACCGACAAAAAGTGAAGGTAAAAGTGGCCGCTTCCAACTTTATGTAGCGGCGTTTGTAGCCGTATCGCGTGGCTCGTGTGCGGTGATTTATATAAAACCGGCCAAGTTCGAGTCAGACTCGTGTACAAAGGGTTCCGTACCATTATCTATAAAACCGGCAAAAAAATTACGTGTGTTGTATGGGAGCCCCCCTTAAATATGTTTTTTATTTTGATTTAATTATTTATTTATAAAGAGAATGTATAACTAAATATTCTGTGAATATTTCAAGCGTTTACCTGTTGTCGTTATCAATATCGAGCTAAAACGAGCAAAAAAATCACGTTTGGTGTATGGGAGCCCCTCTTAAATATTTATTTTATTCTGTTTTTAGTATTTTCTGTTACAGCGGCAACAGAAATAAATAGTCTCTGAAAATTTCAACTGTCTAACTATCACGATTCATGAGATACTACAGCCTGGTGACAGACGGACAGACAGACAGACAGACAGCGGAGCCTTAGTAATAGGGTGCCGTTTTACCCTTTAGGTACGGAACCCTAAAAAACTGATATAATAAATTATTTTTGACTAACCCTGATTTTAAACTAGTGTTTCTTCGATGAAAAATGGTGTTATGTATAGGAACTTGTTATATTCTTTCTGTTATAAAGCATTTGGGTATCAAAGCAAAAACAATAACTTCTGAATTGATATTATCTAATCCTTATCGGCTGTATTAATTTGGAAGCAATTATTTTTAACCAGCTTATTTTGGCATAAAAGCCGTTAAATGGATAAAATCTGCGTTCCCACTGCTGGACCTCTCCGGGCTTTTATAAAATTAAACACATTAAAAATAACGCTGGATATTTCACAGAGCGCTATCTCACCCCAAATTAAGCAAATATTTTGCCATAGGAACCAGAATAACTGATACAGACGACGACCTCTGTGGCGTAGTGGGCGAATAGCCAGCTGAGACGCAGGAGGTACCGGGTTCGAACCCCGCCGCGGAACAAATGTTTGCATGATTTACAGATATTTGTACCAGGTCTGGATGTTTTTCTATGTATATAAGTAGGTATATACTCGTATTTACAAAAAAAAAGTTTATAAATATTGTATCAGTTATCTGGTTTCCATAGTACAAGCTAAGCTTAGTTTTGGGTTAGATAGCACTGTGTTAACTGTCCAGCAATATTGCTGGACATTATAATATATATATATATATATATTTGTAAATACATACTCTTTTTACCTGACTACGGTAAAACCAAAAGGCAGGGTTATGTTTATAGCAGTCTATGTAGATATGTATGTTTTTAATAAATGTCTATTTGTATTTACCTATGTTCCACCTTAGTGCCTTCCGATCTTGATGAATAAGGTGTCAATCGATTCATTATTATGATGCGGGTGATAGGTATAGACTGCATTACCCAACTACGAGAAATCTTAACTTATGTTTTAGCAGTGTATGTGGTCCTAATCTACCTCTCCTAAACATGGTCATAGACCGAACTGCAGAAGTCCAAAGGGAAATGAAACGCAGCGTCCTAGGACTCCAGCGAACCGATCGGCCTCCTTATTACCTAAGCCAAATTGCTGTTGTGTCGCTATCGCTAGTCAGGCCATCCCTTTCACACGTACAGTACGTACCTCACGCGTGAAAGGGATGGCCTGACTAGCGATAGTAACACGACAGCTGTAGCTGGGCTTAGGTAATAAGGGGGAGGGTGAGGAATACCACGCTTCGGTCATTAACTGGCATTGCCGATGTGGGAGACAAAACCTCTAAGCTCAAGTGGGATTGGGCCGGGCGCGTAAGTCGAATGTTCCCGGAGAAATATACCAACATCGTAATACCTTGGGTACCGGAGGATGGACAGCGACGTCGGGGTCGGCCGCGAAAACGCTGGCGCGACGACATTGCTGCATTCGAGAAGGAATGGTGGGAATCGGCCAAGGCATGCGATAGGTGGAAGGAGTTGGGGAGGCTTATAATGAATCAGGTGTCAATCTGTTCGTTTTTATGGTCCAGATGACATAGACTACCATAACTGGTACTCTTCCACTTTTATTATTCGCATTGCAGTAAAATGCCTTACCTGAGTCTCTGTTTCCCGATAAATTCAACCTAGGGGTATTCAAATCGCGAGTGAATAGGTTTTTTATATGCAAGCGTGTTCATTCGTAGACTGCATCATCGTTTACCGGCTACATCGTCGTCAAACGTATAATTAAAAAAAAAACAAAAAAAAACCCTTTGCCGGTACCATAGGTACAACGTGGTCGGGTTGCATTTTTATACGTATATTGCTTGTTTTATAGATATTTAAACTTCAAAAGGCGGCGCAAATATGGAAATTTCGACAGTCTCGACCCCAAATGGCTTAAATATTCCATGGGGTACCGTGGCCTATCGCGTTTTCAAAATTTTTCTGGGCGTCTGGTCGAAGCAACGTGTGATCCGAGAGCTGGCACTTATCTGGGTCAACGCATAAGCATTGCAATTTAACGGGGCAACGCAGCCAGGGTCTTGGGGACACTTCCACCTGGTAGTGATCTGGAGCAGTTGAGCTATCTATAGATCGTTTGCAACAGTCTTTAGATGATTCAACTGTTACCTCTGTATTTTATTGTAAATAATTGTGTATGTTTGTATGTTGTTATTAAATGTATTTTAATTGTTTAAAGAACAGTAAACATCATATTATTTTATTTTAGTCGAAGAAGGAGCGCGACTACCTATACTTTAAAATGTCCACACTAGTAGACACTCAACGTTAGTAAACCTACCTATAAACTTCGGAATATTAAAAGGTTTTTTCTTTGTTTCAGGAAGGGACAATATGGGTGGACGGACGTTGATTTTCCTTATTTCAATATTACCTTTGAATATTGGTACGTATATTTTTATTTTATTACTTACAGCTTTATACCGCTGTTATTATGCGTTTAAAAAAGTATTACAGCAAGGTCTTTTTTACTTAGAAAACTTCGTGATTGATTTCAATCATTATTATAAATACGGGATTTATCACGTACCGTCTTATCGGTGTTTTGACCGACAATGTTTCCGTTCAATTTGTGAACCTTCATCAGGGTGAGTGCGATCCGCTTCGAATAACGTAGAGTGCGAGGCGTTTATTTCACGAATTTCGGAAGGTTCACGAATTGAACCGAAACATTATCGGTCGAAACACCGATAAGACGGTACGTGATAAATCCCGTATTTATAATAAGGTCTTTTTTTACTAGGATAAGTGACTTATAGGAACTTTTATATTATTATGATTGTTTTTAAGACAAAACGGGCCTTTTCGCTCACAGATTTATATCAAAATTATAATTTTGACTAACCGTTTTGTCTAAAAAACATGAGTATAGTTCGCGAAAACTTAAAAAATTCTATTATTTGGTCCATAATTTAAAATTCTCTCGTAGCATTCGAAGAAACACCTAGACTCGAATCTCTAGGTCATGCAGAGATTTGTTCCGCGGCGGGAATCGAACTTGCAATCTCATGCTTCTCAGCCAGCTATTCGCCTATTTGCGTAACAGAGATTGTCAATAGATCTAGCCACTACCCTAATACTGTGGTATTCGCGGTGAAAACAAGCCATAAAAATGAAAGGAAAACTTAATCCAGAATTGATTTCAGGACGTAATTAAAACTTTGATGGTCGAAATTGAAAATCTGTTATTTTGCCACACTGTTTACATAAAGTACGCAAAATAATAACCAACTACGTTCCTCTAATTTCTATTTTCGAAATTACATCAAGTTGTTACTATTATCATCAGGCCACATTAGTCCATTGCTGAAAATAGGATTCATGTGGAGCCATTAGGAGCCCATACTATCTTGTGTCTTTAATCAGTGTGTGTTACCAATGATGACATATGGGTATAGAAACGTGGTCTTTCACTATGGGTGAAAATAGAAGGCTCAAAATCGCACAGCGTGCAATGGAGAAAGCTGTGCATAATGTTTGTTTATCGTATCAAAAATGAGGAGATTCGTAAACTAACCAAAGTCACCGACATAGCACAAAGGATTGGCAAGCAGACCCCCCCCCCCTCTCCCCCTCCGCCCACTAGATGGAAAGGCTTGATGATGATGACTATCTTGCGCAACTGTATCTATCACACCATGTGTGTAAAATAAATAATGTAAAATGAGTTGTGTAAATAACAAAGTGTAGATCACAAAGGGAATCCTCATCTCTGACACGTTCCACTGCCTACTGTGATATCACCTCCTCACAGAAGGCGACCACGCTCTATCGCTTTTGATACCTGAAACAACCTGATATAACCTCAACCCCTCGCTAAATTTTACTTACAGATGATAAAAACAGAATCATCCGCCGAAAGATTCTGCAAACTAATTAAAATGGGATCAAAGGAATCCGAAAGCCGAAATATTGCAATATTACTCCCACATTCGCACAGAGAGGTTACAAACACCAGAAGCCAGTGCTCGGTTTATAACGTCATACATTTTAACTCAGAAGTTTATTAGTAAAAGCATTAACAGACAACCCTGTTTGGCTGAACCCAACTATGTTGACGTCACGTATGTTAGCTTGCCTAAAAATTATCTCTTTGATTTATATAAATATTTGAGGGTATTATGAAATATTTAATTGCCAGTTATTAATTTAGTAGTTCACGAGCAGTGCAATATTGACGGAACTAAATTAAAATTAAATTTGACATGTATAGTACCTACTTTCTTTAAAATAATACGATTTTAGGGTTTACTTTGGTAATTTATTAATTTATAAATTATTATTAGTAGCTCAACAGTAATCGTGGCTGTCGTTTTTAAAAAAATACTTTTAAAAAAAACTGGAAATAACATTTTTGAATTGGTAACGTTTTCTTGTCCGTAGATTTGACTCAACGTCAGTCGTTTTCGAGCTGCGAAGCGTATCGGTCAACTTAAAGATAATTGTTGTATTGGTCATAAAGGAGTGTACTAATTAATAAATGTAGACTTGTCAAACATCGAGGTGTTTTTCTACTAAGCTCGTTTTCACGTAGAACCATATTGCATTGTGTGTAGGTTGTCGAGCCTGTCCAAAAGTGCGGACGGAAGTTGAGAGGGAGATATAAGTTAGTGAAGATAGAAAGAGATAGAGTTACGTTTCGTATATTTTTAAACGTTAATGTGCGAGTGCAAGTTGCGTTTGTCCAGAATTAACTTAGAATGATCGACCTACAAACGTCTGGACAATTTTGTAAATGAACAATTTTATAAATTAATATTTAAAAATGAAGTTTTGCTATAGTCGTGTGGTCTAAAGCACACTCGTTTTTTTTAGTTCAACTGATGTTATGACGTATGAAAACATCACCAGCTCCTAACCCAACACTCCAATGTTCCCGACAAGATAAAAATTGCAAAAAAATAATGATAAAACCTCTGTAGTGCTGGACTCGTTAAAATTTGCACAGACCGCTGCGTTTGCAAGAGCTGTAAACAACGTTTTTTTTATTTTAATAAGATTTCATTATGGCGGGAAACAAATGAGATCCACTTTTGCTTTGACTCTGTCTGCCATTTGAGAAAAATGAGAAAGCTACATGTTAAAACTCTGGCTCGGCGACTGAAGTAAATCATGTATATTTTTTCAATTTGACAACAATTAGTAGTGTGTCCTATGACAACATTATGACTGCTAAAAACTTATCACTCTCTCACTAAAAACTCATTTACTCAATGAAGTTAGCAGCGTGTCGTACTGCTATGAAGTTAGCCGCGTGTCGCACTGCTATGAAGTTAGCCACATGTCGCACTGCTATTCCTCAATATTATGACATTCCCTTGTCAATACATCTATGAAAATCTGATGTATGTTCACAAAAATATTGAATTGTTTAAGAAAAATAGCGATATTCATAATTTTAATACTAGAAATAAAGATAAACTCGCTGCCACTTGTAAACTACATAAACTTAGTAAATCGTTTTAAGGGCAAGGTGTTCGCTTTTATAACAAACTCCCAAGTGATGTACAAAAATTGACAATTAACAAATTTAAAAAGGTAATTTAACAAAATCTTTATAAAAAAGCCTACTATAAAATATCGAATTATTTGAATGATAGAGAAGCTTGGGATTGAAATTTCTCCAACCCGTTAAAAATGTTACAATTTAGACGTAATTTATATCCTGTATTGTTATGTATTCTAAAAAGATAAATAATAAAAACCACCAGCCTTGTTTCTCGCCTTTATTTCCTGGCTTGGTCGCGAAGAAACAGGCAGCAAAATTGACGTTTCAAAGTGATCCTTGTGATTTTAATGAAAAGATTTTGACTTTGACTTCGACAATCTTGAAGCGAGTTCATACGCGTGAAGGTCGGACTGTCGCGCATCCCGCTCGCGCCAAGCACTAGAACGCTTGCATGATTGAGATGGTCGACGGGTGATGAGTCGCTGTTAATTCATACAACTTTATAATCTATTTTGTATCGTATTAGGTGCTTATAAGCATAGCAAATGTCACAAGCGGTTTGAGTACTGTGTTGTCTTGGTTGTGTGAGTTAGTACTGTCTTGCGTAATGTGTAAAATGTATACGTATAATATCGACGAATGCAGATCACCCTTGCATTGTTGTGTATAATTGACCGAGCTAAGCGAGATCTTTAAATCAAATTGGGCAAATTGGCAATGCATGTATGTATTTAAGTGTATATATATTTGTTTGTCCGAGAATAACTTTCAAAGCGTTGATCTGATCATCGTGAAATTTGATACATAGGTGTGATTGATACATACATAGTGATGGCACAATTTTGGTGTAACAAAATGAGCTAAACATTTTGGGGACGTTGGATATCGGGGTTGAACCCCGATATCCAACGTCCCCAAAATGTTGTGAGAGGAAAAAAAAAGAAAATGGGACTATTAGGCCAAATGAAACGTCAAATGAAAGGTCATCATTAGTAAATTTAGACTTCGTTTTTATTTTTAGTATTTTTTTATAGTTTTTGAGTTATTAGCCATAATAAACACTGAATTATGATAAAACTCACAGGGTACAGCAGCGACCCCACAGTGCTGTAATTTGGTATGCGTGTAGCTTTAGTAACATTAATATAGGCTAAAGTCTGAAATCAAGAATAACTGCAATTTGTACCCCCAAAAATCTAAACCAAATTTTATGAACTCCGTTACCTGTAATTTGATTGAAACTGTAGGTCATGTAATTTGGATACTCATTTCGTGGCACTTTTTTATTAGTGAAAGATTAAGACCGGCTTGCACAACGATCCCTAAACGTATTTAGCGACTAAACATGTTTAAAATTTACGTATTTGTATGACTTGACAACTCATTAAATCATATTTAGCTACTAAATACGTTAAGGCATCGTTGCGCGGGTCGCCCTATAAGAATATTTTTTTTTTGTATTATAATAGACTCGTGAGATCTCAGTTCGGGGCGAACCTCTAATATTAGGTTATATGTTCTTTTATTTAAGTTAATTAATCATTTAAAAAAAAAGTTATTTAAAAATGAGGTCATTCATTGTAGGTACACACACTTACGCGACGCACAAGATTTAGGTTTATTTATTTATTCACAAATAGGAAAGCCAATAACATACTTAATTTTACGATTCACATCGCCCTTTTCAACCTTTTTTCTCAATCCCTTACGTATTAGGGTATCCCCCAACTGACCCACCTCTAACTGTTATACAAATCTCGCGAAAGAATACTCCGTAGCTCTGATGATTATATTACCTTCATTTCATTTTAAATTATTTTTATGTACACCGCCGTCGACTTGCTTGCATGACGTTTCTATTGAGACTATGTATGTATGTATGTATGTATGTTTGTATTTACATATTAGTCTTCTATAGTCTAGCTAGAATTTTGTTCTCCTGTCTAGAGCCTATTAAACGCAATACATATCATAGAACTACATATGTATTAATAGAAGAATATTATCATATATGTGGGCGTGACACGTGGGATTAACACTTTGGTATGTTCTGCATAATGTATGTATGTATGCTGTTACTGTTAATATGCATGTATGTTCGATTGATTACTGGAAATTGCATCAATGTACCTACCTCACAATGTAAGCAAATAAAATCCCAGATAACTTAGATATTATATTTGCAATAAGTACGACTATACGCCAAATACTTTGCAATACTTTATTCACATTATATTCTACCGGCTTCACTACAATTTAATAGTATTTTTCAAACTTTCGCGATCACTGTACATAATTATTGATTAAAATGAGTATTTATCGCGTATGTACCTTTTTTATTTGTTATCCCGACGTTTCGGCTGTGTTGCAACAGTCATGGTCTCGGGCTGACTGGAGTACTTGGAGCTACCGTCCGGAACTGAGTCGACTCAGTGCGTAGATACGGTTAGTGTAGTGTGTCGTAATATGAACGAGGACATTTCTAATTCTGAAGACCAAGTGAGGGTAGATGCTGCAGCTACCCGCACTTCCCGACGGTAGCTCCAAGTACTCCAGTCAGCCCGAGACCATGACTGTTGCAACACAGCCGAAACGTCGGGATAACAAATAAAAAAGGTACATACGCGATAAATACCCGTTTTAATCAGTAATTATGTACAATTTAATAACAGCTTCATAATAATAATTATACTAGAATACCCACTAAAATATTAGCTATATTTTAGTGGGTAGGTACACACGGCTACACATCAAGCTATTACTTTCCAGTGTAAGCTGACCTCGCATTGTGTAGGCTTTTCGTAGAATGAGAGGTCAGCTTATACTGGAAATGTATAGCTTGATGTGTAGCCGTTTGTACACCCAGAAATAATCCAGATAAAAGTACGTTACAATTAAAGCCCCACAAAACATCACTAAAAGTAAAGGAGGTTACACAATCACATTTCAAATACTTAACTTTATAAATTCACACTGCACTACGTTCTTGTTCAACAGTCCAACCCACAGTGATCCCTCCTGCCATTCTTTCTCCAAACCGACCTCTATATCCCGTGATGACGTGACGTTCCCCCACCGGAGAACCAAAGTTGCGTCAAAACATTTAACTCCTTTATTTTAATCCATATTCCGTTAATTTACGTGAAATATCCAATCATTGCTTTATTATAAAAACTAAACAATTAATAATATAATTTTATATTAGTTGTGATTTTACAACATCAATATCTTAAAACAATATCATATTGAAGTAAGTATATGTATAATATGGTGTCATATAATATTTTATTCATTCATAACCACTGAACTGCTATTTGAATAATTGTTCCATAAAGTTTGCCATTTTAGAGCAACCTGTATGTTTGTGCAGATAACGATGGAATGTGAGCCGGCGCCCGACTGCACCGATGTACGACGTACAGAACAAAACTTAATTATAAAAAAAATCGCACATGTAAAAATAGTTATAGGTATACTAAAGAGGAATGTCAAATCTTCACTTAGGACAAACCTACTAAGGTTTTCTAAGTGTATTAATTTTATACGTATATGTTTTTTAAAAATAAATAAAGAAAAAAATCTATCTACCATTTTACTAACTTCCGTCAGACTAAACTTCTGCTAACATCCTGCGTAAAATCAACAGTAGGTTTTACAATTTAAATAGTTCTTAGAAGAATTATATAACAAATGTTTCTTAACTCTATAAAGCCTATTGAAATTAATACGTATTTGAAAATAATCCAAGGTATAACACATAATAACGGGATAGAAAGGCTTCAAAAACAGTTTCTATATCATCTTGCCTTTTCAGATAACAAGTATCGCAAATTAACGTCATAAAGCTCAAGGCACTACAGAGTCAGTCCACTCTCCCTAAGGAGATATGTTTCAGACGCTGTCTTCCTACTTAAAATTATTCAAGGCGCCATAGAATGTCCTGAAATAGAGTTAATTGTACCTCGCCCTTCTAGTCGAATTCAGAATCGGAAAACATTCTTTCTCCACACTTGTCGCACTAAATCAAAACTCTGCGTTGTACCGCATGTGCTTGTACTACAACGAACACCTCAATCTATTCGATAGCTTTGGTGCATCGGACAACACAACCAAAAAACTCCTTTCAAAACTTTGGTAGCAGGTAAATGTATTATAATGTCAATTTTGTTTTCTTTTTCTCTTGTCTGTTTAAGTTATGTGCCTTCTATTTCAAACTATTTTTGCACGCTGTGCCTACTTCTAGAAGGTCGTACACCGTCTTTGGTAAAATTGTATTGTTTTCCTTGTATTGTTTCGTGTAATGTCCAGTCTAGTGGGCCAATTAATGAAAAAATTATAGTTATCTACATACTACAAACTACACGTCACATACATTTTAATTGGCGATAGTACTTGAAACTCATGTGAACGGCGACTATCAACTTGGTAGTAGTACCAACCAACCTCCTAGCTACTTGCCAAAGACAGACCAGTGATTATTCCACCAAATAAACTTGGGCAAATCGGCGTTGTATGTATGTTTGTTTGTCCGAAGATAACTTTCGAAGCGTTTATCCGATTATCGTGAAATTTGGTATATAGGTAGGTAGTGGTAGAACAAATTTGGTGAACTACAAAAAGGGGTTGGTGGGGTATTGGGGGTATATATCAAGAGGGGTAAAAAAAACAAAATGGGACTATCCAGTCAAATGGTACGTTCGATAAAAGGTATTTATGATTGCATTTCGACCCCATTTTTATTTTTAGTTTAAAGCTTGTAGTTTTTAAGTTATTAGCCATAATATAAACTGAAGTTTGACAAAATTCACAGGGTACACCAGTGACGACCCCACAGTGCTGAAATTTGGTATGCGTATAGTTTTAGTAACACAAATATAGGGAAAAGTCTGAAATCTAGAATAACTGCAATTTTTACCCCAAGAACGTGTAACCAATTTATACAAACTCCCGTTACCTGTAATTTGAATGAAGCTGTAGGTTCATTTGGGTATGCATTTCGTGGCACTATTTTTATAGTCAAAGATTACAAATATTTTTTATTTATTTATATGGGAGACTCGCGAGATCTCAGTTAGGGGCGAATCACTAGTAATATTAAGTCGTAGCAATAACCTATCTTTTAAGTGTGACTATTAAAACACAGGCTCTTGTTTGAAGTCACGAAACAACAAGTACTGAATTCAGCAAAAACTATCCACTTTTATAAATGAAAACGCTGAAAATTTCTAACCAGTTTTCATATAAAAAGATGTGAACAGAATCTTAATCCGACCATTTGCCATATCATAAAACGAATGGACATGCTGAATAGACTCCCATTAGTACTTGCAGTACGTTCAAAGAAAAAGGAAAGAGTTCCGGTCTGTTGAAAAGAATCCATACAGGGATATCATTATGGTCGATTTTTACGGAAGCTTTTCAAAAAGTATACGGGTTATACACCCAATACTGTTTAAATTGGAATATTTCATTTCTTGATTGGATGTAAGAATCCCATTTTTAAAAATACCGTGACACCAAAGTTTGTTTGAAAGGATTTTTTGTGTGTCTACAAATAAACATATTCATCATCATCATCATCTACAGCCCGACTTCACCCACTGCTGGGTATAGGCCTCCCCAGGTTTGTACCATCCGCCACGATCCTGCGCTAGTCTCACCCGTTGACGGCCCGCGACTCTAACGATATCGTCCACCCATCTCGCTGCCGGATGTCCTACATTTCTACAGCCATTCCTCTGCTACCATTCAATTGCTACCCTGCTCCACCTGTCATCACCACGTCTTGCCAAGTGTCCCGCCCAAGACCATTTGAGCTCCATAACTCGATTCCCGATGTCATGAACCTTCGTTCTTCTACGAATCTCGACGTTTTGAACTCGATCTAAGAGTTTGATGCCGATCATGGTACGCTCTATGGCTCTCTGTGCAACTCTTAACCTGTACACAGCCTCCTGCGTGAGTGTCCATGTCTCGGCACCGTAAGTCATTGTGGGCAGAACACATTGGATAAATAAGCGGGTCTTCAGACTATGTGGAGTTTTAGGCGACTTAAGGATGTCAACATATTAGCGGTATCGAATAAGTTATCAGAAAATCTCCGGTATTCAATTATGAGGCTTTCACATTCACTAACCTAGATTTTAAGGTTCCGGATCAAAATAGTAAAAACGGAACACGTATGGTGCGAATTTGTCCGTCCGTCCGTCCGTCTCTCACAGCTAATTATCTCAGCAATTAATGAACCTAACGGTTAAGTGGGGTAACCATCTAACCTATCTGTCATATCAAAGAAATACACGTTTCAAAACAAATTATTTTTAGGGTTCCGTAGCCAAATGGCAAAAAACGTCTGTCCGTCCGTATGCCACAGCCACTTTTTTCCGAAACTAATATAATTTCTCCTAAACAGAATAGTTTGCGCGAGAGACACTTCCAAAGTGGTAAAATGTGCCCCCCCCCCCCCCCCCCCCCCCCCCTTGAAACTTCTAAAATAAGAGAATGTTAAAACAAAAACATTATAAGATGTACCATGCAAACTTCCACCGAAAATTGGTTTGAACGAGATCTAGTAAGTAGTTTTTTTTAATACGTCATAAATCGTAAACCGTAATTTTCCTTCATTCAATCCCTCAAATATAAAAAAGTGACAACGAACTACAAGAACTTTTAATTATGTTACTTGCTGCGATAGAACCCTTCATGGGCGAGTCCGACTCGCACTTGGCCGCTTTTTTTGTATTTGGAGTCTAAAATTTAAAAATAAATTCATCCACTTCTTTGCGAAGTGAACAATCTGAAATTAATATGATTGATAGAATATATTATAGCCAAGACTAAAAAAGTTTTTAAGATTTCTGTCGTCAACATTTACTTGGTTTACCGGTGACATAACTAGATGGCGCTGCTTAATTAACATAAATAAACCTATCTAGGTTTGGAATCCTTGGTGCGCGAAACCTACACGTACTTGACCGGTCCTGTTTCTCCTTTCCTGACTCAGAAGCTGGCCGCAAACATGTTCACTATAAACAAAGCCTCAGGCCCTTTCATGTTCGATCGAATACACATTCCGTATTAAATTATTTCACTAATTAAAATCATATCCGACTTTGGGATAATAGAATACATACGAAACTATGTGTGTTATTGTGTAGGTTTTACCATAGAATACTGTTACTGCGTATAGAAGCGAGACCCTCAAAGTGATTTAACAATCCTGGACGGCGTTTGACAGTTCTTGAAAGTAACTTTGAGCATTTCTTAAGCATTTACGTATGCAGTTCACGAACTACATCACGGCTTGTTGCAGCGTCAACGTTCCAGCCGTTCTCGAACCGAACGGTCTGAAACGTGACGATGGTAAGAGGCCTGACGGTATGACTCTTATACCTCGGGAGAAGGGTAGGCCTTTAGTGTGGGACGGCACATGCGTCGATACCCTTGCACCATCTCATCTGTCTGGTACAGCAGTTGGGGCCGGTGCGGCGGCAAATTCAGCCGAAGATCTCAAGCGCCGCAAATATGGAAGTCTTGACAGAGCTTACGTATTTGAGTCATTTGGTGTCGAGCCCGTGGGTCCATGTTTTCAAAATTCTTTCTGGGCGTCTGGTCGAAGCGACGTATGATCTGAGAGCTGGTGTTTACCTGAGTCAACGCATAAGCATTGCAATTCAGCGGGGCAATGCAGCCAGTGTCTAGGGGACACTTCCGCCTGGTAGTGATCTGGAGCAGTTGAGCTATCTATAGATCGTTTGCAACTGTCTTTAGATGATTCAACTGTTTCTTCTATGTTTTTATTGTAAATAATTGTATATTATTTATTTTAATAATGAAATGTTAAAAAAAACAATCCTTGATTAAATCGCTTCATTAAAATTAACGGCTGTATAATGAAACACTGGTTTTAGGGTTCCGTACCTCAAAATGAAAAAATGGAACCCTATAGGATCACTTTGTTGTCCGTCTGTCAAGACCGTTTATCTCGGGAGCGCGTGGAGGTATCGAGTTGAAATTAAAACCATATACTCAAGTCTACAGTCCCTTATAGCTGTTATTAAATCAAACTTCTAAGTTAAGGTAAAAAAAGTTACGGCCGTTTATGCCGCAAATAAACGTTTATTTCGACACTCTCAAGTGAATCAAAATTTGTAGGGTACTTTCCGTTGATTTTGAGCTATGAAATTTGGCAAGTAATAACGTCTTATACTATAAGACCAGGGAAAAATCTGAAAACTGTACATATGTAATTTATATATGCAGGTATGACAATTTATATTTGTTGTATCTTATTATTAATATTTATGTAATTTTATGATTAGTATATTATAATTATACATTTTATTTTATATTATCTATATTTTTTTTTACATTGTAAACACAGTACATTGTTTTATAATATCTGATTTACGCCGCCGTCCTTATTTGTTCACATAAATCCTGTCCATCCAAAGGTTGCCTGGAAGAGATCGCTTTTAGCGATAAGGGCGCTCATTGTACCTATGATTTAAAAGTGTGTTTTCTGTCATATATTTATATTTAATGGTGTTCTATAAAGGAATTAACTATCTATGTAATTAAATCATAAAGAATATAGTCATTATTTAAAGCATATATGGGCAACAACCGGCCCGCTGAAAGATATGGTCCGGCCCGCCGAGACATTTTAAAAAAACCCAATTAAAAAATATTACATTAGGTACTTATACACACGGGAGTGGCAGTGAGGCGGCAAACATCAAATCCTTTGATGTTTGCCGCCTCAATCTTTGATAATCTCCGCCACTCAGCTTGCTCGATCAAGTTCTTCAAGGTTTGCTGCCTCACGGCCGACACATCAAAAGATGTATTGCTTCTCAATTATTCTAAACTAGTTTATTCCAGATTATTCCTTCATTTTGCCTATATAAGCGGGTGGATGGCCAGGACGTTAGTTCAATTCTATTTGAGCTACCGAGGTGATAACTTGGACAAGCTATATCCTAGCGAACTGTTCGAGCCGTCAACTTGCTTTGTGACTTTGTGTCCGTCTTGAGTGGTTACTAACTATAGTTTGTTATTAAGTTTATTGAACGAAAAGTAAACAAAAATTATGTCTGGTGGAAAGAAACGAAAAGTAGATACAGAGGGTCGGCACTTTCAAGAAAAATGCACTGTAGAATTATTTCATATCTTGCACAATGGTAAGCCTATTTGTTTGCTGTGTAATGAATCCATTTCAGTAATGAAAGATTTCAATATAGAGGCATTACTCAACTAAGCATGCTACGCTGCACTCTCTGACAGGACAATTAAGAATAGGCAAAATCCAGAAGCTTACCGCAAATTTGGAAAAACAGCAACAAATGTTTCATAAACAAAGAAAACAACTTGATAATGTTTTTGAGAGCTAGTTTTATCATCATCATCATCATATCAGCCGTAGGACGTCCACTGCTGGACAAAGGCCTCCCTCATTGATCTCTGGAACTGCGATTGGAAGCGGCCTGCATCCAACGCCGACCTGCGGTTCTTACCAAGTCGTCTGCCCATCTTGTGGGTGGACGCCCTACGCTGCGCTTGCCGGTCCGTGGCCTCCACTCGAGAACCTTTCGGCCCCATCGGCCATCTGTTCTGCGCGCTATATGGCCTGCCCATTGCCACTTCAACGTGCTAATCCGTCCGTAAAAGCATTTGCCGAAGGTGAATTAATCAAGAATTGTATGTTAGAAGTTTGCGGTATTTTGTGTCCTGAAAAGAAAAATGAATTTGAAAAAATGAGTTTGTCAATACGAACTGTTGCTCGAGCGTATAAAAATGATGGCTAATAATATAAAAACAACATCGACTGACCGTGCATACCGTTGCTTAACCTCAATGATTTATACTTTAACTAAAGCCTGCGCAGACGAGGGATTTTTGTCCGCGGACTTTTTTATCCGCTAAAGCCTGGGCAGACGAGGGATTTTTCTACTACATTAAATGATTATACATTAACGTTACTACATTAAGGTTGTTGTGGGACGTGTTTAATATATTTTTTTAGTACTTGTTGACTCTCTCCGGGTTCACGGTGAAGGTAGGCGTTATTATTATATTTTAATATGTTATTTATTTTTGTTATTAGTATATTTAATTTATTTAATTGTATGTAGTTGTATATGTACTGTTTAATTAGTGGGCGGATATTCGTGGTCCACTCAAAGACGCTCTAACGGAAAACCAGCGCTGGGTAGCCTGCTGAGCTGTTGCACATGCTGAGCTACAACCTTTTTGTGACACATGCAGTGAGTACAATGAGACACACACACTGCAATATTTTGCATTTATATTTAATGTTAATCTTTTAGCTATTGGTTCTGTTTTTTTTTTATATGTCTCCTGTGTGGGTTTGTATTAATGTACTATTCGTGTTGTTCACAAAAACATGTTTTTTGATTTTATTTGATTTGTATGTATGTTTGTTTGTCCGAGGATAACTTTTGAAGCGTTTATCCGTCGTGAAATATGGTATATAGGTAGGTAGTGATGGCACGTAGACACTAAATACGTTTAGACATCGTTGCGCGAGTCTGCCTAAGAATATTTTCTTTTGTGTTTTGGGAGATTTGCGAGATCTCGGTTTGGAGCGAACCACTAGTATTAAATACCTAATATAAATATATACTATATACTATAATGATATAAAATTACAGAGAAAGGTAGTGCTTTAATTTTCTGTTTGAAAATGTTGAGTGATGAGCTAGCGCGAACTTCACGAGGAAGGGCATTCCAAATTTTTACCGCATAAACGGTGAAGGAGCCACCATAGCAACCAGAAGTGTGTTGAGGCTAAATAAAAAAAATATTTTATCATATAGGTACCGCTAAAGTCTCACTTAAAACATATTTCATGAAAACATCGCATCAATAAGGCTTTATATTCGATTAACGATGATATACAGCGTGTTCACGAAATATATTTTGCGCAATACGTCAATGTCAAACGTGTAAGACTTAAGATATATGCCGAGGCATTGATATGAAAAATACGCTCCATTTATCATAACGGGATGAATTGTATTTTTATAGGATCACCATGTGAAATTTAGAAATTATTTATTATGCAAGAATATTTTAAAATTAGAAAATTCTAAAGTAATAAACGAAAATCAGAAAACGTATGTTAATAAGAATAAATATATAACCAGCGGCTCGCCCTGAACTGAGACTCGCGAATCTCTCAAAAAAAACAAAATACCTATATTTTATTCTTAGGGCGACTTGCACAACGATGCCTAAACCTATTTAGTGGCTAAATATGATTTAAAAATTTGTCAAATAATACAAATACGTCAAATTTAAACATGTTTAGTCGCTAAATACGTTATGTGATCTTTGTGCATGCCGGCCATAACCTTTAATTAATAAATTATTGCCACGATAAGAAACCATATTACTTGACTTACAGTTTCATTCAAATTGGAGGTAACGGGGGTTCATGACTCTGGTTTTTCTTTTTAGAGGTAGAATATGCGGTTATTCTAGATTTCAGACGTTTTCCTATATGTTTGTCACTAAAGCTACACGAATACCAAATTTCAGCATTGTGGGGTTACTGGTGTACCCCGTGAATTTTGTCAAAGTTTTGTTTGTATTATGGCTATTAACTCAAAATCTCATCTAAATATTGTTGCAAACGATCTACTTATAGCTCAACTGCTTCAGATCACTAACAGGCGGAATTGTCCCCAAGTCACTTGGCTGCATAGTGCGGAATTACAATGCTTAGGCGTTGACCTGGCGAGAGCTGGTCCAGATAAGCACCAGCTATCGTATCACACGTCCCTTCGAACAGACGTCCTGAGGGAATTTTGAGTTTTGATATTAATAAGATATTAGAGAAATCTGCTTAAAAAGTTTACTTGGTTTCTGCACTCCTAAAACAAAAATATAGGTAGCTACGATACCATAGGTGATATTCCTACTCGTACCTGGCCGGTCTGTTTTGATATTTGTCAATAAATACCCGCTTTTCAAACCCAATTCAAAAGGCAACACAAAAAAATGTCAGTATTTCATAGAAAAGTTGGCTTAAAACAGATTTTCGTTTGTTTTTGCCTGAGCGCAAAACTTTCAAACGGTAGTTTAGTGGACAGAATTCTCGAGCTAAAGGCTTGAATTTCAGTTATGGTATAGTTAGTTTTATGAATGTATTTGTTATTTAAAACGTGGTCTCTATGAGCCTCATAAGAAGGCTCAAGGTCGCTCAGCGTGCTATGAAAGGGCTATTACTGGTGTTTCTATAGGAGATCGAATTAGAAATGAGGAGATTCGTAGACGAAACAAAGTCACCGACATAGCCAAGAAGATTTGCAAGCTGAAGTGGCAGTTGGATGCATAGCTCGAAGAACTGACGGCCGTTGGAGCAGTAAGTTTCTAGAGTGGAGACCACGCACTGGATAGAAAGATTACCTGATAAAGGTTTCTGGGAGCCGTTGGGTGAAGGCTAAGATTGGTCGCTCTGGAAATCTATGGAGGAGACCTATGTTCAGTAGTGGACGTGTGGCTTCACGGCGTGCAAAATGATAGACATTAAATTAGACTTGGTATATAGACATAAATTCACAAAACTAAAATTAAATCTGTATCACAACTAGCTGACCCGCCGGACTTCGTACCGCCTAGACATGCATAGAACGCGGGCTGTCAAAGTACGTCGCCGGTAGATTTGTCAATCGGCATCTGTGTATGAGATAATTAATATTCTTCATAATTTTTTGCGTGTATTTTTTCGATATTTAAATAGTTAATCTGCTATTCGGGGTGGAGACAAATACAACAAATCGGTCAAAATCGGTCCAGCCGTTCTTGAGCTATAAATGGTGTAACTACCCCGACTTAGTTTTATATATGTAGATAATAAGGGTTTTTTTACTATTAGACTAATATTTTGTTACAAAATTAAATACTACTAGAATTGTCAGTTAACAAAATAAATAAAAAAAACTAACTAAAAATAGCCAATTCTATTCAGCTCGCACACAAAACCTGAAAAAGGAGCAAAAGCGAAAAGCTCTGATTTCGCGTATACAGCCGCTTCTTTTAGTGACGTCACGAATAGTTTTTTCCTGGCAAAACAACGTTCAAATAAAAAATGTCCACGAGGGCGACGTATTCGACGGCTGAACACAGATTAATTTGAGAACAGCTGTGTCACTCTATCTCACAATCATCATCATCATTATCATATAGGCAAAAAGACGTCCACTATTGAACATAGGAATGAAAGATGTTTTGGTTATTTTTGGTGTTTATTAGAATTTGTGAAAAAACCCCCGTTTATAAGCTGGTATCAACTTGATATGAATTAACAAGGGATTTGTCTTTGGTGTCATCATTATTATCATCAATAGCTACTGGACGTCCTCTGTTGAACATAAGCCTCCCCATTAATTTCCATAGCAACCATGCTTGTGCAGCCTGCACCCAACGGCTCCTATCAACCTTTATCAGGTCGTCTTTCCATCTAGTGGGAGCCATCTTATGCTGTATTTTTCAGTGCGTTCACTAGGCGATCGTTTGGCTGCAAATCAAATGACTGGTTTGGTATTTTATAACATGCAGCATGTCTAAAGATCTGGGCCAAGACAACTACTATAACAGAATACGCCTACGTGGAAAACCACTATAAAGATGCACATCTACCAGACTGGCCGACTGCGGTAGGCCTCCTTATCATGGTGGGCTATTTACTTGTATTAAAAAATAGATAAATTGAACGAAGGGCTGTCCTCGCGAGCAAAGCCGCGTCCGGATGTTATTAAATTAAAAAAACTGTGGATTATGAAGTGCACCAGTGGTTTAGTTATTAGTCTGTGGCAAGTGTTTGCATACGGACGATGCTCCCTGTTCATTAAAATGCATGAAGTTACGATTCTATGCAAAGAGTAGATATATGTCAAGTGCAGAGGGGACAGATTTTATAACCCTTTTTTTACTTACCTCGGCTTCTGTATCGCCGTGATGTAGCTTTTCTTCGTATGGATTCGGAAAGTATATGAGACTAACTACAAACTTGTTCTTCCGAAAGTTTAGAAACGAAGAATATTTTAAAATTGCAGGGGTACCTACAGAAGCAAGTCAAGTCCAAACATTACGTTTGACCGGTGGGCATGACCCACTTTTTGCATAGAAGTTAAGCATTCGCATGGCAGGTTCCAACCCCATCACTGCCAGAATGCTTTTTGAAGTAAATCTTCTTCACGCACGCTTGACTTAGGGAGTAAGCTGGTCAATGCGTTACGAAAAGTGCGAACGGAAGTTGAGAGGGAGATATAAGTTAGTGAAGATAAAAAAAGAGAGAGTTACGTTTCGTATATTACTGTAGGATCAAGAGAGAGAAGTGCGCGCGCACAGTTTTTTCTCTGTTCCCACACAGTCAGTACATAAATTATATATAGTTAGGAAACTTGCATTCGCCTACCAACCACTACTATATAAAGCGGCGCTCGTGCGCAAAACGGCAACTTGAAACTCTCCGTCGTCTGCTAATGCGGAAGAGATTTCTGATTCATCTACATAAGACATAGCAAACACTTCACAGATACACCGACCTCGCCAGCGAGGTCGACGAGTCCCTTCAGTCGCCGCTTATACGAGGTACAAGCACGTACCCAGGCGTTTCTCTTCTATCCTCATCCTGGCCACAGCCCAAGCCGAGGGTCGTACCTAAGTTGCCTCATCAAAAACTTACAGGGCGGAGCGTCTTCTGCGCTCGCCAAAAGTTCGGTTAAGTTGCAATAGCCCCAGAAGCCAAAAGCGAGATTAGTCCATTCAAAAAAAAAAAAGCATGCACTTGCTTGTCGTCTTTCGTGCGGTGCGTTTTGTAATCTGTCTGACTTCTGGTAGTGACCCGTGATTTGTATTGTGGCAAAAAGTGTATTTCAGTTATAAAATATAGCTGAGTAGGTAGTTTTGACTTAAATGTGTAAATTAGTGATTTCTTTGTTAATATTTCATTAAGAAGTACTTGGAAATAAAGTTGGTTTTGTTTTCTTAACTGTTTATTTTGGTAGTAATAAACTTCTTGTTATTTTTATTGTGACTATCACTTCTGGTTCCTAACAATATATATCTCAGTCAGTAGTTCGTTTAATTATTTTTCGTAGTTTTATTTCGTTCTTGAACAATTTTATAAATTAGTATTTTGAAAAAGAACTTTAACTTCAGGCGTGTGGTTTAAGCACATTCGATTTTTTATGTTTGGAAATTCGTCATGGATACCTTCCACCTTAGGGTGGTGGGGGCGGAATGGATTCGCGTAGCTGGTTGCAACCCCATCACCGCTCATCAGAATACTAAACTAACCCAATAGCGCAGGACTTAGAAGTTTTTTGTTTTAAAAAATGCTGGAAATGCTGCCTCACAATGTTTTCCGTCACTGTTTTTAGCAAATGCGCACATCATTTTTCGAGACACGAACCCACAACGGAAGTCAGTGGAAGACCAGCGCTGCGGCATATTAACATGCAGTAGCATCATGCTGAGCTGAGTACCAATTCATCCCCACACAGCTTTTAAAAGTTGTTTGATAGTAGTTTTTTTTTTAGTAGTTTTTGGTTGTAGTTTGATAGTGCTTAAGTGATATATTTTTTTGTTGCGTTTTTGAAGTAAAACTTTTTACGCACGCTTGACTTGGGGAGTAAGCTGGTGAATGAATTACGAAAAGTGGGAACGGAAATTTAGAGGGGGAATGAAAATAGACTGATCGACCTACAGGCATGTGGACAATTTTGTAATGGAACAATTTTATAAATTAATATTTTCTAAGTTTTACTTCAGTACTGTGGTCTATAGCACACTTGTTTTTTTTCCTTTTGTTTTACTGTGGTTTTAAATAAATTGTGTTCTCTCTTTCTTTCCTTCAACCTTGGAATCGAAAGACGGGGTTTTACACTAGGCCACCAGCCATCACGGCGCTTTAATTTAAATTTTTTTTATTAAATAATGCTAGACATTTTACACAACGATATCTAGCCACACCCTAAGCAAAGCTTGTGTTATAGCAACCAGATAACGAATAGAATGCTTACTTTTTTTTGTGAATATTTACATATAATGTATAGAAAAATACCCAAACCCTCACATATGCATGGTAGACTATGCAATTATTTGCCCCGCAGCGGGACTCGAACCCACAACTTACTGCGTCTCAGCCAGCTATTCAACCACTACGCCACAGAAGTCGTCAAATTTTAATTTTTATTACCAAATTCTCCATTACTCTGTGCAATGTCGATTAAATTCCAATCTCGTTATTTTCAAAAGGTCTTTATAAAAACATGTTTTGAGGGATAATATAAATATTTCGGTAAAAAGCTTTCGTTTTGCTTTAGACAGTTTATCTTTCGAAAACTTTTAATGTAATAACTAAACTTTGCAAACGCTCTTACAATATATTTTGTTAGCGATGAAAACAATAAATAAAACTTGTATTTGAAGTCCTTAAAATTATCTTTAGACTGAAAAAGAGTAAAGGTATTATGAGGTATTTTTTTTTAATTGGCAAAGTGCCTTTAATTATAGAAAGAATATACAATTATTTATAATAAAATACAGAAGAAACAGTTGAATCATCTAAAGACGGTTGCAAACGATCTATAGATAGCTCATTGCTCCAGACCAGGCGGAAGTGTCCCCAAGACACTGGCTGCATTGCCCCGCTGAATTACAATGCTTATGCGTTGGCCCAGATAAACGCCAGCTCTCAGATCACACGTTGCTTCGACCAGACGCCCAGAAAGAATTTTGAAAACGCGATGGGCCCCGGTACCCAGTGGACCCAGGGTCTCGACCCCAAATGGCACAAATACGTAACCTCTGTCGAGACTGCCATATTTGCGCCGCTTGAGATCTTCGGCTGAATTTGCCGCCGCACCGGCCCCAACTGCTTTATCAGACAGATGAGATGGGGCAAGGCTATCGACGCATGTGAAAGTATCAAAGAAAGTATCAAATTGTACATGTCAAACTCAGATGTAATTATCGATTTCACTGTTTACCAAGATGACCTGTTCAATATTGCTGGGAGCCGTTAGGTGGGCATAAGATCGGTCGCTCTGAGGATCTAGGGTGGAGGTCTATGTTCAGCAGTGGACGTTTTGTGGCTGATATAATGATGATACGTTAATTGCGTTTCTTTTGTCGTTTCACTATTAAAAAAAATATAGCAAACAAAATCGGTTCATTCTTAAAATTTTATACAAGGAACTTATTTTGCTTCCACAAATTACTTCATCAGTAGGAAGTCGTTCTGGGCCTACATTTAGATTGATTTAGTTGCAAAGGTTACTTTTGTTCTGTATGTTAAATTAATAAACCCTCCGACATGCGGCAGAGATGGCCCGCCCAGTCCCACTTTAACTTGCCTACTTGGTGCCCAACGTCCGCGATTTGTGCTTGGGAGCGCAGTTCATTGTTTCTAATGCGGTCTGTTAATTTGACTCCTAGGATACTGCGCTACATGACTCGCTGACAAACATGGGCAAAATCCACCACCGAGTGGATCCCAAAAGACAGAAAACGAGCACGTGGCAGACCGCGATGCCGATGGAAAGACGAACTCGGCTCGTATATGGAAGAATGGACTACACACGCGCATGATAGAGTGGAGTGGAAGGAAGGAAGGGAGGCCTTTGCCCTGCAGTGGGACAGTACAGGCTCCAAATAAAATAATAATAATAAATTTATTTATTAATTTAAATTTTTGTTTTTATTTTATTGTTATTTTTGATCGCACAAATAGTCTTGCTTTTATAAGTTATTTGCAGTGTTTAGTAGTTATTGTGTAAATTTTTTTTTTTTTGTGAATTTTGTAAACTTTTATTTGATCAATTATAATTTAAAGGCGTCCTTCTATTTTCTGGTGCTCTCACGCATTAAAGGCGTCACATAATACCAGCTACAGTATCTATACGTTGCAGTGGCACACCGCTGAGTGACTATCTATTTTGTTGTCTTGTATTTGGTATAAGTATAACTGTTGTATTCATAGAATGTAAAAATGGACACAAAATAAATATATTTAAAATTTATATTTGTAAAAACATTTAATACCTTAGGTTTTCTAGGTTTAGTTATATTTATGTGTCTTGGAATTTAAATTAAACTTCTCCCTCTACCAAATATGCACTAGCTAAAATAAATGTTTGTCCGCATAACACAAAGGTCAACTTAGAAGAGAATGAAAACAATTAGTCAGTTCCATTGATTTTTTTTAATATTTTTTTTTGTCTTTGTGCTCATTATGGTACCACGGCAAAGGAAGGCTTTCCCGTTCAATTAGACCACACAACTAAATAAAATTGTAGGTGCATTTAAATAATATCTGGCCCATCTGTTGTTCAACTCTTTGATAATATGTGCATTTTATAAAAGTATTTGCAGTCTAGCAAGAAATAAAATGTTATATCTGAATAGAAAAAACACAGTTTCCGCTTTATTCCTCCTTTGACCATGTATTTCTAATTGACTTTACACACTGGAAATGCTAAGCAATTAGTTCACTAGTTTCAGCCAACGACTTTGTTCGTGTGGTGTGCGGGATAAAAGTAGCTTATTCAAAATCCTTATCCAAAGATATCCTTATCAATCAAGTTTTTATCAAACTTCCTTCCAGGTTGATTGCAGCATTGCTGTGTTTCGGTTTGAAGGGCATACCCTTCAACCATAGTTGCTGGTGAAATTACAGGCACATGAGGCTTTAGACCTGTATACCTCAAGTTGATGAACGCAGGGCAGTGCAGGGGCACGTATCTAAGGTGCGTGACCTACTAGGTAATATGCGATGTTTGTTATATGCGATGATTACTACTTAACATCAGGTGGCCCATAAGCGTGTTCCATCTCTAAGAGATATACAAAATAGTAATAAGTTCTTTAATCAAACACGATTTTAGAAAATTGTTATTGATTATATGTATTATATGAATACTAGCTGACCCGCTCGCGGCTTTGCACGTGTTGTTTATCAATAAAAACAATCCTTCCCCAGCATCTATCTCCTTGCCAAATTTCATTACGATCCGTTCAGCCGTTTAGTCGTGAAAAGGTAACAAATAAATTGTACACACGACTACACATCAAGCTATTATTTCCAGTATAAGCTGACCTCGCATTGTGTAGGCTTTTCATAGAATTAGAGGTCAGCTTATACTGGAAAATATAGTGTGATGTGTAGCCGTGTGTACCTAATAATTTGTAAATAACTAATAATTTCGCAAATTATGCTAAATTAACTATGTTTATTTGTTACATTTACAAGACTAAACGGCTAATAATTATATTATCTCTATATATAAAAATGAATCCCTATTTCCCTTGGTCGCGCTATCACGCGTGAACGGCGGTACCGATTTCGCTAATTCTATTTTTGTTGTATTTCTTATTGTCAGGAGAATGTTTTTAAGAAAGAAAATTTTATGAAAATTGCGCGCAAAATTAGAAAATTTAAGAATACTTAACCACCATATAAAGTTATTTATAATCTAACCTTCGCGCTTTTATAATGTAACCTTATGACATTTGACATAGAATTGACAGAATGCGTGCTGCAAATATAGTCAAAGAGGATGTAAAAAATGAATATCGTTTGAAACAGATGCTTCGGTCAGAGTTATCCTGAGATATTGTCTATCTATATAGATAAAAATGAATTGCTGTTCGTTATTCTCGCTAAAACTCGAGAACGGGTGGAGCGATTTGGCTAATTTTGGTATTGAATTATTTGTGGAACTCATTCATTTTCTCATACATAATGATGGCCGTGGACAACAATTGACAATTCTACCAGGGTGACGTATATTGACAGCCCGCGTTATATGCATGTCAAGGCGGTACGAAGTTCAACGGGTCCACTAGTTATAATATAATTATCACAGTTTTTAGATAGATCGCATTTTCCCTAGTTAGAACTAGTTTTTACTAAATGCCTTTGTTAAAACCTATAATTAACTAATGCTTATAATTGAATTTTAGTTAAGACTAGTTCTTACTTATATATTTTAACGTAGCGGCAGCAGACACACCGTATGGCAGTAGGTCGTTAGGTTTTTTTTTACTAAATAAATAAGAATTATGTATTATTGACCAATAATACATAATAAACTTTATTTCAAATAAATATATATGTTACAATTAAAACCAGTTTTAACCTCGGTCGGAACAGTTTTAACTGACTCGCTTCGGAAAACGCGTTTTGTCTAGTATGAACTAGTTTAACTGAAATTCAATTTTAAGCATAAGTTAATTCTAGTTTTAACAAAGGCATTTAGTAATAACTAAGAAAAACGCGTTCTATCTAAAAACTGGTTTTAACTGTAAGATTTTACGATTTTTACGTTTTTAAGTTACGGTTTTAAGACGATATACAAATTTAATTTCGGTGACGATTGGGCGGAGCAAACAGAAATGCAAAAAAGTGACAGTGCTATTTACTTGCTTAGGCGAAGAACGGGACAAACATGTATCATAGCCGCGCCGCATTGTCTCAGAAGTAAATGACGTAAGTGACAAAAGATAAAATCTCGAATTGCATGAGAACTAACAAATGAAAAAAAACTGCTTTTCCATTAATTTAGGTATTATAATTACCTACATAACTATGTAAAAAAATACTTTAAATCTTTTCTAGAGTCTGAGAATGAACGATATTAGTGTCTTAGAAGAGCCGATTTTGACAAATAATTGTACCGAGAAAAGTTTCACCAATTGCGTTTCTGACTTTCATTTATGTAGTTTAAATCCTCAAGTAAATATTGCTTTAATATGAAATCAGTACTATTTTTGTTATTGAATACGACAGTTACTTAGAGGCTTAATTTTTTTTTACATATCGCCTTAAGTTTTACGGTTTTTGAAGTTTTGTACGGACATGTATGAACGTGTTATTAGCCGCAGTTTTTGATTATTAGGATAAAATTGGTGCTAGATGTAGCTACCTGCATTTTACATTTTAAGCAAATAAAATAGACGTTATAATAGACTTCGCTAGGCCATGTTTTTTTTTAAATCGTGATTGCAGGTATGAATCAGTACGTCCCAGAACAAACTCTTGCGAAAGAAGCTTTACTACGAGAAAACTACGATTGGTCTTTCTTAAAACTATTTGTCAAGTGCCTTGCAAGAGAGGGCTCAGAAAACCTGTCTGTTTAGTTCCGGCTTAAAATAAGGGTTTGGCTATATCGTGAGATTGCTTCAACAGCACGATTCAAGGAAATGCTTGACTGATTAACGTGAACGTGTTAATTAATGCGCGCTGAAAATTTTAAATATTTAAATGTATAGACATATACATAGACATAGATTTATTTGCTATCATAATACACACAAATTCACACAATACAATCAAAAGGTATACATTAAAGACAAAACACAAGAAAGAGAAAACAGAAAATTAGGTACAACAAACATAAGAACAATAGAATGAAATAATAAATTTACAATGTAGTCAGGGAAAAATTAAAAAGAGGCAAGTAGGTGTGTGTGTGTTACTGCAGCAGATGGGTTTCAGCTCAGCATTATACCTCACCACCGATCGACAGCTCGCCGCTGTTATTCTGCAGAAACCTTTTTAGGCAAGTCATTAGAACTCGTAAGAACGAATGTGTTTCCATACAATTATTATAGGCTTAATTAGATAATTATGATAAGTAGATAGATCTAGACTATGCTGTCCCACTACTGGGCAAAGGCTTCCCCCTCATCTCTCCACTTTTCTCGATCTTGTACTAAATCCCGCCAATCCCTATAGAAAGCGTCCAAATCATCGCGCCACCGCTTTTTATGCCTTCCACGGTGTTGCTTTCCATCCACAGGGACAAACCTAGCCCACCTATTTGGCTGCATGCGGGAGACATGATCCGCCCAATCCCACTTCAACTTGGCAGCCTTGATACCGAAGTCAGCGATGCCGGTCCTTGAGCGCAACTAGGTGTTCCGAATCCTGTCTATTCTTTTGACACCCAAAATGCTGCGCTCCATCGCTCTTTGGCAAACCCCGAGCCTGGACTTTTGAGATTCAGTCAGTGACTAAGACTGGGCACCGTAGGTTAGGACAGGCAGAATACACATGTCGATGAGTTGACGTTTTAGTGATAATGGAAGGTCGCCTTTCATGAATGTCTTCATAGACCAGTAGCTCTTCCAGGCATTGTCGATACGACGATCAATTTCTTTGTCCTGCCTATTTTCGAAGGAAGCTAACTAGCCCAAGTAGATGTACTCATCGACATAGTGTATTTCTTGTCCGTCTACCACCACCCTACGTTTTGTGCTATTGGTTTTTAGTATTTGAGTTTTTGATCCATTTATCAATTAGTCCAATAAATATATTATGTAAGGAATATTAGTAATGATAAGAAATGTTAGAGTGTAAATTATAAATAATAATACGAATAAATATAAATATACTAGAAACTTTACCCTCGCGTCAGCAAGTGAACGGCGGACTGTAACAATTTGTACCAGACAACCCAGTTTTCTTGTTTTTCTAATAAACGTAAGAAACGTTTAATAGAAAAACAAGAAATAATGCTTTATATGATGAAGAAAGAGATAAATGTACTTAAGAAGGACTTTATGCTAAATAGCATTTTCTACCAGTTATTCGAGAAAGTAGTGAAACAAACAATAATATCTTAATATATAAAACAAAGTCGGGTTTGTTCGAACACGTATAACTCGAGAACAGCGGGACCGATTTTAATGATCTTCGATTTGTTGGATTTATCTCCGCCCCGAATAGCAGAATAACTATTATAGTATTGAAAAAAAAATCACGCAAAACGAAATTATGAAGAAAATTAATTTCCTCGTACATAATGATGGCAGATTTTCAATTCTACCGGGGTGACAGCCCGCGTCATATGCATGTTAAGGCGGTACGAAGTTCACCAATAGCACCGGCACAAACCTCACTGGTTTTTAGATGCTATAATTGTAACATATAAATTGTAACCTTTGTTAAAATAGTAAATAAATAAAAAAAAAACTGGTTAATAGTAAATAACAACGAGTGTAAGTAAAAAAATAGTACTTATAAAATAATAAGTAATTAAGTAAAGTAAGTTGTATGAAGAGCTCAAGTGGTTGAATAGAAGTATTGATTTGATGATAGTGGTTGCGGGTTCGATTCCCACCGCAGAACAAATGTTTGCATGATCTACAGATACTTGTTCCGGGTCTGGTTGTTTCTCTTTACATATGTACTCTTTACTTTTACATATACGGTGTTTATAATATATATATGTAAATATATATAATATATATTATAAACATGTAATAACAAAAAAAAGTATATAAGTATTCCATCAGTTATCTGGTTCTCACATTACAACCTATGCTTAGTTTGGGGCTAGATGGCGCCGTGTGAAATATCCAGCTTTATTTATTTATGGACAAGACGATTTTGGTGATGTGTGAAGTAATCTATATTTTATGAAAACTTATAATATAAGTCTAATATCAGATAGTCAAACGTAATCTAATCTTGACGACCTCCGTGTCGTAATGTGGGTGAAAAGCCGTAGAAGATTAGGAGTTCAATTCCCTTACCACACAATATTATATATAAAATTTTGCAACAGAGATAGAACACAATAAAAAAATACAATGAAATAGTAAAGACTAAAACAAAAGAGAACCAGCAAAAATAGCGAAACTATTATGGTGCCCAGTTTGACTACGGAACCATTTAAAGGGGTTTTAATTTTGGCTAGAAACCCCAAACAATAACTTACTAGCCCGTACTGTCTCACTGCTGGGCAAAGGCCTCCCCCTCTTCCTTTTACTTATCACGGTCTAGAGCCAGATCCCGCCAGTCTCTTTAGAAGACGTCCAAGTCGCCGCTCCAGCGCTTTTTAGGCCTTCCTCGGCGTCGCTTTCCGTATTTGAGAATCCATATGCTTGTGACCTTATCCCACCTATCGGGTTGCATACAGGAGACACGATCCACCCAGTCCCATTTCAGCTTTGCAGCCTTGATGGCCACGTCAGCGATGCAGGTCTTCGAGCGCAGCCAGGAGTTTGGAATCCGGTCGAGCCGCTTTACACCCAAAATGCTGCGCTCCAACGCTCTTTGGCAAACCCCTAGTTTGAACTTCTGAGACTCGGTCAGTGACCAAGACTGGACACCGTAGGTTAGGACAGGCAGAATACACATGTCAATGATTTGGCGTTTTACCAATAAGGGAAGGTCACTTGGGAAGGAAATAACTACATAATTCTTAATATTTTATTCTGAAAAATATAGGTAGTAAAAAAGATGACATAAAGGTATGAACCGAGTACAGCTATGTTCTACTTTACAGCATGCAAAATCTAACAAAAATAGTAAAAATAAAAATGTCAACAGTGATTATAAAAAAACGAGTGTTCTTTTAGACCACACGACTGAAGTACAACTTCTTTATCAAAATATGAATTTAAAAAATTGTTCAATTACAAAATTGTCAACACGTCTTTAGGTCGATCAGTCTATATTCATTCTGGACAGACGCAACTCGCACTCGCACATAAACGTTTAAAAATATACGAAACGTAACTCTCTCTCTTTCTATCTTCACCAACTTATATCTCCCTCTCAACTTCCGTTCGCACTTTTCGTAACGCATTCACCAGCTTACTCCCCAAGTCAAGCGTGAGTAAAGAGACTTTACTTCAAAAATAATATAGATTTAAATATATGTCAAAAGATACATAGACAAATTAATTATTCCATTTAGGTAATAAAAATATCCAGATGCAGAGATTCAGTCAAACTATAGTAGGCTTTTGCGCATAATAATTTATTTAATTTTATTATATCTTTACATGAGCAAGTCTGGGCAATTTACCCGAATCGCACTGCTGAACTCATACAAATGTAGCTTTATCCTCAGAAAAACTACAACGTCCAATTTAAAAATATTTGCCGCCTAGAAATAAACCGCCCGCCCTCAATAACCCAACAACTAAGCCGAACGGCTAACAAGCGAACTTATAATCTGTTACATTGATTTCAGAATTGCATTTCGCGCTATAAAATAAGTGTTAAAACTAAATGAAGTCCTAATTAGACGATAAATGAAGCTGAATTGAGATATACTCGGTTATTTTACTCACTAATTTGATAGAAGTGCTCTTAGTGTAAAGGTCAGCTCATATTGAGACGCGACACGATGAGACAATGCGTTCTCTTTATAAAGGGATAGCAAAGCTTACACTATAACTAACTATATATGTAGGGCTATACGATACACAAACCTGCAGATTCTGTACTGCTGCGGCTGAATCGCCCTACATCTGTTAGACGATTGTGCTCCATACGCAAACGTAGCATTCATCTGCGCAAATACATGCATAGCCCGGAGGAGCTAACAGTTATCACCCCTAAGAATATTCTACAGTTTTTAACAGCTGTAGGGTTTAGTGGTGAACTTCAAACGCCCCCATAAACTAGGGGCCTTACACAAGTGGCGATCACAATAGGCCTCGTGGCCGTAACGGAACTAAAGCCTCAAAAGCTATTACAAAAAAAAACAATTGTATATTTTAACAGAATTTTTTACCGATTCTAGTGACGCACACTTAAAAATGTTATTGTCATGGCTACAGGAGAGCGGTATCTTCTAATAAAAGCATATTTTTAAGTATCTAAGTATGTTTATATAAGTTGTATGTACCTATATTATGCTATTTTTATTAGTCCTGCGCAATTTTTCATTAGTTCCCTTTCCTGTGCACTACCTACACATCTTTATCTACAATAAACAAAGGTTATCTGGAGAAGAATGCTCTTTAGCATTAAGTTCGACTTTGTACACACGGCTACACATCAAGCTATACATTTCCAGTATAAGCATTGTGTAGGCTTTTCGTGGAATGAGAGGTCAGCTTATACTGGAATGTTTAGCTTGATGTGTAGCCGTGTGTACTAGTTTTATAAGTGCAATTTTAAATATTCAATCAATCAATCATATTTTAACCGACTTCAAAAAAGGAAGAGGTTCTCAATTCGACTGTATGTTTTTTTATGTTTGTTACCTCAGAACTTTCGACTGGATGAACCGATTTTGATGATTGTTTTTTTATTTGAAAGCTAGTGCTTTCCGTGTGGTCCCATTTCTATTTGTTCCAGTTCTGACAATGGCAGCCAAGAGAAAACTATACTTATAAGTCTTAAATTTGTTTAATTTTTATGTTATGTTTGTTAGCTCAGAACTCCGTTTTCAACCGATTTGGAAAATTAGTTTTTTATTTAAAAGGATATGCTTTTAGATTGATCCCATGGGAATTTCATCAAAATTAGTTTGGTTTTTACTGTAATCTCAAGTCAAAGTCAAAGTTACTTGTTTACCTAAAAAGAAATACCTAATTCTATGTAAACTATTTATCAGTGACCGTAATAAACAATTTTTTTCATGCTGGCCATACATAAGGACTGCATTTTCATCACTCCGTGTCGAGTGGAGTCCGGCTGATTGCTTTATAACTCTACAAATCTTTTTTGTGACTGAATCAGTGTCGGAAGTTTCAGAAAGCGTAAGGGCGTCTTGAAATTTGCCGCAACGTTCCGCGCGGAACGCGCTGCTTTGTAAATCCATTTAAATAAAAACCACGCGACTGCAGCGCTACACCTACGCTGCGGGTGCGCATTTTATGTCGCGGCAAATTTGAAGGCCAGGCGCCCTTACTGATACAACCCTGAACCTACTATACTATGGATACAACATTTATGACGGATTTCTATATCCGTCGGTAACCAGCTACGACTCGTTTCTCCTTGAAAACCTGTCAATTGTGTGTGTATTGATAATTACAATTCCTCTATTTAATGTTTGTTTTTAAGTGCCCTCTACTTTACCCCTTTATATATTATCGATTCATCGCTAACCTTATCAGCAGAACCTTCTTATATCATGCAGCATTTATTATTATAAATACGGGATTTATAACGTACCATCTTATCGGTGTTTTGACCGATAATGTTTCGGTTCAGATCGTGAACCTTCATCATGGTGAGTGCGATCCGCTCCGAATACGGTCTCGCCTCGCACTGCGCGCCGCTGCCCTCTGCGCGCGAGTATACGGGCGCGGTGGTGGGGATTGCGTCAACGAAGGCCCAGCGTGCTTACAGGCTGTGTCATCATCATTATCATCACTGCTTCTCTCTTTGGTAGTTCTCGGTACAGGCAAACACACAACACTAACTATGTATATCTCTACCAGGTTCACTCACTCTTCTGTCGCTTGTATCATGAAGACATGGCCTCCAGGCTGGTGGTAGAACCTATCCTCTATCTCTGTTAAAGTTCGGCACACAACTTATTCCTATCGCCTCTCGGATCTTGCGAGGAACAAAGAACTTCTCGCTCGCTAAGACCCGGGCATTGTCGCAACGTATGTAGTGCGTCGAATCAGAATCTAGGGTTTGTTCCGCCACTTCAGAACTGTTGGAGTCAACATTCTTCTTAACGTTTCGCATTGTTTCACCAATGTAGCATTTACCGCTGTCACACGGTATCATATATACGCCGTGGACGCCCATATGGTCTCTGTCCTTCGGCAAACGCAGCAGCTTCCTCAATTGTGTTTGATGACGGAATATCGTATTGATGTCTGTCAGCATTTATTGTTGTATAATATCTACTCAGATAACATTTCTGTAAACCTAGCTAGCTGAAAGTTTTTCAAAAATTCTAAAATAAAATAAATTAAAAATGCAGCCCGCAGCTCGGTGGCGACGTTTTGTGACTGCTCATGTGGGGGGAGGCTTAGGATGTAGTTCTACGTAAAGTAACCACGTCTCAGCACACACTATCATATCTTGTTTGCTTATTTACAGATTCCTTGGTTGTCTATCGCACACGCCTCTCCACTGATGTTGACACTTACCCGTGGAACACGTAAGCAATATTTATCCTTATTTGTATAAAACCAAGTCTCAATTTCATATAGCAGGTAAAAGCTTTTCAACTGAAATTTTTCTAACGCGATATCATCTCAGTTGAATTTGATTCTTAAAAAATAACAGTTGAGATTCTATCTCGTGTGGCGGAATTTACTCTTGCCTTTTTCGTTTTAGTTTGATATTGCTACGCGGATTTGATACTTGGTTGGTAAGAATATAGCTTAGTTTAGTGTAGCAAGATGTTGAAGATAGTTTTAATATTATAATGAGGATGTGATGTAAAATAAGAAGGGAAGACGGTGCATGTGAAAGGTTTTGTTCGAATTTCAAATAGTTTTTTGCCTTTACGATGTAATGGAATATAAATAAGAGGAAAGATGATATCTCTTTTTAGGGTTCTGGAACAAAATGTTACAAACGGAGCCCTTATGATGCGACTCTGTCCGCCTGTACAAAGTCCGTCTGTCCTAACTGATTATCTCAGCAACTACTAAAGTTATTGACTTGAAATAATAATAGTAAATAATAGCTCAAACTGGCTTTATTGACAACTAAAAATATCCAAAAAAAACATTTTAAATTTCATTGACAAAAAGGTCAAAATATAGTACTCGTAAATGGGTAAAGTAAGGTACCATATAAAAGGTTTTAATTATTAATTTTTTTTGGAGTTAAGATAAAAAGTTACGAAAAATATATTTTATAGTATTTTTATTATCTCCGAAGTTTGCCAATAGGTGTAATATTAATATGATTAACAGAAATATATTCAATGACTACAGAAAATATAAAAATATGATATTATACTATAAATTAATATATAAATAAAAAATATTAGCTAAAACTATAACATTTCTTATAGATTTTTATTAGGGTTCCGTAGCCAAAGGGTAAAACGGCACCCTATTACTGAGGCTCTGTCTGTCTGTCTGTCCATCTGCAACCAGGATTTATCTCATGTGATAGTTAGACAGTTGAAATTTTCACAGGTAATGTATTTCTATTGCCGCTATAACAACAAACACTAAAAACAGAATAAAATAAATTTTTAAATGGGGCTCCCATACAATAAACGTGATTTTTTTGCTTGTTTTAGCTCGATATTGATAACGACAACAGGTAGACGCTTGAAATATTCACAGAATAATTAATTTAAAACTAATGTTTTTAAATTAAAATAAAACACATCTTTAAGGGGGCCTCCCATACAACAAACGTGATTTTTTTTTCTGTTATTATAGATAATGGTACGAAACCCTTCCGACTAAGTCCTAAAGTCCGACTAGCACTTGGCCGTTTTTATTAGTGTTATTTTATCTTATATAATAATAATTAATTTTTACTATACTTTTGTTCTGGTGTTATTAGATATAATTTAAAATTATGATGTATAGATTTTCATATTGCATGCATTGAAAAGCAGAAATGTATTGATTGTATTATTTACTACTGATATCGTTGTAAAATGACGTATATTACAAGCAATAAATACATTTGTTTTGATTTGAAAGTCGCTGTCTCTAAAACAGTTCTTAGAAATCTGCCTGGTTTCTGAGTCACATAACTATAGTGAAAAATACCCTCCGTACCGAAGTCCTACTCGTACAAAAAAACCGACCAAGAGCGAGTCGGACTTGTGCACAAAGGATTCCGTTCCATTATCTATAAAAACGGCAAAAAAAGCATGGGAGGCCCTCTTAAATATTTATTTTATTTAATAGCTCAATTTTATTTTTTTACCTTATTTGAGGTTGGTGCCGATTAAGCTAGTCCTCTAAATTGTATGAGCGCCCATACAACTCAGAGGACTATCTTAATTGGCGTCAACTATGTATGTATAAGGACACTCTTTAAATTTCAACTTTTTTTATTGTGTAAAAAATTTCCTTTATTTGTGCTGTAAGACCTTGTTTTTTGCCAAATTTCGTGATTCTAGGTCAACGGGAACTACATTATAGGTTTTCGACCAAAAACCTATTATAGGGTACTTCCGGTTGACCTAGAATTATCAATGTAATTATGTGAATTATCAATCAATTATCAATTTTAATAAAAGCAAGGTCTTATAGCAGAAGTGAAGGGAAAATTTCGTAAAATAAAAAAAAGTGAATGAAGGTAAATTTTGGTACTTACAAATTTTCGCGTAAATCTAAATTTACCCATATCTTTTTATCGTGTTGACTCAAAACTTTGATTTTTAAACACCTAATAGGGACTATAGATCACAGTCTGAGAAAATCGGTGGTGACACACGGACAGACAGACGGACAAGAGAGTGATCTTATAAGGGTTCCTTTTTTTACTTTATGAGGTACGGAACCCTAAAAAGGCGCTTATGCGATAAATACCCGTTTAAATCGGTATTTATAGATATATTATGATCGGTACTGAGACATAGGCTACTTTTGACCGGACTGCGTAGAAGGAGGTTAATGTTTTTAATGACAAACCACGCGTGCGAAGCCGTGGGCGGGATAGCTAGTAACATAGATTTCTAACATTAGATTCTGTTTGAAGTTCTCAAAGGTCCAACAAATAGTAAGGTTTATGCTAAAGCTTGGACTTCTCGACTAGATTGTAAAGACGATAGTACAAGTAATGAAGAAAGTGAATTCAAATGTTTGTAACAAATTTTTTTGATAGCTCTTCGTTTAACCACAATCTCGCCTGATGGTAAGTGATGAGGACTAAGATGAGGCACGAAGATCTAGAAGACATCTTTTTACTCTTACCATGAAACACCTGTGTGAACTTGACCTTAAAAATGTGCGGTATACAAAGTGCTCATAACAATTTTTTAATAAGTACTTCTGTACTATGTTTGCTACATAAAATTAAGAAAACTGATTAACAAAGTGCAACTCTCATAAATACCTACTAATTTTATCAAAAAACGTACAAAGGTGCTATAGCCTGCTGAGTAATTCTAATTTAAGATACTTTTATACTAAACTGTGTTTAGTTATAATACGCTGTTAACATGTCCATTAAAGACCTTTTAAAAACAAACAGACTGTGTAGTTGTCAGGAAAAACTAATGTTCCATACCTTAATGTTTTATTGCTAAGTCAGGGCATTTACTAAGCTCGTGCTAAGATTGCTTTTATGAATTATACAAGACCGGTCATCAAGTGCAAGTGAAACTCACGTGATTCGCCGATGATTATGTATCTAACTAGATAAAGGTTAATTTAGCAGCGACATCTATTGATGTGAGTTGTAATCTCAGAAACCAAGTAAACAGGGGGGCTTGGTATTTTTTCAGCAATTTTCATCTTATCTCCAAAACTATGGAACTTAAATAAAAAACACTTCGCTAATTAAGCCTTGCGCACTTGACCTAGTAGCTCTCTTTTGAGTGATTTCTTTTATTTTTTACAATTTGATTGAATTTCTTAGTGAAGGTGGTCTGAAACACACGGGCGGGTCAGCTAGCTCAAAATAAATTATGTATTATGTATTTTATTTAGACATCTTAGAACCACACATAATATTTAAAAATATCTTAGAATGCAATAAAATATACATGCCAGTAGAATTAGAATTAAATAAACAACACAAAAGTTACAATAAAATAAATAACAATAAAATAATACAATAAAATAAATTTAAAATTAAGTACTTGTCCTCTCGACAGTCCCCTAAGCCGATTGGAAAAAGTTGCAAACTCGACTCCGCTCAGTAATAGGATTTAGCGAAGATTGTGAGTCTCAATGTATTTGTTTAGTAGTCTCTCGAACTAACAATGTATTTGAAGAATAATGAGCTTAAATCTGTAAGCGCTAGTGTTCTTTTTGCATTGTTATTAAATAATAAATATATCTTTATTCACTGTCTTTATGTAATTATAGGTAACACGTTAAACCATGTATGTGTGTTAATATTTAGTTCGTAGTTCAAAAAGTTTAATAGAAATTAATTTTAGTGTGTGTTTTGTTTTGCCTCTGTTCTATTTGTTAACTATAAGGTAGAATCTGGCGCTGTCTTAAAAATATAATAACGAATTTAAAATAAAACAAAAATAAAGAATGTAGGTACCTACATTGTAACCTAGATCCACAAACAAACAATAAAAGATTTATGCCTGAACTAGGAAAACCTGTGGCTTAGTCGAAAAAGGTTAGATCGGGCAACTTATAAAATAAAATACACTACATTCCGTGTCTTCGTAAATTTCGCTCCATCCAAAGGAAGAGATCGCTTTCAGCGATAAGGCCGCCCATTGTATTACCTTATTTATTTTAGCCTAGTACTTATTTTTGTATTATTTCTGTTTGTGTGGTAATTCAATAAATAGTTATTATCTTAACTTATAAATAAACAAATTAGTAACCTTATGATCTATTATAGTGTGACCATTAGTGCTGTGCACTCCCTGAGGTATGCGCGCGACGAGACGGGGGGGAGAATCGGCTGCTGCGCTCTGTCAGTTCGCCGTCAACGCTCGTGGTGGCAGGTAGTGTTATTTGTATCGGACTGTCTATCTCATGTGCGTCTGACATAGACAGTCCGATACAAATAACACGAGCGTTGACGGCGAACTGACAGAGCGCAGCAGCCGATTCTCCCCCTCCGTCTCGCCGCGCGCATACCTCAGGGAGTGCACAGCACTAATGGTCACACTATAACATAATGAGCACATGAAATAAGTGCTAAAACAGTTATAAGTTTACGTAATAAAGAACTCTTACTTTATCACAGTTTATAACTCCTCAGTTTCCTCGTAAGATAGATGGGATGTAGGACTCTTTTACAAATTGTATTGTAAGATCGTTGCTATTATAATCGCGGAGTCTTCAAGACCAGAGTAAACAGGTTCTTTCTAGGCAAGCGTGCTCCATCTTCGACCACAGACCGTCTTATCGTCAGGAGGCAATTGCGCAAATTTTGAACGTGTCTAACGTTGGTTTCACTGATGCCACGCGTGTCAGCGCGATACAACATGTGCATAATGTAACGTTTTTGTTTTGATTTACTTTGATATTATTGTTTAAAATTAGCGCGGTTTTTACCTAGTAGGCCGTAGTAACTGTAGAGAAAGGTTTTAAATTGAGTCATTTTTCGGAAGAAAGAAGACACTTGTCGACCGTCTCGAGCACGGCGATTGCGAGTGTGAACGGGAAGAAACGTTGTCCACACTTACTCGACAGAAGTCTACAACGCCGAGCACGATAGCCATCATTTTCTATATCTTTGACATTTAAGGATTGGCAATTTTCTTCTGAAATTGTCTGTCTTGCGATGCCTAGATGTTGTCTCTTTCGCACTTATCTCAATCGCGCACTGCCAACAATTTTTAATTAGATATTTAATATATATATTATATATTTATATATTTTATAATAGGTTGAGGAAAACGTGTTTTCGCATTATACCTATAGTATGTATGAACTTGTAATAAAATCTCTTTTACTATTTGTATCTGGCTGGTTTTGGTATCATTCGAAGTTTAAATTTTAAAGAAGATAATTCTAAATTCATATTAGGAAAATGTGTGCTCTTTATTTGTTTTTCGTACTGTAAAGATGAGTGAATCTAATGAAGAAGTTCGATACATTTAAAAATTTTACTACAAAACAGGTAAAAATGCAACGCAAGCCGCGAAAAATTTTTTTTTGTTTATGGACCTAGTGCAGTGTCTGTGAGAGTAGCACAAATTTGGTTTAAGCGTTTTCAATCTGGAAATTTTGATGTCAAAGATGCACGTCGCTCTGGTCGCCCTATTACGGATAAAATTGATGCCAGTTTTGAAAAAGTGGAGCAAGATCGGCATATCAGTACTTACGACGTAGCTGAAGAACTGGGAATTGACCACAAAACAGTTTTGGCGCATTTGAAAAAAAATGGGTACACGAAAAAGCTCGATATTTGGGTACCCCACGAGCTCACTAAAAGAAACCTAATGAACCGTGTACTTATTTGTGATTCTTTATTACGACGTAATGAAACCGAACCATTTTTGAAGAAGCTGATAACTGGTGATGAAAAGTGGATCACGTACGACAAGAACATGCGAAAAAGGTCGTGGTCAAAGGCCGGTCAGGCTTAACAAACTGTGGGTTAACCCGCAACAAGGTGATACTGTGTGTGTGGTGGGATTGGAAGGGCATTATTCATTATGAGCAGTTACCACCAGGCAGGACTATCGATTCTGAACTCTACTGCGAACAATCGATGAGATTAAAGCAAGAAGTTGAGAGAAAGCGGCCGGAATTAATCAACAGAAGGGGTGTGGTTTTTCATCATGATAACGCTAGACCTCACACATATTTAGCCACTCAGCAAAAATTAAGAGAGTTTGGCTGGGAGGTGTTAATGCGTCCGCCTTCAGATGTCCACCTGTTTCGATCTCTTCAGAATTATTTAGGCAGTGTCAGGTTAACATCACGAGAGGACTGCCAAAACTACTTGTCGCGGTATTTTGATCAGAAGCCCCAAAATTTCTATAGCAATGGGATCATGTCCCTACCTACAAGATGGCAAAAAGTTATCGAACAAAATGGTACCTACATACTTTAGTTAAATGTAAATAAACTATATTAAAATCCATCCAAAGGTTGTCTGGAAGAGATCGCTTCTAAGCGATAAGACCGCCCATTGTACTATTTGCTTTATATTTTCTATTTTGTTTGTATTTTTTTTTTGTTTATACTGTGTACAAAAAAGTGTTTTCATTCATTCATTCATTAAAAAATGTTTTGAATTTTCTTAAAAAATGCGAAGAAACTTTTTTCCTAACCTAATATATACAACTTACGTTGCTATAGACAAAGTATCCTTCTCTTGTCTAGGAAGAAAAACTTATTGAGCCTGCTCGGGGCAAAGAGAATTTCGGAAGAATCGACAGAGAATAGAATACAATAACGCTTTATGACATCGCATCACACTCAAACATAAAAACAATATAAAAAAACATGTAACAATACACGCAGAAATTTGTTAAAAATAAGTTGCGGTCAAAGCCATGTCTTCTCTACAAATCGCTGTGCTAGCCTTGCTGGTGAGATAGTGGTCAAACGCTTGTCTACCACCAACCTATAGGTACATATAAAACAATATAGGAAAAATTCACGCAAAAAAAAGTTATGAAGAAAATTAATTTTCTCATACATAGATGCAGCTAATAATGGCCGATTGACAATTCTACCGGTGACGTACATTGGCAGCCCGCGTCAAATGCATGCCAAGGCGGCACGAAGTTCACTGGTAGCCATAATACCTAAGCCAAATTGCTGCCGTGTCGCTATCGTTAGTCAGACCATCCCTTTCACACGTGAGGTAGGTACTGTACGTGTGAAAGGTATGGTCTGACTAGCGATAGCGACACGACAGCAATTTTGCTTAGGTAATAAGACTACGGATAAACTAGCAAAAATATAATATTAAAAAAATCATTTCACTATTCATTTATTTATTCAGAAACAATCAGATAATCGTGTTTGAAATTACATCATATTTACAAATTTCAATATTTATAATTATCATATATATTGCAAAAATAATAAACTAAAACAAAACCAATATAATTACATATAAAAATGTCAAAAAAAAAACAAATGAAGAGTGATCATCAAATAATATATGTTGGAGCACTGGGTATGAAATAAACACACTTTTTATACCAGCCACAAGCACTACCACCACACTTTTCACTAAAAACCTGCATTGTTCTACACTGCCATACAATGTCTACTGGAGCGAAAATCTACACCACAGATCCTTTGGCCGCCATCAAGGAGCTTGATGATAAGCTGGACAGCTGCATGGCCACATTTGAGGCGCGCATGTCAGCTGCCTCACCAGCTTCTCTGGGGCAGCTGGCGGCGGAAGTGAAGCAGTTCAAGGTATGCATGAAGCTTGCGATTGACCTCGTCCGCAGCCAGGTGACTCAGGTCACTGCACTTGTGGATGATGCTGAGAACAGAAGCCGTCGCAAGTTTCTTTTGTTCCGTGGAGTCGAAGAAAAGGAGGGAGAAAACCTTAAGGAAGTCATTGCTGAGGTCGCTAAGGACACACTCAAGATAAGCCACTTCACCCCGGATTGTATTCGGTTCAGCTATCGTCTCTGCAAGGACGCTACTCGAGGTGGGTCTCGTCCAATTCTCGTGAGATTTCACAATCTGGACATTCGCTCCAGTGTCTGGCGGAGCAAGAAGAACTTTAAGGGAACAGGAGTGTCAGTTGCTGAGTATCTGACGGCCACCCGGCGCAGCTTCTTCAATGAAGGACGCCGTGTATATGGCGTAAAAAAGTGCTGGTCTCAGGACGGTAACGTCTATCTATTGGCACCGGACGGAACGAAGCATAGAGTTGTTTCCCAGGCTCAGCTTGGAGAAATCATACAAAAGTTCCCACCAATGCAGGAGGCACAAGCTGCCGCAGTTGCTGCGGCCACCTTGGCACCAGGGAAAGCTGCACCAGCGCGTTCGAAGGCCGGGCGCTTTGTGAGGCCGAAGTAATCGAGTCGATCTGGCCAATTTCGGGCGTTTTTGGCGGTATACTTTAACAAATCCTGGCAGTAGTACATTTTCTTTTTTTTTACCTAGGTAGGTACCTACCACATTTATTTTTGATAACTGACACTTGGTCTGACATAACGTGTCCGTGTGTTCGTGACTGTGACGTACCTGTCATTCTTGACGTTGACGTACTACAAGCCGTTGGCCGCCAGCGCTGTGTCGTCGTTCCGTTCCGTTTTACGAAGACATTTCTGTTTGTAAAATTTATGTTTTTATTTTGTTTTTCTGTTGGTTATAATTTTTGAACATTGTTTACTGTAGTCTTACTGTAGTTGTTTAACATACATAAGTACACAATAATTTTACCTGCATTCAACTCTCCAGACTAATTGGCAGTGTTTGTGGCTTTAGATGGCTTCTTGTTTGTATTGTTCTGTTACCAGTATTATTATTTAAATAAATTATATATATATATTTTTATTATTTATATTTATCTTATTTATTTATAATGGATTGCTCAATATCTTCTGATTTATTTAAATCGTTCGACTCTGATAGCTTCGTGGATGCTGTGGATGATAGCGTTGCTGAGCCTTTGCTTAGGGAACAGCTTGACAAATCGTTTGCTCCTTTTAAAAAAAACTTTAACGTGTGCCACATCAACGCCCAGAGCATACCTGCTCACTACTCGGAGCTATTAGCCACTTTTACGGGCGATTGTATACACGCCTGTCTCGTTTCCGAAAGTTTTCTCAAACCTTCACTTCCTTCTCCTTTTTTCTGTCTACCCGGTTTTGTGCTTGTTCGTAATGATCGCACCAATGTTAGATGTGGAGGGGTTGCGATCTATTTACGCGCTGACTTTAATTATAAAATTATCTCCTGTTCGCCTTCTGCTTACTCTGCTTCTATGGAGCATCTATTTGTTGAGGTACAGGTGAGCACTGGTAAAGTACTATTGGGAGTGGTTTATGCGCCCCCTACAGTTGACTATTTTAATTCTCTCGACCAGTTGCTTGAAACTTTTGTGCCTCTGTACGATCAGATAATTTTAATGGGAGATTTTAATACCTGCCTTTTAAAAAATGATATTAGATGTAAACAATTAGTCAATATTACATCTTCTTTCAACCTTAACATCTTAGATTTAGATCCTACGCATCATATCAATGATAGGCACACTAAACTGGACCTCATAATTACACGAGACCACAAACGCGTTTCTACTTATGGTCAATTTCCAGCCCCGGGATTTTCACATCATGACCTTATATTTGCATCATTTAAAATTAGAACACACAAAATAAAACCTAAGATCATAATGCAACGTAACTTTGCCGCTATGGATCTTGATAAGCTCCGTACTGATACAAGTGCCACCGAATGGTCTCAACTCTTATCTGCTAGCGATGTTGATGAAAAAATCACAATATTCAATGGCATACTAACATCGCTATATGATAAGCATGCTCCTTTCAAGGCGGTTCGCATGAAAAGACCTCCCGCACCTTGGTTGACTGAATATATCCGCAAATTAATGGCTAGGCGTAATAAACTATACCGCAAATATAGGAGAGACTCTAATGAAGAAACTTTTCTTCGCTATAAAAAGGCGAGAAACCGGTGCAATCAGGAGATTAGGAATGCTAAGCGTCGTAACATCTACGGAGCCATTGAGAACTGTACTCCAAATAACATCTGGAAAGTGCTCAACAACTTAGGATTTGGGAAGAGTAAGGCTGCTGTCAACCCAACGGTCGATATCAATGCTCTCAACAACCATTTTTCAGTTGTTCCGTTTAAAATTGACAACATTGTTAAGGCTGACACCATAACGCAGTTAGCTAGGCAGCCGCTAGAAAATTTTACTTCTTTTTCTTTTGGGCAGGTAGATGAAGGTGATGTTGCAAAGATTATTGCTAGCATTAGCAGCAAGGCGGTTGGTCATGATGGAATCGGTTTAAAGATGCTAACTCCAATACTTGAACTGACTCTTCCATATATCACTCATATTATTAACTTTTCCCTCACAAGTAGCAATTTCCCTACTATATGGAAGAAAGCTTTCATCATACCCATTCCCAAAAAGTCTAACATAACTGAACTTAAAGACTATCGCCCAATATCAATTCTCCCTTTCCTTTCTAAAATTCTTGAAATAGTTGTGCATCGCCAGCTTTCATCTTTTCTCCACAGTAATAATCTTCTTAGTCCGTTTCAGTCAGGCTTTCGCCCTGCACACAGTACCTGCACTGCCCTTATTAAAATTACAGACGACATTAGGCTTGCTATTGACAACCGTAAACTCACTCTTCTTTCCTTGTTAGACTTTAGTAACGCTTTCAACTGTGTGGACCACGAAATTTTGCTGGCCGTCTTACGCTCTATTAATCTTTCTCAGTCTTCTTTAACATGGTTCAGCTCATATCTTTGCGGACGCGAACAATGTGTGCGAATTAATGATCTGTCCTCTGACTGGTGTAAAATCGAAGCAGGTGTACCTCAAGGAGGCGTTCTTTCACCCCTCCTCTTCTCTCTTTTTATCAACACCCTGGTATCGGTAATACATCACACATCCTATCACCTATATGCCGATGATGTTCAGTTATATCTCAGTTGTAATCCCGATCAAATTCTATCTGGAATTAAAAATCTCACTAATGATCTAAGCGCTGTGTATGACTGGACTCAAAAATTTGGTCTACTAATTAATCCCAACAAGACGCAGGTGATAATAATTGGTGGTAACAGACAGATTGTCAAAATTAATCTTAACACTCTTCCTCCGGTTAAATATAATAATATTCCACTGCAGTTCTGCAAGGAGGTTAAGAATTTAGGCCTTTTCATTACCCATAATTTGTCATGGGACCACCATATTACCCAGATTAGTAGGAGGATGTATGGTATCATGCATACTCTGAAACGCCTAAAAAATTTCTTGCCCCAATCTACGAGGTCCACACTGGTTAATGCGTTACTCTTACCCATCCTAGATTATGCAGATGTATGCTATCCCGATGCTACGGAAGAGCAACTGAACAGGTTGGAGCGTCTGCAGAATCTTTGCATTCGCTATATCTACGGCCTACGAAAATATGATCATGTCTCGGTATTTCGTCAGCAGCTAAAATGGCTTGACATCAGAGCTCGTCGAGATGCGCACATGCTATCCCTCTTATATAATATTCTTCGCAACCCTCTATCTCCCAGCTACCTCAGAGAGCGATTTGCATCCGTATCAACTGAGGACAGACCTGTGCGATCGTCTCGTAGTTTCCAACTAATTACTCCACAGCATAACACGGCTACTTACTCTGACTCTTACACCATAACCGCTACTCGTCTCTGGAATAATATGCCACCAAACTATTTCGAGGCTACTTCAGTGGAAGCATTCAGATTGAGAATCTATAGGCACCTTCTCGGTCAAACCGACCAAAAATGAGCAACTTAATATTTCCATAACACTTCTCTTCTATTGTTATGTATGTATTTTAATTCGATATTGGTATAGTTTAGTCTATCATATAAAGTATTTAAGTAGGTTTATTTAAGTAGTATGTACCTATATTATGCTATATTTATTAGTCCTGTGCAAATTTTCTTTTTTACCTTTTCTGTGCACTACCTACACATCTTTGTCTACAATACACAAAGGTTATCTGGAAGAGAATGCTCTTTAGCATTAAGTTCGCCTTTGTACTAGTTTTATAAGTGCAATAAAGTATTTTCAATCAATCAATATAAAAAAAAAAATATTTAGAAAAATATTACTAAGGATTATATAATACATACATGTCAGCAATTAATTAAATTGACCATTAATTTGTTCCGGATCTGGTTGTTTATCTATATATTATATGTATGTATTTACAAAAAAAAATGTATATAAGTAAGTATTCTATCAGTTATCTGGTTCCCCTAATACAAGCTTTGCTTAGTTTGGGGCTAGATAATGCTGTGTGAAATTTGCAGAAATATTAATTTATTAATTAACTCAAGTCCATATGAATAACATAAAAACTATTCAATATTATTACAAGTCATAAAATCATTAACTGAATAGAAACTCCACTTCAACAAAAGCTCTGTTAGTCTTGACTAGAATTTAAAAGAACTTTCGATAATTTTCATATCGAGAAAGGGGCCCTAATACTCTTTAACGCACTGCGCGTTAGAGTCTTAGGGCCCTTTCTCGACCTCCCAGTAACTATAGTTGACGGGTAAAAGTCATTCTCTCTTTATCTGTTTCCATGTGAAAACAAAAGACGTCTATATTTTTTATCCGTTGGATAGCGTTACTCAGAGGTGGTGAAATAAGCACGTACAGCTTGATACCGTGAGCTTTATTTGGCAACATACAACCTTGGACAAAGAGGTGTCTCAAAATCTTTATGTTTTGTGTCTATTCTGTTTTTTCTTTGTTCAAAAATTCTATATATAAGCGGATTTTAACCACGTCATTTAAGACTACTAGAATGTATAGGCTGGGAACTGTCAGAATATTGAGGTTTTGAAAATGTTCTTTGCATGATTCCTATTATGAAATGCGCTCTATAGTTCGAATTGCTCTTTTTAGGGTTCCGTACCTCAAAAGGTAAAAAGGGAACCCTTATGAGATCAATCTCTTGTCCGTCTGTTTGTCTGTCCGCCTGTCCGTCTGTCTGCCCGTGTGTCACCACCGATTTTCTCAAGAACGGGTAGAACTAGCAAGTTGAACTTTATACCAGACACTAAGGTCTAAAACCCCTATGTGATGTATAAAAACCAAGGTCCTGAGTCAACATGATAAAAAGATATGGGTAAATTTATATTTTCCCGAAAACTTTTATGTACCAAAAATTTACCTATATTTTCCACTTTTTTATTTTCCGGAAATTTTCCGTTACTTATGCTGTAAGACCTTGCTTTTACGGAAGAACCCTATAGGTTTTGGCTCGAAAACCTCTATGGTAGTTCCCGTTGACCTACAATCACGAAATTTGGTAAAAAGCAAGGTCAGCACAATTAAAAAAAAATACCAAAAAAAAGTTGAAAATTAAAGAGTGTCCTTCTGAGTGTCCATATTACATAGTTGACGCCAATTAATATAGTCCTCTGAGTTGTATGGGCGCTCATACAATTTAAAGGACTAGCTTAATAGGCACCAACCTCAAATAAAGTAAATAAATAAATTGCAATTGAATAAAATAAATATCTAAGTGGGCCTCCCGTACAACAGACATGTTTTTTTGCCGTTTTTATAGATAATGGTACGGAACCCTTCGTGCGCGAGTCCAACTCGCACTTAGCCGGTTTTATTTAATAATTGAATAATATTTTTTATTAGTTTTTGCGGCTTTAGTCACACTGCGGCCTATTTTCATTTTAGTATATACAATATTAAATAAATATTGCTGGACATTTCACACAGTTAGCGCTATCTAGCCCAATGGGTTTATAAAATCTGTATTTTACCGAATCTGTATTTATAATTTTATTTTTGTTCCCAGGTCTCTAGAAATATCGAGTTCGTACAAAGGTAAGTCATCAATTTACTTCATATAGCTTTGGACGCCATTAATAGTAAGAACAAGGAATACTTTTGTCATCATCATCATTATCATATCAGCTTAAGGACGTCCACTGCTGAACATAGGCCCCCATAGATTTCCAGAGAGACAGTGCAGCCTGCACCCAAGGACCTGTCTTTCCATAAAGAGAATAAAGATGTGAATAAAATAAAAACTGGCCAAGTGCGAGTCGAACTCGCGCACTAAGGATTCCGTATAATTCCGTTCCATGATCTATAAAAACTGCAATAAAATCACGTTTATTGTATTGGAGCCCCCTTTAAGTATTTTTTATTAACTTTAAATATTTATATTTAAAGTAAATCTATAACTTAACATTATGTGCATATTAGAAGCGTCTACATACCTACTTACCCATAAGTAAATCAAAATAACTGTTGTTAATTGTTTTTTCCAAATTTAAATAGTCACGTTGTCACAGCCACATAAATCATGGCATACTATCACATCACACTATCACAATACAAATATTTTCATTGATAACAAAAGTTGTTATTATTAAACTCGTGAAGAGATTATACTAGTTAAATTCGGAATACTTTTTATTAGATATGTATAAAATGCAAGATAGACTATGTAGGTACAATTTTAACTAATTAAATACAGTTCCTACTTAATTTAAGAACGTGTTAACTTGTCGAGTGCCAACAAAGATCTGGCAACTCCTTCCAAATTATCTTTGTTCAAATTTTGAAGTCAAAATGAGTGATTGGATACATGCAGCTGTTCGTGATTGGTTCTGGTTTTTTTTCAATCCCAACCACGCACGCGCAGTGTTGCCAATTTACAAAATTACAAGGCTTAAATTGTATTGTTGCCACTACGAGAAAGAAGATTTTACAGTCAAATAATCAAAACCACGACAGTCGTTATTTGTTGTATATAACAACAATCGTTGAGGGAAAAAAAACCTAAAACTAGATTTTAGGAGAGCGCTGATAACCGACGCTGATAGACTATGGCTTCTTTAATTTTTAAATAGAAATAAGAATTTATCATGGAGGTTGTATTAAATTTTAGCTTATTAATTAATTATTATATATAATAATTATAGTGAACTACATTTTATTTGCAAATGTACTTACGGCCCTAGGTCCGTAAATCACATTGTCGGAAACGATATCGAGTTTATTATGACCAACTTTTGGAGCGTGAGCGATGAAAATGTACTTTTCCCTCATTTAATTATATTTTCATCATAAAACTTCAACGAAATCCCTAAATCCCGCAATAAACTTAAGAAAGATCAAATTCGCGTCGAATTAATTTGAATTAAAATGAGAAAAAGAGATAATTTTCCGTTTGACGTGGCTCGGAGGCTACATTTGCATTTTCAAGTCGGTTCCAGTAGCAACTGGATGATTCTAAGAGTAATAACAAGCTTAGTTTTAACACAGAATAAGAAGAAGGACAATTCACGTAATTTAAATAGTAAAATTTAAGCTTTGTTCTAGTCTCGATATCTTAAATGTCATAAACTGTATTCACTCAATTAAAATACAATGGTAATCTGTTATTATTTATTGAGTTACATCGACATACAAATGGCTAAAATGTAAAAATCTCATAGCTGGCCTGTGGAATGACCATTGGCTCTTAACGCGCCAGCGAACACTGTGCGCAAATTCAATTCGGCCACGTCAAAAACTTCGGCCTGAATATCGCTATCCCTGTTTAGTGACGAAGTTTAGCCACGCAGAGCGACAGTGATAGCAATAGAACGATTCTAAATTTGATTAGATTTTGACCGTATTCCGTAATACCAAAAATGATGATTGAAAACTTGTTGTATTTTTCTCATTGTGTTGTTATTCTGTAACTAGACGATATAATCTATGTTCCCATGACTAGGATACGTAAGATGTTGTTGTTTTTAATACGAAATAATTAGGTTGAAAACAAGTCTTTTATGACGTAAAAATATGCAGAATTCGATACGCTTTTATTCTATTTTAGGTAAGTATTTTGATCTAATATATAGTTGGGAACCTAGATAAATACTATTAAAATTAAAATAATATCTTATTATGGTAGAAATATGCTCCAATTAGAAATGATCTTGGTAGTACGTGTTGTATGGGCGATTGTCCCTCCAGTGCCCCCTTAAGATAATCCTTATTCATAATGTAAATATACTAGTGGCTCGCCCCAAACAGAGATCTCGCGAGTCTCCCATAAAAACAAAATTAATATTATTCGTAATCTTTGACTTTCAAAATAGTGACAGCCTGCATCTTTCACTTTGTGCTTTTATGATTACATTTGTTTGTAACCTGACTTAACTAAGCGTTCCTAGTGATCCTAAGAGAAAAGTTAGAATAAATGTATGTCTATGTCTAGTGCAACGAAATAACAACCACTTTACTTGACCTACAGTTTCATTCAAATTACAGGTAACGGGATTTCATGTAATTTGGTTATTCTTTTTTGAGTACAAAATGTAATTATTCTAGATTTCAGACTTTTGTCTATATTTGTCTTATTAAAGCTACAAGAATATAAAATTTCAGCATTGTGAGGTCACTTATGTACCCTGTGAATTTTGTCAATGTTACTATGGCTAATATTTTTTTTATGTTATTTGTGGGGAAACAGGCTTACGGCCCACCTGATGGTAAATGGTCACCGTCGCCTATTGTCACCGGCAACGCCCGGGGTATTGTCGATGCGTTCCCTACACGGTAGAAACCTCTTTTCATTTCTCTTGAAGCGTGCCATGTCGTAGTCTAATGGGAAAACCTCAGATGGTAGCTCATTCCACATCTTGAAAGTATGGGGTAGAAAAGATCGCGTTAAGCGTGTGGTGCGCGATACCCAATTGTCGATTATATGTGTATGAGCTTTATTACGTTGTCGAGAAGTGCGGTGGTAAAATCTCGACGACGGGATCAGATCAAATAGCTCCTCAGAACATTCCCCATTACACAGACGGTAGAATACACTAAGCGATCCGATGTCACGGCGTTGACTCAGCGGTTCCAGCCTGTCGGGGAGTTTGGAATCACCGATGATTCTAATGGCTCTTCTCTGAAGGGAGGCAAAACGAAGCAATTGGTACTTTGGAGCTCCGTGCCAAAGATGGGAACAGTATTCTACGTGCGGCCGAACTTGCGCTTTGTACAGCAATAGCCGTTATTGTGCCATAAAATACTGTTTGGCACGGTTAAGGACTCGCAAGTTTTTTGGAGGTGAGCACAGCTTTTGCTTCTAATTGACTCTCATACTGGACCTCATTAGAAATTTATACTCCCAGAATCCCTATACGCGCCGAGACGGGAAGAGGAATGCCCTAGAACTGTGGAGCTATTGTGAAAGGGAACTTCTTTGTGGTGAACGCACAGACTTGCGTCTTGGTTGGGTTAAAGGTGACCAAATTAAGGTTATCCCAATCTGACACACGCTCCAAAGAGCCTTGAACCTCAGACACAAGTCTTTGTCTGTTGTTTTCCAGTTCCAACCGAGAGACATTAGGGCGGCCAGTGTAGAAAATATCACCCGTACTATCATCCGGAAAACAATGAAGGCCGCTTATGTGCAGCATATCATTGATGTGACGAATAAACAGTGTGGGCGATAGCACTGACCCTTGGGGTACACCAGAGTTAATGGGCATTGAGCCCGATCAAGAACCATCTACAACGGCTCTTATGCTCCACCCGGATAAGAAACTAGCGACCCAACTGCAAAGTCCCCCGGGGAGGCCGTATGAGGGAAGCCTTGAGAGAAGCGTTTTATGCCACACCCGATTGAACGCTTTTGCGATGTCTAGACTAACAGCTAGAGCTTCCCCCCTATTCTCAACGGCTTCCGCCCAGCGGTGAGTGAGGTAAACTAAAAGATCTCCAGCTTATCGCCCATGACGAAAGCCGTATTGGCGGTCACGGATCAGCTGGTGTTCCTCAATATACCTAAGAAGCTGAGTATTAATTACTCGCTCCATCACTTTACAGAGTAGGGAGGTAATAACTGAAAAACTAGATAGATTAAACTAAAAATAAAAACAGGGTTGAAATTTACTAATGAAGACCTTTTATTTAATGTCCCATTTGACCAAATAGTCTCATTATCATTTTTTTTACCACTCTTAAACCCCACTATCTCAACAACTCCCCAAAATTTTTAGCTAATTTAGTCGCACCAAAATTGTGCCATCACTACCTATCTATGTATCAAATTTCACGATGATCGGATCAACGCTTCGAATGTTATCCTCGAACAAACAAACATACATACATGCTTACTTACATACATACATACAACGCCGATTTGCCCAAGTTGATTTAGAGATCTTGCTTCGCTCAATCAATTATTACATAAATGTTTCGGAATCACATTTCATTTGACACAGACGAATGTATCTAGTCGTAAAGATTTGTAAAGTTCAGAAAGAGTCTCACGATTAAAATACTTTGTTAAAAATTACTACCCGTGGAATACAAATGCAGACTTAGAAGCCCAGGAGTTAATACTGAGAATAGATGGCATTATACTCGTACATTGCCTATAGCATCTTAATACGATCATGTCATGACTACATGAAAAGAGAACTAAATAACGGATGCTGGAAGCGTTGGGTGCAGGCCTCACAAGATCGGTCGCTCTGTAAATGTATGTGGGACGCTGGTGAACGTCCTTATACGATGACAATTAGAGTACAAATAAAAATAAACCACCTGCCAACATACACTATAATTACATAAATGGCGCTCTGACATGCACATTAATGCACACAAGGCCAAAATTGGCTATGCTAGTCATCTAAGCGCATCAACGGAACCAAGCAGGAACAATGTCGCCGTAGCCGAAACCGGCCTGGATGACATCATCAGCATCATAGCATCTTAATATTATAATTAATTATTATTAAGCACATATATTCTTATTACACCTCGGCCAATCTTCCATTATACAATAGAATAGTACTCTTTAATGCACACCAACAAAATTAAAAATACAAAGACATCCACAAAAATAAAGGTAAGTACAATGGGCGATCTTATCGATAAAAGCGTGGACACCTTTGGATGGACAGGACAAAACAAAATCAAAAAGACGGCGGTGTATCTATGTTCATAAACCTACATGAACTACCTATACCTACATACTAATAAACTTAAAATATATACAAATATAATAATATATAATATATAAACTACAACAAAGGAGATAAACCTAACGATAAACCAGCAGTGCGTAGACAAAGAAAGGAAATGGTTGTATACCTTAGCTTTAAAGATAGGAAGAGATTTTGATGATCTGATAGAGAAAGGTAAAGCGTCCCACAGCCGCACAGCTTGAACTGTAAAGGAGTCGCATGTCAATAAGCAATGATCCTCTGCGGTACAGTGGGCGAATACCCGGTTGCGACGGAGGAGGTTGCGGTTTCGATTCCCGCTGCGGGACAAATATTTGCATTGTCTACAGATATTTGTTCTGGGCTTGGGCATTTTTCTACATAATATAAGTATGTTTTAACGAAAAAAATATGCATATAAGTATTCTATCAGTTATCTGGTTCCCATAGTACAAGCTTTACAAGCTTAGTTTGGGACTAGATGGCGCTGTGTGAAATGACCGGCATTATTTAATTATTTCTCCAAAGGTTGTCTGGAAGATATCGCTTTATTTAACGATATAACTGCTCAATATATTTACATTTATTACTTTAATTTAGTTATGTTTAAGTACTGTTATTTACAGTCCACTTTAAAACAAGTGAAAGTACACTTGAAAACTGTTCAAGCGGCCGTTAATTTGACACTATACTCTGTTCAACTATATATACTCTGTAGCTAACTCAATACTGCTCTGAGCTCAGAAGCCGGTGGAAACTGCATAAATCCAGTTTTATCCGGAACGAGGCGGATTTGGGCGATCGTTGCCGTCGAGAGGTATAATCAAGGGGGTTTGTGGTAGGAATGGCATAGTTTTCGAGATTTTGGACTTACAAATTTTCAGATTACGATGACAACTTCCATACATATCAGTCTTATCACAATCAGCAGTTTGCAAGGAGTGGTGGTAATCAGTGATTAATCTAAATCATTACTTATGTGAATTGTCATGTAATGTAGGGCAAGTCTTAATTTGGCGTAAGGTGTGTGTGCGATTCGATAGCTTGAAGCAAAATGATTATTGAAACGTTCGTCACTTGATAAATGAGACACTCACCGTTTTTATTCCGCTAACCAGTCAAGTCCCGGGACGCACTCACTTTAAGGGTGCACAGACACTATAGGCTCAATCACGAAGGTTTTCACTGCTATGAAATGAGGAATTTTAAATTTTTGCATACAATGTTCAAGATGCGTACGCGCGTTCTTTTATGTGTCAGGTGGCAGACTGGTCTGTTATTGGCTAGGGCCGCCTTGCGTCCATCGACTGCGCGCGGGAACTGCGAGTCGTATGATTTGGCGGGAACGCGGGTCGTGGTTCAAATATCAAGCATTTTAAACCCAACAGTGTGGAGTAATGCAATTGTTATAGGAAAAGGTATCCGTAACATTTCATAACGACTCCTTGTCGATGTCTATGACACATTCATTGGGTAAAATCATTCATTCAAAGATCTGCTTCTTACTGTGCTCTACTGTTATGTCTACTGTATTTCTAATACTTTTATAAAAAACATTAAATAATAAATAATTCTAACTAATTAATTGCAAAAAACCAAAAACGCAAATGCTCAAAGCGCCAAAATTTATGTAGAACTATACAAATCCAGCTTTATCCGGTTTTGGGCGGCTCTTGCTGGATTCAGCCAATCAGTGGACAGGATTCCTCTTAGTGCGGATTGCTGTCGATCAACTTTTAATTAAGTATTCTTTATTTGGTCTGTGTGGCGTTTGAATTTGTGTAGTTAATTTTTATTTACTTTGACTGTGTTATCATTACCAAAAAAATATTAATAATAATAAACAAAATTAAAAGCTAATTCTTTGAATTGGAAAAAGACTGTTACATAGGTATATTAGTTCAAAACACATCCCATGTTCCCACAAATAAGATTAACAACTGTTTAAAATTCCTTACCAATTTATGTGTAGGATTTTTTTTAAACGCGCGCTAATTATTTTTTTTTGCCGTAAGAGGTAATATTGAATATTAGTTTTTCTAAAACACATCTCTACTTTATTATATTTTGATTGCATAAAAAAATAAAAGTTTTTAGATATACCCCAGTGCTGCAGATATAAACACCGTTTTTGTGCTTCAAAGAGGGATGTTCATGCATTTTATAATAGTGCTTCAGAGAATTACTACGTAAAAAGTTGAAAGAAGTTGTACTATTTTAGGGTAGAAAAATGCAGTAGATTCAGAAAACAATTAAGTTATTCTATGAAGCAAAGACCTTACACTCGTATGGGTGAGTTCAAAACGCTTAGATAGAGCGTTCTAATCTTTCTAGTGCTGGCATCTATTTCTGTTTAGATCAACTACTGATCGATTACATACAATAAATTATGTTGGAAGGAAATCTTTATGTCAATAATGCTGAAATCTAAACAAAATATATAGAATGACATTTCTTTGTAAATACATTATGAAAACCTAAGAGAAATGAATGAAAACTGAGCTATGGTCAGAAAAATATTAATTTGTTTAAGAAAAATAGCTACAGTTATTATTTTAATTATAAAAATATAGATAAAATCGCTGTTACCACTATTACGCTATAAAAAAATTGTCAATTAACAAATTACAGATCAAAAATCAATTTTAAAGTTCTTTCTTTGTGTTAATAATCACCAGGCTTACAATAGACCAGAAATGGTGTAATTTATGGCTCATAAATCAAACTGCAACATTGCACGAGTATCCACGGTTAATACTAGACTTTCATGCGTTGGTTGCTGTAATTCTGGAATCATTAGGGAAGCCTCTATTTACTGCACTAAAATAATGTGTAAATATAGGCAAGACTGGACTCCAAGCGAGATAAAATACCATCTTATCATCATCTTATACAGTCTAAATTGCTAGGTATAAATTTTCATTAAAAAAATAAAATACTATATGCACAGCAAAACATGCTGAAGTATCAACTCAATAATCATAAAACAATACATAAGACTGCATAGTTTATAAATATTTTGCATTAAAACATTTTCTGATGTTTACTTTTTACGATAGCGTTATCACACTAGCGATTTGTGAGCGTGTTTTCAGCGAGCTGATCAGTTAACGTGCTCGCTGCGTGAACGTAGCGACCTCGCGTCGTACCCTTATCGAGCTCGCTATTTGCACGCGACGTCGTTACCACAATACGTTATACGACTGTGTGAAGTGTGCCGCGCGAGCGCGTGTGTACCTATTGAGCATACGTGGCGTTCGCGCTGCGGTGTCGCGGCAAGCTCGCTACCTGCACGCAGCCTTGTTACTACAATATGACTGCTTGAAGTGTGGTGCATGAGCACGAGCGTACCTATTGAGCGAACGTGGCGTCCGTGTGGCGCTACGCGGTTTCGTGGCGTGCTTGCTACTTGCTCGCGGCGTTGTGTTATTACCACATCGTGTGGCGGTGTCGCAGCGAGGTCGCGGTAAAATAGCCTCGTAGGAAACATGCTCGCAAAAACGCTCTTAGATTAGAATAGATAATACTTTATTGCACACCATAAACAACAAAGTTAAACGTAACAGTATTCAAATGAATATGTACAATTGGCGGTTTTATTGCTAAGTAGCGATCTCTACCAGACAACCTTTCGAGGGAATGGGTCATGAGAGTTCAATGGTGTACCTCATACACATGCAACATACAAACTTTAAAATATATAGCTCTTATGACTCACAAAATATATTTTGAATAATGTGTATTGTAATGTCACGAGTAAGCGATTTTTGTTTATTTGTCTGGATTTCACGCTTCAGAAAAAGTTTTTTGACCTGATGTGAAGCGTGAGTGATATTTTGTGACTTTTTCACGAATTCAACGTTAATATTTCAGTCAAAAATTGAGTTTATAGTTCTGCATTGTAGTTTATAGAAACACAGAAACACTTGAGTACCTGGAAATGCCGACTGTTAAGGAGGTAGTTAACAAGAACTGTAAGAGATAGAAGGAAAGACTCAACAAACATACGAACGAACATGCTAAAAACCTTTTAAATGCGCACGAAAATGTAACACGCCTAAAATGGTAGAATATAATAATTTGATTCCATATACTGGAATTGGAACAGAGGAACTAAGTAGTTCTTTATAAAGAAATCGTAGTTTATTAGAATCGCACCCCACATAAAATCAACTCAGAGCACATCTGATTATGGATAAAGAGCCGATGATAGATAAAAGTGGAGAAAAAAACGAGTGTGCTTTAGACCACACGACTGAAGTAAAGCTTCTTTATCAAAATATTAATTTATAAAATTGTTCAAAAACCAAATGAATTACAAAAAATAATCAAGAAATCACCGTTCGCGTAACCATAGCAAACTCGCAAACGAACTACTGACTGAGATATGTACCTATGTATTTTATGCATGATAAAACAATATGCGCGTGCGCTGCTATTTCTTGCTCCTACAGTGTGATACAGACAATAGGCCTGCACTGTGTCTTAGATATACGAAACATAACTGGGTATGAGAGAAATAGAAAAAGAAAATGTGTGCTCGCACCTCTCTTTCTCTCTCTCTCTTGCCCCTACAGTAATATACGAAACGTTACTCTTTCTGTCGTCACTGACTTATATCTCAACTTACGTTCGCCTCGTCCGATCACACTTTTCGTAACGCTCTCGTCACGCATTCACCAGCTTACTCCCCAAGTCAAGCGTGCGTAAAGAAGTTTTACTTTAAAGAAAAATAGTTCTGCATTGCACAGATACAATCCAAAAAACGGCGGTTGGTAAGTGGAACTATAAATAGCAAGCTCAGGTCCCGTCTGTTCGTTGGATTCAGTAATCCTAGTTTCGGGTAATGGGCTACTGCTGCGGGTATCTCTCTAATTGTACTGCATTTGGAGAATTGCATTATGTTTTTGCATTGACGTCATGTTTTAATTCGAAATACTTATTGCGCTGTATTTTTTGTTTACGAAAATACTTTATTTAACTTAGAAGCTAGAACTAAAATGAGTATTTTTTTAACAAAAATACAACCGACTTCAGATAACAGAAAAAACCAAGCTACTCAAACAATTTTGATGAAATTTGTATGGGACTAATATTTATACAAATAGAAAAATCATTTACAGTAATAAAGAAAAAAATTTTTGACCTTTTTTGAAGAAGTTAAATCATGAGAAACAAGTGGGTATGTAATGGATGATTTTATTCTTATTTTTTAAAATATAGCTAAACATTTCACACAACGCTATCTAGCCCCAAAATAACCTGAGCTTCTACTATGGGAACCAGATAACTAATAGAATACTTACATAAAGTTTTTGTTAATTCTTCTTCTTTTTAGTCGTAGCACTCTTAGCAGAGTGGTCATGGTCGTCATGTCAGGGTTGTGGCCCGCTTAACTACCCTTCACCACTCCTCTCGCACCACTGCTCTTCTAGTACACTCGTTCAAATGAACATCTATGGCAGCCCTTATTTGATCCGTTCATCTCATAGGTGATGCCACGCGCTCTTTTGCCGTCAACCCTCCATTGCACCACCAAATGTAAATACGTAAATACATACTTAAAATATATAGAGAAACAACCAGACCCGAAACAAATATCTGTAGATCATGCAAACATTCGTTACGCGGCGGGAACCGAACCCGCTACCTCCTGAGTATTAGCCGGCTATTCGCTCACTGCACCACGGAGGTCGTCACTAAAGAATTATACAGGTATTACTAAAGAAAGCTTGTAGACAAGCTTTGAATGGAATAGAGTTTTAGTAAATAGAAGATGTATTAAATTGTAGTTTAAAGAATAATTCAGCCGTCAAGGATCACGTCAATACATTTAAGTATGGTTGTGAGGCCTGAGCGATAAACTCTGATTTATGAAAACACTTAAGACTTTATAATAGATAGATATTGAACCTTGTTTTCAATACCATGCCTGTTAATATAACGTTTGGCACTGCACTGGTAAAACATAAACGAAAGTAAGTAACCCGAAAGTAAGTAACAAAAGTGAGTACGTGATCCATAGCGGAGAAAAAGTGGGAATAGGCAGGACATATCGCTAGAATGGAAGCAACCCTATGGACATTGCGCAATAAGTTTAAAGAAGTAAATATTATGACATTCCATTGTCAATACATCTATGAAAATCTGATGTTTGTTCACAAAAATATTAATTTGTTTAAGATAAATAACGATAATCATAATTTTAATACTATAAATAAAGATAAACTCGCTGTTGCCCCTTGTAGACTCCATAAAGTTAATAAATCGTTTAAAGGGCAAGGTGATCGCTTTTATAACAAACTCCACAGTGATGTACAAAAATTGACAATTAACAAATTTAAAAACGCAATTAAACAAAATCTTTATAAAAAAGCCTACTATTAAATATCGGATTATTTAGATGATAGAGAAGCTTGGGATTGAAATTGATCCAAGTCGTTCAAAATGTTACAATTTAGACGTAATTTATTACCTGTATTGTTATGTATTCTAAAAGGATAATTAAAAAAATCAACCCGCCTTGTTTTCTTGCCTTTCTTTCCTGGCTTGGTCGCAAAGGAACAGGCAGTAAAATTGACGTTTCAAAGTGATCCTTGTGATTTTAATGAATAAAAGATTTTGACTTTGACTAGAAAAATCCTAGAATGAAGACCCAGAACAGATAGACGAGGCCGACCGCCAAATCGCTGGGTGGATGACATTAGACGACATGCAGGACATGACTAGATGAGACGGGCACAAGATCGCCAGGAGGAGAGAAGATGGATATAGGCCTATATCCAGCTCCTGATCTACGATTTTTCCAAACCAGGGCAGAATCTTGATGTAGGGCCACCAGCGTTTGAAAGACGGGCACCTGTTATTTGGTTCTTTCTACTACAGTACTTTAAATAAATGCGTTCAACTATTCATTATGATAACTAAATCAGCCACATACCTAGTGATCGTCGCTTGACGTTTGACCGTTCATATTCGGCTTAGCTCTTGCAGTCCTGTCCCATTTTGTCTGCGGTGAGGTTCACAACCAACTGAGGATGCGTTCCAAATCAAATGAATAATTGATCGTACGAGGTGTGCTGAATTCTTGCACAGCGCTTTGTGAAGCAAGTTTCTTTCAAACATGAATTTGGCGACCTCTGAAATTGCCGCCCAGGGCATGTGCCCTGCCCTCTCCTCTCCTTCCCTAGATCGGGGCCTGCCTATATCTTAGATTGGAGTATGAAAAACCACCATGATGATGATGAAGTAAACCTACTAATCTATAACTATACAATTAACAATAGTACCACCTCTATAATTCACAATTATGCAAACCCCTGTCCAGTCCAGTCCAATCGAGCAGTAGGCCAGCTTACATAAACGCCTAAGCCCGTGCAGGTGTGCCGTAGATTCAAAGCCGATTGCATTTGCCTAATGCCATTTAGTGCTGCTACAGTCATGTGTATATAAAATCCGGCTCCAACCTAATATTATAAATTTTAAAGTACTGTCTCGGTTACGTTTTCACGACTAAACTTCAGGACTGAATTCGATGTAATTTGGTATTCAACCTGTTTTTAGGGTCCCGTACCTCAAAAGGTAAAAAAGGAAACCTTATAAGATCACACTCTTGTCCGTCTTTCTGTCCGTGTATAACCACCGATTTTCTCATGAACGGGTGGACCTAGAAAGTTGAAATTTATACCAGATACTGAGGTCTATATTCAATGTCCTGAGTCAATACGATGAAGATATGTGGGCAAATTTAAATTTTCGCGAAAACTTGTAATAAAACTAAAGGTACCAAAATTTACTAATGTAAATTTTACTGATTTTTTTTTTTATTTTTCTGAATTTTCCCTTTACTTGTGCTCTAAGATCTTGCTTTTAACCAAAATTGACAATCCTAGGTCAACTTAAAGTACGCTATAGGTTTTAAGTCGAAAACCAATATGGTACTAGTAGTTCCCGTTGACCAAGAATCACAAAATTTGGCAAAAAGCAGTGTTACAGCATAAATAAAGGAAAAATTCAAAAAAAAAATTGAAAATTAAAGGGTGTCCGCATACATACATTGTTGACGCCAATTAAAATAGTCCTCCGAGTTGTATGGGCGTTCATGCAATTTAGAGGTCTAGCTTAATCGGCACCAACCTCAAATATGGTTATTATATAAAATTGTGCTATTGAATAAAATAAATATTAAAGTGGGGCTCCCATACATTAGATACATATAGATAATGGTATGGAACCCTTCGTGCGCGAGTCCGACTCGCACTTGGCCGGATTTTTTTTGTACGACATTAATTTAAAACATACATCCAAAATCGTATTACCTGATTTCAGAGTAGGTTTAATACCGGTAGCTTGAATATTTCTCCAGTAATCGAAATATTACCGGTAAAAAAAAATAAACGTAAATCGGCAGCGCCTTTGCGGCGATGCCGCTTAGTCAGTTTAACAGGTACCGACTTACATGATGTATAAATAACCAGATGTACCTGGTATTAACCACACATACCTGGTTGGCATACCAGCTTACCGTACCAAACGATTTGCTTCAATTTTTCTTGTTAGCACAAGTAAGGAGTGGAACTCACTTCCGGCGTATATTTTTCCTAAGCATATAATCTTGGAGTCTTCAAGTCCAGAGTGAATAGGTTCTTTCTAGGCAAGCGTTCTTCATCTTCGATCACACCTTCACTAACCATCAGGTGAGGTAGTGGTCAAGCGCTAGGCTATCAATAATCTATATCAATAAAAAAAATATGTATAAATACATGGTTTGTTTACCTGTTCGTTGATGTTTCGTTGATATTTTACGACTTGATATTTAGGTAGTTTTAGATTTAATTTTTTCTATGGTAATTAATTTAAAATAAACCTATTTTACAACAAAACTAGCCGTTAGCCCTACCAGTGTTTTCATTTAATGTCGTACATACCTAACACGTAGTATATATAGATTATGACCGGGATTGAAACATAGGCTACTTTAGTTAATACTGGATAATGTTAGCCTACTTTAATGTATGTGACGCATCACTTTTTGTTTGGACGCCCATGATGTCAAAGTCAAGTCAATACATAAAAAAGGTTTATAATCTCTATTAAACAAGTGGACGGCTAACGAACATTAAAAATAATCATTTGTTATAAAAATACACATAATGAGGCGCTTAAAATTAAATGTTTTTTTACTATTGTCTACCTACACTTTAAACACTTATGGCGACTTGCGCAGCGATGCCTATAATATATATTTGGTGGCTAGATATGATTTGGAGAATTGTCAAATCATAGTAATACGTCAAATTTATTCGTGTATAGTTGCTAGGTGTGTTTGGGGATCGTAGTGCGGGCTGGGCATATTCTTTATTGTACACAAGAAAATACATTATAAAGTACAGAAATAGAGGACATGTACAAAGGCGAGCTTAACCCTATGAAGAGTTTTCTTCCAGCAAACCTTTGAGGCTAGAGAGAGAGATGATTTTAAAGGTAGGTGCGTGTACAAGAATCATAAATATGTACATAAATCTTAAACAAATAAAACGAAATATACCAAAAGAAAGTAATAAAATAAATGAATATGTATAATAAATAAAATAAATAGACTAATATATACATAAATATATATATACCTACAATGAAATAAAACTACAGAGAAAGATAGTGCTCTTTAACTTTACGTTTGAAAATGTTAAACGACGGACTAGCGCGAACTTCATGGGGCAGGGCATTCCAAATTTTCACCGCATAAACGGTAAAGGAGCCACCATAGCGGCTTGAAGTGTGTTGAGGTGTTTTGAGGAGAAGGTACTTAGAGGACCGGGATTCCACACTGCGAGGGACAGGGAATTCGAAGCGTTGACGGAGGTAGGGAGAAGAGAGTGGACAATAGAATACTTTAAATAAGAGTGAAAGAACGTGAAGATCACGACGAAGACGAATAGGGAGCCATTTAAGTTGTGATCTGAACATGGATACGTGATCGAACTTGCGCAGTCCAAATATAAAACGGATGCACAAGTTCTGTAGAAGTTCCGTACGGCTTAGTATAATAAAATCATATTTTATCTATATTTAGTAATATTATTTAGTATTTTAAGTAATCTATACATCAGATCACACGATTGAAAATAAAAAGTAAAGTCCAAAATTGGTTTATCGTAACTAAATCTTCACGATATAGGCGAGCCTAGTGGGATCACTAAATATTTTTAGTTTAGTTTAAGTATAAATGGATAAACAAATATAAAATGATGATATCTGTGTACAGAGTACGAGTCGCACAGAGAGCCATGGAGCGCGCCATGCTTGGCATCAACCTGCTGGATCGAGTTCTTATTACTGAAATCCACCGCCAGACGAAAGTCCAAGACGTCGGAACAAGGGTGGTGGAACTAAGTGGAACTGGGCAGGACACTTGACTCGACGAGGTGATGGCTGGTGGACTAAATCTTTGACCGAATGGTGGCCAAGAACAGACCTAAGAACTCCAGAACGTCCGTCGGAGCGGTGGGTCGATGACATAAAAAAAGTCGCTGGCAACTTCTGGATGCACGCAGCACAGGACCGGGAAGGGTGGCGTTTACAAAGGGAGGCCTACCCCCAGCAGTGGGTACTTATGGGCTGTGGATGATGATCATGATGGATAAACAAAACCAGCTGAAAAATAGCTGGATAACCAAAGAAGCCGGTCACATCTACCTAAAGCCTAACCTAGCAACACTAACACCCACCGCACCGTTTGTGGTCGGATTATAATAATATATTTGTTCGCTTTGCTGATGCAAGCGAGCATTTAGGATATGCTAATTTTGCTATTGGAGGAGCTACGTTTTGATAAATTATGTTTAGGTAGCGCTATGACGGCTGGCCAAGAAAAAAGCTGAGGTAGTCTCTGTGGTTTTACTTAGCAAACATTCAAGATATATTTAAATCATTATCTAAATATATAAAACAAAGTCGGGTTAGTTACACCACTTATAACTCAAAAAAGGCTGGACCGATTTTGTTGATCTTCCTGTTCAGTCTAGACTTGAAAACTTCAAGATTACATTAGTCCGACAAAATATACGCCGGAATCGAGTGGCATGAGGACATTATCTATCTATTAAGTCCGAAAATTTACTTAGATAGCTTCTGGGAATTACATAAATGTCGTCACAGGAACACTATCGAGTATCTGTACCGTAACTTCGGTTAAGTTCAATAGACCCCGGTACAAATATTAGCTGTAGGTTTGTACTGTGGTTAGGCGAAGTCAAATCATCTGTTGGCGCTAATATTTGAACGGTCTCAGCAAATATTTGATTTGTATCTTAGTTACTGGGTTGATGTTTATTTTAGCTTTATTAACCGACATGAGAAAAGGAGGTTATTTTGTTGGCTATTCATAAATATTTTTCAAATTAGAAAGTAACTATCTCTCTGTCTATTTGTCTTGTTCTGCCACAACAGCAAAAGTTGTAAATCATACTCGTACACATTTATTCAAACCGTAACGACGCAATAGAACACTTGGTTATGTCATTATTACCTAAATAATTACATAGGCTTTTTTTCGGGGTAGTCGGGCAAAAAGCCTATATTCTGTATCTTGCTATCAATCAATTTTTACAATTGTTAGACCGGCTTGCACAACGATACGTAAACGTATGTAGCGACCAAACATGATTAAATATGTCATTTTTATTTGATTAAACAATTTTCTTAAATATATTAGGCATAACATACGCTAAGACATAGTTGCACAAATCGCCCTTAATCTTTGGGCAGCTGAAAAGTGTTTTACTTGTCAATCGTTATTCATTGGGTGATTCAGTTTGGGGCTAAGTAGCGCTGCTGTGTGAAATCTCCATTTACTAGTATTCACACATATTTATTTAAAAACTCGATTTTAAAAATACATTTTAACCTTCAAAGTATCTTACAAAAAACAAATATTATTGAAAAAAAAATATATTTTTAAAATAGTTAAACCACCGACCACGAAGCAAGGCCCAAGCGATCGGTGGCTAGGGTTGCAGAGAGAGAGGAACCTCCAAACTATGCGAGCCGAGTCCAGGAGTAGCGCTTTCTATATCTTCTTTTAATACTAGTGATTCGCCCCAAACTGAGATCTCGCGAGTCTCCCATAAAAACAGAAATATATTATTCCTGATCTTTGACTATCAATATAGTGCCACGAAATATCAACAACCTTACTTAACCTACAGTTTCATTCAAATTACAGGTTCATGTAAATTGGCTATTCTTAAATTAATAACTGCGTTTTGTACCCCACAGGGTACAAAACGCGGTTATTCTGGATTTCAGACTTTTGCCTATATTTGTGTCACTATGATTTAACCAAATTTTAGCATTGTGGGGTAACTGGTGTACCCTGTGAACTTTGTCAAAGTTTTGTTTTTATTATGGCTAATAACTCAAAAACTACAAGGATTAAACTAAAAATGAAAACAGGATTAAAATGTGCTAATGAAGACCTTTCCTTAGACGTCCCACGTTCTCTCTACGACGTCTCTTTTTCATTTTGAACCCCAATATCTCAACAACCACCCAACATTTTTAGCTCATTTAGTCACACCAAAATTGTGCAATCACTTATGTATTAAATTTCACGATGATCGGATCAACTCTTCGAAGTTATCCTCGGACAAACAAAAATTACATACATACAACGCCGATTTGCCCATGGTGTGATATGAAGATCTCGCTTCGCTCGATCAATTATCATTTTCAAATACGGAATAAACACTATTCTGAATCTGATTGAATGACAAGCCGATAAACGAGCATTTCATAATTGCAATAATATTTACCATATATGCGTCTGTGCGTCTGACATAGACAGTCCGATACAAATAACACTACCTGCCGCCACGAGCGTTGACGGCGAACTGACAGAGCGCAACAGCCGATTCTCCCCCCCGTCTCGCCGCGCGCATACCTTAGGGAGTGCACAGCACTAATGGTCACACTATAAACTAAACAAAACTCATGTTCTTTTTTCTAATGTCTTCTGTGTGTTTGTTCTATTCGTAATCGTGTTGTCAGAAATAATTGTTATTTGATCTGATTTGATTTTATTTAATCATCTTGCTTACAAACATGCTAATTATCTCCATAAATTTAAAAATATATTTTTTTTACATTATTTGTTATTAATGAATTTGTATATATTATAATATCTAATTGTATGCAAGTAATATGTATGTATGTAATTTATTATTGGGAGAATGGTAGGCCGTTGGTGTAGGACGCCACGTGCGTCGATACCCTTACGCCATCTCATCTGTCTGGTACAGCAGTTGGGGCCGGTGCGGCGGCAAATTCAGCCGAAGATCTCAAGCGGCGCAAATATGGAAGTCTCGACAGAGCTTACGTATTTGAGCCATTTGGGGTCAAGACCCTGGGTCCATGGGGTACCAGGGCCCATGGCGTTTTAAAATTCTTTCTGGGCGTCTGGTCGAGGCGACGTGTGATCCGAGAGCTGGCGCTTATCTGTGTCAACGCATAAGCATTGCAATTCAGCGGGGCAATGCAGCCAGTGTCTTGGAGATACTTCAGCCTGGTTACGCCAGATCACTATCTGGAGTAGTTCAGCTATCAATAGTTCGTTTGCAACGGTCGTTAGATGACTCAACTATTTTTTCTGTATTTGTATTGTAAATAATTTATATAACCTTTGTGTTATTAAAGAATTAAAATTTATCATTTATATCAACATTGTTTGTTTGTTTATATTAGGTACATATAGTTCAATTTTTAGTGGCTAATAACTCAAAAACTACTAGGATTTAACAAAAAATAAAATCAGATTTGAAATGTATTAATAAATATATTTTGTTAGCCATCCGTCAACGCTTCGAAAGTTATCCTTGGACAACAAACATACATACATACAACACCGATTTGCCCAAGTTGATTTGGAGATCTCGCTCGCTCGATCAATAAATTCAATATTTCCACTTGAAAGGTCAATGCAATTCTGTTCCCCATCTAAGTTTTATCTGAAACTCAGTATGAAGCAAACAGTCTAAAGTTCGCAAACTTTCCCTCGGCATTTCTAAACTGGGTTAGTTGCGTAGACTTTTGCTAGTATATTGTACTTGCAAACGAAACTTGGAATTGGTTTCTGCTGATCAGCGCTTTTGAAGTCTTTGGGAGTTAGTTTGCTTCATAATTTTTTTTAGAGCTAATATTAGGATAAATATTTTCATTTCTTAATCATCATCATACCAGCATCAGGACATCCACTGCTGAACATAGACCTCTCCCATAGATTTCCAGAGCGACCAATCTGGTGCGGCCTGCACCCAACGGCTTCCAGCAGGTCTTTCCATCAAGTTGGCGACCGTCCTTCTTACGCTGCGCGTTCCATTTTTTTTCTATGAAAAGTAATTAACTTTCCTGGACCCCGTTCAGTCTTAAAATACTAGTTCCAGGACACCCCGAAGTTATTAATCTTTTTCCTCTTAGTCAGGTAAAACATTTTGTATTTGCTCACAAAAATAGCACTAAACCCCGTCCCAACAAGAATTCCTCGCTACCGATTATTACTTAAATAACCTGCCACGGCATGCAATCAATTTCACACAACAGTTTTAAAGCTAAAGGCCAGTGTCTGTTGAATTGTCTCTAGCTTTACTCTTACGAAGCAGAATGCAGAAATATGTACATTTAAATAAACATACTTATTGGAAATCATCATCTCTTCCTTCTTCCTGCCCTTTTTCCACATTACGAGGGGTCGGCACAACATGTATTCCTCCTCCACATCTCTCTACCAGCCGTCATCTCCGTTGTCACTTCCTTCCTACCCATACCATTCTTCACACAGTCCATCCATCTCTTTGGCCTTCCTCTGTTTCCATATCCATCCACACTCCTAACTAACACTCTTTTAGTCACATGATTTTCTTCATTCCGCATGACATGCCCATACTACGCTAGCCTCTTATACCTCATTTTTTCTATAACTGGCACTACTTTTAAACTTCCTCTAACATTTTTATATCAACATTCGCATTTCCGCCGCGTGCACTCTTCTTTCATCCGTCCCTTTCGTGGCTCAACCCTCTGAACCAGGTCTTATGATCGTCTTGTAAATTTTCCCCATTAGTTTAAGGGGCATTCGAGGATCGCACGTTGCTCCTGTAACCTGTCGCCATTTCATCCATCCCGAATTTATTCTATCTTTAACGGTCCGGTCTATGTTGCGTTTTGGATCAATGACCCAAGGTACCGAAAGTCGGAGCAGACTAGTAGGGATACACCTTCCAAAGTAATATTGGCAAAACTGGAGAACATGAAATCATCATCTCTACAAGAAAGAATATAAGAATAGTTACTGTTTTTTTCTATTTTTAGGATTTGTAGTAAATACTTATCTTTAAATACTTTTAAAAATTCGATTCATCAGTGAATTTTAATTTTATTTTCCGGTACAATGTATTGTTTAGGTACAATGTCATTCTCTGTGCACGTACCCACCACTATAATCAAATATCTCTATCTTCAAAGGTTTGCTGGAAGAAAACTCTTATTAGGGTTAAGCTCGCCTTTGTACATGTCCATTTTGTAAGCTATTTTTATCTGTAAATCTATTTGTGTACAATAAGGAATAAAGAATAAAGAAAGAATAAAGAATGTTAATGAAATAAAAATCGTCAGAAGTGCATAAAAATAGCATTATTAGGTCAAATAGAATATTATATAAAAGAGCTTAATTTACAAATTCAAAATCCGTTTTAATTATATTTTTATTTCATTTCAGTTATAATGAAAAACTACGAAAAATCTCTTATCTCCAAAGTTTACAGAGTAAAAATATGAAATAATGAAAATTAAACCATATATAATATGAGGTTCCAAATTCAAATCACATGAAATTCAGTACAACTTTACTCCCGGCTGACCGTAGGGATTTAATCACCAGCTTTCAGTGAGGTCAACATTGTCGAGCAGGTGGTGTGAAAAGTATTTTTAGTTGACGATTCTGCTTCTCTAAATCGTTTCCAGTCGGAACTTTTCAGAAAAATCTAGACTTCCCGCCTTCTGATGGGTCTGGATGTTTCTCTATATATTATAAGTATGTATTTACAAAAAAAAGTATATAAGTATTCTATCAGTTATCTGGTTCTCATAATACAAGCTCTGCTTAGTTTGGGCTAGATAGCGCTGTGTGAAATGTCCAGAAATATTTATTTATTTCTCTACTACGTGTTTTATTATGTAGAGACGGGTAGGGCTAATGGCTTGTATTGTTGCAAAATAGGTTTTCTTCGAATGCATGGAAAAATTTAAATTTTCAAATAACCGTATTATTAAGTCCTAAAGTCAATGAAACAGCCTGTATAAAATAGGTAAACAAATCATATTCATTCATCATGTATGTAGGCACCTGTTAAACTAACTAAGCGGCATCGTCGCAAAGGCGCCACCGATTTACGTTAAAAATTGTTTATTGGAAATGTATCGATTACTGGATAAATATTCGAGCTACCCACCTCTAAACTCAGTTAATACGATTCCGGATGTGTGTTTAAAATTAATGTCGTACATAACATAACATGTGGTATAGTAAACAACGTTCTTTATATTCAGTGAAACTCGGTAATATTTTCACGTGCAAAGTATTATATATGAAGTTAATTCATATAATGCATAGTGTTGAGTGCTAAGTAAAGTTTCATGTTATTTGCGAGAGTATGTATGGGGAACTAAGTAGTCTATTTAGTTTCGTTATATTTTATCTAGAAGGCAGTTTATTTAAATTTTGTGTGAAATAACTTTTTATTGTTACTTACAATAACTTAACTGTAACTTTGCGATCATTTCCAAGCAACACAATTTCACGACTATAGCGAAAATGGATTTTAGATTGCGTTGACCTAGATTAGAAGCTTGATTATTTTAAGCACCCGGAGAAATCATGCTATCATAACCAATCAGTCCGCCATCAGTCTTGAAGCAGTGCTTTTTTTCTCTTGCTTTTGACCACGATCTCGCCTGATGGTAAGCGGTGATGCAGTCTACGACGGTACACGCTTGCCTAGAAGAAACCTATTCACCTGCAACTTGAAGAGACTCAGGTTGTAGCTATCAGAAAACACAGACTCTGGCAAGGTGTCCCACTCTTTAGACCGCTAAAGAGTGGCTCATAATATAGGTCTAAGAACAGCTTTTTGCGAGTGGAAGGTATTTCAACCATATAGCGGTGGCGCACCGCAAAGCGTCTGGTTGTCCGATTATAGAATGGAGATGGTGGGATTAGGTTGAAAAGTTCCGCCGGACACTCCCCGAAATGTTTCTCGATAAAAAATCGAGAGCCTTGCAAAAATTATGAGCTATCAAATATCAATTTCTTAAATAAATCTCGTCTCATAATATCCAATGGACCATCACACATGCCAAAGTTTATATATACACGGTGTACTTTAAATAACTGTTTTCCCAGAACAAACGTTGTTCAGACCATGGTCTACTAACAGTTTATAACATCAAATTAAAAAAAAACAAAACGAAATCATTCGTTGAAAAATATAAAAAGTTAAAATGTCGAACTATAAATGTCTGTTTTAACGTTACGCCCTACAACATAGTCAGCGCGCTTACCGGTAGCTACTAGGTACTAAGGAGTAAGTAATACGCTACGGCTAGTGTACCCATGAACTTTATAATAATAATAATGATTCTTTATTTCAGACACAATGATCCATATTTTATAATCTACACTAAACTAAAATTAAAAAAAGCAACTTAAAACAATTACACAATAATAAAAATACAAAAAAAAATATTTAAAAATTAGGTACTTAGGTGGCTATTTCCACCCAACGTCGATAAGCTGCCGTCAGCATCAGTTTATCCGCCAGACTCTTGATGATTGTGTTTTTACACATGTCGACTCTGGACATGAAGGAGGCGATCCTCTTTCTTTGGATCGCATTGAAAGAGTCAACCCCAGCCTCTGCGTACATTTCCGAAGCGCTACAATAGCGCCTCAGACCCATCATGTGTCTGAAGACTTTATTGTACGCCACTTGTATACCGCTGTGCGACTTCTTAGTATAATCTGTTCAGAGGTGACATGTGTAGAACGACTGGCAGAAGGATCTGAAGAGTGTTATTTTCACGTGAGGCGATGACTTAAAGAACTTTCTGGCTATCATATTGCCTACTACACACAAAGCCCTACGTTGCCGCTCTATGTCAGCTTCGTCCTTTTAGTTAGATGTAACGATGTGTCCAAGGTACCTGAACTGCTCAATTGTTCTTACGGGCTGCCCGTTAAGATAGACCTCGGGTACTATTTCAGGTCCCTTTCCCGATCTGAAAATCACCATTTCCGTCTTTTTTACGTTGTGAATGAGAACATGCTTTTTCGCGTACGCCTCGCAAATCGAGAGAAGTTTTCTTAATCCTTTAATCAAGGGACTAAGCAGCACTATATCATCAGCGTAACTCAGGTTGTTTACATACCTGTCATCCAACCTGAGCCCTACTGGGGTGCTGCTCAGTTCCACGATCAACCCGTTCACGTAGGCGTTGAACAGATCGGGAGAGGTGAGCCCCCCCCCCCCTGCCTCACTCCACAAGAAAGCCGATAGCTCTCCGATAGCTCGTCACGGTTAGTTTTTGAACAAAGTTAGACTTATTTGAGAATGTCTAGATTTTGTTTTTCATTATTTTATTTGATGCTATAAACAGTTAGTAGCCCATGGTCTGAGCAACTTTTGTTCTGGGAAAACAGTGATTTAAAGGACACCGTGTATCATCTAACATTGGATTGTATGGTGAATTGGCGAGCAATTAAAATACTATAGCATCTTCATCGTTCGTAACGCGCTTTTTACGTATAAAATGTTCAGTCAGCTACACAATATTACAACCAATGCTTTGCCAATTATCGTATCATACTCTCCACTAGCGGGGCAGAGCGGTGGGGACTATGAAAAACCCACGTATTTTCATATAGACTAACAGGGACAGTTGCACAAGGTAGCATGGACCTTTATTTTATCTCAAAAGTCAAAATTCTCAGTATTGTATGATTTAGCCAGGTATTGTATTATATTTCAACGTTGAGATTTAAGCAACACTACATTTCCATTTCAGCTTGTGTTATCCACAGTCCAAGAATTCCGTTTATGGCTCATACTACATTCCATTGTATGCTTTGGAACTATAATACTAGCACTGGTCATGCGTACAAAGTTTATCAGGAAGAGTGAATGAATGAATGAAAACACTTTGTTGGGGCAGAAAGGTACTCCAGGTCAGACCACGCTTACGAAAATGCAGAGTAGGATGGCCTCCACTGCATGGAAAGACGACCTTATAAAAGTTGCTGGGTGTCTTTGGGTGCAGGTTGCATAAGATCAGTCATTCTAGAAATATATGAGGTGACCTTGATGATATGATGATGATGTATAAATAAACGTGTTTTATAAAAAAACTAGCTGAATCGCCCGCGGCTTTGCATGCGTGGTATTTCAATAAAACATTACCCTCCTTTTGCGCACTCGGGTAAAAAGTAGCCTATGTTCTTCCCCAGGATAAAATCTATCTGCCAAATTTCATTACGATCCGTTTAGCCGTTTAGTTAGGAAAAGGTAACAAACAAACAGCTACTTTCGCAGTTATTATGTAATGTATTATACATATAAACCTTCCTCTTGAATTACTCTATCGATTGCTGAAAACTGTATTAAAATCAGTTTAGTACTTTAAAAGATCTAAGCGAACAGACAGCGGAAGCGACTTCATTTTGACTACCTCCGTGGTGCAATGGGCGAATAGCCGGCTGAGACGGAGGAGGTAGCGGGTTCGATTCCCGCCGCGGAACAAATGTCGCATGATCTTCAGATATTTGTTCCGGGTCTGGATGTTTCTCCATATATAATAAGTATGTATTTACAAAAAAAAATGATATAAGTATTCTATCAGTTATCTGGTTCCCATAGTACAAGCTCTGCTTAGTTTGGGGCTGGATAGCGCTGTGTGACATGTCAAGCAATATTTATTTAATAATTTATACTTTGTAAAAATAATACATACTGTAATTTTAAAGCATTCCTCTAGACTCAATTTTTTGTTTTAGTTCAACTTGGAAATATCTACGCTTCACTATAAGTTTTGTTTTAGAACGCGAACTGCTTCTTCAGTAGGTACTGTTTGTGGTTCAACGTCATTGTAGCAGGCATTCTACACATTCCGCGCCACTTAGCAGATGAATGCAGCATTAACAGACTATGTTCTGAATGGAGCGGCCTAGATTCGGGCCTTGCTTTAAGTTACTTGCTTAGTTTCTTAGTCTGTTTCTATGTTTATACTCTTCTCATTACTGAATGTGTTTACACATTCGCGTGAACAGGCTTGTGACGAGATTATTATAGAGCGCGGTAAACAGTACTTTCCGCACATGTCTCATGCGCAAATATACATAATATTAGCAGCTTCAAATATTTTACCCAAGAAGGGATCCATTTATCATAAAAATAAAATAAAATATGTATATTTGTGGTTCGCTCCGAAATGAGATCTCGCGAGTCTCCGATTAAAACAAAAATATATTAGGTTTTGTAATCTTTGACTATCAAAACAGTGCTACGAAATATATAACCAAATATCTTGACCTACAGTTTCATTAAAATTACAGGTAACGGGAGTTCATGAATGTGGTTATCCTTTTTTGGGGTACTTATTACAGTTATTTTGGATTTAAGACTTTTGCCTATATTTACGTTCTTTATACTACACGCATACCTACCAAATTACAGTACTGTGGGGTTACTGGTGTACCCTGTGAATTTTGTAAAAATTCAGTTTTTATTATGGCTAATAACTCATAAACTGTACAGAATTTACTAAAAATAAACACGGAGTCTAAATTTACTACTGAAGACTTTTTTATTTGACGTAAATTTGACCTAATAATTCTATTTTTATTTTTTTACCCCTCTTGAACCCTAATATCTCAACAACCCCCTCACATTTTTAGCTCATTTAGTCACACCAAAATTGTGTTATTACTACCTACCTTTGTATCAAATTTCACGATGATCGCATCAACGCTTCGAAAGTTATCCTCGGACAAACAAACATACATACATACATACAATACTGATTTGCCCAAGTTGATTTAGTGATCTTGTTTCGCTCGATCAATTATAGTGCGCGGTAAACAGTACTTTCGTCTCTCGTCTCGCAAGCGAATATACCTTCACAATATTAGCAGCTTCAATTATTTTTATCCTAGAAGTGATCCATTTATCTTAACAACAAAATATATCAATCAAATGAGATCCATACTAATACTCTGTCCCTCTATCCCTCTATCACTCTGTACGTTTGTTTTCACGACTAAGCGGCTGGACCGATTTCGATGAAATTTGGTATATAAACAGAGTATGACTCCAACTCGTCCATTCCCAGGATTAGCAAAGGCTTTAATAATTACCTACTGTAATCAGATTGATATTTTTAATATAAAAGTTTTCAAATTCCGGCAGTTCTTATCTAAGAACTCTTCCAGTGGAAATCCGCAAGGCCGCCTCTATGGGAATCTTCAAATCCAAACTCTTTAAATACTTCATCTATTTTCAAGATCCCCAACAAAATTGAGCACTTTATGTAGATATATTTGTGTATTTCGTTTATGTATGTGTATTATTATTATTTTTAATTTTTGTAAGTTTATTTTGAACCTAAAGTTTGATTAAATTTCCTTTTTCTGGCACTACCACTTTCTCCACACTACACAAAGTTTAGCTGGAATAAAATGCTAATTAGCATTAAGTTCGCCAATGTATTATTTTATAAGTGCAATAAAGAATTTTCTTATCTAATCTAAGAATTTGCCATATTAATAGATAAATAGGTATAGATCGTTAAAAAAATAAGTAAAGTGCTTTATTGAATAAATAAATATTATCTATTCAATGAAGGACTTTAAATTAATTTTATTAAATATAGTTACTCGTAGAATGTCATGTGGACTTATTGATATCATTAGTATTGGCTCTTGCTACTTTTAACTCTTCTAACTTTACCATATACTTTTTAATGTGGCATTATATCTGCAACCCTGTTTTCTGTATACATACATATAATATAAATTTTACTTAGAAAACTTTCGTGATTGATTTCAATCATTATAATAAATAAGGGATTTATCACGTACCGTCCCATCGGTGTTCCGACCGACAATGTTACGGTTCAATTCGTGAACCTTCATCAGGGTGAGTGCGATCCGCTCCGAATAACGTCTATTAACGCAGTGCGAGGCGATCCGCTCCGAATAACGTCTATTAACGCAGTGCGAGGCGAGACGTTATTCGGAGCGGATCGCACTCACCCTGATGAAGGTTCACGAATTGAACCGAAACATTGTCGGTCGGAACACCGATGGGACGGTACGTGATAAATCCCTTATTTATAATAATGATAATATAAATTATATATGTTTCTCATAATTTGTACTACTTTTTTGTGAAACAGCTATATCCGCTTGTCAACATAGTTTTAGTGCATGTTGTGTTCACACCTGTATGTAGCCATAAGATATAGACATAAGTAGCATTATATCATGTTACAACTGTTGGTGGACCTAATAAATAAATCTAAAATCTAAATTAGTGTATTGTTATACTTTTGTGTTTTCTTTCTTACATCACTAATTTCATTGATTGTCAATATTTACTAGTGTTACTTTGGTTTTGTAACTACATATTTTTAGTGCATGCGGTGTTTTATATAGTTGGTTTTGCATTATTAGTACCTACTAACATTAATCTTGAGTTTAGCATAAAATAGTGTTACAATCGTTGGTAGACCTAATAAATAAAATAAAATAAAATGACCGGAATCGAGATATAGGCCAGTTTTTACCCGACTGCGCAGACGGAGGGTAATGTTTTTATTGACAAACCAGGCGTGTTAACGCGCCGGCGAACTCTGAGCGCAACTTCAATTCGGCCGCGGCAAAAACTTTGGCCTGAATATCGCTATCCTTGTTTAGTGACGAAGTTTAGCCACGCAGAGCGACAGTGATAGCAATAGAACGATTCTAAATTTGACCGTGTTCCGTTATATAGTGTGACCATTAGTCAGACGCACATGACATAGACAGTCCGATACAAATAACACTACCTGCCGCCACGAGCGTTGACGGTGAACTGACAGAGCGCAGCAGCCGATTCTCCCCCCCGTCTCGCCGCGCGCATACCTCAGGGAGTGCACAGCACTAATGGTCACACTATACCAAAAATGATGACTGAAAACTTGTTGTATTTTTCTCATTGTGTTGTTATTCTGTAACTAGACGATATAATCTATGTTCCCATGACTAGGATACGTAACATGTAGTTGTTTTTAATACGAAACAATTAGGTTGAAAACAGGTATTTTATGACGTAAAAACATGCAAAATGTGATACGCTTCTATTTCATTTTAGGTAAGTATTTTGATCCAATATATGGTTGGTAACCTATATATGTAAATACTGTTCAAATTAAAATAATACCATATAATCCAATTAGAAATGATCTTGGTAGTACGTGATGTATGGGCGATTGTCTCTCCGGTGCCCCCTTAAACCGCGGGTGAATCAGCTTTTTAATAAATACTGACAACAAGCGATAAGTAGCATTAACAACCTATGTATTATGTGTATAAGAGATTTGGAAAAAAAAGGTTGTATTATATTACATGAGACTCGAGTTGTACACCGGATATAAAAGGTTCGAACGTACAACCTACAGATTGGAAGGCGGCATTGATTCCACTAAGCCAATGATAAATAATGCTGGACACTTCCCACAACGCTCTCTAGCCCCAAACTAAGCAAAACTGTACTATGGGAACCAGATAACTGAATACTTAAATACTTTTTTTATGTAAATACATACTTATAATATATAGAGAAACAACCAGACCTGAAACAAATATCTGTAGATCGTGCAAACATTTGTTCCGCGGCGGGATTCGAACCCGCTACCTCCTGCGTCTCAGCTGACTATTCGCCCACTGCGCTACGGAGGTCGTCGGCTCGGCCCTCATGTACTCTAATTTTAATTTTAGGGTGGCGGAAATAAGATCTGCACGTCCCGCATTGGGGTGCATTACTCCCCTTCTAACCTGATCCCACTCAACCCAACTCCATATAGTAGCGGAATAGAACTTTGGATTGATGGCAGCAGTTTTCCAGAGTCCCCGAGGTCGTTGCTGACGGCGAAGATGACTCATGCAGTCCCGTTTTCACTTCGTGTGTACACACGGCTACACATCAAGCTATAAATTTCCAGTATAAGCTGACCTCTCATTCTACGAAAAGCCTACACAATGCGAGGTCAGCTTATATTGGAAATGTATATCTTGATGTGTAGCCGTGTGTACATATCCTCAACTTTGATATATCTTAAATATATATAAGAAAGTCGTGTTAGTTACACTATTTATAACTCAAGAACAGCTGAACCGATTTGACTGAAAATTGGTGGGGAGGTAGCTTAAAACCAGGAGACGGACATAGGATACTTTATATCCTGTTCGATTGCGTTCCCGTGTGACGTCACATAAAACCTCAAAGAGAATACAAGTCACTGTAAAACTTGGTATAACAAAAACGAATCTGACATGGAATAAGAAAACGCAAATGACAGCTAAACATAATTTTGTCTATGGTTAAGTATGGTTGTAAAATGATGGCCGGGGACAACAATTGCCAATTCTACCAGTGTGGAGTATATTGACAGCCCGCGTTATATACATGTCAAGGCGGTACGAAGTTCGGCTGGTCAACTAGTTTTTTATAGAAAAGTAGTTTTTTTTAAGTAAAACTTCTTTACGCACGCTTGACTTGGTTAGTAAGCTGGTGAATGCGTTACGAAAAGTGCGAACGGAAGTTGTGAGGGAGATATATGAAAGAAAGAAAGAAAAAAACATAATATTAAAAAATCCCACACTAATAAAGGAAAATAAAAAACACAACAACAATAAAAATGTAACTTAAGCACTAACAAACTTAAAAGGTTTGTGTGGGGATATATAGGTACTCAGCTCAGCATGATGCTACGGTATGTTAATATGCCGCAGCGCTGGCCTGCCGCTGAGTCCAGTTTACATTACCTCACGTACATCTTTATCAAGGGTAGCCTTCATAAGTTAGTGAAGATAGAAATAGACGATTTACGCTTCGTATATTACTTTAGGGGCAAGAAAGAGAGGTGCGAGCACACATTTTCTCTCATTCTCTTATAGCCAGTTGATTTATCGCATATCTCCTATTCCAAATTAGCCTAAATTATACAAACTGCAAATATATATAAACATATACATGGTGTCCTTTAAATCACTGTTTTCCCAAAACAAACGTTGTTCAGACCATGGTCTAATAACAATTTCTAACATCAAATAAGAGAATAAAAAAAAATCTAGACCTTCTCAAATAAGTCTAACTTTGTTCAAAAACTAAACGTAACATAAAGTTCATGGGTACGCTAGCCGTAGCGTATTACCTACTCCTTAGGCACCTAGTAGCTACCGGTCAGCGCGCTGACTATGTTGTAGGGCGTAACGTTAAAATAGACGTATTAAGTCCGCATCTTTTTATATTTTTCAAAAACCTATTTCGTTTTGTTTTTTAATTTGATGTTATAAACTGTTAGAAGACCATGATCTGAACACCGTTTGTTCTGGGAAAACAGTGATTTAGCGGACACCGTGTATATATACATAAAGATGATGCAAAGAAGTTTTACTTCAGTCGTGTGGTCTAAAGCATATTCGTTTTATTTTTCTTTTAAAATATTGACAATAATAATTAAAACGTTTATTTTGCGTCTCAACAGTACAAGTACATAGATAATGAATTTTGTGACAAGAAAAACGGTCGTCATTAATCATAATGCAGTAATAGCTTAAAATGTATGTACATTGACCTATAAGAAGCAATCTGAAGCAGTATGTACTCTTAAAATTATGCGAATTGGGGAAAAATTCTCACACTAAGTCTTGAAAGAACCATGTTTGAAACGATACTGCGAAGAGATTATGTAAATTTCTTAAGAAAAGTACTAAAAAGTGGAAGATTCGTGCCAGTTTCTTAAGTTTGATATTGTGTAGTAATTTATAACTTTGTTTGTTTGGCATCAATATCTTTGCTGCCAATTTTTTTTGGCAAAACGACTCGACGAATGTAAATTTTTTTTTTATTTTCAGAACAATGTAAAAATTTTAATAGTTGCCTGGGAAATTATTAAATTCTGGAAAATCTGAAAGTGCTTTTCTGAAAGGAGTTTTTGTATAAAATCTACTATTAACTAGAGTTAATTGTACCTCGCCCTTCTAGTCCGAATTCAGAACAGGAAAACATTATTTCTCCACACTTGTCGCACTAAATCAAAACTCTGCGTTGTACCGCATGTGCTCGTACTACAACGACCACCTCAATCTGTTCCACCAAAAACCTCCTACTTTCAAAACCTGGCCTTGGTAGCTGGTAAGTGTATTGTAATTATAATTTTGTGTTCGCTTTTTTGAAAAGATATGTACACACGGCTACACATCAAGCTATACATTTCCAGTATAAGCTGACCTCGTGTTGTGTAGGTTTTTCGTAGAATGAGAAGTCAGCTTATACCGGACTTTATAGCTTGATGTGTAGCCATGTGTACTATCCATTTCAAATTATTTGTGCATGTTGTGCCTACTTCTTGAAGGACATACATACATCTTAATAAAATTGTATATTTTTCCTTGCATTGTTTCGTGTAACGTCCAGGTTAGTGGGCCAAATAATAAAAAACCGGACAAGTGCGAGTCGGAATCGCCCACTGAGGGTTCCGTACAAATTTGTAGGTACTTTAAATGAAGACATTATTTTTTATGATTTCATTACAAATGTAGTTTTTACATTTGCCCCTGTACTTGTAGTAGGTATAAGACGATATTACTTGCAAAATTTCATAGTTCTAGGTCAACAGAAAGTATCCTATAAATTTTGATTTCCTTGAGAGTGTCGAACTATACGTTTTTTGCGCCATAAATAGCCGTATCTTTTTTTACGTGCACTTTGAAGTTCGATTTTTTCACAGCTTCAAGGGACTGTAGACTTGAGTATACGGTTTTAATTTCAACTCGATACCTCCACGCGCTCCCGAGATAAAAAGTATTGACAGATAGATAGACAGACACAAACTAAGTGATCCTATAAGGGTTCCTTTTTTTTTGTTTTGAGGTACGGAACCCAAAAAAGAAAAAAGAAACTCAAGACCATTAGACTATATTTTATTTTAAATCCGTGCGAAGCCGGGGCGGGTAGTAGTCAATAATAATAAATCCCAGTTTATATTTCTGTCAGATTGTAAACTCTACAAAGCAGTACTATTTTCTTTAAATATCCGTAGTTTCCTGATAAAATCCATGTTCGATATGTTTACTAGTTTCTTGCGATATGTTTACGCGATTCCCGGCGTCGGGCCAAGATGGAGGCGCAGTCACACTTTGTGTAACCTTAAAAGAAAAGTTAAGGCAAAAATGTATGGAACAGGTTACTTTTTGCACGCTCATATAGATACGCAGCAGCGTGTCAAGCCAAGTTCAAGTTATCAGAACGGGCGAGCAGCACCGTGTGTACACGAACTATTTGGAGCCACTTTTGACCCCCCCATAACTCAAAAACTGTTCCGCATAAACATGGTCAAATTTGGCTCATATATTGAGACTTGCGAGATATATATGTGCTCCAAATTTTATAAACACACCTCAATCGGTTATTTAGATATTAACGTCCAAAAATCGTCATTTTTATCACTGACTGACTGACTGACTAACCTATAGATAGATCAAAACTCTAATTCAGTTCCAGATGACCTAGAAAGTTTAAATTTGACATCCAAATAGGTAGTTGGGTGAATACAAAGGAATAAATCAGAAACTAGTAAACTCCTATCATTTGATTATAATTTTTCAATTAATTGGTTTTATTAGGAACACTTAGTTATAGTGTCTGTAATGTAAGAATTAGCAATCAAAATTGATTGCTGATTGAAAACAACAAAACAAAGACAAATATACCCCGTAAACGTAGGAAAATACAGTATATTAACAAAAACCATTTGGTCGACCAACATACACGTTATAAATAATTACAATACAGTGTAAAATCAGCTTGTATCATACTTTTAAAGTAAAACCATAAATTTTACTCTCGCAGTAACGTGGACTTGAGACGGCGTGTCTGCTCTGTATTTTAATAATGTCTACTTTATATTTAAAGTTTTTCTTTTACAAAGTAACTTGATACATCGTAAGTTCTGTTGAGCTAGACAAACTGATTAGAAATAGAAAATAACCTTTTGAATGAATGAATGAATGACGTGTTTGTAAACCTTCATAAGGGTGAGTGGTCCGAACTACGACTCGCCTCGCACTACGCGCCGCAGTACTGTTTTTTTTTAACTATATAGATCTTTGTTTGGCCACAAACTCACCTGATGGTAAGCGATGATGTGGTCTAAGATAAAGCACGAAGATCTAGAAGAAACCTATTCACTTTTACCTTAAAGAGGCCGGATTCTTTAGGAAAAACAGACGACGGCAAAGTGTTCCATACCCTAGCTGTGCGCATCAAGAACGTAGAACTAAAACGGTGTGTGCGAAAAGTTGCTATATCAAATAGGTACGGATGGTACTGTGCGCCTGCTCATCCTTTGATGGAAAGCAGATGGTGGAATCAGATAGTAAAGTTCCTGGGCACATTCCCCGAAAATTCCCTCTATAAAAGATTCCCTCTATAAAAGATCTATAGGCTTGCAACTTTACGGTGCTATTCGAGACTTTGGGTGTTAGTCTCTAACATAAATTGATCAGCCAAAAGCTCTACTTTCTATCAAGTCTAAGGTAGCAAGCTAGTATTTGGCCTAACCATCCCAAAGGTGGCTGCAGTAATCCATACCAGACCCTGTCAAAAGCTTTCGAGATATCTAGTAAAACAGACAGAAAACATACCTCTCCATGGCTTCACTCCGGATGTGTGTGGCATACACGAGAAGATCCCCAGTGGACCGTTTCTGGCGAAACACATATTGGTGGTCACTGAGGAGGTCGATGTCTTCAAGGTTTGCAAAGAGTTTCCTATTCAGCACACGCTCCATACATTTACACAGTAAGGAGGTGACCGAGATAGGGCGGTTGTTTGACGGGTCGACACGACTACTTTTTTCGGGCACAGGCTGCACATTAGCTAGCTTCCATAACTTGGGCACTAGATCAGTTTTCAGAAACAGGCGAAAAAGTCTTGTCAGTATTGGAACAACTCTGGAACACAAGTTTTTAATACTACGGCTGATATTCCGTCCGATTATTCACGTCTAGACTACGTAGTGTTTTGAGCACTTCTTTTTGCTGGATGTGAATTTCGTGCACAGACACTTGACATCGGGGAAGGCTAGGTGGAGGTTCGCCAGTAGTGTCGAGACATGAACCTTCCGTAAACTGAGTTGCAAATAAGTCTGCTAGTGTGAGCTATTGAACCATCCGGTTTCAGTAGTGGAGGGAGTGAAGGACGGTTGAAGTTCACTTCCTCTGCGCGCGAGTAGACGGGCGCGGTGGTGAGTGTTGCGTCCACGGTCGCCCATCGTGTTGGCAGGCTGAGTCGTTATCACTATCATTACTTCTGTTCTCTTCCGTGTGTTCACTGATGTTAGAAACGTACCCTATGATGCACTGCCCTGTGTCCATAAACATAAACCTAGGTGTAATTTTACCGGCACCCATAGCTTTCAAACCAAAACGCAGCAATGCTGCTTAGCGTCATCATTTCTTCAGCTAGTCTACGACCACTGCTGGGTCTCCTCTATATTACAACAAACTCCAGTCTTTTGCTTATCTCATAAATTGCTGACCGACCGCTTTGCCTGTGCAACTTTCTCTGTCACTCCATGTGAAAATACGGTTAGTGCGAAAAGGATTAATCCGAATCCCGAAAGCTAATAATATTGTATAAAGTAATGATTTAGACCAGGGGTTTCTAAACTTTTAAGGTAACGGAACACCCACCTTTTATTTTATGGAACTCCATATCAAATGATTACAAATCGAAGACACTGTATAGTAATTTGATTAAGAACAACACAGACTCAAATGTGTGTTTTAATGTGAATGAATTTTATAGATATATGAATGCTTCAATCCTCATAATTCAGGACGGTTGGCATTGCAGGTTGACTTCTGATGATAAATGGATTTTGTACCCATTTATTATCAATTTCACTATCTGGAAAGTAATCTCACAAAGATTGCAGGAGATTTACTAAATGTCCAGTTATGATTATTTCAAAATAATATATGTACTGTGGTATTAATACACAGCTAAAAATAAAAACAATTTCGAGGAAACCTGGTGACTTTTCTACGGATTCCCTACATTCCGCTGAACCCACTTTAGGAATCGCTAGTTTATACAATACAGGTTGTTTGGTAATATACTGACGATATTCAAGTGACAGTTTCTCAAAATATAAAAAAATCATTCTGGCAAAACAACTACTACTTATATTATCAAATTTTAAAGAAAATCGTTTATGAATCATCGAAGTTTATGTGATTAAAACTTACTGACTACTCTTGCAATCGACATCCAAAATTAGAGGCGGATTTGGTATCTCTTTCGGAAATGGCTGCGGGTTTTGGGTTAAAAAGGGACAACATGAGATATCTCGAGACGTCACCAATACAGTATCTGTGGTTAGGTGGCAAGCATTATGCAATAGCACAACATAAGTTTAATAAAATGTTTCTTTTTACATGCCAAAATAAATTTCACATTTCTATGGTAAACATTGCACAAATTTATTTATTATGCTCATCAAAATAACCCCATTCATTAATGTGCGCTTTGCTTTCATCAAACATCCTATTTAGGCAAAACAACGTAACACATCAATAACTATCCACAGTTCCACTCAACTCATTATAGGTTGAATACTACAGGTTTATTATGAGTTATGAATGAGCTTTTGGAATAATTTTCTATTTAGAAAAATTTAGGGAAACGTATTTTCGCTTCACATAGTCAGTTATTTAATAATTAATCAATAGTAATTTTTCAACAAATAATTTAATCTCTGTCGAACAACTAATTTTTGTCATCTTATTTTCTTAGTGCCCAAGTTTGACAGCCATACGTGAGACATGTAAGTATCATGTGTGTGTGTACTGAGCGCTATGATAAAAATAATTTTCTTAACATTTGTCTCTATAGCTTTATTCTTAATTATTTTATTTAGTACTTAGTACTTCTTCCACGCTGGAGTGATTCTTCTCTAAATATCTATATCGGTATCTGAGGTAGAACAGAGCCTTAAAATATATGCAAAGCTATTTTAGCCAAACATTGCAAAATTATTCTCAAAGGTTATTTTTATTGTATTTCTGTACTTTATTACTTGTTAAATCGTGTCATAATGTCATAACAGTTAAACGAAACACGGCGTAGATCGTGACCAGAAACGAGCAGAAGCTAAATAAAATACTTTTGGATTTTGAAGTAACATCGTCTTGAAAAGACTTTAAAATACTCCAAGGCGCTGTGTATTATGTGAGTTTTCTCCGACACTATACGTCATTTTATATGAAGCGTTCGCACTATAAACTTGGGTTCGCAAGATATCTCTGACGACGGAAGGGGATTGTACACGAAGCAAGTCCATTTTATCCTACCACTAGTATGCCCGCCCCGTTTTTGCACGGATATTTAAGACAATAGAATATAACCTATAACAGGAGATAGTGTAGCTTTCTATCAGTGAAATAATCATCAGATTCATTTTAGTTTCCCTTAACAAACATACAAACTTAAAAACAGCTAACTATACCTCTATCTATAATGAGCAGAGATGAAGTTTTTTTGTCACGAACAGATCTCTGTTTGACAACAATTTCATGTGATGGTAAGTGATGATGTGAGTTTTTTATTATACCTTACTTATAAAATATTGTACACGTAATGAGCGATCTCTCTCAGACAAACTTTTGATGTAAATACAGATGTGGTCCATTAGTTGCCTTGCATTTGTGGCTCAATTACTACTGGTAAGTAATTGCTTTCTAATATCGTCCATAATTTAACATTTGATTTTATTAGCAGATATGGCAATCTGGTCGGGAATAGTGACAAGCATTGCAAACAGATTGCTGATTTTGCTTAGCCTCTCGATACCTAATACAATGGCAATTTTGCAATATCTGTACACACTTCTGTTACATATATTTTCTGTATTGTACTTATTGTTATTAAAATGAATAACCAGCCTTGTTAGTTGTCTGATTCGTTCCTGGCTTGGTCGCGGAGCAGCAGGCGATAAAATTGAAGTTTCAAATTGATCCCTGTATTTTAAACTCATAAATAATGTATAAGGTAAATAAAAAGTATTGAGAGACAAAAAAAATCATGTGTACAGTTTGTAACAATGACGCCAGTAAAAAATGAATACTTATAGAATTTTAATTCGTTAAATATTACTCGTACGCTTCGCTTTCGGCGACTGTACCTTAGGGAGCGAGCGTCGTCATGCGAGTTGCTCTGTCGTGTCGCTACTTCCGACCGTTGGAAAGTGTCAAGTCAAGTCAACTCGCCTAGTCTACATCTCCCCTGTGTAAGAGCAAGGAGCACTCAACATTATTGCTCCAGCCGTGGGTTATGCAGATACCTGGCTGTAGCTTATATCGCAACATTTCCATACAACTTTGTGGCTTGGATATAAGTTTTCTCGAAATTTCATCGGCTTTTAAATTTATCTTGTGACCTGAAATGATTCTACATATAATGAGCAATATTTGATAATAATAACTTCTCTTATCTTCTTAAGCCGATTTTTGGATTGAATATGCTTGTATGAATATCTTTGAATGCTGTTCTCGATACTTTCGACGACATGGTACCCTTGAAAACAATATATTTCGACATTTATCATCATTCTACATATATCAGACATACTTATAAACCGTCCGTCGCTCGTTCATTGATGTCAAGTCATTTACATGAAGTGTCGCGTCGCTTTGACAAGAGCTTTTTATATGTTCCCACGGGAATAGGAAATTTCAATCGTGCGAAGCCGCGGGCGGGTCACCTAGTAATAAATAACAATATCTGTGTTTAACGCAATGCTATACTCGCACTATTTTATTGCATATAAAGCCTATATTCTGGCAAGTAAACGTTCTGATTTCTGAAAGCGACTACTGCACCTTGTTTTTTTACGTTGAATGCATCGGCAATCGCTCCGTGAAGCGGAATACGCTAAGCGCACATAAAAAAAGAATGTATCTTCATAATAATGATTCATCCTTGTTTATGGCGTGAACGTTTTATATAAAAAAAGAATTGTCCAAATCGGTTAATAAATGACGGAGTTCTGATATAAACATTTAAATAATATACAACCGAATTGAGAACCTCCTTCTAATTTTAAAGCAGTTTGCGCTTTCGCGACCGATTGTTATCATGTTGCAATTGCAGATTTTACGTAACTAAAGTGGTCGATGAACCGATCCGAAGGTTATCAGTAGTTTTCCTTATAGGTGAAGGGATCTCAGCTGTAAATGGAAATTTTACACAGCATTTTTTAACTTTTTAATTTATACCTAGTCAGGTCATAAGTATTGTCACACAGTAAAAACTTTTCTTTTATAATGCTGGCCACAAAAAAATTTATAGAATTCGAATTTCGAATTGTTCATGAAAATAAAAATGTATACTTTTTAGATTTTTACTAAATTTTAAATATGGAGTGGACGCTTAAAGAAGACCGTGTTGCAGTTATTGCGTTGCATCGTTGCGGTTACGCGCCAATTCAAATTTTTGACATACTGAACAATTTGAATATAACCAAAAGATTCATTTATCGCACCATCAAACGATACAATGAAGACTCTAGTGTAGATGACAGGTCAAGAAGTGGTCGCTCTCGGTCTGTTAGGACTCCAGCAGTGATAAAAGCTGTGAAGGCGCGAATTCAAAGAAATCCCAAACGTAAGCAGAAACTGTTGGCCCTTCAGATGGGGTTAAGCAGAACCACGGTGAAAAGGGTGTTAAATGAAGACTTAGGACTTAGGGCATATCGAAGAAAAACAGGACATCGTTTGAATGCTCGTCTAATGGACCTGAGACTGAAGAGATGCCGCGCTTTGTTGAAGCGGTACGCGGGAAAAAATATCAGAAAATTCTTTTAAAATTTTTACCGTAGAAGAGAGCTACAACAAACAATATGATAAGGTGTACGCACACAGTAGTGAAGAAGCGAGCAACCGTATTACGCGTGTCCAACGAGGTCATTTTCCATCCTCGCTCATGGTATGGTTGGGAGTTTCTTATTGGGGCTTAACAGAGGTATATTTTTGTGAGAAAGGTGTAAAAACGAATGCAGTTGTGTATCAAAATACAGTCCTGACGAACCTTGTGGAATCTCTTTCTCATACCATGTTCAATAACAGGCACTGGGTATTCCAACAAGGTTCGGCGCCAGCTCATAGAGCGAAGAGCACACAAGACTGGCTGGCGGCGCGTGAAATCGACTTCATCCGGCACGAAGACTGGCCCTCCTCCAGTCCAGATTTGAATCCGTTAGATTACAAGATATAGCAACACTTGGAGGAAAAGGCGTGCTCAAAGCCTCATCCCAATTTGGAGTCACTCAAGACATCCTTGATTAAGGCAGCCGCCGATATTGACATGGACCTCGTTCGTGCTGCGATAGACGACTGGCCGCGCCTGTATTCAAAATCACGAAGGTCATTTTGAATAAACTTTAGTGTCATAAGAATCTATGTTTTGTTAAGTTCATTTTGGTATATAAATGGTTACATAATGAATAAACTTGTTTCAATTATTTTATATTAAACATGTGACAGAATTTGTGACCTGACTAGGTACTTGTTACATTTATGTCACTGTCAAAATTATGTTCAGTAAAGCCAACATTACAAAACCGTAACCCCCCATCACAAAACAGACGAAAAATAAATCTAGCAATATTTCGCATCTGTCAATGCTAAGCTAGGCTTTAGAGTGTCTACCCTCTGGTTGTGACATGGGTATACCACAGAACAGAGACTAACAAATTATATACGCCAGCCGTAGAGACAGATATTATACAGGCACATATTCATTGGTCGTTAGAACTTGCATTTGGGGTGCGGGAGAATTATGTTCATGCATGCCATAGGGACCCCATGCTGTAATCGTTTTCATTAGTCCATAGGGCCCGCATGCGGGTTACAGATGATTCCTGTTAAGCATCCTATTAGGATTGAATGCGATAAACGACTGTTAAATCACTTCAAATAAGTTAATAAATATTTCTGGACATTTCACACAGCGCTATCTAGCTCCAAACTAATCAGAGCTTGTATTATTGGAACCAAATAACGGATAGAATACTTATATACTTATTTTTTTTGTAAATACATACTTATAATATATAGAGAAACCACCAGACCCGGAAAAAATATCTGTAGATCATGCAAACATTTGTTCCGCGGCGGGAATCGAACCCGCTACCTCCTGCGTCTCAGCCGGCTATTTGCCCACTGCACCACGGAGGTCGTCAACTTGTTACATTCCATAACATAGGGCCGCCGCCCGCCGGTAGGATTTCCCGTCACGCTAGCCTTAATGTTATCATCCGCCGGGGTTTTTGCAGCGTCAACGTTCCAACCGTTTTCGAACCGAACGGTCTGATACGTGACGATGGTAAGAAGCCTAACGGTATGACCTTACACCTTGGGAGAAGGTGTAAGAATAAGAATCTGTCTGGTATAGCAGTTGGTGCCGGTGCGGCGGTAAATTCAGCCGAAGATCTCAAGCGGCGCATATATGGAAGTCTCGACAGAGCTTACTTATTTGAGTCGTTTCTCTCTCGAGTTCTCGACCCCAAGGTCGAGAACCTGGGCCCATGGGGTACTGGAGCCCATGAGCTAGAGCTACTTACCACTCTGTTATGAGGCGAAATTTATCTTCTTAATCAGGGGATTAAGAAGATAAATTTCGCCTCTATCTTACCAAAATAAAGCTCTATGGATACGTTACAACGGTAATAATACGAGTGGATATGTTTATGTGTTTGAAATGTGTGCAGTTGACACAGAGCTGATATTAAAATTATGTCAAATGATTTATTAAAGGTGATTATATATTATTTTTTCCACTTTAGGAAGTTATGACAGATTCGCTCGACCATAATAGCGCTGGTCTTTCATTGCTAAATGCATCATCCTCACGTTCTGAGAACAGTTTCACTGCCCTAACATAATTCAGACTGACTTGAATAAACCATGCCCCGTCGTAGTTAGAACTTAAATACAGCTACCAGCTTTTACTATAGCGGTTATACATAATATACTATATATATATATATATATATATATATGTTCCAATTTAAACTACAAATAATGACGGAGTATATTTTTAAAACCATAATAATAAATAAATAATGCTCTGTTGACTGGTTAGATACATTGACCGGGCCGGGTCATTGAACGAGCAGGGTTTTTGAACGGATCGTAGTAACTTTTTAGTAATCTGTGGCATCGTACAATACGCTAGTTCTCTAATATTTTGTCGAGCAGCATTTTATCGATTTTCTCGAAATTTTGATATTAAAACCTGAAAATTTTGCAAAATTTTACATTCATATTTTATTTTTCAAACCGTCCCTTTAATAAAAAAATGTTCTATGATAATGAATTTGAAAAAAACCTAGTTTACAACAATACCATCAGCCCTACCGTCACACATTTCGTAAAAAATACGTAGTGTACAAGTAACTTTTTCGTAAAAAATATAACCGACTTCAGATAAAAAGTCACAGGAAAGCAATATACGCAATTTCGTTGAATGAATGTCATATTTTTCCATTTATTTTTATTAAATACTAGCTGTTGCTCGCGGCTTCGCACACGTGGTTGGCTAATTAAAAGTAGCCTATGTGTTAATCCAGGTTTTGATCTACGCACATACTAAATTTCATCGCAACCGGTTCAGCCGTTCCGACGTGAAAGAGTAACAAACATCCATACATCCATACATACAAACTTTCACGTTTTTAATATTAATATGACTAATCTATTGAACTGATTTTGATGAAATTTCTATGGGACTTCTATAAGAACGTTTTCTGGTAGCTATTGAGGTTTTTATGTTGCCCTTTGTAACCCCTAACTTTCCACCCTGTATACGCACTAAATGTGCCACGAAAATAGCCCAGAACTGAACATACATACAAATTATACATGCCGCTAAAATTCATTACAAGATTGGAAGATCACATAAATATTTAGCAACAGTCTAATGTAATACATTAGGCGGCAGACGTTTTTGTGAATTATGTATACGGGCTGGTGCAGATGTTTAAGAGGACACCGGAGGGGAATCGCCCATACAACACGTACTACCAAGATCATTGCTAACTGGAGCATATTTCTTCCTTAATAAGGTATTATTTTGATTTTAATCTATTATTATCTATTATCTATATTAGTATTTTATTTTAATCTAGGTTCCCAATCATATATTAGATCAAAATACTTACCTAAAATGAAATAGAAGCTTATCGCATTCTGCATGTTTTTACGTCATAAAATACATGTTTTCAACCTAATTGTTTCGTATTAAAAACAAAACATCTTACGTATCCTAGTCATAGGGACATAGATTACATCGTCCAGTTACAGAATAACAACACAATGATAAAAATACAACAAGTTTTCAGTCAACTTTTTTGGTATTACGGAACACGGTCAAAATCTAATCAAATTTAGAATCGTTCTATTGCTATCACTGTCGCTCTGCGTGGCTAAACTTCGTTACTAAACAGGGATAGCGATATTCAGACCGATGTTTTTGACGCGGCCGAATTGAAGTTGCGCTCGGGGTTCGCCGGCTTCTTAAGGATTGGAGAGAGAAGTATAATTAATTTAATACCTTCTTACGTCTTTTGCTTTTGATTAATTAAACACGACATTAATTTAGACAATGTAGGTGGGCATGTACGAGTATGTATGTACATAGGTACACACGGCTACACATCAAGCTATATATTTCCAGTATAAGCTGACCTTGCATTGTGTAGGCTTTTCGTAGAATGAGAGGTCAGCTTATACTGAAAATGTATAGCTTGATGTGTAGCCGTGTGTATGTATGTATGTAGCTTCTGCCCACGACTTCGCACGCGTGGTTTGCCAATTCAAATAGCCTATGTATTAAATCAGTTTATAATCTATATACACACCAAATGTTATAGAAATCGGTGCAGCCATTACGACGTGATTGAGTATCAAACAACCAAATAAATAATTAAACAAACATCCAGACTTTTGTATTACAAATCTTTTTGGAAGGGTATTAGGAATAATACTTAATTTATTTTAAGGCTGTAAATAAATTTGAAAACAGAATGAGGCTCATTACGTTCATAATAAGCTGAAATGAAATACAATCTCCATGACAAATCCTTATGAGTTCACAGACATAATATGCTATTATAAAATACAACCTCCATGACAAATCCTTCTTTCTATTTATAACCAGAATAACGCGAACGCCAATTTTCTTGTTAGCAACAAACTATTTTAAGATTTTTTTTAAGTTCCTCGTAATTGCGATGAAAAGTTATGTGTTATAGTCGGGTGTAGCGATCAATAACACCCTCGATTAGCTTCTTCGCTTGCGTTCGCTTGCTGGTACACCAGATATTTCGGGTGTACAATGGTTAGCTTACAATCCTTGTTTATGAATGTACTATTAATTCACACCAATACATAAATAAATGTACAAAAAATGTGCTAAATATAGTTATATAACGATTGAACATTAGATTGTGAGTGACATTAGACATTAGAGGTGTTTGGTAATATACGCACTAAGATGAAAGGGGTTATTTTGATAAGCATAATAAATAAATAAATAAATATTGCTGGACATTTCACACAACGCTATCTAGCCCCAAACTAAGCAGAGCTTGAACTATGGGAACCAGGTAACTGATAGAATACTTATATACATTTTTTTTGTAAATACATACTTATAATATATAGAGAAACAACCAGACCCGGAACAAATATCTGTAGATCATTCAAACATTTATTCCGCGGCGGGAATCGAACCCGCTACCTCCTGCGTCTCAGCCGGCTATCCGCCCACTGCACCACGGAGGTCGTCGTGATTATGATATGATGTCGGAAATGTTGTGCAATTGCCGGCTACACATTCCCATGAAAATATAATTCGTTTAGAAGCTAATTTAGAGATCATTGATACTTATTTATATCGCTACAGCATTTGATTTGGCCCAAACTGAACATACGAATTACTCTAACATACAATGAATTATACATCACGTTATTTGTTAGTTAATAGACAACTGTGATTGAAATGGGTCGCTTCGGCGGTTACGCAACCATGAGAATCTTTATTAGCACCCAAATAGTTTTGTACCTGCACGAGAGATTATGTATACGGCTAGGTACTCGTAAGACATCAATATGTACAAATAATTTACATAAGCCTGCGTGAAGGCACTTATATGCATTTTATATGACACTAGCTGACCAATCCGCAGCTTCGTACGCGTACTTTTTCAATAAAAACATTACCCTCCTTCTGCACAGTTGGGTAAAAAGTAGCTTATGTCACCCGGGAATAGTGTAGCTTCTCAACAGTGAAAGATTTTTTTAAATCGGTTCAGTAGTTTCGGAGCCTATTCAATATAAACAAACAAATATTTCCTCTTTATAATATTAGTATAGATAGAAGGTCGCACGCCACGCTTCGTACTCTCTGGCATGTATAAGGAGAGAGAGAGAGAGATAATTCTTTATTGTTAAACTAAAACAACTTAACCTAGAAAACTTAAAGACATGGTGGTACAATGGTGGTACAATGTATATTATCGCCTTATCGCTCAAGGCGATCTCTGCCAGGCAACCTTTGTATGGATTGGATTGAAAAGACGTGTGAGGAGGCGGGTAATAAAGATAAAGATAAATTTATTCGCTTGAACATAATGTGTAAAGGTCTTAATAGTATTTTTAATTATAGTGTTATCCGAACACATGCGGAAAATTCCAATTTTTTTTTTTTAAATCATCTCAAAAATTTCAATCCTAGACGGGACTTGAACCCACGACCTTCTTCTTGATACGAGGAAATGTTTTGAGATGATTAAAAAAAAGGCCCTAATAATTATCTAGGTATGTTTCAATTACATTCTGCTATATATTCTAGCATGCAAATTTCAAAAATTCAATAGAAATTCTCAAATTTAAAGTTATTGATTTAATGTTGGTAACATCATCCTAAAAAGGTATGTATTAGAATAATGAATAAATAAATTAAATTTAAATTAGGTATAAAAAAAAATTATGTCAAAGATAGCATAAAATTATAATCCTCTAGGAATTCCTGAATATTATAATAACATTTCATTACCAATAATTGCTTAAATTTATATTTAAATAAATGATCACTGAGCAATTTATATGCATTTTGTATAATATTGTAAATACGTATCGCCATACAGACTACACTTTTATGTAATAATGCTGCTTAGTAGCTAGGTTTAAATAGCCTGTTACCATCTCGTCTGTTTCGTACTACAATATCAGCCATACGTGGAAATAGATGATGTTTTTTTTTCTTACAAACATTGCTATTTCTATTATATATAGGGACGGAAGTGTAAGAATTTTATATATTAAAAATAGTGGTTTGCAACTATCAGTCATTTGTATTTTAAACATTGATCTTATTCACCGTTTTTGCATTTTAAAGATAACGTCTTTGTTGGTTGAGTTACCCCAAAATATTATACCAAATCTGAGCAGGGATTCAACTAATACCTATTTATAAATACCTATTTATGTGACTTTTTTATTTATGTACTTTATTATTTATGTATGTGTAGCTTCTTAACGCGCCGGCGAACCCTGAGCGCAACTTCAATTCGGCCGCGTCAAAAACTTCGGCCTGAATATCGCTATGCCTGTTTAGTGACAAAGTTTAGCCACGCAGAGCGACAGTGATAGCAATAGAACGATTCTAAATTTGATTAGATTTTGACCGTGTTCCGTAATACCAAAAATGATGACTGAAAACTTGTTGTATTTTTCTCATTGTGTTGTTATTCTGTAACTAGACGATATAATCTATGTTCCCATGACTACCGACCATGACCCGAGGATACGTAAGATGTTGTTGTTTTTAATACGAAACAATTAGGTTGAAAACAGGTATTTTATGACGTAAAAGCATGCAGAATGCGATACGCTTCTATTTTATTTTATGTAAGTATTTTGATCTAATATATGGTTGGAAACCTAGATAAATACTATTCAAATTAAAATAATACCTTATTAAGGTATAAATATACTCCAATTAGAAATGATCTTGGTAGTACGTGTTGTATGGGCGATTGTCCCTCTGGTATCCCCTTAAGGAGAGAGTGCGTTGCATGTCGCGTAGTGCGTCGCATCACGCTGTCAACTCCAACATGTATGCGAGTGTTTACGCATGTAGCGTAGCGTTACTCGCGGTAGAACAGCTCGCCAGAGTGACGCTCGTCGTGCAACATCCTGTGTCTTCGTAAAGCAGTTAACCAACCCGTGTCTACTTAAGCTACCAACCGATACAGTCCGGTGGCTTTGGAGTGCAAACAGCTATAACGACGCTACATATCACTATATATTGTACTAGCTGACCTGCCTGCAGCTTTGCACGCATGGTTTGTCAATAAAAACATTACCCTCTTTCTGCGCAATCGGATAAAAATTAGCTTATGTTACTCAAGAATAATGTATCATTCTAATGATAAAATATTTTTTTAAATCGGTCAAGTAGTTTTTGAGTTTATTCGTTACAAAAATACAAATCTTTCCTTTTATAATATTATAATTTTTATCGGTATTTCTATCAACTTTTAAAATGTAAAAAGTGGTTATTGTAACATAACGATAATAGTTGGACATATTGTGTCCGCAAGTTTTTTGTAGATATTGATATGTTCTTTAATAATGTAGAACATACTTTTCTTCTATAATCAATAGTTTCCGCAGCGCATGCGACGAAACACGTTTTAGGGCACTTTTTTACACCTTGGGTTACGTTACTTAAGTTTTAATAAGGATTCCTAATCTTTTCTAATAATAAATATAGCCTATGTCACTTAGGGTGAACGTAGCTTTCTAATGGTGAAAGAACTTTTGAAATCGGCACAGTAGTTTTTGAATTTATTCATATACACACAAAAATACAAAAATACAAATCTTTCCTCTTTATAATATTAGTATAGATATAGATTTATGCGTGTGACGCCCTGGGCATCGACACGGGCCCCGGGCCGAAGTTTAACATGCCAGCCTCCTTATGCACCGAAAATCGTGTGACACACCGCGCGATACGACGCGTAGTCTACATATACGTGCCCTAAATCACGACTAGAGCGGGCATTCATGTACGTTATGCGCACTCAGACTCTGGTTTTCAGCCTTACCTAAATGTTAGACCAGAATTCCGCAGTGCTTCTGCGGGGCGTGTGAAAAAAAAACGCTTTATTTAGAACATACAATTTGTTAATGTATTATTGTTCGTTTTGACTGTCCAGCAAAATAACTAATTTGTGTTTTGGGCCCTAGTACGTTGAAAATTTTATAAACAACACGTCGTTGACAACACTGTTACTTTCCGTTTTCATTCTGTATTGTGTTGGAGCTGTCAAAGTTGCGCTTGCTACTTTTATATTTTACTTTTCACTTTTTAATGCGGCATTATATCTGCAACCATGTTTTCTGTATACGTACATATATACCTATAAATATATATTTTTCTCATAATTTATAAGACTTTTTTGTGAAACAGCTATATCCTCTTGTCAACATACATAGTTTTAGTGCATGTTGTGTTCACCTGTAATTGGTTGTGTATGTAGCTATAAGATATATACATAAGAACTCTAGCATTATATCATGTAACAACTGTTGGTGGACCTAATAAATATACCTAAATATAAATCTAAGTTGTAGGGCTGGTAACCATAATACTTAATGCAATTTTTATCGCTTCGCTGTCACTGGTCAGGCCATCCCTTTTACACTTACAGTGCGTATCTCACGTGTGTAAGGAACGGCAACAGTAATACGACAGCAATTGGCTTACGTAACCAGCCCTGAAGTTTTATAAAAATTAGCTTGTCAAATAAACCATACCAGATAAATTAGTAGAGACACGACTAAGATGGATGGGCATGTCATGAGGAGACGGTAAACCATGAATGAATAAATCAATGAATATTCTAATTTCCTTACAACACAATTCGAAACAAGTAAATTTATAGTGACCTTATGACTCGAATGGTAACCGAATCGAGAAAGCGCGGCAGACCTCGAGCTAATTTTAAACGTGTCTAACGTTAGAACATAATGCGTAGGCTTGGGTTTCACGGTGGTTCGACTGATGTCACGCGTGGCAGCGCGATACGAAACGTGCATAACGTAACGTAACGTTCGTGAGGCTACCCATGGGTCCCATCTGAAAACCAGCGCCGCTTACCTTCCTCGGATGTTTGACAGCAATACGCTGAGACGGAGCCTGTTTGCCCACACAGCACGGAATACCATATTATCTGTACCTACCTACATATGTATAAGTACCAAATTATCTTGTGTTTTCCTGTAATTCTATAACACATACACTCCACATTACACCAGATCACACATCACTTACACTCATTAATTTACCTATTGTTGCTCATATTCTTGTCTGTAAAAATCTGTACAGAAAATATCAAAATGCATATATGTACAATACTTGAGAAAGAAATAATCATATTAGGTTTAATTGTTTTTTTTTTGCTGCCCGCGGAGTGAGAGCACTGGTGACCTGTATCTGTATCACAGGTTTATTTATAAACCTACCTCAGGCACCAGTCTCTCACAAAACAGGTTAAGAACTTGGTATGTTTATCCTAAGTCATAATAGTGTATAATTCTTATCCTTGTTATTTTATTTTTACTCTAAATTCTATATTGTATTATCTTTAAGAATACCTAGTTCATAAGTACCTTTTGTGAGAGAAAATATACGTCTTTATGATTATAATTATGATTAATTCTGTACCTAAATAGTTTTTCTTTTATCATTATAATCTTTATGTTAGTAGGTATGTTTGTTCTGTATTTGTTCTGTTCTGAATGGTATGTCCTGTGTGTGTGTCAAATAAATGCATTTTTTTAACGTTTTTGTCCTGGTAAAACCAAGAGAAAAACGTTACTTTGGTATTATTGTTCAAAATTAGCGCATTGGCCCCCTGGAGCGTGACAAAATACACCTTATGACGATCCATATAAGACATCTCACTGTCTACAACAAGTGACCAGGAGAGTCGAACCCAAATATAAATGCGAAAAGGCCAGAAGAAGAAACGCTTGTAAAATAAACAAAAATGCAGGCCCTCAACAAGCTTTCTTATTCCAAACATAGCGCAACTGCCTGAAACTTTACCTTTTGTAACGAAAGACAATCTGTGCTTATCAAAACTCCTGTTTACAACTTCGGGACTTATGACGTCTTTGTACAGTTTGCTCTTGTAAATGAACGATAAGTTAACTAGACTAGGGTTCGCCTGTGGCTCTGTTTGTGTTTTCACTGACGAAACCACTTGTACAATGACTTGTTCCAACTCCATCGCACTAATATTATAAATGTGAAAGTTTGAATGTTTGTTTATTTATTTGTTTGTTTGTAACTCAATCACGTCGTAATCAGTTGCCATGGGATAAAAAATGGGTTGTCAAGTCAAGTTGCATAAGCGAGTTTAGGTTTATTTCTAGGTTAGAAGTCGCAGACAACAGCTAGTATAGTATAAATTATATATGTTAGATTTCCTTTATCAGCCAACTACGGTAAAGCCAAAAGGTAGGGTTATGTTTTTAGCAGTATATATATATTATAATTGTATGTATGTTTGTATTATTTCCCTATGTAGCGCCTAAACTAATCATCTACTGATTTTAACGAATCGATTGTCAATCGATTCGTTGCGAGTGACTTAGGTTACATTTTTAACCAACTGCGGCCAATGGCTAAGCTGAAAGGAAGGGTTATGTTTTTAGCCTAACCCTTAGAAAGGTCTATTAATGTATGCTCCACTCATCCGATTATGATGAATGAGGTGTCAATCGATTCGTTATTACATAGATCACACTAAAAGTTTCCGGAATTGGCCACTTACGTAAACAATATTTAAAAAGTTATTACTACATTTGAAAATAAAACTCTTTAGCCGTAGAATAAAATTTGTTTCATCATTTTGTCAATTGTTTTCACGTTGTGGCATCATTTAAAAAATTGCGTGATTACAATAAAATGGATTAAAGTCGGGAAGATTTTGCATGATTTCCTACGATTTTAAGTGTAATTTGACAGCTTAGCAGAGCGTCGTTCGGCTTCAATCTGCTTTTGACAAAGGAGCACCATGCAAGACGACTATTTATAGCTGATTTGTAGAATTTTAACGTGGTCGTGTCAATCACCATGATGAAATTCGTCTAGGTCGCCCGTGCACCGCTGTGAATAACAAAAACATTGATGCTGTGCGCCGTGTGATCGAAAAAGAGAGGCATGTGACCTACTATGAGATCCTGAAAACTTTGGACATAGACATGAGTCAAATCAGTTAATCCTACACATAAATTTGGGTACGAGAAAGCTGTGTTCCACTCAATTTGACTGATGCTCAAAAAACAGACCGCATTTCTTGGTGTCATGCTATGCTTGCCAGATACAACGAAGGGGTTTCCAATTTAGTGTGGGACATAGTAAAAGGTGACGAAACATGGATTTATAGCTATGATCCCAAAACAAAGTAGCAATCAAGCGTATGGGACTTTCGAGATGAGTCGAAACCAACCAAAGAGCCGCGCGTGAAAAGTGTCTCGAAGCGGATGATTGCTTCTTTTTTTTTTAATAAAACTGGACACGTGGCTACTGTTGCTTTAGAAAATTGTCGAACCGTGAATAGTGACTTGTACACGACCATTTGTTTACCGGAAATTATTGACAAACTCCGTGAAAATAACGGTAAACATACGTCCAGACAGACGAGTTGTTGAAGGCGAAAAACAACTTATGAGTCATGCAGCATACAGTCCTGACCTGGCACCGTATGACTTTTTTCTGTTTCCAAAAATCAAGAATCAATTATGCGATCAACGGTTTTCATCACCAGAAGAGGCTGTCGAAGAGTATGAAACATGTATCTGACGTCACCACGGAGGAGTGGCACAAATGTTTTCAAAATTGGTTCAATCGTATGAAAAGGTGCATTGACGCAAAGGGAGAATATTTTGAGAAACAATAAATTCATTTTTGACTATTAATAGTAAATTATTATTATTGATTCCGGAAACTTTTAGTGTGTCCCTCGTATGGTTCGGGTGACATACAAGTAGGCTACCATCGACATGGGTATAACGTAGTCAAGTAACTGTTTTTAAACTTTTTGTACCGTAGAAACTGAATTTAAAACTCATTGAGCATGAAATTTTTATCAACTTTTTTATTTGTCTTCAAATTGGATCACGTACCTATTTTAAGACTTAACTTAAACGAACAAAATGCTTGATTTACGATTTGGCACATAAACCCGTAGATTTTTACCGAGTGTAAATACATCGAAATTCGTAGTAAGGTGAGGACAAAGACACCCATTTGGATTGGGCACATAGCTCGTTGGGGCAGAAAGACTAGAGTGGAGATCATATCCTCCACTAGATGGAAAGAAGAGGTTGCTGGGAGCCGTTGGGTGCAGACCGTACACGATCAGTCGCTCTGGAAATCTATTTTTATATCTAGCCGGGAAGGCTATGCTCAGCCGTGGACGTCATATAAATAAATAAAATAAATATTGCTAGACATTTCACACAGCTCTATCTAGCCCCAAACTAAGCAGAGCTTGTATTATGGGAACCAGTTAACAGATAGAATACATATTTTATTTGTAAGTTTTGAAGTGCAATTTCTTTAGGCGCGTTTAGCATTTTCTGTGATGGGAAAAAACCATTGAACTCGCGACACTGTTACCCACACCTGTCAGTGACTACTGACACTGACTGTTACTGATTTCCGCAGGTATTATATTAGCTTTGGTTACTGATACCTGTGTAGATAAGTTGTATCTGTAGTGTAGTCTGCTTGTATTCAAGTTTTCACTTCTGTTGGCACTCACGGAGTGGCATTTTTTTTTACTATCCTTAGTAGTAGCCCAGGCCTACTTTTTTTCAACGTGCTCTTTTGAAAGGAGTGGTTTATTTAATGTAATTCGGTATTTTGACATAATCTAGGCCTTTTTTAAAATTAGTTTTGTGCAGATCGCAAAGATCGCGCGGATTTTAGAAAAACAGTTGACTTATCCGTTTCTTCTGGGCTAATGACGTCTTTCTCGTTTTACCACGTTCTGGTAGGTTATCAACAGTTTTTGTATCTAAATATAGGTTCAACTGCTTGGTCACGAACGCCTTAGAGTTATTCATGTACTTAGCAGCATGAACGCGCGACATTTTTGGTCCTTTGGGATGCGTACAAAGAAATACGGAACCATACGTGGTACTTATCTCGTAAAACGTCGGCTCTGTGCGAGGCGAAATCGAAAATGATTTTTGTTTGATGATACATCGTGTACAAAATGTTGAGCTACCAGCTTGTATTTTTTGTTTTGCGCAAAAGTAACGTTGTTTTTATCCCAGTCACGTTCTTATTAAACACACTGTACATACATACAACGCCGATTTGCCCAAGTTGATTTGGAGATCTCGCTTCGCTCGATCACACAAAAATGATTAATGCCAAAGTTTAGATGTTTGTTTGTTACTCAATCACGTCGTAACGGCGGAACCGATTTTTATTAAATTTAATATGTACATAGATTATAACCTGGTTTACCACATATAAATCAGTTCCCATGTGATAAAAATCGGGTGTCAAGTCAAGTTGCAACAGCGAGCTTTGCTTTATTTCTAGGTGTGTAATATGTAGGTAACACATTTAGTAGTGTAACGCTTACGAAGTCGCGGGCAACAGCTAGTCAAAAATAATTATAAATGGCTGATATGATGATGATTACGTGTCATTCAACGTCTTCACAAACACTGTTCACTTTTGGCAGCCTCTCTTACGTAATGTTCAGCATCTTGCCATAACACCTGATACAAAATGCAAGTTTACGTATGCCGTCTGTCCTAAGCAACGTCTGATAGAATATGCATGAGGTTGTTCCGTGTAATGAACATGTGAATATGATTTTCGGTTGCTTGCTCGTACAGGGATGTTGTAGTTAGCAACATGATAGGTGCTTATATTTGGTAGATTGGTTATACAAATTTAAGTATAAAGAGGTCCATAAACTTATAGTAAAGGTTGTCTAAAGTCATGTCCACCAACCTCAATGAAGTAACCTATATAAATGAGTTTGCCTGTATCTTTCTGATGAAATTATTATAAAATATCCCTGTCCAGCCATAGGTATAGCCATAAATAAATATTGCTGGACATTTCACACAGCGCTATATAGCCCCAAACTAAGCAGAGCTTGTATTATGTGAACCAGATAACTGATATAATACTTATTATTATTTTTTCCCTTCCTTCCTTCCACTCCACTCTATCATGTACGTGTATGGTCCTGTCGTCCATATACGAATCGAGTTCATCTTTCCATCGGCATCACGGTCTGCCACGTGGTCGTTTTCTGTCTTTTGGGATCCACTCTGTGGTGGATTTTGCACATAACTCCTCCGACATGCGGCAGAGATGGCCCAACCTCCGCGATTTGTGTTTGGGAGCGCAGTTCACTGTTTATAATGCGGTCTGTTAATTTGACTCTTATGATATTGCGCTGCATGGCTTGCTGACAAACCCGAGTTTGGACATTTGATGATCCGTCAAAGGCCAGGTTTGAGTGACGTAGGTAGATGGGGAAAATGCACGCGTCCATGAGTTTACGTTTGAGTGTGAGTGGAAGGTTACCCTTCATCATGTTTTTCATGTCCCAATAGCCCTTGCAGGCGTTTTCTGTGCGTCTTGTAACGTCAGCGTCTTGCCTGCTTTGGAAGGATACTATTTCACCTAGGTATAAATACTCACTGACGTATGCAATCTCCCCTCTCCCCATAATACCTACTTATATACTTTTTTAATTGTACTTTTCTTTTTTTTATTTTTATTATATTTTAGTGCAGTATCTTAACTCTTAAAACGAGAAAATAATATATTTTTGGTCAATTAAGGGCACGTGTGGCTGAATAAAGATGAGTATTTAATAATTAGTCTTGCACTAATCTACATATTATTAAATTGAGTAGCACTTTATGAACGAGAGAGACCCGTAAAGTATTCATTTAGATTTTTTCTTATGTATTTTTTTTACTTAATTCTGATTCTAATAGACCTTTAAATGGCTTGTTTTTTTTTACTTTTAACTGTTACTATTGTGCTTATATTTGCCGATGTTTTTCCTAAAATAAATAACAAAGCTTCTATCAATTGTTGAAACATCGCATGGTGTGTCGTGAACATTGCCACTTCTCTGGGAGATACGTTTTTTTTTTTAATTATAGGCTAGCGTTTGACCACGTGATCTCGCCTGATGGTAAGCGATGATGCAGTTCACGATGGTATACGCTTGCCTAGAAGAAACTCACGACTTGAAGACCCCTAGATTGTAGTCATCAGGAAACACAGACTCTGGCAAGGCGTTCCACTCCTTGGCGGTGCGCACAATAAAGATGGAAGAGTACCGCTTTGAGCGTATGGGAGGTATGTCTACTATGTAGCGGTGGCGCACCGCAGAGCGTCTGGTTATCCGATGATAGAATGGGGATGGTGGGATCAGCTTGAAAAGCTCCGCAACACACTCTCCGAAATGTATCCGATAAAAAACCGAGAGGCTTGTAACCTTTCGACGATGCTCGAGGCGGTGGAGCCTTGCTTCATTAACTCGTCATTGTAAATGAGCTCCTTGGCTCTTCTCTCAATTGAATCTAGAGCCTCTAGCTAGTATTTCGCTGATCCGTCCTAGAGGTGAGAACAGTACTTCAGACATGATCGGACTTGTGTTTGAAATAAGTTGAGCAACTGTCCCGGCGTGAAGTATTGCTTCACCTTTGCAAGTATACCAAGCTTTTTAGCGGCTAGCTGGGCTTTTGAATCAATGTAGGAGCCGAAATTGAGAGTCGGCGATAATGAGATACCAAGAAACTCGAGGTGGTCAGAAATTGGCATGAGTACATTACGGAAATAGGAGCCAGATGAAATGGGCTCCGTTTCGCGGATAATAGACTTACCTAGCATTAAATTTAACCAAATTGGCATCGCCCCAGTCGGAGATCGCCTTCAAGGATAAGTTTAAGCGTTCAACCATGGCCTCCCTGAGTGACTAAATCTGCGCATCACTGGCTCAAGTAGTTCCCCATTCTTTTCCCAATGTCTGTGACGATGGACGTTCTGCGGATATCTTGATTCTGATTACAATACGTAGAGACAGCCTCGAGCTCTCCATCACTCTCTGTGTAACTTCCAATTTGTACTTAGATGTTATCATCAGTTATCGTCCATGTTTTGCACTCGTATGTTATCCACCAAGACTTAATCAAACACAAAAATATCTGCACAATCTCAATCCGATAATCACATTAACCTCCATCTAAAATAGGTCATGTCTCAGTCAATTCCCTTTGTTATTTGTTTCCACTCGACGAGTCAATTTGGTAGTTCAAACATGGCTTATTTCCCCATGGATAAAGGTAGCGACGGTTGAAAAATTTCTTCCAAGAAAATTCACTTTATATTGCGGCTACACACTGAATTTTGTAAAAAATTATGAACATCCATACCAAACTCTTTGTTATGTGTTTACGGCTAGACCGATGTCGATGAAATTTAGTATATAGATAGCTCAATTATATCTTGAATAAAGACATATGCTACTTTTTATTGCGTCCGAAGCCGCGGACGGAAGCCAGTACTTAATAATTTATTAACAGAAGTAACATTTACATATCTCTTTTAATAATACAAAAGAAACAGTAAAATCATCTAAAAACCGTTGCAAACTATCTATAGATAGCTCAACTGCTTCAGATCACTACCAGGCGGTAGCATCTCCAAGACACTGACTGCATTGCCCCTCTGATGAACAATGCTTATGCTTTGACTCAGATAAACGCCAGCTCTCGGATTACACCATACGCTTCGACCTGAAACAAATTGACAACGCGAAAGGTCTAACGCGATCTAAAGACATTTAAAAACATGGTCAGACAACACATCTGTCATACATCGCTCACTATGCCATTTATTAATTTATACATTTTATAATTTAACTAAGTAGGTAAATACCTATATATTTTATGTAGTAGGTACTCTTATAAATATTAATTTTTATGCATTTTATTTTATATTATCTTTGATAACGCCGCCGTCCTTAATTTTTCACATAGATCCTGTCCACCCAAAGGTTGTCTGGAAGAGATCACTTTTAGCGATAAGACCGCCCATTGTACCTATGCTTTAAAAGTGTATTTTATTTATATGTTTATATTTAATGGTGTGCAATAAATAAATTATCTAATCTAATATAATCTAAAGACATTGTTCTTGTTAAGTATGTTCATCAGTTTTTAATCCTTATTATTGTTGTGCCCAACAGGGTCCACAATGATTACACATGTATTACCTAATTTCCTCCTATTAGTACATTGTACATCTATAGCACGACAAGAATGGAAGCCTACACGTCCACCATTATATCTAATTGTCTGCGTGTATATATAAATAAATAGTTGTAGCCAGCGGCTTCGCCCGCGTTTTTCTGGGGTGTAAAATACATATATAAAATTTGACATGCCATTTTCATCTTTTTCACATTCATCCCATCGGAACTGATCTGTAGGATAAATGATAGCCTATGTGGTGATCCAGGTTATAATCGACGTATATATAAAATTTCATCGAAATCTGTTTAGCCGTTACGGCGTGATTAAGTAACAAACAAACATCCAAACTTTCGCATTTATAATTAGTATATTATTAACCAATTAGTGTGTTATATAGTAATAGGTACATTAATATTATAAAGAGGAAAGATTTGTATTTGCACGGGCCGTGGGGCGCCGGCAATAGAATGTTGCCCCTCCGCTCTTGCCCGTGGATGCAGTAGGAGTCTGCTAAGGGATACCTCCGAAAGATGGGCAGCAGCGTCTTTTCGTGTTTTCAATACCTATACTGCGCTCGCCAACCCGCCTGCCAAGCGTGGCGGGTATGGCAACAACCCCCTAATGATAAATTTACAACATAAAACCAGGCCCCGAGTCCCCGGCGGCCCCGCTAATCCTGGCTATGGTAGAAGTCACGGTAACGGCGGGGCCAGGGGTGCTAAGAATCCCCGGGAGACGATCGGCTACCAAACCCTACGACGACCACTGGCCCTGGTAACACACAACATCCGCACTTTGAGGACAGACGAAAAGATTGTTGAGCTGGAAGAAGAAATTAGTAGATTACACTGGGACATTTTGGGGTTATCAGAAGTCCGTAGAGAGGGTGAGGACACGATATCCCTTAAGTCTGGTAACCTACTATACTACCGAGAGGGCGACCAACAGTCCCAAGGTGGTGTTGGGTTTCTCGTTCACAAGTCACTCATCAACAACATTATCACCATCGACAGTGTGTCGAGCAGGGTCGCGTACCTGACACTCAGAATATCTAAGCGATATTCGCTGAAGGTCGTTCAGGTATATGCGCCGACCTCTTCACACCCAGATGAAGAAGTAGAGTCTATGTATGAGGACATCAGTAGAGCCATACATATGAACAAAACTCACTTTATTGTTGTTATAGGGGACTTCAATGCAAAGCTAGGCATGAGAAGCGATGATGAGTTGAGAGTGGGGCAATTTGGATATGGGCAACGGAACCCCAGGGGACAGAGGCTGGCCGATTTTCTGGAGAAAGAAGGACTCTTTATGATGAATTCTTTTTTCCAGAAGCCGCCTCACAGGAAATGGACCTGGATGAGTCCCAACGGTTCCACGAGAAATGAGATTGATTTCATCTTGACCAACAAGAAACGGATATTCAATGATGTCTCTGTGATTCACAGGGTGAAAACTGGCAGTGATCACCGAATTGTAAGAGCCACATTGAATATGAACGTTAAACTTGAAAGGTCCCGTTTGATGAAATCTACGCTCCGACCCACTCGCGCTTATATCCAAAACCTCGAGAGCTTTCAACTCGAACTTGCAAATCGCTTTGACTGTCTAGAAGTAGATGCATCAGTGGACGAGTTCAATAACAGGTTCGTAGAAACCGTCCATACGGTGGGGTCCGTTCTTTAAGACCCCCCGTACCAATAGACCTCAGAAACTCTCTGATGACACCCTTAACCTCATGGCTGAACGACGTTCTTTGCGACTGCAGTCTCCCGATGATGCTCAGTCACATAGGCAGCTCAATAGAAAGATTTGGAAATCCTTGCGGCACGATATTCGTACCTTTAATACATCTCGTATTAAAGATACGATAGAGCGGAATAAAGGCTCCAAAGTGTTCGCGAGAGATAATTCTATTGGGCAGAGCCGCATGACAAAGCTGAAGAGGGAAGATGGCAGCATAACGTCAAGTAAAGCGGAAGTGTTAAGGGAAGTCGAAAGGTTCTATGGACGGCTCTACGATTCGGTCACTAAACCTGTTTGCAGTGCGGCCAACGACCCAAGAGCCAAACTGACCCGACATTATACCGAAGATATTCCGGACATCAGCCTGTATGAGATCAGGATGGCCTTGAAGCAGCTTAAGAACGACAAGGCGCCGGGCGAGGACGGAATCACTTCAGAGCTTCTGAAAGCGGGTGGATCACCGGTACTTAAAGTCCTTCAGAAGCTCTTTAATTCCGCCTTGCTTGAAGGTACATGGATGAAGGTCCAAAATCATGGAACGGGGGCGTGGTGGTTCTGTTCTTCAAGAAAGGTGACAACACCTTGCTTAAGAATAACAGACCCATCTCGCTTTTGAGCCATGTTTATAAGCTGTTTTCGAGGGTCATCGCGAACCGCAGGTTTGATGACTTCCAGCCTCCCGAACAAGCCGGGTTCCGTAAAGGCTACAGTACCATAGACCACATACATACGCTGCGGCGAGTCATACAAAAGACCGAAGAGTATAACTTGCCGCTATGTCTCGCGTTTGTGGACTATGAGAAAGCCTTCGATTCGATCGAAACATGGGCAGTGCTTGAGTCTCTCCAACGATGCCGTATTGACTATCGGTACATCGAAGTGTTGAAGTGTTTGTATAAAAACGCCACTATGTCAGTCCGAGTACATGAACAGAGCTCGAAGGCGACTCCCTTAAAAAGAGGCGTAAGACAGGGAGATGTCATTTCTCCGAAACTGTTTACGACCGCATTGGAAGATGCCTTCAAGCTTCTGGAATGGAAAGGACTGGGCATCAATATTAACGGCGAATACATCACTCACCTTCGGTTAGCCGACGATATTGTGGTCATGGCAAAGTCAATGGAAGAGCTCAGCACGATGCTCGAAGGCCTCAATCGAGTCTCCCAACGGGTAGGACTTAAAATGAACATGGAGAAGACGAAAATCATGTCGAATGTCCATGTCGTCCCTGCCCCAGTTATGGTTGAGAACTCGGCTCTTGAAGTTGTCGACGCGTATGTATACCTAGGACAAACAGTCCAATTAGGTAGGTCCAACTTCGAGAAACAGATCAATCGTCAAATCCAACTCAGATGGGCAGCGTTTGGGAAACTTCGCAACGTCTTTTCGTCCAACATACCTCAGTGCCTTAAGACGAAAGTCTTCAATCAGTGTGTGTTACCAGTGATGACATATGGAACCGAGACTTGGTCCTTCACTATTGGCCTTATGAATAAGCTCAGATTCGCTCAACGAGCTATGGAGAGGGCTATGCTCGGGGTTTCTCTACGGGATCGAATCAGAAGTGAGGAGATACGTAGGAGAACTCAAGTCACCGACATATCCCGACGGATTAGCACGTTGAAGTGGCAATGGGCAGGCCATATAGCGCGCAGAACAGATGGCCGATGGGGCTGAAAGGTTCTCGAGTGGAGGCCACGGACCGGCAAGCGCAGCGTAGGACGTCCACCCACAAGATGGGCAGACGACTTGGTAAGAACCGCAGGTCGGCGTTGGATGCAGGCCGCTTCCAACCGCAGTTCCTGGAGATCAATGAGGGAGGCCTTTGTCCAGCAGTGGACGTCCTACGGCTGATATGATGATGATGATGATTTGTATTTATGTATGCTCGCTGTAAACTCACTGTTGCCCCTTGTAGACTCCATAAAGTTAGTAAATCGTTTAAAGGGCGCAAGGTGTTCGCTTTTATAACAAACTCCCTAGTGATGTACAAAAATTAACAAATTTAAAAACGTAATTAACAAAAATAAGTACTAGGCTAAAATAATAAGGCTATACAATGGGCGGCCTTATCGCTGAAAGCGATCTCTTCCAGGCAACCTTTGGATGGAGCGAAATTTACAAAGATACGGAGTGCGGTGTACTTTAGAGGATACATTTACACATACCTAGTCGGGTCATAAATTCTGTCACATGTTTAATATAAAATAATTGAAACAAGTTTATTCATTATGTAACCATTTATATACCAAAATGAACTTAACAAAACATAGATTCTTATGACACTAAAGTTTATTCAAAATGACCTACGTGATTTTGAATACAGGCCTTCAATCTGCAAGGCCAGTCGTCTATCGCAGCACGAACGAGGTCCATGTCAATATCGGCGGCTGCCTTAATCAAGGATGTCTTGAGTGACTCCAAATTGGGATGAGGCTTTGAGCACGCCTTTTCCTCCAAGTGTTGCCATATCTTGTAATCTAACGGATTCAAATCTGGACTAGAGGAGGGCCAGTCTTCGTGCTGGATGAAGTCAATTTCACGCGCCGCCAGCCAGTTTTGTGTGCTCTTCGCTCTATGAGCTGGCGCCGAATCTTGTTGGAATACCCAGTGCCTGTTATTGAACATGGTATGAGAAAGAGATTCCACAAGGTTCGTCAGGACTGTATTTAGATACGCAACTGCATTCGTTTTTACACCTTTCTCACAAAAATGTACCTTTGTTAAGCCCCAATAAGAAACTCCCAAACATACCATGAGCGAGGATGGAAGATGACCTCGTTGGACACGCGGAATACGGTTGCTCGCTTCTTCACTACTGTGTGCGTACACCTTATTATTTTGTTTGTTGTAGCTCTCTTCTACGGTAAAAATTTTTTCATCCGAAAAAAGAATTTCCCGATATTTTTTTCCCGCGTACCGCTTCAACAAAGCGCGGCATCTCTTCAGTCTCAGGTCCATTAGACGAGCATTCAAACGATGTCCTGTTTTTCTTCGATATGCCCGAGGCCCTAAGTCTTCATTTAACACCCTTTTCACCATGGTTTTGCTTAACCCCATCTGAAGGGCCGACAGTTTCTGCTTACGTTTGGGATTTCTTTGAATTCGCGCCTTCACAGCTTTTATCATTGCTGGAGTCCTAACAGACCGAGGGCGACCACTTCTTGACCTGTCATCTACACTAGAGTCTTCATTGTATCGTTTGATGGTGTGATAAACAAATCTTTTGGTCATATTCAAATTTTTCAGTATGTCAAAAATTTGAATTAGCGCGTAACCGCAACGATGCAACGCAATAACTGCAACACGGTCTTCTTTAAGCGTCCACTCCATATTTAAAAATGAGTAAAATTCTAAAAAGTATTCATTTTTATTTTCATGAACAATTCGAAATTCGAATTCTATAAACTTTTTTGTGGCCAGCATTCTAAAAGAAAAGTTTTTACTGTGTGACAATACTTATGACCTGACTGGGTATATTCTAAGGTATAATAAAAAATGATGTAGTTTTTAATCCTAATACTTAATATACTTATAAAATAGACTAATATATAGGTATATACATATAGCAAACTATACTAACAAATAAAATAAGTACATAAATAGTAAATAAATAATGCTAGGAAGATGACATCGTCAGGTAATGTAGTTTAGGTAGTAGAGTTTATCTGTGTATAGGTACAATCATTATAGAATAGAATAGAATATACTCTTTATTGCACACCAACAAAATTAAAAATACAGAGAAATACACAAAAATGAAGGTAAGTACAGGCGGTCTTATCGCTAAAAGCGATCTCTTCCAGACAACCTTTGGATGGACAGGACAAAACAAAATCAAAAAGATGGCGGTGTATCTATGTTCATAAACCTACAAAAACTACTTATACCTACTTACTAATAAACTAAAACTATATACAAATATTATATAATAGGTTAGGGAACAGTCTTTTCGCATTAAAGTATGTATGAACTTGTAATAAAATCTCTTCGGCTATACTTTTTGTATCTGGCTGGTTTTGGTATCATTCAAAGTTTAAATTTTAAAGCAGATAATTCCAAATTCAAATTAGGAAAATGTGTAATTTTTATTTGTTTTCGCACTGTAAAGATGAGTGAATCTAATGAAGAAATTCGATACCTTTTAAAATTTTACTACAAAAAAGGTAAAAAAGCAACGCAAGCCGCGAAAAAAATTTGCGATGTTTATGGACCTAGTCTAGTGTCTGTGAGAATAGGAATTTGGTTTAAGCGTTTTCAATCCGGAAATTTTGATGTCGAAGATGCACATCGCTCTGGTCGCCCTATTACGGATAAAGTTGATGGCATTTTTTAAAAAGTGGAGCAAGATCGGCATATCAGTAGTTACGACATAGCTGAAGAACTGGGAATTGACCACAAAACAGTTTGGGCGCATTTGAAAAAAACTAGGTACACAAATAAGCTCGATATTTGGGTACCCCACGAGCTCACTGAAAGAAACCTAATGAACCGTGTACTCATTTGTGATTCTTTATTACGACGTAATAAAACTGAACCATTTTTGAAGAAGCTGATAACTGGTGATGAAAAGTGGATCACGTATGACAATAACGTGCGAAAAAGGTCGTTGTCAAAGGCCGGTCAGGCTTCACAGACTGTGGCGAAACCCGGGTTAACTCGCAACAAGGTGATGCTGTGTGTGTGGTGGGACTGGAAGGGCATTATTCATTATGAGCTGTTACCACCAGGCAGGACCATCGATTCTGAACTCTATTGCGAACAACTGATGAGATTAAAGCAAGAAGTTGAGAGAAACCGGCCGGAATTAATCAACAGAAGGGGTGTGGTTTTTCATCATAACGCTAGACCTCACACATCTTTAGCTATTCAGCAAAAATTAAAAGAGTTTGGCTGGGAAGTGTTAATGCATCCGCCGTATAGTCCTGGTTTTGCATCTTCAGATTTCCATCTGTGTCGGTCTCTTCGGAATTCTTTAGGCAGTGTCAGATTAACATCACGAGAGGACTGCCAAAACTACTTGTCGCGGTATTTTGTTCAGAAGCCCCAAAATTTCTATAGCAATGAAATCATATCCCTACCTACAAGATGGCAAAAAGTTGTCGAACAAAATGGTATTTACATACTTTAGTTAAATGTAAATAAACTACATTAAAAATGTTTTGAATTTTCTTAAAAAATGCGAAGAAACCTTTTCCCCAACCTAATATATATGTAGTTTATATATATATTTATATTTATATAAACTACAACAAAGGAGATAAACATAACGATAAACTAGCAGTGCGTAAACAGAGAAAGGAAATGGTTGTATACCTTAGCTTTAAAGATAGGAAGAGATTTTGTTGATCTGATAGAGAAAGGTAAAGCGTTCCACAGCAGCACAGCTTGAACTGTAAAGGAGTCGCCATAAAATTGAGAACTGTGGACAGGGGTTTGGAGACTTGATCATGCGTCTGGTGCAAGAATACAAAACGCTCTTTTAGATAGGATGGTGAAGAAGGATTGAAAATAATGTTATAAAGAAGGGACAGAATATGTGCATTCCGGCGAAGACGGATAAGGAGCCACTTGAGTTTTGCGCGAAATTCTGAAACATGGTCATACTTGCGTAAGCCAAATATGAACCGAATACAAAAATTTTGAAGGCGTTCAAGTTTGCTCAGTTGGACTTCGGAAAGGTCGAGATAGCTGGCGTCGGCATAATCTAAGATAGAGAGTAGAAGGGATTGTGCAAGCGTAATTTTGGTGGCGGTTGGTAAAAAGTTGCGAAGTCTTCGCAACGAGGCTGAGGACGCAAACATTTTTCGGCTGATCTCGGCAATACACGGCACCCACGATAGCTTGGTGTCCATAATAATGTCTAAGTTTTTCACCGTCTGACTAATACCTATCCCCATTAAAAACTACAGGTGGAAGTTGCTCAAACTTAGCCGGGGAATCATTTTGTGGCTACCAATTATGATCTCTGGTTTCATTCAATTACAACATAATTGAAACAAAATCTACGTAGGTAAGTTAACTATTTAGTTATAACTTAAGGTTTAGTGTACAGCTGTGTAAAATTGTTGCTGATTTAACATACCATATTATATATAGGCTGTTTGTTAATAAACGCACAAAAATGATAGGGGTTATTTTGATAAGCATAATAAATACATTTGTGAAATATTTACCATAGAAATGTGAAATTTATTTTGGCATGTAAAAACAAACACTTTATTAAACTTATGTTGTGCTATTGCATAATGCTTGCCATCTAACCACAGATACGATTATTGGTGACGTCTGAGATATCTCTTTTGTCCCTCTCTAACCAAAACCCGCAGCCATTTTCGAAAGCGATATCAAATCAGCCTTTATTTTTCGATGGCAATTGCAAGAGTAGGCGGTAAGTTTTATATTGAGTTAATCACATAAACTTAGTCGATTTTCTTTCAAATTTGATAACTAGTAGTTTTTTTTTATGATTTGAGAAACCGTCACTTGAATATTGTCCGTATATTACTAAACACTATATATGTTCGGTAACACCGTTAAAACGGTACGTTATAAATCTTGTATATATAATAATGATTAAAATAAATCGCTAAAGTTTTCTAGAACACAATAACATTAATAGTTGTGTCTTCTCATGTGTAACATTGTATATCTGTGTCATTATAAATATTTTCTGTTTCTATTTTCTCTTACAGAGTATTCCTAAAATTTTATTTTTAATGCGAAAAATTTCTGCTAAGTTGTTTTTGATCCATAAAACTGTAAATACCGATATGCCACAAATTTGTTATCTATGTAACAGTAAATTTCAAGGTCGTACCCCAAACTTTAGGGTTGAACAACTCATCAAATTTTAACCTCCATCTCGATAATGGGTATTTGCCCCGAGATCAAAGGACAAACGGGTGAAATTCTTCGGATATTTACCTAAGCATTCCCCTACTGGGCGTTTTATAATTTTCACATTGCTCGTCTGAATTTCGGTAATGGAAGGAGGTAAACATGTTTTTGGTGGAAATGTTCCTTTGAAACTTTTTTTGTTCTTTTGAAGGCGAAAAATATACTTTATTCTGTAAGTCTTAAGACCTAATTCTAAAACCATACTCAAGCTAGAATCAAAACAATTTTTGACGTGATAAACGTTTTATAAATCGATGAACGCCAGCTGCACGCACAAAAAAGCATGACTCATTGTCACGTTACGCCTGATCTGAGCGCGACGAGAGCGCGGAACAAGCGACAGAGAGGCACGATCGGCCTAAGCGTTCGGCTTGTGACGCATCTATCTCTCTCGTTATCACGTAAAATTATCGTCTGTAAACCGACTTTAAAGACAACCAATTTATTTGACAGGTTTCAATGGAGAATCTGTCTAAATTCTGTGCTGTCAAGGTTTAGTTTTGAGTTGTTTTTAGTAATGGTGGCGATTCTGTTGTTTACACTGACTAACTAAAATTGTGTAAAATACGAACGGTCTTATTTTGTTTACACTAAAGATCAAAATGAAATGACATTTAAAGTGACATTTCTAAAATTAAGTATTTGTTACTAAGATGGCGTGTTTTTGGGCTAGTTTTAGTCAGCAGGCAAATTGGTGTTGATTAAAACTAGCCCGCAAACGCAAAAATTACTTAATTTTAGATATGTCACTTTAAATGTCATTCTAATTTGATCTTTAAAGTAAACAAAATAAGACCGTTCGTATTTATACAATTTTAGTTAGTCAGCGTAAACAACAGAATCGCCACCAATATGGACCTTAAATCATCTATTTAGAGATTAAAGCTGTTTGAATTGATTGAATTGTGTTTACAGAAACGCGCGACAGATAATTGCATGATTTGCAAAAAAATTGTTGAGTTTGGGGGTTTTAGATGATGATAATTACGCGACCCCTTAAATATTGATTTACTCAATCTTGATGAGGAGGTAGAAAACTTAAATAAATAATGCTGGACGTTTTATACAGCGCTTTCCAGCCCCAAACTAAGCAATACTTGTACTATGGGAACTAGATAACTGTTAAAAAACTTACCTATATATATTTTGTTAATACATACTTTTAATCCAGACCCAGAAAAAATACCATTTTATACAGTTACATACAATACAGTTAGCATTTTTTTCTAAAAAGGTAATCGCACCCGAACGTGACCCGTAAAGAGGACTCACTGGAACGTCTAGTAGTGCAAGGCAAGAGACCGCGTGGTCGCTCTCCAACGAGATGATCAGACCTCATCAAGTCCATCACACTCTACCATGACTGAATGTTCTCGCAATACCTTCAATAGAGCTGAATGGAGACGCATCGCTAGAGCCGCTACTCAAGAGCCAGGACCTGACCACGACCACTCTGCCAAGAGAGAGACAGAGAGAGAGTTAATTATTTATTGTTACACCAAATTAAAATATTTTAACCTATACAATTTAAAGACTAATACATGGTGGTACAATGGGCGGCCTTATCGCTCAAAGCGATCTCTTCCAGACAACCTTTGGATGAACTGGATTGAAAAGACGTGTGAGGAGGCAGTGTTACAATAAATACCTACATAATTGGAATAAAAACCTAAACCTAAAATATATGTACCTACATATACTTACTCATATAAATATAAAATAAATACATATACTTTTACAATAAATATTGAAAGCAGCAATAAAACACAATGTTTACTCTAAAAAAGCCGCTAAGTATAGTTTGTAGACTTCGTTTTTAAAAATAGGTAAAGATTTAGCATGTCTGATAGGAACGGGTAAGTCATTCCATAATCTGACGACCTCCGTGGCGTGGGCGAATAGCCGGCTGAGACGCAGGAACTAGCGGGTTCGATTCCCGCCGCGGAACAAATGTTTGCACGATCTACAGATATTTGTTCCGGGTCTGATTTTTAAATGTATATAAGTATTCTATCAGTTATCTGGTTCCCATACTACAAGCTCTGCTTAGTTTGGAGCTAGATAGCGTTGTGTGAAATGTCCAGCAATATTTATTTTATTTATTTATTTATAATCGGACAGCTAGTACCGTAAACGAGAGTGCCCGAATAAGAAGAATCGAACTTGCAACCTCCTGGGTTTCACTTGGTTGTTCGCCCGCTGCGCCAGGCAGATATAAATTAATTGATTTTAACACAGATACAACTGAAAAAACCTCCGTCATGAAACTAAAACAACATTTAGGTCAACTATCGATTAGTTTCATGTAAGCCTTCGCTATCCAAACCACATAAACACTCATCCTTTGAAAGTGGAGATCGATTCTCAAACTGTTTCAAACTTGTAGTTGGATAGAGTATACAAATAAAGTTTTTCATCATTCATCCTCTGAAAGTTGGTCATTGTTGGCTATATTGATTGATTGATTGAGCCCCGGCGTTTATATGATACCGTGTGACTGCGGTAAATGCTACATTGGCGAAACAAAGCGTAACGTATCTACTAGGTTGACTGAACACATACGTGCAATGAAGAATGTCGACTTAAACATTTCTGCAGTGGCGGAACATTCCCTAGATTCTGATTCGACACACTACATACGTTTCGACAAGGCCCGGGTTTTAGCGAAAGAGAAGTTCTTCGTCCCTCGCAAGATCCGAGAAGCGATAGAAATAAGTCGTGTACCGAACTTTAACAGAGAGAGAGGATGGGTTCTACCGCCAGCCTGGAGGCCATGTCTTCATGATGCAAGTGACAGAAGAGTGAGTGAACCTGGTAGAGACATAGTTAGTGTTGTGTGTTTGCCTGTAACAAGAACTACCGAAGAGAGCAGCAGTGATGATAATGATTGGGTCAACGAAAGCACAGTGCGTTGACCGACACAGCGGGTCAACGCACTGTGCTTTCGTTGACCCAATCCCCACCACCCCGCCCGTCCACTCGCGCGCAGAGGGCAGCGGTCGAAACACCGATAAGACGGTACGTGATAGATCCCGTATTTATAATAATGATTGTAATCAATCACGTAAGTTTTCTATGTAAAATAGATTGAGTAAAAAAAATAGACCTGATGAGGTATTAACAAAGTATTGCCTTGTAGGTCACGCACCTTAGAAACGTGCCCTAAGATGCACTGTCCTGCGTCCTTCAATAATTTTTCATTGAAATTGTATTTCATTTTAGCATATTACGACTTAGGCAAATTGGCGTTGTATGTATGTATGTTTGTTTGTCCGAAGATAACTTTCGAAGCGTTTATCCGATCATCGTGAAATTATGTAAGTAGGTTGTGATGGCACAATTTTGGTGTGACTAAATGAGCTAAAAATGTGGGGGATTTGTTGAGATATTGGGGTTCAAGAGGGGTAAAATAAACCAAAATGGGACTATCCGGTCAAGTGGTACGTCTAATAAAAAGTGTAATTAATTTAAACCTTGTAATTTTTAAAATATTATATATAATAAAAACTGAACTTTGACAAAATTCACCGGGTGCACCAGTGACCCCACAGTGCTGAAACTTCGCATGCGTGTAGCTTTAGTGTCACAAATATAAGGAAAAGTCTGAAATCCAGAATAACTTCAATTTCTACCCCAAAAAAAGTAACCAATTAACATGAACAATTAACATTACCTGTGAATTAAATGAAACTGTAGGTAAAGTTAGTTGGTTATCTATTTCGTGGCACTATTTTGATAGTCAGAGATTACATATAATATATTATTGGTTTTTATGGGAGACTTGCGAGATCTCAGTTCGGGGCGAACCACTAATTAAATAAAAATAACGATTTGTCATGGAGATTGTATTTCATTTTAGCTTATTATGAATGTAATGAGCCTTATTTTATTTTCAAATTTACTTACGGCACCAAGGCCGTAAATCGCATTTACGAAGCCGTTATCAAGGTAACAATGACTCTACTGTTAGAGCATGAGTGATGAAAAATCATTTACGATAGCTATTCTTCATTGTAAACAAATAAACTGCAGACAAAAACAGCTTACAAAATGGACATGTACTTGTGCTGCTGTGTTCTGGTTAGATGGTAATGGTATGTTCCTGTAATTACTGGCACATAGGCATAACAGCTAAGTCATATAGTATGGCAACGTATCCACATAGAGATCAAGACAACATAACCACTTAATATCTGGTGGACTGCATGCTCGTTTGCCATATAAGTTGTAAAAAAAATTTACAAAGGCGAGCTTAACCCTATAAGAGTTTTCTTCCAGCAAATCTTTGAAGATATATACATTCTAGTGTTAAATCTATGCAGTAAAGTTGATAAACTCAGAAAACTAATATCAAAACATTTGTTCACGTTTACCTTCGTAAAACGGTTTGAAACTGTCACCCACTTCGGTTGGTTGTAAACTTTGAACTAAACGGACACTTAAAAGTGTCGTTTTAAGTTCTTGAACAAAACAGGTGTTGTTCCGGAACTGCATTCCTTGCGAGTTCCTAAAGTGGGTATAACAGAACTAATTCGTGTGTTATAGATTCGTTTAGGATTTTCTTTTTTTTTCTTTTTATATTGCATTTGTAGACACACAAGCTGACGGGCCTGTGGTTACCGTCGCTTATAAACTCCTGCAGCCGTCGTTGTACTGCAGTCGCGTTGTCTAGCACTTAATACCCTATTTACACCTCTCTTGAAAGCGTTCATTCTCTCAATATCATCAGTTACAAGATGACCACGGCTCATAGATTTTCAGAGCGACCGATTGTACCCCATTGTTGCTGGGAGCAGTTAAGTCGTCCTTCCATCTAGTAGGGAGCCATTCTGCGCTGCGCTCTTCAACTCGACTACTTTGCTGCCACAACGGCCGTTAGTACTTCGAGATGTGTGCTCTGCCAACTGCTATTAAGATAAGATAAGATAACTCTTTATTGTACACTAAATTAAAATACAGAACTTATTTCTTACAAATAGATTCAGTACAAGCGGTGGCCTTATCGCTAAAAGCGACCTCTTCCAGACAACCTTTGTATGGGCAGGATTATAATGTATCACATGACGGCGGTGCATGTATATAAAATTAAAAACATACCATTTGCAACATACATATTAGCTTGCTATTCCTCTGGGATATGCCAGTGACTCTTTTTTTATAGTTTATTTTTTAATCGGAAAATATTATTCCAAATTAGAATCTGTAATATCCAGAGAAGTTTCAGTCTGCCTTTAAAGACAGGCAGAGTTACCCTCGAAATGCTAAAAACGACCATAAGGGCAGGTGACGTAAAGCTTTACGATCGTTATTATAAATACGGGATTTATCACGTACCGTCTTATCGGTGTATCGACCGACAATGTTTCGGTTCAATTCGTGAACCTTCATCAGGGTGAGTGCGATCCGCTCCGAATAACGTCTCGTCTCGCGCTGCGCGCCGCTGCCCTCTGCGCGCGAGTGGACGGGCGGGGTGGTGGGGATTGGGTCAACGAAGGCCCAGCGTGTTGATCGGCTGTGTCTAAATCCTTATCATCACTGCTGCTCCCTTAGGTAGTTCTTGGTACAGGCAAACACACAACACTATGTCTCTACCAGGTTCACTCATTCTTCTGTCACTTGCATCATGTCACAACATTGTCGGTCTAAACACCGATAAAACGGTACGTGATAAATCCCGTATTTATAATAATGATTGAAATCAATCACGAAAGTTTTCTAAGTAAAAACCTTTACAATGTTGCTTGTTATTTTAAAACGACTGACCCGATCTCTTTTATTATTTCGGACTTCCATCCTCCATCGACAAGGCTAGATAATGAATGTAATACCAAAAGGCTGGGTCCAGAAGATTGTACAGGTAACGAAACCTAAAAATTGTTTACGTTTCGCGCCATTTTGTGATTTATTTAATTGTTTTTTTTACGTCAAATTAATTGTGTGTTATTGCTTTCGTCTTACGTAATTTTACCGTCGTATTTACTTTTGATTTTTCACTCGTGACGTTAAGAGGATATTACATACTCTAACACGTTTATTCATTATCACATCCCAAAAAAATAAAGGCTCTAGTCAAAGATAATAATAATTCACATAATATTTTTTTTAAAACACAATGGCAGTTTCTATTGCTTCCTTACTGATAGTAATAGTAACGACAGTTGACCCCAACGAATTAGAATTATGAATTGAATATATTTTGGCATTTTGCTCTAATAATATTATAATATCGTCTTGATATTAAAGTCTATAATCGCATGTCATGTCATTTTCTTTTATCGTCCGAGCATGCATTACCAACAACAATACGGCAAGCCTCATATAGCTATATAGGGTATTTGATAATATACGCACAAAAATGAAAATGATTATTTTGATGACCATAATAAATAAATTTGTGAAATGTTCCACAGAAATGTGAAATTTATTTTGCCCTGTAAAACAAACACTCCATAAACTTATGTTGTGCTATTGCATAATGCTTGCCATCTAACTACAGATACTATATTGAGACGTCTCGAGATATCGCTTGTTGTCCCTTTCTAACCCAAAACCTACAGCCATTTTCGAAAGAGATATCAAATCGGCTTTTATTTTTTAATGTTGATTGCAAGACCAGGCAGTAAGTTTTATATCGAATTAATCACCTAAACTTAGTCGATTTTCTTTAAAATTTGTTCATCTAAGTAGTAGTTTTTTTCGAGAAGCATTTTTTATGTTTTGAGAAACTCTCACTTGAATATCGTCAGTATATTACCATCCATATTTAAATCTAGGGTAAAACGCTTAAATATCTATCATAATGTATCGTATATAACTAATGTATCACATCATACTAATATTATAAATGCGAAAATTTGGATGTTTGTTTGGATGTTTGTTTGTTTATTTGTTACTCAATCACGCCGTAACTACTGAACCGATGTCGATGAAATTTGGTATAAACGTAGATTATAATCTGGATCCCACAATGGCTACCATTTATCTCATAAATCAGTTCCCACGGGATAAAAATGGTTTGTCAAAGTTTACATATGTTTTTACACCCCATAACAACGAGGGCGAAGCCGCTGGCAACTAGTATTATAAGTCTGAAAGTATGGATGTTTGTTTGTTTGTTTGTTACTCAACCATGTCGTAACGGCTAAACCAATTTCGATGAAATTTGGTATATACGTAGATTATAACTTGGATTACCATATAGGCTACGTTTTATCTCCTAAATCAGTTTCCATGGGATAAAAAGGGGGTGTCAAATCAAGTTTCAACAGCGAGTTCTTAGTTACCTACACATTTAGTAGCGTAACGCGTACGAAGTCGCGGGCAACAGCTAGTTTTTTATACATGTATAAAAAATACATGGCTGTCTTTCCGGTAGCCCACGTGCCCTTCTATCGATGGTTTTCGTTAGGACTATTTGATAAAGATATAGATAAAAAACGTGTATTTTACGTACACTAGGCGTAGGCTAAAAGATACATAGCTTATGCTAGTGTTGTACCTTTTTAAATACATGGTAAATGAGCCTTTTTGTGTGGGGGGTTCAAGTAAATTGCAACATTCCCCGTCAAGTTAGATTTACACACCCGACTCTCATGTACATAACTTAATCACTTGAGAGATCCCAAGTAATCCCGATAAGTGGGGTTACATACAATGTATCTACTTATACCTAAGTAATGGCTAAGAAAGGGATACTATTTGTATGTTTGTCAGTAACTTTCTTACCCAGAAAAGAACAAAATAAAATTTTGGTATTTACGACCTCGACGACGAGTAAGTATGGTTGCAAAATAAGTTTTCGGAAAACGGTCTCCCTTTAATCCTATTCCCACCCTTTGTGACATACCACCGTCATTATTGAAAGTCTGAGCTTTTTGGTCGTCGAACTCACGTCCAACCTCAACTTCGGCTCGCACATCGAATCTAGGGCCAAAATTGCTGCTATGAAGCTGGGCGTCCTAGCTAAGGTTCAGCGGTACTTCTCACCGGGATAGCTGCTCAGTCTCTACAAAGCACACGTCCGCGCATTTATGGAGTACTGCTGCTGTCTCTGGGATGGCTCGGCCAAGTATCAGCTCAAAGCCCTTGATTCGATTGAGCGACGTGCTGCTAGACTCATTGGTGATGACTCCCTAGTGGAAGCCAATTTACGAAGTCTAGAGCACAGGGGCCGGGTAGCCAGACTTTCAGTTTTTTACAAGATTCATTTTGGTGAATGTGAGCAAGATCTTCATGACATTATTTCCCTTTTCACCACTGGACAAGCAGACGTACCGAGAAGTTCCACCCATACCTGATCGGCATACCACCTTACAGTACCAAACGATTTGCTTCAATTTTTCTTGATAGCACAAGTAAGGAGTGGAGCGTAAGTTTTTCCGAACCAGTATAATTTCGGAGTCTTCAAGTCCAGAGTGAAAAGGTTCTTTCTAGGCAAGCGTGTTCCATCTTTGATCACACCATCACTTACCAGGTGTGGTAGTGGTCAAGCGCGTGGCTATCATCAATAAAAAAACGGTTTTTTTTCAAATTCATTAGCAAAAAAAATGTTAATTTATCAGACAACCTATATCAAATAATATCAAGTCCTAAAATATAAATCAAACAGCCTGTATATAATATGTAAAGGAGCCTTAATCATTCATCATGTAAGTAGGTACCTGTTAAACTGACAAAGCGTTGGGGCCAGCCGTCTACAATCGTTTACCAATGGACATTATTAACGCAGAATCGACGCAATCTTTGAAGCGTTAATTAAAAAAATGGCTTATTATACAGTCGTATTATAGAATTGATGACTTTTTGAGTCATCAACCCTATAAAACGATACTATTTAATGTATTTAATATACTGGATTGGATATCTTTATTAAATTCTGTATTCCATTGTTAACAATGCAAATGACTTGTAACTTTTTTGTTATTAATAAATGAACTACGAGATGAACTACGAGCGGTATCTTCGCCAAGCCGCCGCCGATTTACGTCAAAAAAATATTTATTGGAAATGATTATTTAAATATACAAACTACCGGTAATAAACCCACCTCGAAGATAAATTAATATGTTTCTGGATGTGTGCTTAAAATTAATGCCGTAAGTAACAAAACAGGTTTGGCAATAGTACAAGCTTCCTTAGTTTGGGAGTAGACTGTACTATATATAGTACTACGCCCGCCCGACCTGCGCGTGTCTCTCTCCCGTCTCCCATTCTACAGTGCTCGAATGCTCGCGCACTTGTTCATTGTACTCGTGTGTCACTTCCGAGTAACCAACAAGAAGATCCCGGGTACCAAATTATGCAGGATAGCGAAATTTTAGACCTCATGACAAATAAGGCTGACGCCCCCGCGTCAACTTCGACTTTCGATCTCTGTGGTGCAGTGGGCGAATATCCGGCTGAGACGCAGGAGGTAGTGGTTCGATTCCCGCCGCGGAACAAATGTTTGCATGATCTACAGATATTTGTTCCGGGTCTGGATGTTTCTCTATTTTTTATATTATAAGTATGTATTTACAAAAAAAAAAATGTAAGTATTCTATCAGTTATCTGGTTCACATAGTACAAGCTCTGCTTAATTTGGGGCTAGATAGCGCTATGTGAAATGTCCAGCAATATTTATTTTTATTTATTTTATTTTATTTTATAACCACAAGTTCAGTTAATGAAGATAAAACATAATTGGTGCTTCTAAAGCGTTTACTTGGTTAGATATTGCCTTGCGTTAGTTTGAAACACAGACTGAAAGCGACCAGTATCAAATATGTCCTTATAAAAGTACGTGGCCTAGCCGCTCGTAAGTGGGTAGGCTTGCTTCGGCGGACGAAGATTGAAGGTTTTTTTGAGCGTTAAGTGTACCTAGTATATACATGTTTTACTACAAGATTGTCTGTACTTTTTTTAATCAATTTCTATTAGTCATTAAAGATTTATATGTAAATATGGTCATTATTATAAATACGGTATTTATCACGTACCGTCTTATCGGTGTTTCGACCGACAATGTTTCGGTTCAATTCGTGAACCTTCATCAGGGTGAGTGCGATCCGCTCCGAATAACGTCTCGCCTCGTTATTCGAAGCGGATCGCACTCACCCTGATGAAGGTTCACCGATAAGACGGTACGTGATAAATCCCGTATTTATAATAATGATTGAAATCAATCACGAAAGTTTTTTAAGTAAAATGTAAATATGGTTTTCATTTACCTGTACGTAAATATGGATGGCTGAATCAATATACATATAGGTAATTCGATTATCAGAAAATATCGCTTTTCCGAACACCCGAGTCCCCACCAATTAGTTCGGATAAACGATGCTCAACTTTCTATTTCTGTGGCAATTAAATCTATTATACTAAAGATCATTGTTTATGATGATGAGATATAAAAAGCCCCAGTATTTGCTTACCGCACTTATTATTAAATTCTTTAATAAGTCCTAATCCTATTGACAATATAATTACCTACTCAAACAGAACCGCAGGCAGTGACAGTACATATCTGACCCTCCCCAGATTAGCCCCGACCACGGTCCTTAAACTTTACTAATTAAGGCCTGAGTTTGCAAGTACTTCTAGATGTATGTACCTACTTTGGTATAGATTAATGGGTAAACAGTTAAACGACAGAATTTAAGGTTGTTTGTGTTCCTTTTTTAGGGTTCCGTACTAAAAGGGTAAAACGGGACCCTAATACTAAGACTCCACTGTCTGTCAGTCCGTCTGTCACCAGGCTGTATCTCATAAATTGTGATAGTCAGGCACTAAAAACAGAATAAATAATTATTTAAGGGGGCTCCTATAAAACAAACGTGATTTTTTTTTTCGTTTTCGCTCGATATTGACAACCGCAACATGTAGACGCTTGAAATATTCACAGAATATTGAGTTATAATATTCACTTTAAAAATAAATTATAAAATTAATAATGGTACTGACGGATTAGCACGTTGAAGTGGCAATGGGCAGGCCATATAGCGCGCAGAACAGATGGCCGATGGGGCCGAAAGGTTCTCGAGTGGAGGCCACGGACCGGCAAGCGCAGCGTAGGACGTCCACCCACAAGATGGGCAGACGACTTGGTAAGAACCGCAGGTCGGCGTTGGATGCAGACCGCTTCCAACCGCATTTCCTGGAGATCAATGAGGGAGGCCTTTGTCCAGCAGTGGACGTCCTACGGCTGATATGATAATGATGATGATGAATGGTACTGAACCTCTAATGCGCGAGTCCGATTCGCACTTGGCCGGTTTTTTAACTCATTTTATAATAATAATCTAATGTTTATCAGAGTTCTGATTTAACAAACATAAATTTCATAATTATGAGATAATACTGAACATAAATTTCATAATTATGAAATTTATGTTTGTTAAATCAGAACTCTGTTACATCTCAACCGATTTAAAAAATATTGTTTTATTTGAAGGGATGATAGATTCGTCCCAGAGTTCTGATTTAACAAACATAAATTTCATAATTATGAAATTTATGTTTGTTAAATCAGAACTCTGTTACATCTCAACCGATTTAAAAAATATTGTTTTATTTGAAGGGATGATAGATTCGTCCCATGGAAATTTCATCAAAATTTGTAGAGCAGTTTGGTTTTTACTGTTATCTGTATTCGGTTATATTTTTGTTAAAAAGTTACTTGTTTTTATTCTATTAGATCTATGATTCTAAAACTATTATATATACCAGTCTGTAAGGTATTTATAGTTAGGGACCCTTGTATTGATGAGGTTGATGATGATGAAACCGAATCAACGGAAGAGCGAGACCCTCTAACACAGGTATTTTAAACATGAAAGATTGATAGAAAGATACTTATATTGTTTTCGCATGTAAGCCATTGTCAGAACTAGACCAAATGGAAATGGGACCACACGGAAAGCACCAGTTTCCTAATAAAAATAAAAATAATCAACATTGGGTTACCCAGTCGAAAGTTCTGAGGTAACAAAAGTAAAAAAAACAGTCGAATTGAGAACCTCCTCCTTTTTTGAAGTCAGTGAAAAAATAAAACAATGTGTTAACCAAATCTATAACAGACCATTTTAATCAATACAACACCAAATTAGAACCACACACATTGAAAATGATTTGATTACACATAAAACTATAATTAAATGAAAACACAAATTAACTCATGTGGTCTTTATACGAAAACAACGTAATTTTACTGTCCTTAGTTGTTACACTGTCGAGCGACACGAACAAACTGCGTGCGTGCAACTTTTTTTTTCGAATGGACTTATCTCGTTGTTGGCCTCTGAGGTCGTTGCAGCTTAACTGGACTTTTGGCGAGCGCAGATGGCGCTCAGCCCTATAAGTTTTTAATGAGGCAACTAGCGCAAGGGCACCACTTAGGAACGAACCTCGGCTTATGCCGTTGCCAGGATGGGGATAGGAGAGAAACGCCCGGGTACGTGCTTGTACCTCGTGTAGGCGGCAACTGAAGGGACTCGTCGACCTCGCCGGCGAGGTCGGTGTATTTGTGAAGTGTTTGCTCTGTCTAATGTAGATGACTCAGAAATCACTTCCGCGTTAGCGGAAGTGATTGCGTCATCCGGATCTCCGAGAACGTGTCTCGGACGGCGGAGGCTTTGGTGCGAGCAACTGTTTCGAACGGTACTTATGTATAGGTTGGTTGCTTGACCAAAAGTCACTTGGTGGGGGAGTTGCTAACAATAGAATATTAAACTACACTATACTAATAGGGTAGGGGTTTCTCTGCGTTGGCGCCTCTTGCGGCGGCCCTATAGCCTATAGCGTCGAAATTTAATTCCTGCCTGAAATCAGGAGCGAGGAAAATATACTTAGGCTTCGCAGGCGCCAGGTACACAGGACTTAAAGTCCCCTGGTGACCCCAGTTGCGTCTTAAGCAGCTTGATAAGTTATAATTTTAGGTGTAAATTATAACTTCGGGATTACACATCATCATCATCATCATTCTCAGCCCATATCGACCTACTTTTGGGCATAGAATTCTCTTCGTTTCTGCCATTCTTTTCAATCCTGTGTCAGTCTGAACCACGTTGTCGTCGACCCATCTCGCTGGTGGACGTCCCCTTTTTCGATGCCCAGTTCTCGGCCTCCACTCTGTTACCGCCTTAGTCCACCTGTCGTCACTACGTCTTGTACTTTAGGAAAAAAATAGGAAAATAATAAAAAATAAATTAGAATTATACCTAGTCAGGTCATAAGTATTGTCACACAGTAAAAACTTTTCTTTTAGAATGCTGGCCACAAAAAAGTTTGTAGAATTCGAATTTCGAATTGTTCATGAAAATAAAAATGTATACTTTTTAGAATTTTACTCATTTTTAAATATAGAGTGGACGCTTAAAGAAGACCGTGTTGCAGTTATTGCGTTGCATCGTTGCGGTTACGCGCCAATTCAAATTTTTGACATACTGAAAAATTTGAATATAACCAAAAGATTCATTTATCACACCATCAAACGATACAATGAAGACTCTAGTGTAGATGACAGGTCAAGAAGTGGTCGCCCTCGGTCTGTTAGGACTTCAGCAGTGATAAAAGCTGTGAAAGCGCGAATTCAAGAAATCCCAAACGTGAGCAGAAACTGTTGGCCCTTCAGATGGGGTTAAGCAGAACCTCGGTGAATAGGGTGTTAAATGAAGACTTAAGGCTTCGGGCATATGGAAGAAAAACAGGACATCGTTTGAATGCTCGTCTAATGGACCTGAGACTGAAGAGATGCCGCGCTTTGTTGAAGCGGTACGCGAGAAAAAAATATCGGGAAATTCTTTTTTCGGATGAAAAAACTTTTACCGTAGAAGAGAGCTACAACAAACAAAATGATAAGGTGTACGCACACAGTAGTGAAGAAGCGAGCAACCGTATTCTGCGTGTCCAACGAGGCTATTTTCCATCCTCGGTCATGGTATGGTTGGGAGTTTCTTATTGGGGCTTAACAGAGGTACATTTTTGTGAGAAAGGTGTAAAAACGAATGCAGTTGTATATCAAGATACAGTCCTGACGAACCTTGTGGAACCTGTTTCTCATACCATGTTCAATAACAGGCACTGGGTATTCCAACAAGATTCGGCGCCAGCTCATAGAGCGAAGAGCACACAAGACTGGCTGGCGGCGCGTGAAATCGACTTCATCCGGCACAAAGACTGGCCCTCCTCCAGTCCAAATTTGAATCCGTTAGATTACAAGATATGGCACCACTTGGAGGAAAAGGCGTGCTCAAAGCCTCAGCCCAATTTGGAGTAACTCAAGACATCCTTGATTAAGGCAGCCGCCGATATTGACATGGACCACGTTCGTGCTGCGATAGACGACTGGCCGCACAGATTGAAGGCCTGTATTCAAAATCACGGAGGTCATTTTGAATAAACTTTAGTGTCATAAGAATATATGTTTTGTTAAGTTCATTTTGGTATATAAATGCTTACATAATAAATAAACTTGTTTCAATTATTTTATATTAAACATGTGACAGAATTTATGACCTGACTAGGTATATAAAAAGGTGAGAGGACGCGATAAATACCCGTTTATCATGTCACAACCATCCAAAAATATATTGGCGTGTTCCTTGACGGGTGAAATACAATGATTACCAATCATAAATTAACGACCAGCGATACACTTTTATAACCTCTACTTGTATTTAACTACGTGTGTTAACCTCGGTAAATATCTACTTACAGTACCTACTTATTGGAATCAAATAAACTGCTTAAATACCTATACACTACCGTATTCTTAGGCATAACCCTAGATAATAATTCAATGGGGCCCTCACATTGATAAGTTGTCGAAGAGACTTAGTTCTGCGGCATACGCAGTCAAAAAGATCCGTCTTTTTACAGACTTAGACACAGCTAGACTAGTTCATTTCAGCTACTTGCACAGCATTATGTCATACGGTATACTGCTGTGGGGGAGTGCTGCAGATATAAACACCGTTTTTGTGCTACAGAAGAGGGCTGTTCGTGCAATGTATAATATGGACCCCAGAGAATCATTACGCAATAGGTAAGTTTAAAGAAATAAATATTTTGTCATTCTCTTGTCAATAAATCTATGAAAATCTGATGTATGTTCACAAAAATATTAATTTATTTAAGAAAAATAGCGATAATCATAATTTTAATACTAGAAATAAAAATAAACTCGCTGTTGCCCCTTGTAGACTCCTTAAAGTTAGCAATTCGTTTAAAGGGCAAGGTGTTCGCTTTTAAAACAAACTCCCAAGTGATGTACCTAAATTGACAAAATCTTTATAAAAAGCCTACTAAAAAAAATTGGATTATTTAGATGATAGAGAAGCTTGGGATTTAAATTGCTCCAACTCGTTCAAAATGTTACAATTTAGACGTAATTTATTTTCTGTATTATAACGTATTCTAAAAGGATCATTAGAAAAAACAACCAGCCTTGTTTCTTGCCTTTCTTTCCTGGCTTGGTCGCGAAAGAACAGGCAGTAAAATTGACGTTTCAAAGTGATCCTTGTGATTTTAATGAATAAAAGATTTTGACTTTATACCTACCTAAAATTAAATCCGTAGTAGGATTTTTCCTCGAAAAACACTTGCAGCAAATAAAAACTACGTTCAACTAAATGTCTTTGTATATATTGTGGACCAATCCTGTAAAGGGGCATCAATTTTGTCCCTCCATCATCGCCGCGGTCTGCCACGAGATCGTTTCCCGTTTAGAGGCGTCCACTCTGTGTTGGCCTTAGCCCGTAACGCATCCGACATGCGGCAGACGGAGAGAAGGAAGGGAGGCCTTTGCCCTGCAGTGGGACACTACAGGCTCTCAATAAGAATAATAATATCTCAAGTTTATTTTTTTACACCTCGGCCAATCTTCCATTAAGCAATTATCCTCTCCATCCAAAGGTTGCCTGGAAGAGATCGCTGTGTTAAGCGATAAGACCGCCCATTATGCTTACATTTATTTCTTTATTTCTGTTGTGTCTAGCTTGTAAGGTATATTAAAGAATTTTCATTCATTCATGCATGTTCAATCTTTTTAGCAACTTTTCAAAGATAAATTAGATAGTTTTTGTATTTATTTCGGGATTTTATTGAAGACGAGATTTTATTGACATGGCATCTGGGCCTGAGTGAAATATTTGTAGTTTTGAAAAAGGTATCGTTAATCTATTATGCGATCGGAGATTTTGCGGGCGGGAATATTGATCAAAGAAGTTTATATTCTATTTTACAAACAAACTTACATCTAGTACACGTTGTTGTATCGATTAAAAATTTTGCAAGTGAATGAATGACAAATCAACAATTTGGTACTATGGAGCAAGGATGTTCACCTCCTAAAGTCCCACAGTGTAGTATCCATAGTGGAAATCTTCAGTGGTTTATAATAAACTCCTAGAGTTGGTGCTCATTTGATTTTTTTGACGAATCCAATACTGTTTCGTAACTACCAACCGCGGGAAGCGGTATTGTATTGTAATCTGACACATTTTACAGTAAAAAGTAAGTAACAATAAAAACTGCGAACATGTGGCTTGGCGCTGTGTTTGAAACTTTCTCGAGCTGTTTTCACGCGACTCAGTTCACTGTAGGTTGAGTTTCTACAAGTGACTCGACAAACCAAACGTTTTAAAACAAATTGTATTTGTATTTTTAGGGTTCCGTACCCAAAGTGTCAAACGGGACCCTATTACTAAGACTCCGCTGTCTATCTGTCTGTCCGTCTGTCACCAGGCTGTAACTCAAGAACCGTGACAGTTAGACAGTTGAAATTTTCACAGATGATGTATTTCTGATGCCGCTATAACAACATACAACAATGGGGGGGCTCCCATACAACCAACGTGATTTTTATTGTCTGTTTTTGCTAGAAATTGATAACGGCAACCGGGAGGCACTTGAAATATTCACAGAATATAATTGAGTTATATTATTTATTTTAAAAATAAATAATTAAATTAAAATATAATTAATATTTACGGGGGGGGGGGGGGGGGGCTCCAATACAACCAACGTGATTTTTTGCCTTTTTTATGTTGGTACGGAACCCTTCGTGCGCGAGTCTGACTCGCACTTGGCTGGTTTTATTTTGTATTGACTAGGGTTTTTAGGTATGCTCAAGTTGGCGCTTTTCATTGATGTGCACAGACACGCTACGCACGTGTAGCTTCGCTTTGTATAAAAATGTAAGTGAGATCATCCACTGCGATCCACGGCCACGCTACGCACGGATGCGTGGCTCGCGTGTGTCGGATGCATGCCCACGCAACCCAACACGGTGCTCGCTATACATGCGACAAATGGAGGCGTTGTATTATGGTGTCAGCAACACTCGGGCGGCAGATTAAACTTGAACGATGGAATGTACATTACACTTTATAAATTCACTATGAATATTGCTTGATGGAGGTAAGACAGATGGTATTTCTATTGAAACTAATGGATTAGAGTTCGTGCTACTGTTAGAGTAATGTTTATGATTGTATTATGCTCTGGTTATGGAAGAAATGAGATACGTAACCTGCCAATTCAGTTTTATTAAAATGATTGAGGAAGGTAGTGACTGACCGTGTTCTAATTGGGTCCCATAAGTGCCGTCAATAGTTAGCGTTAAGCGCAACGCGTAATACTTTGGAGCACCCAGTATTTTACTAGCATCATAGTTGTCAGGCACGAGTTCTAACTTATCTAGTCCTGAATCCACGTACTTTGCAAAGCCGTCCCAGTTTGCCTTTGACAAGTTAAACCTACGCGTGAAAGGAACTAGCCTCGATGTGATAGCCGCTTGGACTTAGCATGCAATAGATCTGTGTTGTGTTTTGGGAATGGGAGTACAAGTGGATTTCGAGCAAAGGGAACCTATATTTTGCTAACAAATATTAGGTGAGTGTTGTACCCTTTCTTCCATCGCTGCTGTTAACTGTTAAATGATGGAGGAAGTTTTGGATCATATATTAGGGTAAGGTCTAAGGAGTCTGCCCATTCCTCGACAGATATACTATCAGGGTTCGATTCTCTGTAACTCCAAGATAGACTATGGCTGTCAAAATAATCACTAGCGTCATATTATTTGTGAGAGGTATTTGACCATTTAAGACCGTCTTGTTACGGCTGATGCTTTTTAGAAGACTCTTGCTTAAGCCAAAGCAAACTTAAGTAATTATTAACTTGGAAACTCGCTTTAGGGATTTGCAAGTTGATGGGTTTGTTTATTAGTGTTTCAGATTTAAATCAAAGTTTTCGTTAAAATTTAAATTAATCAGATTAATGGTACTTAACAGTCAGTTTGCGTGACATTGTCAACCTCCTTCTTTTAAGGTCACCTTTTGAGATAATTTGAAATTAGAATATGACAGTAGATACGCGTACATTATCTTATAAATATTTAATAACGGAATGGAGAACCTTAATGGCATAGTGGAATGTTCTGACTTCTGATTTGGTGATTGTGGGGTTGAATCCCGGCCGTGGACCAAAGAATTTTTTACACGAAAAATTGTGTGCGCATTTTACACGTGCTTTAAACGGTAAATAATAAAACCGGCCAAGTGCGAGTCGGACTCGCGCACGAAAGGTTCCGTACCATTATCTATAAAAAAATGAAAAAATCAAGTTTGTTGTATGGGAGCCGCCACCCCCCACCCACCCCCCCTAAAATATTAGTTTTATTGTAATTTAACTCAATATTCTGTTAATTTTTCAAGCGGTTACCCGTTGCCGTTATCAATATCGAGCAAAAACGAGCAAAAATATCACGTTTGTTGTATCAGAGCCCCCCTTAGATATTTATTTTATTTTGTTTCTAGTATTTGATGTTATAAAGGCAATATAAATACATCGTCTGTGAAAATTTAACTGTCTAACTGTCACGGTTCTTGAGATACAGCCTGGTGACAGACGGACAGACTGACAGACAGCAGAGTCTTAGTAATAGGGTCTCGTTTGACCCATTGGGTACGGAACCCTAAAAACAAAGGGTATGTATTCTAATAAGCGATGGGCTTGCAACCTGTCACGTGAACGCGTTACTTCTATGCAAAAAGCGGGCATCTATCAAACGTGTTGGGACTTACAACTGACTACCCCCTTGTGGGATATCTTCTCGAATCTGCGTACTGAGTAAGAGATCCGAGGATGCCCATCATAGGGGTTTATATAGTCGCGATTATATCGGGTATAGATACCAAACATTTCTAAATGAATCCTCCATACATATTAAAAATTCGAAAGTAACTTTGGCTCTCTATCTTTTGGTACGGTTTCACGTGTAAACGGCTTGACCGATTTCGACCAAATTTAGTATACAAATAGAATATGACCAGGAATAGGATAAAGGTTACTTTTCACCAGGCTGCGCAGAAGGAGGGCAATGTCTTTATTGACAAACCACGCGTGTGAAGCCGCGGGTGGGTTAGTTAGTTATTAATTCATCTATCCTACATCAATTTAATTATTTACGTAAACAATAATATCGATCTTGAAATGATACCTGCGTCATTATTCCCAACAATACCTTGATGTAGCATTCGCTAATGATCTTGCACGTGGGGCACGGAAAAATAAATAATGGCACCAAGATAGAGGCGAAAATCAGGTAAGAGTAATCGCTAGATCTCATACCATGCAAACGATTTCATGTATGTCATTTTAACGAATTATAGTGTTAACAACGGGTGCAAACAGATTGAAATAATAAATAAGCTTAATAATAACTTCAAGCTTTGGAATCAATTAAGAAAAAAGCCGAGAAACTCATAGGCAACGATGAGCTAGTTCATGCAAGGCTACTCAGCCTGGAGCATCGACGAAAGGTTGCTCGCGTCTCGGTTTTTTATCGAGTACATGTCGGGGAGTGTGTGGTGGAACTTTTTAACCTAATCCCACCATCTCCATTCTATCATCGGACAACCAGACACTTCGCGGTGCGCCACCGCTATATGGTAGAAATACCTCATATTCGCATAAAGCGGTTCTCTTCGATCTTTATTATACGCACCGCCAAAAAGAGTGGAACGCCTTGCCAGAGTCTGTGTTTCCTGATAGCTTCAACCTGGGCTACAACCTTGCTACATCTTTAAGTCGCGAGTGAACAGGTTTCTTCTAAGCAAGCGTGTTCCATCGTAGACTGCATCATCGCTTACCATCAGGCGAGATCGTGGTCAAACGTAAGCCTATAATATATACATAAAAAAAGTTTCAGAATTACAAAATTTACAGTAAGTACATAATGAACCATAGGTAAAATTTATGCAAGTTATTATTTTTATAGTTTACTAGCTTCTGTCAGCGGCATCTCACGCGTATTTTGTAAATATTAAGTAGCCTATGTTTTAATCCAGACTATAGTATATCTATATACCAAATTTCATTGAAATTGGTTTAGCCGTTACGGCGTGATTGAGTAACAAACAAACAAACATCCAAACTTTCGTATTTATAATAATAGTGTGATAATTTAAAGTCTGCCTGACAACGGCTTTTGCAACATAGTCAAAACGTCGGGATAACAAATAAGAAGGTACATACGTGATAAATATCCGTTTAAATCAGTAACTATTTATAATTTTGTTGAAACATAACTTCAAATAAACACAACAAGCTACAACTAAAAGCGTTGTTACGTTTTTAAGATAAGATAAGATAAAGTTTATTTGCTTGAACATAGTAAATACATCAGTATGTTTTAGTCTATAACTTGAGCACGCAGGGTGGAGAACCTTTAACTCTGCCCGTAACTTCTTAAGCATCAAAAACTCACAGCGATTATGATTTTCTAGTTCAAAACGTAGACCACAACTTCACCGCCAAAGCTCACACCGACTTACTAATTATACATAGAGCGTATCTACCCTTCGCGAGCAATTTATTTTCCTCACTCTGTGATCACACAGGCTGATTGTTCTAGCAGTAATGAGGTCGTATGTGCTTTTATCCCTTCTCTTTGATGTTAAATTTAGGAGTTTTGAAAGGACTTTTGTCGGAACCTGCTATAATTGGATTCGGTAAACTGATGAATAGGCTTTTTTTCTGTACGTATGATTAAAAAAAGAGGTTTTTAGGTCTAGTATCTACCGAATCTGGAAGCGAAGGTGATTATTATTAGTATTTTTAATACGTTATTGCACAAAATACGAGGAAAAAAGGTGGGCTTAATGCAAAAAGCATTTTCTACTTACCGACCTCAGAGGTAACAATAAAAAGGCTGGTAAACTCTAACCACAAAGAATAAATATATAAACCTATTTGACATGGAAAGAAGACCTGATAAAAGTTGCTGGGACTCGTTGGGTGCAGGACGAACAAGATCAGTCACTCTGGAAGTCAATGGCAGAGACCTATGTACAACATTTGTTTGGTCTAGCTTGGAAGGAATAAATAATTTTAATTTACTCGTTCATTCCTATTTTGATAATATCCAACTAAAACATGCGAAAGTTTGGATGTTTGTTTATTTATTTGTTACTCACGTCGTAACGGCTGAACCGATTTCGATAAAATTTGGTAAATACTTAGATTATAACCTGGATTACCACATACTCGTAAATTACTATTTCTTGACAAACAACGCGTGTGAAGCCGCTAGCGAAAGCTAGTAATTCATATATATTAGGTTGGGGAAAAAGTTTCTTCGCATTTTTTAAGAAAATTCAAATAAAAATTTTAATATAGTTTATTTACATTTAACTAAAGTATGTAGGTACCATTTTGTTCGATAACTTTTTGCCATCTTGTAGGTAGGGGCATGATCGCATTGCTATAGAAATTTTGAGGCTTCTGATCAAAATACCGCGACAAGTAGTTTTGGCAGTCCTCTCGTGATGTTAACCTGACACTGCCTAAAGAATTCTGAAGAGACAGGTGGAAATCTGAAGGTGCAAGGTCAGAACTATACGACGGATGCATTTACACCTCCCAGCCAAACTCTCTTAATTTTTGCTGAGTGGCTAAAGATGTGTGAGGTCTAGCGTTATCATGATGAAAAATCACACCTCTTCTGTTGATTAATTACGGCCGCTTTCTCTCAACTTCTTGCTTTAATCTCATCAGATGTTCGCAGTAGAGTTGAGAATCGATGGTCCTGCCTGGTGGTAACAGCTCATAATGAATAATGCCCTTCCAATCCCACCACACACACAACATCACCTTGTTGCGAGTTAACCCGGGTTTCACCACAGTCTGTGAAGCCCGACCGGCCTTTAACTACGACCTTTTTCGCACGTTCTTGTCGTACTTGATCCACTTTTCATCACCAGTTATCAGCTTCTTCAAAAATGGTTCGGTTTCATTACGTCGTAATAAAGAATCACAAATGAGTACACGGTTCATTAGGTTTCTTTTAGTGAGCTCGTGGGGTACCCAAATATCGAGCTTTTTTGTGTACCCAGTTTTTTTCAAATGCGCAAAAACTGTTTTGTTGTCAATTCCCAGTTCTTCAGCTACGTCGTAACTACTGATATGCCGATCTTGCTCCACTTTTTCAAAAATGGCATCAATTTTATCCGTAACAGGGCGACCAGAGCAACGTGCATCTTTGACATTAAAATTTCCTTAATAAAACGCTTAAACCAAATTTGTGCTACCGTCACAGACACTGCACTAGGTTCATAAACATCGCAAATTTTATTCGCGGCTTGCGTTGCATTTTTACCTTTTTTGTAGTAAAATTTTAAAATGTATCGAATTTATTCATTAGATTCACTCATATTTACAGTACGAATAACAAATAAAAATCACACTTTTTCCTAATTTGAATATGGAATTATCTTTTTTAAAATTTAAATTTTGAATGATACCAAAACCAACCAGATACAAATAGTATAGCCAAAGAGATTTTATTACAAGCTTATACATACTATAATGCGAAAAGACTTTTTCCCCAACCTATTAGTTCATTAAATCATCTATTCTCTCTTACAAGTTTTTGGTTATGTTTAATTTATTATTCCTCACAATATTATTAATAAATAATAAATATTACTGGACATTTCACACAGCGCTATCTAGCCCCAAACTAAGCAGAGCTTGTACTATGGGAACCAGATAACTGATAGAATACTTATATACATTTTTTTTTAAATACATACTTATAGTATATACCTAGTCAGGTCATAAGTATTGTTACACAGTAAAAACTTTTCTTTTAGAATGCTGGTCACAAAAAAAATTATAGAATTCGAATTTCGAATTGTTCATGAAAATAAAAATGTATACTTTTTAGAATTTTACTCATTTTTAAATATTGAGTGGACGCTTAAAGAAGACCGTGTTGCAGTTATTGCGTTGCATCGTTGCGGTTACGCGCCAATTCAAATTTTTGAGATACTGAACAATTTGAATATAACCAAAAGATTCATTTATCACACCATCAAACGATACAATGAAGACTCTAGTGTAGATGACAGGTCAAGAAGTGGTCGCCCTCGGTCTGTTAGGACTCCAGCAGTGATAAAATCTGTGAAGGCGCGAATTCAAAGAAATCCCAAACGTAAGCAGAAACTGTTGACCCTTCAGTTGGGGTTAAGCAGAACCACGGTGAAAAGGGTGTTAAATGAAGACTTAGGGCTTCGGGCATATCGAAGAAAAACAGGACATCGTTTGAATGCTCGTCTAATGGACCTGAGACTGAAGAGATGCCGTGCTTTGTTGAAGCGGTACGCGGGTAAAAAATATCGGGAAAGTATTTATTCGGATGAAAAATTTTTTACCGTAGAAGAAAGCTACAACAAACAAAATGATAAGGTGTACGCACACAGTAGTGAAGAAGCGAGCAACCGTATTCTGCGTGTCCAACGAGGTCATTTTCCATCCTCGGTCATGGTATGGTTGGGAGTTTCTTATTGGGGCTTAACAGAGGTACATTTTTGTGAGAAAGGTGTAAAAACGAATGCAGTTGTGTATCAAAATACAGTCCTGACGAACCTTGTGGAACCTGTTTCTCATACCATGTTCAATAACAGGCACTGGGTATTCCAACAAGATTCGGCGCCAGCTCATAGAGCGAAGAGCACACAAGACTGGCTGGCGGCGCGTGAAATCGACTTCATCCGGCACGAAGACTGGCCCTCCTCCAGTCCAGATTTGAATCCGTTAGATTACAAGATATGGCAACACTTGGAGGAAAAGGCGTGCTCAAAGCCTCATCCCAATTTGGAGTCTTTCAAGACATCCTTGATTAAGGCAGCCGCCGATATTGACATGGACCTCGTTCGTGCTGCGATAGACGACTGGCCGCGCAGATTGAAGGCCTGTATTCAAAATCACGGAGGTCATTTTGAATAAACTCTAGTTTCATAAGAATCTATGTTTTGTTTAGTTCATTTTGGTATATAAATGGTTACATAATGAATAAACTTGTTTCAATTATTTTATATTAAACATGTGACAGAATTTATGACCTGACTAGGTAGAAAAACAACCAGACTCAGAACAAATATCTGCAGATCATGCAAACATTTGTTACGCGGCGGGAATCGAACCCGCTACTTCCTGAGTCTAAGTCAGCTATTCGCCCACTGCGCCACGGAGGTCGTCAATCTTTGATATATTATACTTATTATTACCCAAAATCATTTTATAACATTATATTTAATCTCACGTTATTTTGTTTATTTTTATTCCCCCTGTATCACACTGTTCAATTAGTAGGCGGACATCCGTGGGGATAACCGTGGTCCACTCAAAGAGGCTCTAACGGAAGACCAGCGCTGGGTAGCCAGTGCAACCCAGCACATGCTGAGTTGGAGCCTTTTCGTGACACATGCAGTGAGTACAATGAGACACACAAACTGCAGTATTTTGCATTTAATGTTTATTCTCTTGTAGTCCAGCAGCCACCGCCTGTGTTTTTAGTGAGTAATAAGTAATAACAGGCTGAACCTTCGTGAGCAGGTTCGGTTTAATGAGACGCTCAAAGTATTTCCTCTGAAAATTCTCGATGGATGTAGCTATGTGACCATGTGATTGTACAAATATTTTTAAGCTGCATACAAAAAATCAGCTTGTTACCAATAATTTTGATGACCTCGTTATTTAGATTAGATTAGAAAATTCTTTATTGCACTAATAAAATAATGCATAGGCGAACTTAATGCTAATTAGCATTTTCTTCCAGCTAACTTTTGTGTAGTGTGGAGAAAGTGGTAATGCCAGAAAAATGGAAATTTAAACAAACTTTAGCTTAGAAATAAACTTACAAAAATTAAAAATGTTAATAATACATATACGTAAACGAAAAACACAAATATATCTACATAAAGTGCTCAATTTTGTTGGGTATCTTGAAGAGAGATGAAGTGTTTAAAGAGTTTGGATTTGAAGATTCCCATAGAGGCGGCCTTGTGGATTTCCACTGGAAGAGAGTTCCTCAAGCAGATAGCAGTCACAGTGAAAGAGCTGGTGAAGTAAAGAAGTTTTATGCTCAGGCGTCTTGAGTAACAGATGTTGTGAAGAACGAGAAGAACGATCAGGTGGAAAAAGAGGAGAAAAACAAAATGATAAAAAACAAATAACAAAATAATAAATCTGGTTTCGTCGGAATACCCCGACGAAACCGGATTTATTATTTTCTTATTTGGACATATTCGGATTGTAGGACGCTCTAGTCATACCATCCATTTTGTAGGACAATTGTTTTTCCGAGTTTATCGTCCAACTACCTCAATTAAAAAAAACTTACTGTTATTCAGACTATTTCGACACCCCACCGATTCGACATGTTTTAAACCTGCGCTCTACATTAGCTACCTCTATCGATAATTTTCAGAGGAAAAACCTTGGGCGTCTCGTCGAACCGAACTTGCTCACGAAGATTCAGTCTGTTATTACTTACTAAAAACACAGGCGGTGGCTGCTGGACTATTGTTGTTATGTCTCCTGTGTGTGTTTGTTCTGTTCTGGTATCAAAAATAATAAAAAATATAAATAATATATTTATTTATTGGCAAAAAGGTTTCAAAGTATACAGAAAGGTCTGATACTTATATGACTAAACCTTAGCTCATTTTTGATGGAAGGCTTTATAAATTTATACAATAAATAATGATCATTAATCTATTTAGCTAATTTATCTAGTGTAACATGACTAAATCTTAGCTCATTTTTAATGGAAAGCATAATAAATTTATACTATAAATAATAATTATTAATCTATTTAGCTAATTTAGTTAGTGTAACATGACTAAATCCTAGCTCATTTTTAATGGAAGGCATAATAAATTTATGAAATAAATAATGATCATCAATCTATTTAGCTAATTTATCTAGTGTAACATGACTAAATCTTAGCTCATTTTTAATGGAAGGCATGATAAATTTATACTATAAATAATAATTATTAATCTATTTAGCTAATTTAGTAAGTGTAACATGACTAAATCTTAGCTCATTTTTAATGAAAGGCATAATAAATTTATAAAATAAATAATGATCATCAATCTATTTAACTAATTTATCTAGTGTAACATGACTAAATCTTAGCTCATTTTTAATGGAAGGCATAATAAATTTATAAAATAAATAATGATCATCAATCTATTTAGCTAATTTATCTAGTGTAACATGACTAAATCTTAGCTCATTTTTAATGGAAGGCATAATAAATTTATACTATAAATAATAATTATTAATCTATTTAGCTAATTTAGTTAGTGTAACATGACTAAATCTTAGCTCATTTTTAATGAAAGGCATAATAAATTTATAAAATAAATAATGATCATCAATCTATTTAGCTAATTTATCTAGTGTAACATGACTAAATCTTAGCTCATTTTTAATGGAAGGCATAATAAATTTATACAATAAATAATGATCTTTAATCTATGGTGTTAGTGTAGTGCAGCGCTACACTTTGCTCAAAACCTGTGTACAGCAAATGCTTCGACTCCTCGCTCTAACTAAGATTTTGTATTTAGTCGCGAGGGACCTTTGCTTCAACTTACTACAACATGATAATGTGTTTAGTATAAGACACTGAGGTAACTAGATGTTGTATAGTGTATAGCTAAAAATAAAAAAAATAAAAATATTTTAACTTACATTAGGTTCTAGTTATTCACAAGCATATGTAATTTGTGTTTAGTTGTGCTAGGTGGCGTGTTTGTGTGTACAGTACAGAGGTGGTGGGTTTGTATGTGTATGCGGTGTTGTGTCGGGATCTGCCTGTATGTGTATGTGTGTGTGAAGTGTAGTTATTGGGGCTATTGTTGTAAGGAGGGTCTCAGGATGAGACTTAATAGAACTTCCGTTTGTAAGTAGTCCAAAGTCTGTAGGTATCTCTTAAGCTTTAATTTGCATTGATAGTATCTAGCGTTGTCTATGTTATTAGTTTTATTTATTTTGTTGTAGAGATATGCGGCGAGAAAGTTGAAATGCTTTTGTGCGAAAGTGGTTTTACAGCATGCCGTTTTATATATCTCGTTTCATCGTTTTGTTGTAACCAACAGACTATTTTTAAGGATAAGTTACTGTCTAAGGATAGTCAGCTGGATAAACATTTGCCTTACAGTCAAAACTTGTCATTTTTAAATAAATGTTAATTGCTTTGATTTGATTTTAAATTAGAAAGGCTTAATTAGAAATTAGAAGTTTTTTGGATGTCAACTAACATTATTAAAGACTGGTGCCTGAAGTAGGTACATACATAGGAACCTGTATTAAAGATGTATTATTATTCACAATGTCATAGATTAAAAATTCAGCATTAAACAGGACATAACTATAACTTTTGAAACTATCATGGTTATAAACACTATTTGTACTAAATCGGGATATTTAAAAACTCACAAATCATGGTAAATATCCCGTTTTTAGTGCAAATAGTATTCATAACCATGATAGTTTCAAAAGTAAAAGTTATGTCCTGTTTGACGTTGAATTTTTAAATAGAGGACATAACTAGTTTTAAAAATCTACTGACGGCTGAAATAACCGGTATAAAGCAGGAATTGTTCACAACATTTCTCTAAAACCTAATTCTCCAGGGCCAAATACAATCGTCGAAAAGTGGCCAAAAAGATCCTAACTGTCAATAAAATAAAAGTACCCTCATCAAATAGAATATAGGAATTTGACAGGTTAAAATTTGTAAATTGCATTTTATCCACTCCGGTCGTCAGATTGTAATCGGGACAGATGGACGGACGGTTTTTATCAAGTAATTTGGGTTGAGGAAAAACGTATTTTTCTGAAGAAATTTTTGGCAACCGACTTGATGACGTGCTTCGCTAGAAAGGTTTTCGGTGAAGGTACTTTTTAGTAAAAAGGTTTAATGCTTTTTTGCTATGATCAAAATTCTTAGCGAATAGTCATATCAGCCACAGGGCGTCCACTGCTGAGCCCCCCCCCCCCCCCCCCCCCATTCTTTACCCTGATACAATTATAATATTAAATAATAACTACTCATCAATATTTTACTTAGAATACTTTCGTGACTGGTTTCAATCATTATTATAAATACGGGTTATATGACGTACCGTCTTATCGGTGTTTTGACCGACAATGTTTCGGTTCAATTCGTGAACCGGCTGTAGCGCGCAGTGCGAGGCGAGACGTTATTCGGAGCGGATCGCACTCACCCTCATTCAATATATTTCTTTATTAAAACATCAAAGCGTACCTAATTCCACTTAATTAGCCAATCTACGGTTTATCCGTTTCTGATACCAGAATTACCAACCCTTGTTACACGTATACAAACACTTGGAGTTTTATTGGTATCGAAGATATTAGACCCTAATTAAGGTCTTATGGTTTGTAATACAACAAAAAATAACCCAATAATAAAAAAGAATGTCTCTACATACTCACAATTATTAACAAGATCAGAAGCCAATCCAATCTTACGCCAACAAAATAAATACTTTTCTCTATCACCAACCCTTACCCTGTACTTTCACATTATCTTAGTGAACTACACTCATGGAAATGTATTTTTAAACCGCCTGCTCGACAATATCAAATTATACGATACGTAAACCTCACCGAAAATAGGTGATTAAATCCCTACGGCTGAATAGGGAGTAAAGTTGTACTACATTTCATTATGCCATCGCGGGCATAATGTGATTTGAATTTCTCATCTGTATTGACATTTGAACCAAATAGATCTATACAATAAGATTTTATTCGTAAATCGAACTAATCTCTGCACAGAATGCACCAACCTAGATTTGGTTTTTAGAGGGATCGTTGTGCAAGCCGTGCTAAGTGGTTAATTTTTGAAGTAAAACTTCTTTATGCACGCTTGCACAAGTGCGAACAGAAGTTGAGAGGGAGATATAAGTAAGTGAAGATAGAAAGAGAGAGAGAGAGTTATGATTCGTATATTTTTAAACGTTAATGTGCAAGTGCGAGTTGCGTCTGTCCAGAATGAACATAGACTGATCGACCTGACGTGTGGACATTTTTGTAATTGAACAATTTTATAAATTAATATTTTGAAGTTTTACTTCAGTCGTGTGGTCTAAAGGACTCTTGTTTTTTTTTGTGTAGACTTTCGTACAAAGATATCATGGCATGCCGGTCCATTGTCATAAACGTCAAATCGGACATAATGATTTCCTTTTGTGTATTTAAAAATATTTTCATTAAATTTATCATCGAATCTTACAACAACAAAATAACTACTTTTCTCTATCACTAGCCCTCTTGTGCATAAGGGTCTGTTTGTATCAAGATTACAAACATAACGAGTCTAAAGCTCTTATCTAGCTATCATCGCAAGTGCCCTACGGTATAGCAGCGAAACAAAGGGGCCTTAAATTGGGACTCAATGAAGAAAAACAGGGGTCGTGTTTGCAAGACCCTTGGATTGTAACGACTTTGTTATACTTTGGGACATAGAAAGTGTATATATATTTTACTAGCTGTTGCCTACGACTTCGTACGCGTTACACTACTAAATGTGTAGGTAACCTAAAAATAAAGCTACTGACACCGTGACCTTCACTTGACACTCTATTTTTGATGTAAAACTTCTTTACGCACGTTTGACTTGAGGAGTAAGCTGGTAAATGCGTGATGAGGTCGTTACGAAAAGTGTGATCGGGCAAGGCGAACGGAAGTTGAGAGGGAGATATAAGTTAGTGAAGATAGAAAGAGGGAGAGTTACGTTTCGTATATTACTGTAGGGGCAAGAGAGAAATGTGCGAGCACACATTTTCTTTCTCTCTTTCTTTCATAGCCAGTTACGTTTCGTATATCTAAGACACAGTGCAGGCCCAATGTCTGTATCACACTGTAAGAGCAAGAAAGCAGTGCGCGCGCACATTTTCTTTCTCTCATCCTCTCATAGCCAGTGCACGATTTATATATATATATCTCAGTAAGTAGTTTATTTGCGAGTTTGCTACCGTTACACGAACGGTGATTTCTTTGTTATTTTTCGAAATTTAATTTCGTTCTTGAACATTTTTATAAATTAATATTTTGAAAAAGAAGCTTTACTGTAGTCCTGTGGTCTAAATCACACTCGTTTTTTATCCCATTGGACCTGATTTATGGGATAAGAAGTAGCCAATGTGTTAATCCAGGTTATAATCTACGTTTATACTAATTATCATAGAAATCGGTTCAGCTGTTTGAGAAACGACGTGATTGAGTAACAAACAAACTAACGTCCAAACTTTCGCATTTATAATATTAGTGTGATTTTTTATAAAATAATATTTTTATTAGCTTAAACACTTTGTAACAAAGGTCCTATGAAATCTCTGACATCTGAGCTGTGACAAAAACCTGTGTTATAGAAGTCAGTGGCCTCTTACTTCTTTATAATATTAGTTAAGATAAATATTATATATATAGATATATATATAAATTAATCAATCAATCATTTATTTTTGAACATACTACACACAGGATAGATACATAGAGATGAAACACTGAAAAATGCAGTAGTAAAAACTGTGATGCACTTTCCAGTGTCCGACTTTAAGACTATTGTTTTTTATTTGTTTATTTTATGGAAAACCAACAGCTATATTAACATAACAATTAATTAATACAAAACAGAAAGCCAATTATGGGTTTTCACGTATAAAAACTTTTGAGCAACATAACTAGGTAAGAACATAATTTGTACCAACAGTCGGTGAAACAGTTATCCAAATATGAATATGTTAATAATCTACTAATTAGTACGTTAAACCATACTAACGTTACCGCCAACAAAAAAGTATTTGCTCAATCGCTGTCTAGCAGAGTTGACACTCGTGCAAAAAAATCTAAATCATTGCTTTTGCACAATTTATTAAAATTGTCGCTTGCACAACACAGAAATTAATTCTGCCTATAATTTGTTCCAACATCAGGAAAATAAATAATGGGATTAAATCGTTTTATTTTAAAAAGAACATTAACACCAACTCGGGACAGTCGATGTTATTGCAAGTTAATTTGAGGAATAAGGATAGGTCAGCTATTTCGTTTCGTTTGGAGAGAGGAAGGAGACTATAGGAAATATTGACTTTCAAGAGTAGGTACAGAGAAATTAATTGAACAAGTAAACCAGGAAAATTATTCTAATTATTAAATATTATGATTTGTAACAAGTTTTATAAAAAGCGCTTTTATTATAAAGGTTATGTGTTTTGGGGTGAGGGTGTATGTGTCGGGTGTTATCGAGTATGAGGTGAGTCATGTGCGTGTAAATATAAATAGACACAAAAATATATTCGCTCTCTTCAAGTCATTTATTCAGGTAAAGTCACCAAAAATTGCAGCTACCCCAGCATCATCCAATCCTCTTTCTTTATGAAAAATAAGACCGCTATTAAGAGTCATAAACATAAATTAGCTAACGAAGCATCCTTCAGCCCATTTTTTTTAAATTTTAAGACAAATAGGGTCGCAATTATAAATCATAATAAATTTGTAACTACCGGAGCGTTCTTCATTGATTTTTTTCTAGATCTCAAAATCAGCTGAATGTAATTACTGTAAGGCGGGCAAAGCTGCGGGCGAGTCAGCTTGTTATGGAAAGGAAATGCTAAATGTTTAATGGGATTTGGTTGATTGCATTATATCTAATTACTAGCTGATCCATCCCGGTATTGCACGGATTTTAAAATGTAATATAGCCTTTATTGGTCTACTAGTTGACCCGCCGAACTTCGTACCGCTTTGACATGCATATAACGCAGGCTGTCAACATACGTCACTAGAATACACACATACACGGTAGAATTGTCAATTGTTGTTCCCGGCCATCATTACTAACTGGATTTATATATATATTTATATACAACCATACCTAACCATAGACAAAATTACGTTTAGCTGTCTTTTGCGTTTTGTTATTCCATGTTTTACAGTGACTTGTATTCTCTTTGACCTTTTATGTCACGTCACACAGGAACGCGGTTGAACGGGATAAAAAAAACTATGTCCGTCTCCTGGTTCTAAGCTACCTCCCCACCAATTTTCAGTCAAATTGGTTCAGCCGTTCTTGAGTTATAAATAGTGTAACTAACACGACTTTCTTTTATATATATATAAATAGTTCAAAAATCTCATAGTTTTCTTTTAATGGTGATAGTCAAGAGCTTGACCACTACCTCACCTTAAGTGATGGTGTAATCGAAGATGGAGCACGCTTGTCTACAAAGAATCTATTCACTCTGTATTTTAAGTTAGTAGGTGTATAACCTTGCATATACTCGTATTGGTTGGTATTAAGTAACCTTACATGTATTTTTGTTAAAACTTTGAAGTTTTTTGCAAATTTTCAAAATTTCCCGGCCATTTTTCAATTTTTTCCCCCATTAAATCCCTTTCGTTCTATAAGAAACATTAAAAAAATGGCCAAATCGGTCAAGCCGTTTTCAAGAGATGAGCTTACCAATCAACGCCATATAACTTTTAATTGTAACTAGTTGACCCGGCGAACTTCGTACCGCCTTAACATGCTTATGACGCGGGCTGCCAATGTACATCACCAGTAGAGTTGTCGATCGGCCATAATTAGCTTTATCTATGTATGAGAAAATGAATTTTCTTCATTATTTCTTTTTCGTGAATTTTCCGATATTATAGTTATTCTGCTATTCGGGGCGGAGACAAATCCAACAAATCATATATCAAAATCGATCCAGCTGTTCTTGTGTAAATAAGCTGACTTTGTTTTATATATATACATAGTTAAGATTCCAATTATTTGACTACCTTCGTGGGGCGGTGGGCAAAATTTGAACAAGACCCACAAAAATAAATATATTGTATTGATACTGATACAGGTTTGTCTCTAAGTACACAATTATTATGAAAAGAATAATTTCTAGTTTAAATCTAAATTGGGAAAAGGAGCTGAAATATTTACATCAAGGAAAATACGAAGCCCATACCTATTAAAATATAATTTTGTGTGTCATTTTATTCCAATCTGTACCGTGAGAATTCTCAGAATTATTTTATGAGTTCCATAATAATAATGTGCCGATTTCTACAGTATTGAGTGTTTTATAATATAATTATTTTCAAAATATATCAATAACGGTAAGTAAACAATCTAATATTGACACCAATATTATAAATGTGAAGGTTTGGATGTTTGTTTATTCATTTATTTGTTACTCAATCACTTCAATCACTCAATCTCTTCCTTTTTTCTAAGTCATGTTATACCATCAGTTCCTTTCGTTGTCTCGTAACTGCTAGTTAGTGTTTATGTTATTTATCCTCTATATGTAGTGTAGTTTATTTATATATTATTTGTATTTAAGTTTATGTTTATTAGTATAATCAATAGGTATATTTTATTCTGTGGGTTCTGTTTATGTCTGTAGGTACTCTTACACCGCTGTCTTTTGATGTTTGTTTATCCTGTCCATCCAAAGGTTGTTTTGAAGAGATAGTTTTTAGTGATAAGACCGCCCATTGGAACTTTATTTATAGGTTATTTCCTTTGTTACTATATTTTTGTTTGGTGTGCAATAAAGAGTATTTCATTCATTCAATCACGTCGTTATGGCTGAACCGATTTCGATGAAATTTACTATGTACGTAGATTTTAACCTGAATTAACACATATGCTGCTTTTTATCCTATAAATCGGGTCGCATAGGATAAAAATGGAGTTTCAAGTGAAATTGCAACAGCTAGTTTAGCTTTATTTCTAGGTTACCTACACATTTAGTAGTGTAACGCGTACGAAGTCGCGGGCGACAGCTAGTTATTTAGATAAAGTGAATTCTTTTGCGTTTGAAGATTTACGTTTCATTTTTTGCAAGCAACTGTACATCTGCCTTGTTAGGAACTTTGAAACAAGTAGCAAATGTAAGAGATTTTACAATAGCCGGGAAAAATGGCTATCTTGAAGCGGCAAAATAAATAATACATAGAAGAAGATTCTTCAAGTCCAGATTGAACAGGGGCCCGTAGCGAAGTTACATCTGCTTTGAATCGATTCGATTTCTACATAGGTTTGTTATAGATATATCACGTGATATTTCTACAGCATGTGTCAAATCCCATACATTTTCGGACTTATCGACTAGCGTCATTGCTAATTGAATGTAACTTGGCTAAGACCCCTGGTTCTTTTAGGTTCCATCTTTGATCACACCATTACTTACCATCAGTTGATGTAGCGCTTGACTATCACACAAATACAGCGCGCATACCGTTGCTTAACCCCGATGATTGATTATGTACATTAAATAAAGACTATATTTGTTTATGATTTAATTACAAATGTATAGTTTTCAGTTTTTTTCCTTTATTTGTAGTATAAGACGATATTACTTGCCAAATTTCATAGTTCTAGGTCAACGGAAAGTACCCTATATATTTTTATTCCCTTGTGAGTATCGAAATATATGTTTTTTATGCGGCATAAACGGCTGTATCTGTTTTTACGTTAACTTAGAAGTTTGATTTCTTCACAGCTTTAAGTGACTGTAAATTTGAGTATATGGTTTTAATTTCAACTTGATACCTTTACGCGCTCCCGAGATAAAGGGTCTTGAATGTCAGACAGACTGATAACAAAGTGATCAGGTTGCCTGGAAGAGATCGCTTTTAGCGATAAGGCCGCCCATTGTACCTTTGATTTAATTTTGTATTCTCTTTTGTTTGTTTTATTTTTAATGGTGTGCAATAAAGAAATTATCTATCTATCTATCAAAAGGAATGTTTACTCTAAAGAAGCTGCTAAGTACAGTACGTTTTATTCGTTATGAGGTACGGAACCCTAAAAACAAAAAAAACTGGTTGTCTTTTAACATTTACCATTTAGGTTTGCTACCCTTAAAACGTTGTATTAGAAATAACCCATCGCCAAACGTTATTTTATAAAATTCTTTCTAAGTTTCGCTTCTACGAAAAATTAATCTCGTATAATATGAAAATGTCTAGGTAGCGCTATCAAAGAAATTGGTTGTAAGGGAATTATGTTAGGGTCATGGCTTGTTGTACGCGTGCTTCGAGTTAAGGGTTGCTACTCGTAATACTTTAAAACTTTAATTGTGTACAAGCTTAGATAATATAAATTTCCCACAGAAAATAATGTTATACTTACTAATATTAATAATTTTACTCAGAAAACTTTCGTGTTTTTATTTCAATCACTGTTATAATTACGGGATTTATCACGTACCGTTTTATCGGTGTTTCGACCAACAATGTTTCGGGTCAATTCGTGAACCTTCATCAGGGTGAGTGCGAACCGCTCCGAACCACGCCTCAAACATTGTCGGAAACACTGATATAAATCCCGTATTTATATTAATGAAGATTACAAAATTGTTTGATTCCCGATGACCTCTCTGGTGTATTAGGGGAACAGCTGGCTGAGACGAAGTAGGTTGCGTGTTCGATTTCCGACGCTGAAAAATGTTTCAATGATCACTTTAATTTTTAAGCATAATGTTTTCAAAAAACGAGGGGACGACGTTGCAGCGGGGATTTCGAGAATAATTTAAAATTTTGTTTTAAAATTACATTCTCAATCCTCAACATACTCGTAATATATGATGTTTAAAACATTTGTTAAACTGAAATTTAAGCACATAGAAAATATAACGATAAGAGGATTATAAGATAAATTAGGTTTCCATAAAATATTTACAAGATTTTAGTATAACATTTTGCAAACTAATATGAAAAAAAGGAAATACTTTACCCCCATTATCTTGATTTCGGGATAGATTACTATTATCCGAAGATATTTTTATACAACATTGTGCCTTCAGAACATATGAATAGAGATTGTTTCTATTTGAAGTATGATTTTATATCTTCAAATTTACTAACGGCCGTTGCGGTAGAAATGTGCTTGAGTGGAGAAAGCGCAGCATAGGATGTCCCCCCCCCCCCCCCCCCCCACTAGTTTTAAGGATGATCTTTATTAAAAGTTGCTGGAAGCCATTGGGTGCCACACAAGGTCAGATCATCCTTCACCTTTCCATCAAAGGACAATCATACACACGGCTGAGTTTTTTTTTTATACTACTTATATGGCAAACGAGCATACAGTCCACCAGATATTAAGTGGCTACTGCAGCCCATGGATATCCACATAGAATTCAAAACAAGCTATTATGTTGTCTTGATCTCTATGTGGATACGTTGCCATACTATAGGACTTAGCTGTTATGCCTATGTGCCAGTAATTACAGGAACATACCATTACCATCTAACTGGAACACAGCAGCACAAGTACTGCTATTTGGCGGCAGATAAAGGTAAGGCGGTGGTACCCACTTTCTCGAGCCCGTTCACAAAAGCTCTACCACTAGTAAACCATACTAAAAGTACCATACATTCCTAGTTAATATAAGTACCACCCATTCGCACTTACAGTTTTGGTTCATCGTAATCGTCATCAACTTATAACAGTCCACTGCTGGACGCAGGTCTCTCCCAGGGTGCGCCATTGAGCTCGATCCTCAGCTTTTCCCATCCAATCTTTACCAGCCACAGCGCGCAACTCATCACTCTATCTAGCCGGAGAGCGTCTAACACTACGCTTGCCTTGACGTGATCTTCACTCCAGAACACGTTTATACCAACGGTTATCGGTTCTGCGGTAGATATGACCGACCCACTGCCACATCAGCTTGCTGACCTTCTAAGTTATGTCGATCACCTTGGTTCTCTGTCGTTTAACCTCGTTTCGGATTCTATCCTTTAGAGAAATCCCGAGCATAGCTCTTTCCATAGCTAGCTGAGCATCTTTTAATATGTGGACCAGTCACACTGTAAGTGTTTACGTTTCGGCTGCATAAGTCATCCCAGGTAGGATGCATTGGTTGAATACTTTCGTTATAGGCACTGTGGGATGGGTGACGAGAAGACCTGACGAAGTTTACCAAACGCTGCCCAGCCCAGCTGAATTCGCTGGTTTACTTCGTTCTCGAGATTGTATCTATCCAATCGCAGAGTCTGCTCAAGATAGACACACTCCATCACAACCTGGAGAGGTGCGTGCAGTGCTGATGCATACAGCTAAGGTAACACTTTACCGTCGTCTGTTTTCTCGAAGACTACAATCCAAGCCTCTTTAAGGTCAGAGTGAATAAGTGTCTTCTAGATGTTCATGCTCATAGATGAATCATAGACCTCATCATCGGTTGCCATCTGGTGAGATTATGATCTTAAGAAGATATATATATATATATATATATTTGAAGACCTCCGTGGCGCAGTGTGCGTATAGCCGGCTGAGACGCAGGAGGTAGCGGGTTCAATTCCCGCAGCGGAAGAAATTTTTGCAAGATCTAAAAATATTTTTTCCGGGTCTGAATATTTTTCTATATATTGTAAGTATGTATTTACAAAAAAACGCATATAAGTATTCTATCAGTTATCTGGTTCCCATAGTACAAGCTCTGCTTAGTTTTGGGCTAGATAGCGCTGTGTGAAATGTCCATTAATATTTATTATTTATTTTATTTATTTATACATAAAGTAATAAAGATATGTAAGTCGCTCTGAATATCTATGGGAGAGAAAAAATAGGTCAAAATCATCTCATAAGCATCACGTACAAACAAACATATTACAACACAAACCCCTGCAATATTACCACCCCACAGTTTTCTATTGAACGTTTAATTTCCTATCCATTTCCCGTTTGTCCTGCGTCGTACGGATGGTATTGTAATATCGCGCAGAATTTATTCAATTTATAAAGAATTCACTGAGCATTCACATTATACTGTATACGAGCTGTCGTACCACATAATGCTGTGTTTAATACTAGAAGTTTTGAAACAAAGAAAATTTTAATTAAATATTACAAATAACAATGAGCAATGTACACATAAAACTTTATACATTACAAGAAACATTACCTAAATGTGTGTACGAGTATAGATTAATAACAACTTTATTAAATAAACACACAAAAACAATGCAAATACAACCGCCATACAAAATTCTCTCTACAAAATAATGGAGAAGAATAAAACAATACCTCAGCAATGTATGTATTTAAGAAAATATCCTGTTTTCAGGGTTAAGAGTAAGATACTCTTAACCCTGAAAACAGGATATTTTCTTAGGAAAAGGTATTTATCGCGTATGTACCTTTTTTATTTATTATCCCGACGTTTCGGCTGTGTTGCAACAGTCGTGGTCACGGGGGGACTGGAGTACTTGGAGCTACCGTCGAGAAGTGATGGCAGCTGCAGCAACTACACTCACTTCGCCTTCAGAATTAGAAATGTCCTCGTTGATATTACAACACACTACACTAACCGTATCTACGCACTGAGACGACCGATCAGTACGCACTCATCTAGTAATCACCGGGTTCCAGGACGCTGATAGTATATAGCCATCTTCCCGATTGAAATTTGGAATTTCAGTCGCTTCACAAACCATTATCTTGTAATAAAGGTGTTCACTAGAGATAACCTTAGGATCATGAAGTTCAATCCAATGATTCGGTACCGAGTCTACCAGATGCTCTGCTATCGCTGACTGGTTTACCTGGTGATTTTTGACAGCTGCGACATGCTGTGAAACGCACGGTTATGGTACGTTTGGTTTGCCCGATGTAAGAGCGGCCACAGCTACAGTATATCAGTACATCATTTTAACACCAGGCCTCCTGCAGAGGTATAATGTCCTTTGGATTCCGTAAATGCTTGGCCCAAGACCAGTCAAGTGCAAGTAGGACTCGCACACCGTACCTACATATATTTATGTTTATTTAGCAGCGCCATCTAGTTATGTGACTCAGAAACCATGTAAACATTTAAGGCAGATTTCTAAAAGCTGTTCTAGATAAGTACTTCGTTTTATCATTTCTATACTCTTTGCATTTACTTCGGAGATACGTGGACGGTTTTTTTTTTACATCTTTCATCAAAGCTCAAAAACTACAACACAAAAAATATGTGCAACAATAAAATAATGTTTTGACCCATCTTGTGCGGCATGCACCCAATGGCTCTCAGAAACCTGTAACAGGTCGTCTTTCCATCAAGTGGGGGGCCGTCCTACGCTGCGTTTTCTAGTGCGAGGTCTCCATTTGAGGACTTTTCTGCCCCAACGGCCGTCAGTTCTTCGAGCTATGTGCCCTGTCCACTGCCACTTCAGCTTGCTAATCCTTTGTGCTATGTCGGTGACTTTGGTACATCTACGAATCTGCTAGAAACGTATTCGTAAACAACACGAAGCATAGCCCTCTCCATAGCACGCTGAGCGACCTTGAGCCTTCTTCGAAGTTCTTAAGCACAAATAATTAAAACAAACACATCAACTTTCACATTAATGTTATTTGAACAATAATTTGTTTTATAATGTTCTACAAGTCAGTTTCCAAACAAACAAATTGAAAATGTCACATCGTAATTCCCTATTGTACCGCGACGCGCGTCAGTCATTCCCAGAATCGCCTAATAAGTGCGAAAACATAGAAAACAGGTTATTTCCGCCGATTTTCAAGTAAAAGTATAGGGTTTACTTGTTAACCTGCGGCCAATGCTAGTATTGGCGATGATAGGCTGCCAATCATGAAACGCTTAGTGGAAAAAATAGAGTGCATGACATGACAAAAAACCGGCCAAGTGTGAGTCGGACTCGCGCACGAAGGGTTTCGTACCTATAAAAACGGCTAAAAAAAACCTTTGTGTTGTTGGTAGCCCCACTTAAATATTTGTTTTATTCAATAGCACAATTTTATTTATTTACTTTATTTGAGGTTGTGCCAATTAACCTAGATAAATTGTATAAGTGCCCATACAACTTAGAGGACTTAATTGGCGTCAACTATGTATGTATGGGGACACCCTTTAGTCTTCAACTCTTTTAAATGTTTTTTATTTTCGGTTATATGTGCTGTAATAAATTGCTTTTTGCCAAATTTCGTATAGGTTTTATAGTCAGTATTTATAGTATTCAATATATAGGTATGGTTTATTATTCAATTTTATTACACAATTTTATTATTCAATACAGGTTTTCGACCCAAAACCTATAGGGTAGTTCTGGTTGACCTAGAATTGTCAATTTTGGTTAAATGCAAGGCCTAAACAACACAAACAAAGGGAAAGTTCCGAAAAATAAAAAAATTTAAAATTAGGGTAAACTTTGGTACATACAAGTTTTATCGAAAATCTAAATTTAACCATATCTTTTTATCGTGTTGACCCACCTTTATTTTTATACACCTAATAGGGACTATATACCTCAAAATCAAGTATAAATTTGCTAGGTCTACCCGTTTCTGAGAAAATCGGTGGTGACACACGGAGAGACAGACGGACAGACCGACAAGATAGTAATCTTATAAGGGTTCCTTTTTTACCTTTTGAGGTATGGAACCCTAAAAAGAAGAAAAAGATTTTGTATTAAAGTTATTTTTATTGTAGATTATTATACGGTACTTAGGGAAAATCATATCAAGAAGGTTACTGGTTCAAGTCTCGTCCAGCTTGTAATTTTTACGATAAGTTTAAAAATCTTAGTATTGTATCATATCTTGAGTACGTATCAGTTGATATAATAATTTTGGTACATCAAAAATAAACTGTAGGGGTAAAAGAAGAATAATGAAAAAGATCACGAACAGATCAGACCTTGACCAATATTGTATTGTCCAAAACTTTCTCAAATAATATGTTTTGTGAAAATCATGATACTCAAGGCATCGTGAACATTTCCAACTGGTCTCGATGTAGACTCTGACACCAGGCCTTCAGATCGTATAAAAATATATATTACAAAGGCCAGCGCCTTTGTCACTTTATTCCAGTAAACAGGCGCTTACTACCTGTTTTCTATGTAAGCCTTTTGTGACATTCTGAAAATCATTTTTAATTACAAGTCGCTGTCAAACATCGGAACCGCCGGAAGTTTCAGGAAAATTTCAATATCCAACTTGAAATGCAGAGAGGTAAAGTTCAAAATGGAAGTGGCCTTTGTTTAAAGTATGAGTTAACCTCAATTTCAATTTAAAGGCATGTGACAATACATCGTATTTGACCCGAACACATTGGTCCTAATCGAAATAGTGAAATACTTAAAAAAAATGTCTCAAAAACACTTTGTTACAGACGTCCTATGAAGTCTGACAACTGAGTTAGGTACAAGCTTTTGAATTCTAATTGGAAGAATAATTTTAAATGGAAAAATGTTTTTATGATCAACAGATTCCGGGTCTAGCTGTTTCTCTATATATCATACTAGTTGATCAATCCGCAGCTTTGCAGAAGGAGGGTAATGTTATTTTTGAAAAAATACGCAGATTTTTTCAAAAATAACATTACCCTCCTTCTGAACAGTTGGGTAAAAAGTAGCCTATGTTACTCAGGGATAATGTAGCATTCTATGGGTGACCGAGTTTTTGAATTCGGACCCGTAGTTTTTGAGTTTATTCGTTACAAACATACAACAATACAAATCATTCCACCCATTATTATAAATATTGAATTTATCACGTACCGTTTTATCAGTGTTACGGGCCAATTCGTGAACTTTCATCAGGGTGAGTGCGATCGAAACACCGATAAAACGGTACGTGATAAATCCCGTGTTTATAATAATGATTTACTCAGATCTCGCTATGTTCTGATTACTTCTGCTATACAATGTACAATATTATGATGGTCCGTTCACTGTTGCTACGCTTCCGAGCTTAGTTCCAAATGATCTGTGAGTTCGATAAATGCAATATGTATGTTTCGTAATTGCACTGTTACGAGTATGATGCACTGGTGTATGATTAAAACTAGAACCGATTGGATAAATAATTAATGTCATTTCCAGTTATTTCACATCTATGCCGGAACTCAAAAGTGACTTCAACTGAAAAAGGCTTTTAAGTCTAGCGAAATTAATTTAATGAATAAAACATTTAATTTTTTGCTGAAAGTCGATTATTTTGCATTGAATGAAAAATTTAAAAGCTATTCAAGATTCATTTATGCAAGCCTTTGGGTTTGTTCCAAAATCTCAAAAGTAAAGATATATTATTATTTTTTTCATCTGGACAATGCCGCCAGTTATTTTAGGTGACTGCCGTTTGGACTGGGTATGTGAGCAAAAATTGAGAGAACTACAGATCATTTGCAACTGTCATTGTTTTTCATTAAATATATTTCAATTCACAATTGTGTACATTTTAAGTGATAAGACCGCCCATTGTACTATTTGCTTTGTGTATTCTATTTTGTTTGTATTTTTTTTTTGTTTACATTGTGTTAAATAAAGTGTTTTTATTCATTCATTTCATTATTTTAAAATTTTAATTACTAGTGGTTCGCCCTGAACTGAGATCTCGAGAGTCTCCAATAAGCCCAAAAATATATTATTCGTAATCTTTGACTATCAGAATAATGCCACGTAATAAACAACCACCCACTTGACCTACAGTTTTATTTAAATTACAGGTAACGGGAGTTCATATAAATTGGTGACGCTTTTTTTTTGGGTGCAAAATGCAGTTATTCTGGATTTCAGACTTTTGCCTATGTTTGTGTCACTAAAGCTACACGAATACCAAATTTTAGCAGTGTGGGGTCACTAGTGTACCCTGTGAATTTTGTCAAAGTTTAGTTTTTATTATAGCTTTTTTTTATATAAATGGTATTATTAGGTAGACCTCTTTTCGATGATAGACGAATAGACTGAAATTGACGATTTTTAATGTATCTAATCTTTAATATCCTTTAAGTGCAATGCAATCCATGTGCGATCAAATAAAAATGTTAGACCGCCTGCGATGGCTGCGTGTTACAACAACTCAGTTCACTCGTCAGAACAATTGCAGTACCGCGCTGATTGGGTATATTCTGCTGAGTTCAACAGCTCCCACGACGCAGCTTTATGTGTTCCGCGTGCATTACTCCATGAAGGCTGAAGACGTTACGGAGTACTTGCGCATGAAGACCAACTCCAATTTAAGGGGTTGAGCTGTTGGTTAATTTTAATTCATTTTCGGCGAGTGTGCTGACCCAACATCTGTCACATTCGTGGAGGAAGATTTTTGGCTGAAGGGTGTCGTATTTCGTCGTTTCCTAGGACGGATACCGAAAACCGAGAACTCACATCTAAAATTGCAGTGTTTATGTAGTATATAAATAGAATGTTATAGTAGGTACTATATATGTTTTTAGGATAAAGTAAATATCTTTATGGGCCGTTGAAACAGTTATTTACTATCCAGTAGCTATTTTCTTGTTACCTGAATTAAATGATTGTTTATTATCATAACGCCATGCAGGTATCATGCAGGCGATCTGACATCTTAGGGATTTCATACATTACAATCACTACGCACATGTATTAAGAATAAAAATAATAAGGAATAAATCCGGGAGTAACGCTTAGTAAAACTGCAGTACACCTCTCAAACCCCTTTATTCGCCCACACCAACGTTGCCCCTTACGCTGCCTTCTATTGGCGGTACTTATGGGGGCCCGTTTAGTGGACGGCTAGCCACCACCTTCCTCAATCATTCTTAATATTACAGGATTGGCAGATGCCGTATCGCATTTCTCTGATTACCCGTACTCTATTTCATAAGTATTACTCTAACAATAGCCCGAACTATACATGTGTTGCAATAGTACTACCATCTGTCTCACCTAGGGCTTGCAATTCGGATATCCGAATATCCGTATTATTCGGATTACGTGTGATTTTACTATCCGGATACTGACGATCAATATATTCAGATAATTCGAATAAAGAAATAGTAAAATTCATCTAAAAAATCACGATTTGAACATGAAATTAACAACATCAGAACCATAATTTCATACATATGTGCAGTAAGTACAGATGTTTAAAAAGTAATCTGAATTTAAGACACTGTTTATTCTTTATTTTTAATATTTGTCGTATTATAAAACATTCAAGAAGTGGCGACTGACAAGTTGCTTACTTATTGCTTAAGTTTTGTGATAGAAAACGTGATCTAAAGTATACCTATCGAGTTTCCTTATTGTCAAAAGTGATGTAAATTTTAATGGTGAATGTTGGAATAACTTAAACATTGTTTATAGCTACTTTAATAACAATTATTTTCGTTTTAAACGCTTTTCCCAAAATTATTCGAATTATCCGTAATATCCGGATATCTGAATAGTAAAGTTCACTACTATCCGAATTATTCGGATACCAAAATCTTACGAATAATGCAAGCCCTAGTCTCACCTCCACCTTGCCATAGTGTTTTTTATAAGAACTAAACAGGTCTCTTACTTATTGGCTTCGGCCCCGGTAATGCCTTTGTAAAGGTCCTATAACCTGAGTTAATAAATAAGTACGTGAATTAATAATAATTCAGGACATTTCACACAGCGCCATCTAACCCAAAACGAAGCAGAGCTTGTACTATGGGAAACAGATAACTGATAGGATACTTACATGCATTATTTTTTTTGTAACTGAAACTTTTAATATAAAGAGGAACATCCAGATCCAGACCTAGACAGATATTGGGTATGAACAAGCCTTAACGATTTCATCATATAAAAAATTGCGTCTATGGCAGCAAACAATTTTATGAAGTTTCAGTCGATCTCTAATAATCCGTTATTAATAATTAATATAAACACGGGATTTATCACGTACCGTTTAATCGGTATTTCGACCGACAATATTTCGGTGCAGTTCCTAACCTTCACCAGGGTATCAACGGTACGTGATAAATCCCGTATTTATAATAATGATTGAAATAAATCACGAAGGTTTTCTACGTAAAAACCGCTATTGTGTTATCCGTAGTCACGCTGCCTAGTGCAACAAAACTAACAAAATTAATTTTATTATGTTAATAATTTCAACTTATTTCTTTACAGATGCTCACATCAAAACACAAGAGGACGCACACAAGCATCTATCAAACACGTAAGTAAATGGCGGTCATTGTTGTCGCTCTTGCATCGATCTTCCGAATCATTTATATAAGTGGCAATCCTCACAAACAGAGGCTGCTTAATACAAATGATATATTCTAACTAACCCTCGGAGGAAGTAAGTGAACAATTTATATAAGTTTAAAAACTAAAACATGACTACGTTTTTTTATGTTATTTGTGGGGAATCAGGCTCAAAGCCCACCTGCGCGGCGGTCACTGTTGCCCAATGAGACCGGCAACACCCGGGGTAATTTCGATGCGTGCCCTACCCTGTAAAAACCTCTTTACATTATTCTTAAATCGCACTATGTCTAACGGGAAAACCTCAGATGGTAGCTCATTCCATATCTTGCAAGTATAGGGTAGAAAAGATCGCGTGAAGCGTGTGGTGTGCTATGTCGATGGTAACCTTTGTCGCTTGCACCATAATGACAAACGATTGACACTTCACTCATCAAAATCGAAAGATTTTATGCACTACGGTGGAACAAATGTAAATACAAAAATGCATACATACTTGTTCTCAGTTCTTACAGTCTTAGCCGTGGTCGTGGTCGTCACTTCGTGGGTAGTGGCGCGCTTGGAAAACCTTCGCTACTCTTCTCGTATTGCCGCTTGTATGGTGTACTCGTGTAGGGGACCGTCAAGTGCTGCTTTGATTTGGTCCGTCCATCTCATCAGTGATCTACCGCGTAGCTGTGCAAGCCTCTGGTGCAAGCCTTCACTTGCAACAAAAGGCGTTTAATGAACACCTCTCCAAGTCGCGACACGTTATCGTAGAACGTGAGTAGATACATGAACTGCTAATAGCATGACCCTTACTTTTAGCTTTTCCGTTGTCGGTTAAAAATTAATAAAATAATAAAACCTTACAAAGAAACTTTTATCACATCATTCCATCTTATGGGTCTTCCTGGTATCTACTTGAGAATCTTTCTGCCCCAACGGCATTCAGTTCTTTGACCTATTTTCCCTGCGCAATGACCCTTCAGCTTGCTAATATTCTGGACTATATCAGTGACTTTAGTTTGTCATCAGTTTAATATTCCTTAACCTTTGACCAACTGTATAACAATCACATCATATCCACTACACAAAGCTCTTAGATATAAGACCGGGCACAATAGCATAAATCAGTTGCACTATAAATCATGGAGATTCTTGGCATGTAGATGACAAAGCACATGTCTTAGAAGCAACTTGCCTTAAAACAAGATCTAAAATATGTTTTGAAATTTTTTTAAGAAATTTGAGTTTTGTCTGAAGTCTACTAATATTACTAAAATTTTTATGAAGATACGTTTTTTAATAGAAACTCGACACTTAATCAAAATATTGGGCGCGATATAATCCCATAAGAGCATATTCAGTTCATGATTAAAAAAAATGGTCTGTAAAGTCGGTTTACGGACGATAATTTTACGTGATAACGAGTGGAAGAGAGATAGATGTGTCACACGCCGAACGCTTAGATCGATTGTGCCTCTCTAACGCTTGTTCCGCGCTCTCGCTTGCACGCTCGGCTCAGGCGGAACGTGACAATGAGTCCTGTTTTTTCGTGCGTGCAGCCGGCGTTCATCGATTTATAGGACGTTTATCACGTCAAAAAATATAATAGTTCTAAAATTAATATACCAGATTGTACGAGTATGTAGTTACCCTATTTCTTATACGAAAATTTTAAACATATTAACTCTCGCTAGCCTCATCCCTTATCTTTAATATTTAATGTTCAACTAACAGTTCTAGGGCTGAAACATTTTTTCGTAGCACTTTGAAGCTACAAAAATATGTAGCCCTGTAGACCGTCTACGCCGTAGAACATCTACACCGTAGACCTAAAAGGCCTGCATAAATCAATTAATAGCATCTGTATGTCCCAGAGGCAGGTAAACGGGTAATGGTAACGAATGTTTCGTGAAATGTCACGCATTTATCACTCAAGAACGTATTTGTGTGGTTTCAGGGTGACCGTGAGTTAGGAATTTTTAGGATTTTATAAAAAAACTTTACAAGACTCAATAGCGTTCACGCGACCATCGCGCAACCATGTTAGTTCGCGCGTTGGTTCTGCATATGCATACTTCCAACGTATTTTATCCGGACCAGTATAATATCGGGATAGTGATCAAGTGATAATAAGACGAGGCAGTGGTCAAGCGCTTGAACATAACCAAAATAAAAAAAATCCTGCAATCCTGTTATATTGGAACAACGCCTAAAACTACAATTTCGCAGTTTATCCCCAATACTAGACTATCGCAGACACCCTACGGCTACGCCTCAGCGGGAGGCACTTTATGTGATTGCTCGACCTCACTGTCTCCGGATGAGCCTCCACTGGAAGGATACATGTGCTATTTTTATACAGAGACAGAAAACATCTTTTGTTTTGAAAGGATGGTTACATTAGTCGTTGCTTTTAAAAGCAATTCAATAATTAACTTATTTATACCACCAATAACACGTTTATCTATACTAATATTCTAAAGGGGAAAGATCTTTGTATGTTTGTAACAAATAAACTCAATAACTACTGGACCAATTTCAAAAATTCGTTTACCATTAGAATACTACATTATGCCGAAATAACATAGGGTACTTTTACCCAACTGCGCAGAAGGAGGGTAATGTTTTATTGAAAAACTACGCGTGCGAAGCTGCGGATTGTTAGCTAGTAAAAAATAAATAATGCTGGCCATTTCAATCAGCGGTATCAAGCCTCAAAGGTCTATAGATAGCTCAACAGCTCCAGATCACTACCAGGTGCAAGTGTTCTCAAGATACTGGCTGCCTCGCTAATTCTTATTGTAAGGTAGGCAAGAAACAAGAAAGGATTTTCAAAATTCTTCCCCTAATGATGTAAAATTGTATATACAAAATAGAGTTTCCCATTAGGGTAAAATATAGGTGAATTAGGTACTTCCAGTAAAACTTATTAGGTACTTCCGCGTATTTACTACAGGTGTTCACGCCACATCTCTAAGTAACTGATAAAAAATTCACAGCCGTAAGTGGCTGCTGAAAATTTCAAAGGAAATTTAAAGAAAACAATGGCTTGCTTTGCTGGGGGCTTTGAATTTTTGGGATGTTTCGAAGGTATTTATTGTAAGATATTTAGGGCCGTATTTCAGAATTAAAAATAAAATTAGAATCATTAATTGCAAAGGAGCAGCTGTTCTGGAACATAGTATTGTCGTTATGATGTCGTTATAGTCAGTAGGTCGAAAGTTTTTTTTTATTGATGATAGTCAAGCGCTTGTCCACTACCTCACCTGATGTTAAGTGAAGGTGTGATCGAAGATGGAGCACGCTTGCCTAGAAAGAACCTATTCACTCTGGACTTGAAGACTCCAAGATTATACTGGTTTGGAAAAACTTACGCCGGAAGTGAGTTCCACTCCTTACTTGTGCTAACAAGAAAAGTTGAAGCAAATCGTTTGGTTCGGCAAGGTGGTATACCGACCAGGTATGGGTGGTATTTCTTGGTACGTCTGCTTATCCGGTGGTGAAAGAGGGAAAGAGGGTCATGAAGATCTTGCGCACATTCACCAAAATTTATCTTGTAAAAAACTGAAAGTCTGGCTACTCGGCGTCTGTGCTCAAGACTTTGTAAATTGGCTTCCGCTAGTGAGTCATCACCAATGAGTCATCACAAGTAAAATTCGTCAAAGCGTGATTGAGTCTAAAGCCCAGCTGGCTGCTAAAAAGCTTAGTATCTATACTAGCAAAGGTGAGGCAATACTTCACACTGGGACAGTTGCTCAACTTATACCAAGCACAAGTTAAATCTTGTCTGGAGTACTGTTCTCACTTCTGGGACGAATCAGAAAAATAACAGCTAGAGGCTCTAGATTCAATTGAGAGAACGGACAAACAGACGCTCCGCGACGCGACACCGCTACATGGTAGACATACCTCCCATACGTACAATGCAGTACTTTTCCACCTTTATTATGCGCACCGCCAAGGAGTAGAACGCCTTGCCTGAGTCTGTGTTTCCTGATAACTACAACCTAGGGGCCTTCAAGTCGCGAGTGAATAGGTTTCTACTAGGCAAGCGTGTACCGTCGTAGACTATATCGTCGCTTACCATCAGGCAAGATCGTGGTCAAACGCTGGCCAATTCTTTTTAAAAAAGCGGCCAAGTGTGAGTCGACTCGCCCATGAAGGGTTCTGTAGCAACAAGTAACATAATATAGAAGTTCTTGTAGTTTGTTGTAACTTTTTTATATTTGAGTTGTTGAATGAAAGGTAAATTGCGGTTTACGGTTTATGACGTATTAAAAAAAACTACTTACTAGATCTCGTTCAAACCAATTTTCGGTGAAAGTTTGAACATTATATATTTTTTTTAGTTTTATCATTCTCTTATTTTAGAAGTTACAGGGGGGAACACATTTTTCCACTTTGGAAGTGTCTCTTGGGCAAACTATTCGGTTTAAAAAATATGATATTAAAAAACTCAATATCATTTTTGAAGACCTATCCATAAATCCCCTTTATGAATGGGTTTGAAGAAAAAAAAAATTTTGAGTTCAGTTCTAGGTATGGGAAACCCACAAAATTTATTGTTTTTTTTCTATTTTTGTGTGAAAATCTTAATGCGGTTTACAGAATACTTACCAAGTTTCAACAGTATAGTCCTATAGTTTCAGAAAAAAGTGGCTGTGACATACGGACGGACAGACAGACAGACATGACGAATCTATAAGGGTTTTGTTTTTGCCAATAGGCTACGGAACCCTAAAAACAGGTTATCGTTGAAAAGGGACCTGAAAATGCGATGCAGTATTTTTATATAAACAAGATAATACTGCACACTAGTTGTAATTCATTTTTGTAGCTTAATTTGAGCTTCACCGTCATCATTATATCAGCCAAAGGACGTCCGCTGTCCATAGGCCTCACACATAGATATCCAGAGTAACAGATCTTGTGCGGTCTTCGCCCAACGGTTCCCAGCAACCTATAACAGCTATTCTTTCCATCTAGTGGGGGGCCGTCCTACGCTGCACTTTCCAGTGCGTGGCCTCAACTCGAATTTTTTTCTGCCCCAATGGCCGTCAGTTCTTCAATCTATGTGTAATTTTAGCTTACCTCCTTCTTCTCCATATAAACTTTACCTATTTCAAATCTCACACTCCTCCGTGGGCGCAATAAGCTTTAAATTTCATGTAATTTCGTTTATTTATTGTAAATCTGGTACAAAATAGTAGATTATTAAACAAGTGGATAAAGCAGTGCCTTGCGTCACGAGCGTTATTTTAAATCCCGAACGTAGCGAAAGATTCTAGAGTTAACTCACGAGCGGAACGAAGGAGTTACTCGAATTCTGAGGGATATAAGTACGCCCAAGATGCAGACAGCTATTTTCACGAGAAGAATACTCTACTTTTCACACTTTCTCCGAGACAATAAAAACCGAATCTTATCTTATCTTTCATTATAGGCTTGCGTTTGACCACGCTCTCGCCTAATGGTAAGCGATGATGCAGTCTACGACAGATCACGCTTGTCTGGAAACCTATTCACTCGCGACTCATTTCATTTATTTATTCATAAACAATTATATAATTGTGTTTGAAATTACATCTTAATTACAAGTTACAATATTTTAAAATTTTAAAATTGAACTTGAAGACTTGACTTGAAGACACCTAGGTTGTACTTATCAGGAAACACAGACGTTCCACTCTTTGGCGGTGCGCTAATCTAATCTACACGAAATAAATCAAGTTACAATTTTGAGCCAACACAATTTCTTATATTACTATATACTTGAAATAAAAGCCTAGTCAAACCAAACCTAGTCCGCAGAACCAGATCCATGAGACGACGATTCTGGCGCTCCGCCTATTGAACATCATACTGCGGAAAAGCTACCACCTATCTAACCGTGTGAAGTGAGCAATGCTCTTTACAAAATGAAGGCGGAAAAGTCTCCTGGTGAGGATGGGATTACGGTGGAACTGCTCCAAGCGGGCGGTCAACCAGTGCTTATAGTTCTAGTCAAGCTTTTTAATAAAGGTTTGTGCAAAGCCCGAACACCTGATCAGTGGAAAAACGCAAAAGTAACCATAATGCACAAAAAAGGTGACATATCCAAGCTTAATAACTATCGCCTTATAAGTTTACTGTCCCAAATTTATTAACTTTTTGCCAAAATCGTCACAATCTGGCTTACACGACAACTTGACGAATCCCAGCCGATCGAACAGGCTGGCTTCCGGAGCGGATACTCGACCATTGACCATATCCACACGGTGAAATAGTTTATGGAGAAGTGTCACGAATACAACCGGCCCCTTGTTATGGCCTTCATCGACTATGAGAAGGCCTTCGACAGTGTTGAGCATTGGGCCGTGTTTCACGCTCTTCATCGCTTCCACATCAATTCACGCTACGTAGAAGTGCTCCGGGAACTTTATACATCGGCTACACTGCAAGTACGAGCTCACACACTTACAAATCCCGTACCCATCTAGCGGTGGGTGAGACAAGGAGACACCATTTCTCCTAAACTTTTTACGGCTGTCCTTGAAGATGTCATAAAAACGGTTGACTGGAAATATCACGGAATAAACATTAATGGTGTCAACTTGTTCCATCTAAGATTCGCCGACGATCTCGTACTATTTGCCGAAAATTGTGATGATCTCCAAATAATGCTAAAACACCTTTATGATGCTTCTTTGAAAGTAGGCTTGAGGATGAATATGTCCAAGACGAAAGTGCTGTCGAATGTCTCTGGCATCACAAATCCTGCGAAAACAGTGGGAAATGAGAAGCTGGAGATGGTTGACCAGTATATTTATCTTGTACATATTCTATCCTTTGGTAAAGAGCATCAACAAAAGGAGATATCTAAAAAGATGCAATTGGGATGGGCCGCGTTCGGCAAGCTGGACGACATCCTTAAGTCGCCTAAAACTCCACAGAGTCTGGAAGACCCGCTTTTTTATGCAATGTGTTCTGCCCACCATGACTTACGGTGCCGAGACATGGACGCTTACGCAGGAAGCTGTGTACAGGTTAAGAGTTGCACAGAGAGCCATGGAGCGTACCATGCTCGGCATCAAACTCTTAGATCGAGTTCCAAACGTCGAGATCCGTAGAAGAACGAAGGTTCATGATGTTGGGAATCGAGTTATGGAGCTCAAATGGTCTTGGGCGGGACACTTGGCAAGACGTGGTGAAGACAAGTGGAGCAGGGTAGCAACTGAATGGTGGCCGAGGAATGGCTGTAGAAGGGTTGGACGTCCGGCAGCGATATAGGTGGACGACATCGTTAGAGTCGCGGGACGTCAATGGGTGAGACTAGCGCAGGATCGTGGCGGAAGGCACAAACTTGGGGAGGCCTATATACCCAGCAGTTGGTGAGGTCAGGCTGTGGATGATGATGATGATGAGTCAAACTATTGTCCAAGAAGAACAAAGATTGTCTGGTAGATCGCTAAGTACGATAAGACCACCAAATGTGTCATATAGATTTGCGTTGTTCGAATTGTTTTACTGTGTGCATTTATGTATTTTCAATCTATTTACTGTTTGCTTATGTGGAAAGCAAAATTAATGTCTATGTCAAGCATGCTGTATCGATTTTGGGATTTTCCTCCAACAGCTTCATCTAGCGCTAAACGGGTGAAACAATTCCAGGATAACGAAAATAATAATAAGAAAATAAATTTAAATTCTACTTTGCATAATAGTTCCGAATAACACCACGCATCAGTAGCGCCATGCATACGGGACGAGAAGACTTTGTACCTCTGTTTACGTGCACATCATTTGTTGCTAGGTATGTTATTGTATTTTCACACCACCTGCTCGACAATACCAAATTAAATGTCATGTAAACCTCACCGAAAGCAGGTGATTAGATGGCTGAGCCGGGTAAAGCTGTACTGAATTTCATTGATTTGAATTTGGAACCTAATCTATATTAAAATTTGAAGCAAAGAGACTCACACAATAAGAACTTATTCGTAAATCGAACTAACCTCTACTCAGACTGTAGCAATTAGATTTGGTTTTTATTGTCTCGCGGAAAGTGTGAAAAATATTCTCCTCGTAGATAAAGCTGTCTGCATCTTGGACGTGCTTATATCCCTCTCTGCACTCAAGATTCTAGTAACTCCCTCACTCCGCTCGTGAGTTAACTCTAGAATCCTTCATTACGTTCGAAATTCAATATAGCGTCCGTGACGCAAGACACTGCTATATCCCCTCGTTTAATAATCTATTATTATTTCGTTTATAGTAACATTATTAAATCTTTAGTGTTTAATAACACTTCTTTTTGCCTGATTATGTAATAAATAATAATAATAAATAAATAAATGTGGCTGGAATAAATCTAGCCCCAAACTAAGCATAGCTTATGTACTATGGGAACCAGATAACTGATAAAATACTTATATACTGCTTTTTTTGTAAATACTTATAATATATAGAAAAACATCCAGACCCGGAACAAATATCTGTAGATCATACAAACATTTGTTCCCTGGCGGGAATCGAACCAGCTACCTCCTGCGTCTCAGCCGGCTATTCGCCTACTATACCACGGACGGAGGTCGTCATGTTTCTGAAAACTGAACTAGATTATGACCAAAATTAAAATATCTTGAACCCAAATGTTTTTATCCTGTTTTCTTTACAAAATTCTAGGTATTTTTGCTTATATTAGTTTTTATATCATTTTGATAATGTTACATGTTAGAGTTTAGACAATAATCTCCATTATTTTGCCAATAATTCCGAGCCATAGTTGTAATAACGCGTACAACCAACAACAAAAGAGTTTCAGAACATAAAATGTAAACATACAGATCGTTGTAGTGTGAACCCACATAATTGGGTTAATTTAATTCTTCATAATCTTGTTAAATTACAAAAAGCCTATCTATTTATTTTAATACACTAGGTTCTCCCTGAACTGAGATCTCGCGAGTCTCCCATAAAAACAAAAAAATATTATTCTTAATCTTTGACTATCAAAATCCAGTATAAGCTGACCTCTTATTCTACGAAAAGCCTACACAATGCGAGGTCAACTTATACTGGAAGAGTATAGCTTGATATGTAGCCGTGTGTACTACGAAATAAATAACGAAATTACTTGACCTACAGTTTTATTAAAATTACAGGTAACGTGAGTTCTTATCTCAATTTTTATTTATTTATTTAATTAGAACCTTGCCTTGGTATAAATATAAATTGGTTACTCTTTTTGGGGTACAAATTGCAGTTATTCTGGATTTCAGACTTTTGCCACTAAATGTGTGTCACTAAAGCTACACGCATATCAAATTACAGCACTGTGGGATCACTAGTGTACTTTATGCATTACGTCAAAGTTTAGTTATTATTATAAATACGGGATTTATCACGTACCTTCATATCAATGTTTTGACCGACAATGTTTCGGTTCAATTTGTGAACCTTCAAAGTTTAGTTTTTATTATGGTTATTAACTCAAAAACTGCAATGACTAAACCAAACATAAAAATGTGGTCGAAATGTACTAATGAAGTCTTTCATTTGACGTCCCATTTGACCTAATAGTCTCATTTTTTTTACCATTCTTGAACTCCAATATCTCAACAAGCCCCAACATTTTTACAACAACACACAAATATATACATACAACACTAAAATTGTGTTATCAATTTGTATTAAGTTACCTATGAATGAAATTTCACGATGAGCGGAACGCTTCAAAAGTTATCCTCGGACAAATAAACATATATACATACAACGCCGATTCGACCAAGTTGATTTGGAGATCTCGCTTCGCTCTATCAATTATAACACAAAACACACAAGTTTTCTATAGAAGGTGGGTTTATTGCCAAAAAAATTTTCTACCAGCCAGCCTCAGATGTATCAAAAAAGGATAGAATAGAGTAAAGATCGTTAGTAATAGATTAAAAATTAACGACAAGTCGCGAAAAATACTTTTTTATAAATAATTATTGTTCTTTTTCTGCAGTTGAATTGAGGGTAGATGATAAACCATATTTTCAAAGGGGAACCGCGCGCGCCCAAGCCACTCGACGCACCGCATCTCCAACCATCATCCAAACCAGCTTTTGCGCGTTGAGGTGAACAGACATTCTGTTCACCTCAATTACTCACAATTTAACCGTGTCATATCCTCATGCTAGACGTTCTGGCATCGTGTGTGTGGGCTTATTATCGTGCAGTGCAACTGTTAACCACTAAAATTCCCCTGGACTGTCTGTGGCGTGCCGTGCACGCTAGGAACTTCTCTTCGGTCCCGGCAAAGTTCAGCAAAGGTAGGTGGTATTTATTTGCCCTCTATGATACTGCAGGAACCAAATTTCCATCCACAAACTACCCCTCTTTAAAACTCAAAAACCCTGCCAAAAATCAATTTCAAAAAAGATAGTGTTTATATCGCATAATTATCATACAAAAAAATCACCGAGTTGTTTGCAGATTTATTTAGTAGAGTTCAGTGAGTAAAAACGGGTTTTCGCATCTGATGTTCCAAAAACTGGCTCAGATTTCCACGATTCCGCTTTTGCCACCGGCTGTACCTCCGAAGTCGCATCCAACGGATATTGGAGCGTATCCAAACACGTGATACAATCCTACAGGGAAATTAAGATAATATTGTGCAGGACCTCTGTAGTTATCTACCTGACTATCTGATTACTACCTGTTTCGATTGTGTTTGTATTTATTTACTAGTGGCTCGCCCTGAACTGAAAGCTCGCGAGTCTTCACAAAAAAAAATAAAGCATATCATTAATCTTTGACTATTAAAGTAGTGGAAATGCAGTTCTAACTAATTTTACCTATAGTGCAGTACTGCGTCCATCAACTTGGGGAATACAGGTGTAAAGCCTCTTGTGCCAGAAATTTCACCAGAAACCATACCTTTCATACCGAAATACAGTAATGCTGCTTAGCGGAAGAAATAGGTATGGTGGTAATACTACCCCGGGCGAGCCCGTTCTAGGAACTACTGTTCTTATTATTTATTCCGACCTTAGGTCCCAAGTAGCAGAGAATATAGTGTAGACATTATGTGCTACATTAATAGCAGACCTAAACTTGGAATGGGGTTTGAAAGTTTGGTAAATTTGCATGCTTAGGGCTGTCTCTAAGTTATACAGGGTGGAAACGTGTCAGCATGCAATAACCTTTAGAACTTTGAGGATTTGGGGTAGTTTTAAAAAACTTTTAATTCGATGTCAAAACGTGAGCAGAGCCTAGAAAAATTTAAGCTAGCAAGCATCTTTTAACATTTTTATCCGACTTAAAAAAAGGAGGAGGTTCTCAATTCGACTGTATTTTTTTTTATGTTTGTTACCTCAAAATTGGGTGAACCGATTTTGATGGTTCTTTGTTATTTGAAAACTGGTTTTTCCCGTGTGGCCCCATTTCCATTTGGTTCAGTTCTGACAATGCCATCTATGAAAAAACCATATAAGTATTAAATTTGTTTCATTTTTACGTTATGTTATATTTGTTACCTCATAAGTCCGTCATTTATCAACCGCTTTGCAAAATTCTTTTATTATTTGAAAAAATGTACTTTCAGATAGGTTCTATAGAAATTTAATCGAAGTTTAGTAGTTTGTTTTTTCTGTTAACTGAAGCCGGTTATATTTTTGTTAAAAAGTTACTTGTATTTGTCTTACGTTACATTAGAAGTTATGCTTAAACTAGCTGACCTAGTAAACTTCGTACCGCTTACGCTTTGACATGCATATGACGCGGGATGCCAATGTACGTCACCGGTATAATTCTCAATCAGCCATTATTAGCTGCATCTATGTATGAGATAATGAATTTTGTTCATAATTTTTGTTGCTTGAATATTTCCAGAATGATAATCGTTATTTTGCTATTCGAGGCAGAGACGAATTCAAAAAATCAAATATCAACAAAATCGGTCAAGCCGTTCATCTACACTAATATTATAAAGAGGAAAGATTTGTTTGTTTGTATTGAATAGGCTCCGAAACTACTGGACCGATTTAAAAATTATTTCACTGTTAGGAAGATTCACTATCCCCGGGTGATATAGACTACTTTTTACCCAACTGCGCAGAAGGAGGGTAATGTTTTTATTGAAAAACTACGCGTGCAAAGCTGTGGATTCGTCAGCTAGTGAGTTATAAATGGTGTAACTAACCCGATTTTGTTTTATATACATCATCATCATCATTTCAGCCGTAAAACGTCCACTACTGAACACAGGCCTCCATGGATCTCCATGATGGGTAGTTGCCATACTCACCACGCTTGGCAGGCGGGTTGGCGAGCGCAGTACGGGATGTTGATACACGGAAAGACGCTGCTGCCCATCTTCCGGAGGTATCCCTTAGCAGGCTCTTACTGCATTCACGGGCATGAGAGGAGGGGTAACATTCTACTACCTGCACCCCACGGCATACTACCGGCACCCCACGGCATTATTTATTTTATATACATATTTAAGATAAACTCGATTTTTTTAAACCTATTCCTCCCCACTGCTGGGCAATGGTCCTCCCCACAATCCTCCATATTTTGCGATCACCTACCACGTCCCGCCATCCTAAAAGGCATCAAGGTCATCCGCCAAGTCCTACTTCAGCAAAAAATAAACAAAGTAAATCAAACAGAACCTTATTGTCCTCAAACTTCAAGTTTTTCGGCTATAACAATTTATTTCTTTCACAAAAATGTCCGCGACACCCCTAAATCAACTACCTTACATTTGGCGAGTGTACAACGAGCCTGTCTTCTTACATTTAGCCCGCAATATTTCTTCCACCCTTTGTGTACCCAAGGAAATCTTGAAACAAAATCCCCATTCAATGAAGTAAATGTCTTCCTTAGAACATCACATCATTCTCAACCTTCTCCTTTGCATATAAAGCTCGGAGTTCTATGAAATTGTACACGCAATTAAGTTGAAAATGGAGTATGTATGGCATGTTTATGTTTTGCATAATGCGTTCTTGGCATTTTTTGCTAGTGTTTTACGTCAGCCAAACTATTCGAGTTGTATTTTGCAGTCGATGTCCATTCTATTTAAAAATCAGAACTGGGGATATCGATTTTCGATGTGTAGTCATATTTTACCCATTTTTAGTACCACTCATAATATAGGCCCCAATGAATCATTACGCCATAAGTTTAAAGAAATGAGTATTATTACATTCCCTTGTTAGTACATCTAAGAAAATCTGATGTATGTTCACAATAATATTAATTTGTCTACGAAAAATAATAATCATAATTTTAATACAAGAATAAAGATAAACTCGCTGTTGCAACTTGTAGACTCCATAAAGTTAGTTAAGGTCAAAGTGTACGCTTTTAGAACAAACTATTAAGTGATGTACGTAAATTTACAAATAACAAATTTAAAAACGTAATTAAATAAAATCTTTATAGAAAAGCCTACTATTAAAGTATCGGATTATTTAGATGATAGAGAAGCTTGGGAATTAAATTGCTCCAAATCGTTCAAAATTGTTACAATTCAGACGTAGTTTAATTTCTTTATTGTTATGTATTATAAAAGGATCATTTAAAAAACAACCAGCCTTGTCTCTTACCTTTCTTTTCAGGCTTGGTCGCGAAGGAACAGGCAGTAAAACGGACGTTTCAAAGTGATTCTTGTGAATTTCATACAGAAAAAATTATGAATGAATGAATATGTATTTATTTTCAAAAAAATGGTTTTATAAAGTGCACATAAATAACTAGTTATAATTCTAGGATACCTAGGGTGTTGTATCTTGTGGGTCTGGTACCTTGCTCTAACTAAGTTTAAAAAAAACTTGTGTTTAGACGCAAAGGATCTCTGCTTTGGCTCGATAGACATAGGATGGGTATGACAAAGTAGGTAGATATGACTGACTACAGATAGCCAGACTGAGCCTTATACTATTCTGAATATGTACATCATTATATTGCTTCTTTAGGAGCAAGGAAAAAAAACATTATGAAAAACTATAGACTAAAAATAATACTTATCAACTAAAACTAAAAATAATACTTATCAACTAAAGCCCGTATATCACTATCACTAGATCCTGCTAAGATTTGTTCCACGGCGGAATCGAACCTGCAACCTCCTGCGTCTTAGCCGGCTATTCTTCCACAAAGGTCGTCAAATTGACAAAATGTTTGCATGACGTGCAAATATACCTGCTCATATTTCCTCATGTCCACGATACAGAGAATTTACGATACAGAGCGTGGAGAGAGGACTGTACAACTACATATTAAATTCAGACTTTTCTTTGAAAGAACCATACCTATTTCATTAGTCCACACGGCTACACATCAAGCTAAAATTTCCATTATAAGCTGACCTCTCATTGTATGCCAGTAAATTTAATTAATACAAGTAATTTATTTAATTTTTAACGTACTTTAGAAAAAGGAGTACTATGTTTATGATTGTTACCTCAGGACTCCGTCATTTATCAAACGAATAAGAAAATTATTTTTTAATGGAAGGATATACTTTCAGATTGGTTCCATAGAAAACACATCAAAATTGGTTTTGTAGTTTGATTTTTACTGATTATATAAACTGATTTTTGCTTAAATTTTGTTCAAAAGTTACTTGCAACAGTTACAAAAATGAATGAATGAAATACTCTTTATTGCACACCAAATAAAAATACAATAATGGAAATAAACAATAAATAAAGGTACAATGGGTGGTCTTATCGCTAAAAGCGATCTCTTCCAGACAACCTTTGGATGGACAGGATAAACAAAATCAAAAGACAACGGTGTAAGAGTACCTACAGACATAAACAGAACCCAAAAAATAAAATATACCTATTAATTATACTAATAAACATAAACTTAAATACATACAAATAATATAAGTATAAATAAACTACACTACATAAAGAGGATAAATAACATAAACACTAACTAGCAGTTACGAGACAACGAAAGGAAATGGTTGTATACCTTGACTTTGAAAATAGGAAGAGATTGGGACGACCTTACAGACAAAGGTAAGGCGTTCCACAGTCGCACAGCTTGTACTGTAAAGGAGTCACCATAAAATTGTGAACTATGGATGGGAGTTCGAAGCTGTAGAGCTTCGGAAGAACGAAGGGTTTGAGAGTGTCCCTGATACAGAAACTCGAAACGCTCCTTTAGATAAGAAGGTGAAGTGGGATTATAGAGAATGTTATAATGAAGTGATACAATATGTGCATTCCGGCGAAGACGTATAGGGAGCCACTTGAGTTTTGCGCGGAATTCTGAGACATGGTCATACTTGCGCAAGCCGAATATGAACCGAATACAAAGGTTTTGAAGGCGCTCAAGTTTACTCATTTGGACTTCGGAAATGTCGAGGTAGCTGGCGTCGGCGTAATCTAAGATAGGGAGTAGAAGGGATTGTGCAAGCGTAATTTTGGTGGCGGTCGGTAAAAAGTTACGAAGTCTACGCAACGAAGCTGAAGAAGCAAACACTTTGCGGCTGATCTCAGCAATACACGGCACCCATAATAGCTTGGTGTCCATGATAATTCCCAAGTTTTTCACCGTCTGACTGATAGCTATTTGTGTTCCATTAAAAAGTACAGGTGGGAGTTGTGCAAAATCTAGCCTAGGAATCATTTGTGACTACCGATTATGATCACTAGTGTCTTTTTAGGGTTTACGGTAAGACCAAAGGATTTGCTCCAGTTACAAATGCGGTCCAAATCTGAGTTTATTAAACTGATAGCTCCGTTAATGTTGTCAATCGGGGCTTGTGTGTAAATTTGTAAATCATCTGCATACAAGTGGTAGGAAGAAGAAAGATTTTGAGATATTGAATGAATAAAAACACTGAAGAGGAGAGGAGATAAGACGCCGCCTTGGAGGACACCAGCAAGAAGGCTGCACCATGAAGAGTAATTATCTTCAATACGGAAAAATCATTATTTAATTATTAATTAAAACGGGTATTTATCGCGTTTGTACCTTTTTTATTTTTTATCCCGATGTTTATTATCTCTCAAAGATGGCCTAGCATTTACGGACTCCAAAGGATGTTATACCTCTGCAGATGTCTGGTGTTTATAAGATAGACTGTAGCTGTGGCCGCTCTTACATCGGGCAAACCAAACGTACCATAGCCGAGCATGTCAAAGAGCATATCGCAGCTGTCAAAAATCGCCCGGTAAACAAGTTAGCGATAGCAGAGCATCTGGTAGACTCGGGACCAAATCATTGGATTGAACTTCATGGTCCTAAGGTTCTCTCTAGTGAACGCCATTATTACGTGAAGCGATTGAAATCAAGAATTTCCAAATTTTAATTGGGAAGATGGCTATAGACCCTCAGCGTCCTGGAACCCGGTAATTGCTAGGTGTGCGCGTCGTGATCGGTCGTCTCAGTGCGTAAATACGGTTAGTGTAGTGTGTCGTAATATGAACTAGTACATTTCTAATTCTGAAGACCAAGTGAGGGTAGTTTCTGCAGCTACCCACACTTCTCGACGGTAGCTCCAAGTACTCCAGTACACCCGAAATCATGACTGTTGCAACACACCCGAAACGTCGGAATAACAAATAAAAAGGTACATCAGCGATAAAGACCCGGTTTAATCAATAATTATGTACAGTGATCGCGAAAGTTTGAAAAATCATATTAGACTAATAAAGAAAAACGTTCTCGAAGCATCTAGTAACTGCGTGCGGTATAAATAGAGCGTGGATACGCCCGAAGGAGTCAATCTTGATTTGGCTGTGCGCGCGAATATTTCGTTGGCATTTAGTGGTTTATTGTGTAACAGTGGTGTGAATTAGTGTGGTGTGATTACTTGTGATTAAAATCGTATTTTATAATTTTGGTGTTGATTAAAAGTGTTATTTTGGTTAGATCCATTTTGATTATTTTATCCCGAACTCTCAACGTAACGTCACTCTTTCAGAAAATGATAAACTACGTGTTTTGTTATTACGACATGAGTTTAAAACACACATCCGGAATCGTTTTATCTGGGATTAGAGGTGGGTTTAATACCGGTAGCTTGAATTATCCAGTAATCGATACATAAGCAATTTTCAACGTTAATCGGCGGCGCCCTTTCGACGATGCCGCTTAGTCAGTTTAACAGGTACCTACTTACATGATGAATGAATATAATTTGTTTACCTGTTTTATACAGGCTGTTTCATTGATATTTTAGGACTTGTTAATAAGGTTGTTTTATATTTTTTTTATGGTAATGAATTTAAAACTAAAACTATTTTACAACAATGCTAGCTATTATCCCTACCTGTGTTTTCATTTAATGTCAGACATAATAAAACACGTAGTATGTCTAAAATAAATAATCGAAAAAAATAATAAAAAAATATTTAGAAAATAAGCAAAATCATCTTCAGATTATTCAACAGTTTATTTTTAGGGTTCCGTACCCAAAGGGTCAAACGGGACCCTATTACTAAGACTCCGCAGTCTGTCTGTCTGTCTGTCTGTCCGTCTGTCACCAGGCTGTATCTCATGAACCGTGATAGTTAGACAGTTGAAATTTTCACAAATGTATTTCTGTTGCCGCTATAACAACCAATACTAAAAACAGAATAAAATAATTAATTAAGGGGGGCTTTTATACAACAAACGTGTTTATTTTTGCTCATTCTTGCTCGATATTGATAACGGCAATAGGTAGACGCTTGAAATATTCACAGAATATTTAGTTACAAATTCACTTTTAAAATAAATAATTAAATTAAAATAAAACAAATATTTAAGGGAGGCTCCCATACAACAAACGTGATTTTTTGCCGTTTTTATAGATAATGGTAGGGAACCCTTTTTTCGCGAGTCCGACTCGCACTTGACCGGGTTTTTTTTAGTTAATTTTAGCATTTGTTCTATCTTTCCCATATAAACTTTAACTATGCAGATTTCCCACTTTAGCTGGAAAATAGCTACATACTCATACTCTTCACGTACTTCATAGATAGGTAATAGTAGATTGTGTCATACGGGTCCGTCAAAATAATGTATTGAGGTCGAGAGCGATTGTTTGAATCCAGTGCAAAGCGAAGTTTCTAGAGTTGAATCTTAATCGTAGCGAGGGATTCAAAGTACGTCACTCGAGGTTAAATATTTTTGGTACCGTGTGGCACACTGCTTTTCGTCGCCCCCTATGAAAAATTAAATAAAAATAAAATAAATAATAAATAAATAATGCTGGACATTTCACACAGCGCTATCTAGCCCCAAACTAAGCAATGTTTGTACTATGGAAACTAGATAACTGATAGAATACTTATATACTTTTTTTTTTGTAAATACATACTTATAATATATAGAGAAACAACCAGACCCGAAATAAATATCTATAGATCGTGCAAACATTTGTTCCGCAGCGGGAATCGAACCCGCAACCTCCTGCGTCTCAGCAAGCTATTCGCCCACTGCACCACAGAGGTCGTTAAATGTGTTTAGTAGTGACGAATATTTATATTGACATAACCAAATTACAAAATGCCGTTTGGTTGGTAACAGAAAATGACGTTGATTTATCTATCACCGGGTATTTGTAACAACTTCAGACTCTGGTTGATGATCATGTGTGACATTTCACGCTGTTTTGAATACAGTTTGTGAAAATGACTGCTTCATTTGCATTTTTCTATGTAATTAAGTTTTCATAGACTTTTAGATATTTTTCTCTCGATTTGTTCGGTAGTAAATTGTTTAAGACAGTTACTGCGACTTATTTTACACTTTCTGGTTTTATTTCACTTTCACTGCTATAACTCATCTTTTATTCAATTTGTGTGAATTAAATTAAAATTGTCTGTAATATTATGATAAACGTAATAAAAAACGAATAAGAAGTACCCGCGTATTTTATCTTTTAATTTGATTATTCAACACCGCGTTGGTAGGCGCGCTTATTTTATTACCGGTCAGCACTTTATCGAAGCGAATTGCGTTCAAACTTTTTAATTATATAGTGTTCCAAATTCAAAAATTATTTCGTCACTGTTATTACGTGCGCAGGAATGACCCATTTTGCGCGGATTTATCGAGAAACCCTTCGCCTCTTTTCGAATAGATGGGATGAACACATTATTCCTGTATCTAAATACATTATAAATACAAAGAAAGCTTGATTCAAGACGTCCGTGAATAGACGGGTAAATTGCCTATCCTAACATGGGCCCACAAATACATGTCAATCAAGGTTGTCACGGACGCTGTGTTGTGCTGACCGTGACGGCTGATCGGTGACAACCCTAATGATTTATTGGAGATTGTGAAACTGCAGATCCGCCAAATAATTTTGCATTTGTAAAACAATTCATAAGGCCAATAGTGAAGGACCACGTCTCGGTTCCATATGTCATCACTGGTAACACACACTGATTGAAGACTTTCGTCTTAAGACGTTGCGAAGTTTCCCAAACGCTGCCCATCCGAGTTGGATTCGACGATTGACCTTTCTCTCGAAGTTGGACCTACCTAATTGGACTGTTTGTCCTAGGTATACATACGCGTCGACAACTTCAAGAGCCGAGTTCTCAACCATAACTGGGGCAGGCACGACATGAACATTGCACATAATTTACGTCTTGTCCATGTTCATTTTAAGTCCTACCCGTTGGAAGACTCGATTAAGGCCTTCGAGCATCGTGCTGAGCTCTTCCATCGACTTTGCCATGACCACAATATCGTCGGCAAACCGAAGGTGGGTTATGTATTCGCCGTTAATATTGATGCCGTTAATATGAATAAGCTCAGAGTCGCTCAACGAGCTATGGAGAGGGCTATGCTCGGGGTTTCTCTACGGGATCGAATCAGAAATGAGGAGATACGTAGGAGAACTCAAGTCACCGACATAGCCCGACGGATTAGCACATTGAAGTGGCAATGGGCAGGCCATATAGCGCGCAGAACAGATGGCCGATGGGGCCGAAAGGTTCTCGAGTGGAGGCCACGGACCGGCAAGCGCAGCGTAGGACGTCCACTTACAAGATGGGCAGACGACTTGGTAAGAACCGCAGGTCGGCGTTGGATGCAGGCCGATTCCAACCGCAGTTCCTGGAGATCAATGAGGGAGGCCTTTGTCCAGCAGCGGACGTCCTACGGCTGATATGATGATGATGAAAACAATTTACATCTTATTTGAATAGTCGTGTAACTGAAAATAGTAACACTTAATTATGAGTATCTATATATTATATTAGTTTACGAGCAGTTATTGACCAATATCTTTATATTATACCTATATAAATATATTTATGTATATTGTGTGTGTGTATTGATATTTATATTATTGTTTTTATATTCAACCAAATTTCATCGAAATCGGTTCAGCCCTTACGACGTACAACAAATAAATAAACAAACATACAAACATACAGTATGTGTGTGTGTGTGTGAAAGTTTGTATGTTTGTTTATTTATGTGTTTTTTGTTACTCAATCACGTCGTAACGACTAAACCGATTTCGATGAAATTTGGTTACTACCTAGATTACCACATAGGCTATTTTTTAACCCATAAATCAGGTCCTATAGGATAAAAAAGGGGTATCAAGTCAAGTTGCTTACACATTTAGTAGAGTAATACGTACGAAGTCGCGGGCAACACCTAGTCTTTTATACAAAAAAGAAAACTCTAAAATAATGAGGGAAAATTCATATTGGACACCTTTCTACAACCAATGGGGCATTGTTACACGATACATCAAAACTAAATATACAATAACGACCTTTGTGGCGCAGTGGGAGAATATTCGGCTAACACGCAGGAGGTAGCGGGTTCGATTCCCGCTGCGGGATAAATGTATGCATGATCTACAGATATTCGTTCCGGGTATTTTTCTATGTTTTATAAGTATTTATTAACAAAAAATAATGTTTATAAGTATTCTCTCAGTTATATGGTTCCCATGGTACCAGTTTTGCTTAGTTTGGGGTTAGATAGGGCTTGTTGTGTAAAATGTCCAGCATTATTATATGTTTTTTTCTGGGCAGACCGCCCTTTTTTATATCCCTGATAAAATATATACGAGTATCTCAGACAACGTTTAGATAGATAGGAACATTATAAATGGAACACTGGTCAATGTTCAATTTCTGCCTTATTTAAAAAATTTAAAATTTTTACCGATATGAGAATTTTTCAGCGCAGGGCACATAGACATTATATTTTTCTGATATTGATAGTTGGTGTCATTATGTTGGTACAAGCTACGTTTGACAGCATTAAAATTATTACCATCCTTTTCTATTTCTTACGGACAGAGAGTTAATGAATGAATGAAATGAATGAATGAACTGATTAATTAATAAAAAAAGTATTGCACAAAATACAAATAATCTGTGCATAGGCAATCTTATTGCATGATAGCATTCTCTTCCAGTTAACTTTTGACAGTTTTTCAAACTGTTTTTTTTTTTCTTTATTGCAAAACACAAATATATTACAGACAAAACAGCTTACAAAGTCAAAGTCAAAATCTTTTATTAATTAATATCACAAGGATCACTTTGAAACGTCAATTTTACTGCCTGTTCCTTCGCGACCAAGCCAGGTAAGAAAGGCAAGAAACAAGGCTGATTGTTTTTGTTAATGATCTTTTTAGAATACATTTCATTACACTACGAATACATTACGAAATGTCCGTCCGTCCGTCCGTCTGCCCGTTCGCGACTACTGCACAGAGTTACTGATTAAAACGGGTATTTGTCGCGTGTGTAGGTACATTTTTATTTGTTATCCTTTCTGTGTTGCCACAGCCGTGGTCATTGCAGTAGTTTCTATACTAAATAAAGGTTGTTTAATCTATATAATTGAGCGAAGCGAGATCTCCAAATCAACTTGGGCAAATCGGCGTTGTATGTATGTATGTTTGTTTGTCCAAGAATAACTTTCGAAGTATCCGATCATCGTGAAATTTGGTATATACCTAGGTAGGTAGTGATGGCACAATTTTGATGTGACTAATTGAGCTAAAAATGTTTTGGGGTTGTTGAGATTGGGGTTCAACAGGGGTAAAAAAACCAAAATGAAACTATCCAGTTAAATGGCACGTCTAATAAAATATCTAAGTAAAATATAACATTTTTATAATATATAAAACATAACATTATATCATATTGACGTATGTATATGTATAATATGGTGTCATATAATATTTTATTCATTCATAACCACTGAACTGCTATTTGAATAATTGTTCCATAAAGTTTGCCATTTTAGAGCAACCTGTATGTTTGTGCAGATAACGATGGAATGTGAGCCGGCGCCCGACTGGCTATGTACGACGTACAGAACAAAACTTAATTATAAAAAAATTCGTACATGTAAAATAGTTATGATTATACTAAAGAGGAATGTCAAATTTTCACTTAGGACAAACCCACTAAGGTTTTTTAAGGGCCGAACTCACAGTTGAAACTAAACGCGATCAGTTCAAACTAAAACTGAGTTCAAGACTACAGTTTGCATTTCACCGACATCAACTGAACGCAGTTAAAGCTAAACGCCGTTCAGATTCTGAACGTCCAATTTTCGACGTTTAGCTCATCTAAACGAGTTTAGAGAGATGTCAATCAAAAGTCAAGAAGTGTCATTGACTTTATTTTGCGAAATATTTTGTTACCTACATATTTTAGAATTAATTTTTATAATTTATATCAAGACTGAAAAGAGAGGTAGCACTCGTTTTTGAACAAAGTGATGATAAAGACATTGATCGTCGTCCAAGATACTTCGACAATCTTGCTAACAAAGATTTTGTGACGAGATTTCGCCTCACAAAACCAACAGTTTTTATTCCCGAATTCACAGTGTATTTCTTGTTAATCAGTTGCTCATAGTCATAATTATCGCCACAGCCGTACAGCCACATTGCAAGAAGAAGTGGTGGAGCTACACCACCTGATGGTAACCAAGTAATAAACCTGGCTAATTGGGATGATAAGTGTAATAATTTTATAAGTATATGTTTTATAAAATAAAAAATAAAAAAAATGTCGATACATTTCGACCCCGTTTTTATTTTTAGTTTAAACCTTGTAGTTTATATGTTATATGCCATAATAAAAACTGAACTTTGACATAATTCACCGGGTACACCAGTAACCCCCACAGTGCTGTAATTTGTATGCGTGTAGCTTCAGTGATACATATATAGGCAAAATTTTGATACCCAGAATAACTGCAATTTGTACCCCCAAAAAAAAACCAAATAACATGAACTCCCGTTACCTGTAATTTGAATGAAAGCGTAGGTAAAATTTTGGTTATGCATTTTGTGGCACTATTTTGATAGTAAAAGATTACAAATAATATTTTTTTGTGTATATGTGAGACTCGCGAGATCTCAGTTCGGGGCGAACTACTAGTTTAAAATTAAATTGAAACACTTCATCATCATCATATCAGCCGTAGGACGTCCACTGCTGGACAAAGGCCTCCCTCATTGATCTCCAGGAACTGCGGTTGGAAGCGGCCTGCATCCAACGCCGACCTGCGGTTCTTACCAAGTCGTCTGCCCATCTTGTGGGTGGACGTCCTACGCTGCGCTTGCCGGTCCGTGGCCTCCACTCGAGAACCTTTCGGCCCCATCGGCCATCTGTTCTGCGCGCTATATGGCCTGCCCATTGCCACTTCAACGTGCTAATCCGTCGGGCTATGTCGGTGACTTGAGTTCTCCTACGTATCTCCTCATTTCTGATTCGATCCCGTAGAGAAACCCCGAGCATAGCCCTCTCCATAGCTCGTTGAGCGACTCTGAGCTTATTCATAAGGCCAATAGTGAAGGACCACGTCTCGGTTCCATATGTCATCACTGGTAACACAGTGTGTGTTACCAGTGATGACATATGGAACCGATTGTAGACTTTCGTCTTAAGGCACTGAGGTATGTTGGACGAAAAGACGTTGCGAAGTTTGAAACACTTAAAAACAAATAATAGACAAAATAATTCAACGAATGTGCCTGTCGCAGTAATATAACCGAAAAGATTATTTGCACGCAAAATCCAAAGCTCCCTACTGTCAGGTGTGGTCAGATATCTGGAGGGAAACTTTTCTTCAACGTGTGGCTATGGTTTTGTTTAACTACCTCTCTTCCCACTGCTGGGCAAAAGTCTCCCGTTAAGTCCTTTTAAACATCCCTAATCTATTCATATTTTAAAAATACATAATACGTGTTTTGTTATGTATTACCCGTGCGCGATAAGTTGGGACCTGAGCGCGGTGACGTCATATTGGCGTGTTTGTACCGCCCGCAAAAAGCGAACATAACAAGCAGCCGCCCGCGGCTTCGTCTTTGTTTTTTTTAACCTAATTTATTATGTTACTCAGGGAGGACGCTGCTTTTTATCTAATCTTTTTTACACTATTTGAATAAAATAAAAATACAATGTTTAAGTTCATACATTTATTTTATCTATTATTTACATTATCTCATCTTCGTCACTACTTAGTGGATTTATGCCTTCTAGAGGTTGTTCTTCGTCCTCAGTCTCACTATAATTACTTGACGAAGAGGTATCCGATAAATTTACAATTAATTGCGATTCATTCGTCTCTTGTAAGAGGTCATCGTCCCAATACTTTTGTCGAAGCTTCATAATGATAACAAAAACACTTAACAAGAACTATAACAACAAAAACTACAACAACAAAACAATGACACTAACTATAACAACAAAAATTACAACAACAAAACAATAACACAAACGAAAACTAAAAGAATTCTAGAGCGAGTCGTTACGTGACGTAGGCCAGTACGAGACTAAAAACTCTAGTAAAAAATAGTGATGCGAACGGTACAATACGGGCGCCATAGGGGAAGTGCAAGGGAAGCGGTCGGGGAGTCGCATTCCTAGCAAGTCCCAAGTTATCGCGCACGAGTAATACGATATTAAACGAAAACACGGGTAGGGTATTGTTGTAAAATAGGTTTTTTTTTATTAGAAACTAGCTTCCGCCAGCGGCTTCGCACGCGTGGTTTATCAACAAAAAGTAACCAATGCGTTAATCCAGGTTATAATCTACGTACATGCCAAATTTCATCTAAATCGGTTCAGCCGCTACGACGTGATTGAGTAACAAACAAAGTCAAAGTCAAAATCTTTTATTCATTAAAATCACAAGGATCACTTTGAAACGTCAATTTTACTGCCTGTTTCTTCGCGACCAAGTCAGGAAAGGAAGGCAAGAAACAAGGCTGGTTGTGTTTTTTAATGATCCAATCTTCAATTACAAATATTCATTCTTTCCCATTTTTAATATTATTGTGATGAATTGATTACTGGATAAGTATTCTAGTTACCGGTATTAAACCCACCTCTAAAATCAGTTAATACGATGCTGGATGTATGTTTTCAATTAATGTTGTACATAAAAAAAACATATTGTTTAAATATGAAATGAAATGGGCCCATATTGTAACAGCATGGATGCCTGAAGTGATAAGGCGACGTCAGTCGGGGTCGTCGGAGAAAGCGTTTACGAGACGATCTCGACACGTTCGAAAGATGGTGGGAAATGCTTAGTGTGCCATAGTCTGAGAGTCTGTATCTCAGACTATGGCACACTAACATGCATATCGTGCCCTTATTCCTGCACCCTGAGAGATACTTGTACCGCCACAGATAACGCACGCTACCAAGTATTGGCATTACAAAATGTTGAGTTGTATGTTCAATGTAGAGTTTTATTGCTAGAAGGCTCAAGTTGCAGTTTATCAGAAGTCCATTAAATTAAAATACAAATTAAAATTCACTTTTTCATCTATTTATATGGTACACAAGTCAATATAAAAATTACAAGTTGTTCGAATGAGCGACGGGATGTGACTGCCGGGTAGAGCGCTGCGACTGTCTTTCTTTGTTTACAGTTCTGCTTGCCTAAGCATCGCTCGAACCCAACACAAAATTTAATATTTAGTAATTACTAATACTTGGCAGCGTGCGTTATCTGTGGCGGTATAAGTATCCCTCAGGGTGCATGAATAAGGGCACAATAGGCAGCTTAGTGTGCCATAGTCTGAAAGTCTGTCCCACATGGGCAACTAGTCGCGGACTCTAATCTCTCTATTTTAGCTAGGTTTTTAGCTCCAGGAGACCTCTATTTATTACGTAGTTGTTGCTAGTCGCTACAAAACTCAGAATACCAGTTTTGCACCTTTCATCATTAACATCATAAACAATATTAGTTAGAGACATCAACTCCTGAATATAGGTCTCCGCATAGATTTCCAGAGTGACCGATCTTGTGCGGCCTGCACCCAACGGCTACCTTTTTTCTTTAACTACTCTAAGGTTTTCTTCTCACGCTGACCGGTCGGCGCTGATATGCGTCAGCGCTCTCTCTTTCACTCTCAACGACTAGAGGGAGCCGGGTATAGCTACGCGTCGACAGTCAGCGTGATATATTATTGAAATCCCGCTACTCTCTAACACTACAACCACGCCCTTACACGAACAATTTTCAGCTTCGCTGGGCCGAGTAATGTTATTTATCTACTCAAATGACAGGATCCAATATAAATAAGTAAATCATTTCGTCTGCGGGGGGTTTTGAGTTATGCTAATGAGTATTTTGAGAGGTTTCATCAAGAAATTTTTATAATCGAGTTTAGCAGCATTGTTATGTTTCGGCTTAAATGATATTATGATAGTACACACGGCTATACATCAAGCTATAAATTTCCAGTATACGCTGACCTCTCATTCTACGAAAAGCTTACACAATGCGAGGTCAGCTTATACTGGAAATATACCTTGATGTGTAGCCGTGTTTACATTGTTTAGTTTTCATTTATTCTCTTTTGTACCTTTGTTTTTTTTTATCTATTTACAGTGTTGTTGTTAACTAGTGGTTCGCCCCGAACTGAGATCTCGCGAGTCTCCGATTAAAACAAAAAAATATTATTTGTAATCTTCGACTATCAAAATAGTGTCACGAAATAAATAACCCAAATAACTTGACCTACAGTTTCATTAAAATTACAGGTAACGGGAATTCATGTAATGTGGTTACTCTTTTTTGGGGTACAAATTGCAGTTATTCTAGATTTCAGACTTTTACCTATATTTGTGTCACTTGTGGGGTCACTGGTGTACCCTGTGAATTTTGTCAAAGTTTAGTTTTTATTATGGCAAATAACTCAAAAATTGTAAAAATAAAAACGGAGTCTATATGTGCTAATGAATACATTCCATTTGACGTTTCATTTGACTAGTTAGCCTCATTTTCAGTTTTATTTAAACATCTTGTACCCCAATATCTCAACAACCCCCCAACATTTTAGCTCATTTAGTCACACCAAAATTGCGTCATCACTACCTACCTATGTATTAAATTACACGATGATAGGATCAACGCTTCGAAAGTTATTCTCGGACAAACATACATACATACATACAACGCCGATTTGCCCAAGTTGATGTAGAGATCTCGCTTCGCTTGATCAATAAATTTTTATTCTTTTCTGTTCTACGCCTCAATTTAATAACCGCAGGGCAGTGCGTACGGCACGTTTCTACGCGTGACCTACGAGGCAATGCTTTGATTGATTAATTGATTGTCACTGGTGTACCCTGTGAATTTTGTCAAAGTTTAGTTTTTATTATGACAAATAACTCAAAAATTGTAAAAAAAAATTAAAAAATAAAAACGGAGTCTATATGTGCTAATGAATACCTTCCATTTGACGTTTCATTTGACTAGTTAGCCTCATTTTCAGTTTTATTTAAACATCTTATACCCCAATATCTCAACAACCCCCCAACATTTTAGCTCATTTAGTCACACCAAAATTGCGTCATCACTACCTACCTATGTATTAAATTACACGATGATAGGATCAACGCTTCGAAAGTTATCCTCGGACAAACATACATACATACATACAACGCCGATTTGCCCAAGTTGATGTAGAGATCTCGCTTCGCTTGATCAATAAATTTTTATTCTTTTCTGTTCTACGCCTCAATTTAATAACCGCAGGGCAGTGCGTACGGCACGTTTCTACGCGTGACCTACGAGGCAATGCTTTGATTGATTAATTGATTGATAATACTTTATTGCACTTATAAAACTAGTACAAAGGCGACCTTAATGCTAAAGATCATTCTCTTCCAGATAACCTTTGTGTATTGTAGATAAGGATGTGTAGGTAGTGCACAGGCAAGGGAACTAAAGAAAAATTTGCACAGGACTAATAAAAATAGCATAGGTACATACTACTTAAATAATTTATATCATATACTAACTATCATCATCATCATCATCATCATATCAGCCGTAGGACGTCCACTGCTGGACAAAGGCCTCCCTCATTGATCTCCAGGAACTGCGGTTGGAAGCGGCCTGCATCCAACGCCGACCTGCGGTTCTTACCAAGTCGTCTGCCCATCTTGTGGGTGGACGTCCTATGCTGCGCTTGCCGGTCCGTGGCCTCCACTCGAGAACCTTTCGGCTCCATCGGCCATCTGTTCTGCGCGCTATATGGCCTGCCCATTGCCACTTCAACGTGCTAATCCGTCGGGCTATGTCGGTGACTTGAGTTCTCCTACGTATCTCCTCATTACTGATTCGATCCCGTAGAGAAACCCCGAGCATAGCCCTCTCCATAGCTCGTTGAGCGACTCTGAGCTTATTCATAAGGCCAATAGTGAAGGACCACGTCTCGGTTCCATATGTCATCACTGGTAACACACACTGATTGTAGACTTTCGTCTTAAGGCACTGAGGTATGTTGGACGAAAAGACGTTGCGAAGTTTCCCAAACGCTGCCCATCCGAGTTGGATTCGACGATTAACCTCTTTCTCGAAGTTGAACCTTCCTAATTGGACTGTTTGTCCTAGGTATACATACGCGTCGACAACTTCAAGAGCCGAGATACTAACTATACCATTATCAAATAAAAATATATACATACATAACAATAGAAGAAGTGATAAGGAAAGATTAAATTGCTCATTTTTTTTTCTCAGTCGGTTTGACCGAGAAGGTGCCTATAGAGTCTCAATCTGAATGCTTCCACTGAAGTAGCCTCGAAATAATTTGGTGGCATATTATTCCAGAGACGAGTAGCGGTTATGTTGTAAGAGTCAGAGTAAGTGCTTTGATAAAGGCGATGGTTATCACCTGTTAAAAACAGTGATTCAATTTCACCGTGTATACACAGGGAAGTTATATCCACGTACCTACCTACATTATGGTCTAAATATTTTGTTATTACTATCGGCACCACAACCATATAACAAAATACGGGCGTGATCCTAAAATTATAGTTTCACTAGCTTGTATGCTAGCTGACCTGCCTCCGGCTTCGCACGCGTGGTTTGACAATAAAAACATTACCCTCCTTCTGCGCAGTCGGGTAAAAAACAGCCTATGTCTCAATCCCGGTCAGAATCTATCTATATACCAACGATATATAAGGAGTGCATCTAAAGAATACCTACTCATTTTAACCCCTTACTTTACCCCCACTTCAGGGATGATTTTGTAAAAAAGTAGAAAACATTTTTTTTTAATCATTATTATAAATACGGGATTTATCACGTACCGTCTTATCGGTGTTTTGACCGACAATGTTTCGGTTCAATTCGTGAACCTTCATCAGGGTGAGTGCGATCCGCTCCGAATAAAGTCTCGCCTCGCACTGACACACATATTTTTTTATTTCTTACCAAAAGCCTAAATATGAATTTTCAGATCTCTAACTTAAGGGGGCACCGGAGGGACAATCGCCCATACAACACGTACTACCAAGATCATTTCTAATTGGAGCATATTTCTACCTTAATAAGGTATTATTTTAATTTGAATAGTATTTATCTAGGTTCCCAACCATATATTAGATCAAAATACTTACCTAAAATGAAATAGAAGCGTATCGCATTCTGCATGTTTTTACGTCATAAAAGACCTGTTTTCAACCTAGTTGTTTCGTATTAAAAACAACAACATCTTACGTATCCTAGTCATGGGAACATAGATTATATTGTCTAGTTACAGAATAACAACACAATGAGAAAAATACAACAAGTTTTCAGTCATCATTTTTGGTATTACGGAACACGGTCAAAATCTAATCAAATTTAGAATCGTTCTATTGCTATCACTGTCGCTCTGTGTGGCTAAACTTCGTCACTAAACAGGGATAGCGATATTCAGGCCGAAGTTTTTGACGTGGCCGAATTGAAGTTGCGCTCAGTGTTCGCCGGCGCGTTAAGGAATTATGGATTGCCCATACAAACTTTCAATCCCTATTTCACTCCCTTTAAGATTATTTTTTGAAACAAAAGATAGAATATGTCCTTTTTGAGAATATAATGTGTCTCCTTGTCCATTACATTACGATCCGTTTAGTCATTTAGCCGTGAAAAGGTAACTAACTAACAAACTTACAAACAAACCAACAAACAAATAGAGTTACTTTCGCATTTATAATATTAGTATGGATGTACTTTATTGCGTTGTACGTGCATTAGTTCTTAGGTACCTATTTTTAAAATTGTTTCTTGTTTTAAATTCAGTATCCAAGTTGCAAGTTGTTTTGATAAAAAATAAACTTTATTATTATTCTTGTATGTTGTCTCGAAGAAATCGCTTTGAAGCGATAAAACCGCCCAGTGTGCCATTTGCATTGTGTCCTATTTTTTGTTTGTAATTTGTATGGTGTACAAGTGTTTTCATCCACTCTTACTCGTAAGTATATGATATATCCTTGCCTCGGCTACGGCGACTGCATTAAAATCCTGGACAGGCATACTTAACTCTGTTATAGGGGACGTCAATACAATTTACAATGAGGACCTCGCTGGTCCACCCTTCGCGCCCTATCGTGGCTTATATAACCGATTGTATTTGTAAAGGTCCGACCGCATTTTTGGCATGTCAAGACCCCACCAACTTAGTTATATGAGATGGCCGCTGGTGATCGGGCCTTAAGAGGAAACACCAAGGGCTAGAGAATTGATAAATAAGTATTTGTAAAATCTATTGCTGTCGCGAAGTATGGCGCAGTGCCTGAACAAGCGCGATAGAAACAACTGCAGCTTGGAACGAAAATACCTATTGAAATTACACAAAATCAACGATTCGTAGTCCCCTGATTCCTTCTCCAAAACTTGACCGATTTAGCTTCGTTTATCATTGTAAATTAAAGATTGGCTTTGACCGCGTTCCCATGTTTTCTTTTTTTATATAATCTAGTCAAATTTATTTTCTGGATGTTTGAACACAGCTGAAAATCTGCCAAATTTTATACGTTTTTGAATGTTCATATCTCTTTTAATAATTTATTTATGAAAAAAAGGAAATCATATAGACATGCCAATAGTGACTATAGATTTTTGAGAAAAACATTACTGCTGTACTTGCATTATCCAGGGAGGAAACAGGGGACTACGTTTGTATGGTAAAACGGCCCTTGTGTTTCCTCTTAAGATCGTCTCGCTTTTTATATAGATTGAGACGACGCTCCTCTTCATACTCATTTACCAGTAGGTGGATTCACCGTTTCCAGTCACAACGAGTCTTCTCAGAACACCCTTATACCTCAAGTACTGGCCACCACTTTTACGCTTACCGTACTGAAGTTCTGAAAAGAAAATGCGCTTCGACATGCGAGACACGTGAAGCTGTCGCCTCATCAGATACACATCACTGCCTCAGCTATTTACTCGTTTCAGTACATTCGTGTTCCTGACATGGTCTGGCCATCTGATGTTCATGATGTCATGAAGGTATTTGAGGTGAAATCTATCTTGTATGCGAATGTGCTTGCGGTATAGAACCCACGTCTCGGAAGAGTATAGGAGGTTAGGTAGTACTACTGACATATAAATAATTCATAAATATTGCTGGACATTTCACACAGCGTTATCTAGCCCCAAACTAAGCCGAGCTTGTCTTGTACTATGGGAACCAGATAACTGATAGAATACGTATATACTTCTTTTTGTAAATACATACATAAGCTATATAGAATAACAACCAGACCCGAAACAAATATATGTAGATCATGCAAACATTTGTTCCGCGGCGGGAATCGAACCCACTACCTCCTGTGGTTCAGCCGGTTATTCGCCCACTGCGTCACGGAGGTCATCATATATAAATATAGGCTCTAACTTTAGTGGACAATTTGAAAATCGTACGAACGGAATACATTAGGGCGTTTATACCTTACCCATGTTACCTTGGCTTACCTGCCATTCATAAGTACTATATAAATACATTCCTTTCGGCAGTCGGTTAAAATTTCACCTGAAAACACGCACTGTTCTCCGTCACTCGTCTTTGTTTCATCAATAACTCTCCAGCCGCTAATCACCCGTCCATCAAAGACATTGATTTGAAATAACGTTAGCGATATACGATGATGATAAATAGCTTTAACGTCAGTATGTAACGCTAGCTAGTGCCTGCGACTTCGGCTGTACCATTTTATGTCTAAATAACTAGTGGTTCGCCCCGAACTGAGATCTCGCGAGTCTCCGATTTAAACAATAAAATATTATATGTAATCTTTGACTATCAAAATAGTGTCACGAAATAAATAACCAATGAACTTGACCTACAGTTTCATTCAAATTACAGGTAACGGGAGTTCATGTAATGTGGTTTTTTTTTGGGGGCACCAATTGCATTTATTCTGGATTTCAGACTTTTACCTATATTTGTGTCACTTAATCTACACGCATACTAAATTACAGCACTGTGGGGTCACTGGTGTACCCTGTGAATTTTGACAAAGTTTAGTTTTTATTATGCCTAACAACTCAAAAACTATAAAGAATTTACGAAAAATAAAAACTGAGTCGAAATGAACTAATAAATACCGTTCATTTGACGTCCTATTTAACCAGTTAGCTTCATTTTTTTTTTTTTATTTCTGTTGAACCCCAAAAACTTAACAGCACCCCAACATTTTTAGCTCATTTAGTCACACCAAAACTGTGCCACCACTACCTACCTATTTATTAAATTTTACGATGATCTGATCAAACGCTTCGAAAGTTATCCTCGGACAAACATACATACATACATACAATGCCGATTTGCCCAAGTTGATTTAGAGCATAGTTTGAGCATAGCGATAATTGCATAGTTTTCGCACATGTTTATGTGGGTATTTCGATTAGTTATTATACTAAACTAGCAGTCTTTCAATATTAGTTTCATATTCGCAAACAATAATAATTATTGTGTCGGACGGAACATTTGGTACAGAATTTATCCATATAAAAATAAGTTACATTAAAATGTTAATGAGAATCAGAAATGAGGATATACGTAGGAGAACTCAAGTCACCGACATAGCCCGACGGATTAGCACGTTGAAGTGGCAATGGGCAGGCCATATAGCGCGCAGAACAGATGGCCGTTGGGGCCGGAAGGTTCTCGAGTGGAGGCCACGGACCGGCAAGCGCAGCGTAGGACGTCCACCTACAAGATGGGCAGACGACTTGGTAAGAACTGCAGGGCGGCGTTGGATGCAGGCCGCTTCCAAGCGCAGTTCCTGGAGATCAATGAGGGAGGCCTTTGTCCAGCAGTGGACGTCCTACGGCTGATATGATGATGATGATGAAAATGTTAATAATTATATGATAATTAATAATAGATACATTATGTCAAATTAAGAACAGAATTGATCAGTTTTTTTTTTAAACTATATTGGTCTGTGGTTTTACTAAGAAACCTTTCGTGATTTATTATTATATTTCTAGTAGGTACGGGATACTGTACTCCGAACTAATTGTTCGGAGCGGATCCCACTCACCCTGATGAAGGGTCACGGATTGAATCGAAACACAACAATTTTATTTCATTTGATTACTGAAATAAAATATATTTGATATTTGAATTCGTCATCAGGGTGAGTGCGATCCGCTCCGAATAACGTCTCGCCTCGCACTGCGCGCCGCAGCCCTCTGCACGCGAGTCGACGGGTGCGGTGGTGGGAATTGCGTCAATGATACCCAGCGTGTTGACAGGTTGCGTTATCATCATTATCAGCACGGTTGCTCTCGCAGCTTCGGTAGTTCTCGGTACAGGCAAACAAACAACACTAACTATGTATCTATCAGGCTTAATCACTCTTTTGTCGCTTGCATCATGAAGACATGACCTCTAGCCTGGCGGTAAAAGCCCCTATATCTCTGTTAAAGTTTGGCACACGACGATAAAGTTGTCTAGCATCTTTATGGCGGACGGACCTACCTCAAGTCTCTGGTGCCGTGATTGCCACGTTCGCTGATGACACCGCAATTCTGTCCTGTGATAAGTCACCAGATCAAGCATCTAAGACCTTTCAAGACCAATTGGTAAAAACGGAAAAATGGCTCGGGAAATGGAGAGTTTGTACAAAGTCCCATCAAATCTTCCCACACCACCTTTGCACTCCGTAGAGGAAACTGCCTTCAGTATACCTTAGTGGGAACGTCCTTCCACATAAGGACTTTGTTAAATACCTCGGATTGATACTGGATAGACGCTTGACATGGAAGGACCATGTCAAGGCTAAGAGAGCAGAGCTTGACATTCAATTCAAGAACCTGTTCTGTTCCTTAGACCATAATTCCGACTGTCTCTACTTAACAAGCAGCTGGTTTACAACAGTATCCTTAAACCAGTGTGGACGTATGGGCTACACATCTGGAGTACGACCAGCAAAACCGTCGCGCTATTATCCAACACCGTCAGAACAAAATCTTGCGCTCCATCTCTAATGCCTCATGGTTCACAACCAACAAGGAGATCCATGAGTACCTAGAAGTTTCCACCATTGTTGCCAGGATAGCCTAAAAAGCCATAATAATCGGCTGGCAAGAGCGCTGGTTGAAAATCATTTTGACACAAAGCGGCTGAAAAGTGTCCATGTCTTGGACAACTGAAGAAGGGCTAATGTGTTGATCCCGAACGCCACAAATAAATCAACTCATCCGTCTATAGTCCACCAACAGATTGCGGATTAAAATGAGAACAAAAAAATGTCAAAATTGTAATGATGATTACATGAGAAATTAGTTCTCACGAGAGAGACCTGTAATTGACTATATAACGAGTTATATGAAACACTGTATTCTAAAATTGTAGAAGTTGGTATTAAAAAAAAATGTTTTCAATCGCTTCAATGCCTTTTAGTACATTTAATATTCTGTTTCGCTACAAAGCGATGTCCAGGACACTGTAGTAACATGTTTAAGCTTGTTTGATATCGGCCGTGTGTAAGTTAGCATTGTTGAAACAGGTTGTTGGCAGAACATGAATAGATATATATTTTATCAATAATTACAGTTTTTTTTAAGTGCGTTATACTGCCAATGTTTGGTTACTCGGGATCGGGATACTCAAAAACTCACAAATCATGGTATAAATCGACGACATCCGTAGCGCAGTGGGCGAATTGTCGGCGTAGACGCAGGAGGTAGTGGGTTCGATTCCCGCCGCGTAACAAATGTTTGCACGATCTACAGATATTTGTTTCGGGTCTGGTTGTTTCTCTATATATTATAAGTATGTATTTACAAAAAAAAGTATTTAAGTATCCTATCAGTTATCTGTTTCCCATAGTACACACGGCTACACATCAAGCTATATGTATCCAGTGTAAGCTGACCTCTCATTCTACGAAAAGCCTACACAATGCGAGGTCAGCTTTTACTGGAAATGTAAATGCTTGATGTGTAGCCGTGTGTACAAGCTTTGCTTAGTTTGGGGCTAGAAAGCGCCGTGTTAAATGTCCAGCATTATTTATATTGGTATATATATGGTATTATCATAGTCCTATACAAATTATGTTTGGCGGCTCTGATGTTTAAATTTATAGGCATATATTGTGATGATCTATGGCAAAAATGTTTGCCCATGGTCTACCTTGCTAGGTGAACTGAAGGGCAGTGCCGTCTTTATCTTAAGGGCACACGGGGCCCGTGCCCAGGGCCTCCCCTCCTCAGGGGGCCCCGAAGTACCGACAATTTCTCACACATAAGTATATTCTCAAAACATTTTTGTCGAGCACAGTAACAAAGCGCCTCCGATTATTTTTTTTTTGTCGGGTTGTACCTACTAATTAATAATATTTAAGAACGCATCCTAATTTACTAAGTACACCATCTAGCGATGACTCATGCAAACCAGTCCGATTCTAAAGTCAAGCTGCACAGTCTAAACGAGGCCTAGAATACATGTTGACATTCCAGTCTATGGTTGGGGGAATCCCCGGATGATGATAAAATGTTAGTATAATTCGCTTTCTTTGCTTTTCAAAAGGGCCCCCAACTCTTGTGTGCCCAAGGGCTCCAGCATAGTTTAAGACGGCCTCGCTGAAGGGTATTCGATACATAAATTTGCACGTAGAAATTAGCGCTACCGGCAAGCAACGTCAACAGATTTATCTGTTTTCTCATAGTAAATTTGACGTTTTGCGAGCAATTGCGGCGCGTTGCTGTCGCTAATTTTAGGTAATAACCCGACGGTTTGGAAGCTAACTGTCGACTAATTCCCATTAGAGCATTATTTCTGAAATCGTGATATTTACCATGACATGTGAGTTTTGAGTATGCAACTTATACGAAGAACTGACGGCCGTGCAGAAAGGCTCTCGAGTGGAGACCACGCACTGGGAAGCGCAGCGTAGGACGGCCCCCACTGAAAGACGACTTGATAAAGGTTGCTGGGAGCCGTTGGGTGCAGGCTGCATGAGATCGGTCGCTCTGGAGATCTATGGGGGCGGATGTTCAGCAGGTGGACGTCACGGAGCTGATATGCTGCTGTTGATGAACTTACATATTGGGCAAATCGGCGTTGTATGTATGTATGTATGTATGTATCTTTGTCCGAGGATAACTTTCGTAACGTTAATCCGATCATCGTGAAATTTAATACATAGGTAGGTAGTGATGGCACAATTTTGGTGTGACTAAATGAGCTAAAAATGTAAGGGGGTTGTTGAGATATTGTGGTTCAAGAGGGGTAAAAAAATGAAAATGAGACTATTAAGCCAAGTGGGACGTCAAATAAAAGGTCTTCATTTAGACTCCGTTTATATTTTTAGTAAATTTTTTACAGTTTTTGAGTTATTAGCCATAACAATAACCGAACTTTGACATAATTCACCGGGTACACCAGTGACCCTACAGTGCTGAAATTTTGTATGCGTGTAGCTTAATTGACATGGGTCTTAAATCCAGAGTAACTGCAATTTGTACCCTAAAAAGATGAACCACAATACATGAACTCCCGTTACCTGTATTTTGAATGAAACTGTAGGTCAATTAAATTGGTGCACTATTTTGATAAGATTACCAATAATATTTTTCTGTTTTAATCGGAGACTCGCGAGATCTCAGTTCGGGACGAACCACTATTATAGGTACAGAGATATAAAACTTGTAAAAAGTCCGAACCCTATTACAAGCAGCGTTGTGTCACGTTAAATAATTTATTCGACCGTCTGTCACTACAAACGGCATTGCAAATGTTTCCAGTACGGTTTCAACATAACTGTTTCATTAACAGCCTTTGACCTTTTTGGAAATGGTTATTTTTAACGCGAAACAGCATCATCATTAATAATACTGCAACACACATATTACTTGTTATGTCGTATTGCATCTCGTTTTAAAACTGGAAATCAGTGTTTGCTCCTAGAGAAAAAATGTTCGCAACGCACACATTTTCTTATGTTATTTTTATTATATATGTTCTTTTGTTATTAGTTATGTTCCATTTTTAACCAACTTCAAAAAAGGAGGAGGTTCTCAATTCGTCTGAATCTTTCTTTAGGGTTCCGTACCCAAAAGGTAAAACGGGACTTTTTTACTAAAACTCCGCTGTCTGACTGTCCGTCTGTCTCTCTGTCTGTCCGTCAGTCACCAGGCTGTATCTCATGAACCGTGATAGTTAGACAGTTGAAAATTTCAAAGATGATGTATTTCTGTTGCCGCTTTATCAGCAAATACTAAAAACAGAATAAAATAAATGTTTCAGAGGTGGGGGGGGGGGGGGGGGGGAGGAAGAGGAGGGGGGGCTCCCATACAACAAACGTAATTTTTTTGCTCGTTTTTATAGATAACGGTGCGGATCCCTTCGTGCGCGTGTCTGACTAGCACTTGGCCGGTTATATATATAATTGTACGGAACCCTTTCTGCGCGAGTCCGACTCGCACTTGGCCGGTTTTTTTTTATGTATGTTCCCCGATTACTCGAAGACGCCTGGCCTGATTCCAGAAATTATTTTTTTTAAAAGGGTTTAAAAGGGTATACTTCCCAGGTGGTCCCATTGGCACCAAGTCAGGATCTGATGATGGGATCCCTAAAAAATCGACAGCAACCCTCAAATGTTATAAGGACGCATATCAACCAATTTTTTTATACATATCTTTTTTTTGTACTTTTCTTTAATGTTTGTTATAGAGTTTTTTTTTGTTAATAATAAATATAAATATTGCTGTACACTTCACACAGCGCTATCTAGCTTCAAACTAAGCAGAGCTTGTATAAAGGGAGCCACGTAACACATTTTTTTTATAAATACATACTTATATTATATAGAAAAGCATCCAAACCCGGAACAAATATATGTAAAACATGCAAATATTTGTTCCGCGGCGGGAATCGCTCCGGCGTCTCAGCCGGCTATTCGCCCACTGCGCCACGGAGATTGTCTATCTATCTATCTATCATTACTTAATGAGCCTGACACAATGAAAGAGCCTGTATAAATAGCTAAATACATTATATTAATTCATCATGTAAGTATGTAACAATTAGTTGAGGTAGTTGTATAAAATAAAATTAGTTTGAGTTTTAAATGTATATAATCAAAGGAGCTTAGTCGGTAGAGCGAGTAGGTACTTATTTATTATTTCTTATACATGCGGCAAGATAAGTGTAGGCTATATCAAAAATGACTTGGTCCAACGGTGTATCTATTTCTTAAATTAGGGCTTAAGGCTAGAGATTACAATGAAAAAGGAATTAGAATTATTGATTTACAGAATTATTTGAGCAGTAGAATACCGCAGTAACGTTTAAGATCTAGAGATTACAATAAAAGAAAGGAATTAGAATTAGAAATTTACAGAATTATTTGAGCAGTAGAATACAGCAGTAACGTTTAAAATAGAGAATTGGGCGCCATTTGACGTTAGCGTAGGAAAGAAAGAATAAAGTTGGAAAGGACTCTGCCCGAAACGGATATTGGATGAGATGCACCTATGGTATTTTTCGCCGAACGTCCGGAGTCCGCCTCGGAGTGGTGGAATGGGCTTCGAGTTGCGCAGGCGTGGTCTTGATGTCAACCGAGGCAGGAGACAGGTTGTCTAGAGAAGAAGCCTCGCGGCGGTCGATTTGTGAAAGCGTTTCAGCTATGCGGCGACTCAAAAAGACCACGCTTCTCGTCGGCTCCAATAAGTGTTTTACGGCGGGCGTCAGGTGTCAGAGTCCACAGTAAATTGGATAGCCTCTCACAGACTTCACGAACTAGTAAAATGCTTGATTTTATCACGATCAAACGGCAAGGAAGTATTGTCCAAACTAAATAACTTTTGTAGCTCGCAGATGAGAAGCTCTTCGGTTGAAATCAGGTGGGTCAAAGAGAGCGGGCACTGACGAAATTCCCTTTTTATAGCACCAGTAAAACTACCTTCCCCATATAAATTAAAACGAAATATTTGTTCCAACTTGTTCTAGAAAATATGATGTAATTTCCTTTACATCATACCATAGAGTAAAAAACTTGACATCTATCTTCCGTCAAACTAGGCAAAGACAACTTTTGCTCTCCAGCATCCATCATTCATAGACAAACTGATTGAACTATTGATTTATTATTTGATATCTTATTTATATTATGTTTTTTTTTAAATACGAGAAGGATTATTTGATTAGATAAATAAATCTGGCATGAGCAATTAAAATTTGATTATCCATTATAAAGATACGTGACAATATCTACAACGAGTATGCAACGCCATCTGTGGCAGGCTTGGCGAACTACGTTGAAAGAGGCTTGTATATCGATGTTTGCAAATCGAGTGTTCGGTCAGTGAGTACGCCGCCATACCGCTAGATGTCGTATAGAATAATTGCGTGACTATCTGGAGAAATGAAGTTTGTAACGCGACATAGAGAATTGTCACGTTACAATACCTCCCTAGTTGAGAAAAAAAAGAAAAAAAAACAAAAGGAAGGGAAAAAATTGTATAAGGTTAGAGATCAGAAAATTTTTGAGGTGGCATTGTGCTGATGAAGGGAGTAGGCAGCCGCAATGCTCACCCCAACAGAGACAAGAAAAAAAACAAACAAAAAAAAACAAGTGAAGCTTGTAGAGACAATATAATATGAGAAGTTAAGAGTTTGGGTATTATGTATATAAAGGGAGGAAATTGAGGGTGAACAGGGAAGGGTTTGTAGATATTTTTGATAAGTTACATATTCTACATGCCAAAGGTTTGGTCTACATAGATAGATATTATATAAACGGTTGTTTACATAAACATACATACTTTGTTATCGGTAGGTCTTACTTCCAGCCGGTACTGTGTGCCTTTCCGAAGAAATAAAAGTGTGCGTATACTAGATACTATATAATATACATGATAAATATAAGTGCCAGGGCTTATTTAAAGAGTTGCAGCCGCTCTGTATATATACATAGTGGTATAATATTATAATATACTACAATAAGAAAAGAATCGTTTGTTTAGGCTTATTTTTACAGAGTAACGAATCCGCTCTGGGTGTTTTAGGCTTTTTCATGAGAGTCACCACCCGCTCTTATGATGATAAATATTGTTATATAAATATAGACATACATTGTTATAAATAAACATAGATATAAAAGAAAGTACATAAAGTGATACTTATATGGGATTGGAATTTTGGGGAGTAGAATTAGGGGAAATGGGTGGGGGTAGTAGAATAGGAAAAGGTATAAGGATGTGGAAATTGGATCTGTTAGTCGCCTTCTACGACACGCCAGGGGATAGCGATAGTCTTATTCTAAGCCCGAGAACTATACGGGGAGAGTAGAATTATAAAAAAGAGAGAAAAATGTGTTGGTGTGTATTAGATTTAGATTGTAAGAGCTAAAGACTTCAGTATGTCTTTTATATGCCAAGTGCCTAAGTCTTTGGAGGTGCGAAAGTCTTGAAGAATGTAGGTAAGAGGAGAGATTTTCCGTTTGATTATGCATTTTGTAAACTTTGGTGCTAGTTTTGCTGTGAAGAATTTTGCAGCGTCAGAAAGGGGATAATCTCTCTTCCATACCGTTTGTCTTTCAGAGTATTCGACGTCACGCCTCTTCTTGTTGTAGTGCATCTTGTATTTTGAATAAGCCTGTGCCATGTGTTTATGTACATTTTTGAATATGTCCTTGAGATGAGTGAGGTTAGATGCATATGAGGACCTGTCAGTGAACACAATGTCTTCCTCTTTTAAGGGAGTAGTAGGGTACCAATCGCCAGAGAGGATAGCTTCACGACCGTGATTTAGAAAATATGGGCTATAACCAGTGGCTTCACTAACGGATGTGTTTATAGCGAATTCGATTTTCGATAATTCCTCAGCCCACTTTCTGTGATCATTGCCGACATAGGAGGCAATGGCCGTGACGATTACACGATTTGTGCTTTCTGCAGGATTGTTTTGTGGCAGAAATCTACAGTTATAGAAGAAGTTACGAACAGAGTATTTTTTTACCAGATCCTTCATAGCATTAGAAATGTATTGAGGACCGTTATCCATTACGATGGTGGCCGGCACTCCGTATTTTAGGAAGATGTTGTTCTCAATAAGTGATACAACAGTTCTTGCTAGAGAGTTTCTCATCGGAAATATACATGTGTATTCTGTGAACACATCTGTGACGACAAGGATGAATTCGTAGCCCTGGTAAGAGCGAGGTAGCGGTCCCAGGATATCAGTGGATATCATTTGAAAAGGACGTTGGACTCTCTTGGGGTTTTTCATTAGCCCCGGAGGTTCTTCGTTGGTACTCTTGTGGGCTAAACAGATATGGCAGTTCTTTACATAATTTCTTACGTCTTTATGTAAAGATGGCCAGTAATAGGACTGAGTCAGACGTTTTAAGGTTTTGTACACACCAAGGTGTGCAGCGGTGGGATGATCATGACATCTAGAGAGTATGTCTTGTCGTCCCTCGACTGGGATGACCAGTTTTAGTTCACAGTCAGAGGAGAGCGGGTTAGAGTTTCTAACTCGTTTATAGAGACGGTCGGAGATCGTCGACCAGTCTGGAAACTTGAGAGGAGACGCTTTGACGTCTTGGAGTTTCTTTAAGTACCAAGAATCCTTAGTAGGAGAGGGTACTTGAGATGTGACGTCCGTAGAAGTGACGTTCACAAGGAAAGAGCGTGAGAGAGCGTCGGCCAGGGCATTATCAGATCCCTTACGGTACTCAATGTTTAGTTTATATTGAGATAACCGAACCGCCCATCTAGCCAGTCTACCAGTTGGTGACTTGAGGCTAACCAGCCATTTTAGACTACTATGATCAGTATAGACTGTAGTAGGGAAAGGGGAACCTTCAATATAGCCTCTGAATTTTTCAAAGGTGAAAATCAGGGCATTTAGTTCCTTTTCAGTGGTTGTGTGGTTCTTCTCAGGCTTACTGAGAGAACGGCTAGCAAAAGCAACAGGGTGCTCCTTTCCGTCTTCAGAAACCTGAGAAAGAACACAACCAAGTCCTAAGTCAGAGGCATCAGTGGAGATTATGAAAGATTTAGTGAAATCAGGGATAGAAAGAATAGGTGCTGAAACCAATAATTATTTAATTTCATTAAAGGCACAGAGGGCAGCGTCATAAAATTGGAAGCGTTGTCCTCTGGGCAGTTTCTTCACCAATTGGTTGATGGGAGAGACCACTTTAGCGAAGTTATTTATGAAACGCCTATACCAAGAGGCCATACCAAGAAAACGTCTCACCTCCTTTTGAGTTTTAGGGATAGGGTAGTCTAGGATCGCCTTGACTTTGTCGCTATCAGTCCGCAGGCCAAACCTATCCACAACAAAACCTACGAATTTTAGTGATGGTCTACAAAAGACAGACTTCTCTAGGTTAATTGTGAGACCTACTTCCTCTAGTCTTTTGTGAACCCTTTTGAGAAGGTCTAGGTGGTCCTGGAATGTAGAGCTCATCAGAATTATGTCGTCCACGTACGTGCATAGACGTCCTTCAAATTCAGGGCCAAACACCTTGTCCATCAGTCTCATCATCCTAGCGCTGGAGTTGACTAAACCGAATGGTATCCTGCAGAAATGAAACGCCACTAGGCCCGGGATAGAGAAACTAGTTTTTTCCCGAGACGCTATGTTCAGATATAGTTGGAAAATGCATTTTTCAAATCAATAGTAGACAGGAATTTAGCGTTGTTAAATGAGTCCAGTATGTCTTGTATTCGAGGCATCGGATAGGAATCAATTTTGGTTATGCTGTTCAGTTTTTCTACTGTCTAGACATAGCCTTAATTCTCCGTTTGCCTTTGGTACTACTAATAGAGGGGAGTTCCAAGGTGAGTTACTCTTTTCTATTATTCCCAGCTTTAGCATGTCATTTATCTGAGACTCTACTTGTTTTCTATAGTATACTGGTATAGGGTAGTACTTTTGTCTGATAGGGGGGTGATCTCCCGTATCAATGACATGTTCCTCCAGAGTGGAGAGACCTAGTTTTTCAAAAGTGGCTGAAATCTCTTTAAAGTTCTTTATAACAGAGTCCAATTTTGCTTTCTCGCTATCGGACAGGTCCACATAAGAGTGTAGACGTGTAGTGTTATCTATGAGAGAGTGTATAGAGTGTGAGTCGATTGAAGTGTCCGTGTCTAGTACGTCTTGACACAAGTCAAAAGCCCTGAGGAAATCTACGCCTAACACCAGAGGGGTGTTTATGTCGGCGCAAACCCGTAGATCAAAGAGTTTTAGATTTCCCTTGAAAACAATGGGGATAGTAACCTTACCTAAGGTTTTTAATTTAGCGTCGTTGCCTACAGTTAAAGTATCCCTAGAAGGCAGAATAGGTGCCTTAAGACCTAACTCCCTAAGTTTGGACAATGCTTCCTTGCTTAATATTGAGACAGTTGCACCGGTGTCAGCCAACGCTCTGCATTGTATGTCCAAGATGTTAATGTTTATGAAAGCTCTGTTGTCAGGCAAGTTTGTTTCAAAGAGCAGCGATGTTTTTAGTTTCATGGATGAGAGAAACTTTTTTAAAAATGTGAAATATTCATTCCATTCCCGGTCAGTGGTAAAACACTTCTTGTTAGCTTGTGGCTTAGAAGATGCCTTGTTTGAAGTGGCTACCACTGACCTCTTATTTAGTTTTTTGAACAAGTACAATTGCGAGTTAGAACGTTAGGCTTTTTACATTTGAAACACACCGGTGTGTTGTAAACAGTGCATTCAGAATAATGATGAGATCCACCACATTTTAGGCAGGCAACGACATTTTGCTGTCGGTTATCAGAAGTCTTTGGTTCTCGGTTTTGCCACAAATCTTGTTCAACCTAATACAGGCCCTCCGCCTTTTAAATACAGAAGCAGCTCGGAGAATATAAACTCTACAACAGCCAGGGTTGTAGAGTTTATATTCTCCGAGCTGCTTCTGTATTTAAAAGGCGGAGGGCCTGTATTAGGTTGAACAAGATTTGTGGCAAAACCGGGAACCAAAGAAGTTTTACCAGGGTTCAAACAACCTCTATTTTCACACCTATATTTAGCGACGTCCGGTTTTGCAGCGACTTTCTTTAGTTCGGCTACAGTTTATGTCATGGAGAGCAAGCTTAGAGATATAGAATGTACTCATGTTAGATTGTATTATTTCTAATTTTTCGGACTCGACAAGGGGAGTGGCTAGTTTTGACATTTCATGATGCATTAGGTTAATGAATGTTTTGACATCCTCTGTTTTATTTTGTAAACGTCCTTTTATCTGGATGAGCAACCACTTGTCGTAGTCCGCAGGTAGGAATTCTAATTTTATTGCATTAAATAAGTCTAAAAGCGTGCTGAAGTCGTCTTTGTATATCCTGAACCAAATGATTGCATCGCCTTTTAATAGGTGTGAAAAGTTATGTAGGACCTCAGTGTCTGAGGCTGAGCAGGAATAGGTGAGTTCCTGAACCCTGGTAATAAAGTCTAAGACACAAGAGTGTCCGTCGAAAGTGACTCCCCATTTTAGGATAGCCGAGTTTCTTGATAGTTGATAAGAGTTATGGGAGGGTACATTTAGTGAGAGGTGAGGGTAGGAGTGTCTCTCAGAACCGGTACTCATTTGTACCCGCTCACACACATCATTTACCCGGAGGTGAGTGTGTGGTGAGGGTTGGTCATTATGTGAGACGGGTAATGCGGACGGAGAGGGGTCACGGCTAGCGAGAGGAGGTAGGCTATCCCTGAGGTTACGGACCTCTTCTAAAAGAGCTCGTACTGTTTGTCTGTTCCTTGGTTTTGGTCACTAATCTGTTCAATCTCGATATTAAATGAGACAACCTTGTCTGACACTTATGTTTCCGGAAATATGTTTTTGAGTAAATGGACTGTTTGAGGTCGGCCAATTTCGCGGTGCATACCTGTAAGTGCTTATCCGCATCGAGCGACATGTGGAATACGGCGTCGGTCTCCGCAGGTGGTGAGGCCAGATTCTCCGCGAGAAGCGTGGTGAGTTCTGCCGCCGATGCCATGTCGTCGAAGGATATGTCACGTCTCCGCAACTCAAACTCCACTTCATCTCTCTGAAGCATGGTCCAGAAGTCGGTTTTCAGAGACATGTTTTTGTCCTGGAATTGATACAATCACAATTTTAACTAGTTCTATAATAAGAAGTTGTTAGCGCGCTGTAATTAAATATAATGTTAGTTATAAGTATACTACTGTTAAACCAAGGGCCACAAGGTTATAATAAATACCCGTTGGGTTGCCAATTGTATCAATTAGTTGAGGTAGTTGTATAAAATAAAATTAGTTTGAGTTTTAAATGTATATAATCAAGGAGCTTAGACGGTAGAGCGAGTAGGTACTTATTTATTATTTCATATACATGCGGCAAGATATGTATAGGCTATATCAAAAATGACTTGGTTCAACGGTGTATCTATTTCTTAAATTAGGGCTTAAGGCTAGAGATTACAATAAAAAAAGGAATTAGAATTAGAGATTTACAGAATTATTTGAGCAGTAGAATACCGCAGTAACGTTTAAGATCTAGAGATTACAATAAAAGAAAGGAATTAGAATTAGAAATTTACAGAATTATTTGAGCAGTAAAATACAGCAATAACGTTTAAAATAGAGAATTGAGCGCCATCTGACGTTAGCGTCAGAAAGAAAAAATAAAGTTGGAAAGGGCTCTGCCCGAAACGGATATTGGATGAGATGCACCTGTGGTATTTTTCGCCGAACGTCCGGAGTCCGCCTCGGAGTGGTGGAATAGGCTTCGAGTTGCGCAGGCGTGGTCTTGATGTCAACCGAGGCAAGAGACAGGTTTTCTAGAGAAGAAGCCTCGCGGCGGTCGATTTGTGAAAGCGTTTCAGCTACGCGGCGACTCAAAAACACCACGCTTCTCGTCGGCTCCAATAAGTGTTTTACGGCGGGCGTCAGGTGTCAGGGTCCACAGTAAATTGGATAGCCCCTCACAGACTTCACGAACTAGTAAAATGCTTGATTTTATCACGATCAAACGGCAAGGAAGTATTGTCCAAACTAAATAACTTTTGTAGCTCGCAGATGAGAAGTTCTTCGGTTGAAATCAGGTGGGTCAAAGAGAGCGGGCACTGACGAAATTCCCTTTTTATAGCACCAGTAAAACTACCTTCCCCATATAAATTAAAACGAAATATTTGTTCCAACTTGTTCTAGAAAATATGATGTAATTTCCTTTACATCATACCATAGAGTAAAAAACTTGACATCTATCTTCCGTCAGACTAGGCAAAGACAACTTTTGCTCTCCAGCATCCATCATTCATAGACAAACTGATTGAACTATTGATTTATTATTGGAGATCTTATTTATATTTTGTTTTTTTTTTAAATACGAGAAGGATTATTTGATTAGATAAATAAAGCTGGCATGAGCAATTAAAATTTGATTATCCATTATGAAGATACGTGACAATATCTACAACGAGTATGCAACGCCATCTGCGGCAGGCTTGGCGAACTACGTTGAAAGAGGCTTGTATATCGATGTTTGCAAATCGAGTGTTCGGTCAGTGAGTACGCCGCCTTACCGCTAGATGTCGTATAGAAGAATTGTGTGACTATCTGGAGAAATGAAGTTTGTAACACGACATAGAGAATTGTCACGTTACAAGTAGATACCTGTTAAACTGACTAAGCGGCATCGTAGCAAAGGCGTCACCGATTTACGTTAAAAACAGTTTATTGGAAATGTATCGATTACTGGATAAACATTCAAGCTACCGGTGTTAACCTCTAAAATCAGTTAATTCGATTCCGGATGTGTGTTTTAAATTAATGTCGTACATAACAAAACAGGTAGTATATTTTTTTATATACTACCTACCTACCTACCATCACAGTATAAAGTTACCTTATACTGGTGAAAATGTTAGTAATGTTGTTTAAAAGGTAGAACCCATCTGAAATTCTTAGTTAATTATTCACTTTTCTGGTAATAAATAAATGATATCTATATTATTATCTGGGCACGATATTTAAGGTTTAATTTCTTGACTGGTCTAAACATAACTACTGATTAAAATTATTAAAACGGGTATTTATCTCGTTCGTCCCTTTTTTATTTGTTATCCCGACGTTTTGGCTGTTTTGCAACAGTCGTGATCACGGGTTGACTGGAGTACTTGGAGCTACAGTCGAGAAGTGATGGCAGCTGCAGCAACTACCCTCACTTGGCGACACACTACACTATCTTTATCTACGTACTGAGACGACCAATCACGACGCGCACACCTAGTAATCACCGGGTTCCAGGACGCTGAGAGTCTATAGCCATCTTACCGATTGAAATTTAGAAATTTCTTGATTTAAATCGCTTTACGAACGTGTGGGTAACTAATTAAATGCGATAAATACCCGTTTTAATCAGTTATTGTGAACAGTGATCGCAAAAGTTTGAAAAATACTATGGTCTAAACACAACAATTACAATAATCATTTAAGTCTCATTTGTAAAAATATACAAGGAGACAGTAAAAAGAAATTCTACTAGAGTCCAACAAAAGTTACGTTTTTGCAAATTTTCAATTCATATTCATAAATTTGAAACTTTTCACATTACAAAAAGTCTATTCATCAGAACTTTCCCGAAAGTTTGCGAAATAGGTGTTCAATGACATAATGAGTGGACCCGAGCGAAGTCACAGGATATTTTATAGTACCCTACAAAAGTTTCCTTATGGCAACACTAAAGCCGCGGTTCCATTGCGACCCACGGCCACGCTACGTACAGATGCGTGGCTTGATGACGTCACCAATATACACGTGACTTTCTCTGTTGCGTTGCCCATGTAGCTCCACGCGCCGCACGGTGTAGTACACGGCGGCGTAGCTTTTACAATAGCACAGTTTTGAAAAACGATCCTAAAAACGCTGCCATCTTTTGATTATGTGTTCTTAGGTTCATTCAAGTGTTGTCTGAAAAAGATCGCTTTCAACAATAAAACCTTTATTGTTGCGTATTTGTTAGCTAGTGTATTTTTCAATACCCAAGATGTTTGCGTATAAACATTGCAAACAACTTGTTATTAATACTTGATATTTTTTTCTATGCTTGTTTTACAGACAATCCATACTTCTGTATGTCTATCAGTTAGTTACATTTCACGACTAAACGGCTTGATCGATTTCAATGAAATTTAAGTACGTAAGTAGATAATATCGAGATTGAGATAGGCCACTTTTTACCCGATTGCGCAGGAGGGAAATGTTTTTATTGACAAAAAACGGCGGAAGCTTGTAATAGTTATAAGCACAACAAATTACACTTGCGTAAATACATTTGTTACAGCTCACGTGGAATCCGCCGGTATTTATGTGCTCCGGAGTTACATTTCGTTGTACGATAACTTGACGTTTTGTTAATAAGCAAACTTACATTATTATTATATGCCCGTTATATCCCACTGCAGGGCAAAGGCCTCCCTCCCCTCTTTCCAGTCGTCTCTGTTGTTCGCAAGTAATGGCCAATCCGTGAGGAGTTTAGCTCACCCCGCCATCTTTGCTTAGGTCTTCAACGCGGGCGTCGTCCGTTGTTTGAGACTCTTCCTGTGGTGGTCTTCGCCCACATTGTGTTTGTCATACGGCACACGTGTCCGGCCCAGTTCCACTTGAGTCTTCCAGCTTTATGAGCGATGTCAGCTACCTGTGTTTTGGATAATAACCAAGTTCCTGATTCGGTTCGTGAGTACATAATAGAGTTTTATATTCTGACTTTTAAAAATACAATACATTGAATGTAAAATTAATGATATGTCTCACGTCAGTGCATTATGACTTATTGCACAATCGATAATCTAAGTCCACGTTTATGGAGATGCGGCGCATTGACCCCCACACCACAGGGTTTTCCTATTAGGGTGGGGGTTAGGGAACTACGAGTATATAAAGTGAGACTATAACTATCTATTTGCCTATTCCTACTTTACATTAGTTTTATTTTTTCTTTTTGCATGCTTAGTTTAGTTATTGTATATTTATTGTTGTATCATTTACTGAATAAAGATTTATGATTATGATTTATGATTGAGAGCAGCGCGTACAATGCTTCATATCAAACAAACGCTTCTACATTAACGCCCTCATGTTTAGTCACCAGCGAAACACGCTACACAACGCGTTGCGTGACGCAACTTGTCTCTCCATAGACGTGCCCTTAGAGTGACATAAGCTTAAAAAAGTTGCCCAAACCATTCCAGTTACAATACTGCTCTGTGACAAAATTGACAACTTTGTCGTTGACAGTGTTCGTAAATTCGATTAAACTCGCTTTTGTCAGAACACGGATAAAATCAACTACTACTTAACACCCTTATTAAAGTTTTTAATGGAATAACAAAGCCCTTTGAACAATGAAAAATCTAATTAATCCCAAACATTACAATCCGGACGGGATGTGAACCCGCAGGGTCCATACTATCCCAAACATTACAATCCGGACGGGATGTGAACCCGCAGGGTCCATACTATCCCAGATAACTTCATATGATAAATATAGGATTTTTATTAGTAATACCGCATTATTTACTTCGTAATAAATACATACTTACGAGTATATATAAAAGAGAATGCAACTAGTTTACGGTTGGGTGCGCAGTGCTGCGCCCCTCATCAGTGCCAGTGCGGTTCGGCAGTTGATTACTATGGATTATCGTGTCCCATCAACGAGCTATGGAGAGGGCTATGCTCGGGGTTTCTCTACGGGATCGAATCAGAAATGAGGAGATACGTAGGAGAACTCAAGTACACTCAAGTACACCGACATAGCCCGACGGATTAGCACGTTGAAGTGGCAATGGGCAGGCCATACAGCGCGCAGAACAGATGGCCGATGGGGCCGTAAAGTTCTCGAATGGAGGCCACGGACCGGAAAGCGCGGCGTAGCACGTCCACCTACAAGATGGGCAGACGATTTGGTAAGAACCGCAGGTCGGCGTTGGATGCAGGCCGCTTCCAACCGCAGTTCCTAGAGATCAATGAGGGAGGCCTTTGTCCAGCAGTGCACGTCCTACGGCTGATATGATGATGATGACGATTCGTATATCATCGTAGACTGCATCATCCCTTACCATCAGGCGAGATCGTGGTCAAATGCAAGCCGCTATACTAATATTATAAACAGGAAAAATTTGTATGTTTGTAACGAATTAACTCAAAAACTGCTGGTCCGATTTTAAAAATTCTTTCATCATTAGAATTCTACATTAGGTATCCCTGAGTAACATTGTGTACTTTTTACTTAACTCCGCAGAAGGAGGGTAATAATTTTATTGAAACACTACGCATGCGAAGCTGCGGATTGGTCAACTAGTAATTTAAAAAAAAACTACTTACGTACATGTTGAAGTATTACATAACAGTATCACGCTCCGTAGCAAGTAAAATGTTACGGGCTAATATTTAGATAGATCTTGTCATAGTCAACATAATATACAGCCTCCACTAGACGGAAGGGGTATTAGAGGTTGCTGGGGGCAATTAGGTGCAGGCCACACAAGATCGACCGCTCTGGTAATCTATGGGGACCATTTACCGTAGTATACATCCTAAGGCTGATTTGATGATGAAACATAATCCATTAAGCAATGATGCTCTCCATCCAACGGTTGTCTGGAAGAGCTCGCTTTGTTAAGTGATAATACCGCTCATTTTGTTTACATATATTTTTATTTGTTTTAAACTTTTGTTGTGTCTAACTTGTAAGGTATAATAAAGAGTCCATCACTAAGCATTTTTAAGCTTTTAGTTTCTTACTAGTTAGTACTATCTTATTACTTTTAGTTTTCGACGACCTCCGTGGTGCAGTGGGCGAATAGCCGGCTGAGACGCAGGAGGTAGCGGGTGCGATTCCCGCCGCAGAACAAATGTTTGCATAATCTAAATTTATTTGTTCCGGGTCTGGTGGTTTCTCTATATGTATTATAAGTATGTATTTACAAAAAAAACAGTATATAAGTATTCTATCAGTTATCTGGTTTCCATAGTACAAGCTCTGCTTAGTTTGGGGCTAGATAGTGCTGTGTGAAATGTTCAGTAATATTTTTTTTTATTTATTAAGTTTAAATAAATAAATAATAAATATTGCTAGACATTTGACACAGCGCTATCTAGCCCCAACCGAAGTAAGCAGAGCTTGTATTATGGGAATAAGATAACTGATAGAATACCTACTTTTATACATTTTTACAAATAGGTATATTATGTTTATCTAAAATGTATAGGTATAGTTTATTGGTTTTATTTATAATATGTATAAATATTGTATTTATTATGGTATATATTATGTGTTTATTTTATGTATTATATTGTTATTTTTTAGTTTTTTACTCAAATATCCTTTTCTGTGCGTACCCACCACTTTATTCTAATATCTCTATGTTCAAAGGTTTGCTGGAAGAAAATTCTTATAAGGGTTAAGCTCGCATTTGAACATGTCCATTTCGGAAGCTGTTTTTTCTTTCATTTATTTGTGTACAATGAGGAATCACGCTAATATTACAAATGCTAAAGTTTCGATGTTGGTTTGTTACTCAATTATGTCGTAACGTCTAAACTGATTTTGATGAAATTTTGTATGTTCGTAGATTATAAACTGGATTACCATATAGGTTTTTTTTGTCTCATAATTCAGTTCCTATGGGATAAAAATGGGGTGATAAGTCAAGTTGCAACAGCGAGTTTAGCTTTACAATTTACAATTTATTTTTGATGTAATTTAATTTAATTTTGATTTGATTTTAATTTAATTAGGATTTAATTCTGATTTGATTTTTATTTAATTTTAATTTAGATCTTATTTTTATCTGAATTTGATTTAATTTTGATTTGATTTTTAATTCTTATTTTTTTATTAAACTTTGATTTGGTTTTTCATTTAATTTTGATTTGATTTTTAATTCTTATTTTGTTTTAATTTTTATACAATCTTAATTTAATTTAATTTTTTACTACAATTTACTAACATAGTTTTTTTAAGAACTTTTTATTATCATTAACATTGATATGGATCATGGATATCTAAAATAAATGACTATTCCTATTTATTTCTAGGTTACCTACACATTTAGTAGAGTAAAGCGTACGAAGTCGCGGGCAGCAGTTAGTACAGAATAAAAAAAGAATTGTCATTAGTTCATTCGTTCATAATATTGCTTCAATAACCAACGTGGCAGATAATCTTGTCACGACAACCTTTCAACTCGCGTAAGCGTCTCTACTCCGACAGGATATTTCACCAAAGTGCACTTACTTTAGAAGATGGAAAATTTAGTGTAAACAGCTTGAGTTACCCGCATTAATAGAGGAAATTGAATACTAAAAGAAACTTAAAACTACTTACGAAACGGAGAATATAAATAAAAGTCACATAGTGGAGTTACAGGCACATGAGGCTTTACACTTGTATGCCTCAAGCCTCAAGGACAATCCATCACAGGGCACTTTTTTAAGGTACGTGAAAAACAAAGCAATGCAAAAGGCAACTAACTTCTTCCAGCGGCTTCGTACACGTTGTTTGTCAACAAAACGTAGCCTTTATTTGAATCCAGGTCGAAATCTATCAACACACTAAATTTCATCGAAATCGGTTAAGCCATTACGACGTGATGAATAAACAAATAAATAAACATCCAAACTTTCACATTTATAATATTAGTGAACATTGAGTATTCAGTACAGTAAGTATTGAATCCACGTAGATATATAACGTGTAAAAATATAACAGAGTATTACAGGATACCGCTCATTTGTAGGCTTCGTTCTTGAGAGTGAGGTAGTGCTTGTACACTTCGGATCTGAAGACCTCAACGGAGGAAACACACCGAAACTCTTGCGGAATATTATTCCATAGTCTGATAGCAGTGATGGTGAATGAATTGGTGTAGCAAGTTGTATTGTTTTTTTCTAATTTATTAATAGATATTCTGCTATTCAGGGCGGAGACAAACAAACAATCAAACATCATAAAGATGCGGGAAGCATGAATGCACCTTTCACGTGCTAGCCGATTGGAGTATTTGTATAACCAATTTATTAATTTGATATTATATACCTACTTATGTTCTGACTTGATTTATTTTATTACATGATATCTATTTTGACATTCTCTACTATGGCTATATTATTATATTTTGACACAACACGACATATCTAACATGACCATGATATTCTCACTTGGCAGCATAATACACGCAAGGTCTAGTGGCTAAATGAAGCGGTCTTGACAGAATATCAGCGTTTACCATTACGGTGGGCATAATTCTGAGTCGAGTCCCATTTACTGCTGTAGCACACAGTATCTACCGAGTTCTCCCATTTTTTGTTGTTTATTTTTTACGTTTATACTATTTAATTGTTAATTTTTTTTTGTATTTCCTGTCTTAAAATGTAACTGTATTGTATATTGTGTGCTAATGTAGTGAATAAATGATTGTCTATGTCTATAAAAATCGGCTCAAACGTTCAAGAGTTATAAATGGTGTAACTAACCCGACTTTGTTTTATATATATGGATAAAGCGAACATATTCCTGATGATGTTGCGACTGCCCTGATACTACAGTTAATCATGGATGTTTGCCCATTATCACAAAGATGGCTTTCATGTGCAAAAAAATTGCATCTGATGAACATAGTTCGGGGCAGTCGCAACAGCATCCTGAGGACGGAGGCTGAGTGCTGCACATCTCCGCTCTGCAAATGCCGTGTGTGAAGGGTGATTAATGAAGGAAATAATTTCCTCAATTAGTCATCTTTGGCACAAAATTGTAGCATCTATTTTCCAACCAGTCCGATTCTGTTTAGTATGTTATTCTAGTTTGTTTTTCTTAACTTTGTTCGTCCATATCTCTCGCCACGTCTCACCAGCCATCTTGGAATGCATTGAGGTCGTCACGCCGACGCTTTCTCGGTCTGCCCCGGCTTCGACGCCCATCTGCAGGCACTCATTGTGTGGCGACTGTTGCCCATTTGTCTGTAACTATATGACTGACGTGACATTCCCAGTTCCACTTCAGCCTGGCATTCTTGTTTATTTTATTTTATATTCTGTTTGTTCTAGTTTCAGATATGGGCTATTATGTTGCTTGAAAAAAAATATTTATATTGTATTTTTTACCAGCGGCAGAACTAAAAATTCTTAGTCACGTCGAAACTATTTTCATCCATCCATCCCATTCAAAGTAGAGAGGAATTATGAATTATTCACGTGTCCCTATCCTTTGCAAAAATATACAGGGTTTTCATAATTTGTTTCACAAACCGCAGGCTTCCTTTTGATATTTATACGCTCAGTTCTTTGGTTCAAGTCGAGCGTATTATGTGCTGACGTTTTTATAGTTATCTTCTAACTGAGGACGAGATATTTTCTCGTGCTTAAATAAACGAAACGTTAGACGTGAAAGAGAATATTTTTTTTTGTTTTCGAACGTTCTTTGGTACGTTAGGAGAACCAGATCAGATTGTATTTTTAGCATGTCACGGAATTTTCGCGCGCTGATGTAATAAACCATGAGCCAACAAAGTGATTTATTCTAGAAATCCCCACCGCTGCGTCCCCGGTGCGTAGATGCTTTGTAACTGGACAATTACTACTAACATACATACTTTAACACGGGAAATTAGTTTTAAGATTGGTTATTAAGAAATTGCCCGTTTTACAGAAATCATGTCATGTAACATGAGCCTCATGTGCCTGTAACATGAGGCCTGGCATCGTAGACTAGGGACGTTTGTAACACCAAAGGTACTGGCGCGTTGCCGATTCTTTAAAATTTTCAAAAAACTCTTTTTAAAGAACTGCGTCCTTAGGGAAAACCTCGGCAGGGAGACCATTTGTAAGCGAAGTGTTTGCGAGAGGAAATTCCTCTGGAACCTCACGGTACGCGACCACATCGTCTCCAAGGTATGTGGATGGATTCCCTGCCAATGGCGAGCGGTGCGGTACTTAACACCAGGTGGGCCATAACCTTGTTCCATCTCCAATTCGTATTAAAAAAAAGAAATAAAATAAGTTACAGGCCGTACGCACCGGTGGGGACAATATATGGGGAGGGGGGGGGGGGGGAATTGGACAGGGGAAAATTGGGAGAAATTGGAGACTTACGTGGCACAAAAAGTGCCACGCACTCGTAAGTCGGAAAAAAATCTGCCATTTGCGAGCCATTCTAGCGTGCGCTGCAAAAACCAGTTACACGAATAAAATGTAGTGTAGTGGAAATGTATCTCTTAAATTTGTCTACAATAAAGTCCGCGACAGCATTTAACTATCAATCTAACATACATTACACATAGAAGAAGAGCCTCTCAAAGTAACTCTGTCTGAATGTTACGCGTTCACGCCTAAACCGCAGAATCAATTTCGATGAATTTTGGTATAAACATAGATGGGACCTAGGAAAATAAAATAGAATACTCGAAGTACAAATCCTGCGCAGACAAAATCGCGGGCAGAAGCTAGTATATGATAAACTAGCTGTTACCCGCGACTTCGTACGCGTTACACTATTAAATGTGTAGGTAACCTAGATATAAAGCTAAACTCGCTGTTGCAACTTAACTTGACACCCTATTTTTAAACCCATGAGAACAGATTTATGGGATAAGTGGTAGCCTATGTGGTGATACAGGTTATAATCTACGTATATATCAAATTTCATCGTAATCGGTTCAGCCGTTACGGCGTGATTGAGTAACAAACAAATAAACAAACATCCAAACTTTCGCATTTATAATATTAGTGTGATGCGAAAGTTTGGATGTGTGTTTATTACTCAATCACGTCTTAACGGATTAGCCAATTTCAATGAAATTTGGAATTTAGATGGATAATTAACTGGATTGATAAATAAGCTACTTTTTCATGTACAAAACACGTGTGCTAAGCCACGGGCGGAACCTAGTATGAGAATAAACTCTCTACATTAGAAATGAAATGTATTGACGGTACCAGACGTTATTGAAATCACCAAAATATACAACCTTTTAATATCACCCAGTACAAGCAATCTGTTAAAAGTTGATGCAAGAAAAGTATTATTCGATACAGCCCAACATAAACTGAGCCTTCGATACGGAACTTAGATTGTTATTGTTCGGCATTTCCATAATATTGATAAAGTTCGAGGGTCTTCCTATAGTGGTTTTCTAGTTCCATGTTTTGCCGACTCAGTGACCCGTATGAGTATTGTTTTTTATAAAAATGTACGAGTAAAATAGAGGGTTTTGTTGGAAATGGGTGTATATGAATAAAAATCCTATTGTGACGTATGTATTACTAGCTGTTGCCCGCGACTTCGTACGAATTACACTGGTAAATGTGTAGGTAACACAGGTAATGTGTGTAGGCTTTTGATACCGTTTCCATTCCCTTGCTACTTAAAAAAATGATGAGCATGGGAATAAGAGGTCTACCATTTAACTTTTAAAAAATTACCTTCATAGTAGACACCAATCAGTCAGAATTGACTCTCTAACTAGTAATGAAGAACCTGTATTATATGGTGTTCCGCAGGGTAGCGTACATGGCCCAACGCTATTTCTTATTTATATTGATGGTTTATGCAGAAAACAACTAAAAATTGCAAAAATTGTTACATTTGAAGATGATACTGTCATATTATTCAGTGGCAAAACATGGAACGATGCTAAATTCATCGCAGAGGAAGGCTTTCGTGAAATTGCTAGGTGGCTGGATAGCAATTTGCTGACGTTGAACATAAATAAAACAAAATTCATATATGTTTTAGTTTGACCGGTTATGGGCAACCTAACAAAGACTCATTCACTATTAAAGCCCACACAAGCAACATCCCAATTTCATGCGACTGTGACACACTAACGAACACTACTGACATTAGATACCTAGGAGTAACAATTGACTGGCACCTCAAACAAATAAAACTAATCACAGGACGTGTTCGTAAGCTTATTTATATATTTAAGAACCTACGACACATAGGCGATATTGAAATCCTAAAGAGCGTTTATTTTTGTTTGGGTCAGTCAGTCATTTCATATGGTATACTAGGATGGGGAGGAGCTGGAAAAATCTTTATGCTTGAATTAGAGAGGGCTCAAAGAGCAATAATTAAGGTTATACTATTCAAACCGTACCAGCACCCCACTACTCAACTGTTTAAAGAATTTAATGTTCTAACAGTTAAGCAAGTATACATACGCACCTTAATCGTGAAGCAACACAAGGTTCCTAGAGACTACAATAGAATCAGTAAAAGACGCCACGATATTGTATATAAAACCCCACAATGCAGAAAAAAATTTACGAATCATTTCTCTTCTTACCTATGACCGTTTATATACAATAAAATCAACAAATGCATTAACATTGAAAAGGTATCAATTTATTCGTGCAAACAAAAAATTTATAACTTTCTTAAACTACTTGGTTACAAAGGTACAGAAGAATTTATGACAGTGATATACTAATTAGAAATAGAAAAAAAAACAAATAATAAATAAATAAGTAAGCAATGCACAAATCTACGTTAAAGTTAAAATTAAATACACGCCTACAAAGATAATTTCAGATTTAGATACTATTTAGATTTTTAGATACTTATCAAAATAACTATTCGATAGTAGTTATTAGTTAAAATTTAAGCATTTCACAACTAGCAGTAATTGTACGTATATTTATTTAACATATATTATAATGAACATAGAATATGTAAATAATGATTAGTAGATTTATAAGAATTTAAAATATGTCATTAACCTAACTGAACAGTTTAAATTCTTAAGTCGATAGCATAATATGGAAGAGCAACGACGCCCTGCCGTCGTACAGTGAAAACTAGTACGGAGGGTAGTCACTTGACTATGTATTCATCACAACTGCAAACTTAAGTTACACTAGAAAACATGATTGTATATAGTTTAAGTCTAGATTTTAAGTTTGTAAACTTACTTTATCGAAATAAATTTAATTTACTTTACTTTACAAATTTGTCTGTTAACAAACATTGCTTACAGAAAGCCTCAAGCTAACCATAAAGAATAAGACAAAAACACCTATAAGACCTCCGATAAGACGGTACGTGATAAATCCCGTATTCATAATATTGATAAAGTATAAGCTTGTGTTTTGAGGCTCAGAGTACGAATTTAACTACAAAACCACAAGCTACATAATTGCTTGAACAGCAATATTATTGAGAAAAATATATATATATATTAAGAAAATTATCATGAATGATTATAATTAAGTACTTAACGCGCCGGCGAACCCTGAGCGCAACATCAATTCGGCCGCGTCAAAAACTTCGGCCTGAATATCGCTATCCCCGTTTAGTGACGAAGTTTAGCCACGCAGAGCGACAATGATAGCAATAGAACGATTCTAAATTTGATTAAATTTTGACCGTGTTCCGTCATACCAAAAATCTATGTTCCCATGACTAGGATACGTAAGATGTTGTTGTTTTTAATACGAAACAATTAGGTTCAAAACAGGTATTTTATGACGTAAAAACATGCAGAATGCGATACGCTTCTATTTCATTTTAGATAAATATTTTAATCTAATATATGGTTGGGAACCTAGATAAATACTATTCAAATTAAAATAATACCTTAATAAGGTAGAAATATGCTCCAATTAGAAATGATCTTGGTAGTACGTGTTGTATGGGTGATTGTCCCTCCGGTGTCCCCTTAAATAAATAAAACAAAATAGAATAATAAAATTATAATCTTACAAAATGTTACTTAATTTAACTTATAACTTGGCTTTTAAAAAAAGGTCAGCATTTTTTTGTATAAAAGTTTGTATAAAAACATGCGTTCATCAAATCACAATTTTAATTTTAAAATGATCCACTAAAAAAAAATATGGGCCACAGTGATTTCTTTAATTAATTGCTGTTGGGGTGTAAGAGGGGGTTAGTTTATATCTACCTAATGGGTAATCTCTGGAAACTATTTTGAAAATTATTTCTCTAATAGAAAGCTACATTATCCTTGAGTGCTATAGGCTATATTTTATTTAGATAAGAATCCGTGCAAAGCAGTGGGCCAGCTAGTCTTACTACTAACACTAGTGGTTCTGTGAGAACAGTAGACCTCGCGTGCCAAAAAGTAATTTGCGCAACAAAATTAACGAAAGAAAGTCCAATTTTAAAACGAATTTCAGGTGCTTGATTTTTCCAATAGGCCTATGTACCTATGTAGACTTTGAGCAACATATTGGTATAAGTTTTAGCGATTACTCACGTTCTCTTGGCCCTAGGAGGTCTAATCTGGTGTCTACGGGTTCGTCTCGTGAATGCGGAGAGAACTGCGTAGTCTGGTTGGTGTAGATAGGTATAAATTTTCCAAAATAAATTCAAAAAAATATATCTGTCTATATAGGGAGTTTAGTAATATATGCAAAAAGATGAAAGGGGTTGTTTAGATGAGCATAATAAATAAATTTGTGAAATGTTTACCATAGAAATGTGAAATTTATTTTAGCATGTTAAAACAAACACTTTAATAAACTTATGTTGTGCTATTGCATAATGCTTGCCATCTAACCACAGACTGGTGACGTCTCGAGATATCTCTTGTTGTCCCTTTCTAGCCCGAAACCCGCAGCCATTTCCGAAAGAGATCTCAAAAATACATACCTGCCTACGGTAGTAGGTTCTAGCCTACCATAGTTGTACGTTTTGAGTTATAAATAGGTAAGACGTAGCTACTAGGTAAAAAATATCCTAACAGGTGCCTCTACATTCGCTTGTTCTTTCTTGGTCCAGTGTAGTACCTACAAGCGATCGGTGTCACTGACTCGAATTATAATAGGTCGGAAGACAGGTATTTTTGGCCTAATCTAGGTAGGTACCTACCTACATTAATTTAATTCGTCAAGTCACTCACTAGTTCTTTCTTGGTCACTGTGAGCTAGGTAGGTACCTACGTCAGTGCAGTGATTAGGTTGAGATAGATAGGTATTAGAGCCCAGGTGGCGTTTCACAAATGCCTACCGCTCACTCAGGCAGAGTGACCAAGACTAAATTAGATAAGGTAGACGTGATCTTTGCAATGACTAGCTAAACTACAGAGAAAAATTTAACATAAAAAACAGCTGAAGTAGTATTTTAAAAGATTTATTCAATTCAAAATGAAGTACCTAATCAATTTACCTAGGTAAACTCGAGCTTTCCAACACACTTTTATTAGGCTGTCGACTGATAAATTAACGTGAAAAAGTAGTAGGTAGCTCTTACCTCAAATCGAGAGGTAAGTAGGAGGTGCCTTCACTTTATCAACGATAATTTGGCGTGTTTAAAAGTTCATTAGCTACCTATGTACCTACAAATATGTACAACACAGCTATCAGTTATTTACGACATTTAGTTAGGTACCTATTTACAGAATGTACAGTTACACAGACACTTACACTAGTTACCTACAGTTATTATCACAGATAGGTATAGCTACACTATTTTATTCACAAAAGTTGTTGCACGTACCTACTTGCCTTCTTGCTCTAGAGTCTAGAAAGAATAGCACGGCCAAAGCAATGCACACGAACTCGTGCCAACACGTGACTCGCACCACATTAAAAGCGTTCACAATTCGCGTTCTAAGTTACTTTCTATTGTATGGCCAACGTTAGTCTATTGTATGGCCATAGTCCTTTACCCTACCCCACAAATAAAAGTCTAAGGGGGTTAAGTCCGGCGAGCGTGCGGGCTGTGCAACCGGTCCTCCGCGCCCAATCCACCGATTACCATAAGCACTGCCCAGGTATTCGCGCACTCGCCGATCGTAGTGCGCAGGCGCGCTATCGTGCTGGTAAAACATCCCTTGTCGCTCTTCCAAGGTCCGTGCTGCAGCAAACACAAACAAAACCGCATTCTGGTCTCGTAGTCAGTAGTCCAGAGCTCCTGCACTGGTGTAAAACTATATGGGTGCTGGCCTTCCTTCACTCATAGGTAGCGCTATCACTGTACACGCGGGCCGCGTAACAAGTGCTCGCCAGCGGATCCTCTTAAAAAAATTCCAACATCTCCTCGAAGCGCGCTGAATAGCGAGGTAGCCTGCCCGCCTCAACACGGGGCTGGAATTCACTGCTCTCCCTGTGCCGCGGAACAGTCCGCGTGCCCTGCCGGATTCCGTGCCATATCTGATAAAAGGCCTACGCTCTTGACAGGATCATTTTCCGTGTAACACATTGCCATGTTCAGGTACTCCTGATTGGAGTACCTGTAGTTAGCATCGCCATTTTTCTAAATCCGTCCGCAAAATTAGAAATGAAATCAACTACTGATTCAAATTAATAATTAATTGCGCGAACGCCGACACGTGCCAAAGTGCCCGCCTTCTCACTTACTTACACTAGGGCTGGGAAAACATTACCGGAAAGGTATCAATACCGGTTCTGACTTTCGGTGTTGGACGACAATCCGAAATTGGATGAGCTAGTTAGGATACACAGGTCGACCTAATAAAAGCTTGTTGAAAACATCGTAAATCAAAACCAAACTAGTTTTACAAAACACGCGTAGGTCAATCTTTCATACAATCTGTTAGTAGTAAGAGCTCTCTGTAAAAGAGTTTGTCCGGGAAAGTACTACCACCATACCTATTTCTGCTGCCAAATAGTAAACTCGCATTTTTGTGTTCCGGTTTGAAGGGTAAGGGTATAGGTGAAATTACAGGCACATGAGACTTAACACTTTCGACTCAGAACTGTGGAAACAATGTAGTGTAATTATAGATCGAGCGAAGCGAGATCTCTAAATCAACTTGGGCAAACCGGCGTTGTATTTATGTATGTATGCTTGTCCGAGGATAACTTTCGAAGCGTTTATCCGATTATCGTGTAATTTTATACATAGGTAGGTAGTGATGGCGCAATTTTGGTGGGACTAAATGAGCTAAAAACGTTGGGGTTTGTCGAGATATTGGAGTTCTAAATGAAACTATTAGGTCAAGTGGGACGTCAAATAAAATATTCATTTGTACATTTAGACTCCGTTTTTATTTTTGGTAAAGTTTTTATAGTTTTTGTGTTGTTAGCCATAATAAAAATTGAACTTTGACAAAATTCACATGGTACATTGACCCCACAGTGCTGTAATTTGGTATGCGTGTAGCTTAAGTAACACAAAAGGCAAAAGTCTGAAACCCAGAATAACTGCAATTTGTACCCCAAAAAAGAATAACCACTTAACATGAACTCCCGTTACCTGTAATTTTAGTGAAACTGTAGGTCAAGTTATTTGGTTATTTATTTTGTGGCAATATTTTGATAGTCACGATGATCGTATCAACGCTTCGAAAGTTATACTCGGACAAACGAACATACAAACAAACAACGGCGATTTGCCTAAGTTGATTTAGAGATCTCGCTACACTCGATTAAAAAATAAAGATTTTATTCAAATACAATCGATTCAAACATTTACGTTAATACCGGTAACCGGTGTAGCTGGGTATTCTAAGCCGTATATCCCTTCACGCGGTATATTAAAAAGAACTCGAAAGAATAAGCCGTTAGTCAAAGGTGCCGCTTCGATCCTTTGAGCTCGCCGCACCCAATAGGTACTTTTTTTGTAAATAGGGCTATGACCCAATGATACCTACTCATTAAATCACAGCTGTTATTGCCTTTGTTTGTTTTTAGTTTTAAATTTAGTAGGTATGTAATTTGCATGTTCTTTTTGGTGAATTAAACTTTATATATAACTTATTCTTCTCTTCTTCTTTGGCAGAAACCAGAATTGAAAAAAGACTCATCAATTTTGACAATGCACTAGATACATATCTCTCAAAGAATTGGATAAAGTAGGTACCTACCTAATTGGAATAATTTCAATAAGTTTACCGTGGCTAAAGTGGGCAGTTTGCAGATAACCAATCCCGGGTCCACAATTTCTAGGCGTTTTCGGGCCAATGTCCACCTAAGCGTAGATTTGCAGAGATGAGAATACCATGGGAAAATAACTAATAGCATATCGAAATTCCGACATCTCTCCGCTCAGCTTTAGTGGAAACGGTCAAGCAGCATATCTTATTTTCTACAGTGCATTCGCATCGAAGTTCTAAGCAGAGAGCGCTTAAAGAAAGGACATAAGTAGCAAATCTTCGCTTTTGTGGATTAAGGCCTTTATTTTTGGATGTCGACTGCAAGCTTCGGCAGTAAGTTTTATATCGAATTAATTACCTAAACTTAGTCGATTTTCTTTAAAATTTGTATATATAATTAGTAGTTTTTTTTTCCGAGAAGTCTTTTTTTATGTTTTGAGAAAACGTCCCTTGAATATCGTCAGTATATTACCAAACACCCTGTATATAACGTTACAGCAAACTTCCCTCTTATCCCCCTCCACCCCCCCTTTTGGGAAATTTTCCACAGCACCTTATGTAGAATGAGGTCCTTAGTGTGCTCAATTTATAATTGAAATTCGTCAATAAATAACGCTACAGCAAATTTTTCCCCCTTATTTTCGCCCCAATCAAAAATCGCGATCAAGTAAAACATGTAAAGAAATGGCACTTGTGTGCTAATTTTTGCCAAAACCAGTTGAAAAAATGCGACCTGTAGGCGAGAACAGACAGACAGATAAAAGTATTTTGGCCAATCTCGAAACTGAGACGCAGTATTTCAGTATTCATTTATTCACCATTTTATTACATTTGATAATAGTATGTCAAAAATATAATACAAATTATGTCAGTTAAGTAAGTAACTATAGATTATATAAAAATCAATACAAAATAATTACAACTAAGCAGTGGCTAAACTAGCTAAACTAAGAGGTTACAGCAGATACTACTCATGCAGATGAGAAAATGAACAGCTCATTCATTTCTTCATTCATATACTCAGTCAATTAGACGGAAATTAAATAAGACTATTAAAAAACAGTTTCTTTACAGAAAGTACTTACTAAGACGGACTAATGCCGACCTGCACAACGATCCCTAAGCTTACTTACCAGCTAGATGTTTTAATTTGATGAATTTGTATGATTTGACAGCTCCTTAAATCATATTTCACCACTAAATACGTTTAGGCATCGTAGCACAAGTCACCCAAGTAATGTCTCTCGACTTGCACAATGTCAAAATACGCATGCGATGAGGTGAAAAGTTATGACTTTGGATGTTATTTCTCGAGGCGTGTAAACATTGGGGCAGAAATAATACGTTTCCTTGCGGAATTGATTTGGCGCCAGATGTGTTTGTAGCTATAATACTGTGACATTTCTTCGTATTTCCCGAACTCTTTTGATTATAAGATTTTTAAAATAAACGCATGAATTCGCAAGATGAGATTTTAACCCACTACCCTCCTCTTTATCTGTAAGGATAAGTTTTCTCTGAGCGATAAGGTCGCCAGCCTTTTAAGTTTTATTTTAGTGAAATACTTTTTGTGTGTGGTAATTAGAATAAAGAGTTATCTTATCTAATCTTAAAGTATCGATATCATCACGGGCCCACTTGTTTTATTCTTGACTAGCTGCTGCCAGCGGCTTCGCACGCGTGGTTTGTCAACAAAAAGTAGCTTGTGTTAATCCAGGTTATAATCTACGTACATACCAAATTTCCACTCATACTTTCGCGTTTATAACATTAGTGGGATATAATATAACTTCATGACGTTGGGATTCGAGTTATGGAGCTCAAATGGTCTTGGGCGGGACACTTGGCTAGACGTGGTAATGACAGATGGAGCAGGACAGTGAATGAATGGTGGCCAAGGAGCGGGTATAGAAGGGTAGGACGTCCAGTAGCGAGGTGAACGACATCGTAAAGGTCGCGGGCCGTCAGTGGGTGAAACTAGCGCAGGATCATGGTGGGATTCACAAACTTGGGGAGGCCTATACCCAGCAGTGGGTGAAGTCAGGCTGTGTATGATGATGCTTATATAGTGGGATTTTACTTCATATTCAAGTAAAATAAATAAATAAAGGCAAACGCGCTCTCATTTTTTACCACTTTTTCGGTTAGCATCAGGTGAGGGTATCAAAAACTTAACCAATAAATAAATAAACATACCGCGTCACAGATTATTGTTACTAATTGTGACCTCATTGTAATTAGATTTTTTTATTGTTTCAGAAATCGACAGTTGCAGCTTTCAATCCGTTCTTGGAATAAAAGGAAAGGTAGGATAGAGTAATTAAAATATTTTAAGCTAATATTATACATGCGAAAGCAACTCTGTTTGTTTGTTAGTTTGTTATCTTTTCACTATTAAACGGCTGAATGGATCGTAATGACATTTGGCAAGGAGATAGATCCTGGGAAAGGACATAGGCATCTTTTGCCTCAAAAAATAATCTTTAAGAGGGTGAAATAAAGGTTAAAAGTTTATATATTTTTCTATAATTCCTCCAGTACGACTAAACGGCTGAACGGGTCCTACTGAAATTTGGCATGGAGATAGATTATATCTTGGAGAAGGATATAGCTATCTATTGTCTGAAAAAAATCTTAAAAGGGGTGAAATAGGGGTTGAAAATTTGTACGGGTACTCTTAAATTCCTCAAGTTAGGCATCTGAAATCTCATATGTAGGATTTTGGTAAGAAATAATGAAATACATGTTATGTTAAACCTGGCTTGCACAAGACCGTAGAGAATGGCACAGGCAAAGAGAGGCCAGCACCCAGCAGTAAGTGAAGTCAGATTAAGGATGATGATGAACATATATTATAAAAAACTCTTAAAATAAAAACATCTTCCTTTGGTTTGAAGTTGGTTAAAAATGCTTATACAAAGTTGTAACGTGTGCACTTTCATGACACGCTATATTTTTAATTTTACATAACACTATACTAATAAAACGCTACATACCACGACATCTAGCGACATGGCGGCGAACTGCACAAACGCTCAATAACTCGTGTTTCAATGTACGGAAATCCGAGCGTGTTTCTCGTCATGGTTCGCCATGTTTACTGCAGATGGCGTTGTATGTATCTCAAAGAAATTCACTACATACTTTATTGATCGATAACCATTTTTAATTATTAGAAACATTTTATATACTTGAATTAAATAATCCTTTGCTTATTAGAAACATAATAAAAAGAAAAATCTTAAATAATAAAAGACCGAATTCAATCAGTGGCTTTGACTGATGCAAAACTGATGTGAGAAACATAGTTATCTGGAGTGACGCCGGAAGTGTCAAATTTTCCTTTATGGCATCACCAAAAGTATTGCATCATCTTCATTCTAGAATGTCTCGGAACGGATTCGATTTTAATAATTATTAAAAGACGGTGGAAGTTCTCGGGTATAAAAAGGCAGAGTCGTCTGTCCTCGCCCTCTTTTCCACAGCTGGACTCATCAGTGAGAACTTCTAATAAACGTGCAACAGTATTAAACTCTGGACAGTGTAATCCCTGTACTTTTTATTGTGAATTCGTGCGCAAGATATCCAAGTCGGGAAGTCGTTCACGGTCTTTGCTCCTGATCTTTCTAGTTACTTCTTACTTCTCCATATCTACACCTGACAACCGTCAAACCTACCATCTGAGCCGTCGAGAAGCGTGGTTGTTCTTCAGCCATCCTGCTGGCTACCTCGAAGCCTAACGCGATCACGCCTTCCCACGAAGCCTACCGCCACGAGGTCGTTCATTGGTCAACCTGCTAGCTGCCTTGGCGCACGCCGCGACCACGCCTGCCCACGAAGCCTACCGCCGCAGCTCAAACCCGTTTCATCTGCCCGAGCAGACGCCAGGGACGGTCGACGAAAATAACACGAGGTGTATCTCTTCCATTATTTTTATCCGGGTTGAACCCCAGAACCATTTCTCTCTTTTCTGACGCTCTCGTCAGATGGCGCCCACTTTATTATACTAGATAAATTTATGCTACTAGGTATGCTCAACACATTCTGTAGTTGTTGCACCATTAGGCCAAAAGCCTTAAGAATTCTGTGCTCTGTACAGAGGGAATACAGAGAGAATACAGTGAGGGTGGTACAAACTCTGTTTGTACCACCCTCACTGTAAAATAATATATCTGTATTTTGTAATCTAAGTGTATACCATCGTTAAACCAAGTCATTTGTGATCAGCCTCTCTGGATCTTGCCACATGTATAAGGAATTGAATGTAACGAACCTACTCGCTCTACAGACTTCTCTTATTTTGATAATTATTTATATTTAAACACATACATCGTCTTATTTAATCTCTCCTATTAATCTAAAGCATTACATAGTCACACATGTAATGTAAACATTTTCCCTTATTTACATCTACTTTAAAAACATGAGGATGAAGCAGCAATACATTTTATCCATAAAATAATTATTCATACGCCTATCGAATGTTGTCTTCAGATGGGCCATAAAAGATATTGTACTTCCGAAAATGTAAAAAGTAATCGTTGTTGTCTTGTTATACAGACGGCACTTCGTAAATAAAAATATGTTTTCACAACACCTGCTCGACAATGTCAAATTATTCACTCAAAGCAGGTAATTAAATCCCTACGGCTGAGCCAGGAATAAAGTTGTACTGAATTTCATTAAACCCTAAGGGGCATAATGTTATTTGAATTTGGAATCTTATCTGTATTAAAATTTGAACCAAATTCCCACACAATAACAACTATTTCGTAAATCGAACTAACTTCTGCACAGATCAACCAAATCTACGTTAAATTTGGTTTTTATTGTCTCGCAAAACGTGTGAAAAGTAGAGTATTCACCTTATGAATAAAACTGTCTGCATCTTGGGCGTGCTTACATCCCTCTCTGCACTCAGGATTCTAGTAACTGCCTCGCTCCGCTCGTGAGTTAATTCTAGAATCCTTCGCTACGTTCGCGGTTCAATATAGCACTCGTGACGCAAGACACTGCTTTATCCCCTCGTTTAATAATCTACTATTACTTCGTTTATGTATTTTTATTTTTTAATGTACACAAACAGATTACAGATAAAAGCAGCTTACAAAATGGATATGTACAAAGGCGAGCTTAACCCTAATAAGAATTTTCTTCCGACAAACCTTTTTTACTAATAGTCCCACTTTTCTATTATCGACGAAAATTAACTATTTATTGGATAATTATAACGAAATCGTATATCTTTGTACGTAACTTAATATGAGTTTCGTTTTGGTTGTTCCAAAATTGATTACCGTCACTTTTTACATTTTAAAACTGAGCAAGAGAGTGTTTAAGTATGTATTTTGTTTATCAAAATCAAATCAAATGACTTTATTTTGGAACAAAAACATGGTACAAAAATACTGGAGCACGATAGTATTCGCAGAAGTTATAAACCGTGTCGCGAACACTACCGCCCCCTTCGAGTTATATTTCCAATTATTTTTAAAAAAATATACAAGTTAAGCATGCGTGATTATGTGTGCGTATGTGTGTATGAGTTTGTGTGTTAGCATGAGTTTGTGTGTATATATGAGTGTGTGTGTTCATGTGTGTGATGTTTGTGTATGTGTGTTTGTGTGTGTGTGAACTTGCGTGTGATTGCGTGTGTATGACCTACATTCTATACAGCAACTTTTATAAGGTTTGCAGTTTCTTCATACGACAGTGTTATGAGCCACTGAAGACATTTTTGCTGACCTTTATAGCAGGGTAAGGGAAATATATTAATTTGTTTGTCGACTCTGTTATATAGTGTGGAGCTAAGGAAATAAAAATGACGACTGGCAAATGCCGTTCGCCGTTTTTTCAATTTTTCAAACTAGATCCGATCTGCGTTTAGAGTCAGTTATGTGATAATTAGTCAGTTATGTATCTATGTGTATTATTATTATTAATTTTTTGTACGTTTATTTTATTGTAAGTTTGTGAGTTTAATGTAACTTAATCTATTTTAAAACAGGTTAAAATAGGTAAACGAATCTACTTAATTCATCATGTATGTAGGTAGGTACTTAATATACTGACTAAGCGCCATTGATGCAAAGACGCCGCCTTAACGTTAAAAATTGTTTATGGGAAATGTATTGATTACTGAATAAATATGCAAGCTACCGGTATTAAGCCAACCTCTAAAATCAGTTAATACGTTTTCGGATATTTGTTTTAAATTAATGTCGTACGTAACAAAACAGGTTGTATAATATGTTGCTTGAGTGGAGTTATATAGGTTAAAAAGGCAATATGCTCCAGTAACGGGCGATAACTGTATATAGTTGCTGCCTCATATTTGGCCGCTTAGTAAGCAGCGTACATCGCCATGAATCATTATTGTACTGGGAATAAAACAAACGTAATCCACGCTTCCACAACAAAAGGCATTCCAATAACGCGGAGCTCCTTTCACACCGAAAGGTATCTTTTGGTATTCATAAGGTTTTTTCGGATGGTTTACAAGAATATTATTTCTTAGAAAACTTTTGTGATTTATTCCAGTCATTATTGTAAATACGGGATTTATCACGTACCGTTTTATTGGGGGTGGCAAGACATAGTGTGCAGCGGATCGCACTCACCATGATGAAGATTCACGAATTGAAACGAAACATTGTTCGTCGAAATACCAACTAAACGGTACGTGAGAAATCCGTTTTATTATAACAATATTATTTCTGATAGTAAGTTTTGTGAACGAGTTAAGAATTTCGAAGAAAAAATGGATATCTATCAGTTGAGCGATCTATAGATCGTTTGCAACGGTCTTTTGATGACTCAACTGTGTCTTCTATATTTTATTGTAAATGTTTATGTATTCTTTCTGTTAGTTTCTATAGATACGTACTTTAACGAAGAAATAAATTATATAATTGATAGTTTGTATTCTATATCTAGCTTGAATGAAAATTCTTATCAAACGAAATTATCAAACGAGTACAATACAAGCTAGACGCAACAAAAAAGAAATAAATGTAAGCATAATGAACGATCTTAATGCAAACCAAAGCGATCTCTTTCCAACAACCTTTCATCATCATCATCATCATATCAGCCATAAGACGTCCACTGCTGGACAAAAGCCTCTCTCATTGATCTCAAGGAACTGCGGTTGGAAGCGGCCTGCATCCAACGCCGACCTACGGTTCTTACCAAGTCGTCTGCCCATCTTGTAGGTGGACGTCCTATGCCGTGCATGCCGCTCCGTGACCTCCATTCGAGAACTTTCTTGCCCCATCGGCCATCTGTTCTACGCGCTATATGGCCTGCCCATTGCCACTTCAACGTGCTAATCCGTCGGGCTACGTCGGTGACTTGAGTTCTCCTACGTATCTCCTCATTTCTGATTCGATCCCGTAGAGAAACCCCGAGCATAGCCCTCTCCATAGCTCGTTGAGCGACTCTGAGTTTATTCATAAGGCCAATAGTGAAAGACCACACTTCGGTTCCATATGTCATCACTGGTAATACACACTGATTGAAGACTTTCGTCTTAAGGCACTGAGGTATTTTGGATGAAAAGACATTGCGAAGTTTCCCAAACGCTGCCCATCCGAGTTGGATTCGACGATTGACCTCTTTCTCGAAGTTGGACCTACCTAATTGGACTGTTTTTCTTAGGTATACATACGCGTCGACAACTTCGAGAGCGGAGTTCTCAACCATAACTGAGGCAGGCACGACATGAACATTCGACATAATTTTCGTGTTGTCCATGTTCATTTTAAGCCCTACCCGTTGGGAGACTCGATTGAGGCCTTCGATCATCGTGCTGAGCTCTTCCATCGACTTTGCCATGACCACAATATCGTCGGCAAACCGAAGGTGAGTGATGTATTCGCCATTAACATTAATGCCCAGTCCTTTCCATTCCAGAAGCTTGAAGGCATCTTCTAAAGCGGTCGTAAACAGTTTCGGAGAGATGACATCTCCCTGTCTTACGCCTTTTTTAAGGGAATCGCCTTCGAGCTCTGTTCTTGTACTCTGACTGACATAGTGGCGTTTTTATACAAACACTTCAACACTTCGATGTACCGATAGTCAATACGGCATCGTTGGAGAGATTCTAACACTGCCCATGTTTCAATCGAATCGAAGTTTTTCTCATAGTCCACAAACGCGAGACATAGCGGCAAGTTATGCTCTTCGGTCTTCTGTATGACTTGCCGCAGCGTATGTACCTAGTCAGGTCATAAATTCTGTCACATGTTTAATATAAAATAATTGAAACAAGTTTATTCATTATGTAACCATTTATATACCAAAATGAACTTAACAAAACATAGATTCTTATGACACTAAAGTTTATTCAAAATGACCTCCGTGATTTTGAATGCCTTCAATCTGCGCGGCCAGTCGTCTATCGCAGCACGAACGAGGTCCATGTCAATATCAGGATCCTGCCTTAATCAAGGATGTCTTGAGTGGCTCCAAATTGGAATGAGGCTTTGAGTACGCCTTTTCCTCCAAGTGTTGCTATATCTTGTAATCTAACGGATTCAAATCTGGACTGGAGGAGGGCCAGTCTTCGTGCCGGATGAAGTCGATTTCACGCGCCGCCAGCCAGTCTTGTGTGCTCTTCGCTTTATGAGGTGGCGCCGAATCTTGTTGGAACACCCAGTGCCTGTTATTGAACATGGTATGAGAAACAGGTCCCACAAGGTTCACCAGGACTGTATTTTGATACACAACTGCATTCGTTTTTACACCTTTCTCACAAAAATGTACCTCTGTTAATCCCCAATAAGAAACTCCCAACCATACCATGAGCGAGGATGGAAAATGACCTGGATTGACACGCGGAATACGGTTGCTCGCTTCTTCACTACTGTGTTCGTACACCTTATCATTTTGTTTGTTGTAGCTCGCTTCTACGGTAAACATTTTTTCATCCCAAAAAAGAATTTCTCGATATTTTTTTCCCGCGTACCGCTTCAACAAAGCGCGGCATCTCTTCAGTCTCAAGTCCATTAGACGAGCGTTCAAACAATGTCCTGTTTTTTCTCGATATGCCCGAAGCCCTAGTCTTCATTTAACACCCTTTTCACCGTGGTTCTGCTTAACCCCATCTGAAGGGCCAACAGTTTCTGCTTACGTTTGGGATTTCTTTGAATTCGCGCCTTCACAGCTTTTATCACTGCTGGAGTCCTAACAGACCGAGGGCGACCACTTCTTGACCTGTCATCTACACTAGAGTCTTCATTGTATCGTTTGATGGTGCGATAAACGAATTTTTTGGTTATATTCAAGTTTTCAGTATGTCATAAATTTGAATTGGCGCGTAACCGCAACGATGCAACGCAATAACTGCAACACGGTCTTTTTTAAGCGTCCACTCCATATTTAAAAATGAGTAAAATTCTAAAAAGTATACATTTTTATTTTCATGAACAATTCGAAATTCGAATTCTATAAACTTTTTTGTGGCCAGCATTCTAAAAGAAAAGTTTTTACTGTGTGACAATACTTATGACCTGACTAGGTATGTGGTCCATGGTACTGTAACGTTTACGGAACCCGGCTTGTTCGGGAGGCTGGAAGTCATCAAACCTGCGTTCGAGACGGTTCGCGATGACCCTTTAAAACAGCTTATAAACATGGCTCAAAAGCGAGATAGGTCTGTAATTCTTAAGCAAGGTATTGTCACCTTTCTTGAAGAACAGAACCACCACGCCCTCGTTCCATGCTTTTGGCGTCGTACCTTCAAGCAAGGCGGGATTAAAGAGCTTCTGAAGGACTTTGTATAGAGACTTTGTACAACAACCTTTGTATAGAGAAAAAATAACTTTTGAACTAGGAGAGTATTTTTTCAGAAAGTTCCTTTACCTACTTGGCTTCGGAGTCAATATATACATTTATAGCTCATTTCTCGTCAATCGTTGCTAAAAAATGGACACAATCGTGAACATTAAATTCACTACAACATATAATGCACTTTTTTTTATTTCATATGATTGCTCATTTCTGTGTGACACACATCCAAACAATCGTTGACGCGAAGTAAAGGGCACTCTACACGGCCCGTGTCACAGGCAGATTATTTATTGCCATTATTTATCTGCCAGTCTGAATTGAGAGCCACGCCCATGTGAAAATACCCTTAGGTAATAACAGCAAGCTATGAAGCTTAAACTAGGGCAAAGCATACTAAATCGAAGATCAGGGGCTGAAGTCTTGCTCTACATTCTATAACACAAATTATATCTTAAGATTAGACTTAGAAATATAAGGAGTTGCAATTATTGAATTCGTATGGTTTCTAGACAAAAAATAAAAAAATAAATGTATCAATAATATGTTCTCGTAATAATATCAAAATCTGGAAAAAATCTAACAATTGAAATTTTAGAGAACTAGCTTTGTACGATGCCACAGGTTACTGAACAGTTATTACGAGCCATTCAATGACCCCGCTAGTTCAATGACCTCACCCAGTCAATGGCCTGGCTCGGTCAATGTACCTAACCAGTAAACAGAGCACGTATATTGCGTACGGCACGGCGGTAAGTACCTATATATTAGAGACGAAAACTAAATAATTAAGGTTTTTGAATTTAAAAAAATACATTATTTATGTTCTTAAAAATATACTCCGTTATTATTTGTAGTTTTAATTGCAACACTTTATATATGCGGGAGGGTTACGTTCAGTAGTAGACGCCCTTTAGATGATATGATGATGGTGGAGATAAGTGATGTTTATGTTTATATCGATAAATAAATGAGGTCTTTATAGATGTGAGTATAATAGAGATAACTATATGTGTACAAAATCATTGGGATTTTTTTTAAACTGACATCAAAAATCGATAATATTAATCTAAGAAGAGCTCTTATAGAAATGTAGCAACTGCCATAATATCGATACAGGCAAATCGTTAGGTATTTGCATCCGAAATTGGTCAATATATATTGTATGGATGTTGATGGGCTTGATTCGTTGCAAGGATGATAAATACACTTTGTGAGCACAATTTATATTAATTTTATTCAGAACTGTTTGACAAGACGCAATCATATATTATTGCTCTATAATATATAGAGAAACAACCAGACCCAAAAAAATATCTGTAGATCATGCAAATATTTGTTCCTGCGTTGCGTAATCCTCCTGAGTCTCAGACAGCTATTCGTCCACTGTGCCACGCGGTCGTAAATGCTTATAATAAAAGGTTTAAAGTATGAACAAGTCAAAGCAAAGATTAAGCTTGACTCTGTAGCTTCTTGTTATTCCCAGCAAACACCCTTGGTTTATCAACGGGTAGTTTTATGTGAAATGGGAAAAGTTTGCAAATGTTTTGTGTCAAGGTGTCAATTCTGTTTATGGTAATTGTGGTTTATCGTGTCCTATCTTGAAGTGAGAAGGTTTATGTGCTTATTACCAGTTTTATATATATATTGGATAAGCTTTGAAAATATGTCTGTTGTATTATTTATAGTGTAGTAGTGTGTGTTGTATTTTTTATGTGTAGTGTAGTGTTTTTAAATCACAGCTTTTTTTTTCATAATGCATCATTATTTATCATTTGAATTCAGCCCATCTTGTAGGTACCCGAAGCTGGATGTTTTGACAAAAGGCATTAAACACTTGTCATTTAATATTCAATTAAATAGTTGTTAATGCCATATAAAGATCAATAAAAATGTATGTTAATTTTTTATTGTAAGTTAAATGGCATGGCAATTCTGTGTTGTTATAAACCTCATTAAATACGGATTGGACAGAACTCAAATGACAACTGTCACTCTCTGCCAGTCTATACTAATATAATAAAGAGGAAAGATTTGTTTGGTTGTTTGTTTGTATTGAAAAGGCTCCGAAACTACTGGACCGATTTAAAAAATTCTTTCACTGTTGGGAAGCTACACTATCCCCGGGTGATATTTATTTTTTACCCAACTGTGCAGAAGGAGGGTAATGTTTTTATTGAAAAACTACGCGTGCGAAGCTGCGGATTGGTCAGCTAGTATGAAATAAAGCTTTAGGTATTAAAGAGTTAAAATTATTGCCATCCAATAATTTTAATTCTTTAATACCTAAAGCTAAGGGCGACTTGTCTAACGATGGCTAAATATAATTTAGAGAGTTGTCATATCATACGAATACAACCAATTTAAAGATTTTTAGTCGCTAAATACGTTTAGGGAACGTTGTGCAAACTGGCTAAGTTTCTGCCAACATGACAAGTCAAATAAGTTTAACGTTTTCGCCGAACTAAACTTTTAACAGGATTAAAATTCTTTACATTATCCTTTTCTAATATTAAAAACCGGCCAGGTGCGAGTCGGACTCGCGCGCGAGGCTTCCGAACAATTCTATTTATAAAAACGGCTACAAAAGCACGTTTGTTATATGGGAGCCCCCCTTAAATATTACATTTAATTTAATTATTTATTTTTAAATTGAATATATAACTAAATGTTCTGTGAATATTTCAAGCATCTACCTGTTGCAGTTATCAATATCGATCCAAAACGAGCAAAAAAATCACGTTTGTTGTATGGGAGCCCCCCTTAAATATTTATTTTTTTCTTTTTTTATTATTTTTTGTTATATCGGCAACAGAAATACATCATCTGAGAAAATTTCAAATGTCTAACTATCACGGTTTATGAGATACAGCCTGGTGACAGACGGACAGACAGACAGACAGCTGAGTCTCAGTAATTGGGTTCCGTTTACCCTTCGGGTACGGAATCCTAAAAAATATGCCTGGAACTGTCGACTTTAGTTAGCCTGTAGTTTTTTTTTTATATACATTTAGATACACATGCTGACGGGCCTCCTGGTGTTAAGTGGTCACCGTAGCCTATAAACTCCTGCAGGACTCGAGGTACAGCAGTCGCGTTGCCTAAAACTTAATGCCTTATTTACACCTCTCTTGAAGGCGTTCAGGTTGAAGCCCACCGGGAAAAGCTCCGGAGGAAGGTCATTCCACATCTTGCAGGTGCGTGGAAGAAACGAGCGATATTGTGAACATGAGTGACACCGATGTCTATCAACGTTAGTTTCCGAAGTGTTCCGCCTGGGGAATGTAATTTTCACATCGTCCTCTCTTTGATGGTCTAAGTTTAATGTGTTTCACGGAGCTAGGAGATATCCGACTATAATTGCACCAGTGGACCTTTAGGTATTTACACTGCAGTGTACTTTGGAATATGTAGATATACAAGAAGCTCTGAAATATGTATGTTATCCCGAAAGAATAATTGACCTTACTTAGGAAAACAATTAGAAAAGATCAATTTTAATCATTTGATTGCTGATTTTGGTTAAAAATGCTTTTATCAGCTGTTTTTGATGACAAATTTTCTTCTATATAGTTTGATAAGTTCTACGAAAGGCCCAAAGCCTGAAAAACAGCAGATATGACTAAAACGTTCATGATTTTTTTTAGGGTTCCGTACCCAAAGGGTAAAACGACACCCTATTACTAAGGTTCCGCTGTTTTTATGTCTGTCTGTCTGTCCGTCTGTCACTAGGCTGTATCTCATGAACCGTGATAGTTAGATAGTTGAATTTTTCACAGTTAATGTATTTCTGTTGCTGCTATGACAACAAGTACTAAAAACAGAATATAACAAATGTTTAAGGGGGGCTCCTATACAACAAACGTAATTTTTTGCTCGTTTTAGCTGGATATTGATAACGGCAACAGGTAGACGCTTGAAATATTCACAGAATATTTAATTATATATTCACTTTAAAAATAAATAATTAAATTAAATAAAACGAATATTTAAGGGGGGCTCCCATACAAAACGTGATTTTTTTGCTGTTTATATAGATAATGGTACGGAACCCTTCGTCCGCGAGTCCGACTCGCACTTGACCGGTTTTTTTTTCATTATTATGGGTCCACTCACCTGCTTGCGGTACAAAAATATTTCAGAGCACTCTGTAAAATTTTTAACCCGAAACTGAAAATCTGTAGCTGTTCCGAAGACCCAGGTCTTTTTCTTTGACAAAGACTCCTTTCGAACGATTTCGACGAGTTTATTAAGAGTCAGTTCCACTTTAAAAAAGTATTTTTAACAAGAACTTATGGATTTTTATAACTCAAAATGTATAAGAAAAATTTTTCACTTCAGAAGTGAAAAATTTTGCGCTCAATGTTTGCGTATTCAAAATTTAAAAGCAGACTATACTACAGATACTACTTATATACAGAGGTATCGCTTACGGTAACAGTGTCACGAGTTCGATGGTGTTTCCCATCACAAAAAATGCCAAACGTGCCTTAATAAGTTTTCACTTCAAAAAAAATTATACTAATTTTAGGAAACCTTAATATCTTTACATTCTTTGCTTTTCTTATAAAAGGAAGTCACAGAGATAGAAAATAAAATATACTTGCGCCAAAATAACCTTTTCATATCGTTATTATTTTCTGAAAAATTTCGTTCGTTTCAACTAGGCTTTTTATATAAAGAAGTCCCAAATTGATAATGGATTCTGAATAAAATCATATTATTATTTCTAGGAATTTTCTCACGACCGAGACTCCCGACTCCATATCGCCATAATACATACCATATTATGTAGATAACTTGATAGCTTGGTCTATCACCTAGCCAGGAACGTAATCAAAGGCCATAATTGGAGTTTGCGGCCGAACGGCACAAATGGCCGTCTATTGGGTCTGCGGACCAGAATTGCTACCGAAATTAAACCGTTGGATGAAGCTGGTACTTCTGTGTGTAGATTAGAATATAAATAGGATTCACCTAGTGTTATGTCTTAGCAAGTTACTAGATAAGTCAGTGATCTGAGTTTAGGCGTAGGGCGGCCTCGCACAGCTGTGGGAGAAAGCTACCCTGAGCCCCAAATTCTAGAACTATGTTTTTAAATAAAACATAAATAAATATGGCTGGACTTTTCACACAGCGCTATCTAGCCCCTAACTAAGCAGATCTTGTACTGTGGGAACCAGATAACTGATAGAATACTTATATACTTTTTTTTTCTAAATACCTACTTATAATATACAGTGTGTGTTTTTTTAACTGGGACAGTACGGCAGCACACATAAGAGATACAGGTGCAGTTTCTTTTAAAACTTTAGCTCGTTTTCGAAGAAAAACATTTTGGCAATAAAATTTTTTGGTCAAGCGTGAGTAGCGCCTTAAAATGAATCAAGTTGGTAAAAAATTTTTTTGATGCCGATAGATGCAATCCTTTGTAATGATCATTTTATTGTAGCAGATGAAAAAAATCTGAGCCTCGGAAGGTAGTCAAATTTGTTAAACATTATTCTCATACAACAGGACAAAGCAAAATTCCTCCAACAAACATTTTATTAGATTCTAATTGCACATTAAAGAAGTATTAATACTGTAGCGATTAAGAAGTTTAGGAACTCCATGCTCTCATGAGCAATTCAAAAACATTTCATATTTAAGAACAATTTTAAATTTCGAACATGGTTCTTGCATCTGTCGGACTTTTATATGAGTCATTGCATCATCTTATTTGTCCTATCATGCTATTGTCAAATACGCAAAAAGTAGACGTAATTGAAGCATACTTTCTTTGTAAAATATTAAAAAAAAACACTGTATAGAATAAGATCCAGATCCGGAACAAATATCTGTAGATCATACAAACATTTGTTCCGCGGCGGGAATCGAACCCGCTACCTCCTGCGTCTCAGCCGGTTATTCGCCCGCTACACCACGGAGATCGTCAGTGATACCATTGATGATTGATTTGATACCATCAATTAAATCTAGCACTATGGGTACGGTTTTGTAACTATTCTATTTGTAAAATAACATCTGACTAGGAAACAACCAATTTACTAATTAATAACTAATTTATGTGAATATATGACAGGTTTTTTATTGATATCATAGTATAAATTAAGGCGAATATAGTAGCTGATGGGTCTTATTTGGAGGTTTTCTCCTCAGGGACGAATCGGTTTATGTGCTCAAAAAAATATGTCATTCGTTTACCTTTTATCTGCAAAGTGAACATACTAAAAAGTTCTACCTGTTTATTTACTATGAGATAAAAATAACAAAATGTAGCTGTTTTCGACTTTCAATTTGATTCAACCTCTAAACGACGTAAAATTTTGTAATTTTTCTTTCATCTGAATGTGGGCAAAGACTGTATCTTCAAGTTGAACATATGATGCTGTGCTGCGACGGTCTTTCACGTGGCATTAATTATTGTCAATTTTTCCGAATAAGTAGCGGGCGTATCATTAGAAGGTGGTTGCGCGGGCGACGGGAGGCAGTGTACCGCTGACTGTCGTACGGGAGGGTTGTGCTCGTCTGTCTCGAGCTTTTCTTTTTGCTGGTGGGTTAGATGCGTGTGGCGGAAGGTGCGGGGCCGAAACAATAGCTACACCCATTCGCTCAAGGTCATCGGCGACGGTTAGCGCCTTAAGTTACAAAGTTAAATTGTACTTATTGTTTGGAAATAATTACCTTTATCTATAAATCCGAGCCTATGTCTCGATTCTGGGCGTTTAGTTTTGGCTAATATGTCAAGTTATTATATATTTAATGGAACGTGTCTACAGTACCACGAGTGTTACGGACGTTTATAGGTGATGATGACCACTTAACAGGGGAACCATTAGATTTAGTGCCTTATATTATTTATTTATTTTATTTTTAACCTGTATTGTCCCACTGCAGGGCAATAGCCCCCCTCCCTTCTTTCCAGTTTTTTTCTGTCCCACATCGAAGTCGTCACGCTCCGTGGTGGTCTGCCGCGTGGGCGTGTTGCGTTAGGGACCCAATCAGTTGGTATCTTTGCCCATAGATCTTCGGGCATGCGACAGACGTGGCTATTAGGTTATTTATAACTGTTTTTCAGCTTTGCCTTATCTCAAATAGATACTTCAGTACTTCCACTGCTGTTAGCATAACACTGAGTGGTGACCAATTGCCTCGTTAATTGCTTTTGTTAGAAGTGCATATTTTATGTTATGGGCCAAATTAAATATTTTCTATAAATAATTGTCTGACGTATTTGCAATGTAGAAAATTTAAAAGATTTAAGACTCTAAGTACAAAAAGTAATCCTATTGAAAAATTACGAGGAAGCTAAATAAAGTCGGGTTAGTTACACCATTTATAACTCAAGAACGGCTGGACCGATTTTGATGATCTTTGATTTGTTGAATTTGTGTCCGCCCCGAATAGCAGGATAACTATTACAATATCGGAAGAATTCACGCAAAAAAAAATACTAAGAAAACTCTTTTTCTCATACATAGACGACCTCCGTGGCGCAGTGGGTGATTAACCGGCTGAGACGCAGGAGGTAGTGGGTTCGATTCCCGCTGCGGAGCAAATGTTTGCATGATCTACAGATACTTGTTCCGGGTCTGGTTGTTTTTCTATATATTATAAGGAAGTATTTACAAAAAAAAGTATATACGTATTCTATCAGTTATATGGTTCCCATAGTACAAGCTCTGCTTAGTTTGGGTCTAGATAGCGCTGTGTGAAATGTCCAGCAATTTTTATTATTATTATTGATGCTAATGATGGCGGTGACGTACATTGGCAGCCCGCGTCATATGCATATCAAGGCAGGGCGGTACGAAGTTTGCCGGATAAGCTTGTTATCTATAAAGATAAATCATGAAAATAAAACGTAGTTTTTTTTAGTTTTCCGATCAATCATACAAAATACAATAGTACTTGAATATGAAATCAAATCAAAAATTTGCGGATACTTATTATATGCCTGTCTAGCCCTTACTAGTCACAAATTTTGTTCACCCAGTTCCATATTTACCGTATATTTCTACTGGTGGTAGAGTTTTTGTGAACGAGCTCGAAGTAGTGGGCACCACCGCCTTACCTTCATCGGCCGCCAAATAGCAGTACTTGTGCTGCTGTGTTCCGATTAGATGGTAATATTATGTTAAGTCTTATAGTATGACAACGTACCCACATAGAGATCAAGAAACATAATACCTTGTGTTGAATTCTATGTGGATATCCATGAGCTGCAGTAGCCACTTAACATCTGGTGGACTGCATGCTCGTTTGCCATATAAGTTGTATAAAAAAAATTTGTAGTAGAATTTAGTATCAATTTGCGTCCAATCTGAAATCTAAATAGGGTCAGCCATTGGTAAGCATGTCATTACCTCTTAGCTTCCGTATAGGAGGGAGACGATCGTAGACGTAACCCGAATTGATAGAATACCAAGATGTGAAAGATTCGTACATGAAGTTATAACAACATTTACGTATTTCATTTAAGTATACAAAAAGCAAAGATTATCTAAAGACAATAACTCAAATGTCAGAATACTGTCAGAAAACCAGCGCTGCATTGTATCCACCGTGGTACGAAACAGCTTAAGCTGAGACTGGGACCAATTTGTCCCCACGCAACATCATCATTGTCTGGCTGGGTGAAGCTTGACTTTTCTTTTTTTTTTGTATTGTTTTTATTGTGTGTGAAAAAAATGTTGGTTTAAATAAATGTATTTTCTATTTTTTTCTTTCTTTCTTTCTAATGCACTAGACCACTACCAGGTTGAAGTTTTCCCAAGTCACTGGGTGCATTGCGCTGAATTGCAATGCTTATGCATTGACCCAGATAAGCGCCAGCTCTCGGATCACGCGTCGCTTCGACTAAGGTCGAAGGTTTTTTTTAATCTATAACTATCACTAAAAAAGTCAATGGTTTCTCTTGTCGTAGCTAGGTAGCTATTTACAACAATTATACAATTTAGAGGGCTGCGTCTAGGCAACCTATTCATTTTCTTTATGTCCTTCTTTCAATACATATTGATTTTGAGCTGGACTTACTCGAATAAGTAAGTTAGTTAATATTGATAAGTATTTTTATTTACTCGTGGTTCTGTGAGAACAGTAGATCTCACGTTCCAAATCCAAAAAGTAATTTGCGCAACTAAATTAACGAATAAAGTCCAATTTTATACCAAATTTCAGGTGCTTGAATTTTCCAATTGGTTTACCTATGTAGAATTTTGAGCAAAGTATTATTTGCGTTCCCTTGGCCGTAGGAGATCTAATTTGGTGTCTACGGGTTCGTCTCGTGAAGGCAGAGAGGACTGCGTAGTTTGATTGGTAAAGGTAAGTATAAATTTTCCGAAAAAAAATTAAAATTTGTAATCCGTCTATATATAACCAAAAAAGGGGGGGGAGTTTATTACCCCCCCCCCCCTTAGTTCCCCCCTCCACTCCCCCTTTTTGGAAATCGGAGACGCTTCGCTTGCTCAATAAAATACACGCTTTTGCCGCGTTTTTCAATAAAAACCCTTCGCGCCTTTGTCTCAATCCTGGTCATACGATTAACCTATTATCAAAAGTTCAGCTGTTTAGTCGTTAAAAAGTAACAAACTAACAAACTAAAAAGAATAACAAAGAATTTGAATTTATTATAATAAGGACTGTTTGGACATTTTGCTGGGTATCCAAAATGTCGAACCATCGAAATATTTCGTTAACAAACTTAACTGAAGATCGTTCTTACTTATGATACTACCATTTATAGGCTGTGCTAGTGCTTAGGATACTGGCCTAGTAGCAATCTACTGGAGAATTACATTAGTTCCGAAACACGATGCTCTCAGTAACGTAACTTCTCCGTATTTTGAAGGAAATTGAAACAAATCGTTGATGGGATATTTAAGCTGTAAGATTAACTTAATAATGATAATAATAAAATTGTTTATTTCAGACCAGACAGGGATCCATAATTTTTGTTAGTAACACCGAAAAACCTTACTTAAAAGATATTGTTAGTAGGTACACAAAAAGACAAAATAAACAATAAATGCGGCAATATTCGAACATTAGCCTAAACCTTTATTTTTTGAGTAACTTGCTCTGTAAAAACATAGGAGGTCAGACAAGTTTTCAGATTTTTTTTTTAATATTTAAAGGAAGCAGGTAAGAACTTACCCGATCTTATTATGTCTAGGTACAATATAGTAAAACAAATAGTTGTATCATCTAAAGAACGTTGCAAACGATCTATAGATAGTTCAAATTGCTCCACATCACTACCAGGTGGAAAAGTCGCCAAGACACTAGCTGCATTGCCCCGCTGAATCGCAACGCTTATGCGTTGACCCAGATGTGCCAGCTTTTAGATCACACTTCACACGTCGCTTCGAACAGACGTTCCTGAAAGAAATAGATTAAAGCCCCGTTGTACAATAAAGTGTATCTATCTTTCTATCGAATAGTTTTACAACCAATTCTGATAAAAAATGCAAGCGAAATCATTTATTTGAATAGATCGTTGTCGAATGAAACGTCTTTGTGCTCTACTGAGGGAACTTCGAATAGCATTGGATTTCAATAGAAGTAGTACGATCTATTCATTTAAAATCAATTCAGGTCATTGTTATTGAAATTTCGTGACCTACTCTCTCTTTTCACGGACATCGAAGTGTTTCTTCAGATTATATGTAGGCTAGGTTGTATGAATATAATCTATAAAAAGATCTACACTCAAGATAAAAAAGGCTGTGTTTTTGTAGTTATTTTATATGACTTAAAAAATATTTTAGCTACGAACCGACTATTTTATACCAGCGGCAGCGGCCAGTCGGTGCAGTTATATGTCTCTTTTTTGAACTAACCTGATTCCTTTGTCAATTTATTTTCATATCTGGGTCATAAGGGGTTTCAGAATGATTCTTCAGAACCACTGGCATACTCGTACCTTATGCCTCCACAGTCTGCATAGAGTTGATTTATATTGGATACCTTATGTTCTATTAAATAAGACTTATAAAACTTCTCTGCGATTTCTCCAATCTCACTAACGATCATTATTATAAATACCACCTTAACAAGCTTGAGCGACTTCAAAACTACTGCATTAGATTCATTTTTGGACTCCGCAAGTTCGATCATATCTCTGAGTTTCGTCTTAAGCTCAAGTGGCTGCCTGTTCGCAATCGCCGGAATGCTCATATCCTTTTCTTGCTATACAATATGGAGTATATTGTATAGCAAGAAAAGGATATGAGCCCCTTGACCTCTTCCTATTTGAAGGTGCGATTTGAGTTCCATCATTCTTCCCATCCCCGCAAACTCCGGCCGTCTGAAAATCTATTGCTACAAACGCCAGTCCATACTACTAGCTTCTATGACAGTTCTTTTATCGTCCGAGCAGTACGTTTATGGAATGAATTACCAACAACAATAGGCAAGCCTCATACTTAGCTATATTTAAATCTAGGGTAAAAAGCTTATATCTATCAGAAACGTCATAGTATCGCACATAAATTAATGTATATTTATCGTATTTACATAACTAATGTATTTATTATAAATATTATATATATATCATAATTTTATATATTGTATTTAGGTATATAATTTAATCATTTATTTATGTCTATTTGTTTTTTATAATGTATTTAGGTATTAGTTGCACTCCCTTCATCCGTATCTTAGTCTTAAAAGTGCACCCCCGACCATATCTTTAATATAACTAAATTCTCTCCATCCAAAGTTTGTCTGGAAGAAATCTCGTCTGAGCGATAAGATCGCCCTTTGTACACAAAGCAAATATGCTTTGTGTCTTCTATTTTGTCTGTAATTTTTATTTTTTAAGGTGTACAATAAAGTGTTTTCATTCATTCATTTATACGGGATTTATCACGTACCGTTTTATTGGTGTTTCGAAACGTGAATTCACTAACGATAAATTAACCTTATCTTATACGTAGCAAGGTTCAAAATAACTACAGAACTTCCAAATCATCCTATAAAACTGTGGTAGTTTATGAAGTCAATCTATACGTAGTCAATTTTGTATTATTAACACAAGGCAGACACATTTACTGCTAAATTAATAATAGTTCTCGTGTGAGCGAATGTACACTGCAAGCCACGTAACAAACTTTCACTTACTCCTCAAATAATTATAATCTTTTAATCAAACTATCCCATAATATCATATTACCTAACTTTTAAGTTTTTTTCGCGCATTAGTACCCGTATTCTGAGTATCTAATTGCTTATATTTCACGGCACTATTTTAATATTCAATGAGTACAAATAATTATTTTTGAAGTAAAACTGCTTTACGCACGCTTGACTTGGGAAGTAAGCTGGTGAATGCGTTACGAAAAGTGCGAACGGAAATTTTGACGGAGATATAAATTTTGTGAAGATAGAAAAAGAGAGTTACGTTTCGTATATTACTGTAGGGGAAAGAGAGAGAGGTGCGAGCACACAATCTCTTTCTCTCATAGCCAGTTGATTTGTCGCATATCTTCTATCCCAAATTAGCCTAAATTATACAAACTGCAAAAACAAAACACTCCTTCATGCTATATAATAGAGTTCATTTTGCTATAAATAAATAAAACCGGCCAGGTGCGAGTCGGACTCGCGCACGAAGGGTTCCTTACCATATATTTGAGTTGATTGAATGAAAGGTAAATTGCGGTTTCGGTTTACGATTTATGACGTATTAAAAAAAACTACGTTCAAACCAATTTTCGGTGGAAGTTTGCATCATATATTTTTTTTAGTTTTATTATTCTATTATTTTTGAAGATACAGGGTGGGCACACTTTTATTTAATTTATTTTATTTTATAAGGCACACATAACACATTACAAGCAAAAAATATAACTTAACTAATATAACAATTTTATCAGGCTTGAAACGTAACTTGAAACGTACACAGAAAAACAGAAATATAATCATTGAGGAAACAAAAGGAAAAGCATGTTTAAGAACATAACTACTACTTAATAATAAAAATGAATAAACACAAAACTGAGAATCAGAAGAAAACACATTTTACCACTTTGGAAGTGTCTGTTGCGCAAACTATTCTGTTTAGAAAAAAATTATATTAGAAACCTCAATATAATTTAGAAGACCTATCCGTAGATAACCCACACGTATGGGTTTGATGAAAAAAAAATTTTGAGTTTCAGTTCTAAGTATGGGGAACCCCCAAAATTTATTGTTTTCTTTTCTATTTTTGTATGAAAAGTTTCAACAGTTCAAAGTTCTAGCCTACATTTTCCCACTGCTGGGCAAAGGCCTACCCCAACTCCTTCCACCTATCGCGATCCCTGGCAGATTCCCACCATTCCTTCTCGAATCCGCTGATGTCGTCGCGCCAACGCTTTCGCAGCCGACCCCGACGTCGCTGTCCATCCTCCGGTACCTAAGGTGTTATGATATTGGCCCATTTCTCCGGAAGCATTCGACTTACGTGCCCGGCCCAATCCCACTTGAGCTTCGCGGTTTGGTCTCCCACATCGGCAATGCCAGTTAAAGAACGAAGCGTGGTATTCCTCACCCGATCGGTTCTCCAGAATCCTAGGACGCTGCGTTCCATTGCCCTTTGGCAAATCTTAAGCTTGGACTTCTGCAACTCGGTCAATGACCATGTTTGTGCACCATAGGTTAGAACCGGCAGGATACACATGTCGATGAGTTTGCGCTTCAGACTCAGAGGAAAGTCACCTTTCATGTGCGCCTTCATGGACCAGTAGCTCTTCCAGGCATTTTCGATGCGGCGATCGATTTCCTTGTCATGCCTGTTTTCGAAGCTTGCTAACTGGCCCAAGTAAATGTACTCATCGACATATAGTATTTCCTGCCCATCTACCTCGACCCTAAGTTTCGTGGCATTGGTCATTATTTGTGTCTTTGACCGATTCATTTGCAGTCCAACCTCTTCCAACCAGTTCAGCGCAAAGTTCTTATAGTTTCGGAAAAAAGTGGCTGTGACATACGGACGGACAGACAGACAGACAGACATGACTAATCCACTAAGGGTCCGTTTTTTGCCATTTGGCTACGGAACCCTAAAAAAGTATTTACGACGTTTCGTATTTTGAATCTACCAGCTTCTATTTACGAAAAAATTCAGTTAATGGTAGGCAGCAGCAGAAGTTTTACTTCAGTCGTGTGGTCTAAATCACACTCGATTTTCACGTAGTGATTATGTAGGTACATGTACATTATGTATATGTACCACTTTTAGCACACTATCATTATTCGGGTCATTATTTTCGTTATATGAGAAATCTTCGGACAAGAATGTTACTTTAAATGCTCGCAAGTGCACGCCTGCCCAAGAGCTGTTAGTGTAGCGAGCGAGTGCTCCAATCAAGGCTTTTACGGTCTACCACCTTCCTAGATAACGGTGGCCATTTTGATGACGTCGTCAGTCGCCTAGCAACCGCATTGTTACCCAATCAAGCCATCATCTCTAATTGGCCCATATTAGTACTCATTGCGAATGCTATTTGGTCAATTTATATGATATTGGAAACAACGCACTAAATGCAGTAGTTTTAGAAGGTTTTTTTCCTTTACTTAAGTATTCTATCAGGTATCTGGTTCCCATAATACAAGCTCTGCTTAGTTTGTGGCTAGATAGCGCTGTTATAAATGTCCAGAAATATTTATTTATTTATTTATTAAACTGATAGCGGGTTGTCATTGATTTAGGGTAGGATACTCGTTACCTTTACCTCTTAAAAATGTCTCTAATTTGATCAAAATAAGTTCCTTGATGTCTTTCTTTTTCAAAAATCCCATTTAACTCGCCATATATTTTTAAGCCCCAGAAATATTTATAAACATTACATGATAAAAAGTGTGTAAAAATTTTACAGGTTATTTAATTATTTGGCGAAGAATCTGAAAATAATTTATTGTTTCAGGCCTAGACAGAAGGAAAAGATTGGCAGATAGTCGTGTGGTCATCACTCAGCATTTCACAGAGAGAACCGTCACACCTGGGGGCGATGTAAGTATGTTTTAAACACCAGAGATTATAGGGTTGTCCCATTGTACATTTTGATTTTTTTTAATGAAATTCCTTACCAGAAAATTATAGAAAAGTCTTTAATTTTCGTGTCTAATAGTAGAAGACACGAAAAACGTTTAGGTCGCTTCAATTAGGGCTTAAATATTAAATCGATCCGTGTTTTAGCACCTTATAATATGCTATTGGAATCAAGAATTCAGTAAAAACCGGCCAAGTGCGAGTCGGACTCGCTCACGAAGGGTTCCTTCCATACCATCTATACTAATATTATAAAGAGGAAAGATTTTTATTTTTGTATTGTTGTGTGTATGTTTGTAATGAATAAACTCAAAAACTGCTGGTCCGATTTCAAAAATTCTGTCACCATTGGAAATCTACATTTACTTTGAGTAACATAGGCTACTTTTTACCCAACTTTGCAAAGGAGGGTAATGTTTTTATCGAAAAACTACGCGTGCGAAGCTGCGTTATCTATTTGTCAGCTAGTTATCTATAAAAACGGCAAAAAATCTCGTTTGCTATATGGGAGCCCCTGTTAAATATTAGTTTTAATTGAATTATTTCTTTTTAAATTGAATATATAACTAAATGTTCTGTGAATATTTCAAGCATCTACCTGTTGCAGTTATCAATATCGAGCCAAAACGAGCAAAAAAATCACGTTTGTTGTATGGGAGCCCCCCTTAAATATTTATTTTATTCTATTTTTAGTATATTTTTGTTATAGCGGCAACGAAAATACATCATCTGTGAAAATTTCAGCTATCTAACTATCACGGAACTATAAGATACAGCCTGTACAGACAGACAGGCAGCGGAGCCTCAGTAATAGGGTATCGTTTTACCCTTTGGGTACAGAACCCTAAAAACTGTAAAAGTTTTCCTGTAGATGGAGCTAACGACCCGGCGCTTTGAGTCATAGTCTAAATCATCTCAATAATTTCATTCTCACACATTTACTGAAATGGATTCTGTAAAAGATCGATAGGCTTGCAACTTTACGGCGGTGTTCGAGACTTTGGGTCTTAGTCTCCGCCATATATTGCTCACCTATAAGCCTAAAAGTACTACGTTCTATCGAGTGTAAGGTAGCGAGCTGGTATTTGTCCAATCTATCCCAAAGGTGGCAGCAGCATTTACTCTGACCTTACTCATTTACATGAAGTGTCGCGTCACTTGGACAAGAGTATATAGTTACCCCGAAGTTCCCAAGGGAACGGAAAATTTCAAGCGTGCGAAGCCGCGGTCGGGTCGGTTTCTTATAAAACTTTAAAAATTTTGAGATGGTTATAAAAATCGGCAAGGTGTTAGGATAACTCTATAAAAATTAAAATGCTATAAATAATTATTTGTTTACAGATCAGCATGAAATGCGCAGCCACTGGAGACAGACCACCACAATTCGTGTGGGAGAGAGACGGCATCATAGTTTCTAGTAACACTGATCCTAGGTAGAACCTTTCTACTAACATAAATAGCCATAGACATAGACAGCCATTTATTTGCTACCATAGCAGACACAAATTCACACAATACAATCAAAAGGTATAACATCAAAGAGAAAGCACAAGTAAGAGAAAACAGAAAATTACATACAACTAACATACGAACAATAGAATGAAATAATAAATATACAATGTGACCAGGAAAAATTAAAAAATGGTAAGTAGGTAAGTATGTGCTACTGCAGCAAATGTGTTTCAGCTCAGCTGTTATGAAATGTTACGAGGAGTCTTAGATAAAAAGCCTTTGTAAGAAAGTATTTTTCAAACTTTTGCGATCACTGTACATAATTATTGATTAAAACGGGTATTTATCGCGTATGTACCTTTTTTATTTGCCATCTCTCAAAGATGGCCAACCATTTACGGACTCCAAAGGATGTTATACCTCTGCAGATGCCTGGTGTTTATAAGATATACTGTAGCTGTGGCCGCTCTTACATCGGGCAAACCAAACGTACCATTGCCGAGCGTGTCAAAGAGCATATCGCAGCTGTCAAAAATCGCCAGGTAAACAAGTCGGCGATAGCAGAGCATCTGGTAGGCTCGGGACCGAATCATTGGATTGAACTTCATGATCCTAAGGTTCTCTCTAGTGAACGCCGTTAGTACAAGAGAATAGTTCGTGAAGCGATTGAAATCAAGAAATTTCCAAATTTCAATCGGGAAGATGGCTACAGACTCTCAGCGTCTTGGAACCCGGTGATTGCTAGGTGTGTGCTTCGTAATCGGTCGACTCAGTGCGTAGATACGGTTAGTGTAGTGTGTCGTAATATGAACGAGGACATTTCTAATACTGAAGACCAAGTGAGGGTAGATGCTGCAGCTACCCGCACTTCCCGACGGTAGCTCCAAGTACTCCAGTCAGCCCGAGACCATGACTGTTGCAACACAGCCGAAACGTCGGGATAACAAATAAAAAAGGTACATACGCGATAAATACCTTTGTAAGATACTCTTAACCCTGAAAACAGGATATTTTCTTAAATATATACATTGCTGAGGTATTTAAGAACCAACAGAAATTATACTTGATACAGAGAAGGACTAAGAGAAGAATTTAACTGAATGTTTTAACCAAACAATAAGCTTAAATAAAGTTAAGAATTTTATGTCTTCATTTTTCAATCCTTAGGGACCCCTTTACTCCTCATTATCTAAAATTCAAATTTTCCTCTCTGACACCCATGACCAAAACCTCAGATCCACTGATTCTCTCCTTCTTGCTACCCGGAAACACTCAACGTCCTTCCGTGGCAACTCTTTTGAGGTGGTAGCTGTCGGTCTATGGAACTCTCTCCCTACTCATACTAAAAAGGCGCCTAGTAAACCGGTTTTCAGACGACTAGTCTAGTCATTTCTTGCAGTCCTCCACTAGCTGTTAAAATATATGAAAACGTAGTATGTGTGTTTGTATGTAATAGTATTTTTTGTTTTATATCTATAAATATATTTGTTATACTTGTCATATATATATATATATATATAATATTTTATGTATTATTATTGTTATATCAAGTAGGTTTATGTATTTATTCTAACTGTGATAGGAGTTTATTGTTATTTGTGTTTCTTTTGTTTTTTTTAATTATTATTAATAATGTTATAAGTTAGCACGCCAACCTTTTTTTGTTACCTCTGAGGTTGGCAGGTAGATAATGCTATTGGCATTAAGCCCACCTTTTGTACATGTAATTTGTATTTTGTGCAATAAAGTATTAAATAAAATAAAATAAATAAAACGTTAAGAACGCCAATACAAAAATCAATAAATTATGAAAGTGTTTTGAATGTATTTTAACACACAGGTACGCGTTAGGCCAGGTGATGACATCAGACAATTCAGTGGTAGCCCAGCTGAACATCTCGCGTGTGAGGGTTGAGGATGGAGGGTTATACTCCTGTACTGCAAGGGAAGGGGACTATGTGGCCAGTCATGAGAACAGACTTGATGTTTATGGTGAGCTTACTTCATATTTCGAGTATTAAAAGGCACGCACTACCACTTTATTTGTAGGTAAAACGACGTTTAACATGTGTAAATAGACCAATAGTTAAGATCAATCACATTACAATACCAAGTAATACTTGTACAACAGTAATCGAAGTTTCTGTCGAAAACTTTTCATCATCTTTCGCACCATCCAGAAAATCTAACGTTTTACCTATAACACTCATGATAGAATCATCAATTTTCAGGTCCTCCTTACATAAGATCTCTACCACCTATAAAATTGCAGAGTGGTGAATCAGTCAATTTGAGGTGTCCTTTCTACGGGTACCCCATCAGGTAAAACTGCATCCCAATCACATCATATAACAACGGGTAAAAATATATTTTAAATTTTCGAAATTCTTTTCAGCAAAATAGACTGGGAATACCAAGGCAAAACGTTATCAGCCAACAGTCTCTTTCAATCCCGCTACAGAAGAAGTATACATCTTAAACGCAAAACGAGGCGCAATGCACCAAGCATCAACATAAATGGCGTGTTGTCCATCAATGAAGTTAGTAAAGAAATAAACGCGGCCGTATACACTTGTATTGTTACTAGCCCCTCTGGAGAAATGGCTAGACGAGCATTCGAAATACAGGTAGTAGAAGCACCTGTTATAGATGATTTACTTCTAGCAAATAATCTCCAAGAAGGACAGAATGCAAATATATATTGCAATGTAAGGACAGGAGATTTGCCAATACATTTTGAATGGCTTAAGGATGGAAAGAGAATACCGAGCAGTTTGAAGGTAATAAATCTATGTTTTTTTTATATGTTTCAGATGTCTATTTTGTACGCATTTAAAAGCATCTTGACAGGGATTAATAAAAAACAGACTAGAAATATGTATGACCATTTTTTTTCAGGTTACAGAAAGAAACTCGGAGCTATTCAGTGCTTTAGTAATCAAGAAAGTATCGTTGGAACATTGTGGCACTTACACTTGTGTCGCCTCAAATCACGTGGCTAAAGTCAATCGATCTACTGAGCTTTATATCAAAGGTAACCAAATCATTGTGTTTGGCGTTATTGTTATCAATACCAAGACATATTTGTGTGGTTACACGAACGTCATCATTATTATAGTCAACACCTGTAATATCAACATTATTACCATTCCACAGGTCTTCCTAGTTTAAGTGCTTATGTTTTTCAGGTTTCAACATCTAACTTATGTATTAAATCTGATGTAAAGTTTGATACCTCAATTTTATCTTTGTCTTGATCAGTTAATTTAGTATGAGAATGGCCGACTTTATTTTTAATTTTTAAATGGCCGAGTTTAGGTACCTTTATCTACAATATCTTGATTATTTTTACTTTGATAAAGCTTATAATCTTTAAATTCTATTACAGTGGCACCAAAATGGTTGGAAGAGCCTGCAAACTCATCTCTACTCTTGGGCAGGAAAGGAACGGTGTCATGTAGTGCTAGTGGATATCCACAGCCTCAGGTGCATTGGATGAAGAAAGATGGTCAGTAAACAAAATTATCGGTATCATAATAAATAGTTTGATACAGAAAATTTTAAATTTTCTCTATCATACTTATTATAGTTGTATTTTCACGTATTATTTCTTTCGTGTCATCATAAATCACGTCAAGCACATTTGTTTGCTAGAAAATACAAGCAATTTTACACAACAAGATAAGAAATGCATCATCATCTAGGCCTTTAGCATCGATAAGAGATGGTTTAAGCATCGTCCCTTTGTAAGGTTCGGCACTTACGCATATGACTTGTAAGGTCGATATGATAGTGACAGTAACGAGCAAGAAATGCATACGATACGCTTATTATGATACATAAAGGCTTATGACACCTACTTCCCGACTCAAACGATACTCTTCAAGCCCTTTCATAGTGTCGATCAAAATATTTAACAAAGAACCTGACGCGTTGAAAACTTAGACTGATGACATAAAATTTATAAAACAACATAAATACTTACTTACTTTAAGTTGTTATAAAATATTTTATGTTGTAATATTACTGTAAATAAATAACCTTGGTCACAAAAATACTTACTAACTACTAAAGCCAATACTAAAGCTATAAAATTAACATATATTTAAATGCCAAATTTTACTTTATAAATGATTTGAATGATTTCTTTTTAAAATAAATATATCTACTATAGTGTGACCATTAGTGCTGTACACTCCCTGAGGTATGCGCGGCGAGGTGGGAGGCAAAGAAAAAACTGCATGAGTTCACATGAGATCAATACATGTAGGACATATCTTACGATATCAGTTTGCATTTCTAAGGCAAGACTTGTGGCGGGACGATGGTCGGAGGCTATCTATCTGTAATACATTATACTTACTTAGTTGATTAAAATGTAACTTAAATATACTCATATTTTATCAAAAATATGCAGGTGATAAATAAGAACTAAACTTGTAATTCAAAGGACTTGTTTTATTGAAAATTTTTTATATTTACAAACAATTATATATTCTAACGAAAGTTATCCTGACATAGATTCTGTTTCAACTTCATCTTCCATTTCATATCACGAGATAACGCACGACCCATCTTTGAATATTTATCCCGTGTGCGTCTGACATAGACCGTCCGGTACAAAAGCTACCTACCGCCGTGAGCGTTGACGGCAGACCGATAGATCGGAGCGGCCGATACATCCCCCCCGTCTCGCCGCGCGCATACCTAAGGAAGTGCACAGCACTAATGGTCACACTATACCTAACAAGAACAAAAAAGGGGTTGCAAAATGCCTTTAATAACAATAAATATTTACATGACTAAAATACAGAAAAAACAGTTGAATCATCTAAAGACCGATGCAAACTATCTATAGATAACTCAACTGCTCCGGATCACTACTAGGCGGAAGTATCCCTAAGACATTGGCTGCATTGCCCCGCTGAATTGAATTGCCCCGCTGACCCAGATAAGCACTAGCTCTCGGATCACACGTCGCTTTGACCAAACGCCCAGAAAGAATTTTGAAATCGCGATGGGCCCCGGTACCCCTTGGACCCAGGGTCTCGATCCCAAATGGCTCAAACACGTAGGCTCTGTCGAAACTTCTATATTTGCGCCACTTGAGATTTTCGGCTGAAATTGCCGCTGCACCGGCCCCAACTGCTTTACCAGACAGATGAGATGGCGCAAGGGTATTGACGCACGTGGCGTCCCACACCAAAGGCCTACCCTTTTCCCAAGGTAAAGGTATAAGAGTCATACCGTCAGGCCTATTACCATCGACACGTATCAGACCGTTCGCTTCGGGAACAGCTGGAATATTGACGCTGCAAAAAGCCCAGCGGATGATATCATTAAGCCTGGGTTGTGCGTTTTGAGCCAAAACGGACCTTACTGTTTTGCTTCCACTGCAATACCTAGATCATTAATAATATAAAAATCATACAATAGGCTTCTCAAATGACAAAGTCACAATCATTGGAAGATAGAAAAAAACACATAGGCCCTATTTTTGTGCAATAACCCGAAGAAAAACCCGAAAACAAGGTTCAGAGTTATGACAAAATCATTAAGTAAAATACACAACATGATTTCTAAACAACGTTAAATCGTGGGTTCATTAAACTAGCCACAATTCCTGCAACTAAGATTTTTTTTTAAATGCTTTAAAAAATACTAAATATTCATCAAAGTTCACGAAGAAATTCGCCATACATTTTTTCTATGGCCACGCAACGCCCTATAAATATTACACGGCAGCCGAGCCGCGCCTCAGCCGAAACCCTCCGTCGTCCGAGACACGTTCTCGGAGACCCGGATGACGAAATCACTTCCGCTAATGCGGGTGAGTCATCCACATTAGACAGAGCAAACACTCCACAAATACACCGACCTCGCCGGCGAGGTCGACGAATCCCTTTAGTCGCCGCCTACACGAGGTACAAGCACGTACCCGGGCGTTTCTCTCCTATCCCCGTCCCGGCAACAGCCCAAGCCGAGGTTCGTACCTAAGTGGTGCCCTTGCGCTAGTTGCCTCATCAAAAATAAAATTATAGGGCTGAGCGCCTTCTGCGCTCGCCAAAAGTTCGGTTAAGCTGCAACGGCCTCAGAGACCAACAGCGAGATAAGGCCATTCGAAAAAAAAAAAAAAAAAAAAGACGCGCCTCAGTCTGCCGCAAGCATTCTAGGCTAATCCACGTCGCTCTGCACCGTCCGAGGAATCAAGTTTTGACGTGTTTGTGTACAGTACTAACAGTGCAGTGTAGTGTAAGTATGAGAGAGTGCGTTCAATATAAAGAGTAATATAATTTATAATGATGTTTGTATTTGACTTATTTTTTATTCGTATTTCTTATTTTAGCAAAAATGGGAAAAAGAAAAAAGACATATTATGTCAAAAAGTATAACAAAGTCAAAAAAGGTTGTCGTAAAAGGTAAGTTTACCATGCAATTATGATTTTGATGGGGAATTAGGGGTAAACTAGAAGTTAACAAAAAATCTTTATTATGTGATATGTTATGTAAGTGTACCTATGTATGTATTGTCGTATTTTGGCAAATCCATACTAAAATACTAATATTATAAATGCGATAGTAAGTCTATATGTATGTCTATAACGTTTTCACGCCAAAACCGCTCAACCGATTTTGATGAGATTTAGTTACCACGGGAATTTAAATACCTAAGCGCGATAAAACCTTATGTGGTGACACTTATTCTATTTACGTACTACCTATTTGGATTGACCAACTTCAAACCGATCATTATGTAGCACATACAGAAATTGAATTCTGGATTATATCTGATTTGAAAAATTTTGATCGAATGAATTTTAAAAGTTTTTTTTGAAACTTGCAATGTATGTAACATGTGTGTACGATGTATGTGTATATATGTGTGTACGTATGTTGGTGTAAACACAAACCACGTTATGCAATTGTCACCGCGCTCGCATACGCTTCGAGGTATTTTATCGATGACTCATTTCATTGGCTCAGCAAAATTGAATTGAATATGTACGTGCATATGTATGCACGTAAGTATGTATGTATGTACGTACGTACGTACACATATAAGTACGTATGTCTTTTTGTATGTATGTGTGAACTCTTTTGTACATATGAGTGTACGTATGTATGTACCCACCGCGACAGATGAAGCTATACAAAATAAGTATACACGTGCCTCGAATATGTTGAATGTGAAGACGTCGCAAGGCCAGCTTGTATTGGTTTTGTATAGCTTTGCCTGTCGCCGTGCGTACGTATGTGTGTACGTATGTATGTGTGTGTGCGTATGTATTTAAATAAAAGCTTTTAAAAGAAATATAGTACTAGTGGCCCGGCCCGTGCCGTTCTCAAATCGACACATATACAGGGTGTAAAAGAAAGAAGTGATAATACTAAAAGGGGTACTTCTACTCATGAAACTGAACAACTTTTCCCAAAGAATCCAAATCGAATTCTCAAAAAAAAATTGAAATTCGTATGGAGAATTGGCCAATCAGTTGACCGATCCCCATACAAAATCAATTTTTTTTTGAGAATTCGATATGGGTTCCATGGGGAAAGTTGTTCAGTTTCCCTACCAAGTCATAACGCACATAATTCGTACATACTATAAATTAAAATAGTGTAATATAAACTATAAGTATCTGCCTAACTACGTGTTTATTAGCAAAAAATTAAAGTGCCATACAGAAGATAGCTCTGTCATCTCATTACTCTGTATTGCCGGCTAGCTCGCGTGGATGTGTGCGTGTAACTCACACTGAGACAGAGCGTTCTGTCAAATACCTAAAACTGTGCAAGCGCGCGGATACGATATGCTCTTAAGGCTAGTGTGACGAAAAATCCTACCGGCGGCGGCCCTAGAACACGATAATCCATGGTGACCAAGCTGATCGACTGCCGAACCGCAAGTTCAATTTGCAATTTGGAAAGTTATGTGATCCATTAAAGTACCAGTATTGTGAGAAGGAAGAGCTTGCAGCCAAAGTCCTGACTCACAGCAAGGAGACGCGAACGATCTGTGGAGCTTAAACACGTTTGTAACAGACAATTCCACGTTAACTCGCACTGAGGCCATTGCCGTTGAGATGAAAGACGATTGGGAGAATCAATATTTGGGCAAGCATTTTGCAAGTCATTCTAGCCTCGTTGAGAAAAGATGTTGTGAAAGTATTGCCAGATAAAACCGAAGCAGGAGTTTGTGAAGAAGAACAAAGAGAAGAAAAAGAAGAAACAAGAACAATCTTCGTCCTCCCTTTTAAATATGATCATCATGCACCTATCAATTACCACCTATTATTACATTTTGGAATACAGTAATACCCCGACTTACGCTATACCGTTTTACGCGAATTCGGAGATCTGCGGTTTTTGTTTTTGATGGCTGCGCGCATCAGCTCTCCCACTCCGCCCTGTTAGTGTGCGTTTTATTGAGAACCTCTAGTTATGACATCCAAAAGAACAAAAAATGAGTCATTTGAATGTAACAAGAAAACACTGTCTTGGAGCATTAACTGAATGTATTTATATGTAAAGTTGAACCCCGACTTACGCGAATTCGTCTTACATTGTTATCGCTCGCTCCCACCTATCGCGTAAGTCCGGGGTATTACTGTGCAATAAATGATTGAGAATTGAGTATTTCGTTTGTGTTTATTAGCTAGCTAAATATTCCTTTATTTTCAGCTCTTCTGGGGACTTGGCAGCCAGTCCTTGAGCTAGCCGGCGGTGGTATCCTCAGCCTGCCTAACGGCACACTAGTTATTGAGGAGGTGTCGCTAACGGATGAGGGTCTCTATTCTTGCAACGTTGAGAACAGCGTCGGGCAACCTCTGAGCAAGACTGTTTGGATGAGTGTTAATAGTGAGTACCTTTTGGTAACATTTCGCTTTAGATGGTTCGATTCCTATATAATCACATTGATAAGTTCTCGAAAAGACTTAGCTCTGCGGCATACGCGTTCAAAAAGATCCGTCTTTTTACAGACGTAGACACAGCTAGACTGGTTTACTTCAGCTACTTCCACAGCATTATGTCATACGGTATACTGCTGTATATAATGCTGAGGGGTGCAGATATAAACACCGTTTTTATGCTGCAGAAGAGGGCTGTTCGTGCAAATTTATAATATGGCCCCCAGAGAATCATTACACAATAAGTTTAGAGAAATAAATATTATGACATATCCTTGTCTATCAAAATCCGATGTATGTTCACAAACATATTAATTAGTCACTTAAACTAATTAATATTTTTGTGAACATACATCGGATTAATTAGTCACTTAAACTAATTAATATTTTTGTAAACATACATCGGAATAATTAGTCACTTAAACTAATTAATATTTTTGTGAACATACATCGGATTTTGATAGACAAGGGAATGTCATAATATTTATTTCTCTAAACTTATTGCGTAATGATTCTCTGGGGGCGTTCAATGGCGATAATCATAATTTCAATTCTAGAAATAAAATAAACTCGCTGTTGCCACGTGTAGACTCCATAAAGTTATTAAATCGTTTAAAGGGCAAAATGTACGCTTTCATAACAAACTCCCAAGTGACGTACAAAAATTGACAATTAACAAACTTAAAAACGTATTAAAACAAAATCTGTATAAAAAAGCCTACTATAAAATATCGGATTATTTGAAATTGCTCCAACTCGTTCAAAAATGTTACAATTTAGACGTAATTTATTTCCTGTATTGTTATGTATTCTAAAAGGATTATTAAAAAAACAAACAGCCTTGTTTCTTGCCTTTCTTTCCTGGCTTGGTGCGAATCAACAGACAGCAAATTTGGCGTTTCAAAGTGATCCTTGTGATTTTAATGAATTTATGACTTTGACTTTTTATAAACAATCATTGTACATTCACTAGATAACTGAACAGTACACATTTCAAAATATTTGCGTATCAAATTAATTATGTCTTATTGTTTGCAAACAAACAAAATTGAACTTTCATCCATAAATATTTAAGGGCGACTTGCGCTGCGGTGCCTAAACGTATTTAGTGGCTAAATATGATTTCAGGAGTTTTCAAATCATACAAATACGTTAAATTTTAAACCATTTAGTCGTTAAATACGTTTAAGGGTCGTTGTGCAAGTCAATCTTAGTAATCATTTTCGATTTTTTTCGATGAATATCACGAATCGAACCACCAGAACCCACATCATTCATTAACACAAATCAAAGCTCCGAAATCGGAATTAAACTGAACTGAAATACAAACTGAAGTTAAACTCAGTTACAGATTTGCTTGACTGGACTAAATTGAGGACTCGGAGTAACAATTATTACAATCGCAAAGTTACAGACTGTAGAATATGTTCTGCAATTTTAGGGTTCCTTAATCGGACTACGAACCTTTTATTTATTAGGTCCACCAACAGTTGTTACATGATGTAATGCTAGAGTTCTTATGTCTATATCTTATAGATATATGCACAACCAATTACAGGTAAAAACAACATGCACTACAACTAAGTTGACAAGCAGATATAGCTGTTTCACAAAAAAGTTGAACAAATTATGAGAAAAATATATATTTATATTATGTACCTAGTCAGGTCATAAGTATTGTCACACAGTAAAAACTTTTCTTTTAGAATGCTGGCCACAAAAAAGTTTATTGAATTCGAATTTGGAATTGTTCATGAAAATAAAAATGTATACGTTTTAGAATTTTACTCATTTTTAAATATGGAGTGGACGCTTAAAGAAGACCGTGTTGCAGTTATTGCGTTGCATCGTTGCGGTTACGCGCCAATTAAAATTTTTAACATACTGAAAAATATTAATATAACCAAAAGATTCGTTTACCGCACCATCAAACGATACAATGAAAACTCTAGTGTAGATGACAGGTCAAGAAGTGGTCGCCCTCGGTCTGTTAGGACTCCAGCAGTGATAAAAGCTGGGCAGGCACGAATTCAAAGAAATCCCAAACGTAAGCAGAAACTGTTGGCCCTTCAGATGGGGTTAAGCAGAACTACGGTGAAAAGGGTGTTAAATGAAGACTTAGGGCTTCGGGCATATCGAAGAAAAACAGGACATCGTTTGAATGCTCGTCTAATAGACCTGAGACTGAAGAGATGCCGCGCTTTGTTGAAGCGGTACGTGGGAAAAAAATATCGGGAAATTCTTTTTTCGGATGAAAAAAATTTTACCGTAGAAGAGAGCTACAACAAACAAAATGATAAGGTGTACGCATACAGTAGTGAAGAAGCGAGCAACCGTATTCCGCGTGTCCAACGAGGTCATTTTCCATCCTCTCTCAGCTCCGGGTATGGTTGGGAGTTTCTTATTGGGTCTTAACAGAGGTACATTTTTGTGAGAAAGGTGTAAAAACGAATGCAGTTGTGTATCAAAATACAGTCCTGACGAACCTTGTGGAACCTGTTTCTCATACCATGTTCAATAACAGGCACTGGGTATTCCAACAAGATTCGGCGCCAGCTCATAGAGCGAAGAGCACACAAGACTGGCTGGCGGCGCGTGAAATCGACTTCATCCGGCACGAAGACTGGCCCTCCTCCAGTCCAGATTTGAATCCGTTAGATTACAAGATATGGCAACACTTGGAGGAAAAGGCGTGCTCAAAGCCTCATCCCAATTTGGAGTCACTCAAGACATCCTTGATTAAGGCAGCCGCCGATATTGACATGGACCTCGTTCGTGCTGCGATAGACGACTGGCCGCGCAGATTGAAGGCCTGTATTCAAAATCACGGAGGTCATTTTGAATAAACTTTAGTGTCATAAGAATATATGTTTTGTTAAGTTCATTTTGGTATATAAATGGTTACATAATGAATAAACTTGTTTCAATTATTTTATTTTAAACATGTATACAGAAAACATGGTTGCAGATATAATGCCGCATTAAAAAGTGAAAGGTAAAATATAAAAGTAGCAAGCGCAACTTTGACAGTTCCAACACAATACAGAATGAAAACGGAAAGTAGCAGTGTTGTCAACGACGTGTTGTTTATAAAAGTTTCTACGTACTAGGGCCCAAAACACAAAATCGTAATTTTGCTGGACAGTCAAAGTGAATATCCAGATCAGTTTGTGCATTAATAAGCTTACTAAGTCGAGGTATTGGAGAGTTAGCGCCTAAAACGGTGCGCCTGAAAGGAATAGAAAGTGGTTTTGTTTTATTAGGGATTCTGAATGGTACCTTATATTGAATTTTCTCAACTAGTTGTGGGCAATCTATTTGATTTCTCACAAGTTTATAAAAGAATTTCAAAGCCACAAACATCCACCTAGTTTCAAGAGACGCCATTGAAAAGTGTTGTAGTCTATCTCCGTATGAAACCGACCTACGTCAAGAGGAGTTCGTTGCGACAACCTTGATTGGTTCGCTATGTTTGTCGGTTGTTGTTTCAATCTGTATGTCTACACAAAGTCAATTTACATGATCAACATCATTATTTAGTGTTCCATACCAAAGGGTAAAACGGGACCCTATTACTAAGACTCCGCCTCCGACTTGTCTGTCTGTTCGTCTGTCACCACGCTGTATCTCATGAACCGTGATAGTTAGACACTTGAATTTTTCCCAGACGATGTATTTCTGTTGCTGCTATAACAACAAATACTAAAAACATAATAAAATAATTGTTTAAGGGGGGCTCTTATACAACAAACGTGACTTTTTGCTCGTTTTGGCTCGATATTGATAACGACAACAGGTAGACACTTGAGATATTCACAGAATATTTAGTTATATATTCACTTTAAAAACAAATAATTAAATTAAAACAAAACAAATATCTATGAGGGGCTCCCATGCAATAAACGTGATTTTTATTTTTGCTCGTTTTTATAGATAATGGCACCCTTCGCGCGCGAGTCCGACTCGCACTTTTAAATTCCTTGGTCCAATCTTGCCAATCATTTTTATTACATGAAATGCAGTATTTTTTTTAATTAAGGTCAATATCACAGGAGCTACTTTTAATAAACTGATCCTCATTGTTCATACCCTATCGCGCTACATAGGTACCTCTAAATTCTCTGCAGTTAGCGTAGCCTGAAGCATAACTTTGCCTAAGTTTAACTATTTGCTGATTCGACATTAGTGAAACGTTTCGTTTTTAAGTATGTCCATTATTTTTATTTCTAGTGTATTATCTACTCCGAAGAGTTAGTGCACTAACATAATTATCTACCTAAACACTAGTGGTTCGCCCAAACTGAGTTCACACGAGTTTGCCAAAATAAAAAATAAAACAATATGGTATTCTTTGACTAATATAATTAACACAAGTAACTTTTTAACAAAAACATAACCGACTTCAGATAACAGAAAAGAAAGAAAGAAAGAAAGAAACAACATTTATTTTTGACGGTACAAAACATACACAGCACACAAGTAAGATACACACAATATAACAAATTCATACACACAAAAACAGCAATACCTAACAAATGTGTGTCTCACAATTACCTATATATAAATGACCGACGTCACAAAAAACCGTCCAACTCAGCATTTGTTGTGCTTTTGGCACAACGCTGATCTTCCGTTTGGAACCATTTAAAATTAGGATGTCACGGATGACTGTCCGCACAGTACCACAATTACAAAAAATATATTTTTTGTAATTGTAATTTTTTTTTTAACACGGACTACCTCCGTGGCGCAGTGGGCGAATAGCCGGCTGAGACGCAGGAGGTAGCGGGTTCGATTCCCGCGGCGGAACAAATGTTTGCATAATCTACAGATATTTGTTTCGGGTCTGGATATTTTTTTAAGTATTATAAGTATGTATTTACAAAAAAAAATAAAGTATATAAGTATTCTATCAGTTATCTGGTTCCTATAGTACAAGCTCTGCTTAGTTTGGGGCCAGATAGCGCTGTGTGAAATGTCCAGAAATATTTATTTATATTTATTTATTAATATACAGATAAATATCAGAAAAGAAGATAAATATAAGATAATAATGTACAAACTACTTAACCGATTTCGATAAAATTTCTATAGGACCAATCTGAAACTTTCAAATAACAAAAGAGTTTTCAAAATCGGTCCACAACTGACGGAGAAATCTGTGAACATACATATAAAAAACCTCCTCCTGTTTTTAAGTCGGTTAAAAATAGTGCCACGAAATACACAACCAACCTACTTGACCTACAGTTTCATTCAAATTACAAGTAACAATTGTTCATATTAATTGGTTACTGTTTTTAGGTGTAAAAATTGCAGTTTTTATAGAATTCAGGCTTTTCCTTATGTTAGTGTCACTGAATTTTCTCAAAATTCAGTTTTTATTATAGCTGTAGTTTTTATTATTATAACACAAACACTGCAATGATTAAACTAAAATTAGAAACGGGGTCGAAATGTACTAATAAAGACATTTATTAAACATCCCATATATCTCAACAACACAAAACATTTTTAGCTCATTTTATCACACCAGGATTGTCTTAACACTACCTACCAATATACCAAATTTCGCAAGACTAAGAACGGGTCTGCAAGGGGTCATCGAATCCTCATGTTCCACTAACACCTCTACTTCAAGATCCACGGGGACCCTGGAAAGCTGCTGCCACCAACCCAAAGTCCCCCCCCCCCCCCCCCCCCCCCACCCCCTACAATTAGATACCAAATTTCACGATGATCGGATCAACGCTTCGAAAGTTATCCTCGGACAAACATACATTCATACATACAACGCCGATTTGCCCAAGTTGATTTGGAGATCTCGCTTCGCTTTGTGTTGCTATAGTATGTGTTGCTAAAAAATTAGTGAAGTTTTGTACCTCTTTTTAAGCGTATTGCACGCGTGAAGGAGTGTGAAATTAGGCATACTCAGTCAAAGTTTATATGGAAAAGGAGGGTTAAATGCTAAACTAGGCTAATATTTTTTTACGATATCGGTCGAACTGTACACTGCCAACTATTAATATCTAAATATTACAGAATTATAATATTTTATAAGCATTACTCTAATAATATTATATATTTATTATATGGAAAACTAACAGCTATATTAACTTAACAATTAACTACTACAAACCACAAAGCCAATTATAGGTTTTCACGTATAGAAACTTCTTAGCAACATTACATTAACTCTTGCTCAAACACTCATGTTACCCCTTTTAGACTATGCCGATGTTTGTTTTCTTGACGTCACCGAGGAACTTCTAAATAAACTGGAACGTCTTCAGAATTTGTGTATCCGATTCATATTCGGGTTGCGCAAGTTTGATCACGTCTCCATGTTTAGATCCCAGCTAAAATGGCTTCCCATTCGTCGTCGACGTGATCTTCATGTTGTAACTTTTCTCTTCAACACTCTTTTCAATCCTTTAGCTCCTTCTTACCTCCGTGAGCGCTTCGATTTTCTTGTCCTACCGGAGATGACTTGTAGGTCATCTAAGTCCCTCCTTCTCAAAACCCCTCCTCATTCCTCCAGTCGCTATGGCGGTTCCTTCACTGTCCATGGAGTCAACCTGTGGAATTCTCTACCACACTCTATCCGCGCAAGTCCATCACTAAGCACTTTTAAGCTTAGAGTGAAAGAGCATTACCTGTCCTTGTAAGCTTTTAGGTTATTTATTATGTATAAGTAGGTATATTATTTATATTTTGTATAATATATTATGTTTATCTCTAATGTAGGTATAGTATATAGGTATTATTATTATTTTTTAATATGGTTAAGTGTTGTATTTATTATAGTATATACTATATATTAGTATTCTACTCCAATGTCATTCTCTGTGCACGTACCCACCACTATAATCAAATATCTCTATCTTCAAAGGTTTGCTGGAAGAAAACTCTTATTAGGGTTAAGCTCGCCTTTGTACATGTCCATTTTGTAAGCTATTTTTATCTGTAAATCTATTTGTGTACGATAAAGAATTAAGAATAAAGAAAATATCCCAAACTCTCATTCATTTTTTTTTTGTACATTATAGGCTTGCGTTTGACCACGATCTTGCCTGATGGTAAGCGATGATACAGTCTACGATGGTACACGCTTGCCTAGAAGAAACCTATTCACTCGCGAGTTAAAGATACCCAGGCTGTAGCTATCTGGAAACACAGACTCTGGCAAGGCGTTCCACTCTTTGGCGGTGCGCATGATAAAGTTCGAACAGAACCGCTTGTTTGCATTTGTTGCAATAGTACCTACTACTATCCTCAATGATCTCCGTGGCGCAGTGGGCTGAGAAGCCGGAGGTTGCGGGTTTGATTCCCGCTGTGGAACAAATGTTTGCAAGATCTACAGATATTTGTTCCGTGTCTGATCTCTATATAAGTAGTTATTATAAGTATATATTTACAAAATCAGTTATCTAGTTCCCATAGTACAAGTTTTGCTTATTTGGGGCTAGATTATGTGTGAAACGTCCAGCATTATTGATCGAGCGAAGCGAGATCTATATCAAATTGGGCAAATTGGCGTTGTAAGTATGTATGTGTGTATGTTTGTTTGTCCGAGGATAACTTTCGAAGCGTTGATCAGATCATCATGAAATTTGATACATAAGTAGGTAGTGATGACACAATTTTGGCGTGACTAAATGGGCAAAAAATGTGGGGGGGTTGTTGAGATATTGGCGTTCAAGAGGAGTAAAAAAATAAAATGAGATTATTAGGGACGTCAAATTAAAGGTCTTTCTTAGTACATTTGGGCTCCGTTTTTATTTTTGTAAACTTCCTATAGTTTTTAAGTTTATTAGCTATAATAAAAACTTAAATTTGACAAAATTCACAGGGTACAATAGTGACCCTATAGTGCTGTAATTTGGTATGCGTGTAGCTTAAGTTACACAAATGTAGGCAAAAGTCTGAAATCCAGAATAACTAAAATTTGTACCTCAAAAAGAGTACCTACATTAACTCCCGTTACTTGTAATTTGAATGAAACTTTAGGTCAAGTTAGTAGGTTATTTATTTCATGGCACTATTTTGATAGTCAAAGATTACAAATAATATTTTTTTTTGTTTAAATCGGAAACTCGTGAGATCTCAGTTCGGGGCGAATCACTCGTTTATTTATTTTGCTTTGGTAAAAAAGGTATGTTACAGATTCTAACAAAGCGCAGAGAAAACAACCAATATAAAACGCAATATAAGTTACACGTCCAGTAACTTTTCTTGTTGCTTTAAAGTTGCATCAACAAAAAGTAGTTGAAGTAACTTTTACTTTTAAACTTACTCGTTTCTTACACATTCAGTGTTATTTTTAACCGACTTCAAAAAAGGAGGAGGTTCTCAATTCGACTGCATTTTCTTATGTTTTTTACCTCAGAACTTTCGACTGGGTGAACCGTTTTTAATGATTCTTTTTTTATTTAAATCTGGTTCTTCCCGTGTGGTTCCATTTCCATTTGGTCTAGTTCTGACAATAGCATCCATGAGAAAACCAGTCTTGAATGAATGAATGAATGAAATACTCTACTATTCACACTATTAATGACGAATGGGTTGCTGACTCTGCATTAGTCAAGTCCTGCGGCGTTGATCTCTGAACACGCCGGTGCTCAACAGACCAAAATATAAAATTAAACACGCATTTCTCTGAAGCCAGAGATAGATAGTTTTCAACACACTAGCACGTAAAGTGAGCCTTATTACATCGTTCTTAGGTCCGTAAACTGAACTATAACACACACGTGCATAATAATATTACACTCTAGTGCATAATAGAAGTATCTCTACAAAGTTAAATTAGTACCTAACTGCAAATTATATGCGAGTAAACAGAACATTTTCAATTCAACCAGGTAATACAGTTTTTTTTTGTAACAACAGAGAGGTTTTATGCCGCTCAAAATATATTTACATTTTTGGAATAAATAAATGTACATCTATTTAAGTCGAAAAAACATTTATCATTTATCAAATTATTTATAATTCACAATAATTTGTTATAAAATATATGCATCTTATCACTAAAATTACAATTTTCAATTAGGCTGTATGGCTATATGTAATCAATGACCTTACATTTGGCGCATGCAAAAAAAAACTTGCGCGCCAATTCCCATTTTTTTGTTTGTATCGCATTTGTTGCTGTGTGGTAATTAATTGTAAAAATGTCAAGTTTTAGTACAGAAGATGAACAATTGATAGATTTAACACCGCCAGAAATACTAAATGCAACACAAAATTCAAATGAAAGCCTAATTTTACAGCCTACCCTGTAAAATTGCGATCAAAAACAATCCAATATAGGTTTAATAATCATTTATTCTCAAAAACATAACAATTATCACTTATATCATCAATATAATTTTGAAAATGGTATATTCACCAATTGTTTTAATAATTAAACGATTTATGCAATTCATGTTTGTTTTGTCCTCAAAAGTGTGTTGAAAAAGTGCGTATGAAACTCGTGAGCAACTTAACTCACTTGTATTATAATATACTATAGTAAAATAATTTCTCGTCACCCATCGTTCCCCCATTACTGAGGTTCGTGAGTCTTCTTGTAATGAAGTTTTCATCACTGCTTGTCTGTTGTAAATATGAGACACAGATTTGATGGGTATTGCTATTTTTTTGTGTGTATGAATATGTTTTTTGTGTGTACCTTACTTGTGTGTTTTGATTCGTCACAAATAAATGTGTTTTTTTCTTTCTTTTCTTTCAATCGGTTTATGTCAGTGACCTGATGGAGCGATGCACTGACTGGCATATTTAGCTGTTCAGATATCTGGTCCGCCCATTGTTTAGGGCCTCCATGAGAAGGCAAAATATATAATCATGTATGCATTCATATTTTTACAAAATGGCTGTTTTTTTCAGAACCAGTCCATTTTGATACATTATCAGCGAACATTACTTCAAGACTGGGGCATCCTGTCGTGTTGGAGTGCAAACCACTGGGTGATGATCCTATCAGGGTTGTGTGGACCCATGATGGTAATCCTGTGGAGTTTCAGACTCAAAGGTAAGCAACAACTTATTTTCATCATCAAAAGATCAGCGATTCTTTGTCGTGATCATGTGACAATACTTCACACAATTTTTTTAGGGCTCTTTTTCTGTTTTTTTTGTGAGTGCTTGTGCACAAATGAATAAACATTATTTGGAAGACATTCACAGTAAACGAAAAATTAACTTTCCAAAGAAATACTATGACTGTCGGTTCCTTTGTGACATTTCAGAGTTAAGTTTCAGTCAAAAACAAGGGATCAGCACCACCGTAACCTGAAGGCAGTTAAAACAATGATCTCTGCTCGATGCCTGTGAATGGTATATTTGATATACTGAAAGCTCACACTGCCTTTATGGATCGTATTTTTTCTATAGTATGAGCTGACGGCACGACGACTTGTGTCGTCAGCTCATCGTATAGTCGTTGCTGACCTGTGGAAAATTTATAAGAAAAACGATTGCCATACCATCATTTAACGATTGTGATGTTGTTCAAACTTTCAATAGGGTCCATTAAAAGTTTTTATTTGGTGGTAGTAGCCCTAAAAACCCCTTGCTTTTGACTAAAACTTAACTCACCGTATAGAAGAAATACGATCCATATAGCAACGGCGGTCATTGAAAAAAAGTTGTGTTAGTCGAATACCAAAACATATCTATAGAGGCCATTTTGCGACAATACCATTGTTATAATGAAGCGATTGGTTTTGTAGAATTTGGTCCACTACCACATTTAACAATTGCATTATCTCACAAGTAACGTCCAACTAAGACTTGTAATAGCCAAAATTCGGCGAAGTTTAAGTTTACCAGAACAACAGAAGGTCAGCAGACGCAAGTCAAACAACAGAATCAGTGCAATAAAGGATTCATTCTTTTCAGATTGAAGCTATCAGAATCCAAAACATCCCTCGGTTTGTTGAGCACCATAAGCCTGGCGTATTCAGAGATCAACGACGCAGGAGTTTATCAATGCAGAGCCAGCAACCCATACGGAGCTGGGAGCTTCAACGTGCATTTAACTATTTTAGGTAAGACCACGTGTCTTATTTGATTTAATTAATTTATTATTTCAGTCAAATAGTAGTTTCACAAGTCCATTTGTGTCAGTAGGTATATAAACTTATATATCTAGGTTAGTAATATTATATGTATTGTTGTATAAAAATTCATTCGCTGGTCGTAGAGCTTTTGTAAACGGGCTCGAGGAAGTGGGCACCACCGCCTTACCTTTATCTGCCGCCAAATAGCAGTACTTGTGCTGCTGTGTTCCGGTTAAATGGTAATGGTATGTTCCTGTAATTACTGGCACATAGGCATACCAGCTAAGTCCTATAGTATGGCAACGTATCCACATAGAGATCAAGACAACATAATACCTTCTTTTGAATTGTATGTGGATATCCATGGGCTGCAGTAGCCACTTAAAATCTGGTGGACTGCATGCTCGTTTGCCATATAAGTAGTATAAAAAAAACTCTCACGCCCGACCCAATATTAAGGCTATTTGATCGGGATCCGAATGGAAGATTTAATCACAAGCAGATCATACCTGATAGGTACGCTACTGTAGTGACTAATTCAGTTAATGCACATACTTCTCTCTCTACTACTCTGAATTTAGAGAATGAAAGCCCATGGATCCTAACGACGGTAGTAAAATGGCAATGAAGTACTTTTATATTCAAGTCGTTTCTCAAAATTTGTCGACTGTTTACAAATTCACCATGTATTTCTTTTAACGACCGAAAAGTCAGAATAATTAAATGTGAAATCCTCTCAAATAGAATAGAATCATTTAATTCAGACAACGTCCATGAGATATACAAGACACAAAAGTAATAATTATATATATAAATTAAAAATACAAATTAGGCCCGTGTCAGATCAATTGTATACAAATTCAATAAAATAATAACAATTCAAAGTAATTTAAAATTCAAAGCTAAAAAGTCACAATAAAAATAATAAAATGGCATGGAAAATTTTAAATAAAATAAAATTCATGAAAAATAATAGATATCTTGAGAATCGTACACTGAAACATCCTAAGCACCACTCTTAAGTTAGAATGCCAGATTTTGTCTTCTAGCCAATAGTTGTTGCTTCACAGAGCCCCCAACACCCCCATCAGATCTCCGCATAGAGTCGGTCCGGTCCCGCGTCGCCTCCGTGTCGTGGCGCGATACGCTCCGTGCGCACGCGCGCCACTACACTCTGCAGTACTCGCATACGCACTACAGCGACTCTTGGGACCGCGCTACCACCATCAACGTCACCAGGTAAAACAGACAAAACTTAGTCATCGTGGACATATACATTATTTTCAGTTGATATCCTAAGATTCTAATTAAGTTGGACTAAAAATTGAGCGGCTTTCCAATACTTTTCTTTTCCAAGCAACCCTTTGGTGGAACGAAATTAGCAAAGTCCATCTCATCTACAGGCCTAATACTTTTGCTAGTTAACTTTTAAGCTATGAATCGACTGATGCCTCTTGAAATTAATGGATCTGATCAGCTAATAATAATAAAATTGCTGGGAGCCGTTAAGCGCTGGCTGCACAAGGTCAGTTGCTCTGGAAATCTATGGGGGTGGGGGGGCGCTGTGTACAGCATTGGGCATATATGGCTGATATAAAATAGAAGAATAGATTTTTTTTTTTTTTTTATACATTATGGGCTTGCGTTTGACCACGATCTCGCCTGATGGTAAGCGATGATGCAGTCTACGATGGTACACGTTTGCCTAGAAGAAACCTATTCACTCGCGACTTAAAGATACCCTTTTTAGGTTGTAGCTATCAGGAAACACAGACTCTGGCAAGGCGTTCCACTCTTTGGCAGTGCACATAATAAAGGTCGAAGAGAACCGCTTTGTGCGAATGGGAGGTATTTCTACCATATAGCGGTGGCGCACCGCAGAGCGTCTGGTTGTCCGTTGATAGAAAGGAGATGGTGGGATCAGGTTGAAAAGTTCCGCCGCACACTCCCCGAAATGTACTCGATAAAAAACCGAGAGGCTAGCAACGTTTCGTCGAACAATCATTTTTTCAGAATAGAACAATCATTTCATTTGGTATACACAAAATGACACACGAAACAATTATAAAGGGCAGTATGTACAATTTAATGCGACAGTTCGACTCATGTGTCTGCGTACCAAAATGGCGTTCAGCTCAGCATAGTGTTGGATGTTATGCACTCAACGCTGGTTTTCAGCTGAAACTAAAAGCAAAGGTAGTGCAGCAGCAGTGACGCAATAAATAAATAAACAAGTGTGTAAATAAAATGTGTGTGCAGTTTTAATGATATGATTATGATATAATTTTCAGGATAGACAGTGAAATCCGCCAGTCCATCGACCTGCAGAGCCTTCGACCAGCCACGTCGTACGCTGTGCGAGTCGCCACAGGGAACCAGGTGGGCACCAGTGTCTACACCTCGCCGCTTCACTTCACTACACATGAAGAAGGTATGGGATTTTATCTGGTTCTGGAGAATAATGACAGAGTCTGTGTTTTGTGAAGGACACCTTTAATTTTTTCCAAGTGTTGCTAGTTTACTCGATCCTAATAAGAGATCATCAATGTTCCTAACCAACTTATACTGGTGACCGCAAGTTTAGTGTCAGCTAAATGACTGAAGTCTCCTTTCGAAGGATGATGTTGGTTCCAATTGATAAGTCATGTTCGAGTTCTTCGAGCGGTCTAAAAACTCTGAAAGATTCCGGCGACCAGACCATATAAAACTGTTCTTATAATCAGCATCGGTGTATAATCTTAGATATATATATTTTCCAGCACCATCATCCCCTCCAATAAATATACAAGTGGAGCCAACTGACAGTCCTGGCGAGCTCCGCGTATCCTGGCTTCCACCTCTGAAAGAGACCCACAATGGCGCTATCGTGGGTTACCATGTAAGAGCTGTTCCGCAATCCACTGGAGCCGGTGAGTTATAGTTTGCAAGCAGAATTATGATTCTGTCTTTTCCTTCGAGAATAGTTTTTCTATACTACTCGGCATAAAACGGTTTATCTCCTCAGCGAAAACCTTTGTGGTGCTAAGCGGAGTGCTTCTGTAAATACTGTCTATTGTCGAGTAGCGGGAGTAAACTAAGTTGAAGTTATAAAAGCTAAATCCGTAGACAAAAGTAACTTAATAAAAAAACAAACAAAGCGTTCTAGCAACTTAGCAATGTTCTGCTTAGTTGTAATTAGTTAAGTTTTATTTATTTCTATTGATAACTGACATTTGTGATATATTTTTGACATACCAATAATATGCAATCTAATAGAATGGTAAATAAATGAATACTGAATGCATTTCAGTACAAAGTGTTATTAGAACCTCATCTAATTTGTAATTTTATTTCAGTTTCAGATGAAGCTGACTCAAGGACTGTGAAAGTGGGCCAATTGTCTGGAAAGCAAGAAACTTTGTTAAGTGGCCTTCTGAAAAATACAAGGTATGCAAAGTTCTCCCCCAAATTCCTCCACGAGCTATAGACCTGGAGGTATAGGATGTTTATCTTACGCATCGAGATTTGACCGCCAGCGCATGCATAATTATTATGTGCATACTAATTAATCTCTAAAAACTTATTCTCCAGCTGGGTTTAATTGGATTTTTTAATCTCAGATATGCAGTATCAGTGTCTGCGTATACAAGTGCGGGTTCGGGGCCGTTTTCGTTGCCTGTATTTCAAGACACACGAGAAGGAGGTAAATATAACAATTTTCATAGGGCATTTTAGCCAAACAGCTTATATTACCAACGAAAATGTTTATATTAATTTGTTAAAAATCATAGTTTTCCCGTTGTTTATGTGTTTATTCTTCAAGAGAGGTTCAAGTTGTTTTTTCCATATTGCTATTGAGTTACTTTTACTTGTGTCTCTTATTTTTAGCACCAGAACAAGCTCCCTCGTCAGTAGAATGTACAGCGGTATCCTCTACCTCCCTGAGGGTCGGATGGCAGCCAATAGTGCTGCCTGGACAGGGCAGCTCTCTCGTTGGATACACCGTACTTTATGCCACTGAAGGTATGTCTTGGACCCCAGCGTGGATTTTTTTTACCTTATTTTTAGTTACTACGAGTAATCGCAGACGTAGGGCAACTGGTGGCTAAATCTAGGTGGGACTGGGCAGGCCCCGTCTGCCACATGTTGGATGAATTGTGAGCTAAAACTACCACCGAGTGGAAACGACCATGCGGCAGCCACACCACAGAGGCGATTGAAATACCATTTTTGGAATATCACACTATCATTCAACAGATGTTCGTTGATGCCATTCTCATACGAACTTAATTTTAATTACAGAAGGTGCCTGGATGAACCAAACCTCGCTACATACAGAGCTATACCTGCAGAGTCTTCTAAAATTCTCTAACTACACCGTCAAAGTTGCTGGCTTCTCAAACTTTGGCGTCGGACCATTTTCGTATCCAATTGTTTGCGTGACGTTACAAGATGGTGAGTGTTACTGATTAGGCATGCAAATCAGAATTGATGAGCGACATTCTAATTTTAAAAGGAAAATGACATACTCTAAATGAGTATGTCATTTTCCTTTTAAAGTTAAAGCATTACTAATATTAAACGGATGTTTATTGCGTATATTTTTTATTTATTATCCCGACGTTACAAACATACTCATTTAGTGGTTCCTCAATCCTGATGATCATTTGGCTTCAGTTTTGTAAAATAAAACGTTAATGCGATTATGATAACCTGGTCCCAGTTTTTGTCGTGTCATCCCGTATTTATTTTACTTTAATTTTCTGGTCAATCAATATCCAATAAGGAAGTATAAGTATAAGTAAGTACATATAAGAAACCATCATAACTAATAGGTATAGAGCAAGTAATAGGGCTATCATATCTTGACTGTCTTTGACTTTAAATAATGCGAGCATTACTGTTCCTTGGCAGGTTAAATTAGTAGTACATCTCCGACTATACCATTTCATAAGAGCTCTTGCACAATTGAAGTTGTATTTTATTGTAAAACCCTTTAATTATAGTGCCTGGACCACCAGCAGATACAAAAGTCCTAGTCCTATCCTCAACTTCACTCCTCGTCAGCTGGAAGAAACCTGAATATCCAAATGGAGACATCCTTTACTACACTGTCTATGTGAAACCTACCTCAAGGTAAGTCAGTACAAAATACCTATGATCTACATGCTAGATTAAAACATATCCATATCTTAATTATGGGCGTACTAATCGTAAGCGGTGAAAGATAATTCGAACATTGCCAAGCTTAGCCAAAGTAACATTTGATTAGCGATGACGCTAATTGTCAAGTCCGAAAATGTATGGGATGCTATTGAATTATCTCGTGATCTATCGTCAACGAACATAAAATTACTAGCCAATGTAAATAACATTCGTTTCTATCAAACGAATTTCCTGTAGTTCCAAAAACAAAGTGGTGGGCAATTAAACTTCACAATTAGAATAAGAATAAAATAAGAATAAATTTATTTCATTAAAATCATGTCGAATGTCCATGTCGTCCCTGCCCCAGTTATGGTTGAGAACTCGGCTCTTGAAGTTGTCGACGCGTATGTATACCTAGGACAAACAGTCCAATTAGGTAGGTCCAACTTCGAGAAAGAGGTCAATCGTCGAATCCAACTCGGATGGGCAGCGTTTGGGAAACTTCGCAACGTCTTTTCGTCCAACATACCTCAGTGCCTTAAGACGAAAGTCTTCAATCAGTGTGTGTTACCAGTGATGACATATGGAACCGAGACGTGGTCCTTCACTATTGGCCTTATGAATAAGCTCAGAGTCGCTCAACGAGCTATGGAGAGGGCTATGCTCGGGGTTTCTCTACGGGATCGAATCAGAAATGAGGAGATACGTAGGAGAACTCAAGTCACCGACATAGCCCGACGGATTAGCACGTTGAAGTGGCAATGGGCAGGCCATATATCGCGCAGAACAGATGGCCGATGGGGCCGAAAGGTTCTCGAGTGGAGGCCACGGACCGGCAAGCGCAGCGTAGGACGTCCACCCACAAGATGGGCAGACGACTTGGTAAGAACCGCAGGTCGGCGTTGGATGCAGGCCGCTTCCAACCGCAGTTCCTGGAGATCAATGAGGGATGCCTTTGTCCAGCAGTGGACGTCCTACGGCTGATATGATGATGATGAAATTTATTTATCTTCTTATAAAACAGAAATATACCTACTTGATTATCATAATAAGTACCTAATCTAAAAATATTGTAAGAATCGTAAGTAAATCAAAGAAACAATGAGGGTAGGTAAGTAAGTATACTGTTGAAGAACTTTACCTTCCGTCTCGTAGTTTACAGCTGTGTTACGGTAAGGTAAGGTTGATTTTTGATTATATATCACCTAGGTGGTGATCAAGTTCCTAATATTTCTACTTCTACGCATAACTTCTTATGCAATTTACCAATGATATAACTCTGTTTTAAGTATTCCTTATGCAAAAATACCTAGTGTTTCTTATAAATTCCAGTGCAGCGATAGCCCAGTCCCATCGGGCCGGCTCCACTCGTACATCTACAGAACTGAACGGGCTTACAACTGGCATGACGTATGAGACGTGGGTCACTGCTAGTACTGCAGCTGGCGAGGGTTCTTCTAGTAGAAGGGTCTCACATACCCCTAGTTCCAGAGGTAAGGAAACAATGGCAAAATAGTGCTAACGCAACGAGGAAGTCCGTGGTCCTGGCAGGGTCGTCATATCGAGTCATGAATTAACGGGGAGATGTAGAGTGAATAAAAAGATTAAGCTGACAGCCGTTTTTTTCGAATGGACTTATCTCGCTGATGGCCTCTAAGGCCGTTGCAGCTTAACCGAGCTTTTGGCGAGCGCAGAAGGTGCTTAGCCCTGTAAGTTTTGATGAGGCAACTAGCGCAAGGGCACCACTTAGGTACGAACCTCGGCTTGGGTTGTTGCCAGGGTGGGGATAGGAGAGAAACGCCCGGTTACGTACTTGTACCTCGTATAGGCGGCAACTGAAGGGACTCGTCGACCTCACCGGCGAGGTCGGTGTATCTGTGAAGTGTTTGCTCTGTCTAATGTAGATGACTCGGAAATCTCTTCCGCATTGGCGGAGGTGATTTCGTCATCCGGGTCTCCGAGAACGTGTCTCGGACGACGGAGGGTTTAATGACAGCCGTTTGTTGACTACTTCCTATTACAAGTGTTTACTAACACTACGTTAGCCTTTGCCCAGCAGTGGGCCACGAATGGCTGATAATAATAATAATAAATACGTTAGCCTATGCACTCACAAGAACATCAATATAAAAAGCAGGGTATGAAGCACTCTATTGCTTTGTTCACACGTACCGAATCAACGGGCGAGACAGTAAAATGTTTCTCGGCTGAGACAGTGATGTAGCGAGTAGCTGTTCACAGATGTTTTGAAATTAGCACAGTCAGTTCAGTTCTATTGAGTTCCACAGACACGGATGTAGTTTATATAACTCTATAAATTTACTAGTTGTTTTGACATCCCATTTGTTATTAGCAGACATGGTGTATTCTAATTTATTAGAGTTGTTTTAAACAAAAATTGTCTCAAAAAAAGACGCGCGCGGTGACGTGACGACAATTATGTGGCCGAATGGTGAGGGCGAGACAGTGCACGTTCAGACGTGCCGAGTGAGTGAGCGAGACAGTGCGGGGAAGCGGGAGGGTGGACACTCGGCCTAGTACGTAGAACGAGAGTGGAGCTACTGTCTCGCCGCATTGTTCGTCCGAGCGCTCGGCCTAGCACTCGGCGCTATGTTTATACCTACCGTGTACTCGGCCGAGAGCACTGTCTCGCGCGTTTGTTTGGTATGTGTGATCAAGGCATATGGGTCGATACCTTATCGAAACACTCCAAAGTAACAAACAAATTAAATTAATGATAAAACGCCACTGTATAGGAAGGAATCCTGACTTCGCAATATACGACAAATGGACTGATATTTTTGAAAACCCAGTTCATAAGAACGACTGCTGACCTTCAAAGGCACCTAAAGAAGAAGAAACCCACTGGCTTTATACCAAAACCGTAGCCTCGATGACCTCAATGACCTTAGAAAGTGGATGAGAACAGCCGAATACCGAAACAGTTGAGCGTGTTGGGAGAAGCATGTCTATGTGGGCTGATGATGATGATGAAGTCAACCTTGATTTTCCACACAATTTAATGTTGTCTATAAACTTTTAGTCTTCGTGTAGAAACAAGAACATTAACACTTTTTCTCCCCTTGTCGTTCTTTTCAGTGGTCGCCGGAGTTGCCTCACTTGGCGGCACAGTATCTGTAGGTGTAGGCAGCTCCCTCCTTCTAGTCTGCCAATGCGTAGGAGTTCCACCACCAAGAACGGTGTGGTACCACAAGCACAACATCATCACCCACCATCCACGGTTCACGAGGAACCATGATGATAGCCTGCTGATTAATAGTAAGTCTTAACTGCCGTATAAGGTATTTCCATCAAATTTCCATCAACAAAATGTATATTATATCAAACGTTGAGTGTAATGTTATGTTATGTTGGTGGACTCCCTTTTCCGAATTCGAACTCTGTATGTGGTCCATTATGCGTGAGAGAGTTGACTATATGGATAGCCAGTCTAACTCCGACCAGAAGCGCAGAAGTTTCCTGGTGTCTTCGCAGGCTTCACGGAGTGACCTTGGATTTTCCAGGATTTCTGCATGTTGTGCTGTTACCTCCACGCATTTCAGGAATACGTTGAGTATTTTAGAAATTAGAAGTATTAAATAATTCAAGAAACCATCAAAAAAGTTTACTTGTATTTACAAGTATAATCAATGTTTTTAGTTAAAACTTCAAGCATACAGGAGTTTGCGATTTGCGATGCTGTCTGTATTTTTTTTGTCACTTAAAAAGTCAATTTTTCGTTGCTTTGACCCGCTTGAGTAAATTATATGTTGCATGCCAAAATGGACAAGAAAAAAAGATAAACGGACAATTAGTAAAAGTGTGGTATGTTGTATGTATTGCTTTTCTGGGAAAACAAAAATGGAACCGCAATAAAATGAGGTTGAGGATTTTAACATCTCTTGGTTATAACATTAATACTTACTTCTTTTACCATTATCCCACACAGATATAGATCAATCTCTAAGTGGCAACTACACGTGCCTAGCCAAGAACCTCTACGGCTCAGACTCAGTAGAATACACAGTGGTGGTTCTGCCGTTGCCAGAAGCACCTGTACTGAGAGCCACTCCGTACAAAGACTCAATACTAGTAGAGTGGGAGCAGCCTTACTACTCCATCAGTAACAGGAGTTCCACTCAGAAGATCAGTAAGTTTGTTAAATGCTTAAAGACGAACGAGTAGTGTCTATGAAAAATGTTAAACGAAATACGCTCTTGTCTACATTATCAACTATTATCAACATAAAACACCGTCAAGTAGGCCATCTTTACCATATTTTTATAAAAAAATATCTATATTGCGTATTAGTTTTACTAGGGGGGCTATATTCAGTTTATATGTAATCAAGCAGTTTTCTCTTTCGTTCTATTCATAGTTTGTGTTCCTAAGCCTCGTAGTTACGGCACTACCACGAAAAATTACAATCAGGTAAAGATAACACAATTTTAGCAACTTTACTTACTACTATTTTCTCCTTGGATCCAGCTAGAACTAAGCAAATTAGGTAAAGAAAGTATTCGTTTATGTGTTGCCAACATGGCCTGTTAGTAAAATTTCCGTTATTTTTCAAACAATCTTCAAGATTTTGACAACTGCCTATGTCACCAGCTTGAAAAAAGTTTTGGGATACCAGTTGTTCATTAGATAACTACTAAAATAGTAATAAAAATTCTACCCTATTACCATTTTGTCTAATTTGAGTTTTTATCATGCAAAGAAGACTAAGGTAAAGTTGATCCTTTTGAGTAAAGATGACCCATTTGACCGCTTTAAATTTCTAACTCATTTGTCCAAACTTATAATTTTTTGCGTATGAAAGAACAAAAAACGTATATACCTATCACAGACTACTAGGATGCTAACGCATCTATGTCACTACGTAAAAGATAATCAAACGATAATTCAGTATTCAGTATTTTATTGCGTTCATACAAAGTGTATTAAAATATTACAACTGTTACATGTCAGATCGTATTGACTATTCAAGAGTCCAGCACTTCATATGTACCCTACAAGTATGGGTGTAATATTATAGCTAACTAGGCAGGTCTAGTGGAATCGAAATTTGGCGATTTTACGTTTTTAATTTTATTAATTAGTGAAATCATTATTGCTATTTACCTACATTGTATTGTCGTTAAATAAGTCATCTAGTAAATCTTTTCCATTAGTATATGTTCGTTTCGTCCAGGATGATTTGGAGATTACACTTCGTTAGATCAACAAACAATAGTAGGGCGACATAAAAGCAACAACGTAAAAGAGAATAAAACACTAATACCAATTTAAATTTTCCAGCATACAGCTTGACCTGGAAGGAGTCGACCGGTCCCTGGCAGGAAGCATGGCCAGCGAACAAACTGCCCAACTTCTCGGGCGTACAGAAACACGCGCTCACCGGCCTCAAGTGTGGTACCAAGTATTCACTGAGGATTACGGCGACTAACCGTGTGGGAACGTCTCAGCCAGCGTACATGGACGTCAGTACTGTTGGAGGAGGTAACAATGTCACAGAACTATTGCAGGAGAAGGCCTCGCACGGTAGTTGTATAAACAGAATCTTTTGGATATCCTCAAGGTTCTAAATAATGTTAAATTGATAATTTAAATGGAGTTTTAAAAAACCAAACGAATAAAACCGAGTTTTTTTAACCAACCTCAAAAATAGGATGAGGTTCTCAATTCGTCATTTTTTGTATTTTCGGTGCTAGTTCTCTACCACATAGTCTGATTTTAATGATTATTTTTAAATAAAATGTGGGATACCGCTCAAGGGTGGTCCCATATAAATTTGTTAAAGATTTGGTAAAGGGATCCATGAGAAAATCATTAAACTCTACTATTTGCAAAGGCTCTGCAAGACATATGGGCGAATAGTTTTCGTCAATGTCAACCGAGTTCGATGATTATCTTAACTTGGTTATATTTTATCATAGAAAACCGTAAACATGTAAAGTTTTAAATCTGTTTGCCCAAAAAGAAGATTATTTCGTTTTTACATCAACTGCATGTTTTAATTCCAGTGCCAATAGCACCATCAACTAACGAATGGTTCTGGAGCAACTCTTCGCATATATTCGTACAGCTCGCGGGGTGGGATGACGGCGGCTGCGAACTCGCGGGCTGGGAGGTGGAGTACAGAGTACTTGGGACCAGGGGCTGGATGAGGGCAAGCAATACTATGGTGAGCCATTATCATCAGCCTACATCTTCAGCTATTATCATTATTAAAACCCACTAACGAATAGTTTTAGTACTCGGGACCATGAACTGGATGAGGTTATGCAATACAAACTATTCCCAATCAAGAAAAAATCCATTCAATCAAAAATATAATACTAAAATTATTGCTTTGTTAATAAACCCAATGCTCCTGAATCATCGCCAATGTATCCGTCCTTATAAAATTTATCTTAACAAATCATCACCAATCCCAAATCTCATCTTCGTCATCGCGTATATTTTCAACTCATCCTCTTCATTATTGTCAGCCCTTCTTATCCCACTGCTGGGTACAGGTCTCTCTTTGTTGTCGCCATTTTCTTCGGGTACTTCGAGATATGTACGTTAACCTGAAAGTGTTAACTATGACAATGGCAATAAATACTATCAAAGTTCTCTGTTCTTTGTGAAAATTGTTAATTTTACCTGTTTCTTAAATGGTGTGTGCGAGTACTAAATTCAACTTGTCTCCCAGCAGTCGTACACCGACCATCCCTCATGGTCACTGCCCTTGTATCGTTCGAAGTACCGCACCGGGTCGTTCGCAGTGACCGCGCTGCTCCCCGGCACTTGGTACCAGGTGCGTGTGACCGCTAGCAACGAAGCCGGCGCTGTCACCAGCCTCTTCAACATCGCTACTAAGAACGAAGACGGAAGTAAGTATTTACTCACTCTGGCATCTCTTTGACAACATGTTATACAGCTTTACTTTTAAAATGTAGAATTCAGGGTTTGGAATTCCAAAATTGGGTAAATTCTGGATTTGGAATTCCAAATTGAAATTTGAAATTTGGGTCTCAGATTCGAAATTTGATACTAAGGATTTAGAACTCTAGTTTTGGAATTATCACACTAATATTATAAATGTGAAAGATTGGATTTTTGTTTATTTATTTGGTTGTTTGTTTGTTACTTAATCACGTCATAACGGCTGATTCAATTTCGATGAAATTTGGTATATACGTAGATTACCTGAATTACCACATAGGCTATTCCTATAAATCAGTTCACATGGGATAAAAATGGGGTGACAAGTCAAGTTGCATCAGTGAGTTTAACTTTATGTCTAGGTTACCTAAACATTTAGGAGTGTAACACGTACGAAATCGCGGACAACAGCTAGTAAATTATAAATTTAACTGTACGGTAGCTATAGAGACTTCAAAATTTAGGAAATTGTATTCAGGCTACGATATTCATGACTTAGAATTTACAACTTGAGATACTGATTTGGAATCAGGTATTTGGAATTAGAGAGTCTGAATACTGATTCCTTTTCGGTCTGTTTGGGTTCACGATTCCGGTTTCCACACTCAGTCATTGCATTTGGGATTTAGAACCCCGGATTCGGAATACGGGATTCGGAATTAAAATACAAATTTAATTTTTAGGTGAAGTGGGGCCTCCTTCAGAGTTCTTCGACCTTAATATGCTGGTGATCATATGCAGTTCCATCCTGCTGACCATCTGTTTGCTGAGCTGTATCTATATCCTAGTCAAACGGCAGAGGTAAGAATAGACCACTATGGAAAAGTCTTACTTACTCCCGACTCAGCGACCCGAGGTGTGTTTTGGCCTCAGATAGAAGTCGCCTGTTTGGTATGTCCTTTTTTTATAAATTATTTATTTATATATAGACTATATATATAGACTTGCCATTGACCATAATCTCGCCTGATGGTAAGCGAAGATGCAGTTTTCGATGGAACACACTTGCCTATGTCGACAGTAAACTGCAATGGGGTCCTTACATTTCAGAACTATCTGGTAAACTAAGAGCAGCTGCATATGCAGTGTTTAAAATAAGAGAGCTTACTTTGATATCATGGCTAAAATTGTTTACTCTAGTTATTTTCATTCACTGATGGCTTATGGTATGCTATTGTGGGGTAATGGTGTCGATGCAAAGCAAATCTTTATGCTCCAAAAAAGGGCAGTTAGGGCAATTTACAAACTAGGACACAGAGAAAAATTTAAAACAATGAATATTTTAACCATGTCGGTATATTCTCGCCAACTGATTGTACGCGCGAAAATGGGTAGCAAATCGTAAAAAGAATTGTGACACACATACATACTTAACAAGAAACATTGAGAATTGTGTTCTACCAATATGCCGACTAGCAAAGACCAGTAAATCATTTGAAGTCAATTGTATTCGTTTTTATAACATGTTACTTAATTATATTCTGGAAGTTGGTGAAAAATCATTTAAAAATATTGTCAAGAAAATTCTTATTAGAAAAGCCTATATAGAAGATTTTCTCAATGATAAAATGGAGTGGAAACATATTGACTTAGAAACATTATTGATATGCTAAAAATTATTGAAATTAAATTATAAGGACATGTTAATTATTTCAAAAAAAAAATTAATTACAATTAATATGTTAAGTATGTACCGATATTGTTAATTAAAATATATTGACACGTATAAATCTGTGACCTCCATTATTGATAAGCCCCTGTACAGCCGCAATCACTTGACATATTATTACAGCCGCTTCAATTTGTTTATTGTATTTTTAATTATTTTATTTTATATCATTTTGTATCTGACAAAGCCTAGAGCTGCAATTTAAATAATATTGTACCTTAACATCCATAATTACCATGAATTAGAATTATTTTATGAATATGTACCTACCTAACAGTGAAGTTGACGTAACTAAGTGTCCTATTATTTACCCATGTTTTGAAATAATGAATTGAAAAAACTGTTGTAGTTATCAGGAAACACAGACTCGGGCAAAGTCACAGAAAAAAAAAACAATAGAAGTCGTAAGTAGGCGGGGCCCACGTAACACCAAGTACGCGGAGTTACGCGCACTACAAGATTCGCTCACTTCAGTCGTGTTTCAATTACTGTGGGGTAAACGTACTTCAAAAATATATAATAATGCCATATTATGCCGTTTTGGAGTGTAAATATTAAAGCAGAACCAAAAATTTAACAAAAGAGGGCATATTCTATCACCGGTAAGTATTATTTTATTGGTTTTTGTTAGTTTTGTTTAAAATGCAAAATCGTCAAACAAAATAGACTGTAAATCATACTCCTTAAGGTCGCGTTTCTCTTAAACCTCAACTTAAGCTACTCAATTAGGGATGTGACCCCAATATACTGATGAATGTGTTATCGATAGCTTTAATTAGTTACCCCCTATTAAAAGGTGTATAAGTTTTAGGGCGTTAATTCCTTGTTGTTTTATTGATGATTTTCTGAATGTATTTTAGACCTATGGTGTGAAATAATATAATAACTTCTGTTTTTAGTTTCCCCAAGGCGCAAGACATAAAAAAAATTAAAAAAACGTACAACTTATGAGTCATCCAGCATACAGAGTCATGACCTGGCACCGTGTGACTTTTTTCTGTTCCCAAAAATTAAGAACCAATTACCCGATCAACGTTTTTCATCACCAGAAGAGGCTGTCGAAGAGTATGAATAACATGTATCTGATGTCACCACCGGAAGAGTGGCACAAATGTTTTCAAAATATGTTCAATCTTATGAAAAAGTGCATGACGCAAAGGGGGAATATTTTGAGAAAGAATAAATTCATTTTTGACCATTATTAGTATTTTTTTATTGATTCCGGAAACTTTTAGTGTGCCCCTCAAATAATAATTCAGTATATAATATTCCAGTAATATAATATATTTTTAAGTAAGTATTTATGAGTTGGATACCTGTGATTATGTTAAGAAAGAAAGAAAAGAAAAGCTTTTTATTTCGACCACCACAAATATAACCTGACGTACCTATTTCGTTACCCGTAGTAGGTAGGTGATAATCGATATCGATACATTCGTCTTGTATGCTCATTGGTACATCACTAAGTGAGTAGCGCTGTTATTTGAGCATGCGAATAACAGCCATTGCATTATCAATCTTATTCTTTGCAGTTAGAGACTATAACAAAAATCGTTAGCGACAGCGCCATCTGTTGTTGAGTGGTTTTTTTTTGTGGGTAATCAAGTAACAGCCATTGCATTATCAGTCTTATTTCTAATTAATAGAGACTAAAATAAAAATATTTTCTAAAGCGCCATCTTTTGTCGAGTAGAAGAAGTAAACTTTAATTTTTTGCTACTGTTTATTTTATTGAATTTTTAAACCATGTTCCATAGTAGCTAAGCTTTTATATCCGTTAAATTGGTTTTATGGTTTTAGGCCTCTTTGAACGTTCTCTTTCAACCAATTATAACTTTTATTTCTAAGTGTACTAGTTTTTACATGTGTGAGTTTAGCTACACTGGTTTTCTTAGTAAAAAGTCATCATGCTAGTTCTATTGTTTTTTATGTTCTGTGGGCAAAGTGTTACACTCTTTGGCGGTCCTATGCAGTTTCCCGCCAGCTCTCTGCTTGTAGGTCATGACATCTTCCCAGTGGTAACGCGGCCGACGAGGCAATCGAGATAGGCGTTACAAACATTTCGATCCTCTCCCATTCTTTATACATGAGATCCAGCGACATATTTAATTAAAAGCATTTATTTTGACAAAATGTCCTGGGGATGACAGGTTGAAAGGAATACGTCAAGGAAAAGTGATAAGATAAGAGATTTGTACTGAAAGACCTTTCTTTAGAGTCCTAGGACCAACATATCTTGTTAAGAACTATCACATAAGCTAAGATTCTCAGCGCACTTTGTTCGACAGGACTGCTCAGGGTTGCCAACCGTGGAATTTTTCCTTGTACAAAAAAAATAAGTACAAAATCAGTTAAAAATCTTGTATTTTGGATCTTAAACCTCGTGCATTCAGTACATATAGTGTTGCCAACTCTACCAGAATGAAATTAGTGTTTTGTCGGATGATGAGAAGACTTATTTTTAAGAATGAGCTAAAAAAAACAAAACATTTTCCATTTTTATATGATTTCCATAGTCTATGTAAGGTATAGGTTCCTAGTATAGGTTTTAAGACATCACAGAATCAATGTGTAACCAGCTTTTTGAATCTGATAATAAACAAATATATAAATAAGTGAGGTTTTCACTTTTCTTCAACTAGTAAACTTTCATCAGGGTGAGTGCGATCCGCTGCGCATTGCGTCTCGCCTCGCACTATGCCCGTATTTATAATAATGATTGAAATATCTCACAAGATTAGTAAAACCATTGACGTTTGCGTCATTAACAACTAAAGGCTCAGCTTATTTCGCTTGCCAAATTTAACATTCTCTTACACTTTTCTCTTCGTTTCTCTTTCAGAAGCGGCAACTTAACGGAGTACAGAGACTCTATAACAGTTGACAACAAGTCGGAAAGCGGGGTCCTTACAGCTAATACTTCTCATACAAACCTAGCGAACGCTAAAGATAGTGCTATGAACGCGCAAAACAGAATCTACAGCGCTCCGATACATATGAGAAATAATAGTAAACACGGTAAGCTTATTATCTTGTTTTTTTCTAAGAAACTGTGCATGTTATTTGCTTTGCTATTGAATACTAGTGGTTCGCCCCGAACTGAGATCTCGCGAGTCTCCGATTATATTATTTGTAATCTTTGACTATCAAAATAGTGCCACGAAATAAAGGCCATAAAACTTGACCTACAGTTTCATACAAATTACACGTACGAGAGTTCATGTTTTGGTTACTCTTTTTTGGGGTACAAATTGCACTTATTCTGGATTTCAACCTTTTGCCTATATTTGTGTCACTTAAGCTACACGCATACCAAATTACAGCACTGTGGGGTCACTGGTGTACCCTGTGAACTTTGACAAAGTTCCGTATTATAGCTAATAACTCAAAAACTATAAAGACTTTACTAAAAATAAAAATGTAGTCTAAATTTACTAATGAAGACCTTTCAATTGACGTCCCACTTGACCTAATAGTCTCATTTTCATTTTTTTTACCCCGTTTGAACCCCAATATCTCAACAACCCCCCAACATTTTTAACTCATTTAGTCACACCAAAATTATGCCATCACTACATATCTATATACTATATTTCACGATGATCAGATCAACGCTACGAAAGTTATTCTCGGCCAAACAAACATACATGCATACAACGCCGATTTGCCCAAGTTGATTTAGAGATTAGCTCGCTCGATCAATTAGCATCTTGCTAGACAATATCCCAGCAATAATTAGACACAAGCTATTTAAAATATTAACATAAGTACTTATACAATTTAAAGAAAATATGAATAACCTTAAAAACTTAGCTAAGATCATATTGACTAACAAATTGTTCTACTTAATTATGTTATCCATAGGTACTTATATTATAAATTCGAAAGTAACTCTGTCTGTCTGTCTGTTTGTTACGTTTTCACAACTAAATTGCTGGACCGATTTCGATGAAATATGGTATACTTTTAGATACATTATGACCGGGATTCAAAAATAGGCTACTTTTTACCTGACTTTGTAGAAGTAGGGTAATTTATTGACATACCACGCATGCGAAGCCGCGGGCGGGTAAACTAGTTACACTAATATTATAAATGCCAAAGTTTGAATGTTTGTTTGTTACTCAATCACGTCGTAACGGCTGTACCAATTTCGATGTAATTTGGTATGTAGGTACGTAGATTACTACTGGACTATACCTGGATTAACATATAAGCTACTTTTTGATGACAAACAACGCGTGCGAAGCCGCTGGCTTATTATAAAAAATCATTCCGTACGATCCAAAACACGAGCGTTTAAATAAAATATACCATTTTTCCATCCGTTTGTTGTTATGGACAGACAGACCAACTTAAATTTTATAGTAAGTACCTGAATTTCTCAAATCGTAGCAATCTATATTAGGTATATCTTATTATAAAAAATTGTAATTCAAGTTTTTACGACTAAACGGCTGGACCGCTTTCGATGAAATTTGGTATTAAAGATAGATTATGATCCGTATTGAGACATAAACTAATCTTTGCTGACAAACCACGCGTGCGAAGCCGCGGGCGGAAGCTAGTAACAAAATGTATATGAGAACTACTTATGTGAAAAATTGATTACAGCGTACTGAAAATTACTAATATTAAATTAATAATATAGCATTAAATTAATAATTATTATAACAAAACGCTTATTAAGCAAAATACCTTATTCGAAGCAATTTTAGTATAGTGAGAGATGGCAACCCTGTTGTCTGTCACATGTCACTTTTTCCTGACACCTGATTGGTCGTTCTTCTCCGTAGCTTCTACTTTCTACCACCAGAGGGCGAGCGCGCGAAATTAATATGCAATTAGCGATAAGGTCGCCCATTGTACTTATGATTTAAACGTATTTTTATGTTCTGTTCGTTTATTTATTGCAATCAAGATATTATATGTTTATATATTTCTTTCAGAATTATACGAAATAAGTCCATACGCCCAGTTCGCAGTTGGATTCAGAACATTTGGGCACGTGGAGAACCAGGACTTGCCAACGCGACTCCATAAACAGAGATATGATACTGGTTAGTATTCCATTAGTTCATTGGTATACAAGAGGCATGAGCGATTAATGCACCCCAGATATTTTGGCGTACGAGCGAGTGAAAGCGAGCTTATGAGTCGAGAGTAGGTACTATTGATTGCTTACACCAGTAGTACACCAGCAGTATATAGGATTTTTGATAATATACGCACAAAAATGAAAGGGGTTATTTTGATGAGCACAATAAATAAATTTGTGAAATGTTCACCATATAAATGTGAAATTTATTTTGGCATGTGAAAACAAACACTTTATTAAACTATTGCTGTGCTATTGCACAATGCTTGTCATCTAACCACGGATACTGTATTGGTGGCGTATCGAGATATCTCTTCTTGTTCCTTTCTAACCCAAAACTCGCACCCATTTCCGAAAGAGATATCAAATCGGCTTTTATTTTTGGATGCCCATTGTTTTGCAATGGGCATCCAGGCAGTAAGTTTTATATCGAATTAATAACTTAAACTTAGTCGTGTACTTTAACGTAGTGTTGTAGCTACTGATGCAACTTCACTACATCTTCAATTATTTTACAAAACATGTTTTTTTCTAGAAACGAGTTTCCAAGTTTGTTCTGAATCGGAGGACAGCGATAGTATATCAAAATCTACGCTCAAAAGTGTACCGCGAAGTAAATGCTCAAAGCAATATAAAGGTAAGGACTATTTGACGAATACAATATCTATATATTTTTCTCTAAAAATATTCCATTTTTTTTTATAAAAAATTAATCTAAGTTAGCAAACAAGCATACGGCCCACCTGATGGTAAGCGGTTATCGTAGCCTATGGACGTTTGTAACACCAAAGGTATAACTCGCACATTGTCGAGCCTTTAAAATTTTCAAAACGCCCTTTTTGAAGAACCACATACTGTAGCCCCTAGGGAAAACCTCGGCAGGGAGACCATTCCACAAGCGAAGTGTTCGCGGGAGGGAATGCCTCTGGAATTCTCACGGTACGCTCTATGAAGATATCTATCTTCGTTTATTCCAAACATAGTGCGGAAAACCCAGGTCAAGTGTTTACAGATCATGCAAGCATTTGACTCTCTTGCATGCGACTCAGTCGGCTATTTGCAATTCGACTCGGCAGTTATCTCATTATTGGTTATTTCATTTCGTCGATTTTTTTATCGGTGATGATTAAACACTGATAAAAAAAATACATTTATCATTTTAAAAGTCAAATTTATTTGAATATTAAATTAAAAGTAATGAGAATCTTGAAAATTATTTTCACTAAAAACAAATCATGCTAACTATGAATGAATGAATGAAATACTCTTTATTGTACACCAAACAAAATACCTACAGTAAATAAACAATAAATATCGTTTCGTTGCAATGAGTGGTCTTATCGTTAAAAGCGATCTCTTCCAGACAACATTCGGATGGATAGGATAAACTAAAATCAAAAGACGGCGGTGTAAGAGTATTTTTAACATGCATAAACATAACACATAAAATACAATATACCTATTGATTTTATTTAGAAAACTTTCGTGATTGATTTCAATCATTATTATAAATACGGGATTTATCACGTACCGTCTTATCGGTGTTTCGACCGACAATGTTTCGGTTCAATTCGTGAACCTTCATCAGGGTGAGTGTGATCCGCTCCGAATAACGTCTCGCCTCGCACTCAGGGGCTCACGAATCGAACCGAAACATTGTCGGTCGAAACACCGATAAGACGGTACGTGATAAATTATAATAATAAACATAAATACATACAAATAATATATAAATAAACCCCACTACATATGGAGGATAAATAACATAAACACTAACTAGCAGCTACGAGACAACGAAAGGGAAAAGTCCTCCTTTTAATAAAAATAGTGTTTTATTTAGTTACATTGCATTTTTTGGTTACAGAAGTATGCAGAACGCCACATCATAGATAACTATACTATAAGCTACAAAGGTATTGTAAAATATTTCATTTCATCGACTGTTCGGCCTGAAGATCAAAATGCATTTTTCTTTGTTGACAGAGGAAAAGTGATTTGATGCGACTGGGTTTATCTTATCATTTTGATTTAGCGATATTTATGAAAATGTTTACGAGCAAGCTTTATGCGGTATTATAATCCGGCAAAGACCATAATAGAAAATTTAATAATTTTATTAACATTTTAATTTAATTTAAAAACTTAGATTGTAGTAGTATATATTAATTTTGTGGAAATTCACGTTAAGACTTTTAAAGTCATAGTAAAATATGTATTTGTTGTTATAAAAAATCCCGATAATTACAATAAGTTTGCTTTGAAGTCTCAATACATGAATTATTTTGTGAATTTAAAATAAAGGCACGTACCTATTAGTGGTACAAACTTACATAAAAAAAGAGTGTGTGTCTCCGAGACTGCCTCCGACGTACGACTGTAGTTTACTCCTTTCGTTCGATTAAAATATATTTATATATATATTAGTAAATAAGGGTAAATGAACGCATGTTAATATAACTGAAAGCATGCGTATTAAATTTATGCATGCTTTCATTAATTAACTAATTTATATACATCAAAATACATTACAAAACATAAAAACAAGTATTACCGAGAGTACTCTGTGCTAGGAGCTGCGCAAGATATATGGGGCTTATATATGAAAATCGATTCTTAAGGAGTAAACTCCAATAATGGGACCTATTTGATGTTGGTCAAAAGTCTAGTCACATTGGACCCAATTCTACTAAACCAATTTCTTGATCTTGACATTGGTATCGTCGCAAAAATGCTCTTTATTTAACTTTTGGTGACTAACACAGTCTTTTTTCAAGGCGTTGCTATGATAACCCCATCAAAAAATGTTCAGCTTATGACAGGAACAACAATTAAAATCGTTAAATAATGGTATGGTTCTCTAATCTTTTTTTATAAAATAGCAGAATTGGGCCCCTGGTCACAATTTAATCTTAACTTAGCATAATTATCTACTTATAAAGTACTGTAAATATTTTTCATATAATTAGCCAAAACATAATACTCTTAAAATCTTCAATACGTTCTAGTCAATGTAGAGTAAAACGTATTTAAAGAATTCATATTGAATCGAGAGCTTAGATAAAAACAAAAAGGGAAGATACGGCACGAGCGTCTCGCAAGTGGGCAGCTCAAATTAGGTTCATGTACACAATTTCGCTTCAATCACAATCGTGTGCTCGTACTACGGCGACTCGGCGCTGCAACTGACACTTGATTTTGTCTCGCTTGCAGTAAACATAGGCTCTTCGCTCTGTCTCGCTCACCGGGTTGACACTGATGTAACTTACTATTAAAACGTGTGCGTAAGATTATCTAAATAGTGCAGCAGATTTTTATTATTAGCAATGTAAGCGCGTACCGTATCTTCCCTATTTGTTTTTATTTAAGATCGAGAGAGCTATAAAGCCATTCGCGATTGATTAGACTACAAAGTCTACGTACGAGTTAATAACAAATACAACTTCTAATAAAGGAGTTGTTTTTTCTACTCTACTGTTATTTGTAATACTTTTGTCCTGTTTTACATATGTTAATTCACCGAATATCTGGTATGTTGTTATTTCGCGCTACACAGCGAGAAACCGCCTTTAATTTAATTAGTATTCTTTGATTTAAGAATGCAAAATATGGATTGTAGACTACTTAGGATAATATTTCAAAATAATTAACAAAAGAATACAATTTAACAGTTCTAAGATTGTATTTTAAGAAGTCAATAATCCCCTGCCGGCACTCGATGTGAACGCGCAGGGGATTGTCTCATGGGATTTGTGGAATTAGCCTCAATGAACAACTATACGAGCGTGGTACCGATGGAACGCTCTTTAGCGGTACTTCATCGACATCCTTTGCAATAAAAACTCGACGATGAATCTTTTGCGTACTTTTTGCGTACACTTTTTTCATTCTAAAATAATACTGATTCTCAATGTACCGCGACAGAGCAACACACATTATCTGATATCCATATGATGTAATAAATGTAATTTATAATATCTAATGTTAATTAGCCTCTTTAAAGCCTCCGCGCACAGAATGTTAATGCGAAAAGAAGCAGTTCTTCATCACTCTCATCAGACATCTTTACAAATGCGACGCCGTGACCTACACACACACGGCTCCAAAACTCCGCCGCAACACAACCGCTCTCGCACGCCAGCAATGTGAAAACATCCGCACCGCAAACGCCACGCCTGGTACGGCACGCCTTCGCCTCCAGCCCGGCCACGGCTTCTGTGTGTGGAGGCTTTAAGGCTTTTGACGCATACGTGGTAGGTTATAAAGTACCAATAAAATGTATTTTTTGTAAATAATTCAAGTTTAAGCTCGTAGTAATGATTAAATAATATCTAAAAAAGACTGATTATTTATCATTAATGTCGTTCAGTTTCTATACAATTTTGATCTAGAAATAAATGTTAGATACAAAAGGTTTTTGTTTTATTACCCTCTGGTTTACCATAGAAACTATCTAGTCTGGCCCTTGTTTTGTACGTATAGTGACCATGTATGACTATCACAGTGGCCGCTAGTGGATAATTTACACTTTACCTACTCCAATTATGATTGACGTATTTCTCAACACCGTCATAAAAAATGCAGTGACCGCAGTTATTATTTACCTCATTTATGGTAAAAAAACTAGCTTTTTCGCAACGAATGATAGTGAATTTCCTTCTAAGACACTTCCTTTGTATATAATTCGGTAAAATGTTACAACTCTATTATAACTTTCGTTCAATTTTTTTTATTTATTTAGTCTATGTAAGTACATAAGATGAAGGTGAATCCAAGATGAAGGTGCTCTCGAACGTCTTCGGCGTCACAAACCCCACTGTAAGTGGTATGGGAGTGAGACACAGTCGACCAGTATGTTTAACTTGTACATTTTCTATCGTTTGGTAAAGAGCATCAGCAGAAAAAGATCACAAAAAGTATCCAATTGGAATGGGCTGCATTCGGCAAGCTAGACCACATTCTTAAGTCGCCTAAAACTCCACAGTGTCGGAAGACCCGCTTATTCGACCAATGTGTTCTGCCCACCATGACCTACGGTACCGAGACATGGACGCTCACGCAGGAGGCTGTCTACAGGTTAAGAGTTGCACAGAGAGCCGTGCTCGGCATCAGACTGTTAGATCGAGTTCCAAACGTCGATATCCGTAGACGAACAAAGGTACATCACGTTGGGTATCGAGTTATGGAACTCAAATGGTCTTGGGCGAGACACTTGGCTAGACGTGGTGATGACAAATGAAGCAGGGCAGCGACTAAATGGTGGCTGAGGAGCAGGGATAGAAAGTTGAGAGGTCTGGCAGCGAGATGGCAAACCGACATCGTAAAGGTCGCGGACCGTCAGACCCTAGCGCAGGATCGTGGTGGATGGCACACACTTGTGGAGGCATATACCCAACAATGGGTTAAGTCAGGCTGTGGATGATGATGATGTAAATACATATAACCTTAATAACCTCTACAATAACCGGCTTTAAAGTTTAAAAACCGTGCAAGGTTTGTGTGGGTACCTACTCACATTCGTCGATATTATACCAAAATTACCTACACCAAGAAGTACACAAAAAAATACTAACTCCGACACAAACAAGACAATGTAGTAGATACTGAAACCGCTTGTGACACCTGCTATTGCTATGATAATGAAACCACAATCAGAATAATTCGCTTAAACGTTACCAACTTCATTGAGATTTTCCTTTGTGTATTTGTATTGTACAATAACATCTTCATTATTTAGTTCGTGTAAAAATTAAATAAATAGATATAAATAACCCACAACAATCACATACGTACATAATATGATAGTGCTAACCTGCATAGTACAAAAACATAGGTTCTAGTATAAATATAGAACAAATTCTTCTTCTTCTACCTTTTCCGAGTCGGCACAAGTATTTTTCTTCCATACCTTTTTATCGGCTGTCATCTCCGTTGTCACTTCTTTCTTACCCATATTATTCTTCACACAGTCCATCCATCTCTTCTTTGACCTTCCTCTACTTGTATATCCATCCACATTCATATCTAACACTCTTTTAGTCACATGATTTTCCTCCCTCGAGATGACATGCCTGTACCACGCTAGCTTCTCAACTCCTCAACTTTTCTATCACTGGCGCTTCTTTGTAACATCCTCTAATATACTTATTCCGCGTATCTTATTCATTCTCGATACTTCACACATCCATTTGAACATTCGCATTTCCGGCGCGTGCATTCTTCTTTTTATTCCAGAAGTAGGTATACATTAATTTTATGAACTCAGTTCTATGTCAGGTATCATGTAATCAAATAAACTTAAATAAATAACCTTTGTCTGAATTGGGTTTTAATTGATATAAACTAGTAGACTACTAGTTATAAACTACTAGTTCACCCCGAACTGAGATCTCGCGAGTCTCCCATAAAAACATAAACAAAAAAATAATACCTGTGTAATCCTTGACTAAAAAATAATGCCACGAAATGCATAACCAAATTACTTGACCTAGTTTCACTCATAATACAGGTAACGGGAGTTCTGAGAGGTCATGTTATATGGTTGTTTTTTTTTTGGCGTAGCAATTGGTTGCTTGGTAGATTTGGTAAGCTACAAGCATACCAAATTTCAGTACACCAAAGTTCGGTTTTTATTAGGGCTAATATCTTAAAAACTACAAGGTTAAAACAAAAAATAAAAACGGGGTCGAAATATACTGATGAAAACCTTTCATTAGACTTGACCGGTTAGTCCGATTTTGGTTTTTTTAATATCTGAACCACCCTCCCCCCCCACCCTATTTTCAGCTAATTTAGTATTGTGCTATTACTACCTACCTATACACCAAATTTTACGATGATCGGATCAACGCTTCGAAAGCTATCCTCGGACAAACAAACATACATACTTACGAGTACATACAACACCGCTTTGAGCAAGTTGATTTGGAGATAACGTACATTATAATGTACACCTAATGATCCGTTGGAGAGCGCTGAAGTTCGGGAAACAGTTAAGTATGATCTTTAGATATTTGTTCAGAGTCTGGGTGTTTTTCTATTTATTTTATATGTATTTACGGGACCGTAACTATTGAGTATAAGGCTGCTAAACTCAAATGGGAGCGGGCGGGTCACGTCACGCGAATGCACCCTGAAAGGTGGACTAAGAACTCCAACGACTGACAACCTACAGGACGACGGCAACAAGGCAGACCACGAAAACGTTGGCGCGACGATCTGGATGGGTTCCACTCTGACTGGCAGCAGATTCCTCGAGAACGCAAGGAATGGAAGGAAATGGGGGAGACCTTTGCCCAGCAGTGGGATAGTATAGGTTATTAAAAAATGTATTTGAAAATATATATACGTATTTGTATTTTATCAGATAAAAAACTGGTTCCCATAGTACTAGCTTGGCTTTGTTTGGGGCTAGATAGCGCTGTGAGAAATGTCCGCATTATTTATTGAATGCCTAACCTAACACATGTCATAGGTAGATATTTTCCTGTTTTCCCAGTTGTCCCACGAGACCGGCTGCGTATGCGCACATAACGAATTAACATTAAATGGACAAACAGGTTCTCCATTCTTGCACTTCACTTCGCCACGAGGTTTCCTCGTGGCAATTTACTGTTGCATTTTCTAATGATTGAATGTAAACAATGAAGATAAGCTAACTAACTAAAGTTAGTTTCTCAGAAGCGATGGTCGTCAAACTACCCAAATTACACACTTACTGAGTTCAAGTATTATTGCCCTATTTTATTGTTCAAACTCAAAAATGTTAACACTTGCACGTACATGTATAAAATGATCTTTCGGAGATGGATAGGTACACACGGATACACATCAAGCTATGTAGTACCAGTATAAGCTGACCTCTCATTCTACGAAAAGCCTACACAATGCGACGTCAGCTTATACTGGAAATTATATCTTGATGTGTAGCCGTGTGTACGTAGCCTAGTTATAGGTATAAACTACATTTTAGCAAGATGTTTTCTATCTTGTTTTGCATTTACGTCATTGGACTTCGGTTTTCCCTTTAATCAACTAACAAACAACCTCGCAAAACAATATATAACAGTATTTTAGTACCTACGCGGGATAACGCAAGTGGCAGGTAAAATGAATACAATAATACATATAGTTCGCTATTCGTATACCTAGTTCGTAAAAGGCGGTAACTTTTTTTTAATCAATTAACAAATGGGCTTTGTCGCTCATGCGATTGTGACACCCTGGTAATGTAAACAAAAGAAAATTAAGTAAGTATATAGGTAAAAACTTATTGGGCTACCTCCTATCTACCAACTTAAATAGTATTTGGCAGCAACTGATCACGGATCTGCCAAAATACTATTGATTGTAAGTGATTGTAATCACCAATATTAACATTAGAAGTATCTCTCGCACTAGCAGTCTGAACACATTCCTGGCGGTAGCTTTATAAATATATAAGGTGAATCTTTAACGTTCTCGTAACATCTAGTCCATGCAAAGGTTGTCTGGAAGAGATCGCTTCCAGCGATACGACCGCCAATTGTAGTATCGCGTAATTAGTCATATGTTTTAAATATGATTTGTTAATTTAAGTGCGGCCAATAAAATAGTTTCTGTTCTCTTTTATGAAGATTAACGCGAAATAAAGACGTAAAATATAATAAATAGATACCAGGGTAGGTCACTCCATCATTGGCCTCTAATGGCGGGTTCCTATATCCGCCGGTAACAGACTACGCCTCGTTTCTCCTTGAAACCCTGTCAAAAGTTTGACACTAGTTTGACACTTTTTCAAGGAGATACGAGGCGTAGTCCGTTACCGACGGATATAGGAACCGGCAATACATCTATGAGAGATGGTATTTCCTATAGCTCTTTACTGAAAGCCTGCTCCATTTGTTATCCTGTTCTATGTATGCACTACTAATGGCTGCACCGACTCCACGAGAGCTGCAACTTGCGACCAGGCACTACGTAAATCTTCACTTTCACTAGCAAGAGGATGGTTGCTGGTTTAAGTCCCGTCCGGTTTGAATGTTTTTAAAAAGTTCGAATTTTCCGTAAGTGTCGATAACACTTTAAAAATAAAATACTATTAGATTGTAGATGTAGAGGTTTTTATAATGGAGTGTATTATTTTATTTATCTCATTATTCGCTTTTGCACACCATAAGGCTATTATTTTATTTTATTGTATTTTTAGAATTTTAGGAAAACTTACAGGAAAGGTATTTGCGTAGAAAATAAACAACAATAAATGCTACTTATTCTAAGAAGGCCAACTAAAAGTTTCCGCAGGTTAGATTATAGAGATAGATAGAGATTAGGTAGAATATTTTTTTTCATCACCTATTTCAACTCTCAAGCAGCATTGCTCAGCATTAGTTTGATTGACCCAGGACAGTGGAGGGTATGGCAAGTTTCTAAGGTGCGTGACCTACAAGTTAATACTTTGTTTTAAGCGATGTTTACCACATACCATCTGGTGGGTCATGTGCTTGTTCCACCTCGAAGTAGTATTTTTAGGGTTCCGTACCACAAAAGGTAAAAAAGAACCCTTATAAGATCACTCTCTTGTCCGTCTGTATGTCCGTGTGTCACCACCGATATTCTCAGGAACGGGTGGACTTAGCAAGTTAAAATTTATACCAGACACTGAGGTCTATAGTCCCTATTAGGTGTATAAAATCAAGGTCCTGAGTCAACTCGATAAAAAGATATGGGCAAATTTAGATTTTCGCGAAAACTTGTAACCACCAAAGTTTACCTTAATTTTCAACTGAATTTATTTTTTGGAATTCTCTCTTGACTTGTGCTGTACGACTTCCTTTTAACCAAAATTGTCAATTCTAGGTCAACTAGAAGTACCCTATAGGTTTTGGGTCGAACACCTATATGGTAGTTCCCGTTGACCTATAATCACGAAATTTGGCAAAAAGCAAGGACTTACAAAAGAAAAAAAAAATTAAAATGGTGTCCCCTCACATACATCGATCCTGTACCACTAGCATCCAGATCTTTCTACGACCGTAAATTCAAATTTTTTTTTTAATTGCTGAGGATATAAAAACAATCTATTTAAAACCGAGAATCTTTAATTTCCTTGCACAATATTATTGTTCTTTTCACAATATTATCGAAAATTTTAAACGCCTTCGATTCCACAATTATTTTTAAAACCTTGTGAGGTCATTGGATTTACAAAATGTTTCAACTCGTCATTAAACATATTATATTATTTAATTTTAAACAAATAGTAAGTATATTATATACTACAAATGCAACTGCTGTTAAGAGCTTATTACATAGCTCCGTTACTTAAATTTATTAGGAACGTAACTTGGTTAAGATAGGCATAATGCATTAAATGAATAAAAGTCATGAATACTTGAATAGGTGCAAAAGCTAATTTTCAAATAAGAAATACTGACATAGTTCCAAAAACACAAAATAAAAAAAAATATAACATTAGAATTTTTTGTTTTATTTTTAACTTATCATATTTGCATAAATTCGTTAGATGTTTTTGTAAGATTTTTTTTGCTAGTAAAAATATTCTATCTATTAATTTTATTTATGTTACCTTTTTCTTTGCATTATTCATACTCTGCTTAGAGTCAAGCTACATTTCATTAATAGGTCAGAATTGACAGCTATCTTCATTCAAGTTCCTTTCCCACAATATTTTAACGTAATCATTAGCGAATCGTAAATGCGTACACAGTGTAACTAAGCCCGACTTGCAAAACGGTCCCTTTACGTAATTAGCGACTAAACATGTTTAAAATTGACGTATTTGCATAAAAATACGTTGTCAAATCATAGTTTGACAACTCTCTAAATCATCGTATTATACACGGTGTCCTTTAAATCGCTGTTTTCCAAGAACAAACGTTGTTCAGACAATGGTCTACTAACAGTTTATACCTCTATATCATTAGGCATCGTTGCAAAAGTCGCCCTAAATAAGATTTCTAAAGAGATTTTAAGTCACGCTAATTTTATTGGCCGACACTTTTGACAGATTCCCTAGAGACTCTGCACCGTCAAAAACTTGTGGTAAGGACTTCTGTTACGTTTTTAATTTTCATTTGTATCTTGCCTTTAAAAGTTAGTTACATTTCCATAACAGTGATTATAGTTGCCTCAATTTGAAATACGAAAACTGTCAAGTCTGACAAACATTAAATTATTTACATTTTCTGCCATTTTTATATGGGGATTCGTTTTAGTTGCAAAATGTGTTGAACAAAGGCTATGGTGATTCAAAATTTCATTTAGCGTTTTTTCGCTAATACCTTCCGCCCGACCGACCAATCATCAAAATGCAAACTCGTGTCTTGACTCCTAAAATTCCAAAAAATAGTATTATATTTTTATACACGCTCAAAAACTGGATAAAAATAAGAACATTTTTTGATAGCTTTCTTCGTAAACAGAGATAGCCATAACAAAAGTGAATGTCTTCAATCGGAAACGTTTACTTGACAACGCTGTTGATCCAAGCCAAGTGGTCCTTCACACTCATGTAAATACCAGGAGTTCCTTTAGTACCACAGTGAACATTCCCCGAGCTGGTGACTCCCCAGAGTTCAATCCTCTCCTTGACCCAAACAAGAGGTCCACCAGAATCTCCACTGCACGTGTCTATATCAGTTTCTCCGCCCGCGCAAATTGCAATCTTTGGAATCTCGGTGGTTTTGTACGCAGTCTTGCAGGCATCGCTCTTGACGTAGGGTAGAGGGATGATTTTCTTGATGTGGCTATATTCGCCACGGCGAGGGATGATACCCCATCCGGCGGCGACGAAAGTCACGTCATCGGTAAGTTCTCCGGTTGGCAGGCAGACTGGTCGGATGAAATCTGTAGAAGGTAAGGTAGGACTGAGGACATTTGAGGATGTGAAGAATCATTTATTGATTTTATGGGCACCAATTAAAGTTTATAAAGCTCGGCTAGATAAAACCTTTGATACGTTTGAAAATACGTCTAATATAACTTTGAGTTCGACGTTGCAAAAGAACTGTCTAACCGTCTAGCTGAGTGAAGGATGGTTCCATTGTATTGCCCAGTGTTTAAATGACTTACTCTCATTCACTCAGCTTAGTCTGACATCAACTTACCAGTATAAGGTGCGGGTTCCTTCAGCCTCAGTATCGCTAAGTCATGCTCCTTTCCGTCGTAGTCTGGGTGAATGAGAATCTCGTCCACGTCGATATCCATGACCCGTTCGGTACACACTCCCTGCACGCACTCCAATTTCGCATCGATGTCGTACTCCCCGAGACGGGCTTTTACACTGAAAACAACAATTCATTGTTCAAATTCTCATAAAATGGCTCGAATTTAATTTGACGAAAAACTATAAATAAATTTATTCCATCCAAAATGATCCGGGAGCTTTAGTTAGTTTTTAACACTAATTAAAACAGGAAATTAAATTACTGAAGAAGCTAGCATTTAATTTGATGGATAATCTTTAGTTTTCTTTTATCGAAAAGTTGATTGATTTAACTTATTTTACATTTATCACCGCAAGGTTTTCTTTACAAATTATTTTTGCACGTATTTTTAAAGATTTTCGGTAAAATATTTTTATACTCACTTCGAAAACTTAGGCTTCTTGACGCAATGCGCGGCTGTCAGAACATGTCGGCTGTCGATAAGGGTGCCTCCACACCTGGTGTGGCTGAGGTGATCATTGTTGAAGTACATCAGGTAGACCGTCCAAGGATTGTGATGAACGAGATTAGAGCTCTTTTCTATACCACATTCTTGTGCTGGAAAAAGAATAATCTTTCTATGAAATGAAATTTCTATGAAACTAAATGAGAACTAAATCTATGAAAGGACATCATCTTCTGTATGTTTTGTAAAAAATAATTTTAGCAGCGATGTGTTTGTGAGGATATCAATTAAATAGTGTCAATTTTTACCATAAAATTATTAGTGGCAGTGTCGTTAAGGTTTAAAATCTTCTCTTTTTTATCTCTTAACTCACCGACTTTGTATGAAATAAAAGATAGGAGGAAAAAACGGCGCAAACAAACAAGGTTAATATTAAAATCTGTACTTAATACGGATACCTAATTATAGACGACCTCCGTGGTGCAGTGGGCGAATAGCCGACTGAGACGCAGGAGGTAGTGGGTTCGATTCCCGCCGCGGAACAAATATTTGCATGATTTACAGATATTTGTTCCGGGTCTGGTTGTTTCTCTATATATTATAAGTATTTATTTACAAAAACAAATGTATGTAAGTAGTCTATCAGTTATCTGGTTCCCATAGTACAAGCTCAGCTTAGTTTGGGGCTAGATAACGCTGTGTGAAATGTCCAGCAATATTTATTTATTTATTATTAAATTGAAATTAAATGATCATCGAACATTATATTTTAATCGGTAATATTAAAATCCCGAATGGAAAATGGTAATAAACCAACTATTCCAAATAAACATTAGTATAAATAGGTATCTAAATATACAAGGTCCATTTATATATTTAATTAAATACAATTATTAAATAAACGAATTTTATTGTATCTATTACATAATACGTTTTTAACGAAATGTCTTAGGTACCTACTTTTTTATTTATATTAAAGTTGTTTTTTTAATGTATGAATTAAATGTATTGTTTCTTTCAACTTTAACTCGTCATGTCCATGACGAGTTAAAGTTGCCAACAATGCCAAGCCAACAAATGTTTGTATGGTTGTGGTGCCTGACCGATTAATAAAGAAATAAACCTTAAGTCAAAAGTATTCCTTTTCAATTAAAAAATAAAGAGAGAAATTCGTTTACACAGTAAATATAGGTAGATAGGTAATTCCTTTATAGAACACCATTAAATATAAACATATAAAAGAAAATACACTTTTGAATCATAGTACAATGGGCGGCCTTATCGCTAAAAGCGATCTCTTCCAGGCAACGTTTGGATGGACAGGATCTAGGTGAACAAATAAGGACGGCGGCGTAAATCAGATATTATTATAACAAATACATACTTATTACAATTTATAAAAAATATGGATAATATAAAATAAATTGTAGGCATAGCAATATATGTTGTCATACCTACATATATCCTACTAATATTATAAACGCAAAAGATTGTATATATGGATGTTTGTTACTCTTTCACGCCGGAACGACAGAACCGATTGTGATGAAATTTGGTATGCACGTAGATCATAACCTGGCTTAACACATAGGCTAATTTTTATTGGCAAACCACGCGTGCGAAGCCGCGGGTGGAAGCTTGTACATTATAAAAATGTATATGTATAAATTAATAAATAGCCTAGTGAGCGATGGATGACAGATAGTGTAGTCTATGTTTTTAAAGATAGGGAGAGATTTAGCGTGACGAATTGAGAGATGTAAGGCATTCCAGAGCCTGGTAGCCTGCAGAGTAAAAGAGGTATACTTATGGTCAATTGTGTTTGTGCCTTATATGTTTATTCAGAGATTTACACCAATTAGTACCTACTAATAACGACTAATTAATCTAGTTATTATAAAAATGCTACGGGATTTTCTCATTACCGGTGCTTTATAAACAACGTCACAGAGTGATCACTTGAGGAAACTTATTCGAGCAAAACTATTGGGAATTACATTTAAATGATTAACATCGGAGGTACTCATTGACGTAACATGTTTTAATAGGACGAGATTGTTAAAAGGATTGCTGAATTTCCTGTTCCGAATTAGCCTTTAAATCATTCATCATCATCATTGGTAGCTCGGCACCACACTTCTGGGTATAAGCTTCAAACGCCATTCCAACCGATCCTGTGTTATTCGCATCTAGGATTTATTAATGATATAGATGATGATTAAATAAAAAAAATGTTTATTTCAAGTCAAATTTCAGCCCATAAAAATATAAAATAAATACATTTATTTCAAGCAATTATGTAGCTCATATAGGAAAGCGCACAACACAATAAGTAAGCTAATATTTATAAAGGGTTTTTGAGAGCATGCCTGTGACAGCAATGTCTGGTGTACGGGCAGTCTACTCTGCCGGCTATCATTGCAGGTAACATAGGTACAGGTTCGGGTTACAGAAATAAAAGCGTAAAGCGTTGACTTTGACTATGATAAAGGTTGGTGGGAGCCGTTGGGTGCAGGCCGCACAAGATCGGTTGCTCTGGGGATCTATGGGGGAGGGCTATGTTCAGTATTGGACTTGCTATGGCTGATATAATGATGATGAAGCCGAAGTTGCAGTACTAACTACTAGGTTTAAAGATGGCGGAGTTTAAAAGTTCAAAAGGATTTATGTTGGTTTGTAGTTTAGACACCATCTTCCTTAAACAACTAATAATTACTGATAAATCTCTATATAGTCTCTTTAACTTCTCAACCTATATTGTTATGGGTAGGTGTTTAGTGATTCTTAGTATATTTTCCCTATGATTAACTTTATTATTCAAAATTCACAGCTGGTTTTAAGTTATTATCCTCAACAGCCTTATAAATAGAGATATATAATATAATTGTTTAAGTATCTAGGTGCCTTAAGACGAAAGTCTTCAATCAGTGTGTGTTACCAGTGATGACATATGGAACCGAGACGTGGTCCTTCACTATTGGCCTTATGAATAAGCTCAGAGTCGCTCAACGAGCTATGGAAAGGGCTATGCTCGGGGTTTCTCTACGGGATCGAATCAGAAATGAGGAGATACGTAGGAGAACTCAAGTCACCGACATAGCCCGACGGATTAGCACGTTGAAGTGGCAATGGGCAGGCCATATAGCGCACAGAACAGATGGCCGATGGGGCCGGAAAGTTATCGAATGGAGGCCACGGACCGGCAAGCGCAGCGTAGGACTTTCACCTACAAGATGGGCAGACGACTTGGTAAGAACCGCAGGTCGGCGTTAGATGCAGGCCGCTTCCAACCGCATTTCCTGGAGATCAATGAGGGAGGCATTTGTCCAGCAGTGGACGTCCTACGGCTGATATGATATGATGAAGTATCTAGGTAAATATAGAGTCTATCATCAAAATATTATTATATCAAATTGATGATTTATTAAAAGCGTTTTAAATGATTGACTATTCGTGACCGCCATTAGTGTTTTAAGTAGTGGGCTAAGCTTTTGTCTTTTTAACGGGGGCAAAATGCCTTTAATAACAATAAATATTTACATGTATAAAAAAATACAGAAGAAACAGTTCATTCAATCATCTAAAGACCGTTGCAAGCGATCTATAGATAGCTTTTGATTGTATCAACATTAAGCTTGTTGTAAGTTCCTCTACAGAACTGATCTAACGCAAGCCAGTTAAGATAATACAAGAAGGTAGAATAATTAAAAGAAATAAATAAATATATAATTGAAACTTACCGGCCTGGACCCCTGTTATCCTCAGCACCACAGCCACAATCAAAGCGAAATGGATGAAACACATTTTTCTGAAATTTTAGCACACTTTGTAAATCCAGGACCTCAGTAAGGTTATAGGATTAGCGGTACAACTACAAGGGCAACGCCTTGTTACAGTTGACCGGACGAGATTCAAATACTGACTGAATGGTCAGGGCAACCACCATCATATTTAAAGTTAAATAATTCGCCCATTTACCTCGTATGGTTCAGAGACTAAAAACTTTTAAGTCAACTCGTACTCTAATTAAATGAGTATAGACACATAGAAGAGTATATTACACATAGAATATGTATTGTTTATTTTCTTTGTTCCTGAATTTTTGTTTAGAATACAATAAAGAGTATATCTATATATCTATTTAAATTAGATTTTTTTATTCATTATTGATTATTGAAATTGCCCAGAGCAATTATTTATATAAAAAAGGATCTCATATTTTTACTAAATATATTTTATTTTTTAATAAGTATATTGCCAGTTGCCAAGAGTCTAATTAATATTACAATAATAATCTATTAAATTTTTCTTTAGTTAGATGATTAAACTGTTTCTCTGTTATTGGCGACGGTTACCACTTAACATCAAAGCTTGTTCCATCTCCATATAGGAAAAAATGGCACTCCGGGAGTGCCGACAGAAGTGAAAACTTGAACAATTACGAGATACTTATATACAGAGGTGTCGGTAACGGTAACAGTGTCACGAATTCAATGTTTAAAGTGCCCAACGTGTTTAAAGAAGTTATCACTTCAAAAAATAAAATTTGGATGTTGCAAAATGATCATGACGGATGTCGCATAAACATGAAAATTTACTAAGAAATTTGTCTTATGCCCCTCCACAAATTAAAAAAAATCGAATTATATACAGAAGTGCCGGTAACAGTGTCGCGAGTTCAATGGTTTTTTTCCCATCTCAAAAATGTCCAACGCGCCTAAAGAAGATTTCACTTCAAAAATATCTATACAGGGTGTTTGACAATATACTGACGATAGTCAAGTCACGGTTTCTAAAAATATAAAAAAGACTTCTTAAAAAACTAATAATAATAAAAAAAGTGATATTATCAAATTATAAAGAAAATTGACTAAGTTTAGGTATTAATTCGATATAAAACTTACTGCCTACTCTTGCAATCGACCTCATAAAATAAAGACCCATTTGATATCTCTTTCGGAAATGGCTGCGAGCTTTTGGGTTAGAAAGGGACAACAAGCGAGGACGTCAATAATACAGAATCTTTGGCAAGCATTATGCAATAGCACAATATAAGTTTAATAATTTGTTTACGCAATAAGTATAAAGAAATAAATATTATGACATTCTTCTGTCAATACATTGAAGATCTGATGTATCTTCACAAAAATATTGATTTGTTTAAGATAAATAGCGATAAACATAGTTTTAATACTAGAAATAAAGATAAACTCACTGTTGCCTCTTGTAGACTCTATAAAGTTAGTAAATCGTTTAAAGGGCAAGGTGTTCGCTTTTATAACAAACTCCCAAGTGATGTACAAAAATTGACAATTAACAAATTTAAAAACGCAATTAAACAAAATCTTTATAAAAAAGCCTACTATAAAATATCGGATTATTTAGATGATAGAGAAGCTTGGGATTGAAATTGCTCCAACCCGTTCAAAATGTTACAATTTAAACGTAGTTTATTTCCAGTATTGTTATGTATTTTAAAAGGATCATTAAAAAAAACAACCAGCCTTGTTTCTTGCCTTTCTTTCCTGGCTTGGTCGCGAAGGAACAGGCAGTAAAATTGACGTTTCAAAGTGACCCTTATGATTCTAATGAATGAAAGATTTTGACTTTGACTTTGTTTGTTTTTACATACCAAAATAAATTTCACATTTCCTTGGTAAACATTTCACAAATTTATTTATTATGCTCTACAAAATAACCCCTTTCATTTTTGTGCGTATATTATTAAACACCCTATATACATTTATGTAAATAATTAAGACGGTATATTACTTTATAAATAAATGTTTTATTTGACAACATGATATTAAAACACAATTTACTTACGATTTTTTTTTCAGACGCATAAAATATCGCTCCTGGTAGATTATAAAAACACATTTGCGTCCCCGTATTCGAATTATTCGCCGAATTATATTGAACGAAATTAAACGTAGTATTTAACAGTGCTATAAAATATCAAACACAGTGAAATTATGAAAATACTTATAGTATCAGAGCATGTGTGTTCTCGAACCCTTGTTTTTGGCTAATGAGCTATTCAAATTAGCGTATGTTAGTGTTACCGCTTACCAATGTTAACTTTAAACCTGGTCAGTTACATTTAAAATAGCTGATGTTTCATCAATACCTAAAGCTTTCAAAAAGTCATGCGGTTGTTTAAAACAATCCATAGATAGTGGAATGTTTAGAACAGTCATATTTAGCGAAATTGTTTTAGTGAATGAATTTATTTTGTACATAATAATGTAAAAAAAAAATAAAAAATTCGAACAACATACTTAGAAGACACAAAGATAATAGTACAATGGGCGTTCGTATCGCTTAAAAGCGATTTCTTCCAGACAAACTTTGGATGGACTTAACTTACCTTAATTTTGTTTTTTAGAAAATAAAAAATCTTGTAAATTCAAAATACACGGATATGTTAATAATAATACTAAATAAATACAGTCAGCGAACAAAACTTAAATAACCAAAGGCATATATCGATACCTCCCACGTAAGTTGTTGTATCCCATAAAAATGCCATTTAGCGTTTTTACTAAAAATTACCTAATTTGTAGTAATAAGATAAGATAAGATAACTCTTTATTGTATACCAAAGTAAAATACAGAACATAATTCTTACAAATAGATTTAGTACAATGGGCGGTCTTATCGCTAAAAGCGAGCTCTGCCAGACAACCTTTGTATGGACAGGATCAAAATGTAACTTATGACGGCGGTGCATCTATATAAATTTTAAAACATATCTACATACTATAAACCTAAATTACCAGTAATAACACAAATTTAATTTAAATAAGCAACTCTAAAAGTGGTTATGATGAATTAACAAGCAGCTACAACTTCAACACAAGGACAAATAATGGGTGTGCACTTTTGTTTTAAAATTACTAATAGACTTGGATGTTCTTATAGAGAGGGGCAAAGCGTTCCACAATCGTACGGTTGTTACAGTGAAGGATCGACTATAAAACTCACATATCCGGTCAAGGTCAGTATTTAGTAAGCTAATGGCTCGGTCAATATTTTCAACTGTAGCTTGAGTATAAATTTGCAAGTCATCTGCGTACAGGTGGTAGGAAAAAGTTAAATTTTGTGAGATAGAATAAATGAACATAGCGAAAGGAGAGGGGATAAAACGCCACCTTGTTGGACACCGGCAGAAAGATTGCACCACATAGAGTAAGACTCTTCAACACGGATGCGCTGACGGCGCCCAAACAAGTAACTATGAAACCAGTCAACTGACATTCGAGATATGTTAAAGGAGCATAACATACCCAGAAGTAGGTAATATATGCATTTAAAGTGAAAAAATAACAAAAACACGATTTTATAAGATTTTTTCTGACGTAAGTTGTTGTAACTTTCGAACGACAACGGACTAAAACGTTGTATAGTCCTTCGCAACGGTTTACGCGGGGTGCGGGGCGGGAGGAATCGCGTGTTCAGTAATACACACTCCAAATGTTTAATCTACATAATATTGTAATTGTCACATACGGTGGAGTTAGGCTCAAAATTTTTAGTGTATATTGTTGTAACTATCATATACAACAACTAACGTAATCTAAATTCCGTAGTATAATATTGTAAGTATGAGATACAACAGCTGAAAAAATCTAGATTCCGCAGAATAATGTTGTAAGTATGAGATACAACAGGTGAAGAAATCTAGATTCCGCAGAATAATGTTGTAAGTATGAGATACAACTACTGGGATAGCCTTTATTTCGCAGTAAACTGTTGTAAGAACTATATCTCAGAAAATATATATATTTTCCTTATTATCTTTCAACACAGGTAAGAATACTATAAATTATACACATAAACCAAATTTGATAAAGAAATGAAAATCAATGCAGTTTTTATGCTAATTTGAATCTTTAAAACGCTCTCCTGTAAAATTCTAGTTTTGGAGATACAACAACTTACGTGGGAGGTATCGATATAATATTTGCCTATGAATGTGGAATTAAGGACTAAGACCAGACCCATTTACATAAAAAAAACACTAGAAGGTATTGTTAAACGTAATCTGAGACTTGGGCCACTTGCACAACGAAGCCTAATTGTATTTGACGACCTCCGTGGCGCAGTGGGCGAATAGCCGACTGAGACGCAGGAGGTAGCGGGTTCAATTCGCGCCGCGGAACAAATGTTTGTATGATCTACAAATATTTGTTCCGGATCTGGTTGTTTCACTATATATTATAAGTATGTATTTACAAAAAAAATGTATATAAGTATTCTATCAGTTATCTGGTTCCCGTAATACAAGCTCTGCTTAGTTTGGGCCTAGATAGCGCTGTGTGAAATGTCCAGCAATATTTATTATTATTATTTATTTCCTAAATATTGTTCCGTTAATTGCGATCCATCGTGACTAAAACTCACGTTTCAGGCATTCGTGGTTTCATATTAACGGCATGACCTCCTCATTAATAATTTTCATCCTCAGATTATGATATAATAATAATAATTATCCCCGGTTATAGAAGAACCGAGTGAAAAAATAATATAAAACACCAAAATAATAGTAGTATTAATCTTTATTTGAGACTCATGAGGTCCATACGCATTTACTACACACAATACAATACAATACACATAATTCACAATAAATCACCTTAAGTAGTTTAGGTGGCAATGCCCACCCAACGTCTATACATCTTAAAATGTATAAGTCTTTCTGCCAGACTTCTAATGATAGCGTTATTACAAGTGTCAACTCTGGACATGAAAGACGCTATCCTTCTACGCTGAATAGCGTTGAAAGTATCAACGCATGCTTCGTTAAACATTTTGGAGACACTACAGTAGCGCTTTAAGCCCATCAGTTGTCTAAATATGTTATTATAGGCTACCCTTATACTGTCATGGGACTTTTTAGTATACTCTGTCCAGAGTTGACACTTGTAAAAAGTCTGGCAAAAAGACCTAAAAAGCGTCACTTTTACGTCAGGAGTCGACTATATGTACCTAATGTACCTAGTCAGGTCATAAATTCTGTCACATGTTTAATATAAAATAATTGAAACAAGTTTATTCATTATGTAACCATTTATTTACCAAAATGAACTTAACAAAACATAGATTCTTATGACACTAAAGTTTATTCAAAATGACCTCCGTGATTTTGAATACAGGCCTTCAATCTGCGCGGCCAGTCGTCTATCGCAGCACGAACGAGGTCCATGTCAATATCGGCGGCTGCCTTAATCAAGGATGTCTTGAGTGACTCCAAATTGGGATGAGGCTTTTTTCACGACTTTTCCTCCAAGTGTTGCCATATCTTGTAATCTAACGGATTCAAATCTGGACTGGAGGAGGGCCAGTCTTCGTGCCGGATGAAGTCGATTTCACGCGCCGCCAGCCAGTCTTGTGTGTTCTTCGCTCTATGAGCTGGCGCCGAATCTTGTTGGAATACCCAGTGCCTGTTATTGAACATGGTATGAGAAACAAGTTCCACAAGGTTCGTCAGGACTGTATTTTGATACAAACTTGCATTCGTTTTTACACCTTTCTCACAAAAATGTACCTCTGTTAAGCCCCAATAAGAAACTCCCAACCATACCATGAGCGAGGATGGAAAATGACCTCGTTGGACACGCGGAATACGGTTGCTCGCTTCTTCACTACTGTGTGCGTACACCTTATCATTTTGTTTGTTGTAGCTCTCTTCTACAGTAAAAATTTTTTCATCCGAAAAAAGAATTTCCCGATATTTTTTTCCCGCGTACCGCTTCAACAAAGCGCGGCATCTCTTCAGTCTCAGGTCCATTAGACGAGTATTCAAACGATGTCCTGTTTTTCTTCGATATGCCCGAAGCCCTAAGTTTTCATTTAACACCCTTTTCACCGTGGTTCTGCTTAACCCCATCTGAAGGGCCAACAGTTTCTGCTTACGTTTGGGATTTCTTTGAATTCGCGCCTTCACAGCTTTTATCACTGCTGGAGTCCTAACAGACCGAGGGCGAGCACTTCTTGACCTGTCATCTACACTAGAGTCTTCATTGTATCGTTTGATGGTGCGATAAACGAATCTTTTGGTTATATCCAAATTTTTCAGTATGTCAAAAATTTGAATTGGCGCGTAACCGCAACGATGCAACGCAATAACTGCAACACGGTCTTCTTTAATCGTCCACTCCATATTTAAAATGAGTATAATTCTAAAAAGTATACATTTTTATTTTCATGAACAATTCGAAATTCGAATTCTATAAACTTTTTTGTGGCCAGCATTTTAAAAGAAAAGTTTTTACTGTGTGACAATACTTATAACCTGACTAGGTATATTTTATGTTTATTTGTTATTCAGAATTAGATTTGGGATTATAAATTTGTTTTTTTTTTGGTATAGGTAATACATAAAGTACTAGGCTATGTAAGTATGTATTTATTTAAGTATTTTTAGTGTTACATGCTGTTATAAAATTGTATATAGTTATATTTTTGTAGTTTTTACCTCACCCACACGCCTAACAATGCAAAAAATATTTATATAGGTAGGTAGATATGTGCTATACACACCTAGGTACCTTCACTTCACTCAATCCCCGAGAGCAGTGCAAGCTCCTGACGTCCGTGACGACACTATCTGGGGTCAGCAGAATACCAGCGTTAAGTAGCTAGGTTCTAGTCTACCTACTTGGCACATGCTGAGCTGACGCCGTTTTGGCATGACGCGACCTTGTAATTATGATGGAAGTTGCGTGAGGTATTCCTGTAAGTATTTTTTATTAACCTGTAATCTTCGACTTCTGGCATTCTTGTACCTACTTATCCTTGTATTTACACCCATCTACTTCTTAGAGCCAGAAGTCAAGATTCGACATTACTTCTATGTCACCATCTTCTTTTGTGTTTTATTTTGTACATGTGTCGTGTCAAATAAATCTTAACATTTTAATTTTTTCAATATGATTTAGAGAGTTGTTGAATCATACAAATACGTCAAATTTAACCATGTTTAGTCGCTAATTACGTTTAGGTATCGTTGTGCAAGCCAGGCTCATTTTACTTAATTAAAAACGGTGGCAATTTTGTATCGACAGCAATAGTACCTAAAGTATTTACTAATTCTATTTCATTAGTCTCAAACTTCATAACGGAGTAGTTTAATAAAAGATGCTTCTATGGTTCTCTCAATAGACACCGTTCAGCGTTGTCATTACTTCTGGGCGATGTGATCGGCTCAGAGGATCGCATCAGATGCCTACGAAAGGGGGTTTACAAACTTAAGCCCAATCGTCCTGAATATACTTCTACATGGGATCCTCACATGGTACTCAAATTGGTATCCCAACTTAGACCATACGATTGCAAAAAAATAAGTAATTATTTTAGCTATATGCACAGCGCACAGCGCACAGCGCGCAGGGACTCAGTGTTGACACTATTAGAAAGACGGCCAGCTGGACCGACACATATCGTCGCTGTTCTACCTAAGTGACGTAACCGACATTTTAGAAAATATTACTAAAAGTCGTAAGTGTACTTAGGACACTTCGAATGATTTATAATTTTAAGATATGTAGATACGTCAAACATACATCTAGGCATAGGTAGAAGATACAGATACGCCGATCAGACAGATCGGTTCGTCTTCAAAAGTAGATAAAAGTAACATTACAAATGCCAGTTACGTCAAAATGTCGGTTACGTCACTTAGCTAGAACGGCGACGATATACAGCCTTTGCCCGTTTTTATAACAGGCCAATTTTGGATTCCGATGAAAGCGAATTTGCTAGAGCTGTCGTCTTTTCATCCAATTGATTATACTTAAGAGATCCCTAATCAAAACATATTTTTAAGAATAGGTACGTTAAGTCTAAATAGGTATTGGTGATCAGTACCTATTAATGCTGTACACAGCATAATAAAATTTAAGTGGTTGATAGAATTTTTACTATTCCGTTGATTAAATGTATAAATTATTTTGGTATCCCTTAACCCAGCCGTGGTTAGACACAAAAATAATGTGTTTTGAACCCATAAAGGAAGCCTTGTTTCTCAAAATTCTAAAATGAATGAGATAATGTCGATACGCCCGACATTATCTCGGTAATGATTCACCCGGTTACATCGGTAACGATTCGATGTTTTTAATTTTAAATGAGTGTATTCTCTCTGAATATTTGTGCAAATTTGCCTGTAAACTAAAGGTTACTACACTGTTATTATACTACTAGCTGTTGCCTGCGACTTCGTACGCGTTACACTACTAAATGTGTAGGTGATCTAGAAATTAAGCTAAACTCGCCGTTGCAACTTGGCTTGACACCCCGTTTTTATCTCTGATTTATGGCATAAATGGTAGCCTATGTGGTGAACCTGGTTATAATCTACGTATATACAAAACTTCATCGAAATCAGTTCAGCCGTTACGGCGTGATTGAGTAACAAACAAACATCCAAACAAATCTTTCGCATTTATAATGTTCAATTTACTCATTTAATATTCATCAACTTTCGCATTTAGGTATAATATTAGTGTGAAGTGTGATAGGTAAGGTGATATCTTCGAATGAAGTGACTCATATAATAATGATCGAATTTCATCGAAATTCATTTGATCATATATACATTTATTTGTACATAAACCTGTATTAATTTAATTAATTTTATAATTATTAAACTGTAATTCGAATTACTAACATAAAACAAATGTATTGCTAACCATATATAGACATACATACAGGTAATCACGTCTAAACTTTTTAATTGAATAGAATTTGGTATTTAAGGTTCAAATTATTAAGTACCTATTAGTTATAAACCAATACAGAATACAAAGGGAAAGTATTTGCATTATGCACCATCCTAATATAGTATTAGGTTTTAATTAGGTACCTAATATAGTACTATAGTAGTATGTTTCCCAGCATGTTTGCAACAAGTACCTATGTAAAAATTATATTCTGGTGGCCATTGGGAGCCTATACTACTACCTTTTCCATAAAAAAAATTCGAGCATTTAAGGAGTAATCAATTTATTTATTTTGAAAAACAAACCTTTTACCCTTTTTAACTTTTTACCTTTTTTAAAGTCCCTAATTTAAGGCGCGAGAGCAAAGAGCAAATTAAAATTATATATTATTATGATTTATAGCAAAAGTATTGGTTATTAAATTATTTTATTTATGTACCTATTTAGTTTATTTGTTTATAGGGTTTCAGGAGGTCAATAAACTCGGAGATAGATTGACCACTCGAAGGTAGGGTTGCCAGGCGTTCGGATAAAGCCGGTCACAGTCAGGCTTTTTGGTTGCGTGCCGGCCAAATCAGACGGTGTCCGGCTTTTTAAATAATGGTCATCGGCGTGGCGGCGGGCGCAGGCTCGCCGCGCCGTTTATTGTTGTTTCATTAAAATTTAGGAAAATTTTATGGTACAGACGGCTACACATCAAGCTATAGACTTCCAGTATAAGCTGACTTCGCATTCTACGAAAAGCCTACACAATGCGAGGTCAGCTTATACTAGAAATGTATAGTTTGATGTGTAGCCGTGTGTATATGATAAAACAGCCTTATTTTACTTTAAAAAAGTTGTTGTGTTATACTAAGACTAAGAAACTGGCTGGTCTGTCCGGATTTTCAGTTTTAGGACCTAGCAACCCTACTCGTAAGTACCATCACATTAGTGAGAATCAAAACATCGTTTGTGCTCTATCGGTCATGTTGTTACGAGGTAGGGTTGCCATCCGTACTTTATTATATAGTATCGTACTATAACTTAGCAGTTAGTACTATAATCCACATGGTCTCTAGCAAAATCGGCAATCTCCAACGGTTTTACGTAAATTTCTAGTCTATTTGATATTTAAGGAAACTATTTCAAAGTGTTAAGAATGCTGTTATCGTATTCTTTAATTAGTCTCCAAGCAGTAAGATAATATATTTCTCATGATATACCTACTAATTTATCATTTTCTACAAAACCTACCAGAGTAGATATTGTCGACTTTGATAATAGATGACTCGATTCTTCTAGAGAGCAACCTCCACACCAATTTAGTTTAAATAAATGGTTTGATGTTAACCCAACAAACCACATTGGCTGAACTAATACCAACTTCTGAATTTAAACATGAAAATGAAATTTAGGCAACCCGAGATCATATTGTATTTCTTCAATTTAGTTAAAAAATCAAACAATAATTTGTATAAAGAAATGATTATGGTTATTATTAATCCCCTTCCCCCTTCTAATCTCCATCCCTCGTTCAGTGTCTTATGAGTCCTTACCTATTTTTATTTTTGATAAATTGTAATGAACTGATAGCAACATTTTATATATATTTTATAACCTTACCTACTTTTATTAACTGCACTATAGAAGCCCAAGACACAAGCTCCATGCTTAGTTTGGGTCTCGCTGTCAAGCTCTTAATTTTTTTTTTTTAAGTAACCTGGCTAATGATGTATTTTTATTTTGGCAAGAAACATTTTTATCTTTTTTTTTATTATGCAAGAAAAATATGAAATTATTTTAAAAGTAACCCCAGAACAGGTATTTCAATCTAAAAATACTGCTGAAAAATGGCAGATGCTTTTCAAAAGCACAAATAAAATTTTAATAAATATATTTAGGTATACCTTTAAAATCATTTGCTATCATAAATCCATTTCTGCAACTTACGCATTTCAACAAATTTTAAACGCATTTTAACATTTCTACAAAAAGATTTGTTTCAGTCATAAATATAAAATGGTCCATAGAAAAATATAGAGCACCTATTAATTTAATTACTCAAAAATGTATGGTTAATTTATTTGATTATTTTATTTCATTTATTTGAGACAATAAACAATTATGCCATTTATTATTACTAGACCTAATAATTATTACAAGATATTTATGAATATAAATTTATAATGGATCTAAATTGCTCAGGCACCTAATTATTTAAAAAAAATCGAACCTTGACGACCAAAGCCAAGAGTAATAACAGATCAACATAAAAAATAAATAATTATTAAAATAAGTACTGTTTTTTTCTGAATTTTCTAATAGAGTATGTTCAGAGAAGAGTCGTGGCGTTTTGGTGAACTAACATTAACATTTTTATATGGCAACCCAATCCAGCTGTCATCTGTCTCGTATATTATTGTTGATCTTGTTTTTGTGCTAAATTATTAGGTACTTAATTATGTCGAAAAGAGGAAAAACGTTACGCAGCTATGTGAGGCAATTAATATATAATGTTATACAGTTTTGTCTACGCGAAAAAGCGTCAAAAAGCCCTATCATCGACCTGAAAAAAGCTACGGAACGAGTAGCTGCAATCACTGGTAGGTATGTAATAGCTTTCTTGTGGTATTTTTGGACTGTACATTGATTTCTGAGACGAAATAAATAGCGTCTTTAGTGTTTTATGTGTGATTAGCGTAAACGGAAATACTATATTAGGTAAAAATTACTCGAGCCTAAGCTAACCTATTTTTGTAGTATGACTAACACATATTGATACTTTGCGTTTTTAGATATTAAACTGATTATGAACATTTTACGTTGCAGGTGTTAGTAGAGTTACTGTGACTAGAATTAAAAAAGAGGGTGCTGTAAATAGAGGTGTGTGGTGCAGTCCAGGGAAAAAACGCAAAGGCCGGCCCAAGACAATAATTCTGGACGATTTTGACAAATGTACCATACGGAGCAAAATTAAACAATTTTATACTGTTCTAAAAGAGGTACCGACTGTAAGGAAGCCGCATAGAGTACTAAAACAAGACATACATTTTGGTGGTGGAATGTCTAGTCTGCACAGTGTTTTCAAAGAAATGGGATATCAATATAAAAAATGACAGTTATAACGAAAAATACTTATAATGCGGCATGATATTGTGGCTTGGCGTGCCAAATATTTGCGGACCATGAACTGTTTGAGAGAAACAGAAAACCCAATTGTTTATGTAGATGAGACATACATCCATACTGCGCATGAAGTCAACAAGTGCTGGCATGGCCCAGATGAACCAGGGGTATCTAAAGCCATTTCCTTTGGTGAAAGATATGTTATCGTACATTCTAGTACCCGGAATGGATTTGTAGATAATTGTTTACTTGCATACAAGGGTAAAAATACTTCAGCAGATTATCATCATGACATGAATCATGAGAACTTTAGGAAATGGGTAATACGAAAACTTATACCCAATCTTACTGAACCATCAGTGATTGTGATGGATAATGCATCTTATCACACTGTACGTATAAATAAACCTCCAAATAACAGTGACAAAAAAGACACAATGAAAGAATTAAATTATTATCTATAATAAGATAATAATTTAACCAGTACCTACCATAATCAAAGTCTGAATCTAAGTATTCAATGCCGCTTATGTCTAAGCTAGCTTTGGAGCATCCACTCTCGGGCTCATTTGTTTTATCTTCGGATTCTGATTCTGTTATATTTATGATAAATTCTTGTAAATTGTCCATCAAATGGTCCTGTTCCCAATATTTTTCCTCAACATGTTTCACATGTTCAGATTATTTCTGCCACTGAGCAGTAGTAATATTATTGAAGTATTCATTTATTATGGGCAGCAATTCTTTGTTATTTGGAGGTTCATTTATACGTACACTGTGATAAGATGCATTATCCATCACAATCACCGATGGTTCGGTAAGATTAGGTATACATTTTTGTGTTACCCATATCGTAAAGTTCTCATCATTCATGACGTGATGATAATCCGCTGAAGTAGTTTTACCCTTGTATTATCTATAATTGTCAGTGTTTACTGTATATTAAGCAGTCCAGTGCAACTCATCAGTAGGTACTAGAAGAGTAGAAAGGCCATGGTCCATGGAAGCACGTTAGACTTACAACATAGCTAGCCACTATCCTATATAAATAATTATTATTAAAGCCAGCACTTAAACCTCAGTAGAATCATGCATGTCCATTATTTTTGGCTCATCACATAACACCTGTGCTGTGCTAGGGTAGCCAATTTTAATCAGTATTATGCGAAGATACGTACCAACCTACCTACTTAATAGCAAGTAAGTACCTACTGATGACAACAGTTGGTGTCTATGAATGTCAGTCTACCAAGTATCAAAAACTTTTAGTCGTACTGGCAATGACAGAGCAGTGTTGTCAACGCAACAAAAGTAGTAAATTGGCACACGCGTGACCTCAATTCCGACGACGCTTCTCTTATTGAACAAACTATAGTTCTATATTTTGTTTTTTTTTGTAAATAATATCTATATTTTCTTCATCAAACAGTGGCAACCCTCCATCGAGTATACTTCTAGGAATGAAACGCCATCATGAGCGTAACCACAACACTGTCTGCAAATATGATTGGTTTATAGAAATTACTAATTAGGTTTTTTTTCAGACATTTAAGTGATTATGACATGGGTTATGTTATAATTGACATGTTTAATTCTTTAATTCTATTAGTTAAAGTGTTTTTAATTGTTTGTGCTTTTTGAAACGGCTCAAACCCAACTTGCAGTGCCCTTTCAGGGTACATTTATTTACAGGGAGTAAATAAATGTACCCTGAAAGGGCACTGTACCCTGAAAGCTACTATCTAAGCTGTATTGCATATAGTACATGTAAGCCAAATAAATAAATATGAAATATTATTTCATCAAATGCAGCAAGCATGACAGCCCTAAAAAAGTTTCGACTGGCGAGTGTCCAGACCAGTCCATGACTAGTCAGTGCGAGGCGAGACGCAGTGCGGAGCGGATCGCACTCCCCCTGAAGAAGGTTCACAAATTGAAACGAAACATTGTCGTAACACCGATAAAACGGTACGAGATAAATCCCGTATTTAAAATAATATTTATACTGTTTCGCGTAGAAAAGTTTGTACTCTACGTTAAAATGTTATTTTACATAGTTCTTCCGTAGATGTTTCTAGGGTGGTCCTGCCGCCGACGCCGGCCAGGCTGGATGGAAACTGAATGCAACAAATAGTAATTGCACGGATGTGGATAAGCCTAATATTATTTTACTTTGAGATTAAATAAAACAAACAGTTAAGGGGACATCATATCGATTTATTGACAAAATCATTACCATACACATCTTTCTTAGCTAATAATTTAGTAACGCAGATCAGAAGTAGGTACTATATTAGATAAATAACTGCAATGACTTGTGTACGTCTACAAAGAAAATGTGTAAATTTTTCCTTAAATTTTTTTCATGTGTAACATTAACATCTTTTGGCACGCCTCGATCTTACCCCCAATAAGATCGACTCAAAGGCGTAGTGTAATATAATATACGACCTGTTTTGTTATGTACGACACTTGTATGTACAACATTTTGTAACACGTAGCTATTGTAAACACGATGCCTCACTTTTTTTTTATATATATATATTATAGGCTTGCGTTTGACCACGATCTCGCCTGATGGTAAGCGATGATGCAGTCTACAATGGTACTCGCTTGCCTAGAAGAAACCTATTCACTCGCGACTTAAAGATACCCAGGTTGTAGCTATCAGGAAACACAGACTCTGGCAAGTCGTTTCACTCTTTGGCGGTACGCATAATAAAGGTCGAAGAGAACCGCTTTGTGCGAATGGGAGGTATTTCTACCATATAGCGGTGGCGCACCGCAGAGCGTCTGGTTGTCCGTTGATAGAAAGGAGATGGTGGAATCAGGTTGAAAAGTTCCGCCGCACACTCCCCGAAATGTACTCGATAAAAAACCGAGAGGCTAGCAACCTTTCGTCGATGCTCCAGGCTGAGGAGCCTTGCATCAACTAACTCATCGTTGCCTATGAGCTTCTTAGCTCTTCTCTCAATTGATTCCAGAGCTTCAAGTTGGTACTTCGCAGATCCGTCCCAGAGGTGAGAAAAGTACTCCAAACACGAACGGACTTGTGCTTGGTACAAGTTGAGCAACTGTCCCGGTGTGAAGTAGTGCCTCACCTTTGCGAGTATACCAAGCTTTTTAGCAGTCAACTGGGCTTTCGACTCAATGTAGGAGCCGAAATTGAGAGTCGGAGTTAATGTGATACAAAGAAGCTCGAGGTGGTCAGATATCGATCGGCACGGGTACATTTCGAAAAGTAGGAGTCAGATTAAATTGACTTGTTTTGCGGAGAAAAGACACGCCTGGGTCTTATTCGCATTGAACTTGACCAGATCTTGACCTTGAAAAATATCTGACCACAAGTATTTTCATTAGACATGTCAACATCTCATTTTATAAAAAAAACTAGCTGACCCTGATTTGCAGCTATTGTTTAATAAGAAAACTTTGGTGATTAACTTCAATCGGTTAGAATTTGATAAAAAAGCTGAAGCGGCAGTGAACGGGGCATATAGCTTAAGGAAATGACGACCGTTGGAGCAGAAAGTTTTTGAGTGGAGACCACGTACTGGAAGTAAGACTGCTCAGATAGAAACCTATTAATCTAATAATCATTATTGGTCTATATAATCTAATAATCATTATCGGAATATATAATCGAATAATCATTGGTCTATATAATCGAATAATCATTATTGGTCTATTATATAGACCAATAATGATTATTCGATTATTCTAATAATCATTATCGAAATATATATTCGAATAATCATTGGTCTATATAATCGAATAATCATTATTGGTCTATATAATCTAATAATCATTATTGGTCTATATAATCTAATAATCATTACCGGAATATAATTCGAATACTCATTATTGGTGTATATATTCGAATAATAATTATTGGTCTATATAATCTAATAATCATTATCGGAATATATAATCGAATAATCATTATTGGTCTATATAATCGAATAATCATTATTGGTCTATATAATCGAATAATCATTATTGGTATATATAATCGAATAATCATTATCGGAATATATAATCGAATAATCATTGGTCTATATAATCGAATAATCATTATTGGTCTATATATAATCGAATAATCATTGGTCTATATAATCGAATAATCATTATTGGTCTATATATAATCAAATAATCATTATTGGTATATATAATCTAATAATCATTATTGGGGGCCTTATTAGGTCATATTATAACTACTATCATAACTTGCTTGCACTGCGTTTATATCACGATTAAGGTACCTAATTAATAAAAAAAATACTTTTAATACGTAACGTACAAATTTTCATTTCCATGACAGTTTGTTTCTAAGATTTTTATAACCATCTCTAAAACTTTCAAGTCTAGACGGGACCTGAACCCGCAAGCTTCATCTTGATACGAGGATGCACTGCCAGTTGTGCCACAGGCTCTTGTCACGTCAGGGTCGAAATTAGTGAAATGATCGTGTTCTTGAGATGGTTTTAAAAAACTTAAAAATTCACGTAAGTGTTCGGATAACACTTTAAAAATTAAATAACATCATTACTTTGTTACAAATTTAACAAAGTTAGGTCAAAACAATTGGCACTTGATAGAGCTTTGATAAGAAAACTAAAATAAATATGATACTTTTTTATCCTGTTGATAAAGCACTGAGGTTAATATTAGCGTAACAAATTGCACAATAATGTTCTTACGGACGGAATCCTTATCAAATGATTCCCTATGACGAAATATATTTTAAATGAAAACAATTATTTGTTTCAATAAATTGTGCAATATAGTTATGTTAAGTTATGACTTAATTATTGATTAAAACGGGTATTTATCGCGTATGTACCTTTTTTATTTGTTATCCCGACGTTTCGGCTGTGTTGCAACAGTCATGGTCTCAGTCAGCCCGAGACCATGACTATTGCAACACAGCCGAAACGTCGGGATAACAAATAAAAAAGGTACATACGCGAAATACCCGTTTTAATCAATAATTATGTACAGTGATCGCGAAAGTTTGAAAAATACTAAGTTATGACTTGTCAGTTTTTTTAATTAATTGTATTATTAATTGTATTTAATTAACTTAAATAATTGTATATTATTTCTATTAATAAATGAATCGATTATAAAAAAAGTACATCTTCCAAACCGCCCTTTTTTTTAGTCCTATTTTTTTTGTGTACAGATGTACTTATTTTATTGTATATTCTTATATTGTAGTGAATATGGACTATGCACCCTTGTATTTAATGTTGTGTTAATGCTAGTCTGACATAAAGAATTAAATTGAAAAGTAAGAATAGCGGAAGTCGCGAACAAACAGTGTTTATCTAGTAGGTACCTCATTGCAGTAACTTTATCTAATATAGTTATTAAATAGTGAAAATGCCTATTTTTATAATGTTGACAACATCTACCCAACAATCTAATAAAATTATAAACACTCTTAATGAACTACGATAATTATTAAAGTACCTAATCAGTACGATTGTACTCCAGACCTGCTCCACCAAGCCCTGTTGATCTAGCATTTAGTAAAACTGGACTCTGAGAGAGGCCTTAAAAATATAAGTTAGAAACAAAAATTTATTAAAAAAATATACCACAATAAACGAAAAATCTTTTAAAATTTACGATTAAAATAGGAGTTAGCATAATACGATTGAAATAACTACCTAAATATCTACGCTTACAAAGATCTTTTTTTTATATAAACATACATAAAGATAAGATAAGATATGTTGTCTCGTATCTTATATTATTTTTATATAAATAGACAGTCGATATATTTTTAGAATATGAAGCTGTATAAAATACTAAACTACTAATAATGCAGACATACAAGATTTTATACATTTTTGTATAGTGTTATATCAAGTAATTTAAGATATAATATAATTTAATATAACACCGTCTTAGATATGTGACACATATATAACTTTTATAGAACTTCTCACCAAGTAACTAAACCTTTATTCCAGATGTTTATACTTATATTATAGTCGATAGATATGAGGTTGTTTCTTGGTGAGAAAGTCTCTTCAAAACAACGGAAAAACACCTTAAACAGCTTATTTTAACATTGATAAGATAATTTGAAATGTATGTTTCTCATATCGATATATTTTCTTAATTTTAAATCTACATTTTAATTGAAATTGATATCTTAGGCATTCCTTACAAGCGTGAATAGGTAATAGACATTATTAGACATCTTTAGATACAAGTTAAGTCAAATAACATTTTCACATCAAAACACCCAATGGTTAAACATACAATATCTATTAATAAATTTTACATAGTCATTTCAAAAAACATCTTTATACTTTGAAAATCACTATCATCATCATATCAGTCATATAACATTGCTGAGCACAGATAGTCCCCCACAATTTTCCAGAGCGACCGTGCAGCCTGCGCCCAACGGCTCCCAGCAACCACCTTTACACCACTCAACTCACTTAGTAACCAGAAAGTACTGAAAGCCGTTGGAGTTGGAAGGTTCTCGAGTGGAGACCACGCACTGGAAAGCGCAGACCTGATTAAAGTTTTTGGGAGCCGTTGGGTGCACACAGCACAAGATCGATCGCTCTGTAGACCTATGAGGGAGGCGTATGTTCAGCAGTTGAAATCCTATGACTGATATAATGAATACCTTTTATACTTCTGTAAAATCTGCCAATTCAATAACTAAATCCTTTAACTCTCATTGAAGATGGTATCAGCCGCGGTGGTTGCAGCACTAGTGGATGAAGGAGGCAGTTGCTGGTACCTGGGACAGGATTACAGCCGTCCAGCTGAGCCTGAATCAACAGAAAATACATGATCAATACTAAGCCACGTTGTTCTGTTCATTTTCTCAGGATCTGCAGGAGTGAGTGGTAACTACTGTAACCAATTGTTTTTCCAATGTTCTGCTTAGTTGTGATAAGTTTTATTTTTATTTATTTATATTGGAAAGAAAACACGGAAGGACTAGCTCACTAATTTCCGAGCGGACTGGGCCATCTTAGCGCCTGAAAGAAGAAGATACTTCTTCCAGTTATAGATACATAAGTGTCTTAAGGGGACACCGGAGGGGAATCGCCCATACAACACGTACTACCAAGATCATTTCTAATTGGAGCATATTTCTACCTTAATAAGGTATTATTTTAATTTTAATAGTATTTATCTAGGTTCCCAACCATATATTAGATCCAAATACTTACCTACAATTAAATAGAAGCGTATCACATTCTGCATGTTTTTACGTCATAAAAGACTTGTTTTCAGCCTAATTGTTTCGTATTAAAATCAACAACATTTTACGTATCTAGTCATGGGAACCTAGATTATATCGTCTAGTTGCAGAATAACAACACAATGAGAAAAATACAACAAGTTTTCAGTCATCATTTTTGGTATTACGGAACACAATCAAAATCTAATCAAATTTAGAATCGTTCTATTGCTATCACTGTCGCTCTGCGTGGCTAAACTTCGTCACTAAACAGGGATAGCGATATTCAGGCCGAAGTTTTTGACGCGGCCGAATTGAAGTTGCGCTCGGGGTTCGCCGGCTTCTTAAGTCCTCAGTGTGTGTTATAGCACAGAATCGGGGTTATCACTGTGATCCTCATAGGCTAGGTCGCTCAGCTATGGAGATGGATATGCTTGATGTTTCTCTGCGAGATCGAATCATGAGGAGATTCGTAGACGAACCAAAATCACTGACACAGCGCAAGTGTATCACACGTCGCAGACTTGACGTGTCAGCAAATAATTTGAAGTATTATAAGTAGGTTAGTCACTAAGGTATATATTTATATGGGCCTATTGTTGTCATTAACATTTATTATTAAATTAAAGCACATTTTAATCCTTTGGTATTTGAGGCGTATAGAATCAAAGCCAGCTATATCCACTTCCGCTGATTTTTCAGCCTATTCAAAAAATGCCTATTTCACTATATTTTTGCCCTAAACAACAGAGAAAATCTCGTAAAAACTTACTGTAGGAATTTAAAACTATTAAGAAAGCACTCCGACATCCCTAATGATAGTTTAAATAGTTATTGAATAAATTAAAATCTATTCTCAAGTATATATAGACACAATGCGGACTTAGCTGCCTTTGATTATATATGCCTCATTTGTTGTGTGTGTAAAATAAATGTATTCCTTTCTTTCTTTCTTCCATACACAGGTACTGTGTACACGTAATAGGTACTAGCTAAGATCATGTTTTTGTGTAAGATCAGTTTGATTCGTAATAATCTAGGTGACGTTTACTAAAAGTATAGTTGCTACTCTGCGGCGAACATTACTTTACAATGAATAATTTGTATTGTAGCCATCATAGTACCTAAGAAATGCAGGTGAGTAAGAGGGATTCCCTAAAGGTATGCTACAGTCATCCAATATAGCAATATTCATGCTGAATTTTATAAGATTTACACAGGCTTCTTACGTGTTAGCTTCGGCCCTGATAATGCCAAAAATAAATGTGTAGAATAATAATAATCTCTATATATAAATATGAATCCCTATTTCCCTTGGTCACGCCATCACGCGTGAACGGCTGGACCGATTTCGCTAATTCTTTTTTTGTTGTATTTCTTATTGTTAGGAGAAAGTTCTTATGAAAGAAAAAATTAAGAAAATTGCACGCAAAATTAGAAAATTTAAGAATACTTAACCACCATATAAAATTATTTATAATCTAATCTTAGCGCTTTTATAATGTAACCTTAAGACGTTTGACATAGAATTGACAGAATGCGTGCTGCAAATATCGTCAAAGAGCTGATCCTGTCGATTCTCTTTACCCCTAACATGCTGCGTTCCATGGCTCTTTGGCAAAGCTTCAACTAAAACTAAATTAATTTGAATGTGGTTTCATTAGACCACTCTTTCGTCAAGGGTCAAGGTGGAATAATTTTTCCAAATCCCAAAACGCACGTGCTTCCACATTGAGCGCTTTAAGAGGAATGAGACGGGCGTGGCGTGTGGCCAGGCTACTCACATTCATGTTGCCGGTCCTTTGGCTCGTGCACAAAACTAGTAACTTTTTGAAGTAAAACTTCTTTACGCACGATTGACTTGGGGAGTAAGCTGGTGAATGCGTTACGAAAAGTGCGAACGGAAGTTGAGAGGGAGATATAAATTAGTGAAGATAGAAAGAGACAGAGTTACATTTCGTATATTTTTAAACGTTAATGTGCGAGTTGCGTCTGTCCAGAATTAACATAGACTGATCGACCTACAGACGTGTGGACAATTTTGTAATTGAACAATTTCATAAATTAATTTTTTGAAAAAGAAGTTTTACTTTAGTCGTGTGGTCGTAAAGCACATTCGTTTTTTTAACAAAAATATAACCGACTTCACATGACAGAAAAAACAAACTACTGAACCGATTGCGATAAAATTTCTATGGGACCAATCTGGAAGTATATCCTTTCAAAAAATAAAATATTTTTTCAAATCAGTTGATAAATGACGGAGTTATGAGGTAACAAACCTAAAAAAAATTACAGTCGAATCGAGAACCTCCTCCTTTATTGAAGTCTGTTACAAACCGACAACATGTAGAGCGGTAGCGGTATAACGAGGAACATGAGAAGCAACCGGCCACGAGGCGAGTAATATGGCTGCAGGGTAATACCTACTTATGATGTCACTATAACATTATGGCATGACGTCCTGTGACGTTTATCATTAATTGCGTTGCTACGGCAATAAACGTGACTTTAAAACACATTGTTATAATGTACTGTAGCCACAAAATTAACCACAATTCTAATTAATAAGACTTATTAGGCATCGTCGAATCCAACTCGAATGGGCAGCGTTTGGGAAACTTCGCAACGTCTTTTCGTCCAACATACCTCAGTGTTTTAACACGAAAGTCTTCAATCAGTGTGTGTTACCAGTGATGACATATGGAACCGAGACGTGGTCCTTCACTATTGGCCTTATAAGCTCAAGAGTCGCTCAACGAGCTATGGAGAGGGCTATGCTCGGGGTTTCTCTACGGGATCGAATCAGAAATGAGGAGATACGTAGGATAACTCAAGTCACCGACATAGCCCGACGGATTAGCACGTTGAAGTGGCAATGGGCAGGCCCTATAGCGCGCAGAACAGATGGCCGATGGGGCCGGAAAGTTCTCGCATGGAGGCCACGGACCGGCAAGCGCAGCGTAAGACGTCCACCTACAAGATGGGAAGACGACTTGGTAAGAACCGCAGGTCGGCGTTGAATGCAGGCCGCTTCCTGGAAGATGCTTATGCAGTTCCTGGAGACCAATGAGGGAGGCCTTTGTCCAGCAGTGGACGTCCTACGGCTGATATGATGATTAGGCATTACTTATTAATGCTTTACCTAAACACATCATTACCATCTCACTACTTGCATACAACTTTAGGTAAACCATGTCGTTATACTACACTACAATATGATCTGACAAGCTCATTAATTATGTATGTTAAACCCATACATGCAAAAATTTTAAATGTTATTATTGCTACGTATAAAACTAAATTACAAAAACGGTTTTATGCAGATATGGTTTTCAGATATATCTAACTAACGATCCCTGCACTAGGCAAAGCGATATTTTTTATATCTACTAGCTGACCCGCCGACCTTAGTACCGCCTAGACTGCTGCCAATGTACGGTAGAACTGTCATCATTAGCTGCATCTGTGTATGAGAAAGTGAATTTTCTTCATAATTTCTGTTTGCGTGAACTTTTCCGATATTTTAATAAGTAGTTATTCTGCTATTCAAGGCGGAGACAAATACAACAAATCAAAGATCATAAAAATCGGACCAGCTGTTCTCGAGTTATAAGTGTTCGAACAAACCCGACTTTGTTTTATATATTACAATAAAATTAATAAATTTTAATATTAGATACTTATCCTCAAGAATGGTAAATGAATACAAACGCTGTAGTGTCTTGGACAAATTTGAACCTATACGCAAATAAAACCGGCCAAGTGCGAGTCGGACTCGCGCACGAAGGGTTCCGTACCATTGTCTATAAAAACGGCAAAACAAATCATGTCTCTTGTATGGGAGCCCCATTTAAATATTTATTTCATTCTGTTTTTAGTGTTTGTTGTTATAGCGGCAACAAAAATATATGAAAATTTCAACGGTTTTACTATCACGGTACATTAACCGTGATAGTAAAACCGTTGAAATTTATCTGTATATATCTCATGAGATACAGCCTGGTGACAGACGGACAGACAGACAGCGGAGTCTTAGTAATAGAGTCCCGTTGTACCCTCTGGGTACGGAATCCTAAAAAGGAGCATTTTTTTATGCTACATGGAGATGGAAAAAGCTTATGGCCCACCTGACGTTAAGTAGTAACCATCGCATAAAACAGAGAATTGACTCGTAGTTTACGCACCTTAGAAATCCATCAACTTGAGGCGTACAGGTGTAAAGCCTCATGTGCCTGTAATTTCACCATACCCTTTAAACCGAAACAGCAATGCTGCTTAGGTGGCAAAAATAAAATGGTGGTAGTACTTCCCCGGGCGAGCCCTTTCACTCTACTACCTACTACTACTCTGCCCTACTACTCTTGTAAATTAGATTTTAAGTCGTCGTTTAACTGCCTGTGTATCTGTGTGTGTGTTCCTGAATTTACAAGTGGACACAAGTGCAAGCAAAATTTGAGTAAGAGGGGCTACATTGGAAAGTCGGCGACTAGTTGCCCATGTGGTAGGTACAGACCCTCAGACTATGTTCACTTACTAAGCTGCCTATTGTGCCCTAATTATTGCACCCTGAGAGATACTTGTGTTTATTATTAACTAGCTGATCCGCCGAACTTCGTACCGCCTTAACATGCATATCCCGCGGGCTGCCAATGCACGTAGAATTGTCAATCGGCCATCATTAAATAAAAATAAAAAAACTGCTAAACATTTCACAAAGCGCTATCTAGCCCCAAACTAAGCAGAGCTTATACTATGGGAACCGATAGAACTGATAGAATACTTAAATACTTTTTTATGTAAATACATACATATAATATATAGAAAAACACCCAGTACGGAAAAAATATCTGTAGATCATGCAAACATTTGTTCCGCGGCGGGAATTGAACCCGCTTTAGCTGCTTCTATACCATGGCGAACTTTTTTATCGATCTTTTTAAGATATAAAATTCAGTAGTACATTAATTTGATCCATCTCGTAAGGTTCAGCCAGTGTTTGCGATTTAAGCACATAAAAATATTTTTTCGGCTTTTCTGTGTTATATTAAATACAGTGTACACTCTATATAACGACACTCAAGGGACTGAGCATATTTTGACGTTATAGAGAGTTGTCGTTAAATGGAGAGAAGTAAAATCTGTATTAGAAAAAGAAAACGTTTATTTCTTAATCTTCGTATTTGTCTTGTTAAATAGAACCTACAATAAAAATCTGTTTTAATTTGAACGCTATTGCGTTTTACAGTTTATGTTTACAATTTTTTGAGCTACTAAGAATATGACAACGTATAGATAAAATCCATCACTTCTACTAACAACAGTTTGCAGCTACACGTGCAAGCAATCCCATTTTGTAAACAAAAGAACGGATTTCTTAGAAAGTTTGGTGTGTATGATGCCGACAGTCGAGTTTATTATGGTCTAGGATAATAAAACGACAAAAGGATATACACAGCTGCGCAGTTTTTACTAATTTGGCAACTTAAAAAGAACTTTTTATTACAAATTGTTGTCGTTATTGAGAGTGGGTGTAATGCTATACAGAGTGTACCATTGTATGCAAGACAAGCTAAACCAACCAAAGCCGAGTGATTTCGACGCTTTAGAGAGTTTGTCGTTAAAACGAGTGACGTTACATGGAGTTTACACTGTATGTATTATACATATAAACCTTACCCTTGAATCACTCTATCTATTGCTAAAAACTGCATTAAAATCAGTTTTTGGCATTTCTCAACGTTTTCTTCATTAGCTGATTATGTTTTTGTAAAGACTACTTCTGATTGTATGTCGTACATTACAGTCGGACACACAAGTTTTTATCCTGGATTTACGACCTATTTTGTTATTGTCTAATAATTTGTATTCAAATCAAAATCAAATCAAATAATTTATTTTGACAGAAGTATAACATTCATGCTATTGTATTTTTGGTTGCAACCGTACAAATATAATTGTATTTTATTGGAACATGGTTTTATGATAATAATAATATAACATGTGCTTCTAGCATTGTTATAACAATTATTAATTAAATGATTTGATGTGTACCTAAGTTATCCTTTTACTTGCATCAAGGGATTTCTACGCAGTACAATTCCATGTATTATCAATCATATTTGTCTTTTAAAGACATAACTCATGCTTCCAATAATTTACAGGTGTGGAAATTACAGGAGCAGGAGGTTTTTTTCTGTAAGTCTCATGGGTCAAATAAAATAAATTATTATTTGTTGCATGATATACATAAACAGAGACAGTATTTTATTTTTATAGTTTTACGGAAAATTTTAAGGATTTTTAAAAACATCTCAAAAACTTTCAATCCTAGGCGGAAGTCCCAATATTTTCTGTAGATGGAGCTAACGGCGCTTTGAGTCGTAATCTGAATCATCTCACTAATTTCTACCCTGACGTGACAATGCAACGGTCTATAGCACACTTAGCAGTGCATCCTCGTATCGAGAGGAAGGTTTCGGATTGAAACAATAAAAAACTGAACAAGTGCGAGTCTGACTCGCGCACCGAGGGTTTCGTAAAACAATGACGACCTCCGTGGCGCAGTGGGCGAATAGCCGGCTGAGACGCAGGACGTAGCGGGTTCGATTCCCGCCGCGGAACAAATGTTTGCATGATCTACAGATATTTGTTCCGGGTCTGGATGATTTTCTATGTATCATAAGTATGTACATATTTACAAAAAAATGTATATAAGTATTCTATCAGTTAGCGGGTTCCCATAGTAAGCTCTGCTTAGTTTGGGGCTAGATAGCGCTGTCCGAAATTTCCAGCAATATAAAAAAATATTTTTGTGATATTACAAATTAACGATTTTTTGTTTTTTTCCTTTACTTGTGCTAGTGAAACTTTGCTTCTTGCCAAATTTCATGATTCTAGGCCAACTACCAAATTTAATACATACCCTACCTATATACTTTTTTTTTGTAAATCTACTTGTAATATATAAATAAATAATATATAGAAAAACATCCAGACCCGGAACAAATATCAGTAGACCATGCAAACGTTTGTTCCGCGGCGGGATTGGAACCCGCAACCTCCTGTGTCTCAGCCGGCTATTCGCCCATACGCCACGCATATTTCGAATATACGAACAACGGATATGATAATGAGGACAAGAATTCAGTGGTAAGTAATCATAATAATTGGTGATTAGCCTTTGCTGCCTTATTTTGGCCTAATGTTGACCTTCCATTGTTTATTTGGTGACGAAGAGGAAAGTTCTATAAAACAGATTATGGAAAACTCATTGAAGGTATACTAATAAGGGATTACTACTAACAGTAACTATAACCAAATCGCAAATAATATACAGGGTGGAATTTACCGTACCTGCAGGGAAAGTGTAAATATTGTATTTATTATATATGATATATAGATTAGATTAGATAATTCTTAATTGCACACCATGAAACAAATACAAATAAAAAAATAACAACGTAAACATATGGATACAATTGGCGGTATTATCGCTAAATAGCGATCTCTACCAAACAACCTTTGGATGGAATGGACTGCGCTACGATAATATTATATATGCTACAATATATTATATATGCTAGTTTATATTTGACGTTAAGTATTAGAAAGTAGGTTTATTGAAATACCTTGTCTTTGTTTGTCCTTGATTAGTTATAAGTATTTATTTATTTATATCTATGTGTCATGAAATTTAAATTATACCTCTCCCTCTACCAAATATGCACTTTCTATAAATGTTTGTCTGCATTACACAAAGGTTAACTGGAAGAGAATGCTATCTAGCATTTCCGCCTGTGTACAGATTATTTTTATTTTTTGAAAGAAAGAATTTCTCATTCATTCATTCATGTTTTACTCCAATGTCCTTTTCTGTGCACGTACCCACCACTATAGTCCAGCAGACCGCGCCAGTCTGCTGGACGCCGTCTGGAGGAACTGGCGAACGGTGGCACTGGACCGTTGTAAATGGTGGAAATAGGGGGAGGCATTTGCCTAAATTTGAGACAATATGGGCTAATAGCAATAAGTAACCTAAGAGATAAATTATCCTTTTCTGTGTGTACCTTACCATCTCCACAATACGTATTTTATTCAACCTATAAAATCTAATGACTCTAAAGCCCCATTTAGATTTCGTGATCTTCCTCAATTGTAAGATACCGTGTCTGTTAGAGAGATTTGATCTTATTTGACCCTATCGATTGATGACATAAGAGTGCAGGCAGTTATTTTTTTTTAATTAGTGACGGTACTATTGCCTGGTATAACAAGCGAATTAAAAAAAACGATGAATGCAGTTTTGCTTCTCTTTAAAAATAAAGGAATGTTTCCTTTGGGTAAAATTTACTATCTTCAGTATTTAGAGTATTTTCCAAGGGGCAATTCAAAAATTCCATCCTGTATATGTTACAGTTAAAAATTATTTTGACAGCAAACATCAGTCAAAACTTACTTTAGATCCAGAACGAAAAAGTTTATTTTTTTTACTAGCCCGTACTGTCCCACTGCTGGGCAAAAGCCTCCCCCTCTTCCTTCCACTTATCACGGTCTAGAGCCAGGTCCCACCAGTCTCTTTGGAAGTCGTCCAAATCCATAATCTTTTCATAATCCATAATTCTTTTATAAAATACTAGCTGACCAATCCGCAGCTTCGCACGCGTAGTTTTTCAATAAAAACATTACCCTCCTTCTGCGCAGTTGGATAAAAAGAAGCCTATGTCAGCCGGGGATAATGTAGCTTCCCAACAATGAAAGAATTTTTTAAATCCGTCCAGTAGTTTCGGAGCCTTTACAATGCAATCAAACAAATATTTCCTCTTTATAAGATTAGTATAGACAAGTTGAATTTGTAAGCGAAAACATCTTGAGAAAGAGCTTTGTCCGTGATCCAATACAATAATCTGTATTTAATGTATTCCAATATTTAAAAGGAAAACTCATCTTATCTTTAGACAGTATGGTTTGTATGGAACGGTAAATATTCAACTTCAATATTGGATTGAAATGAACATTAATATTTTTCTAAATAACGGGCAGAGCTGCTTTAAAAGTTGCAAACTGTTTACAATTTTACAGTGTATAAAAATTATAAATTTATTTATTCTTTAAATAGTGTAACTTACAAGGTACTAGTTTAAAATTTAAATGTTTGTTTCATCTATTGAGCCTCTTACGAGACCTGCGAATTATCTTATTATGACATCACCCTAAACCGACATCACACTACACGTCGTAACGGCTCAACTGATTTATACCGTTGACAACCTCTGTGGTGCAGTTGGCGAATAGCCGGCTGAGGCGCAGGAGATTGCGGGTTCGATTCCCGCCGCGGAACAAATGTTTGCATGATCTACAGATATGTTCCGGGTTTGGGTATTTTTCTATGTATTATAATGTATATTCTATGTATTTACAAAAAAAGTATATAAGTATTATATCAGTTATCTGGTTTCCCTAGTAAAAGCTTTGCTTAGTTTGGGGCTAGATGGCGTTGTGTGAAATGTCCAGCATTATTTATTTATTTATTTTATTATTTACATGACATTTGGTATGTAGAGATCATGACCTGGATGGATTGAAACATAATTATTCTACTTTTTATTGACAAGTGGCGGAAGCTAGTAATGACATAAATGTACGTCAGCCATTAATTATTTATTACTAGTGGACCCGCCGAACTTCGTACCGCCTTGACATGCGGGCCTATAACGCGGGCTGTCAATATACGTCACCCTGGTAGAATTGTCAATTGTTGTCCCCGGCATATGAGAAAATTAATGACTTCCACAAATAATTCAATACCAAAATTAGTTAAATCGCTCCACCCGTTCTCGAGTTTTAGCGAGACTAACGAACAGCAATTCATTTATATATATGTATATAGACAATATCTCGGGATAACTCCGACCGAAGCATCTGTTTCAAACGATATTCATTTATTTTACATCCTCTGACGATATTTTCAGCACGCATTCTGTCAGTTCTATGACAAACGTCATAAGGTTACATTATAAATGGGCTAAGGTTAGATTATAAATAATTTTTCAACACACTTGCTCGTCAAGAGAGCCATAGTACATCGTTATTATGGCCATAAACCGAACTATAACGCACGCGTGCGTAATAATATAACACACTAGTGCATAATAGAATTATCCCTACAAAGTTAAGTTAGTACCTAACTGCAAATTACATGCGAGTAAACAGAGCATTTTCAATTTAACCGGCTAATACAGTTTTAATAACAACAAAGAGGTTTTATGTCGCTGAAAATCCTATTACATTTTTGGAATAAATAAATGTATCCCAAAAGAAGAAAAACAGACGAAAAAACATTTATTATTATCACATTACTTATAATTCACAATAGTTTGTTATAAAAACTTTGCATTTTATCACTAAAATTATAATTTTGAAGTTGGCTGTATGACTTATGCAATCAATCAACTTACATTTGGCGCGTACAAAAAAAAACTTGCGCGCCATTTCCCTTTCTTTTGTTTGTAATGCATTTGTTGCTATGTGGTAAATAATTGTAAAAATGTCAAGTTTTAGTACAGAAGATTAACAATTGATAGATTTGACCCCGCCAGAAATGATAAATGCAGCACAAAATGCAAATGAAAGCCTAATACCTGCAAAATCTAGAGCAAAGTTCTTAGCTGCTTACGATAGTTTCATACAATGGAAAAGCAACAAAAAACCCAGTCATTTTGGAGTGTCATGTGTTTTGGAGTATTTCTCTGAACTCGCCAATACATACAAACCCAGCTCCCTGTGGTGCATCTATTCCATGTTAAGAAGCATTGGTTAAGCTCAAACATTGTGTTGATATGAAAACGTACTGTAACCCACAACCATGTACATCTCGTAGCATGAGTTATTTGCTGCCTTCTCCTTTCAGCAATTTGTATGATTTACCTTTGTCGCCGACATTTACACAAGAAGTAAATGAAGATACTAAAGAAGTGGCAAGTACCAATGTAAGACAAACTGTGAAATCGCCATCACAAACAATCCAACATCGTTTTGAAAATTGTGCATTTACCAATTGTTTTCATAATTAAACGATTAAATTTTATGCAATGCATGTTTGTTTTTTCCTCGCAATTGTGTTGAAAAAGTGCGTATGAAACTCGTGAGCAACTAGCTCATTAGACACTCGGCTAATTTACGCCCTCGCCTGCGGCTCGGGCTGCAAACCACAGCCTCGTGTATAATGAGCAACTTAGCTCACTTGTATCATAATATACTATTATATGGTGGTTAAGTATTCTTAAATTTTCTAATTTTGCGCGCAATTTTCTTATATTTTTTTTTCATCGGTACCTTCTCCTGACAATAAGAAATACAACAAAAAAATAATTAGCGAAATCGGTCCAGCCGTTCACGCGTGATGGCGTGACCAAGGGAAATAGGGATTCATTTTTATATACTGCACAAGTTACTAACAGGTAAACTTTTGTTTTATGTTATCAAACTTACATACATTAGTTATACATTTTCCTAACTACACATTTATTGAACTGTATTAATTAACTAGCTGACCCGCCGAACTTCGTACCGCCTTGACATGTATATGACGCGGGCTGCCAATGTACGTCGCCGGTTATGTATGAGAAAATTAATATTCTTCAGATTTTTTTGCGATATATTTTCAGATATCTTTATAGTTTCGGGCCGGAGACTAATCCAACAAATCAAAGATTATCAATATCGGTCCAGCAATTCTTGAGTTATAAATGGTGTAACTAACCCGACTTTTTTTATAAATAGGGTGTTTAATAATATATGCAATAAAATGAAAAGGGTTACTTTGATGAGCATAATAAATAAATTTGTGAAATGTTTACCATAGAAATGTGAAATTTATTTTGGCATGTGAAAACAACCACTTTATTAAACTTATGTCGTGCTATTGCATAATGCTTGCTATCTAACCACAGATACTGTATTGGTGACGACTCGAGATATCTCTTGTTGTCCCTTTCTAACCCAAAACCTGCAGTCATTTCCGAAAGAGATATCAAATTGGCCTTTATTTTTAGATGTCGATGGAAAGAGTAGGCAGTAAGTTTTATATAGAATTATTTACCAGAACTTAGTCGATTTTCTTGATAATTTGATAATATAATATTAATAATAACTAGTAGTTTTTTTTCGAGAAGGTCTTTCTTATGTTTTGAGAAACCGCCACTTGAATATCGTCAGTATATTACCAAACAGCCTGTATATATAGATTAATATAAAAACTGAATTTATAAACGCCTCGGCCCGTAATCTGAAATTCAAACTAATAAAACCGACCAAGGACCAAAATCGGACTCGTGCACAAAGGGTTCATTACCATTATCTATAAAAACGGCAAAACAATCATGTCTGTTGTTTGGGAGTCCCATTTAAATGTTTATTTTATTCAATAGCACAATTTTAATTATTTACGTTATTTGAGGTTGGTGCCGATTAAGCTAGTCCTCTAAATTGTATGAGCGCCCATACAACTCAAAGGACTATCTTAATCGGCGTCAACTATGTATAGCTTTAATTTTCCCCTTTTTTATTTTTTTGAAATTTTTCCTTAATTTGTGCTTAATACCTTGCTTTTTGACAAATTTCGTGATCCTAGGTCAACGGGAACTACCATATAGGTTTTCGATCCAAAACCTATAGGGTACTTCTGGTTGACCTAGAATTGTCAATTTTGCTTAAAAACAAGGTCTTACAGCACAAGTAAAGGAAAAATTCCGAAAAATGAAAAAAGTTGAAAATTAAGGTGAGTTTTGGTACTTACAAGTTTACGCGAAAATCTAAATTTGCCCATATCTTTTTATCGTGTTGACTAAGGGCCTTGATTTTTATACACCTAATAGGGAATATAGACCTCAGTATCTGGTATAAATTTCAACTTGCTAGGTCCAACCGTTCCTGAGAAAATCGGTGGTGACACACGGACAGACAGATGGGCAGACGGTCAGACAGACAAGAGAGTGATCTTATAAAGGTTCCTTTTTTAACTTTTGAGGTACGGAACCCTAAAAATCGGAGTTGTTGTATGTCGGTAAAAATCGGAGTTTATTTCAATTTAATACTGCCATTCTATACTACCTGCACTTTCTAAGCACGCCGCTACGACATATCACACTAATAGTATAAATGCGAAAGTTTGATTGTTTGTTAATTTATTTGTTTGTTCGTTTGTTACTCAATCACGTCGTAACGGCTGAACCGATTTCGATGAAATTTAGTATGTACGTAGATAATAACTTGGATTAACACTTATACTTTTTATCCCATAAAACAACCCATACAAGTTTCTATCAAGCACTCTGCTTGGTGTAATAATTTTTAATTCAGTGTAACATTTCATGTTTTTTATAGGTAGCTATAATAATTATTATTATCTTAGTGTTTTTCAAATCTTCGCGATCACAGTACATAATTACAGATTAAAACGGGTAGGTATTTATCGCGTATGTACAATCGAAACGTCGGGATAACAAATAAAATGAGTTGCTGACGATTCGGACACAATTTACTAGAGCACAGTGTCCCAATTGACACTTTTGATTTTAGGTACCTACCTATAAACGCGATAAATACCCGTTTTAATGAGTAATTATTATCTTTACATATGGAATAGAATAGAATAGAATAATCATTTATTTGGTACACACAAAATGACACATGAACAATTTTAAGGAACAGTAGATACAACAGGTTCGACTCGTGTGTCTGCGTACCAAAATGGCATTCAGCTCAGCATAATGTTTGATGTTAAGCACCCAACGCTGATTTTCAGCTGAAACCAGAAGCGAAGGTAGTGCAGCAGCTACGTAGTATAATAAAAAATAAATAAGGAAGTATATATATATATATATACCATATGGTATATATATATATACACCATATATATATGTATATACCATGTATATGCCATATACATACATATATACCATGTATATGCCATATACATATATATATATTAGCTGCGCTAATATTATTTTAGAAAAGTATGTTTATAAAATTTATATTTACATTTTAATAAAACTGTACACACCTTTTATTTACTCACTTCCTTATTTATTTTATATATATATGGTATATAATATATATGGCATGTCTGCAATGGATTAGCTGCGTAAATCTTTACACTTTACACCTTTACAAAAATGCTATTTTGATCTGGATTGCTACATAAACACATGTGCGTGCAGCTAAAATAACTTACAAATCAAGCAGATGTTAAGTAGAAACAAATATATAAATTAAAATAAATAATTAATAAAAAAATTAAAATAATAAATTTAATTTAAATAATCCCTTATTATTATTATTTTTGTTGTACAACAGTTATCTATCTATATGTATAAAGGTCCAATTGCTGTTCGTTAGTATCGCTAAAAATAAAAACCGGTCAAGTGCGAGTCGGACTCGCACACGAAAGGTTCCGTACCATTGTCTATAAAAACGACCAAAAAAATAACGTTTGTTGTATGGGAGCCCCCCCTTACATATTTGTTTTATTTTAATTTAATTAATTATTTTTAAAGTGAATATATAACTAAATATTATGTGAATATTTCAAGCTACTACCTGTTGTCGTTATCAATATCGAGCAAAAACGAGCAAAAAAATCACGTTTATATATAATAAACGTGATTTCTTTGGTCGTAAAAAAAATATTATATATATATATATATATCATTGTATGTTATATTGATATTTATTTTATTCTGTTTTTAGTATTTGTTGTTATAGCAGCAACAGAAATACATCATCTATGAAAATTTCAACTGCCTAACTATCAGGATTCATGAGATACAGCCTGTAACACAGCCTGGTATACAGCAGATGGACAGACAGACAGCGGTGTCTTAGTAATAGGGTCCCGTTTTACCCTTTGGGTACAGAACCCTATAAAACGGCTAGACCGATTATGATGATTTTTTTGTGTGTGTTTTGTGGGCCCCTGGATGGTTTAGATTCACAATTAGATCCGGTAGGTGGCGCTCTTGTCGAAATCCAGAAAATTGCAGACGAATTCGCGGGCATACAACTAGTACAATAAAAATATTCTGATGCCATACATAATTACGGACAGTGCGTCAGAAGTCAGATTTCAATAATTATTTTTAGGTACATACCTCAGGGGTGGTCCGATATAAATTGGGTCTAGAACTAGAATTTGCAAAGGCATCCAGGCATCCGCAAATTTTTTAGATTTTCTGTTTTGTGATTAATATATTTTTACTGAAACGTTTCATTTAAGTATTTAATTCATTTAAAGGCCATAGTAACAAAGCGTTTATTCCGGAAAGTTAAATTAAATATCATTGATATGGCCGTAAATTCGTAGAACTGATATAGATTATTTAATTAATTACTTCAAGCTGTTATCAAAACTTGATTGCGTAGAGGAAAATGATTGTTTTGGAAAATTATGCACTTACATAAATTTGACAGTAATAATTAATTATCTGTTTTGAGATGGCATTGACCTTACAAAACTAAACTACTCAAAAAAATATGTCAGAGTTCCACTCTGAGCTTGCAAATAACCCCACTTTTCTTTTACAAATATAAAAAGGCATGTTCGCAACTTGACCAAAATCCCATACTATAATATATGTAAGCCTTGCAGTAGTCCGTTTTTTGGCATCGCCATCGACTTTTATCCATATGGAGGTGGAGTTGGAATCGCCGGTTTTGAAGTATCAGTCCCAGTATCTGAACCAAACCGAAGTCACCCGTCATCTGGCTCACCTTGTATAACAGCCTCTTTATATTCACGGTATCATATGCAGCTGTTAGGTCAACTAGAACAACCCCGGTAATCTTTTTATCTTCATATCCGGTTTCTATGTGTTCAGTTAGATTCAGGATCTGTCCTGTGCACGACTTTCCGGGTCTGAAACCTGCCTGGTGGGGGATAAGCATTGATTCAACCAGTGGCGTGAGACGGTTTAGTATCATCCTTTCAAAAAGTTTAAAGGTGTGACAAAGAAGCGAAATTGGTCGGTAACTTTTTGGATCGTCAGCAGGCTTTCCAGGTTTGAGAAGAGCAACAACTCTGGCTTATCTTATCTTTATTATCTAATATTATCTTTATCTTTACATAGTATAAAATGCTAATATTATCTAAAAAGGCTAATATTATCTTTATCTTTACATAGTATAAAATGCTAATATTATCTAAAAAGGCTAATATTATCTTTATCTTTACATAGTATAAAATGCAGTCACTTCCGCTGTCTGTTACTTTATATCTTTTAAACTACTCAACGGATTTTAATGTAATTTTCAGCAATAGATAGAGTGATTCAAGAGGCAAGTTTGTATGTATAACTAGCTTCCGCCAGCGGCTTCGCACGCGTTGTTTGTCAACAAAAAGTAGCATATGTGTTAATCCAGGTTATAGTTTACGTACATACCGATTCGAAAGTAACTCTCTAGTCTGTTTGTTACCTTTTCACGACTTAACGACTCGACCAATTTCGATGGAATTAGGTACCTATATACCTAGATAGATAATGAATGGACCTGAGACATAGGATACACTTTATGCGACTGCACAGAAGGAGGGTAATGTTTTATTGACAAACTACGCGTACGAAGCCGCGGGTGGGTTAGCTAGGTATATCATAACTAGAGTAGTATATAAATAAATAAATGTAAGTTACAGTTGTTACATATACCTAATCGTACATATTTGCCGACCTGCCCGATTCTATTATTTACGACATAAAATAGAGTCAAAGTGCATCGACGGAATCAGCCGACGCTGCACCATTGCAACACGCCGGACACCGCCGCACGTCATCGGAGCCGAGCCCCGCGCACCGCGTCGCCGCCGGCCTTCACTTCGGTTCACACATCGAACCCGTCAAGTAGTTATAACTTAGTTCGTAAAATCTATATTGTAAAATCCTGAATAAATTAGTATTCCAGAATCGGTTTTTTTTGGGAACCCCGGGCGTCGTTCCTATATTTGGCGCAGGCGGTAGGATAATCCGGATCATTCCAGGAAATCCAGGAGGAAAATCCAGGAGTGATAGACTTTTCAAGGTCGAGCCGGGTCATACACACTCAGGCGTTCGCCGGGAATCAAGAAATCGATTACCTCCCAAGAAGTACCGAGATGCAGATTATGTAAGTCCACTGAATTTTCTCCAGTACTTGCTTTCCTTCCTAAAATTAACTCCTTTTTTTTTTAACTCATAAATTTTTCGATCAAGAAAATTAACGAGTCTTATGAGTAGTAGAAACAGTTTAATTGATAGTAATAGGGATTTAGAAAATTTAGATATTAGTACCGATAGTAGTAATTTCAGTTTAAGTAGTTTTTCTGAAAATAGCACAATGACTACCAGCTTAGATAGTATTTGCAAAGCTCTACGATTGGTCCCAGAATTCGATGGGAATCCCATTGTGTTAGTTAGATTTGTTAATTTGTGTGATCAGTTAGTAGCTACATACGGAATAGACGGAAATCCTTTAAATAATTCGGGATTATTAAATGGTATTCTTAATAAAGTCGTGGGCGCAGCAGCACGACAGATCAATGCGAACGGCATCCCGAATGATTGGAGTAGCATCCGTAATTCTCTCATAAATAATTTTGCTGATCAGAGAGACGAAACCGCCCTCTACAACGATTTGGCGATTTTAACACAAGGTTCTAGCACCCCTCAAGAATTTTATGAGAGGTGCCAAAATCTTTTTAGCACAATCATGACTTATGTGTCCTTGCATGAATCCTTGCCTACTACCATAGACGCTAAGCGGGAATTGTATAAAAAACTAACCCTCCAAGCCTTTTTACGCGGTTTGAAGGACCCTCTAGGATCACGCATTAGGTGCATGCGTCCTGAAACAACTGAAAAGGCTCTGGAATATGTGCATGATGAAATGAACACTATGTATATTCAGAGTAGGAATGTGTATTTTCCTGATAAGAAAATAGGTGATAGTCAGAGAAACCAATTTGATAATTTTAAAGTGCCCAATCAAGTTTTTCAGCCCTTCAGGCCCATGAATTTTAATATGCCTTCAGGGCCTAGCTCAGTCTTTCAGACCACAGTTTTTACAAAGGCAGCCCCCATCATTTAAAACGCCTTTTAACCAGCCGAGAATGCCTTCACGCACTCAACAAATATTCAGTGCTCAGCCGCAAAATTATCAGCGTGGCTTTCAAATGCCTCCTAGGCCGCAACCCTCTTTTCATGGCCCTAAGCCTATGAGTGGTGTGTCACACTTTGTCACTAGGGACAGACCGACACCAGCGGGACCCAGTAGTTGGAACTGGGCTAAGCAAGGCAATCCACCCCCTTCCAATTATTTTAAAACTAAAGATGTTAATGTAAATGAGTGTTTGACTTATGACTGTGACGGTTATGAATACTATGACTATGGTGACTATGACTATTACGACGATTATTACAACGAATATTACAACTACCCCACTGACTATGACTATCCCTGCCAACCAAATAGCAGTGTTAGTGTACAGGAAGTAGATGACGAACAACCCCAGCCTGAGTCAAATACCGAGGATTTTCACAAAGTTACGACTATAAAAAAGTCAAAATAGAATTAAATTTACAGACTCAGAGACAGTTACCCTATATTCATATAGCAAACCCTCCATTAAATTTTCTCATTGATACAGGCGCGAATCAATCATTTATTAGTCCAGAGGCTGTGGAAAATTATTTCCCACATGTACCCCTTAACTACGATCCATTCGAAGTTACAAACGTTCACGCTACTAGTAGAAATGAGTATTCTATAACTCTTCCATGCTTTTCAGAATTTAAAGATTCGGAAAATATTAAGTTATTCGTGTATAGGTTTCACAATCATTTTGACGGGTTAATAGGTATGGATTTATTAACCAAATGGGAAGCTAAACTCGACCTTAAAGATTTAGTGCTTATTACCAAAACCGCAGTGAACCCTATTTGCTTTTATAACTCGCGAAACTTGAATCTTTACGAAGATATCATACCAGCAGAATCATCAAAATTGGTTAGACTACCGATTAACGCCCCGGACGGCGAAGTTTTTATTCCGGAACAGATTATTTGTAACTGTGTGATTAGCGAGTGCTTAACCACAGTTAGTAAAAGCCGTGGTATAGTAGAGGTTTTAAATAACACCAAGAACGATATAATTTTATCGTTAGATCACGCGACGCAAGTGACCGTATTCACTATGGAGTGCACGCGCACCGAATCTATTACGTCACGCGCTAGGGATGTTACCGCGCGATTGCGAACTGACCATTTAAATGCAGAGGAAAAGGCCAACTTACTCGCCCTTTGTTCTAATTACGCCGATGTATTTTATATCGAGGGTGAAGCGTTAACGTTCACGAATAAAATTAAGCATAAAATTAGCACTCATGACGAAATACCTGTTTACACAAAGAGCTATCGTTACCCTTACATACATCGTGAGGAAGTCCAGGATCAAATATCTAAAATGTTAGACCAGGGTATTATCAGACCATCGGAGTCTGCGTGGAGCTCACCTATTTGGATTGTTCCGAAGAAGATGGACGCTCCGGGTAGACAAAAATGGAGATTAGTGATAGACTTTCGTAAGGTTAATGAACAGACTATTGACGACAAGTATCCCATTCCCAACATCAACGACGTACTTGATAAGTTAGGGAAATGTCAGTATTTTACGACACTAGACTTAGCATCGGGATTTCACCAAGTTGAGATGGATCCCGCCGACATACATAAGACAGCATTTTCCGTGGAAAATGGAAAATTTGAATACTTAAGAATGGCCATGGGATTGAAGAACAGCCCTAGCACCTTCCAACGTGTCATGGACAACGTCCTTCGAGCCCTAAATAACGTAATTTGTCTCGTATACTTAGATGATATCATAGTTTTTTCCACGTCACTACAGGAAAATATGGTAAACCTTGAAAAAGTATTTCAGAGACTAAGAGAATCTAATTTTAAAATTCAACTCGATAAATCAGAGTTTCTCAAACTCGAGACCGCATACCTAGGACATGTTATCACTAGAGAAGGAATTAAACCTAACCCCGATAAGATTTCTGCAATACAGAAATATCCTTTACCTAAAACTCCTAACGAAATAAAATCATTATCTCTTATCTCTCTTCGGTCTTATCGGTTACTACCGTAAATTCATTCCCGACTTTGCCAGGATAACTAAGCCCTTAACGCAGTGTTTAAAGAAAGGTAGAAAGATTACATTTGACTCTGAATATGTTAATAGCTTTGAAAAATGTAAAACTCTTCTGACAAAGGACCCCATATTAAGATATCCTGACTTTGACCGTGACTTTATTCTTACGACCGATGCATCTAATTTTGCTATAGGTGCAATTCTTTCGCAAGGTCCCTCGGGCTCCGATAAGCCCATAGCGTACGCATCACGTACTTTAAATGAAAGCGAGATAAACTATATCAGCATAGAAAAAGAATTACTTGCTATCGTGTGGGCGACAAAGTACTTTCGTCCTTATCTCTATGGCTGTAAATTCAAAATCTTTACCGACCACAAACCCTTACAATGGGTTATGAACTTAAAGGAGCCTAACTCTAAGTTGACTAGATGGAGACTTAAATTAAGTGAATATAACTTTACTACCGAACATAAGCCCGGTAAGAAAAATACCAACGCCGATGCTCTCTCTCGCGTTGAGATCTGTAACGAAGAGACTAACTCTATGGCAGGTAATACATCAGAAGTACCACCACCTATCCCCAACGACTCTGACTCAAGAACGGAGACTGTACATACTTCCGACGAAAACCCTATCCTTGAAATTCCCTTGACTGACGAGCCCTTGAATAAATTCAATCGTCAGCTTATCATGACGATAGTAGGTGACGTCAAGAAGCGCGCGTCAGCGACCAAGCCATTCGACACTCACACGTACTTCCGTACAGTTATCTGAATCTAACTTAGAACAAGATTTAATTAATGTTATAAAGGAGTATGTTAACCCTAAAATTAAGACAGGTATGCTTATTAACCCTCCTTTAGGTATGTATAAGATCCTCCCTATTTTACAGGAAACATTCAAAAGCTCATGTATGAAATTGGTACTTGCAAACAAGGAACTTGAAAATGTCAAAGAATATCTCAGACAGCAGGAGATCATTCGTAATTACCACGAAGGTAAAACTAACCATCGCGGCATTAACGAATGCTACCTAGCCCTTTCAGCCCGTTACTACTGGCCCCGAATGAAAGATCACGTGACCAAATTCATAAATGATTGTACGATTTGCAGACAAGCTAAGTATGATAGACATCCCATTAGGCCCAAACTCAATATAGTGCCACCAGCTACAAGGCCCTTTGAGATAGTGCACATGGACAGCTTCACTGCCCAAAATGAGAAATACGTTACTTTAATAGACGTTTTCTCAAAGTATGGTCAGGCCTACCTACTTAGAGACGGCACAGCGCTCAGTGTAATACAGGCTTTATTAACATTTAGCACGCATCATGGCTTACCGCTCACTATTATCACAGATCAAGGTACTGAATTTACTAATCAGATGTTTTCAGAATTTTGTAAGGTTCATAAAATCATTCATCATCAAACCTTAGCACATTCACCTAACGCTAATGGAAATATAGAACGTTTTCATTCGACTTTACTTGAACATCTGCGCATTTTAAAATTAAAACAAAAAGATCAGCCCGTTATCAATTTAATGCCATACGCTTTGATTGCCTATAATAGTTCGGTACATAGCTTCACTAAGTGTAAACCATATGACCTCATACTGGGACATACTGACCCACGTGACCCAACTGACATCGACATTACAGGACATTTGTTACAACAATATTCACAATCCCACAGAGAGCAGATGATACAAGTCTATGATATAAACGAGACATCTCTCGCTAATAGGACCGCGATTATTGAAAATCAGAATAAAACTCGCGAATCCGAGGTTGAGTACCAACCCGACCAACAGATTTTTATCAGTAATCCTTGTGCTAGTAGATCTAAGCTCGCACCTAGATACACACAGGATACTGTTTTAGCTGACCTTCCTATTCACATCTATACATCTAAGAAAAAAGGTCCCATCGCGAAGAATAGGTTGAAACGAGTCCCTAAGACAGCGAAATTGTTACAGGATGCTGACCCTGTTGCTGTCACTCCTGACTCTAATACAGACTCACGGACAGGAGATAAAACTTGAAGGACTTGGAGACGGACCAGGACTTTTACCCTTCAAACTAGGACCCATGCGACTAACAACTCATTATCATACGTTTTTACAATACATTGAACTAAAAGAAATAGACTCTAACATTACCTTAGTAAGGTTGCAACTCGCTGAAATAAAAACCAAGGTAGATAATTACACGTACGCAGTCTACGAAACTCAGCTAGATCACTTAAATAACGAATTAAATAACGCAGAGCTTCAATTAAAAACTTTAGAGCCAACTCGTTTTAGAAGAGGTTTAGTAGATAGCCTTGGATCAGTTATTAGGAGTATTACAGGGAATCTAGATTATACAGATGCTGTAAAATACAATGATGCCCTTTCAGTTCTAAGAAAAAATCAAGATAAAATCGTTTCAGAACATAATCATCATATCAGTCTCAGTCGAGATTGGATGGATGAACAAAATAAAATTATTGCTAAAATCGTAGATAATCAAGTTAAAATAAATAAAACATTGCTGATGCTAATTGACCCCGATTCGTATCCGCGACACGAGTTAATTAAACTAGCTAAATTCGCACAAATATTGGCGATAACTAGCAACAACATAGGTAGCTTAGTAAGTGAAATAAGTAGGTTAGAAAATGCGCTAGCATTTTGCAAGGCTTCGCAAACTCATCATTCGATGATAGGTATAGAAGTAATGAAAAATATGTTAGGTAAACTGAAAACTTTTTACATTAAAGATCAGTTATTAGACTTAGAAATTAGAGAATACTACGACGTTATAAAACCAGCATCGTTTTATAACGGAGATCAATTAGTTTTTGCTTTTAAGTTTCCCGTGGTATCACCACTAGTTTATACTTTATATAAGTTGGTTATAGTTCCGAATAAAAATAGGCAGGCTGTCATCCCACCTTTCCCATTCCTCGCAATTACTGGAAATATTCACGTGTACATAGAAGCTGAATGCCTGAAATTAGGTACGAGGTACATCTGTGAAGATCAACTCAACCATCAACTGAAGTCTCAACCTGACTGTATCAGCAACATCATCCAAGGAGAAATGACCAAAGGAAAACCCTGCGAGATGACTACTATCGATCTGATGAAACCCGCCATGGAAAAACTGGACGACCGCCACTACGCCGTCGTGTTCCCTCAACCAACTCAAGTTCGACTCACATGTGAACGAGACGAACTCAACACGCTCACCGGCAGCTATCTAGCAACAATACCGCACAACTGCAAACTACGTACAGATGACTTCACCATTGTCAATGTCAATGACCATATCCAAGGACAACCTTTGAAGATATCCAGAGTTCCAGCTCACCAGGACGAAGTACCTTCACCTGCACCCCACATCAAGATCAATTCAATCAACCTGAGAAAACTGCACGATCTTCAAGATAAAATACACCTACAAGATCCTGTGTATATAGAACAACCCACATCGTTCTATCATACAACCATACCTTTCTACAGTATACTATCCGGTGCGCTTGTATTCACTATCATTGTACTATATCGTAGATTCTTCATACGCCGAACAAATGAAACATCGAAGACTGAGATAGAATTAACTCAGGTGGCGCCAACTTACGCTGTACCAGACTCATCCCTTAACCAGAGGAAGCTTCCAACGACATTTTTTCCCAATCTTCAAAAATAGTCGTTGATCTCAGGGGGGAGATGTTACATATACCTAATCCTACATATTTTCCGACCTGCACGATTCTATTATTTACGACATAAAATAGAGTCAAAGTGCATCGACGGAATCAGCCGACCCTGCACCATTGCAACACGCCGGACACCGCCGCACGTCATCGGAGCCGAGCCCCGCGCACCGCGTCGCCGCCGGCCTTCACTTCGGTTCACACATCGAACCCGTCAAGTAGTTATAACTTAGTTCGTAAAATCTATATTGTAAAATCCTGAATAAATTAGTATTCCAGAATCGGTTTTTTTTTGGGAACCCCGGGCGTCGTTCCTATATTTTAGTTCATTAAGTACGTTATTATGACGGCACTAATATTGTAGTGCGTAGCGATGTGGTTTGATTTTAGGTAAAAGGTTTTACACTTTTCGTCATCAAATATTAAAGAGTAAATTCCTGCTTCGATATTGACGTAGGCTTAGTGAACAGCATACAAAAAGACGTTTTCATCACTCATGAATGTTGGTCATTTTAAACTCGATATCAGCTCTGAAAATATATATATCTATATATATTGTATATTATATTGATATACCTAGTCAGGTCATAAATTTTGTCACATGTTTAATATAAAATAATTGAAACAAGTTTATTCATTATGTAACCATTTATATACCAAAATGAACTTAACAAAACATATATTCTTATGACACTAAAGTTTATTCAAAATGACCTCCGTGATTTTAAATACAGGCCTTCAATCTGCGCGGCCAGTCTTCTATCGCAGCACGAACGAGGTCCATGTCAATATCGGCGGCTGCCTTAATCAAGGATGTCTTGAGTGATTTCAAATTGGGATGAGGCTTTGAGCACGCCTTTTCCTCCAAGTGTTGCCATATCTTGTAATCTAACGGATTCAAATCTGGACTGGAGGAGGGCCAGTCTTCGTGCCGGATGAAGTCGATTTCACGCACCGCCAGCCAGTCTTGTGTGCTCTTCGCTCTATGAGCTGGCGCCGAATCTTGTTGGAATACCCAGTGCCTATTATTGAACATGGTATGAGAAACAGGTTCCAGAAGGTTCGTCAGGACTGTATTTTGATACACAACTGCATTCGTTTTTACACCTTTCTCACAAAAATGTACCTCTGTTAAGCCCCAATAAGAAACTCCCAACCATACCATGAGCGAGGATGGAAAATGACCTCGTTGAACACGCGGAATACGGTTGCTCGCTTCTTCACTACTGTGTGCGTACACCTTATCATTTTGTTTGTTGTAGCTCTCTTCTACGGTAAAAATTTATTCATCCAAAAAAAGAATTTCCCGATATTTTTTTCCCGCGTACCGCTTCAACAAAGCGCGGCATCTCTTCAGTCTCAGGTCCATTAGACGAGCATTCAAACGATGTCCTGTTTTTCTTCGATATGCCCGAAGCCCTAAGTCTTCATTTAACACCCTTTTCACCGTGGTTCTGCTTAACCCCATCTGAAGGGCCAACAGTTTCTGCTTACGTTTGGGATTTCTTTGAATTCGCGCCTTCACAGCTTTTATCATTGCTGGAGTCCTAACAGACCGAGGGCGACCACTTCTTGACCTGTCATCTACACTAGAGTCTTCATTGTATCGTTTGATGGTGCGATAAACGAATCTTTTGGTTATATTCAAATTTTTCAGTATGTCAAAAATTTGAATTGGCGCGTAACCGCAACGATGCAACGCAATAACTGCAACACGGACTTCTTTAAGCGTCCACTCCATATTTAAAAATGAGTAAAATTCGAAAACGTATACATTTTTATTTTCATGAACAATTCGAAATTCGAATTCTATAAACTTTTTTGTGGCCAGCATTCTAAAAGAAAAGTTTTTACTGTGTGTTAATACTTATGACCTGACTAGGTATATATAATATATTTGAAAATAGAATTAAGCTCATTGCATTCTTATTATGCTAAAAATAAATACAATGAATGAATAAATAAATAAAATACGCTTTATTGCACACCAAACAAATATACAGTAATAAATAAATAAAAATATCGCTGGACATTTCACACATCGCTATTTAGCCCCAAACTAAGCAAAGCTAATACTATGGGAACCAGATAACTGATAGAATACTTATATACTTTTTTTAGTAAATACATACTTATATATGTATAATACACAAAAATATCTCGGGTTTACAACAGATTGCTTACAGCCTTTGTATAACAATATACTATTTCAACTCCTATTCGTAGCTTCCAATAAAACAGAGTGCGTTAAACAGGAAAACAAAACAGTTTTTTTAAGTTATCAATAAAAACCGTAAATATTAATAATTTCGGAATACTAATATCGATATGCTATTTTGTCAAAAATCAATTAGGGAAAGTCCCGTAATACTGTTAATATATAATATTCGTTCGTTCGAGACGTGGTCCTTCACTATTGGCCTTAGAATAAGCTCAGAGTCGCTCAACGAGCTATGGAGAGGGCTATGCTCGGGGTTTCTCTACGGGATCGAATCAGAAATGAGGAGATACGTAGGAGAAATCAAGTCACCGACATAGCCCGACGGATTAGCACGTTGAAGTGGCAATGGGCAGGCCATATAGCACGCAGAACAGATGGCCGATGGGGCCGGAAAGTTCTCGAATGGAGGCCACGGACCGGCAAGCGCAGCGTAGGACGTCCGCCTACAAGATGGGATGACGATTTGGTAAGAATCGCAGGTCGGCGTTGGATGCAGGCCGCTTCCAACCGCAGTTCCTCGAGATCAATGCGGAAGGCCTTTGTCCAGCAGTGGACGTCCTACGGCTGATATGATGATGATGATGAATATATAATAATATTATATTAATATTATTACTGTTATATTATTACTCCATGGTTTGAGGAAATATGATCACGTGTCTGCTTTCCGCGCTCAATTACAGTGGCTCGAGGTCAGAGAGCGTCGGGATGTACATATACTATGTCAACTTTATAACATCCTACATGACCCCAAATCACCTAACTACCTCAAAGAGCGGTTTTCTACCCTGTATGCTGCAGACCGTCTTGTACGTTCCACACAACTTCTTCAGTTAATGACTCCTCAACACAAAACAACTTGCTATTCTAACTCTTTCACCATTACTGCTATCCGACTATGGAATAGTATTCCGCACGAGATTCGGCATGTTTCCTCTATTGAGGTTTTCAGATCCAAAGTGTGCAAGCACTACCTCACCTTCATGAACGAAGCCTACAAAATGAGTGGTGTCCTGTAGATGCTCTGTCATTTATCCACTCTGTTATCTTTATATCATATGAGTTTATTTAGTTTTATTGTAACTATCTATTTATTAGTTTATCTATTATTTTACAACTAGTGTTTATTGATGTGTAATATTTGAAAGTACGTTTATGGAATAGAGTATTTTCCATAAACGTACTTAATATATATATATATATATTTGATGTTTCGTTCGTATTCTCAATATATCTTACGTCTTATTTTTTTATTATAAAATTTTTCCTGCTACATTATGTCATGCACTACCTACAAAAATATTTTTCCAACACTACGCAAAGGTTAACTGGAAGAGAATGCTTGCTAGCATTAAGTTCGCCTATGTACAGATGTATGTATTTTGTGCAATAAAGAATTTTCAATCAATCAATATTGTTACTGATAAAAATATTGAATTATTAGGTAAATTGTAAGCAGATTATCTCTTCTTCTTCCTGTTCATTATCCACATTACGCGGGGTCGACACAACATGTATTCCTCCTCCACATCTGTCTATCAGCCGTCGTCTCCGTTGTCACTTCCTTCCTACCCATATCATTCTTCACACAGTCCATTCATCTCTTCCTCGGCCTTCCTCTACTTCTATATCCATCCACACTCATATCTAACACTCATCACGACACGCCCATACCACGCTAGCCCCTTACTCCTCAATTTTTCTATCACCGGCGCTACTTTTAAACTTCCTCTAATATACTCATTCCTTATCTTATCCATTCTCGTTGCCCCACACATCCATCTCAACATTCTCATTTCCGCCGCGTGCACTCTTCTTTCATCCGTCCCTTTGGCGGCCCAACACACAAATTTTCCCTTTAAGTATAAGCAGATTACCTACTTATATAAATCTATACGTATTATAAATATATTATCGTTATATAAGAATAAATAGAGAAGGTAATTCCCAACTAATTCTTAGACTTTGCTTATATAAATCTTCTGTGGGGAAAATCGTACACGCAAAACAGATTATACACGAAACACTAAAATAAATAAGGAAATAACATCTTAAATAAACTGCATAACAACTTCTCCATTGCGTATTAACGTCAACAAATTCTCTTACTGTCTAATTTATGTACGTAATTTAGTAATAATGTTCATTATTCATATCAGCCATACAGGTCTTATATCATATTTACTTCCGAAAATCAAACTAGATGTCGCGACTAAAAAGTGTCTACTTCTAGATCGCGCTGACGAAACCACTCGGCATATGGTATAAGGCCTCAGAGTAAAATGTATGATTGAGCTCGTCCGAGTGTCTTGTTACTTACTTTAAAAATAATGCAACTTTGAAAGTACAGTGTGATATGGGAGGACTAGGCATGGGTCGTACTTGAAAAATCCTGTACCAGGGCTACTAGGTACGTAGCCGAGTAAAAACCAGGTTTCAAAATACGCAAGTATATTCCCATTTAATGGGATTTCATGGGAAAATAGACCTTATCAAGTTACAATAAAGAATAAAATTGCTTAAGGAGAACTAATAGTGTTAAAACTTTTATGTTGAGCTAGTTAATGGTAAATCAAGTAGCTGCACTACCGAGCGAGTGATCTTTATACAAACTTGTTACCAAACTTTGCTTAAAAATATTATATTTTTTTTTGATCTCGCAACGCTTCCCCTCTCCGGGCGCCCACGGATAGGAGCCGAGTCCGTCCGAACAAGTACGAGTACGAAGAGCCGAGTAGCGGCGCGGCGGTGCGCACGTCGCGTCCAAGTGATATACTTTGATGGCGGTCGCAAGTATTTGGGCCTGAGACCTGGTATACGTACTTGGAATCAGAGGGTCGCGTAACTACGTACCATCCCTAGGGAGGACCCTTTACATTTACTTTGTTTGTACCGCAATACTTTTAGGAACCTATCTCTATGTATATCACTGTTTTTAAGTATAATATTTAAATTATGTTATTTTTTACCTTTTTAGCGTATCTTAGGTGCTGACCGATCGTTGCATTGCTTGTTGCGCCGCAATGTTGCGCCGCGTTTGATCTGATCCATTAGAGAGCTGTGGCACACGCGGGGGTCGGGCTGAAGAACACAAACAAACTTGTTAACTTTCACAATAACAATAATAATAAAATACGTTTATTTCAGGCAGAAAACCCATATTGCACACACAAAATTAAGTTAAAGTTATAACTATTAGGTAGGTACTTGATACAACAATATCAATGCTTAAGAACTTCAAACAACTTCGAGTGGAGACCACGTGCCGGAAAGCGCAGCGTAGGACGGCCCCCCACTCTAGTGGGGGGCCGTCCTACGCTGCGCTTTCCGTTTCATCTATGGAAGAGACTTGATAACGTAAAAGTAAAAAAGTAGAAAATATTTATTTGGGACAACAGTACAGCACAGACACAACAGAAGGTAATATATTAAAACATACATTGAAAAAAGACATTATAAACAACAATGAGTATGAAAATGGTAGGTACCTATCTGAATAAAGAAGGATAGATAAAAAAACAACAGATTAGGAATGATCACTATAGGCACGTACTTAACAAGAGCTACATAAGTACGTGGGCGGTAAAAGGGTATGTGCTGCGTGGTGTCTCACAAAGGATTGCTGGAAGCCGCACAGTATCGGAATGAGAGATCTGCTGAAAACTCGTATACACAATCATTATTATAAATACGGGGTTTATCACCTACCGTCTTATCCCCACCACCGCGCCCGTCTACTCGCGCGGCACACAGCGCGAGGCGACACGTTATTCGGAGCGGATCGCACTCACCCTGATGCAGGTTCGCGAATTGAACCGAAACGTTGTCGGTCGAAACACCGATAAGACGGTATGTGGTACATCCCTCATTTATAATAATCATTGAAATCAATCACGAAAATGTTCGTATACACTTTCATTTAGGCGTTACAAAAGTTTCATTACTCGTGTCTGCGTCGTTCCACCATCGGACAAGGAGATGAAAGACTGAAAAGTATCACCTGGTGATTGAGATGATGAACATATATTACATATCGTACAATACCTGTGATGATTTGTTGATGATCTCCCTGACGGCGCCGGCGCGCGGCGACATCTGGCGGCGCCTCGCCTGCAGCGTGGCGGACAGCTTGTCCAGGAACGCCGGCTGGACCACCGCTGGGAGAGAACCTGACGAATTACAATTATTCTAAAACTGTACATAGAGCATATTCCAACTACAACCATAGAATATTACACAAGTTAAGGTAATTACAACGAGCTATAACAGGGGCGCACACATAGACGTGTTCCTACGAGTATGAGTATCGCGCTGGCTCGAGACTTAACTAATGTTTTGTGTGACCTGGTTGTGAATATATTTGATAGTAACCTGTTTTTATTTTCCATTTTAATTGATCTTCTTCTTATTTTTATATACATACATGTATATTTATACAAATATATGTATATTTCTTGTACTTAACCTTCATGTAATGACCACTAAAAATTGAACACCTATTTAAAAAATTCAGTAAAAGTTATTGCCTAGGGTTTTTTAAACAGGTTTTCAACGGGATTTTATCTTTATTATGGTAAGGCCCCTATTATTCAAGTAAACACTTCGCCGTCTAGCAAAAATTTGCAAGCTCCTTGCAGGGTACATGTTTGAAACAGAAACGCTTAGAATAATACCTATATAAAACAACATGTACGCTATAAATGTTTGACTTTGTTGTTAATTAGAAAGAAAAAAATAAATAAATCAAAACCACACATAAAACGAATGAAAAAACACAACAACAACAACATCTCAAGATTTTAAAACCATCTCAAAAAAGGGTCAAGTCTAGACGGGACTTGAAGCCGCAACCTTCCTCTTGATACGAGGATGCACTACCATTTATGCTACCGAGCTCTGTCGCGTCAGAGTCGAAATTAGTGAGATTATTCAGATTACGACTAAAACACTAATATCATCACACATAAGCACTAACAAACTTTTAAAAGCTCTGTGTTTTTAATCCATACTAATATTATAAATTCAAAGTCCCTTTTTCTGTCTGTCTGTTTGTTACTTTTACACAACTAATCGGCTGGACCGATTTCGATTAAATTTAGTATAGTTATAGATTATGACGGGGATTATAACATAATTTTTTACCCAACTGCGCGACGGAGGGTAATGTTTTATTGAAAATCATAAAAATGAGGCAGCTAGTTTTAAATAAATTATGCAGTGAATATTTTACCTTTGCTTTTGGGGGGTGATTCGGCTTGGGTGATAGAGGATATAGCCCGTCGACTCGTCCGAGGCGATAGTTGCGGGGCCAACTTAGCGCTAAGACTGGCTATTAGGCTGCTTTGCTCTGAAATCAAATGTATAATCACAGCGATAAGATAATTAGTTTTTTATTGTAATTACCACATAGAAACAATATAATTCTTATTTTGTTAATTTTATTCAACTTGTGTCATCCCAATGCTGGACAAAAGTCTCCCCCACTGTCTTCCAGGACATTCGCTTGCCTGCCAAATCCCACCAATCTGTCTCGAAGGCATCGAAATCATCACGCCAGCGTCTACTAGGCCTTCTTCGGCGCCGTCGCCCGTCTTCAGGCCCCCGCTGCGTGTCGATCGTTGCCCATCTGTCCGGGTGCATGCGTCTTGCACGGCTTGCCCAATCCCATTTCAGCCAGGCAGCCTTACTCCCTGCTTCAGCAATGCCGGTCTTTAAACGCAGCGTGGTGTTACGGATTCTGTCAATCCTCTTTACTCCAAACACGCTACGCTGCATTGCTCTTTGGCAAACCTTGAGTTTGGATTTTTGAGCCTCTGTTAAGATCACGTTTGGGAAGCATAGGTATATACTAAATAAAAGTCTTTATTTCTATTGCATATTATTAAGTTGCTTACTTAATTACTTTTATTTACATAGTTATACTAATTTTCAGTGAAATAAAGGTATATAGATAATTTTTTTTAAAGTATTTTCTGATTTGGAGGCTTCAGATGGAGATTCCGTAGAACGCTATTTTAAATTCCGACGTCGGAAAGCTTTAACATAATGATAAGAAAATTTAACGAGTGACTTTTTGACAGCTATTTTGTGTCGAAAATTCTTTCCGTGAATGAACATTATTGATAACCAGTTATGATAAATCCAACAATAAAAATTTCTACCCTGAACTACTATTTCAAGCATTTCAAAGCATTCTCTGTACACTATAAGCCTTTGAATCCGTGTCGGAAAGGTATCCGAGCTTCCGAAGGTCAATCCGAAGTAGTTTTATAATAGCGTTGTGCTAGAGATATAAATAGCAGCTTTTCTAATCTTCTAAAGTTGCCCTGCTGGATTTGTTTGTTTGTTTAATTAAAGTTACATCAACAGTACACATTAGATTAAAACTAAGTACCAGTCATATGACGACAGTCAGAATCACATTTCTGATATAAATATTTATATCATATACTTTCCAAAAAAATCCAAATGCAATACTGGTACAAATCGTTTTGCAAAAAAAAAAATTACTCCTTTGCGGTATGGCGGCCATTTGGAACCGTCGGACAAGTATGGGGTGGTGATTTTCGTGAAAAGTAACTCAACGATGATTAGCTTTGCAAAAATTAGCCTGGTACAAATGGTTGAATTTTTTTTTAAATTATTGTGTTCTCGTCGGTACGGCGGATTGTAAGTCACACCAGAGAAGTATGGCATTACGCTACCGCCTACTTCTTTTTTATCGACTATCGGAAAATACAAGAAGTTTTGTGAAACAAATCGTTCGACTTTCGTAATTTATCCGACACGTTCGATTAACACCCACGCGATTGGGCCGCCGGTACCAGCTCTATGACCTTCATTTTCCTTTTTGTCATTACGTAATTAAACCCCTGAAGGGTCGCTATCCTGGTACTAATGACCTGACATTTTGTGTCACCGTCTCCCGGTCTATAAAGGCTGTAACTGTTCGGACGGGCAGATAGACAGACGGACATAGCGAAATTAAAAGGGTTCCTATTATAGGTAGTCGACTGAATAAGCACATGTTCAAGCTGGGGTTATGCGATTATAAACCTGAAAACTCTGTAATGAACCGAATCGCCCCTAGGTACATCTGTTAGGCGAGTGTGTTCCACGTAGCATTCATCTGGGCAAACGCATTCGTGACCCGGAGGAGCATCAGTTAATACCCCTAAGAATATCCTACAGTTTTTAACAGCTGTAGGGCTTAGTGGTGAACTTTGAATGCCCCCTTGAAGTAGGGGCGATATAAATACAAGTGGCGAAAACAATAGGCCTCGTCGAAATAAAGCGTAAAAGCTATACTTACGTTCTATCTGCTGTCTGTCCGCGCTATGGGAACGCGCCGCGATGTTCTTGCGGAGAGCGAGTGGACTCAAGGTATCATGTCGAGCGTTCAGTGCTCCGATTATTTGTGACGGCTGGGCGTATATTGTATTGCTTTGGCCGTATTTCTTCTCTTGCTGAAGCTTGAATCCTAAAACATTTTTTTAGGATAAACAATTAATTTTGACGAATCTCTGTGGCGCATTGGGCGAGTAGCCTACGCAGGATGTTGCAGGTTCGATTCCCGCCGTAGAACAAATGTTTGCAATCTACAGATATTTGTTTCGGGTCTTGGATATAAGTATGTTTTTACAAAAAAATAATATAAGTATTCTATTAGTTATCTGATTCCCATAATATAAGGTTTGCTTAGTTTGGGGCTAGATAGCGCTGTGTGAAATGGCCGTACGTAACGTAATATTCAAGTAAAGGTTTCGTAGTTCAAGTAAGGATACAAAGTTGTTTTTATTAGCACGATTTTCATGAACTGTGAAAACCCAAGATAACGTATATTTAATTAAACCGCCTTTATGTTATCCTGCGCCCATTTATCCCCATTCAAATCACGAAAGAGATAAAAACAGAAGTTAAGTTTAGTTTTAGTTAATTCACAGAGTACACCAGTGACCCCACAGTGCAGAAATTTAGTATACATGTAGCTTCAGTTGTACTTTAGTCTAGCTATAGGGAAAAGTCTGAAATCCAGAATAACTGCAATGTCTACCATATAAAATTGTAACCCATTTACTTGAACTCCCGTTACTTGTAATTTTAATGGCACTGTAGGTTAAGTAAGTTGGTGTTGCATTTCGTGGTACTATTTTATTAGTCAAAAATAATATTTTTTCGTTTTTATGGGCTACTCTCGAGATCTACAACCGAGGTGTCTTCAAGTCGCGAGTGTCTTCTAGGCAAGCGTTTTCCATCATAGACTGCATCATCAGGCGAGATAGTGGTCAAATGCTGGCTTATAATTTACAAAAAACTAAATTCGGGGCGAACCACTATTATACTTAATTTGTAGTATTAAAAGAATCCTTACCAGTCTGTCCATAATGCGAAGACTCGTTGGAAACTCTAGGTCCAAAGCTGGAAAAGGAATTATTCTCCCCGTAGCTCGGAGTGGACGGATTGGAACCGAGAGGAGAACCGGTAGCTTTCGTCTCCCCGTAAATACTTCCACCTTTAACAATAAATATAATGTTACCAGGCCGATAGCTACAGTTAGAGCTAGAGTAGAGATTTAAGGTAGAGCAGCGGTGGTAACAGGTGAGGCGGAAGTAAAAATTCCGTAAAAGCCATATTTTTACCCAGAGTTGCAAAAACACCACAAACTCGGATCCTTGACCAGGGGAAATCAAGCGGGATTTCTTTCTTGAACGATACGTCCATAGCACAGCTCCCACACATACTTCAAATACGTGAATAATGTACGACGGAAAAAAAATTAACAACGTCACAAACGTAGTAATTTTTTTCTCCGTCACGGACAAACAAATTACATAGGCTGCTATTAAAGAATCCGGAACTGGCCACTGCATAAATAATATTTAAAAAGAAATTATCACGTTTGAAAATGGAACTCTTTGGCTGTAGAATGCAGGTTATTTCGTCCGTCTGTCAATTGTTTTCATTGTGTGGCGCGATTTCAAAAATTGCGTGTCATTATCACAATGGATTTATCTCGAGAAAATTTTCGTGCGATGATTTTTTATGATTTTCGACGTGGTCTAACTCAACAGCAGTGTATCGATCAACTCAGTTCGACTTTTGGGGATAAAGCACCATCGAAGACTACTGTGTATCACTGGTTTAGTGAGTTTAATCGTGGACGTCGTATGCTCACGGACGAAATTAAAGATGGTCGGCCTAAATCAGTTGTTGTGCCACGAAACATCGACGCAGTGCGTAAACTAATAATGCAAGATCGTCATGTGACATATCGAGAGATAGAGGCGATCTTGGGCATTAGTATGACGAGTATACATAAGATATTACACGAACACTTGGCTGCAAAAAAAGTTTGTTCGCGTTGGATACCGCACAACTTGACAATAGATCAAAAACAGGCTCGTGTCGATTGGTGCAAAAAAATTATAAAAAAATACAATCGTGGTGCATCAAAAGCTGTATATAATATCTACACAGGTGATGAATCCTGGATTTATGCATATGACCCCGAAACTAAGCAACAGTCAACAGTTTGGGTCTTCCAACATGAGCCGAACCCAACAAAAGTTGCTCGTGCGAAAAGCACTTTGAAGCAAATGGTCGCCTGTTTTTTTGGTATAGATGGACACGTGGCTACTGTACCCCTAGAAAATTGTAAATCTGTTAATTCAGAGTGGTACACGACCATTTGTTTGCCAGAAGTCTTTGCAGAAATCAGGAAGAATAATCCACAACGCAGAATCATTCTCCATCACGACAATGCAAGCTGTCACACTTCGGGTGAAACGACCTGATATTTGGAGGGTGAAACGGTGGAATTAACGGGTCATCCGCCATATAGCCCTGATTTGGCACCCAACGACTTCTTTTTATTCCCAACCGTGAAGAATAAATTACGTGGTCAACGATTTTCAACCCGAGAAGAAGCCGTTGAGGCATTCAAAAATCATGTTTTGGAGATACCGTCTTCCGATTGGAAAAAGTGCTATGAAAACTGGTTTCACCGAATGCAAAAGTGCATTGATCATCATGGCGAATATTTTGAAAAGCAATAAAACCATATTTAACAGTCAATGATAGTTATTTTATTTTATTCCGGATACATAAATAGCAGCCCTCGTACATAGCATAATTATTATCAAATGATGGTATTTTTTTTACATTGCATTGTTTTGGTTCTACGTTCTTGATGCGTACAGCTAAGGTATGGAACACTTCACTGTCGTCTGTTTTGTGTGTGTGGTGTGAAAACCCACTTGTTAAAACTACTAGAAAATATTCTAAAGATTTAGTGAACATTCTAAAAGAATTGTGAAAATTGGAATCCGATTTTGTGAAAGTCTAGTAAGCGAGTTATAGACCAAAAAGCCGGGCTCTCAATCCTTACATAGAGGACTGAGAGCCTACCTGTAACTGATAAACTATGCACACCACAGAAAAAGTAGTTACGTCAAAAATTTATGTGAATCTCAAACAAAATTTTTGAAACTTAGTTATTAAAGCAAAACGCTTTTCTATTATGGTATACCTTACTTCAAAATGTGCTCTCAATCCTAACAAATACAAAAGTTAATTTAACGTTATTTACAGTATGAAAAATACGGCAAACTAACACTTTTCTGTGTATGCCAAAATTGTGAAAAAAATGTGAAAAATGTGGCACCATAAGACTGGCTCCAATCACCGTTGAATTAAATTTATAACCTTGATAATGTTTGGGCTCTCAATCCTCCATTTGTTTATTTAATTTTTTTATTACAGTTTAGTATGAACAATACGACAAATCTAAATTATTGGGTTTTATGAAAAAAATTGTGAAACATTTTGGTACCTCTTGGTACCAATAATATCCAAAAATGTTGTAGGGCTCTTACATGTAGGAGGATATTAATAAAACTCGATTTTCTTATTTATTAATGCGTCTTTTTATTTAGTTGAGAGAGAGATATAAGTTAGCGAAGATAGAAAGAGAGAGAGTTACGTTTCGTATATTACTGTAAGAGAGAGGTGCGAGCACACATTTTCTTTCTCTCTTGCTTTCATAGCCAGTTGATTTGTCGCATATCTCCTATCTCAAATAGCCTAAATTATACAAACTGCAAAAACAAAACACTCCGCTGACCGCTGACTTGACGCTGACAATGAACTCTATTATTCATGCTGTATAATAGAGTTCATTTTGCTATAGATAAAAAAAAAGTATTTATGATTTTTTTTTTGTTTCGTATTTTGAATCTACCAGCTTCGATTAACGAAAAAAGTTCAGCTATTCCACAACAGATGGCAGGCAGCAACAGAAAATAACTTATGTACTGTATGCGCCTCAAAATTGACATTCCCTTAAAACATTATTTTATACATACATATATATATTTATATAGTACATACAAATAGATGGAGCTAAAGAAGTTTTACTTTAGTTATGTGGTCTAGAGCACACTCGTTTTTTGTTTATGTTTTACGTTTACCTATACCATTTCATTGTTCATATTTTTGTCTTTTCTCTGTCTAACAATGTAACTGTATTGTGTGCTAATGTAGTGAATAAATGATTGTCTGTCTATGTCTATTTATCAACTGGTTTGGAAAATTATTTGTTTACTTGAAGAAAATTATACTTTCAGATTCATAGATTTTTCATCAAAATCGGTCCGGTAGTTTGGTTAAGTCGGTTACATTTTTGTTAAATAGAAATACAGAATTGCTCTAGAATTGTCGATGCCGTGTACACATGCTTTGGGGTGCAATCTAGGACTAAAAGTTGACTACTGTAATTTGTATCTGTTTGATTGTATTCCGTATTGTGTGCCATAATAAATTAATTAAATTAATAACTAACTAATGCAATCAGCTTCAATATATTTTCTAATTTACTTAATACTAAATCGCATTTACTGAGCCGCTATCGAGTTCACAATGACTAACTTTCAGAGCACGAGTACACTAATATTATAAATGGGAAAGTTTGGATGTTTGTTTGTTTGTTACTCAATCACGCCGTGTCGGCTGAACCGATTTCGATTAAATTTGGTATATACGTAGATTATAACCTGGAGCACCACATAGGCTACAATTTATCCCATAAATCAATACCCAAGTGCAGTTTCTTTAAAAACATCAGCTCGTTTTCGAAGAAAAATATTTTGGCATTAAAATTTTTAGGTCAAGTGTGAGTAGCGCCTTAAAATGAATCAAGTTGGTAATTTTTTTTTGATGCCGATCGATGCAGTCCTTTGTAATGATCATTTTTTTGTATCGGATGAAAAAAATCTGAATAGCGTATGTTAGTCAAATTTGATAAAAAGTATTCTGATACAACAGGACATACAAAATTCCTTCTACAAACATTTTATTAGATTCTAATTGCATATTAAAGAAGTATTAATACTGTAGCAATTAAGAAGTTTAGGAACTCCATGCTCTCATGAGCAATTCATAAACATTTCGTATTTCAGAACAATTTAAATTTCGAAAATGGTTCTTGCACCTGTCGGACTTTTATATCAGTCATTGCATCATCTTATTTGCCTTATCATGGCATTGTCAAATACGCAAAAAGTAGACTTAATTGAAGCTACCCAGACCGCGATTGAGGAAGTATGCTTCAATTAAGTCTACTTTTTGCGTATTTGACAATGCCATGATAGAACAAACAAGACGATGCAATGACTGATATAAAAGTCCGACAGGTGCAAGAACCATGTTCGAAATTCAAAATTGTTTTAATTTTTATACAAAAACTAAATACAATTAAAAACCGAACACAGATAAGACACAATAACTGTAATAGTAGTCGGATATTTGGCAATGGCCTCACACTAGGGCCGGGGGGCTGCATCGTGGGAACCGTTTACGATGTAAACATTAACTTAAAATGTAAAAGACTGGGCGTTATATAAACAGTGATAGAGGTATACATACAACAAAACCCTAAAACAACGGAATCCTAAAAAAATAGAGTGGTCAACCCAGGTATCAGTTTTCAGGAATACCTACGACATAGGTATATTACTATAACTAGCTTCCGCCCCCGGCTTCGCACGCGTTGTTTGTCAATAAAAAGTAGCCATGTTTCAATCTAGCGCGTAATCTATTTTTAGACCAAATTTCTTTAATATCGGTTCAGCCGTTACGGCGTGATTATGTAACAAATCATCATCATCGAATCAGCCAAAGGACATCCACTGCTGAACATAGGCTTCCCCCATAGATTTCGAGAGCGACTGATCCTGTACCGCCTGCACCCAACGGCTCCCAGCAACCTTTATCATCTAGGTTTTATTTCTATTTAGTGGTGGGCCGTCCTACGCTGTGCTTTCCAGTGTGTGGTTTGCACTCGAGAACTTTTCTGCCCCAACGGCCGTCAGTTCTTCGAGCTATGCGCCCTGCCCACTGCCACTTCAGCTTCACTGCCAGACTATTATATTACTATGCTAGCTTCCGCCAGCGACTTCGCACGCATTGTTTGTCAATAAAAAGTAGCATATATTTGAGTCCAGGCTATAATCTATCAACACGCCAAATTTCATCGAAATCTGTTCAGCCGTTACGACATGATTGAGTAACAAACAAATAAATAAACAAACATCCAAACTTTCGCATTTATAATATTAGTGTGATTGATTTAGTGTAATAATACTCGGGATTACAATATCTACGGCGCAATAACTATGCAGGTTGACACTTATCTGAGTTCCAAAAGAGGAAGGAAATGGACATTTCCTTTTGACTATTTATGGGCCACACTAGTTAAAATGTTTTACCTAGTGCGCAATATATTTAATTAGCAATGTACCTACACACTACCCATAAGCCATTCTTTCTTTCCGTATTGATAACAAGCAATTTTTGAACAGCGTTTGGAAAACTTCGCAACGTCTTTTCGTCCAACATACATCAGTGCCTTAAGACGAAAGTCTCCAATCAGTGTGTGTTACCAGTGATGACATATGGAACCGAGACGTGGTCCTTCACTATTGGTCTTATGAATAAGCTCAGAGTCACTTAACAAGCTATGGAGAGGGCTATGCTCGGGGTTTCTTTACGGGATCGAATCATAAATGAGGAGATACGTAGGAGAACTCAAGTCACCGATAGCCCGACGGATTAGCACGTTGAAGTGGCAATGGGCAGGCCATATAGCGTGCAGAACAGATGGCCGATGGGGCCAGAAAGTTATCTAATGGAGGCCACGGACCGGCAAGCGCAGCGCAGCGCAGTAAGATGGGCAGACGATTTGGTAAGAACCGCAGGTCGGCGTTGGATGCAGGCCACTTCCAACCGCAGTTCCTGGATATCAATGAGGGAGGCCTTTGTCCAGCAGTGGACGTCCTACGGCTGATAAAAAAAATAAAAGGATATGATGATGATGAATTTTTGAACAGAAAATGTAGTATTTTTCAAACTTTCGCGATCACTGCACATAATTAATGATTTAAATGGGTAGGTATTTGTCGCGTATTTAATTTGTTATCCCGACGATAAATACCCGTTTCAATCCGGTAAAGTGAAGTCTGCAAGTGGATGGTTACTGGCAGATATATCGATTTAACCTCTTTCTCAGTCTCTTGCTAGGAATAAATTCACTAATACTAATGCTACCACCGGTTTCATTCTCGCTCATAACTCGATTCCTACACACAACACTCACGGTGGTATCAGGACGCGTTTTTGGCACTTCACTTCTCTTCTGTTCCTACACATTCTCACCACAGGGTTCCAGGCTCCGGATTTCATTTCATTTATCACAATAATATTATAAATGCTAAAAGTTTAGATGTTTGTTTATTTATTTGTTTGTTTGTTACTCAATCACGCCGTAACGACTGAACCGATTTCGATAAAATTTGGTATGTACGTAGATTATAACCTGGATCACCACATAGGCTACCATTTATTCCATAAATCAGTTCCCATGATATATAAATGGGGTGTCAAATCAATTTGCAACAGCAAGTTTAGCTTTATTTCTAAGTTACTTACACATTTAGTAGTGTAACGCGTACGAAGTCGCGTACAACAGCTAGTTATTCATATAACAATTAACTAAATGGTTTGAAACACTACGAGTATATAGATTAAATACAAAAATAATCAATAAAACTAACACAATTCAAAATAAAAACTATAACAAAAAACAACACTTTTTTATATATATAAATTATAGGCCAGCATTTGCGCACGATCTCACCTGATGGCGCGCGATGATGCAGTCTACGATGGTACACGCTTGCTTAGAAGATTACCCTAGGTTGTAGTTATCAGGAAACACAGACTCAGGCAAGGCGTTCCACTCCTTGGTAGTGCGCATAATAAAGGTGGAAGAGTACCGCTTTGAGCGTAAAGGAGCCTCCCATTCGCTCAAAGCGTAGCTCTTCCACAGACATTGGTAGACATACCTCCCATTGAGAGGTATGTAGTGGTGGCGCATCGCGAAGCGTCTGGTTGTCCGATGATAGAATGGGGATGGTGGGATCAGGTTGAAAAGCTCCGCAGCACACTCTCCGAAATGAATCCGGTCAGGTCATGACTTGCATAAAGCTCAGCCACAGAATATACTGCAGTAGCTCTGCCCCCACACATACTTATAATATATTGAAAAATACCCATACCAGGAACAAATATCTGTAGACCATGCAAACATTTGTCCCGTAGCAGGAATCGAACCCGCAACAACGCAAGAGGCGTCTCAGCCGGCTATTTACACACTGTGCCACAGAGGTATACTATAAGGATATCGATTGGAATAAAAATTGACATTTAGATAGTGCATAGGTTTATTTTTCTTTGCATAATAAGTATTCTATCAGTTATCTTGTACAAGCTTTGCTTTTTTACTTAGAAAACTCTCATAATTTATTTTCACAATTATTATAAATACAGGAATTATCACGTACCGCAACATTATTCGCAACAACGATAAAACGGTACGTGATAAATCCTGTATTCGTAAAAATGAACCTTTACTTTGTTTGGGGCTAGATAGCGTGGTGTGAAATATCCAGCATTATTTATTTTAAGCCGGGTACTACTACTCACCAGAATTGGCCTCCCTGTAGATATCCGTGGTGCTGGAGTTGACGGCCTTCCTGGCGTAGAGTGAGTTCTCGAAGGCCATGATGCGATGGCCCGTCTGTCCGTATATCGGGTTCAGATTGCCCGTACTGTTCACGCTCGCGTTCGAACCCCAAGCGCTGCGACATTGCTGAAACAACAACTACCATTTATACTTAGAAAACATTTATATTTATTTCAATCATTATTGTTCTTTTTCTTCTTTCGTGTCAATAGCTTAAAACGCATTTAATTCGCATTTTTTTATATTAGGATTGTGTAGAACCTGGCCACGTCTAATCGATATTAAAAACACGGGATTTAACCAGTACCGTTTTATTGGTATTTCGACCGACAATGTTTCGGTTCGATTCGTAAAATTTCATAAGGGTGAGTGCGATCCGCTCCGAACTACGTCTCGCTGCACCATTGCCATTTTTATTTTTCCAATCATCTCTGTACTTAGATAGATAGATAACTCTTTATTGAAGTACCACACAAACAGAAATAATAAAAAAAATAACGTACTTATTTTTTTTATTATTTCTGTTAAAATAAATAAGGCAATACAATGGGCGGCCTTATCGCTAAAAGCGATCTCTTCCAGGCAACAAACTTAGCTACCCCCCCCCCCCTCCCCTACCATCCTCTCAAAATTATCCATATCGTCCCGCGAACGCTTCTCGTCTAGCAATATTAATAATCGTTATTTATCAAGCGTTGATCTCTATATATAAATATGAATCCCTATTTCCCTCGGTCACGCCATCACGCGTGAACGCCTGGACCGATTTCGCTATTTCTGTTTTTGTTGTATTTCTTATTGTCAGGAGAATGTTCTTATGAAAGAAAAATTAAGAAAATTGCGCGCAAAATTAGAAAATTTAAGAATACTTAACCACCATATAAAATTATTTATAATCTAACCTTAGCGCTTTTATAATGTAACCTTATGACGTTTGACATAGAATTGACAGAATGCGTGCTGCAAATATCGTCAAAGAGGATGTAAAAAATGAATATCGTTTGAAACAGATGCTTCGGTAGGAGTTATCCCGAGATATACTGTCTATATATATATAAAAATTAATTGCTGTTCGTTAGTCTCGCTAAAACTCGAGAACGGGTGGAGCGATTTGGCTAATTTGTGTATTGAATTATTTGTGGAATTCATTCATTTTCTCATACATAATGATGGCCGGAGACAACAATTGACAATTGTACCAGGGCGACGTATATTGACAGCCCGCGTTATATGCATGTGAAGGCGGTACGAAGTTCGGCGGGTTCACTAGTTGTTTATAAAAATGTAGATTTTATCTAAACCCACGACATGTAATAAAACGTTTTTAGAAATCATCCTTCTACAAGTTTCTATCTCAATCTATAAACATGCAGCAGGGGTTATCAGTTAGGGACGCTGTCTGTTATCAGTTAGGGACGCTGTCTGTATCATAGTTTTTGCTGATCCGTATTTTCACATCCCCTTTGAACCCCAATATCTCGGCAACCCTCCAACATTTTTGACTCAAATAGTCACACCAGGATTGTGTCATCACTATCTACCTACATACCAAATTTCACGAAGATCATATCAATGCTTCGAAAGTTATCCCCGGACAAACAAACATACATACATACTCGTCAGTGGCGGATTTACCAGCATGCGGAGTAGAACTAAAGCAGCAAATTTGGTGACCTTTTTTATTTTCTGTATTGCGGTTTTCTGATGTTTTGCAGAAAGAAGTCTACAAGCTATATTTCCGATGTCTCTTTCTTCCCGTTCATTGTACATTCAAGCAACAGTACCACAAAGTTCTATATTCTATGGTAAAATAGTCAGTTCACGGCTCCCAACCTAGTAGCATACCTACATTATCTAGCCTTATCGTAGGTACATTATTGAGCTTTGATTAGCTCAGAAATATACCCAGAAACAGAAACACTACAATATACGCAGAAACTCTACAATGCCTTTCGGATCCAATACAATAATGCCTTCAGGATCTTGTAGGAGTTTCCTCAGTTCTGTAGCGCATCAGGGATGTTCGAATCAGGATTCACGATCATACGAAAAAGAACCGTATCCCTGGTGAGCCACCTGCGTGGAAGCACCAACAGCTTCCTGACCCTTGTTGCCGGGAACATGAGCTCTATCACGTGGCGCTGGATGGCTTTGCTTAAGCCGATCACATGCCTCGTGTCTCAGTAAATGCGCTCCTGCTCTAATATTACCTCATTTTTTTATCTTTTTGTGTACACACGGCAACACATCAAGCTATACATTTCCAGTATAAGCTGACCTCGCATTGTGTAGGCTTTTCGTAGAATGAGATGTCAGCTTATACTAGAAATGTATAGCTTGCTGTGTAGCCGTGTGTACCTCCTAACAATATTTATTACGTAAGATTTTTCTGTGTTAATTAACAAAAATTATGGATCCCTGTCTGGTCTGAAATAAACGTTTTTTTATTTATTTATTTATTCAAAACTGTTTCTTGTGCAATTTCAACTAAACTGTTGGATTGAAGGGCGACCATAATTTATACTTGGAAAATGTGTAAATCAGCCGCCATCCCTCGTACATACATACAAGTCATACAACGGCGATTGGTACAAGTTGATATGATCCCTCGTCCCGGCCATCAGATCGGATGCAGTGCGAACCCTTACCGGATAACCTACCAACATGCCTACCTACTCATTCGTTTTTTATATTTTTGTACTATCTTTCCATATTATTGTAGACCATACATAGACTATCTGTGGATACAAATTACAATTTCAATTTATTTATTTATTAACCATATTATCCTGTAGTAGCAGTGATATGCTCTCAAAGGCAAGTCTAAACACAATACATTACTGAAAAATGTCAGAGTTAGGAAATAAAACTTAGTAATGTTAATTTTTTTTTATACTACTTATATGGCAAACGAGCATGCAGTCCACTAGATGTTATGTGGCTACTGCAGCCTATGGATATCCACATAGAATTCAAAATAAGCTATTATGTTGTCTTGATCTCTATGTGGATACGTTGCCATACTATAGGACTTAGCTGTTATGCATATGTGCCAGTAATTACAGGAACATACCATTACCATCTAACCGGAACACAGTAGTACAAGTACTGCTATTTGGCGGCAGACAAAGGTAAGGCGGTGGTGCTCACTTCCTCGAAGCCCGTTCACAAAAGCTCTACCAGTAAAATTTATATATAAACGAAACTTTGTTGTACAAAATATAACATTAATTAAGATGTCATAATTTGCTAAGTTTACTGAGAAAAGAAGTGCATTCCAGTTTTTTTATGTTCATAAATTCATTTAAATTATAGAAAGAATTTCCTAAAGAGAAGTGTAATAAATGTGTTTTTCTTTGTTTGTTACCTGGAATGTGGATAGTTGTGTCTGGTTCGGAGCCAGCTGCAGTTGCGAGGAGCGGCGCGAGAGGCCCGGCGAGGCCGGCGTGTGCTTCAGCTCCGTCAGCTGCTTCACTGTCTCCGCCACGTTGGCACCCACGTGACCTACAACAATAATAATCATTCAATAAAACAGCTCATTTAAACGGGTATTTATTGCGTATGCACCTTTTTTATTTGTTATTCGGTATAACAAATAAAAAAGGCGTTAACCGAGTCTGCCTGTGATTAGGCTGTTGCAACACAATCGAAACGTCGGGATAACAAATAAAAAAGGTATATACGCGATAATAACCCGTTAAAATCAGTAATTATGTACAGTTAACGCGAAATTTTATTAAATAATAATGAAATAATATCTATATTAATGTTATAGATTCGAAAGTAACTCTGTCTCTCTGGCTGTTTATTAAGTGTTCACGATTATGCGGCTAAGCCGTCCTAAGCTGGGCTTTCCAGTGTTCCACTCGATAACCTTTCTGCCCCAACGGCCGTCAGTTCTTTGAACTGTGTTGTTAACTTAACTGCCCACTGCCGCTTCAGCTTACTAATCCTATTGGCTATATCTTGGTTCATCTACAGATCTTCTAATTTCTGATTCTATCTCGTAGAGAAACACCAAGCATAGCCCTTTCCATACCACGCTGAGCAATCTTGAGCCTTCTTAAGAGGCCCAAAATGAAAATATAAGTTAACTAGACCTTATTTTTAGTACCATAAAGTTCAAAATACCTGTAGTAGCTTCCTCGGGGTTCAATAAGAAAGCTGGTGGAGGCGGAAGATTATCGACATCTGTATGTCCTTGGTTTTGGTTGCTAGCCTGAAATAATCAAATTAATCTGTATGTCAACGCTTTCAAAGAAAATTACTTATAAAATTTTATTAAAATTTTTACGTCCTTATTTTGATAGGCGACCTGGTAGAAACATATACCTCTATTATTTAGATTGAATAACAGATAGACGTAGTAATCACGGATCTTGGGCTATCTTTGACCGTTGGGTGCTATTTATAACATTATTGGAAAGGTTATAGCATATTCCGTTAGGGGAATAACAGGACAAAATACACGACACTCAAAATGATGTGGTCTCATGACCACAGGAAGCGTGAACAACGCGTGTGAACCAACCATACTTTCGGTTCTAAGAAGACTTAGTCATCAGCAAGTACTGATTCGCACGTGGGTATTAGTCATGTTAATCACCGTTTTACATGACGAATATACCTGAGAGTAATGATTTCATAATTTCTATGTAGGTATTATCTCATTTCCATTAATTTAGGTAATCACGGTGAAAACAGAACATTGGTTCTATTTTCAGTAAGAAGAAGAAGACCATCCCTATAAATTTAGATATCCCCCCCCCCCCCCCGATGTAATAAATAAATAAATAAATATTGCTGGACATTTCACACAGCGCTATCTAGCCCCAAACTAACAAGAGCTTGTACTATGGGAACCAGATAACTGATATAATGCTTATATACTATTTTTTTTTAATACATACTTAATATATTTAGAAAAAACATCCAGACCCGGAACAAATATCTGTATATAATGCAAATATTGGTATCAAACCCGCTATCTCCTGAGTCTCAGCCGGCTATTCGCCCACTGCGCCACGGAGGTCGTCAAACCAAAACGAAGCAATGCTTGACGGCAGAAATTATTCAGAAACAATCAGATAATCGTGTTTATAATTATATCATATTTACAAATTACAATATTTAATAATTATCACATACATGTCAAAAATAACAAATAAAACAAATATATATTTAAACATAATAAATTCAATGCTATGGTGGGTATGGTGGTAGTACTTAGACAAGCAACTTTACTACTCTTGAAGAATTATCAGACGACCCGGTAAAAATAATAAAATGGTAGGAACCTACACAATGCAATATGGTTGTACGTGACGTCACATCAGGTGATTGAGTCAAGTCAAACTGGGGCGTCTGTTAAGGCTCCTACATTAAAGAATTTTCTCTTCACTAAGTGACTCTGGCTGGGTGACTTTTAAGCTAATAAGTTTTTTGTTAAATAAATTACTTTTTCAAAACAAGCTTTTATAAAAATCATAATCGGAACCGCAAGCAGATACAAATGAGCCCAAACACTAGTAGCCTACTATAATCAATTCAGAAGTTCTGTTGTCTAGCATCCGTCTCCTTCATGAGACCACCTCCAAGGTACCATATTATTGCATTGTCGCTGAAGTTACATGTATTCCAAATTTCAGCTCAATCGGTTGAGGGTACCGGGTTTAAAATTCAGCTACAAGATTCCACCCGTACAAACATACATACATTGCAAGTTAACAAAAAGCTTATAAAAAATCGAGGGTCTGATCTGTCAAGAAATGAGCTAGCTACACAACGAGTGGTTCACTTACCGGTGAATATTGTGGTCTTTGAGGACGGGATATAGACGAAGAACGTCTCACGGGAGGCGGTGGTTTACCCACGGAGCTGGATGAGCCACGTCGAGACCAAACCGCAGCTGAAATATACAAGCAATTTTAGCAACTAGGATCAAAAGTGAAGATATTCTAAGTTAAAATTGCGTGCCCCTAACGCACCAAACTTGTGGTCTCATCTGTATTTATTGAATACTACGGAACTATTGTAAATTTTGGACGTAACTTCTGAATTATTTTCCATCGAAAATTCTGTTTTGGCTTTGCCAATTACATGAAAACAGTTTCTATTCAATTTGACTGACTTCTGATGTCCAGATTTTTTTTACTTTACATAATACTTACACGAAATTGAGTCGATGAGCATAAAAAATGTGAATTGTGTAAAAAAGACTAAATGCTTCCTCAGACAATCTGTTCTCTGTATCGGCAGTAGTTTCAGATTTACTCGTACCGTCCCAGTTAAAACTGTATTTATTATGTACACAAGGATGTGATTGTATGCTATCTGAGGGTGATTGAAGTTAAAAGGTTGTTTGGCTTTGAAGTTATGAAGTGGGGCCGCGAAATTTGAGACTGCACGATCTCTAATATATAACGTATACGTACGGTACCTTTATAATAAAATGTTCATTGATTAGTTTAATTTATTGTATAACTTTTTTATTAATTTCGATGCCTCGTAAAAGGCAAACAAGTATAAATTTGCCATTACCTAGTTTTTAAGACCATAAGGTCTGTACACTCGTTTATTCAAATAAATGTTTTGTATATCTACTAACCCACTATTTAGGAATACTTATAAAACACCTATTAAAAACAGATAGCAAATATAAAGGTTTCTTTGCTCGGAAATTTAGCTTCGTTGTTTAGTTCGTTCAAAACATTTAAGGTTTGCCGATCCAATTACATTTGAGTTAATAAACCTTATTTTTTTATTATTAAAATCAGAAGAATTTTGAAAATGCTAATTTTATTTCTGTTTTAAGAAACAAATTTAATGTTTCAAATCTTATGCTTTTATTTCGTTCAATTATTTTCTCTTATAACTATTTTGCTTATTACAATCCATCCAAGAGAGATAAGTCGCAAATGACATTCAGTGATTATAATCTAGAAATAGTGTAAGCTAAAGCGTAATTCTGGTGTACGATAAAACACAAGGTGGCTCAATTCCTCTACAAACGTTTAGTGGACATTTAATAGTACAAAGACAAAGACAGTACAAAGACGTGTGAACAATTTTAAAGTTTTTATCATTACAGAAGTAATTTTTTCGAATTATTACGTCTAATATGAATGAAAGTGTGCAATTTTATTGATTTTGCGACAGTACTAAGATGTTAGTTACGTCTTATTATTGTCGATACGCATATCTTTAGATATTTCTACTGTTCAGTTATCTAGTGAATGCCCACTGATCTTTGTATAGGAATCGAACCACCTCAATCTATCTTAAAGGCCGCTGCACACAAGACGCGTAACGTGCACGTTCCACTTTTATCGGTTTACGTTGTCTCATACAGTCCCATATATTACAACGTAGTGGAACGTGTATGCTTACGTGATGCATACGCATCCGGTCTTTAATTTAATAATAATAATATATCATTATTTCAGGCACCAATAGAAAAGTACAAAATGTTAAAACTTAATTCTACGTTAAGAAACTTAATTTTAATTATTCTTATTTAAGATGTTCGCTTCGCATTCTCCACTTACCCGTCATAGAAACAGGTCGTCGTTTCGGCACAGCAGGTTTCTTAGCAACAGTAGCGAACGCTGGCGTCTCGCTAGCTTCATCCAGAGACCTCACAGCTTCCTCCAAACTCCCAAGAGAGATGGAGAAGTTCTCTCTAGCTGCCGCTATAGTGTCGTCTCGACGGAGGGTCACGATCTCCGATTCTAATCATGCGAAGCGGGATAAAGCAAAATCAAATTTGCAACATAAATTTGGATATTTGCAACATAAATTTGGATATTTGCAACATAAATTTGGGGTTTGCAACATAAATATGGATATTTGCAACATAAATTTGGGGTTTGCAACATACATTTGGGAATTTGCTACATAAATTTGTATTATTTATTATAAATTTGTCGATTTTAAATATTGCTATTTGAATATGGTTTTATTAATATTACCATTTTATGCTTGATTTGTACAACACAACACACACAACACATCAAGTTATAAAGTTCCAGTATAAGCTGACCTCGCATTGTGTACACTTTCCGTACAATGAGAGGTCAGCTTATAATGGAACTTCTTGTATTAGTACTGAGTAATAAAATACCGAGTTTATATAAGTGTAAAAATGAATGAGATCAAAAATAAGAAACAATCAAGTTCTTGTTTTCCTTTAGAACACATTGAGACAATTTATAGTATGTGTAACCTTGTAACGGCACTACTTTGTGTGCAAGGGAAAGTAAATAGCGTTCTATGCAAATTTACTTGAGAACAGAAAACAAACCAAACTGCACAAAAAAACGTCTAAACTCCACAACAGTAACTATCAACCCTACACAGATAACAATAAGGTCGACAAAAGCGTGCTCATCTTGTGATCGTCGGTTGCAAAGTCGTTGCAAGATCGTTGGGAGAAAGTCAAATAACAGAACACATCACAACCACACAAAAGGTCTAAACACACAACACTAATTTTCAATCCTATTGCAATAACAATGAAGTCGACATACCGTCAGCGTTCTGGGCTTGTTGCAACGCATGATCTTCTGCCGCGAAAGCACCCTGACTTCCATAGCCACTTGAAGACTCGAGAGAAGATTCGCTGGCACTGCTTTCCGAGCAAACCTGAAAAAGAATTGACGATATTTGGTTAAGGGGTGTCAGTCAACCGCCCTGTATTCCTAGGACATGTCCTGCTTTTTAGGGTGGCCAGGCCTGACCTGGATAGTTTTTAAGTAGCGTCCTGGGGTTTTAAAGGGTCCTGTGTAAAATTCAAGCTACTACTGTCTCCAATCGTTTTGTGACTGGGCCTGCGCCTCACGTGTGAAGGTCGTTGAAACTTTTTATAACAAAGAAGCAACGTGGAAAGCTTTCTGTACCTTTTGCAATAAAAGCTGATACGAGCTGAGAGCTGTAACACTGAGGATTCTAAACACAATAGTGCGTCCTGGTTTTAAACCGAAATATCCTCGTATTTCTACCTTCAAATCCTGGATTTCAAAATTTGATGGCAACCCTAATTTAAAACAGCCAACAGTTAAATAACACACGTTAAATCGGACATTTTAGGTTTCCTTTAGTGTAAGAATGATAAAAAAGTCTTTTTTTATCATTTGCGACTTTATTTTTTAGAAGAGTTGTTAATTTCCATGGATTGACGCATCCTTTTTTTGTTATTTTTGTTTTATTTTTAACTTGGAAATGGAACTAATAAATGGACCACCAGATAAGTTAAAACACATTATTTCGAAGCATCATGTTTAAGCGCCAAATTGAGAACAATCTATTCTGTTTTTCGTCTTTTTAAAACACGGATGGTGTGCCCAAAATACAATGGCAAATTCAATGTTATAATAACATTACATAAAATTCTTGCATCAATATAACTGTAGGTATTGTTCACGTTATAACATAGTGAAGCGAACAATTGATATTATGGTATTTATGACTATAGCGGGATGGATGACTTTGATACTTGGATCTTTGTACAGCCACATCATGACACTTCGTCGCATCGAACCGATTGTTTTCTAAACAACACATACACTAAATGTAATAGTTTCTGTTAACTAACATTAGTTTTTATGTATGCACATAGATATAATATAGCTACATAGATGGTTGAGAAAATGTTCCCATTGACAGGAACAGCGCTGTATATCAACAATGTTAATAACGCAACGCTTCAACCACTTACCATAGGGGTCATAAAACTAACAAAGGTATCAACATTATTAACGCCTATAAAGGATTATAAAGTATTTACTTAAATTCTGATTTAGCTATTGTTAAAAAATATTATTTGCTAACTTTCATAGAGAAAACACATACCGCATGATAGGTTGTATCGAAAAATGTGGTAATGATAATTTCAATCACAAATCGTTCCTTCGTCCGTCCTTCGTGGCGCAGTGAGATACCAGCAGGCTGAGTGAGACGCAGAAGGTTACGGATTCGATTCATATGTTCGACATGTTTGCATGAACTACAGATATTTGTTTCTGGTTTGGGTGTTTCTTAACAAGATTTGCTTGGGGCTTAACAGTGCTGTGTGAAGTGTGCAGTGTTATTTATTTGTTTTTGATGTATGTCTCAGGGTGATGGACGCAATGCAATGTCATGTAAACCACGATACAGCTGGACATAACCTGTGAGGGCAATGCAGTTAAAGGCAACCGCTTATCGTCAGGTGGGTCATGAGCTTGCGCCGTTACTTAATAATATTATAAAAAATCAAGTATTCAGTATTCATTTTTTCACCAAAAATATATTTCAGTTAACAATAAAATAAATAAAAATAAATTAATTACAACTAAGAAGAGAGGCTAAGAGCTAAGCTAACTTAACTAAGAGGTTCAGAGGAAAGTAGTGTGTACTAATGCAGATGAAAAAATGAAAAGCACATGTATTCATTAAAATTATAAAATGGGTGGTTTGAGTTTGAGTTTAAATCCTTTCAAAGGAAGTCGTGTTATTTCGAACGGAAGCTTTCAACAACTGTTCTCCGGTCAAGTATCAAAACCTTTAGTCCCGCACATAAATAGCAAGTCACAAGCGCATAAACCCGCGTAAATCAGTGATCGAGTTAGTTATCGCGCATTGTGAGAGTAACCTTAGAGCGAAACGATTACATTGCAGTGAATATTACTGTGAGTGAAAATGTGCTGCGTGAAAAATATTGTCTTCAGTGTGTTGTAAGAGACTTACACTTATTTAATCTTTCAAGAAAGTACACCATCACGACATAAAAGTCGTAGAGGGTAAGACCTGGATGCGAATAGCACAGGATCGGCTGGGGTGGCGTTTAAGGGGGGAAGGGTTCTACCAGCAGTGGGCTATCATTTAAACTGACTTTGTAGATGATCCAAAAACGAACTTCCTTATGCGTAAACAAGAACTTTTGACATAAGACAAGAGTCTTAGATCAATGTGTGTTACCAATGATGGCTTAAGTATCACTGGCACAGAGGGCCTCATAAGAAGGCTTGTCAAGGTCGCTCAGCATGCTACATGCTATGGAGAGAGATATTTTATATTTTTATTTTATTTACTAAACGCATAAAACACATTACAACCACTTAAGTACATTTAAGATTACAAAAATGCTGTTTTGATCTGGATTGCTACATAAACACATGTGCGTACAGCTTAAATAACTTACAAATCAAGCAGACGTTAAATAGAAACAGATATATAAATTTTAAATACTTAACTAAATAGGTGAGCTAAGATCGTAACTGGGTGGATCCCTGTGGATGAAGAGAGACACCGTGGAAGCGGTGGCGCGATGATTAGGACGCTTTTTATAGGGACTGGCGGGATTTAGTACAAGATCGAGAAAAGTGGAGAGATGAGGGGGAGGCCTTTGCCTAGCAATGGGACAGCATAGGCTATATAAAAATATGCTTATTGTAATTAGTGAATAAAAAATAAATAATCTGGGATCCCCTTATTTATTACACACATTTTGTAATTGATATGCTTGTTATTTTTTTACAAGATCGAATCAGCAACGTGTAAATTCGTAGACAAACTAAAATCATAGCCCAGAGGATTAGCAAGCTGAAGTGGCAGTGAGTGGGCGGGGCATATAGCTCGAGGAACTGACGGCCTTTGGGCATAAATATTCTCAAGTGGAGTCCACTCAAAGGAAAGCGCAGCGTAGGACGGCCCCGCAATGGATGGAAAGAGAACCCGATAAAGGTTGCTGGGAGCCGTTGGGTACAGGCCTCACAAGATTGGTCGCTCTGCAAATCTATGGAGGAGTGCATGTTGAGCAGTGGACGTCCTGTGGCTTAGAACTCCTAACTGACTCAATATCATAAGAATAATTTAGTGAGGTCAATTTTGCTGTTATCTGCGATAAAAGTAGAATCATTTACAAGATATTTTGTAACGAGCTCCTTATCATTTTCAGTGTTCTCCTGAACGTTCACAGCAGTTTTCAATGGTAAGTTATTAAGAATAGTTATAATAATATCTTACCGCTATCTAGCCCCAAACTAACCAATGCTTGTACTATGGGCACCAGATAAGACATAGACCGACATTTATTTGCTACCATAGCAGACACAAATTCACACAATACAATCAAAAGGTATAACATCAAAGAGAAAGCACAAGTAAGAGAAAACAGAAAATTACATACAACATACATACGAACAATAGAATGAAATAATAAATTTACAGGATAACGGATAGAATACTTATATTTTTTGTATAATATATAGAAAAATACCCAAACCCGGAACAAATAAATAAATATTGCTGGACATTTCACACAGCGCTACCTAGCCCCAAACTAAGCAGAGCTTGTACTATGGGAACCAGATAACTGATACAACATTTATATCAGTATATCAGATATATCTAAATATCAGTAAACCATGCAACTCCCGTAAACAAGAGTGAGCGAGATAGCAATAACATTGTCGCTTGTCCCACGGTTTATAACCCCGTCCGCCAGGAGCTCTGGCGTCTTGTATAATTGGTTCATGATTGGATCTACTTCTCTATCGCAAGATTTTGGACATTTAGGTGGTTCCATAACAAACATAGATTTTATTGATATACTGTTCTGCCCGCGGCTTTACATGCGTGATTTATCAATAAAAACATTGCCCGCAGTCGGGAAAAAATAGTCTATATCTCAACCCCGGTCATAATCTCTCTCTGAACCAAATTTCTTCGAAATAGGTGAAAGCGTTAAGTCATGAAAACACAACACACAGACAGAACAGACTTTAAAGTTAGAGAGTTACTTTCGAATTTTTAACTGATATTAGTAAGGATACATCCAATGTCTTACGATTTTCTGATATTTTGTAACAAGAATATTATGCATATTTATTATCATTCTTTATAGCTATGTTTGAGTGTGTATAAAAAGAAAACAACTTTGATTACACAATTGAATTGTTGTTCAAAGGTTTGGTTGTATTAGGTCGGGTATGACTAGCAACTTAAATAAAAATTAAATGATAAATAATAAAAACGGCCAAGTGCGAATCGGACGCGCGCATGAAGGTTCCGTACCATTATCTATAAAAATGGCAAATAAATCACGTTTGTTGTATGCTTAAATATTTGTTTTATTTTAATGTAACTTTTTAATTTTTAAAGTGAATATATAACTAAATATTATGTGAATATGTCAAGCGTTTACCTGTTGCCGTTATCAATATAGAGCTAAAACGAGCAAAACATGTATTTTATTCTGTTTTTAGTATTTGTTGTTATAGCGGCAACAGAAATACATCATCTGTAAAAAATTCAACTGTCTAACTATCACGGTTCATGAGATACAGCCTGGTGAAAGACGGACAGAAGACAGACAGCGGAGTCTCAGTAATAGGGCGCCATTTTACCCTTTGGGTACGGAACCCTAAAAATGAACATAAAATAGTTGACGTTCATAAGTGTACCTATACCTAGATAGATGATATCTCGTATTTCTACCAATATTAAATGAGGTAACATATGAACGGGATATTTTCGAGTTTTTCAGTGACTCTAGCTTTGAAAAAAATCTTGCTTCCAGTCCATTCGAAGAGCAAGTAGATGCGAAAGCTGCATATAAAGCCGGCGAGAAACAAGAACAATCGTCGCCGATTACCATAGACCAGATCAAGCTGAAACTCAAGGAGAGCGGCATCTTCGACGAGAGAAGGGCGGGACTCACCGATAGAGAGAGAAAGGAGTTAAAGAAGTTGTATGATGTTGTTGAGATTATGGTAAAAGTAACAGTTTTGTCTCTCTGGCGATCACTGTATATAATTACTGATTTAAATGGGTATTTATCAACACAGTCGAAACGTTAGGATAACAAATTAAACAGGTACCTACGCGATAAATACCTGTTTATATCAGTAATTATATATATTAAAAGTTCGATGTTTTCGTCGTAAAAAACACATTATTGGGCGCGTACATTACTGACGCTGCCGGCTAAAGCTTATGAAGTACATCAAATTAGTAGATTGCACCCGTGCGAAACTGGGGCGGGTCACTAGTTTATAATAATGATTGTATTATATCGTGTGTGTTTCGATTTGAAGGGTATGGTTGCCGGCGAAATTACAGGCACATTTGGCTTTACAACTCTATGCCTTAAGTTGATGGACGCAGGGCAGTGCATCGTAGGGCCCGTTTCTATGGTGCGTGACCTATGAAGCATTACTTTGTTATAGGCGATGGTTACCACTTAACATCAGGTAGGTCATATGCTTGTTCCATCAACAGGTAAAATAAAAAAAAACGATTGTGATTTAGACCACACGACTGAAGTAAAACTTCTTTTTCAAAATATAAATTTGAAAATTGTTCATGAACGAAATGAAATTACGAAAAATAATCAAACGAACTACAGACTGAGATATATATACAATGGCAATGAGAGGAAGAGAGAAAGAAAATGTGCACGAACCTCTCTCTCTTGCTCCTACAGTACTATACGAAACATAAACTCTCTCTCTTTCTATCTTCACTAACTTATATCTCCCTCTCAACTTCCGTTCGCACTTTTTGTAGCGCATTTGCCAGTTTACTCCCCAAGTCAATTTAATTTTTATTTTATTTATTTGGGAATATAAACAGTCATACGTTATGAAGTAGAACATAGTGCTAATAGTCACATGAATAAATGCATGACCCACGACACCAAGCGTGCGTAAAGAAGTTTTACTTCAAAAATCCCGACAGCTTATTTAGTAAAATTTAACAACACAAAACATTTAACATGTACTGCGGAAGAGCTTTCTTGATAATGTAATTTTCTTACATTGTAATTTTATTTCTGGACATAAGTCTGATTGGTTTTATGTTGTTTTTATAGTGTGTATATATAGGCACTCTTATATTATTCTATAGTGTACGCACGGCTACATATCAAGCTATATATTTCCAGTATAAGCTGACCTTGCATTGTGTAGGCTTTTCGTAGAATGAGAGGTCAGCTTATACTGGAAATGTATAGCTTGATGTGTAGCCGTGTGTACCTAAACCAAATTGAAGCAAATTAAATAAATTATGAATTATAAGAGACCATTAACACAGTTACTTCATACTTAAACGAGTGTCTCAAACCCATGAAATGTATACCAGATTAAGTTTACCAAAATAAAATATTTTTTATATTTAACAACATTTAACAACACTTTAACAACATTTTCAGACAACCTCCCGCAACCGCCAGCCCCAAAACGTGCAAAACATGTTCTCTTCGCTTCGAATGATGGAACGTGTCGTGAAAAAGCAGATGAAGGAAGGCCAGCTCTCAGAAACCTTGGCCGCTAAGTTCCAATGGCAGAAATTGTAAGTTCGTTTTCCAATCCTCCTTCCCAATAGACATAATATGGCGACATGTTAGAACTACCTACTTCATCACCAAATAACCTATATATTTTAAACACGTGCTCAACAGGTGTTTAACTTTTTCGTGGCAAGGCCCTTTCAGTTGGCGGTAAAAACCATGTTTAATTTACAACCAAATTCCGAATTCATCCATACTAATATTATAGATTCGAAAGTACATAACTCTGTCCTTCTCTCTGTTTGTTTGTTACGTTTTTTTTTGTATTGATGATAGCCAAGCGCTTGACCACTACCTCACCTGATGGTAAGTAAAGGTGTGATCGAAGAAGGAGCACGCTTGCCTAGATAGAACCTATTCACTCTGGACTTGAAGACTCCAAGATTATACTGGTTTGGAAAAACATACGCCGGAAGTGAGTTTTCACGACTAAATGGCTGGACCGATTTCGATGAACTTTGGCATATAAATAGATTACGATCGTGATTGAGACATAGACTTTTACCCAACTGCGCAGAATGTTTTATTGACAAACCACGCGTGCGAAGCCGCGGGCTGGTCCGCTGGTCACACTAACACACTAATATTATATGTAAATACGACAGTTTGGATGATTGTTTGTTTGTTACTCAGTCCGCCGTAACGGCGGAACCGATTTCGATGAAATTTGATATATACGTAGATTATAACCTGGATCACCACATAGGCTTATACCATTTATCCCATAAATCAGTTCCCATGGGATAAAAATGAGATGTCAAAGTTTATGTATGTATTTTGTACCTCAGAACAGTACGCGGGCGAAGCCTTTGGCAACAACTAGTGTTCTATAAAAAATACGGTAATATTTTTTTGCATTCGGGCAAAAAGTAAACATATGATTTTAAACATTAGTTAATTCCAAGCGATTAAATATTTTATGTTATTTCAGATCAAATCGCCAAAGAAGAGAGGGTCCAGCTTACTTCTTAGACAGAACTACCAATATGAGGGTTTTTCAAAATGATAAGTTATATACTTTTTTTCAAACTGAATAAGTAGAACTACATAGACTCCGACAAATAATACAATTTTTTTTAGACGTTAATGAAATGTCAAAATGCGTAATAACTTTTTTATTACTGTATTGTGTGGAATTGTGAGAAAGACGACCCTGGTAGAGGGTGGTGGGAGCCGTTGGGTGCAGGCCGCGCGAGATCCGTCGCTCTGGAAATCTATGGGAACTTACCATATATATCTGAATGGGAAGGCCTATATTCAGCAGTGGACGTTCTGTGGCTGATATGATGATGATGTATTGATGGCAAATACATATCTGTCTATGTCTATAACTTAAAGTGTTTATGTAGTAAATAAATATAAGTTTTTACTATAATATGTATTTTAGGCTAAGTGTGGGGGCTAGGGCTACTGCAGTATATGTATACTGTGACTGAGTTTTATGCAAGTCTGCGTTTTGATCCAACGTGGCATGATCAGTCCGCCGCCACGACAGTCGTCTCCTGCCTTTATAATAGAATAGTTCACGCAATGTAACGGACAATAAATAGTGCTTCAGTAAATCCGAGTGGTTGTTTGCATTCCTCTGCATCTTGGACTAGGAACCAAAGATACTACTATTGACTAGACACTGCCCGACGTGATACCCGATAATTGGTGATAAGTACCCGCCACTAAGGTATCTTTGGACTGTAGAATAAGCTATCCTGTTACTATGTTATTGTTGCCTGAACTAAATGATTTAATAATATTATAATGTTGCCGTACTCCAACCGCTAGTGTAGGTACGGCACAAATTACCATGAAAGAGTGATTCAATTCAGCTCAATTACAGTAAAATTTTCTTTAAATGTCCATAAAAGTTTACAATAAAATACCTGACGAACTGAAAGTGTTGCAAGGCTTTCCTTGCAACACTGTATTTAAGAAATAACTGACGCTGTAACTTTTAGACAAAAGATTTTATGGTATGATTTTAATTTTTAGTTTAATATAAAATATTGACATTGTTAAATAAATACCTGCTGACAAATATTAACACGCTTGCATGCAGGTTGAATACATTGACCAGCATAGATTTAAGACCTTTGTAATTTTTGTGTATTCTAGCAAATAAACGATTGAATTTTAATAATAATTTAATTTACGCTGAAGTCTCAGCACTTTAGCTCTAATCAACTCAATGGGCTAACGAGTCGTCAGATAAACTGTTCAGTTTATTACCCTATTTATGTTTCCTCTAAAAGTAGCAAACACGCTAAATGTCAAAAATATGAATCGAATTATTTGTTTGTCTGTAGTTATTTATATAGTATTTTTTTTTATGATTTAGTACGTGTAATATAGCGGATTTAACATAGCAATCATTTGTTTCACTTTGCTCATTTGATTTTGTTATAGGTAAGTGTAACACCAACATTTTATTTGAATGAATGTATGAAAACATTTATTGTACACCTTCATCATCATCATCATATCAGGCATAGGACGTCCACTGCTGGACAAAGGCCTCCCTTATTGATCTCAGGGAACTGCGGTTGGAGGCGGCCTGCATCCAACGCCGACCTGCGGTTCTTACCAAATCGTCTGCCCATCTTGTAGGTGGACGTGCTACGCCGCGCTTGCCGGTCCGTGGCCTCCACTCGAGAAATCCCGGCCCCATCGGCCATCTGTTCTGCGCGCTGTATGGCCTGCCCATTGCCACTTCAACGTGCTAATCCGTTGGGCTATGTCGGTGACTTTAGTTCTCCTACGTATCTCCTCATTTCTGATTCGATCCCGTAGAGAAACCCCGAGCATAGCCCTCTCCATAGCTCGTTGAGCGACTCTGAGCTTATTCATAAGTCCAATAGTGAAGGACCACGTCTCGGTTCCATATGTCATCACTGGTAACACACACTGATTGAAGACTTTCGTCTTAAGGCACTGAGGTATGTTGGACGAAAAGACGTTGCGAATTTTCCCAAACGCTGCCCATCCGAGTTGGATTCGACGATTGACCTCTTTCTCGAAGTTGGACCTACCTAATTGGACTGTTTGTCCTAGGTCGACGCGTCGACAACTTCAAGAGCCGAATTCTCAACCATAACTGGGGCAGGCACGACATGGACATTCGACATAATTTTCGTCTTGTCCATGTTCATTTTAAGCCCTACTCGTTGGGAGACTCGATTGAGGCCTTCGAGCATCGTGCTGAGCTCTTCCATCGGCTTTGCCATGACCACCAAGTCATACAGAAGACCGAAGAGTATAACTTGCCGCTATTTCTCGCGTTTATGGACTATGAGAAAGCCTTCGATTCGATCGACACATGGGCAGTGCTTAAGTCTCTCCAACGATGCCGTATTGACTATCGGTACATCGAAGTGTTGAAGTGTTTGGCGAATACATCACTCACCTTCGGTTTGCCGACGATATTGTACACCTTAAAAATTAAAATTACAGACAAAATAGAAGACACAAAGATAATAGAACAACGGGCGGTCTTATCGCTTTGAAGCGATATCTTCCAGACAACCTTCGGATGGAGTGGATTTCGTTATGTCACAGATATGGTCGGGGGTGCTCTTTTAAGACTAAGATATGGATGAAAAGAGTGCAACTAACACCTAAATCTTCTTTCTTTACATAGTATAAAATGAAGTCGCTTCCGCTGTCGGTTACCTTAGATCTTTTAAACTACTCAACGGATTTTATTGTAGTTTTCAGCAACAGAGTGATTCAAGAGGAAGGTTTATATGTATGTATAATAAATACATAACTCTGTTTGTTACCTTTACACGACTAAACGGCTGAATGGATGAAATTTTGCAAGGAGATAGATTATATCCTGGGAAAGGACATAGGTATGCTACTTTTTAACCAACTGCGCAAAATGCGGGTGCGAAGCCTCGGGCGGGTCAGCTAGTATACAAATTAAATACAAATATGACATCTTATTAAATTTAAAATAATATATAAACCTTAATATAATATATAAAATTATGATATATATAATAGATACATTAGATAAATATACATTAATTTATGTGCGATACTATGACGTTTCTGATAGATATAAGCTTTTTACCCTAGATTTAAATATAGCTAAGTATGAGGCTTGCCTATTGTTGTTGGTAATTCATTCCATAAACGTACTGCTCGGACGATAAAAGAACTGTCATAGAAGCTAGTAGTATGGACTGGCGTTTGTAGCAATAGATTTTCAGACGGCCGGAGTTTGCGGGGATGGGAAGAATGAAGGAACTCAAATCGCTCCTTCAAATAGGAGGGGGTTAAGGGATTATGGAGTATGTTGTATAGCAGGGAAAGGATATGAGCATTCCGGCGAAGTCGAATAGGCAGCCACTTGAACTATGATATATACTATGATATTATAAAATCTAAGGCTACTAGTAATTTACAAGTAATTCAAATTACAGGTAGTTTAGTACAATGTAGAAACAACTTTTTTATGTTACCTGTTGATGGAGCAAGCCCATCTGATGATAAGTAGTAACCATCACCTATGACAAAGTATTACCTCATAGGTCACGCACAGGCAACCATAACCTTCAAACCGAAATACATAAATGCTGCTTGACAGCAGAAATAGGTAAAATGGTAGTTCTTACCCGGGCGAGCACTTTTTTTTTATTATAGGCTTGCGTTTGACCACAATCTCGCCTGATGGTAAGCGATGATGCAGTCTACGATGTGTTCACGCTTGCCTAGAAGAAACCTATTCACTCGCGACTTAAAGATACCCAGGTTGTAGTTATCAGGAAACACAGACTCTGGCAAGTCGTTCCACTCTTTGGCGGTGCGCATAATAAAGGTCGAAGAGAACCGCTTTGTGCGAATGGAAGGTATTTCCACCATACAGCGGTGGCGCACCGCAGAGCGTCTGGTTGTCCGTTGATAGAAAGGAGATGGTGGGATCAGGTGGAAAAATTCCGCCGCACACTCCCCGAAATGTACTCGATAAAAAACCGAGAGGCTAGCAACCTTTCGTCGATGCTCCAGGCTGAGGAGCCTTGCATCAACTAGCTCATCGTTGCCTATGAGCTTCTTGGCTCTTCCCTCAATTGATTCCAGAGCTTTAAGTTGGTACTTCGCTGATCCGTCCCAGTGGTGAGAACAGTACTCCAAACACGATCGGACTTGTGCTTGGTACAAGTTGAGCAACTGTCCCGGTGTGAAGTAGTGCCTCACCTTTGCGAGTATACCAAGCTTTTTAGCAGCCGACTGGGCTTTCGACTCAATGTAGGAGCCGAAATTGAGAGTTGGAGTTAATGTGATACCAAGAAGCTCGAGGTGGTCAGATATCGGCACGGATACATTTAGGAAAGTAGGAGTCAGATTAAATTGACTTCGTTTTGCGGAGAACAGTCACGCCTGGGTCTTATTCGCATTGAACTTGACCAGATTGGCATCACCCCAGTCGGAGATTGCCTTCAAGGACAAGTTTAAGCGCTCGACCATGGCATCCCTGAGTGACTGAATCTGCGCTCTACTGGCTCGTGCACTAGATGTATAGCTTTCCACAACTGTGCTATCGTCTGCATACCCAAAGGTACCGGGTTTCCTTTCACAAGGAACTCTACAACTCTTAAATAATAAAAAAAACTACTTAGCGATATTGTACCTAAAGGCTTGTAAACTAAGAATCAATTTACCTTCTCTTGGTGAGGATGCTCGGCGTTATGCTGTTGCGCTCTTGAAGCCGCCAGGGTTGCCAGCTCTGACATGTTCACGTATAACGCTTGCGGCATGTCTGCGAAACAATAAATTCAATAAGCGGTTTTTTTAATTATTTGCTAAAGTTCAACAAGCAAAATGTTGCAAAAAAATCACGTGATAATGGACGACCCCTAGATAATAATTCCAAAGTCACATCCAAAACTTACAATAAACGTTCATTCAAATCTTCTTCTTTACATAGTATAAAATGAAGTGGCTTCCGCTGTCTGTTCGCTAAGATCTTTTAAACTACTCTACGGATTTTAATGCAGTTTTCTGCAATAGATAGAGTGATTCAAGAGTATGGTTTATATGTATAATACATACATAGTAACTGAGAAAGTAACTGTTTGTATGTTACCTTTTCATAACTAAGCGGCTGAACGGATCGTAATGAAATTTGGCAAGGAGATAGATTATATCCCGAGGAAGGACATAAGCTACTTTTTACCCAAGTGCGCAAAAGGATGGTAATGTTTTTATTGAAATACCACGCATGTGAAGCCGCGGGCGGGTCAGCTAGTAATACTATAAATGAGTTCGTGAAACTTCACATACTAATCAATTTTCATATGACGCATAACACTTGTGTTTAAATTTTTTACATTAACCAATAGTATTGTTATAAATCATTATTTTAAGCAATTTTATTAGGATTTCGCTCTCGCACCTTCTCCTCCTCGCGCTGCAGGTATTTTCGCATGGAGTGACTGAGACAGTTGCACAAGGTATAGACTCTAATAACACTGGAATTCTTAGTCCAGATAGGGGTAACCCTAGGTTTAATAGTTATTCTGCTATTCGGGGCGGAGACAAATTCAACAAATCAAAGATCATCAAAATCGATCCAGCCGTTCTTGAGTTATAAATGGTGTAACTAACCCGTCTTTATTAATATATATAGATATATAGATTTGTGTGAAACACTGTTCGGCGGGGAACACATTCAGCCTTTAGGTGACTGATGGATTTTGTGGGTTCTGTTCACCCCCTGACTATGAATTCCAGTGTTGGAAAAGCAAGGTCTAAGTATACCTTTAGTGAGATGAGGCGGCAGGGAGGACGGTTTCGTGGGTTTGAATTCTTGCTGGCCGGTGTTAGCGTTAGTATTCTTAGCTGGGACGATCGGACGCTCCAGGGATGAACACCGCTGGGAATTAAATAAATTAATAATTAAATTAACAACATTGGCCTCTAACATTTACGAGATAAAAACAATTGTTTATTTTTTGAGTGATGGTTTGAAACCATCACTCAAAAAATAAATAGAAATTCAAAATAAAAATAATTTTAAAATCACTTAATTTGAACACACACAGAGACATACATACACGTACGCGAACTTGAGGGACAATCAGTAACCGAAGTTGGATAAAAAAAAATTGGTTGTTTGTAAAGTCGGTTTACGGACGATAATTTTACGTGATAACGAGAGAGATAGATGCGTCAAAATCCGAACGCTTAGGCCGATCGTGCCTCTCTATCGCTTGTTTTGCGCTCTCGCTTGCACGCTCGGCTCAGGTGGAACGTGACACTATTTCGTGCGTGCAGCCGGCGTTCATCAATTTATAAGACGTTTATCACTTCAAAACGTGTTTAAAAACCGCTTGGCATCCAGCGCACGTTTTACTAGCGATTATTCCACTTCCTGCCCGTGTTCCACTTGCATAGTCCACCTGGCTGTTCATTTGATTTGCAACGCTTCAAACTTTAACACCCCTCCCCTCTTAAACGCTGGAGGAGAGGGGGCGCCACATCTAGTTCCTGCCTCGGTTAGAAAAAAATCTAGATCCGGGGTTGACAAGCCCTTACGGTGCGATTCTGTCCATCTGTCTGTATGTCCGTCTGTCACAGCTGATTATCGCAGCAACTACTAAAGATATCGCAGTGCAGTGTACTTACAGTAGGCAGCGGCGGTCGTGCATACGCCACGTGATCGCGCGCGTCCTCGTGCTCGAACGTGTGCACGCTGAGAGCCGCGCGTACGTGCCCGTTGCCTGAATACGCTGCAACAATATACATCATCATACTACGTGTTTTGTTATGTACGACATTAAATGAAAACACCGTTAGGGCTAAAGGCTAGTATTATTATAAAAAAGATTTTTTTCAAATTAATTATCATCATCATCATCCACAGCCCGACTTCACCCACTACTGTGTATAGGCCTCCCCAAGTTTGTGCCATCCGGCACGATCCTGCGCTAGTCTCACCCATTGACGGCCCGCGACTCTAACGATGTCGTCCACACATCTCGCTGCCGGACATCCTACCCTTCTACAGCCATTCCTCGGCCACCATTCAGTTGTTACCCTGCTCCACCTGTCATCACCACTTCTTGCCAAGTGTCCCGCCTAAGACCATCTGAGCTCCATAACTCGATTCCCAACGTCATTAACCTTCTTTCTTCTACGGATCTCGAAATTTGGAACTCGATCTAAGAGTTTGATGCCGAGCATGGTACGCTCCATGGCTCTCTGTGCAACTCTTAACCTGTACACAGCCTCTTGCGTGAGCGTCCATGTCTCGGCACAGTAAGGCATGGTGGGCAGAACACATTGCAAAAATAAGCGGGTCTTCAGACTCTGTGGAGTTTTAGGCGACTTAAGGATTTAATTAATTATCAAATAAAAGTTTTAATTTATTTGATAATTAATTAAATTGCTAATTGTTAATAACCTTAATATCAATTTCTAAAATATCAATGAAACAGCCTGTATAAAATAGGTAAACAAATCATATTTATTCATCAATTATGTACCTGTTAAACTGACTAAGCGGTAACGTCGCAATGGCGCCGCCGCGTTAATAATTATTTATTGGAAATGTTTCGATTACTGCTAAAGTCAGTTAATACGATTCCGGATGTGTGTTTTAAATTAATGTCGTCATAATAAAATAGGTTGTATAAACGATAGGCCTCCCCCATAGATTTCTAGAGCGACCTGGACACAACGTCCTTCTATCCAGTGGAGGGTCATACTACGCTGCGCTTTGTAGTCATTATCATCATCATCATCAAACTATAACAGTCGACTGCTGGACGTACGTCTCTCCCAGGGTGCGCCATTGAGCCCGAACTTCAGCTCTTCTCATCCAATCTTTGTCAGCTACAGCGCGCAAATCGTCACTCCATCTAGCCGGAGGGCGGTCCCAAGGGCCGTCAGTTCTTCGAACTATGTGCAGCCTACTGCCACTTCAGCTTACTAATCCTTTGTGCTATGTCGGTGACTTTGGTTCGTCTACGAATCTCTTCATTTCTGATTCGATCTGTGTAGTGTGTAGTGTAGTGAAACACCTAGCACAGCCCCCTCCATAGCACGTTGAGCGACCGTGAGCCTTCTTATGAGGTCCATAGTGAGAGACCACCGTTTCTGTGCCATATGTCATCACTAGTCATACACACTGATCAGAGACAGAGACACACATCATAGTCCAAAATATCTGAAAAGGACTTCAGATATTTTGGACTATGATGTGTGTTGGGCCACGAAAGGGACGGATGAAAGAAGGAAATGCGAATGGTGAGATGGATGAGTGGGGTAACGAGAATGGACAAGATAAGGAATGAGTATATCAGACGAAGTTTAAAAGTAGCGCCAGTGATAGAAAAGTTGAGGAGTAAAAGAGGCTACCGTGGTATGGGCATGTCATGCGGAAAGAAGAAAATCATATGATTAAAAGAGTGTTACATGTGAGTGTGGATGGATATAGAAATAGAGGAAGGCCGGAGAAGTGATGGATGGACTGTGTGAAGAATGATATGGGTAGGAAGGAAGTGACAACGGAGACGACGGCTGATAGACAGATGTGGAGGAGGAATACATGGTGTGCCGACCCCGCGTAATGTGGGAAAAGGGCAGGAAGAAGAAGATGAAATTACTTGTAATTTAGTATATTTAATATTGTTACCCGCTGATATAGTGTGAGGGCGTCCACCCATTATAGCGGAGGCAGCTCTCTCGAACTGTGCAGTGTCTTTCAAATCAGGCCAGGTCGCCGAAGCTAAAATAACAAATAAAACATTACAAAACACCTGTTTTTTCTTTGTTGGGGACACTTCCGCCTGGTAGTAATCTGGAGCAGTTGAGCTACCTATAAATCGTTTGTAACGGTCTTTAGATGAGTCAACTGTTTCTTCTGTATTTTAATCATGTAAATAAATGTATATTCTTTCTATTTATTGCGTGTTAAAGCTAAAAGGAAGGGTTATGGTTTTAGCAGTATGTAGGTATGTATGTATAAAATAAATTTATAATGCAGGACATTTCACACAGCGTCATCCAACCCCAAACTAAGCAAAGCTTGTACTATGGAAACCAGATAACTGATAAGAATATTTATGTACTTTTTTGTTAATACATACTTAACGACCTCCGTGGCGCAGTGGGCGAAAAACCGGCTGAAACGCAGGAGGTAACGAGTTCGATTCCCTCTGTGGAACAAATGTTTGCATGATCTACACATATTTGTTCCGAGTCTGGATGTTTTTCTATATAATTTACAACAAAAAAAGGTATATAAGTATTCTATCAGTTATCTGGCTCCCATGGTACAAGCTCTGCTTAGTTTGGGGCTAGATAGCGCTGTGTGAAATGTCCAGCAACATGTATTTATTGATAGAGCGAAGCTAAATCTCTAAATCAATTTGGGCAAATCGTCTTTGTTTTTATGTATTGTTTGTTATGTTTGTTTGTCCGAGGATAACTTTAGTAGCGTTGATCCGATCATCGTGAAATTTGATATCTAGGTAGTGATGGCACAATCCTGGTGTGATTACTTAAGCTAAAAATGTGGGGGGGATTGTTTAAATATTGGGGTTCAAGAGGAGTAAAAAACCTCAAAATGGAACTATCCGGTCAAGTGGCACGTTTAATGAAAGGTGTTCTTTAGTACATTTCGACCTCGATTTTATTTGTAATTCAAACCGTGTAGTTTTAAGTTATACTAAAAACTGAACTTTGACGAAATTCACAGGATACACCAGTGACAGTACAACACTGACGAAATTTGGTATGCGTGTAGCTTTAGTGACACCAATATAGGGAAAAGTTTGAAAACCAGAATAACTGCAATTTGTAACCCAAAAAAAAACAATTAACATGAACTCCCGTTACCTGTAATTTGAACGAAACTGTAGATCAAGTAAGATGGTTCTGCATTTCGTGGCACTACTTTGATAGCCAAGGATTACATTATAATATATTTTTGTGTTTATGGGAGACTCGCGAGATCTCAGTTCGTGGCGAACCACAAGTTTGTTTATATTCTTACTAGCTTCCGCCAGCGGCTTCACACGCGCTGTTTGTCACAATAAATAGCCTATGTGTTGATCCATGTTATAATCTACATACGTACCAAATATCATAGAAATCGATTCAGCCGTTACTACGTGATTGAGTAACAAACAATTTAAAAAAAACCTTCCAAACATTTGCATTTATAATATTAGTGTGATTTCCTATGAGTAATACACAGACTAAAATTAAATTAAATACAATAGACGCGATTCCCTGTGCTCACTCTGTGAAGGCAACCACAGCGAACGCAGCTAAACATCATACAATTAACTAGTGGTTCGTCCCGAACTGAGATTTCGCGGCGCGAGTCTCCAATTAATAGCAAAAAAAATATTTGTAGTCTTTGATCTTTGATGAATCTTTGATTATCAAAATAGTGCCTCAAACACAAACTTTCGCATCCCACTAATATTATAAATACGAATGTTTTATTTTTATTTATTTGTTTGTTTGTTGCTCAACCACGTCGTAACAGCTGAACTGATTTCGATAAAATTAAGTTGTTTCGTAGATTATAACCTCGATCACACATAGGCTAATATTTATCCCATAAATTAGGTGCCATGGGATAAAAACGGGGTGTCCAGTCAAGTTGCAACAGCGAGTTTAGCTTTATTTCTAGGTACCCTACACATTTACGAGTGTAATACGAAGTCGTGGGCAACAGCTAGTTTATAATTTTCAGTACACTCAAATTCCTTGCGAGATATACGAGTACATTAAAAACTTCAAATTCGTCAACTTTTCAATCGCAACTTTAGGTCTTTTGACCTGTTTTTAGAACTTTAGTTTTACTCTTTCAACTCAACAACCCAAGATGTGCGGATCTTGCGGACCTTGCGGGCCTTGCGGACGTTGCTGCGAAAGCTGCTGCAGTGGCGGATGCTGCCCTTGCATCACTATCTACACTTGCCGCACCAAGATTTGTTAATTACCAAGAGAAGGCCGGTTGCGGTGTTGGCGCATATGCGAACCATGGTGCCTGTGCGGTCAGAGTGATAATGCCAGTTTGTCTTGAATTATACTTACGTGGCGTTCCGTAAAATAATCCTATTACATAAACCTATTGAATAATATTAGTGTGATTTGGGTTAATTGTGTCTCGGGTGGGAGCGTACCTGCGTTCTCGATAAGATCGCAGTGATTACCGTCGTCGGTCTGTTCGTCGTCGACGTTGTTCTGTGCCGGTGTTGTGCATTCGCTACTCACGCTCTGGTTGTCGGAACCCTGGAACACATTCAACATGTTTATACACAAACTAAATATATATCGCAGGTCTTTTTAGGGTACCGTCAAAAGGTAAAATAGGAACACCTATAAGATCACTCTAAAGAAAGAAAGAAGACATTTATTCACATAAACTGTACACAAGCTTCTTGCTGACGCGACACTTAAACGAACATACACAATAAAAAATACATACACGCAGGAGTAAAATAATACATTGTATATTACGGCAATTAAAGTGTATGCATGGAGAAATGCTGCCATGTACAGGATTATGCGAAAAGCCCTGAGCGCAGCATGTGCTGTAAACTAGTCTCTTGTCTCTTGTAACTCTCTTGTCGGTCTGTCCGTCTGTCTGTCCGTGTGTCACCGATTTTCTCAGGAACGGGTGGACCTAGCCAGTTGAAATGTATACCAGTTACTGAAGTCTATAGTTCCTATTAGGTGGTAGGTCCTGAGTCAACACATATAAGCTAATTTAGATTTTTGCGAAACCTTGTATGTACCAAAATTTACCATAATATTAAACTTTTTTTTATATTTCGGAATTTTTCCTTTACTTATGCTGTAAGACCTTGCTTTTAATCAAAATTGACAATTCTAGGTCAATCGGAAGTTCCCTATGGGTTTTGGTTTAGTCAAAATTATAATTTTGAGATAAATCTATGCGCTAAAAGAACCGTTTTGTCTTAAAAACATGAGTATAGTTTGCGAAAATTTTAAAAGTTATATAGATCTATAATTAAATACGTAATAAGCTTCAGAATTGCGAAGCCCCCAAAAAATGCAAAATTTTACTACCTAACTTAAAATGCCAACTTATCCCGCACGGAATACATATCCCACCATCTGGTAGTTTATTAGTTTCTGTTTCCTTTTATAGATTGTGTCCATTGATCTAATATTCAATAGACATTATTAGCATTTTTTTTAATTGTTTACTTATTATCCCAGTAATATTATAAACGCGAAAGTTTGTATTGGATGTATCTGTGGATGTTTGTTACTCTTTTGCGCAAAAACTACTGAATGGTTTTTTTTTGACATTTGGTATGTAGATTATAACCTGGATTAACACAAATGCTACTTTCTATTGACATATCTCGCGTGCGAAGCCGCGGGCGGAAGCTAGTTATTTATAATTGTATTATTTATTTTTATACTATCATCCGCCAGCAGCTTTGCACGCGAGGTTTGTCAATAAAATGTAACCTATATTTTAATCATTATACCAAAATTCATCGAAATCGATTCAGCCGTTATGATGTGATTGAACAACAAACAAACTAATATCCAAACTTTCTCATTTATAATATTAGTGGAGTGGTGCGAAATCCTTAGTAAATAAGTCAATGATCATCGAAAAATAAATGTTTTTCATTTAATTTCATTCATATTTATTATCAGAATAATACAATCATCAATAATACAGAATAATACAAACAATATAATATAATTATAAACAATATAATTATATATCTTTAAAAAATACAAAAGAAACACTTAAATCATCTACAGGCCGTTGCAAAGGATCTTAAAACACGTAAACAGTATCATAATAAACCGGCCAAGTGCGAGACGGACTCACGCACGAAGAGTTCCGTACCATTATCTATAAAAACGACAAAAAAATCATGTATATTGTATGGAAGCCCCCCTCAAATATTTGTTTTATTTTAATTTAATTATTTAGTTTGAAGTGAATATATCGCTAAATATTCTGTGAATATTTCAAGCGTCTACCTGGTGCCGTTATCAATATCGAGCAAAAAATCACGTTTGTTGTATGGAAGCCCCCCCCCCCCCCTTAAATATTTATTTTATTTTTAGTATTTGTGGTTACAGCAACAACAGAAATACGTCATCTGTGAAAATTTCAACTGTCTAACTATAACGGTTCATGAGATACAGTCTAGTGACAGACGGACAGACAGACAGACAGCGGAGTCTTAGTAATAGGGTCCCGTTGTACCCTTCGGGTACGGAACCCTAAATAAGCATGTATTTGCACTAGAAATAAAGAGTACTATTTTGAACTGTATCTGCGTTAGTAATAAGGATGGTTTTTAACTAACTGTTTAACTGTCTTTGTTTGTTTTCTTACATAATGGACAGGAATAAATACTGAACCGGAGCTGACCTTGATCGTTCTAAGAAGTTGTTCATACATATAACAGGATAATTATTTATGATTGATGAGCTAACCCGTCCGCGGCTACATGCGCCTATTTTGCCCATAAAATTATTACCCTCCTTTGCAGTCGAGTAAAATGTAGCCTATGCCTCGGTCCCGGTCAAAATCTAGCATCATCATCATCCACAGCCCGACTTCACCCACTGCTGGGTATAGGCCTCCCTAAGTTTGTGCCATCCGCCACGATCCTGCGTTTGTCTCACCCATTGACAGCCCGCGACTCTTAACGATGTCGTCCACCCATCTCGCTGCTGGACGTCCTACCTTTCTACAGACATTCCTCGGCCACCATTCAGTTGCTACCCAGCTCCACCTGTCATCACCACGTCTTGCTAAATCTATCTATATACCAAATTTCCTTTTTGGGACACCGCACGGTACATAACCTTTTAGCGCCCACGTATTATGTGGCTCTTGTTAGGTACCTGCTTATAATGACCGTTCCTAATTCTGTTGTTTTTATATCTGTCTTTCTGTATTGTTATAGGTACCTAACCTAACCTACCATTTTCATAATGTTATTTTTAATATCTTTTTCAGTGTATGTTTTGTTTTATTACCTTCTGTTTTGTCTGTACCGTACTGTTGTCCTAAATAAATGTCTTTTACTGTACTTTACATTAAATTTCTCAAAATGTTACTTTTGAATTTATAATATTAGTTAGAATTTGTTGTGACTATTGCTAGATGACCTATTGGCATTATGTTTAAACTTAGTACTTATCTATATTGATCGCCTATAACAAAGTATTGCCTCGTAGGTCACGCACCTTAGATACGTGCCCTACGATGCACTGCCCTGCGTCCATCAACTTGAGGCATACATATAGGTGTAAAGCCTCATGCCCTTGTAATTTCACCGGCAACCATTCAAACCGAAACACAGCAATGCTGCTTGGCGGCAGAAATAAGTATATCGGGATAAAACAAAGTCGGGTTAGTTACACCATTTATAACTCAAGAACGGCAGGACCGATTTTGATGATCTTTGATTTGTTGGATTTTTCTCCGCTCCGAATAGCAGAATAATTATTAAAATATCGGAAAAATTCACGCAAAAAGAAATTGTGAAGAAAGTTCATTTTCTCATACATAGATGCAGCTAATGATGGCCGATTGACAATTGTGCCGGCGGCGCACCTAGGCAGCCTGCGTCATATGCATGTCAAGGCGGTACGAAGTTCGGCAGGTCAGCTAGTAACATCATAGATCGTGATCAAATCTCCAATTATAAACTAAAAAATAAAAAGATAAAATAAAAAGCATCGCATTACATTATCAACGTAGAGCGAACGTCGCTGCAGCGCGTCTTGCGAGCGAAACCCAGAGTCGCCGCTGCACACGCTAGCGATCCGGGCCGACTGCGTAAAACAACATAAAGCCAAATAAAACAAAACAAACTAAATAAAAACAAATAAAATTCAACAAAATAAAAAAGGTTAAAGGGGATCTCACATCTTTCTTGGTGGATTTGACACAATCAATAAAGGGGTTTGAAAACTTTTAGCATAATCCCAGATCCCCCATTTTTTCCAATATCTTGGGTACTAAAAGTCGAACAAAAAGTATAACGTTCTAAAGTGACAAGTTATAGATCAATCAATCAAACATATAATGTGCTTCATATATGCTTGACGACCTCCGTGGTGCCGTGGGCGAATAGCCGGCTGAGACGCAGGAGGTAGTTGGATCGATTCCCGCCGCGGAACAAATTTTTGTTCCAGATATAGATCGTGGTTGTATAAGTATATTATAAGTATGTATTTACAAAAAAAATGTGTATAAGTATTCTATCAGTTATCTGTTCCCAATAGTACAAGCTCTGCTTATTTGGGGCTAGATAGCGCTGTGTGATATGTCCAGCAATATTTATTATTTTTATTATTATATAAGGGCTTTATAGTTCTTAAAAATGGGTCCAACCTATTTGTACCACAGAGGCATGCAAGTTATTAACATTATTACTGGGCATAAAGATGCAAAGTGATGATCTTGCAATCATTAAGTCACATTATCTCAATAACGTGACACTTAAGGTTACCCATATTGGTTCCTGGTGTATCTTCAGACAGCGTCATCTAATACGCTAGCTGGAACTAGTTTAATCAATAATTAAAAGCCCTCATTATTAGATTTATTATTGAAATAACACGATAATTGTTCCGTATTACAAGCAGAACCTTTACAAGTTTAACAAACTATAAATCGGTACTATCCTTCCGTTTATTTTTTGACTGCATATAGTTCGTAAATCGTTTGTGATTGTGATTCTATTGAATATAAACATTTTTTTTTGTTTCGATACGAATGATGAGATGGATGTGTTTTTTTTTGTATGTTCGACTTTCTTTCCCTCCGACATGAAGATCGGAGACGTTATCAAGCTGAGATTTGGAGAGAGAGAGATGGATGTGTGGGGTAACGAGAATTGATAAGATAAGGAATGAGTATAATAGAGGGAGTTTAAAAGTAGCGCCAGTGATAGAAAAATTGAGGAGTAAGAGGCTAGCGTGGTATGGGAATGTCATGCGGAAGAAAATCATGTGACTAAAAGAGTGTTAGATATGAGTGTGGCTGGATATATAAGTAGAGGAAGGCCGAAGAAGAGATGGATGGACGGTGTGAATAATGATATGGACAGGAATGAAGTGACAACGGAGATGACGGCTGATACAGAAATGTGGAGGAGGAATACATGTTGTGTCGACCCCGCGTAAGAAGAAGAAGAAAGAAGACCAGGAAACTACCATTACAGCATAAGAAATACAAGCTTTACCTGTGATAAGCAATGCTGAGATTCATTACTCGGCGCGGGCAGGGTCCCGACCGACGACGCGTTGGAAATCGGAGTGGAACAACTTACTGTTGACCCTGATACACCTGAAAACAGAATAATTTAAAAAAATCTTTGGAATATATGTTTGACGACCCCCATGGCACATTGGGCACATGAGGTTGTTTTAATTCCCACCGCGGAACAAATGTTTGCATGATCTACAGATGTTTTTTTTTTTCATGTTTGGGTGTTGCTCTATATAATCTAGGTAAATATTTCCGAAAAAAACTATACAAGTATTCTTTCAGTTATCTGGTTCCCATAGTAGCTTTGCTTAGTTTGATAGCACCGTGTGAAAGTTCCAGAATTATTATTAATATAACCCAAAAGGGGGGCATTGACGTCACTGACGAGAACTTAGACCCATATTTATTTTACCAGCTTTGGTTTCCATTGTGTGGTCTCCACGCAAAAACCTTCTAGCTATATCAAATACAAATATAGCTTTATCTAATGATCTCCTTGTTCCGGATTTAATCTCGTAAAGAAACTGTAAGCATAGAATAGCACGATGATCATAATGATGATCACTTACTACCAGGTGAGGTAGTGGTATAAGTAGCATCAGCTTACCGTGATGATCAGAACAGTGGCTGGCCAGCGAGGAGATGGAGGTGAGGCTGGACTTGCGACTGCCCAGCCGCGAGGCGGTCGGCGAGTGCGGCGCGGACGAGACCTCGGCCCAGCCGCTGTAGCACGACTTTATATCGCAGATCACCTGGAAACGCGATTGTTACACCAATTTAATAATAATTATTACTATTTTGAGATATGGAGGAACAAGTATGTAATTACAAAAAAAATGCGTGATTGTCGTGGAACACTAAGTTGGAACGAAGTTCTTTGCGTAGTATATTTATTAATATAATAATTAATAATAATATATTAAATATAGCTACATAATATTATAATATATATTATTTTGTATTAATTTTATTTAATATTAATGTAATATTATAATAATATTTATATTATTATTTTATAGCATACTCGCTATGGATAACCGTGTACTCTAAAGAAAGGGACGGAAAACTCTTACAATTTTATCGCCTAGCCCGCATCTGCCAAGTCCGTACCGTGCGTTAAGGAACGTCATTCCAAAAGTATTTAGGTACATAATTATGTATTTTATATTTTATTTTTAGATATATTTTACCTACATATGTATATTTTAGGTCTAGGTATTAATCTAATTTGTATCCTATTTATTATAACACTGCTCTCACGTTTTGTCAATCCAGTCCATCCTAATGGTTGCCTGGAATAGATCGATTTAAGCGATAAAGCCGCTCATTGTACCACCTCGTATTAGTCTTTAAGTTTTCTAGATTAATTTATTGTAATTTGGTGTAACAATAAAGAATTATCTATCTAACTATTCCATTCATTGACGACCTCCGTGGCGCAGTGGGCGAATAGCTGGCTGAGACACAGGAGGTAGATTAGATCAGATTAGATAATACTTTATTGCACACCACGAATCAAATACATATAAAAAACAACTACGTAAATCTATGGATACAATTGGCGGTCTTATCGCTAATTAGCGATCTCTACCAGACAACCTTTGGATGGAATGGACTGTGTAGACATTACCTGGGGTGTAAGGGTGTACCTAATATACTACATGTACATACATACTAATACTAATTATATAAAATATATATATAAAACTTACATAAATGAAAGTTACATGAACCTAAATAATAACTACTCATAATAATTTATAGATACATACTTAGACTTATTTAAGAAACAAATATTTAATAATAAATACATATATATTTAGCGACAAATACTCAGATAGTGTTCTCTAAGCATACGTTTAAAAATGGCAAGTGACTTGGCACATCTAATAGCCACCGGCAACGCGTTCCATAACCGGACAGCCTGCACTGTAAAGGACTTATCAAAGTAGGAGGAGGAGTGTACAGGTGTCCTGAGTGTCAGATGAACGCAAGGATCGAGGATTGGATTGATAGAGGAAATGGAAGCGTTCTTTAAGATAGGAAGGTGAGGAAGGGTTGAACAGGATGTTATATAAATGCTGAAGGATGTGAGTATCCCGGCGAAGGCGTATGGGTAACCACTTGAGCTTACTGCGAAATTCGGACACATGGTGATACTTCCGCAAGCCGAAGATGAACCGGATGCCAAAGCTTTGCAAGCGCTCAAGTTTATCTAGTTGGTGTTCAGTGAGATCTAGATAAGAAGCATCAGCATAGTCTAGTATCGGGAGAAGAAGCGACTGCGCGAGCCAAATTTTAGTGGCAGTCGGAAGGAAGTTACGCAATCTCCTAAAAGAACCCGCTGAGGCAAACATCTTACGACTGACTTCAGATATCTGAGGTCCCCGTGACAGTTGCCTGTCTATGAGAACGCCTAAATTTTTCACCGTACCCGAGGTAGCGGGTTCGATTCCCACCGCGAAACAAATGTTTGCATGATCTACAGATATTTGTTGCGGGTGTGGATGTTTTTCTATGTATCATAAGTATGTATTTAAAAAAAAAGAAAATAAGTATTCTATCAGTTATCTGTTTCCCATAGTACAAGCTCTGCTTAGTTTGGGGCTAAATAGCGCTGTGTGAAATGTCCCGCAATATTTATTTATTTATCCGTTTGGGAAGTACGATGCCACATAGGCGTCAAACTTATAACCCCCTTTTCATGTCGAAGACATAAATATAATTACCTGCAAACTGGCAGCAGGCAGGGTCCTCGGTTCAGTTGTCTGTCGCATTAGCTGTTCGCTGCCTTCCTGCAAATGGCCGACCTCCGCTAGCATTGCCACTTCACTCTCCTGGAAACCACAGATTGGCACAATGATTAGAATGTTGTCGAACGATAGGAGCCTTTGGCTCCAAGTCCTAGGACCTTGAGAAGTGTAGGACATACTACATACAGAATCATCATCATCAGCCATAAGACATCCACTGCTAAACACAGGTCTCCTACATAGATTTCCAGAGCGGCCGATCTTGTGCAGCCTGCACCCTACGGCTCCCAGTAGCCTTTATCAGGTCATCTTTCCATCTAGTGGGGGGCCGTCCTACGCAGCGACTTCCAGCGCGTGGTCCTCACTCGAGAACGTTTCTGCCCCAACGGCCGTCAGTACTCCTTGGGCAAATCGGCGTTGTATGTATGTTTGTTTGTGCGAGGATAACTTTCGAAGCGTTGATTCGATCATCGTGAAATTTGGTATATAAGTGTCGTGATGGCACAATCCTGGTGTAACTATTTGTGGGTAGTCGAGTTTAGGGTTCAAGAAAGGTAAAAAAAAATCATAATAAGATAATAAGGCCAAGTGGGACGTGAATGAAAGGTGCATTAGTACATTTCGATCCTGTTTTTATTTTTTGTTTAAGCCTTGTAGTTTTTGAGTTATTAGCCATAGTAAAAACTGAACTTTGACGAAATTCAGAGAATACACCAGTGACCACACAGTGCTAAAATTTGGTATGCATGTAGCTTTAGTGACATAAATATAGGGAAAAGTCTGAAATCCTGAATAACGTCAATTTTTACCTCAAAAAAGAGTAATTAATTAACATGAACTCCCGTTACTTGTAATTTGAATGAAACTGTAGGTCAAGTTGGATGGTATTGCATTTCGTGGCACTATTTGAATAGTTAAATATTACCTATAATATTTTTTTAGTTTTATGGGAGACTTGCGAGGTCTCAGTTTGGGGATCTAAAGATCACACTGGATCCCACTGATGGACAATGTTCCATGATGATGGTCCATTCGTTTACGTTTATGGCTTACCAAACTAACTTCTATTCATGTTCTGAATCCTTTAGTAGGTAATCTGGAAATCCTTGATCGGTATACGGCCCTACACCTAAAGCCTTAACGAAATCGCTAAGCACTATACAGGGCGTCCCAGAACCAGTATGTCATCCCGAGCAAGGGCGATTCTCGACACTTACGAGAACAAAATGTTTTGCGACTTTCGTAAATTCTATCATTTTTTTGAAGATCATCATCATCCACAACCCGACTTCACCCACTGCTGGGTATAGGCCTCCCCAAGTTTATGACATCCGCCACGAACCAGCGCTAGTCTCACCCATTGACGGTCCGCGACTTGAAGAATATTTTAGGTCAAATACTTTATGCCAAAAACTACGTTTGTTTATGTTAAGTTCTGGGCAAGGCGCCAGGTCTAAAAAACGGCGGCTTTAAAGTCTAACTAAAAAGTTGTAGATAATCCTGAAAAATAATATTTTTACATTATTATTTTGTTCGCTGAAAAGTTGTTATTTATCATGGGGGAATCACCCCGTTCACGCTTAACATACTAGTTCCGGAACACCCTGTATGCATGTTTTTGTCCCAGTAACTGACCACCACAGGATTAAGCAGGGATACGAAGTGGCAGAAGCGGTTACGTTCCTCAATCAGAGCTGCCTTCACAGCTTTCTCTTCCATTTCTTCAAGCTGCTGCTTACGTTCTTGGACATCCTGAAATAAGATTTAGAATATTTATTAAATTAATCAGTTGCTTGCAGTTTTAACCCGAGCGCAAACCGTGTTAAAGTTAACATATAAACAAAAAACTTGTAAAACATATCCATAAGTCTCCGTTCACACAGACCGGCTCGGAGAGGAGAGTATATTTTTATCGCGTTTAAAAAAAGAGCTTTCGGTCATTGAAATAAGGTTTATTTGTTTAAACGAGCGCGGTAGGTCGGTTTCATTTAAAAAATAAGTGAAATAAAAATAACAACCTTATTTCAATGACCCAAAACTCTTTTTTAAACTAGATAAAAATGTACTCTCCTCTCCCAGCCGGTCTGAGTGAATGGACACTAAGGGACACATAAATAGAACTGAGACTATCGTTAAATATGTTAACATGTTGGAAGTGAACATGTCGTAGAAAATCATTTACCCGTGAGCGACCGTTCAGTAAGCGCATATAGTAAGGAAAAGCTTGTTGAAAAAAATGTTTACGGATCTGGCCTGAAGGCGATGAAGCTAATAAAAGTTCAAACGATCTGTCTACTCCTATTATCTATTAAGAAGTTCCTTTGTCCACCTTCCTTATTTCAACACTCATACCACCGACACATAAAAAACCCGTACAACTGACATTTAATTTCATTTACGTTTATTTGTAGGAAAACCAACAGCTGTTATAAGTTATAACTTATACTTATGACAGACAGGTTTTCACGTTTAAATAACAATATACCAAAAACAGGAAAGATAATGTCGACATCTCAGATTACAAATACATATATATCATTCTAATGAAGAAAGAGTCTCTACATATACTATAGCCTTATTATTCACTAAAGAATTCACAATTCAACCGGTGTCGAATCGAACTGACGCTCATACAGAAAAGTTCACAGTCCGTGCGCTTACACAGCTTATTGAAATTGTTGCCATGGGGGCATGAGGGGGGTAGGAGAGAAACGCCCCGGTACATGTCTGCACCTTGCGTAGGCAACAACTGAAAGGACTCGTGGACCTCGCCGACGAGGTCGGTGTATCTATGAAGTGTTTGCTCTGTCGAATGTAGATGACTCTGAAATCTCCTCCGCGTTAGCGTGTTCATCATCTGGATCAACGTGTCTCGGTCGATGTAAGGTTAACTGCGACGCGGACGCCACGTTATGCACACGACTGAGTAGTCGCCTCCATAGAAACAAGCTCGCAAATCGCCAGTGTGAAAACGCTCTAAGATTGTATTATAACGTCACTTACCTGCAAAGAGACGTCAGCGCGTCGTTTAGCGTCGGTCGGCTGTCTCCTCGCCTTCCTAGCTTGCCGCTGTGCATCAGCTACCTTCCTCCTCAACTCAGTTCTTGCACGCTTGCATTCTCGTGCATGCTCGCGACTGAGTGCACCGGTCGCGCAGCCCCCCTTGCGCCAGTCATCAGCGCGTTCGGATAGGGGGGTGATCAGGGTATCCATGAGGGTACTGGAAATGTCAATTTGTTTGATTAGTATTCTATTCAAAGTAGGTTTAGACAACCTCTGTGGAACGTCGCAAGAAGGTTCGATTTCTATAGACGCACAGAAAAATGCATGATCTACTTTCACATACTTAGTAGAGTAGTAGAGTTTCTTGTCAAAGAGCTTGCCCGAGGAAGTACTACCTCCATACTTATTTTTGCCGCCGGTAAAATTACAGGCATATGAGACTTTACACCTGTATGCCTCAAGTTGAGCGTGACATACGAGGCAATACTTGTTAAAGGCGATGGTTACCACTTAAAATCAGGTGGGCTATATGTTTGTAACATCTCCAGGTGGTATAAAACAGGTGTTTGTTTGGGGCTTAATAGCGCTGTCAAACGTCCAACATTTTAGCTGCGGTGAATTCATCTAGATATATGTATATGTTACAGTCAAACGCTTTACCGGTCAAAAGTACATTTTACTGCAAACAAAATTTGACATTTAAACGTAGTTTTGACCGATATTTCAATCAAAAATACTTTACTTAGACACTATTTGTATATCACTATGTATATACGTCTGACACTATTTTGTCCCAGTAATCCAATGAGACAAATGATACAAATTTTTGTTCTAGAAGTACCTAGTCAGGTCATAAGTATTGTCACACAGTAAAAACTTTTCTTTTAGAATGCTGGCCACAAAAAAGTTTATAGAATTCGAATTTCGAATTGTTCATGAAAATAAAAATGTATACTTTTTAGAATTATACTCATTTTTAAATATGGAGTGGACGCTTAAAGAAGACCGTGTTGCAGTTATTGCGTTGCATCGTTGCGGTTACGCGCCAATTAAATTTTTTGACATACTGAAAAATTTGAATATAACCAAAAGATTCGTTTATCGCACCATCAAACGATACAATGAAGACTATAGTGTATGACAGGTCAAGAAGTGGTCGCCCTCGGTCTGTTAGGACTCCAGCAGTGATAAAAGCTGTGAAGGCGCGAATTCAAAGAAATCCCAAACGTAAGCAGAAACTGTTGACCCTTCAGATGGGGTTAAGCAGAACCACGGTGAAAAGGGTGTTAAATGAAGACTTAGGGCTTCGGGCATATCGAAGAAAAACAGGACATCGTTTGAATGCTCGTCTAATGGACCTGAGACTGAAGAGATGCCGCGCTTTGTTGAAGCGGTACGCGGGGAACAAATATCGGGAAATTCTTTTTTCGGATGAAAAATTTTTTACCGTAGAAGAGAGCTACAACAAACAAAATAATAAGGTGTACGTACACAGTAGTGAAGAAGCGAGCAACCGCATTCCGCGTGTCCAACGAGGTCATTTTCCATCCTCGCTCATGGTATGGTTGGGAGTTTCTTATTGGGGCTTAACAGAGGTATATTTTTGTGAGAAAGGTGTAAAAACGAATGCAGTTGTGTATCAAAATACAGTCCTGACGAACCTTGTGGAACCTGTTTCTCATACCATGTTCAATAACAGGCACTGGGCATTCCAACAAGATTCGGCGCCAGCTCATAGAGCGAAGAGCACACAAGACTGGCTGGCGGCGCGTGAAATCGACTTCATCCGGCACGAAGACTGGCCCTCCTCCAGTCCAGATTTGAATCCGTTAGATTACAAGATATGGCAACACTTGGAGGAAAAGGCTTGCTCAAAGCCTCATCCCAATTTGGAGTCACTCAAGACATCCTTGATTAAGGCAGCCGCCGATATTGACATGGACCTCGTTCGTGCTGCGATAGACGACTGGCCGCGCAGATTGAAGGCCTGTATTCAAAATCTCGGAAGTCATTTTGAATAAACTTTAGTGTCATAAGAATCTATGTTTTGTTAAGTTCATTTTGGTATATAAATGGTTACATAATGAATAAACTTGTTTCAGTTATTTTATATTAAACATGTGACAGAATTTATGACCTGACTAGGTACAATTACCATCATCGTTGTCGAAAAAAAGCCTAATTACCTACTGCCATCTACCACTGGATGACAGTAAATCGTTAGGTTTTTTTCAGTCGACTCAAAATTTCGATCGACGTCTTTAGTCCAAACTACTTTTGAATATTTTTTGCAGTTAAAAGTAATAACTGTAAATACAGTAGAGTCTAGAATCCGGCACTTCAACAGTCCGGTACGTCCAATAATCCGACACCCTCCGCTCACGCCTCCCTCATCCCTCCCTACTCTCTTTCCGCTCTTGCGCACATATTTTATTTACATAATTAATGATTTTTTTCTATATTAAAATACTAAACAATCCAATATACAATCCAATAATCCAAACATTCTAACAATTTGGCACCCTCTAGTTTTTAATAGTAAAATAATAACTTTTTATTGAATTACAACACAAACAGAAATAATACAAAAATAATTACTAGACTACAATAAATAAGGCAATACAATGTGCGGCCTTATCGCTGAAAGCGATCTCTTCCAAGCAACCTTTGGATGGAGCGAAATTTACGAAGATATGGAGTGCGTACGAAAGTATACCACTTTGGAAGATACACATATATTTTTAGATATTCTAAAAAATATGATAAAGTTTTAATGCTATAATTACTATACTTATAAAATAAACTAATATATAGGTATATGCATATGCGGCACTATACAATACAGTAATAGTGCCGGATAAGTGAGACTCTACTATAATGTATAATTTATTTGTATGTCTTTTATTCCAATAATTTGCTCCGCAGCGGGAGTTGAGCCCGCACTTCGTATTCCGTCTTACGCGCAGTCATATAATATCGGTGATACATCTTGATATAAAACATTTTTAACATTATTATCCTTGAGGAAAATGTCCAACATGCATTATAATTATTACAACATCAATTCGTAGTAAAACAGGTTTTAACTAGTATTCTAACCTGTTTGTAATTGTGAGATGATGATAATTGGTATGTATTACTCGAGGAAGTGCAAACTGTTATGGCTACTTATGTACACACGGCTACACATCAAGCTATACCTTTCCAGAATAAGCTGACTCCGCAGTGTGTAGGCTTTTCGTAGAAAGAGAGGTCAGCTTATACTGGAAATGTATAGCTTGATGTGTAGCCGTGCATACACAGTTATTTACGGCAGTACATAAGACCAGACGTAGGTTACATTGTAATTGTTTTGCTGAATACGTCAATTGGCCATTGTATGCAGTGTTTTTTAGGGTTCTGTACCCAAAGTGTCAAACGGGACCCTTTTACTAAGACTCCGCCGTCTGTCTGTCTGTCCGTCTGTCACCAGGCTGTATCTCATGAACCGTGATAGTTAGACAGTTGAAATTTTCACAGATGATGTATTTCTGTTGTCACTATAACAACAAATACTAAACACAGAATAAAATAAATATTTAATGGGGGCTCCCATACAACAAACGTGTTTTTTTTTTGCTTGTTTTCTTTAAACATAATTAATTAAATTAAAATAAAATTAATATTTACGGGGAGGCTCCCATACAACGTGATTTTTTTGCCGTTTTTATAGATAATAGTACGGAACCCTTCGTGCGCAAGTCCGACTCGCACTTGGCCGGTTTTATGTCTTCACTACTTAATATATAACGAAAGCTTTAACAAAGGTTGCTGGAAGCTGTTGAGTGCAGACTGCGCAAGATTGGTCGCTCTGAAAATCTATAGCGGAGGCCAATGTTCAGAAGTGGACGTTCTGTGGCGAAATTATGATGATGATGTATTGTATATCTTGTATCCGAGTACCCCGCGTTCAAACTCGCTAGGCAAAAGCTAGTCGTAAATACAGTGTAAACTCCACGTAACGTCACTCGTTTTAACGACAAACTCTCTAAAGCGTCGAAATCACTCGGCTTTGGTTGATTTAGCTTGTCTTGCATACAATGGTACACTCTGTATAGCATTACACCCACTCTCAATAATGACAACAATTTGTAATAAAAAGTTCTTTTTAAGTTGCCAAATTGAGTAAAAACTGCGCAGCTGTGTATATCCTTTTGTCGTTTTATTATCCTAGACCATAATAAACTCGACTGTTGGCATCATACACACCAAACTTTCTAAGAAATCCGTTCTTTTGTTTACAAAATGGGATTGCTTGCACGTGTAGCTGCAGACTGTTGTTAGTAGAAGTGATGGATTTTATCTACACGTTGTCATATTCTTAGTAGCTCACAAACTTTCAAATTGTAAACATGGCTAGTAAGCGAAAATCACTGTGACACACACAGATTTTACTTCTCTCCATTTAACGACAACTCTCTATAACGTCAAAATATGCTCAGTCCCTTGAGTGTCGTTATATAGAGTTTACACTGTATATCACAAATTCATTGTGTTCACTCGCACAATATTTTAATTCAACCAGTCACACTGATATTACAGTCGTAAACCACAGAAACATAATGATGACTGCCAGTTTTGAACTGACGACCTGATGAATAACGAAGGAAATCCACTTCCTACTTTCCAAATGGACTTGATATTAAATAAATGTAACTTAGTATTTTTGAAGAATCGTGAAGATGCCTATAGACTCTCGGCGTCCTGGAATCCGATATTACCAGGTGTGCGCGTCGTGATCGTTCATCTCAGTGCGTAGATACGATTAGTGTGTCGCATTATCAATGTGGACTTTTCTAATTCTGAAGACGAAGTGAGGGTAGTCCCTGCAGCTGCCGTCACTGCTCTACGGTAGCTCCAAGTACTCCAGTCTGCCCGCGACCACGGCTATTGAAACACGATCGAAACTTCGGGATAATAAATAAAAACATAATACCTGATTAATATTAGTAATTAAATATAAATTAGCTTCCATATTTATACTGGCCTACAGGATTATCCCTCAAAGTTAATAATCGAGTTAGGTATTCATCACTGAAGTAAGTTATTTTTTTAAAAATTTATAGGCTAGCGTTTGACCACTTTAACCACGATCTCGCCTAGTGGTGAGCGATGACGCAGTCTACGATGAAACACGCTTGCCTAGAAGAAACCTGTTCCCTATTTTGAAATTTTTTCCTCCACCATTTTAGCGCTTTTGGCTAATTTGGCTATAGAGGACGACCAGTATTATTTATAACTATTATTTTTAAGCCGATATGTTCAGAAGTTGCTGAGATAATCAGTTGTGTGACAGACGGACGGACGGACAAAGTCGCAGCATAAGGGTTCCGTTTTTACCATTTCGGTCCAAACCCCTAAAAAAGATATTCACCTGATATACATCTTCATCCTGGACTCAATCGCGCGATGTCGCAGGCAGACCCTGGTCAGCGCAGTTCCAATCTCTTTTGTTGCACCTGAAACAATTCAACAAAATATTACTTAGCTGAATTACAACTATAAGTTTACTTGGAAACCACACAACATCCCTTCCATCCTTACTTTCTCCAAATGCGTACTACTAAATTCCTTAAAAAAAAATAGTTATTTGTTATACAAGAGTGCAAAGTTGCTTTTTAACCGCGTGCTCAATTTTGATGACCGAGCAAGCAAAGGATTCTAAAATTGAAATAAGAATCCTGAGCGTTATCGAGGGAATCAAAAGAGCACGAGGTGAAAAATCTTTGCACTCGAGTGCAACACATAATTTTTCATCCCACCTCAGCGAGGAATTGACTAAATGCAAAAAAAGTAATACACCAAGAAGGTTCCGAGTCTGAGTTTTTAACAAATTAAAAAAGGTTGTATGATAAATTCGGCACCACGGAGGTAGAAGTAAATAGGTCTAATGATGTTTTGAATTCATTTAGTGCACACGATGTTCTAAATTCAATTTATTTTATCCTCTAGCGGATAAAAACGGCTTTTGCACTCAGTTAACGAAGAGCAAAAATACTCTTTCCGAGATGGGGGGATGAAAATTAAATTTATATTGTATTTTTAATAATTGTCTTTAGGTGACTAATTTCTTAGTTTTAATATATGTATTTACAAAAAAAAATGCATATAAGTATTTTATCAGTTATCTGGTTCCCATACTACAAGCTCTGCTTAGTTTGGGGCTAGATAGCGCTGTGTGAAATGTCCAGCAATATTTATTTATTATACCTACAGTCAATTACAGGTCTCGCTCCATAGAAATAAATTATCACAAAAAAATCTACAACAGAGAATAATTTAAGATTTTAATAACCATTAAGTTATATAATATATGTAATGAATTATTGAGTGTCAAATAATTGACTTTCCTTAGTGAGAAAGTTAATATAAGTCTAGTCAGATATATAAGTTGAAGCTATATATAGCTTGTGTGGTGTATAAGCTATATATAACTGTCTATCCATGATAAAGCAATCTACGGATATTCAATAGTATAAAGACAGAACGCCAATAGAATAGAGTGCGTGAAGTTAGCCCCGCACGTTTGAATAATCTGAATTTTATCAATTGTGCTGAGTTGTTCTAGGTTTGTTCTACATTGTTCCAGAATATTACATCTCTAAAGTCAATAATACCGCTGGAAAACGAAGATACCAGTTTTCGAGGCCAGCCCCGCACTTTAGGATTTTGAAATTTTGATGACTGTTCTGGATTGTTCTAGGTTTGTTCTACATTGTTCCAGAATATTACATCTCTAAAGTCAATAATACCGCTGGAAAACTAACCTATATGCAGAGCTAACCTAGAACAATACATAACAATGTTCTAGGTTTGTTCTACATTGTTCCAGAATAATAGTACTCTGAAATCGAAATTGAATTTAAAAAACGCAAAAAACTGTTTCTAACGAAATTTATAACGTGCGGGATTCGTGCCGCATTTCTTTTTCTTCCAGTTTTTGACAATTGTTTTGAATTGTTCTAAGGTTGCTCTGCATTGTTCCAAAACGAAGCGTGAAGTTAGCCCCGCACTTTTCAATTTTCTAATTTTTGACAGTTGTTCTGAATTGTTCTAGATTAGTTCTACATTGTTCCAAAAGAAAAACATTCTAACATCAAAATTTATGCCAGAAAACTGAAATACCGAAGTGTGAAGTTAGCCCCGCACTTTTAGATTTTCCAGTTTTTGACAGTTGTTATGTATTGTTCTAGGTTAGCTCTGCATATAGGTTAGTTTTCCAGCGGTATTATTGACTTTAGAGATGTAATATTCTGGAACAATGTAGAACAAACCTAAAACAACTCAGCACAATTGATAAAATTCAGATTATTCAAAAGTGCGGGGCTAACTTCACGCACTCAATAGAATACGATAGAAAAATCTGTTGTCTATAAAATGTCAATCTTCTATTGGCATTAATCATTAGCTATACGAGTTTGTTTTACATTGATATCAGGTGCTGTTGATTCTGTTATGAATAAATAAATCTAAAAAAAACTTTTGCTAATTATTTTCCGAAAAGTACGTGTAAAAATACGGAATTTTGTATCGCAACACCGATAAAACGGCACGTAACTAATCCCTTACTTATGCTGCGGAATTCGACCCCTGTGGTCGAATTCCGACAGTTATTCATGTTTTTATTTAATATTTAATGAAATGTGGGGAAAGGGCAGGAAAAGAAGAAGATTCATGTTTTTTTTTTAAGTATACTTAGTATTATTTCGCCCGATTGGAACTAGGTGGTGCGACTAAATCTGTGTGTTAGTGTTAAATCATGAACAGTAATGAGTAGATTGGTATGTCCGAACACATTATGCCCCCTTTACTTTTAATCTCTACACGCCCCCACGGGGGGGCGTGCCCCACCACTTGGAAAGTCCTACACAAGGTTGCCAGGTACTATGAGCACTAACGCACTCCAGTCTTCAGCAAACATTTCTTTTAAAGAATTAAAAAAAATCTTGTGGCTTTAATATCACTGCGGCCACGAGACCGAAAAGTGATCACCTTGGGTTTATGTCGCCCGTCGTCACCACAAATCCCTACAGCTAAACTGTAGCATAGTCTTAGAGGTGATAACTGTAAGCTCCTCCGGGCTAAGAATGGAAAGAAAGAAAACATTTGTCCCGTCGGGAATCTAACGCGCACCTTATGCGTAAAGAGATCGTATGTCCCCCCATCTATACGTATTATTACATCCTTGCAAAAGTCTTGAAGGTCGACAGGAAATATAGAAAATGCAAGCGGGGAATTACCGTACATATCAAATAGCAGCATACATTAACATGCAATAATATATTTATGTAATGTAAAGACGAAGATGTAAATCCTGTCGAATACATAATTGTTTGTTTGTAATACCTGCTTTTGATATATAATAATAAATAAAATAATAAGTGTGACTCTGACTCGCACACCGAGGGTTCCGTAAAAATATTTTTAAGGGTTCCTTACACAAAGGGTAAAACAGGATTATTCCTACGACTCCGCTGTCTGTCTGTCTATCTGACCGTCTGTCACCAGGCTGTATCTCATGAACAGTGATAGTTAGACAGTTGAAATTTTCATAGATGATGTATTTCTGTTACAGCCATAACAACAAATACTAAAAACAGAGTAAAATAAATATTTAAGGGGGGCTCATATACAACAAACGTGACTTTTATGCTCGTTTTTACTCGATATTGATAACGGCAACAGGTAGACGCTTGAAATATTCACAGAATATTTAGCGATATATTCACTTTAAAATTAAATAATTAAATTAAAATAAAACAAATGTTTAAAGAGGGCTCCTATACTACAAACGTGATTTTTTTGCACGTTTTTGCCCCATATTGATAACGACAACAGGTAGACGCTTGAAATATTGATAGAATATTGAGTTATATTATTTACTTTTTACTATCCTACTAATATTATAAACGCGAAAGTTTGTATGTATGGATGATTGTTACCCTTTCACGCCGGAACGGCTGAACCAATAGCGATGAAATTTGGTATGTACGTAGTTCATAACCTGGATTAACACATAGGCTACTTTTTATTGGCAAACCACGCGTGCGAAGCCGCGGATTGGTCAGCTAGTTAAAAATAAATAAATAAATGAAAATAAAATTAATATTTAAGAGGGGCTCCCATACAACAAACGTGATTTTTTTTAAATTTTTTCTCTGTCTTAATAATTATAGACAATGGTACGGAACCCTTCGTGCGCGAGTCCGACTCGCACTTGGTCGGTTTTATTATGTGATATAACTACAATAAACGCGTGTTTTCCTTTATTGTGGTGTGTACCTTGCTTCTTGCCAATTTCATGATTCTAGGCCAACGGGATAGATTTTGATTTATTTGCGAGTGTTAAAATAGCGACATAAATGGCGGCATTTTAGACTGACTTAAAACTTATTTTTTTTTACATCTCCAATGGACAGTAGACCTAAATATTTGATATTAATTACAACTTGACATTTCCTCGCATTCCAAAAAACGGGTCTAGAGAGAGACAGACAGACTCTAACTCTAAAAATATTTTTAATAATTATTGTAGCACGGTTAATATTTGAATTTAAAAGAGATTAAATGCTCCCGTCCATTTGTATTATTTTTATACTACCAAGCTGGAGCAAGGTGGAACAAGCTTATGGACCACCTAATGATAAGTGGTAACCATCACCTCCAACACAGCATTGCCTCGCAGGTCACGGACCTTAGAGATACGTGTCGTACAAAGCACTGCTCTGCGTCCATCAACTTACAAAGTCACAATTTTTTATTCATTAAAATCACAAGGATCACTTTGAAACGTCAATTTTACTCCCTGTTCCTTCTCGACCAAGCCACGAAAGAAAGGCAAGAAACAAGGCTGGTTGTTTTTTTTAATGATCCTTTTAGAATATGTACATAACAATACAGGAAATAAATTACGTCTAAATTGTAACATTTTGAACGAGTTGGAGCAATTTCAATCCCAAACTTTACTATCATCTAAATAATCCGATATTTTATCAGATTATTAAGATTTTTATCAGAGATATACAGGAAGGTGTGCAGGTGTAAAGCCTCATGTGCCTGTAATTTCACCGGCAACCATTCCCTTCAAACCGAAACACAGCAATTTTGCTTGGCACTAATATATTATTGATTCAAATGAAAAGTATCTGCTGTAGTTCCATCCAGCCCATAAACAAATTATAAATAAATAATATAAATATTGCTGGACATTTTACACAGCGCTATCTAGCCCCAAACTAAGAAGAGCTTGTACTATGGGAACCAGACAACTGATATAATACTTATATACTTTTTTTGTAAATGCATACTTATAATATATAGAAAAACAACCAGACCCGGAACAAATATCTGTAGATCATGCAAAATTTGTTCCGTGGCGGGAATCGAACCCACTAACCTCCTGCGTCTCAGCCGGTTATTCACCCACTGCGCCACGGAGGTCGTCGTTTAATTTAAATTAACGAAAAATTTATTTATTTCATTATATGGGCGCGAACAAACCCAATTTGTTATAGGTAATAACTGATAATAAGCGTTGCCTAATGATTCATGATACTAGAACAATAGGAAGTTGCAGGAGATTTATTGCAATTTGAGATGATTCTTTGTACACAATTAAGTACGACCAAGCACCAGATAAGTACTAGTTACGTAAAATGATACAACTTGTAAATAAACAAAACCTTATCATATGGGGCATCTTTCAGGTTAGCATAACACAGGAAATACCCTAATAACCTCATAACAGAGCGAACCAAAACTCTCATCACAAATTTCCAAGAACTTAATGGTTGCTAAGATGAAATCAGGAGAATCTAGACCTACTATGCGAATGTAAATACAACTTGTATCCACCTAACCACTTTGTTTTTTTTCGTAATTATACTCACACTGTTCTATCTGCAACTCTTCTTTTACAAATCGTTAAAATGCTGTATTACTATAGACATTATGACCTTTTAGTATTAAAGCTCATTCATAAACAACATTTATGTTGTAATTTTTAGGCGCTGTTATTTTTTTTTTTTTTTGCAATTAAAACTTATTATGTAGGTACTTTATTTGTTGCACAGTTTATAAAAAAAAATATATACAAAGAAGTGTAAATATAATATTGTAAAATAAAAAAACTGCGCGTGAAAAATTCCAACCAAATGCATTAAAAACAAATAATAATACAGGTTCCAACAGCAGTGCAGGCAGTGCAGCATTATATAGATGCCTAACATTATGTCAATATGGTTTATATTGTCGGCATTCAGGCGAGGTCGGATATATTATGGTCCAGACAAGTCTGTGTGACACTCACTATATTGTATCTCCGAGTCAAGTTCAGTCAGTCGGACCCTGCAAGTGGTCGCAGGACATCGTGTCCTCAAAACAGTTGTTCAAGTATTACTTCGGTAAATAAAATGAATTCCAAGTTAATATTTGGAGTTATTGTGGCTGCGTATGCCTGTTACGTAGATGGCCGTAAGTGTTTACATTTTTTTTTTCTAATCACTATCACTAGCTGTTAAGTAATAGAAAACAGAATTCGAAAATTTTAGTTTAAAATTTGATTAAGAGCTGTTGTTACTATTTGAACAAAAGAAACAAAACATTCGCTTTTAATAACATGTATTAACCCAAGATTCGACTGCGTGAAATCTATGTCCATTGTGTATTTAATCCAATTTTTTTATAGATAATTATGAATAGAGGAATTTGTTTCTGCTGCGTGGCCTACTAAGATATGGCCGCAAGTGTTTTAATTATATTTAAATAGTTCTTATAAAATTTGATATATTGATAGATTATGGCCTGGGAACTTTTACAGGAACATATGCTACTTTTTATTGATGAATCATGCGTGTGAAGCTGCGGGTGCCGGACTTATAATTTATCTTAGGACGATATACAAATTTAATTTCGGTGACGATTGGGCGGAGCATATAGCCGACTATCCGGAAATACAAAAAAGTGACAGCGCTGTTTACTTGCTCAGGTGAAGAACGAAACAAACATGTATCATAGCCGCGCCGCAGGAGTAAATGACGTTAGCAACAAAAGATAAAATCTCGAATTGCATGAGAACCAACAAATGAAAAAAAAATGCTTGTCCATTATTTTACGTACCATAATTATCTACATAACTATGTAAAAAAATACTTTAAATATTTTCTAGAGTCGGAGAATAAACGATATTAATTAGTGTTTTAGAAGAGCCGATTTTGACAAATAATTGTATCGAGAAAAGTTTCACCAATTGCGTTTCTGACTTTCATTTATGTAGTTTAAATCCTCAAGTAAATATTGCTTAAATACCAGTACCAACCGAAATCAGTACCATTTTTCGTTATTGAATACGACGGTTACTTAGCGGCTCAATTTTTTTTTTACACATCGTCTTAAAAACAAGAGAATATTTTTTTAGGAATAATAAATCATTTAAAATTAAAAATATACTTGCGACCATATTTTGATATGCAACCCAGCAGAAACATTTCTTTATTGATAATTGATTGACTATTTTTTACAATATTTTTTTATTAAATTTTTTTTTTTTTTTTATTAATATATAAATCATGATTGACTTATATTTCACGCAGTCGGATCTTGGACTACGTCGAGTTGGAGTGGGTCTTGCAGGGACCAAATATCAATCGGATATGTCAAATATCAAGGGTGCATATGCTCTTATTCCAATTTCTATCTATTTTTTTATCCAGTCGTCCATAACTTTAAGTGCCTTTGATTAAAAACAAAGGGTCCACAAAAAAAATTAAGCACTGTTTAGCGCGTGTTTAAACATTCCTATTAGTTAGTTAGTACTTTAGAGTTTTTAGGTTAAATTATTGCAATTCGGTGTAACAATAAAGAATTATACATTCTTATCTATTCTATACAAAAATTGGTAAAGAATTTTTTAAACAAGCGGTAAACAATTGTTATCATTTTTTTAACAAGGTAGTTGTTTTATTTTTCACAGTAGACCAAAGAGTCCTACATTTAACTTTCTACTAGGTACCTACTTACTTGAAGATAATGTTATTGCTACTTATGACTGACGGGCGAATAAAGGTCAATTTCGATAACTTCTAGCAACCTGAGACCTATTGTTGTCATAAATGATTTAATCCGTAATGTGACATACAAAGTAAACATTCAGTCAAAAATTAAAAAAAAATAGGTACATATCTCCGAAACCACATATCTATACTAATATTATAAAGGGGAAAGATTTGTATTTTTGTGTGTATGTTTGTAATGAATAAACTCAAAAAACTAGTGTGCCGATTTTAAAAACTCTTTCACCATTGGAATGCTACATTCACCATGAGTGACATAGGCTATATTAATTGCTAGAAAAGATGTGGGATCCTTACTTAAACTTAAGTAACGTAACCCAAGGTGTAAAAAAGTGCCCTAAAACGTATTTCGTCGCATGCGCTGCGGAAACTATTGATGATCGAACAAAAGTACCTATGTTCTACAATAAATATTAAAGAACATATACAAAAATAATATTATAAAGAGGAAAGATTTGTTTGTTTGTTTGCATTGAATAGGCTCTGAAACTACTGGACCGATATAAAAAATCTTTCACCGTTGGGAAGCTACACTATCCCCGGGTGACATAGGCTACTTTTTACTCAACTGCGCAGAAGGAGGTATTTTTATTGAATAACTACGCGTGCGAAGCTACGGATTTGTCAGCTAGTTTGTAATATTATGTTTAAAAAACAAGACCAGAGATAGCGGTGTGTAGGTTTTTTTCGTATTTTTTCATCATAACTCTAAAACTAGACTAATAAATAACAAAAAAATTAAAAAAAAACTGAAAGATTATTGAGATCTTTATTATTTATTGTACACAAATAGATTTACAGACAAAAATAGCTTACAAAGGCGAGCTTAACGCTAATAAGAGTTTTATAATTATGTTGTCTTTTATATGATAACTATCCCATTTAACCTAGTAAGCTTATTTTGAAATTGTGACTCTCACTTTGGCCTCTATTTTTCCTGAATGGATAAATTTTACAATAATTTAGCAATGTGTATTTTGTAAAAAAAATATTTACAATACAATGATCTAGTCTGTATTTAAGATTTACTTTTTCTTTCTGTCTAGTAGCATACAAAAAGACCTGCCTGAAGTACAATTGAAATAATGTTTAAGGTCCGTGGCTGCAAGTTAAAAACTGTTCCTGAATCTAAAACTCCATATTCCAGAATCATGCGACTATGGATCATGCATCCCGGTAGTCGACTGCCCAGAGATGCTTGCTCTCGTCGACAAGAAGAACAGAAGTGCGGAAGAGCTGAAACAGCTAATGGACGCGCAGTGCGGATTCCAGAAAGAAAAACCTCTGGTATGACTTTCATCATTTTTGTATCCTACAAACTTTCATTTATTACGTTTGCGCAGTGCAATACATATACCTAAAGCTTTTCTTGACTAGACTCAACTTTTTGAATCCTGGCGTCGCGTCGCGTCGTCTTTCGGGTCAGGTTATGTATGTGAGTGCTGGGTGTTTTTTCCAGGTATGCTGTCCTGATCCGTGCTACAACCCCGACGGGAAACCGGGGAAATGCGTCAACATCTACAAATGTCCGCATCTCGCCGATATGCTGAAACCTCCATACTCACGACCTGACAACATCCAATATGTTCAGAATTCTAAGTGAGTTTACGTTTAAGGCGGTACGATTTCTATACAAATAATCATTTGACATTCACTAGATAACTGAACAGCAGAAATGTCTATACATATGCGTCGAATTAGTTACGTCTTATTATTCCCGCAAAAACAATAAAATTGCACATACGTTGATTTAAAAACGTTGTTTCCATAATCATACGATCTATCATCAACACCATATCAGCCAGAGGACGTTCACTGCAGAACATAGGCCTCCCCCAGAGATTTCCAGAGCGACCGATCTGGTGTGGCCTGCCTTTCCAGTGCGTGGTCTCCACTCTAGAACCAGTCTGCCACAATGGCCGTCAGTTCTTCGAGCTATGTGCCATGACCACTGCCACTTCAGCTTGCTATTCTTTTGCGCTATGTGTAATTGATCATACAATACTCTTTCTTTATTAAAATACAGAAACAAACATTTATGTCTTATTAAAAGTACTCGTATTCTTTCCAGGTGCGAAGGCAAGGAACAGCAAAGCGTTTGTTGCGGTCCCAAGCGCATCGTCGTCAAAAATCAGAACACGAAGTGTACGGGAATCATAAACGCGTTCCCGCCTGACCCCAATTCTGGGTGCTGCGGTAAAGAAACTAAATATGGCGACAGAATCACAGGTACATGATTAAATTTACTTTATTAAGGTCAACAAACAATCATACTAGTATATTTTTTAACTAGTGATCCGCCTCGAACTGAGATCTCGCGAGTCTCCATAAAAAACCAAAAAAAAAAATATTATTCGTAATCTTTGACTATCAAATTAGTGCCAAAAAATAATGAACCAAATAACTTGACCTAAGTTTCATTGACATTACAGGCAACGGGAGTTCATGTTAATTGATTATTCTTTTTTGGGGTATAATTGTAGTTATTCTGGATTTCAGACTTTTGCCTATATTTGTGACACTAAATGCATACCAAATTACAGCACTGTGGGGTCACAGGTGTACCATGTGAATTTCGTCAAAGTTCAGTTTTTATTATGGCTAATAAGTCTAATAACTCAAAAACTGCAAAGACTTAACTATAAATAACGGGGTCGAAATTTACTAATAAAGACCTTTCATTTGACGTCCCACTTGACCAAATAGCTTCATTTTCATTTTTTTTACCCCTCTTGAACCTCAATATCTCAACAATCCCCCAACATTTTTAGCTCATTTAGTCACACCAAAATTATTCCATAACTACCTACCAATGTGTCAAATTTCACGATCATCAGATCAACGCTTCGAAAGTTATCCTCGGATATCGTTATACAACGCCAATTTGCCAAAGTTAATTTGGAGATCTAAATTAGAGAGATATTAAAGTAGTATCACACCAGAATTGTGTTATCACTACCTACCTACTACTATACCAAATTTCACACAAACAAATCAACTTGACAAAACTGAGACCCGAAGCAAAAGTTTGCAAACCATCCTGCAAAAATAACAAAAAAGGTAAAGAGTTCCGCAGAGTTGACAGAACTATATTATCAAGGAAAACGAATGATGAACAAATGATACAATACTTTTTTCACTCGATTTAGTCAACCAACACGAAGAAGACTAAGGGCCTCAGTTTTCTCTTTTCACCTTTGTATGTGTATGTTCTAGGAGGTAACGAAACAACTGTCGAACAGTACCCGTGGATGGTACTCATCGAGTACACCAAGGACAATGGACCAGTGAAGACCATGTGCGGTGGTGCCCTCATCAGTGGACGATACGTGCTCACAGCGGCACATTGTGTCACGGGAGATATCCTGGAACATGGTATTCCGTAAGTATTCTACATAAATATTTTTAAACTGTTCAAAATAAACATCCTAGTGTCTTGACGAAAATCTTTGGTCAGTGTACGTTACGAGTGATGAACTAATGACATATTATGGTACAGAGACGTGGTCCCTCAATGTGGGCTTTATAATAAGGCTCCAGGCTCCGCAAGTTACGGGGAGGGTTATGCGTTTCAGGAGCGACAATTCAGTGACCCAAACCCAAACGCAAAATGGGTTTTGATTGTTTAAATGCTGCTGATATGATCATGATGGTTCTTACTTCTTACCTAAACTAAGAAACTTTTCGACAATAGCTACCAGCTAACGAGCTACCGAAGAACTCAACATTTTTAATAACATAATTTGTAACCTTCTATCTAGCCTGGCAGCACTAAGGAGAATTATTTGTGCTGCTTACTCTACAGCTAAAGAACCTAGACCTGGCGCGTAGATTTATAAAAATAACATACATTTAAATTAAAAAATAAATGTTTTTACTCTCACTTACTTAAATTTAACTTTTTACTGGCAGTCGGAAAGTGAGACTCAGCGAATACGACACTTCAAACCCCGGAAAAGACTGCTCAGTTGCGGCGGGGATGGGCAAAGACTGCAACGATGGAACTGTCATCATCCCGATTGAAGAGACTATCCCACATCCTCAATACAATAAAAATGGAAATCAAAGACGGGATGATATAGCCCTGATAAGACTGAAACAGTCTGCTCCTTTTACTGGTGAGTCTTCTAAAAAGCTTTCTATCGTTGCTGGGGAACTCTATTATGCAATGGACATCGGCATTAGCGCCTAGTGCGATATCGCGACCAGATACTGAGTACGATATCTAAGGATAGATGACATGTATATTTATTTACATCTGCTCTATGCAAGAGTGCATGGGGCTGATTGGGGTTGTAAACTTTTTATCGTTCAATATTATCAATCACCATCAGTATTAAGGAGCTTGGCTGAAAAGTTTAAAATAACCATTTAAATCCATTGAGACTGGTTTTGTGACGAAATATATGGGGTATATATATATTTTATTAATAAAATCTACGTAAATCCAGTATTATAATCAGGGCTCATACAATTTCTTAATCAATTGCAGATTTCATCCGGCCTATTTGTATGCCTGATGTGACTAAAACCTTTACTGCTCCTATCAACTTCACGGCAGCTGGATGGGGGGCTGTATCTGAAACCTGGCCTATCACCTTCAGTGCTATCAAACTTGAAGTGCCACTACCTTACGTGCCTACAGATGTAAGTGATATGCTATACAAAATAAATATATTCTATAAGTTAAGCTCTAATGACCGGGTCTTGGAAAACAATTCTGGTGTGGCCATTATAAACACTGCGTGCGATACAATCACTAACGGACGGATTTAATGTCACATATTTCCGTCGCAAGACATATTTTTGAAGGGGTGTAGGTATTGTGATACCATGATACTCGTGGTTTCAGATACCTTGCGGCTATAATATGACATGTGTCTCCTTGGTATTATAATTTATATTTAAAATTCCAGAAATGTCAAACAGCCTACCGCAAACCAGACCACAGGGCCACACTCTGGGAAGGCCAGATGTGCGCAGGAGGGCTTATTGGCATGGATGCCTGCAGAGGCGACTCCGGTGGACCACTTATGTACGAGAACCTCGATAAGCGGTACTACGAAGTCTTAGGAGTGGTCAGCTTCGGACCATCTCCGTGTGGCCTCCCGGATGTCCCTGGAGTTTATACCAAAGTTGCTCACTATAATGATTGGATAAGGAGTCAGATCCGGGCTTAGGTTTTTGACAAGGTGCAATTTTATGCAATTCACATTTTAGAAGCAGCCCGAACTTGGCGAATTGGCGATTCAAAATGATCTTAGTTATTTAAGATAAGGATTTTGTGCAATGTGTAAATGCGTACCTAACAAAAAAAGATTCTAATCCACCAATAATATGGCTTTTGCCCGAAATCACACATACGGGCGGCAATAAAAGTTAAAACTCACATTTACAAGAAGAACTTTGCTTTGAAAATCTTTATTGACTTTAAAAAAGCATTTGATATAGTTTTCAACCAAAGGTTAACGGTTTGCAATCTAATCTAACCTAAATCCTAGAATGAACAAACATATGAACGTTATAATCATATGTTTGTTAATTCTAGGATTAAATTCACACTGGAATTGTACTAGTTAAGCTTTTATTATCTAATAAAGAACTTTTAAAATTGAATTGAATCTAATCTAACATCATAGTCATCACATGTAAAGCTGTGGAAATGTATACATAGTATTTTGAGTAGGCGTAAAAACGAGAAATAAATAAATTTACAAGCTCTGTCCGTGATGTGACATACCATATCACATTCCACAAGGTTCAATAATTGGTCCGTTAATGTTTTTTATTTATATAATTAACTTAAGATGACCGGTTACCTAAAAAAACGGTTACCTGAAAGAAATCGCTTTCAGCGATAAGACCGCCCATTGTACTATATTTTACATAAATTAGTTTTTTTAAGTATTCTGGTGTGCAGTACAGAATTACTATATTCTATTTTATTTTAAAATTATACCTGGATGTCACCTGCGTCTTCCATTTAAAATCAATTCATATAATTATTACTCATAATACAATTTACTCACAATAAACATGTGTAAATCCGCAAAAAAATAAACAGATACCGGAATATTCTCCTCTTACATTTGCTAATGAATTTATACAACAGTTACCTAACAATATAGTGTGTTAGCAAAATAATATTAAACTCAAAATATAATATACATAGTCTGTACATACTGCACTATAACTTATATAAGACTTGGGGTTAAGAAATTAATTTTTAGAAATCTCTGTATCTTATTATGAGTGAACCATATAGTTTTTTTTTTTTGCAAAATAAAGTTATTTTAACCGAAGTAGCTTATTTAATTCGCTGATAATATAGAATGTAAGTACCTAACTAATTAGTAACTTTAATATATTTTTTTTCCTAACCTATCTCGTCCCCCTGCTGGGCAAAGGTCTCCCCCAAGTCCCTCCAAGCATCCCTATCTGTCGCTATTTCCCACCATCTTCTTTCGAAGGTGTCGAAATCATCCCGCCAACGCTTTCTCGGCCGACCCCGATGTCGCCTTCCGTCTTCAGGCGTCTATGGTGTTGCAATATGGGCCCATTTCTCGGAGTGCATTCGGGGAACGTGGCCCGCCCATTCCCACTTAAGCCCAGCCGATCTCTTCCTTACATCTGCAATGTCGGTAAGTGAGCGCAGCATAGTGTTACGCATTCGGTCGACACGTTTAAAACCGAGAATGTTGCGCTCCATTGCCCTTTGACAAATCTTGAGCTTTGACTTTTGGGCTTCAGTCAGAGACCATGTCTGTGCACCGTAAGTTAGGATGGGCAGGATACACATGTCGATGAGTTGGCGCTTAAGTGTCAGAGGAAGGTCACCCTTCATGTGCTCCTTCATGTACCAGTAGCTCTTCCAGGCATTCTCGATACGGCGATCGAGGAGACCCGCTTTTTCCCAAAATTTTTACTAGCACCTTGGAAGAGATCTTCAAAACCCTAGCAGACTCATGGACTACAAGGGGAATTGTCATCGGAGGCAAACGCCTGACAAATTTGCGATTTGCGGATGACGTAGTACTTTTTGCAGCTACTCCTTTAGAACTGCAACAAATGCTCCAAGATCAGAGCGCGGCAAGTCTTGAGGTTGGGCTTCGAATGAACCAGTCGAAGACGAAGATCATGTCAAACAGCACGAAACGTAAGGTCGAGGTAGATGGACAGGTAATACAATATGTCGATGAGTACATTTACTTGGGCCAGTTAGCTAGCTTCGGAAACAGGCAAGTTAAGGAAACTTTAATATAAGAAATAATAATAATTAGTTATCACTTTTTTCGCAAACCCACTCACATAATAAAGTACGTGAACATTTTAAGCACCCAGTAAGCAACATAGTAAGCTGAAGTGAACTGGACACATGGGATGGCGTATTCAATAGAAAGATAAAGATAAAAAACTTTTTTTTTGTCACCGATGTACACAGAGTCCCATTTCTGTGTACATCGGTGACAAAATAAAGTTTTTTTAAATCTTAAATCTAGGCGTAGACTATACATAGTGACAAAAATAGCCACCACTCAGCATGTGTTATGATGGCAGATTCGCTCTGCCAAAGCGCTGGTATATTCAATAGAAAGATAAAGACAAAAAACATTATTTTGTCACCGATGTACACAGAGTCCCATTTCTGTGTACATCGCTGACAAAATAAAGTTTTTTTAAATCTTAAATCTAGGCGTAGACTTTACATAGTGACAAAAATAGCCACCACTCAGCATGTGTTATGATGGCAGATTCGCTCTGACAAAGCGCTGGTATATTCAATAGAAATATAAAGACAAAAAACTTTATTTTGTCACCGATGTACACAGAGTCCCATTTCTGTGTACATCGGTGACAAAATGAAGTTTTTTTAAATCTTAAATCTAGGCGTAGACTATACATAGTGACAAAAATAGCCACCACTCAGCATGTGTTATGATGGCAGATTCGCTCTGCCAAAGCGCTGGTCTATTCAATAGAAAGATAAAGATAAAAAACTTTATTATGTCACCGATGTACACAGAAATGGGATTAGATCTTAAATCTAAGCGTAGACTAAAAGATACATAGTGACAAAAACAGCCACCACTCAGCATGTGTTATGATGGCAGATTCGCTCTGCCAAAGCGCTGGTCTTCCGTGGTCATCGTGGCTGCGGATAGTGGCTATATATACATAAAACAAAGTCGGGTTAGTTACACCATTTATAACTCGTGAACGGCTGGATTGATTTTGATGATCTTTGATGTGTTTGATTTGTCTCCACCCCGAATAGCAGAATAACTATTAAAATATCGGAAAATTTTAAGCAAAAAATATTATGAAGAAAATTAATTTTCTCATACATAGATGTAGTTAATGATGGCCGATTGACAATACATTGGCAGCCCTCGTCATATGCATGTCAAGGCGGTACGAAATTCGGCGGGTCAGCCGCAGCAACATCCAAAGACTGCTGAGAAGATCAACTAAAGATTGCTGAGAGGCATTATTCAGACTTGGCTGTTGTTTTTAATGGTGACAGTCAAGCGCTTAGCCTACCTACCTCCTGATGGTAAGTGATGGAGCACGTTTACCTAGAAAGAACTTGTTCACTCTGGACTTGAAGACTCCGATGGATCGAAATCTATAATTGAGTACCACACCGCCGCTTTTGCTTGAAGTTTACTAACCTCACAGTACCTACGATGTTTCCCAAGTAAGTATACAGCTCTTGAAAATGAGTGGGAATTTCAAAACGCTTTTGATTCAGGTGTTTCTCCGGGAAAATTATATTGACACCATTTTTTTTATTTTATTTTGCGGCTTTAGTTTCACTACGGCCACGAGGCCTATTCAAAGTTCACCACTAAGCCCTACAGCTAATAAGTAAGCTAATAACGCAATAAGTTTAAAGAAATAAATATTATGACATTCCCTTGTCAATACATCTAAGAAAATCTGATGTATGCTCACAAAAATATTAATTTGATTAAGAAAAATAGCGATAATCATAATTTTAATACTAGAAATAAACTCGCTGTTGCTACTTGTAGACTTCATAAAGTTAGTATGAAGTCCTAAAATCGTTTTTAGAGCAAGGTGTACGCTTTTATAACAAACTCCCAAGTGATGTACAAAAAATTGACAATTAATAAATTTAAAAACGTAATTAAATCAAATCTTTATAAAAAGCTTACCATAAAATATCGGATTATTTCATCATCATCATCATATCAGCCGTAGGACGTCCACTGCTGGACAAAGGCCTCCCTCATTGATCTCCAGGAACTGCGGTTGGAAGCGGCCTGCATCAAACGCCGACCTGCGGTTCTTACCAAGTCGTCTGCCCATCTTGTAGGTGGACGTTCTACGCTGCGCTTGCCGGTCCGTGGCCTCCACTCGAGAACCTTCCGGCCCCATCGGCCATCTGTTCTGCGCGCTATATGGCCTGCCCATTGCCACTTCAACGTGCTAATCCGTCGGGTTATGTCGGTGACTTGAGTTCTCCTACGTATCTCCTCATTTCTGATTCGATCCCGTAGAGAAACTCCGAGCATAGCCCTCTCCATAGCTCGTTGAGCGACTCTGAGCTTATTCATAAGGCCAATAGTGAAGGACCACGTCTCGGTTCCATATGTCATCACTGGTAACACACACTGATTGAAGACTTACGTCTTAAGGCACTGAGGTATGTTGGACGAAAAGACGTTGCGAAGTTTCCCAAACGCTGCCCATCCGAGTTGGATTCGACGATTTACCTCTTTCTCGAAGTTGAACCTACCTAAATGGACTGTTTGTCCTAGGTATACATACGCGTCGACAACTTCAAGAGCCGAGTTCTCAACCATAACTGGGGCGGCTATGGACGGCTCTACGATTCGGTCACTAAACCTGTTTGCAGTGCGGCCAACGACCCAAGAGCCAAACTGACCCGGCATTATACCGAAGATATTCCGGACATCAGCCTGTATGAGATCAGGATGGCCTTGAAGCAGCTTAAGAACGACAAGGCGCCGGGTGAGAACGGAATCACTTCAGAGCTTCTGAAAGCGGGTGGATCACCGGTACTTAAAGTCCTTCAGAAGCTCTTTAATTCCGCCTTGCTTGAAAGTACGACGTCAAAAGCATGGAACGAGGGTGTGGTGGTTCTGTTCTTTAAGAAAGGCACCTTGCAAAAGAATTACAGACCCATCTCGCTTTTGAGCCATGTTTGTTTATAAGCTGTTTTCAAGGGTCATCGCGAACCGTCTCGAACGCAGGTTTGATGACTTCCAGCCTCCCGAACAAGCCGGGTTCCGTTAAGGCTACAGTACCATAGACCACATACATACGCTGCGGCAAGTCGTACAGAAGACCGAAGAGTATAACTTGCCGCTATGTCTCGCGTTTGTAGACTATGAGAAAGCCCTCGATTCGATCGAAACATGGGCAGTGCTTGAGTCTCTCCAACGATGCCGTATTGACTATCGGTACATCGAAGTATTCAAGTGTTTGTATAAAAACGCCACTATGTCAGTCCGAGTACACGAACAGAGCTCGAAGGCGATTCCCTTAAAAAGAGGCGTAAGACAAGGAGGGGTCATCTCTCCGAAACTGTTTACGACCGCATTGGAAGATGCCTTCAAGCTTCTGGAATGGAAAGGACTGGGCATTAATATTAACAGCGAATACATCACTCACCTTCGGTTTGCCGACGATCGGATTATTTATTTTAGATGATAGAGAAGCTTGGAATGGAAATTGCTCCAATTCGTTCAAAAATGTTAAAATTTAGACGTAATTTATTTTCTTTATTTGGTTCCTTTATTCTAAAAGGATCATTAAGAAAAACAACCAGCCTTGTTTCTTGCCTTCTTTCCTGGCTTGGTCGCGAAGGAACAGGCAGTAAAATGGACGTTTCAAAGTGATCCTTGTGATTTTAATGACTTAAAGATTTTGACTTTTGACTTTTTGCTGTTAAAAACTCTAGGACTCATTAATTAATTAACAACTCTAAGGGGTGATAATTGGTAGCTCCATCGACACCATGGCGCATTTAGTATGGTCAGAAATTAAAAAGTTTAAGGGATTGTTTGCAGTTTGTAACGAATTTACAAAATAAATACTAATCTAGCATTGGGTTCGCCAATGTACATATTATTTTTATTTTGTGCAATAAAGATTTACATTCATTTATTAAAGATATCCTAATCCAGACTACGGGCCAAACCGTACATTAGCAGCAACCTCCGTACACTAACATTCCCCAGTCTTTAATTCTGACGTTCGAAATGAATTTTTTCTACCAGTTTCTACGGCAACTCCCGATATACTTGTAAATAAAAAACCCAGTTATCAGAGGGGTCATCTTTCACGTTAGCATAAGACAGGCAAAACATACAATATTAAATCACTAACCGGGCATTCCAAGAGTAAATTATGTCACCATATTTAAGTTGCCAAGTTTAAATCAGAAGAATTTCGGCCTCCATGCGAATATTTTGAATTAATTTTGAACATAAGTATTGAAATATAAAATATTATTATATGTAAAGATGATTATTCACAAACTGCGCGCGAAAAATCCCAACCACACACATTCAAGTGAAATAATAATACAGTTTCCAACTGCAGTGCAGCAGAATCTAGATACCTAACATTATTAAAATAAGGTTTAAATTGTTGGGCATTCAGGCGAAGTCAGTTAGGCATTGAAGCTACATGATAAGTAGGTATGTTCTTCTAGCCATGTTCAGTCAGTCGAACCCGGCACGTGGCCAGAGGACATCGTGTCCTCAAAACTGGTGTTAAACTGTTATTTCGGTCAACAAAATGAATTCTAAGATAATATTTGGAGTTATTGTGGCTGCGTATGCCTGTTACGTAGATGGCCGTAAGTGTTTACATTTAATACTTTCTGATACTATTATTAATTTAAGGTGTGTTGTATCCAATGTTTTTTTTTGTTTGATCCTATAGAGACGTAATCATGAGTTTCGTAATTATGTAATGTCCTAATGCACAAACTACAATATGCTGATAACTCTATAAATATAAATAAATAAATATTGCTTGACATTTCACACAGCGCTATCTAGCCTCAAAACTAAGCAGAGCTTGTACTATTCGAACCAGATAACTGATACAACACTATAAAAACATCCAGACCTGGAAGAAACATCTGTAGATTATGCAAACATTTGTTCCGCGGCGGGAATCGAACCCGCTACCTCCTGCGTCGCAGCCGGCTATTCACCCACTGCGCCACGGAGGTCGCCATATATCATTAATTACGTATGATTTTTGTCATATGAAGAAACTGAAGTTCTTTTAAAAGTTGCTGTATAGACTGTTAGGTCATACACAAACAAACACGCAAGTTCGCACACACACACCCTCTCATACATACACACAAACTCATACATACATACGCAAACAATATCGAGCATGCTTAACTTGTATATTTTTTTTTAATATTTCGAAATAATAAACTTGGCGGTAGATGGGAGGGGTTAGTGTTCGCGACACAGTTTATAACTTGTGCGAATACTATAGTGTTCCAGTACTGTTGTACCATGTTTTTGTTCCAAAATAAAGTTATTTTGATTTTTGATTTTTATTTATTTAATAATATATTTTCTTTTCTTTGTTTGTTTTTAATGGTGATATTACCTATCTACCAATAATGAACGGGTATGTTATACCTAAATCTAAAAGCTTTGTAACATTAGTGCAATAGTTTGAAGAACCTACTAGTTACCACATATGATTTCATATTTGCATTAATCATTTTATTTAGAAAATGTTTAAAAATACAAAAAAACTTTATGTATTACAACTACTACCTTTTTTTAATACTTATGAATTGTAAACAAGCAAAGGTCACTGAAACATACTAGGAAGACCTAATTGTAATAGGATAACAAAAGGACAGTAATATTTTCAAAAAACTACCTGTCCTGAAAAACTACTTTAGAACAGACATACAAACAAGGCTGTATCACTGTCCTCAAGTGTGAGAAGATCATCTTATCACACTTGAGGACAGTGATACTTATGAATTGTAAACAAGCAAAGGTCACTGAAACATACTAGGAAGACCTAATAATAGGTTAACAAAAGGACAGTTAATATTTTCTAAAACCTACCTGTCCTGAAAAACCACTTGAGAACAGACATACAAACAAAACTGTATCACTGTCCTCAAGTGTGATAAGATGATCTTCTCACACTTGAGGACAGTGATACAGCCTTGTTTGTTTGTCTGTTCTAAAGTGGTTTTTCAGGACAGGTAGTTTTTTGAAAATATTACTGTCCTTTTGTTATCCTGTATCTGTATCATTGTCCTCAAGTGTGATAAGATAATATTCTCACACTTGAGGACAGTGATACAGTCACTGAGAACGGACTGTATCACTGTCCTCAAGTGTGATAAGAGATGTGATGAAGTTGTGAAAGAGTGAGAAGAGATGACGACAGTGATAGTCTTGTTTGTATGACTGTTCTCAAGTGGTTTTCTTCTGTTCTCAGTGGGAGAAGTCTTCTCAAATTTGAGTTTTTCGAAAATATTAACTATCCTTTTGTTATCCTATTATTTAGGTGTTATTTAGGATAAGATGATGGCTCTCAATCTTTTTCGTATTCACTTCTAGCTTCACTCTTATCGATACAACTAATGCAACCTCTATTTGACTATTTCTCAGACGGTCTCCTTTACCGCCATACCAGCGATCACACTAATATTATAAATGCGAAAGTTTGGATGTTTTTTGTTTGTTTGTTACTTAATCACACATAATGGCTGAACCACATAGGATACCACTTATCCCAAAAATCAGTTCTTATGGGATAAAAATGGGGTGTCAACTCAAATTGCAACAGCGAGTTTAGCTTTATTCTTAGGCAAACTACATATTTAGTAATGTAACGCGTACGAAGTCGCGGGCAACAGCTAGTTTACGATATACAGACAGTGGTAGTCATTTAATTTAGAACCAATTTAATATCAAATAGGCTACAGTGAAACTACTGGAATGTATCTATATTTTTTTCAATTAACAGACCCAACTCCAGAAAAGCACCCCTAAATTTATTTCACATTTTAAATTTTTAAATGGCAGCGGCGGCCATGTTTTATAGACACTTTGGTAAAAATGGGGTCGAATGCATTCATCGGAGGGCGAGGTGCATATCGCTTTCCATCGGAGAAATCTCATGTTTGTTCGTTTATTATTATTATAAGCCTGTTGTGTCCCACTGCAGGGCAAAGGCCTGCCTCCCCTCTTTCCACTCGTCTCTAATGTCCGCGAGTAAGAGGGAGTTTAGCTCATCCCGCCACCTTCATCTGGACTTTCCACGCGGGCGTCGTCCGTTGTGTGGCGCGTGGCGAAGACCACTACAGAATGGCTCCCAAGCCATTCTGTAGTGGTCTTCGCCCACATTGTATCTGATATACAGCACACGTGTCAGGCGCAGTCCCACTTGATTCTCCAGCTTTATGAACGACGGTCGGCTATCTGGGAGCGTATAACCGAGTTCCTGATTTGGTCCGTGAGTTTCACGCTCCAGTGCACATTGTCATTTATTTTATAAAATACCCCAAGGGAGGACTTTTACCGATTTGTTAGCGACCCGGTTTGCGCACCATAGGTGAGGATGAGGAGAATGCACATGTCAATGAGTTTCCGCTTTAGAGAAAGCGGAAGCGGTCCTTTCATTGGGTCTTTCATGGGCAATGTTTATTTATTTACTAGAAAATCAATTATTCTAAGATTTAAGACTTCTTTTTGTCTCGTGGCTTAAAAAAACCGAGGTACCTATTATTGAAATGTTGTTATAAAGTCCGTAGCTACACTGGCTACAAGTTAAATATTGTTCACGAATCAAAAACTCTGTATTCCAGAATCATGCGGCAGTGGTAACTGCATCCCGATACTCGACTGCCCTGAGATGCTAGCTCTCGTCAACAATACAAACAGAACTCCACAAGAGCTAAAACAGCTACTGGACGCGCAGTGCGGATTCCAGCAACACACACCTCTGGTATGACTTCCATCATGTTTCTATTCCATAAATTTCTCATGCATATGGCTTAAGTCTGCGCAGTACAATAGGTTTACTTGATTAGAAAAAAGCTAGTGAATCCCGATATTCCTGATGTCGGGTGAGGCTATATATGTGAGTGCTGGGTGTTTTTCCAGGTATGCTGTCCTGATCCGTGCTACAACCCCGACGGGAAACCGGGGAAATGCGTCAACATCTACAAATGTCCGCATCTCGCCGAAATGCTGAAACCTCCATACTCAAGACCAGACAACATCCAATATGTTCAGAATTCTAAGTAAGTTTTCTTCTATTCCTAAAACAAAAGTAAAATAATGAAAAAACACTACTTGTGTTTGAAACCTGTATTAATTGTATCGCTCATCTAAGATCTTTTTGAAGAATCTGAAATATGTATCAATTTTATGTATACTGACAATAAATGAATTATTATGTATGAATTCAGAGGCAATTGTTCTTGTCACATAATATATTGACAATTAGCCAGATATTGCTTTGTAAATTGTAGTTAACCTATCCAAATTAATCGATTTTTTTAAATATAGTTGGCCCATTTTAATTGCGTTTATGAGAGAGATTTTATTAATATTACAAAAAATAAAATAAGCTATTCCCAAAATTAAACAAAACTCTTTATTACAATTTACAATATAAAACAAACATCTCTGTCTCAAAAAACACTTGTAACTGGGTATTCTTTCCAGGTGCGTCGGCGAGGAACGGTACAGCGTTTGTTGCGGCCCAAAGCGCATCGTTGTCAAAAATCAAAACACGAGGTGCACGGGAAGCATAGACGCTTTCCCACCTGACCCCAAGACCGGGTGCTGCGGTAAAGAAACGAAATATGGTGACAGAATCACAGGTACATGTTTACTGTGTGCCACCAGTCCAGTGTGACATACATAGTCCCGCCAGATCCCACAATAGGCTTACCGTAGCTATTAGAATCTAAGAGTATAACGGTACCAAAACACTTCAGACCCATTAAAAGCATGGCAAAAATTGTGTTGTTTAAAAGAACATTAAATCGGTAGAGTCCGCAGAGTTGACAGAACTAGTAGATAATCAATACTGATTAAAGGCAGAGAATGAACATATCATACTAAACGTCTAATGAAATGTCCGACATAGTAACGGGTCATCTCTTCTAAATGCCTACTTTTTGATTAAGTTAGATGGATTCCATTTTCCACTCAAGTTAGTCACCGACATTATGTATGTTCAAGGGGGTAACGTAACAAGTATCGAACAGTATCCGTGGATAGCACTCATCGAGTACACCAAGGACAATGGACCAGTGAAGACCCTGTGTGGTGGTGCCCTCATCAGTGGGCGATACGTGCTCACAGCGGCACATTGTGTCACGGGAGCTATCCTGTCCGCAGGAACGCCGTAAGTATTTTTCATAAATATTATTAAAGCAGCATACTTGTCAAAAGTAGAAATGCAGTGTTTTATAACAAAAGCCAGTTTTATAACGGTAAGACCAGTGTGTTTTACCATTATCAGTGATGTGATGGCATATGGGTCAGAGAAGGTAGCTCCGCAAGCTACTGAGAGGGCTATTCCATTCACGGACCGACCATTCAGTGACTCAGTAAACATCCTAATCCCCGACGAAAGTGAGTTTTCTTTTTTGTTCGAATGCTGCTGATGATTCATAATTATTATTATGATTTAACACGAACCATTGTACTTCTTACCCTAATTATGTACTTTTTCGATAATACGTTCTGACGGAGATTTTGTAATTAATTTGTAAGCTTTGATCTAGCCTGGCAGCACAAAAGAGTGTTATTTGCGCTACTAGACCAACAACTAAAGAACGTAGACCTGGCGCGTAGGTTAAAAAATTACAACGTTTAAATTCAACCTTTTACTCGCAGTCGGAGAGTGAGACTCAGCGAATACGACACTTCGAACCCCGGAAAGGACTGCTCAGTTGCGGCGGGCATGGGCAAAGACTGCAACGACGGAACTGTCACCATCTCAATCGAAAAGACCATCCCACATCCTGAATACAACCTTAAGCAAAACCGGAATGATATAGCCCTGATAAGACTGAAACAGTCTGCTCCTTTCACTGGTGAGTCTTCTGAAGAGCATCCTATCGTTGCTGGCGAACTCTTTCAGCAACAAGTGGGCATGGGCATCTTTTGATCTAATTACCCCCTAGTTAGATATCGCGACTGCATACTGAGTACGATATCAGATAGCGTATTTATATACCCTGTTTTGTTTTACAGCCCCATGCACTCTTAGCCCGGCTTGCACCCTAAACGCATTTAGCGACTAAACATGTTTAAATTTGACGTCTGTATGATTTGACAACTCCTTAGATCATATTTAGCCAATAAATACGTTTAGGCATCGTTGCGCAAGCATTCACCATCACTCTCTTCTCTTAGGAGTTTGGCTGAAAAGTTTAAAATAACAGTTATAATAATTTAATGCTTTTTAGCCGATTATGGAGGATCTGAATTTTATGTTAATTTTATCATCTGCTGCTATGTCATTGTACCCATTTTCGCATTCTATGAATGAATTGAAATGAAATCCTTTGACACCGGTTTTGAGACGAAATATAAGGAGTTTATATATTTTATTAATAAAACTTACGTAGATCCTGTTTTATCATCAGCGCTCATACAATTTCTTATCCAATTACAGATTTCATCCGGCCTATCTGTATGCCAGATGTGACTCAAACTTTTATTCCACCTATAAACTTCACTGCGGCTGGATGGGGAGCTGTATCTGAAACCCAGCCTTTCAGTGATATGAAACTTGAAGTGCCACTGCCTTACGTGCCTACCAATGTAAGTGATATGCTACAGAAAATAAATAGCCATACTAATTTATAAATTTGAAAGTAACTTTGTCTGTCTGTCTGTTTGTTACGTATTCACGACTAAACGGCTGGACCGATTTTAATGAAACTTAGCAAGTAACGACGACAGAAAGGACTTAGATGAGTAAAGTAGAAAAGTAAAAGACATTTATTGTCGGACAACAGTACAGTACAGACAAAACAAAACAGAAGGTAATAAAATAACAATAAAACATTGAAATACACATTACAAATAACATTATGAAAATGGTAGGTATAAAAACGCAGAAAGGCATAAAAACAACAGAATTAGAAACGGTCATTATAGGCAGGTACCTAACAAGAGCTACATAAATACGTGGCCGCTAAAAGGTTCCGTACTGTGTGGTGTCCCAAAAAGGATCAGTCTCAGCTTCGTTTTGGTCCACGCTTACGCACTAAGTGCAGACCAACACTGGTTTTCAGACTGAGCCTGTTATAGTGACCTCACGACCAGAGGGAGACATTGAAGAAACATGAAAAACAGGCATTAGTAGAATACATACATATAAAGTAACTACGTATAAATAATTTGAATAAAATAAAATAAATAAATAAAGGATGGAATTAAGGAAGGAACGATTAAGAAAGGTACAGAGAGAGACCAATGAAAAACAGGTTGACGACCATCTAAGAAGAGTATAGAGCAGAATACAAACCCACCAATACTTGACGCGCATTGTCTAGTGAGTGAAGCAGGCGTTATATGCATTTCAGGCGAAGAATGAGCTCCTTTTTGAGTACCGACTTGAAGGTTTTTACGGTTTTTAACGCTCGAAGTGATGGGGGTAAGTCATTCCAACACCGTGTGGTCGCGAATCGGAACGAACCCCGAAAGGCTACGGATGCCTCGGCGTTAAAAAACCAGATGAGTGCACAATTGTTTGGCGTAATGTGAGCTATCACTAGCCCACTTGAGCTTAAAATAAAGGTAGGAAGGTACTCTGTTATGGGTAAGGCCAAATAGAAGAGTTGCAAGGTGAAGTTCCCTACGTGCTTTCATTTTCAACATATAAGAAGTATTAAGGTAAGGTGTAATATGAGTGCGGGGGGGAACAGGGAAACAGAAACGTGCGCAAGCATTCTGAACACGTTGGATAAGCTGTTCAGTGCGACTCAGAAGGCACGGACCATAAACTGTGTCAAAGTAATTTAGGCGAGAGAGTACTAAGGATTCACACAGTATGATACGTGATACCTCCTCACTGAGATATGGCCGGATTTTATACAGAAGTCGAAGACGGTAGAGAGATTGACGTACACATACAGCAACATTATTTTACAAGTACATTATCAAACAAGTATTTTTTTTTTGGGAATTTTTAATTTCTTTGCCCTAATATATTAAAAATTAATCAATAACTTAGACTACGCCATAGATTAGTAAACAGTAGATTACACATCGTCGCGTCCGTCCTCGTAAAAAGGTTAAGGTAAAAACCTTCTACATGGTCGCGTCAGACGTGGGAGGTGTGGGAGGCGCTCAGGTTTAACCAAAGAGTTTATTAGAGAAAAAACTCTATTAGCCCTGCGATGCAGTCACTAATGGACGGATTCTTAATTCACTAATTTCTGCCGCAAGATAAAAAAATTGTAAGATTTCTAATATTTCTAAGTTATTTCTTTCAAATTTGGGGAGGCCTATACCCAGCAGTGGGTGAAGTCGCGCTGTGGATGATGATGATGATAATATAAAAGTAACTCTGTCTCTGTCTGTATGTTTGGTACGTTTTCACGACAGATCGATGTTGATGAATTTTGGTATATTGATAGATTATGACTGGCATTGAGAAATATGCTTCTTCTTACCCAACTGCGCAGAAGGAGATTATGTTTTTATTGCCAAACTACACGTGCGAAGCAGCGGGCTAAAGCTTTAAATATATATATATATATATATAACTTTTAAAATGATCAATGATGAAATATCGGGATACTCAAAAACGCACAAATCAATTTTATTGACGATTGACAATCCGCGCGGACAGGTATGAACGAATGAATACGCGCTAATGTAAATAAGATCCGCGCGGAATCCGCCATGTATGAACTAGCTCTTAATGTCCCGTTTTTAATGCAAGTTGAAATATATATTTTTGTAATGTCAATTCCAGAAATGTCAAACAGCCTACCGCGCGCCAGGCCGCATGGCCACACTCTGGGACGGCCAGATGTGCGCAGGAGGGCTGATTGGCATGGACTCCTGCAGAGGCGACTCCGGTGGACCACTCATGTATGAGAACTTCGATAAGCGTTACTACGAAGTGTTAGGAGTTGTCAGCTTCGGACCGACTCCGTGTGGCCTCCCGGATGTCCCTGGAGTTTATACCAAAGTTGCTCACTATAACGATTGGATTAGGAGTCAAATGAGGGTTTAGGTTTTCGACAAGGTGAACACTATTCACATTATAGAAACATTAATCGTGAAGCACAGGTGTAAATTGATCAAAATCTATACTAATATTATAAATGCGAAAGTAACTCTGTATCTCTGTCTATTTGTTACGTTTTCACGACTAAACGGCTAGACAGATTTCGATGAAATTTGGTATTCAGATAGCTTATGACCGGGATTGGGACATATAGGCTACTTTTTACCCGTCTGCGCAAAACAGTAATGTTTTTATTGACAAATCACGCGTGCGTAGCCGCGGGCGGGTCAGCTAGTGATATATAAAATTAAATTGCAAAGAAAGAGTTTCGTTTTTATGAACACGCGGTTAGGTTTACCAACAATTTATGGCAGGTTCTGGCTAAAACAGAGCGTTTACAAGACTAAGATGGATGACATCCACGAGTTATCTCACTTTGCAGCGTTATTTCCTTGTGGACTTATTACCTGCTGCTCATAGCATCGCATTTAAGTGTACAAACTATTTCATTATTTGTCTCTATCCACACAGTCCATTCCATTCACAGGTTGTCTGGTAGAGATCGCTATTTAGCGATAAGACCGCAAATTGTATCACATAGATTTACCTTGTTTTTTTATTTGTGTTGTTTTATGGTATCCAAAAAAGAATTATCTATCTATCTATATTTTACAAGAATCAGTGTAAGCGACAAGCTTATAAAATTACTTATATTATTAATTAATTAATATTATTCATTATTATTAAACTTATAAAAAATATGAACATACGTATACACTATAACCCTTTAACTAAGTTCAAAGAAGATTAGCTAGCGCATCTGGCATTAAGCGGGGCACATAGCTCGAAGAACTGATGGCCTTTGGGGCGGAAAGGTTCTAGAGTGGAGGCCACGCACTGGAAAGTGCAGCGTAGGACGGCCCACCACTAGATGGAAAGACGACCTGATAAAGGTTGGTGGGAGCGGTTGGTTGCAGGCCGCACAAGATCGATCGCTCTGGAAATCTATGGGGGAGGCGTATGTTCAGCCGTGGACGTCCTGTGTCTGATATGATGATGATACACTATAACTTTAATACTAATTAACCTAATATAATGCCCCAGGAATTAAGATCATGGTATTAAGAAATCTATTTGTATCATATAACAAAATAAATAAATAATGCGCTAGATGGTGCTGTGTGTGATGCCCATTACACACAGCGCCATCTAGCCCCAAACTAAGCAAAACTCGTACAAACGGCTACACATCCAGCTATACATTTCCAGTATAAGCTGACCTCGCATTGTGTAGGCTTTTCGTAGAATGAGAGGTCAGCTTATACTGGAAATGTATAGCTGGATGTGTAGCCGTTTGTACTATAGGAACCAGAGTACTGATAAGAATACTTATATACTTATAACAACCAGACCCGGAACAAATATCTGTAGATCTTGCATACATTTGTTGCGCGGTGGGAATCATACCCGCAACCTCCTGCGTCTGCTACTCGCTCTCTCCGCCAGTTCTTTCCTTCTTGTTTGTTTGCTTATTTTATTTTATTTTGTTTTTTTATAATATTTTGAAATTGTATAAATACCTACAATTATATTAATTATTAATTATTGGGCCGAAAGGTTCTCGAGTGGAGGCCACGGACCGGCAAGCGCAGCGTAGGACGTCCACCCACAAGATGGGCAGACGACTTGGTAAGAACCGCAGGTCGGCGTTGGATGCAGGCCGCTTCCAACCGCAGTTCCTGGAGATCAATGAGGGAGGCCTTTGTCCAGCAGTGGACGTCCTACGGCTGATATGATGATGATGATGATATTAATTATTATTATGTTTTTTTTTTTCCAATTTAAATGTGCACAATAATTCTCATTTTATTTTATATAAGTTTTAATAATGATTACTCGTAAGTAACTGACGTAATTGGTTTATTTAAATCGTGTTAGTTACTAAGATAAAATAAAAATAAATAAATGAGTGAACCATGTGGTAATGAGTATCCCAGCTAAAATGGCTTCCCATTCGTCGTCGACGTGATCTTCATGTTGTAACTTTTCTCTTCAACACTCTTTTCAATCCTTTAGCTCCTTCTTACCTCCGTGAGCGCTTCGATTTTCTTGTCCTACCGGAGATGACTTGTAGGTCATCTAAGTCCCTCCTTCTCAAAACCCCTCCTCATTCCTCCAGTCGCTATGGCGGTTCCTTCACTGTCCATGGAGTCAACCTGTGGAATTCTCTACCACACTCTATCCGCGCAAGTCCATCACTAAGCACTTTTAAGCTTAGAGTGAAAGAGCATTACCTGTCCTTGTAAGCTTTTAGGTTATTTATTATGTATAAGTAGGTATATTATTTATATTTTGTATAATATATTATGTTTATCTCTAATGTAGGTATAGTATATAGGTATTATTATTATTTTTTAATATGGTTAAGTGTTGTATTTATTATAGTATATACTATATATTAGTATTCTACTCCAATGTCATTCTCTGTGCACGTACCCACCACTATAATCAAATATCTCTATCTTCAAAGGTTTGCTGGAAGAAAACTCTTATTAGGGTTAAGCTCGCCTTTGTACATGTCCATTTTGTAAGCTATTTTTATCTGTAAATCTATTTGTGTACAATAAAGAATAAAGAATGTGGTTATAATGAGAAGTAAAGCTTATTTAAATCGCCGCAAATATATAATGTAAGTGAACAATTACAAAATAATCACCAAGTACCTAGTATTTTTTTCCTCAAACCTCGCACAAGTATGGTAAGACATAGTATATGACTGTATGGTGTGTGTGCATTTATTTCACAAATAGCGGTGTCACTGTGGAATAATTGTACAAGTAAAGAGCATATGACAGTGGCCAAGCGATGATTCATAGAAAAGTGTACTGAAAAAAAAAACATGTGTGTGTAGGTTGGTACTTGTACTTATACGCACGTAAGATACTTCTTTGGCGTAATGGAACAAAAATAGTTAAAGATTTCATCCCGGATGCCACAACTCTTTGCTTGTAAAAGGAATGATAAATTAATAAATATATGTAAATATATAGATTTATTTATTTATTTCCGTAATCCAACAGCGTAATACAAAATACAGTACACATTTTTTTTATGTCTTATAGTAAGGCCAAAAATAGGATTACTTAATTTAACACATTTTAAATAACAATAAACAACAGTGCCAAGTTGAAAGATCCCTAAAAAACAACAATAACCAAGATAGATAGATAATTTCTTTATTGCACACCATTAAAAATAAAACAAACAAAAGAGAATACAAAATTAAATCAAAGGTACAATGGGCGGCATTATCGCTAAAAGCGATCTCTGCCAGGCAACCTTTGGATGGACAGGATCTGTGTGAACAAATGAGAACGGCGACGTTAATCAAATAATAACTAACAGAATAAGTACATAAATGACTAAAATACAATATACATATAAATAAATATAAATAATTTTATATTATTAAATAACCTACTTCTAAATACATAGGTAATTAGAAAAAAATATATACAAAATTTAAAGTTGCGAAGTCTTAGTGAGCGATGGACGACAGATAATGTTTATTAACCATGTTTTTAAAAACAGGAAGGGATTTGTTTGACGTTACGAATTGAAACAGGTCGTGCATTCCAGAGTCTGGTAGCCTGAAGAGTGAAGGAGTTAGTATAAAATACTGAGGTATGATGAGGAGTTTTCAATTTAAGGTTTTCAGCGGAGCGTAAGGACCGGGAGTTGGAAACATAAAGAAACTCAAAGCGTTCTTTGAGGTAGGGCGCAGTAGAAGAAATGAAAAGGATATAGTTAGGAGTTTTTACGGAAACTTGAGAGCCAATTATCAGCTAACTTCGTCAAGTCGCTTTTTGGCTGTTGGTGTGCGCGCGCATGAGACAGTTTTCAGGTAACTTCGTCAAGTCGCTTTTTGGCTGTGGGTGTGCGCGCGCGCATCGTAAACATTTTACTTATTTTTTTCCAAGCGCCCCAAAAGAAGTATAACTTAAAAACCGGTAACAGCTTAGACTCTTTTAAATCACGGTTTTTAGCTAGGAACTTTGAATTCGAAACTTGAATTGAATTTCGTTTCAGATATCTGTTAGATACCTACCCATCGGTTTTGTTTTTAGTATTTCTTTAAGACATTATAATTATATGTTTACGTTGTAATTTTTAGTTGACATTATTTTTAGTTATAATTTATTTACCATACTTTATTATAAATGTAAAAATTGGCATGTTATAATTAATTTGAAATAAATCTGAAATCATGTCTCTAAGACTAGTTTTTCTTTAATTTATAAAGTTGATTAGCTTTGTTTGGACGAATAGCCATAGAGCTTATTGAGTGTTACCATGGATTTAAGCGGTGTGAGAAAGGACTCTATGCTAAATTCGAAAGTAACTTTGTCTCTGTCAGTCTGTTTGTTACGTTTTCATGACTAAACAATGGACCGATTTCGATAAAATTTGGTGTATAGATAGAATAAGATCGAGCTTGTGACATAATATACTTTTTACCGCAGTATGAGGGTAATATTGGTATTGGAAAACCATACGCGCGAAACTGCGGGCGGGTCAGCTAGTACTTGTTACATATGAAAAATTGTTACGCTGTGAGCAATCAAATCAAATCAACATTTTGAAAAAAAAACATTTAAACATAATTATTTTGTAGTATTTATCCTCGTTTAGAGGTTAAACAGTTGAATATAATCAAAAACAAGAACTGCGAGTGGGAACAACTTTTTGCTATAACTATTAAATTTAACTCAAATGTTATTATGTCAGAGTTTTGCACATATTAATACACTGCATAGACAATAACATTGCAGTTTAAGATGTATGTGTGACTCTGTTGCAAATTAAATATTTAGAAATAAAAATACATACAATTATTATGTACTAGCTGTTGCCCGCGACTTTCTAAACATCGTTATGTTAGTAAACTTCAAGTAGACGCGGCGGAGTGCTTGCAATTTTATATTGCAAGGAACAAAGATTGTTTGTTTGGCTTTGAAGTAATGAAAGTGGGATGAGTAATTAAAGACCGAAAAGGCTCTACTGTACTTTTACTAGGAATCTTGAAAATAAGTGTGCTTCTGACATTGACTTTTGACATTGATTTTTTGACATTGACTATACACAAACTTGTTTATAAACAAAACCCTGCTTTAATAAAGGTCATCTTTTACAGCACCATAATACCGGCAAAACATCTTATCAAAGCGAATCAAAACATAAGGCATTTCCAAGAATTAAATGGTGTCACCATATTTAAGTTGCCAAGTCGAAATCAGGAGAGTAAGCTCCTTTGCAAATATTTCAATGTTGAACTCTTAAAACTCAGATGTATAGATGAAATTGTAAATACCGAAGATGACGCGCCAAAAATTCCAACCTCACACATTCATATAATAATACAGATCCAAACTACAGCAGCAGTATGTTGATGACGAACAATATTAAAATAAAATAAGGTTTTGTTAGTGGGCCGGGCCGTTCAGTCGGGTCTGATAATAATGGTCAATACAGTCTGTGTCAGGCTCCTTTGATAGTCTCTTCGAAATTCGAATCAAGTTCAACCAGTCAGTCGGACCCGGCAAGTGGTCAGAGGACATCGTGCCCTCAAAACTGGTGTTAAAGTGTTATTTCGGACAATAAAATGAATTCCAAGTTAATATTTGGAGTTATTGTGGCTGTGTATACCTGCTACGTAGATGGCCGTAAGTGTAACTTAGTAGTTTTTCACAGGATATTATTAATTCAATAGCCTTGAGTTGTATCGTTTCTTTATTTTGTTTGGTCTGATACAAACATGCTTATCTTGTTAATCAGGTACGTACCAAAAACTAAACTACAAAAAATCTAGACACTAGAATAATATTATACATAACATTTTTGTTTAAGTTGTTAACTAGATCTATCAAGTTGCCTCTAGGCAACATATAATTTTTCCTCATACAATATGTTGAGTGCAAACATAAGGAAGATGGTATCTAACTAAAACCGGTACATAATAATAATTATAAATAATGTACTTTTAATTTTCTATAACCTTTACGCTAAAGTGTTATATCAATTAACTATGAATACTAAACTACACAAAACTCGTATATAAATGAAATTTTGCACGGCTCACTGGGGTAAACTCTGTAATTATATATATTATTTACCTAAGAACTAAAACCAACATAGCGGGCCCCAAACGATGGAAGACGGCATCGTTGTAAACCTAGATTGAGATGGCGATGACCTGGACGCGTTGGAGGATGATTGGTCAAAAATAGCACTAGGGCTTTACCCAGCAGTGGGACGGTTATAAATATTAATAAGAACTCACAATTGAAATTCCTACAAATAAATGAATATCACTTCACGCTCGCAACTTTAGATTCAATAATCGCTATGTCATTATGTGACGAACAAAAGATTTTTGGGGAATCCACAGATATTTCTATCAAAATGTATATTGCTGTAGCTATGCCATTGATATACCATAATCGAACAAAACATTTTGTTTTAAATAAAATACGAGTTTTATGTCTGAAATCAATAAAATGGTTCATTTATTTGAACGCGAACAGACAAGGATTCATAGCTGGGAAGATATCACAGTTATGAAACCAGAAACCAGAAAACTAATTAGAAAACCCGGCTAAGTTAGGTTATCAATGTTATCATGCTATACTACTGATACAAAGGATTAATTAATATTTTTCTGAAAACTTGTATGTACCTACATTTGTTAGTTTTCATATCAGTATCCGCCACTCTGTTAGATTGTCTTACAATAGTGCTTTTACCTGCAACTTGAACCAATATTACGTATTTATTTTTTAAAGCTTAGGTAATCAACGTTAAAAATTAATGGATACTTGTTATTATTATTTAATGATATTTTAATTTAATTAATATAGGCCAATATTAATAAGAGAATGAATACGTTACCATTGCATTACTCTCTAAGTGGTTCATAGATTAGGTAACTTGCAGGACATTTATTAATGTGTGTCTATCGTCATCATCCATAAACTATTTATGTAGAAACGTTTACCAAAGATAATGTTGGAAATCTCATACGAATTTACAAGTGGAACTAACATAAAAGGTTCAATCAGTACCTACTTGGAAAGAACAATAATTTATTCGTTTTCTTTCGTTACCATCTGTACACAATAAACCCTATTTCCAATTTAAAATAATTATCAACCAGTACTAATCATATTTGTAAGAACAGCTTGTGAGCTCTTCTGGATAGCTGTGCCGAAGGCCCGTATGTTTGTCAGACTTAAACGTCCATCCAACTCTAAAAACTTCAATGACATCGAAGGTAAATTTTAGAAATTGGCTACGGTGTCACTACAAGGTTTAAATGTAGCACAAGCAATCGCAAATGTTCAAAATGCAAGCGCACATTTTTTTGAAATTTCAAAAAGCCACTCAACAGGTTCCTACAAAAGATGCAGAGACTGAAGATGATTTCTTCGTATGAACGCAGATTTTAAATGGCACATCACAAATGTTAAAAGCAAGGTGTCGGTGACTTTATTTCACAGATTTCACCCAACCATTGTGAAGATGAAGATACACAAACATAACTAAATTTAAACGGAATAATACGCATTGTAAATAAGTTATTAATCGTTTCACAAACTATGCATATATATAGCGTGCACGAGCATGATTCTTAGCCACAAGATGGCGAAAACGAATGCGTACGTATATAATTCAAAAAGCCTAGAAACAGTATGTGTAGATTGAGGAAAACCTTCTACCTTTATGATTCATATTTGCATGAAACCTTCAATTTAGAAAATGTTTACAAATTACGAGCAAGCAAAGATCACTGGACCGTACCAGGAAAACCGAACTAATAGGGCAACAAAAGGAGATGTAAATTTTCAAAAAACATCTGTCTTGTCTTGTTTGTATTGTACGCGTCCTGTCCTCAAGACAAGTGTGCTTACGAGAAAAAAGAAACTGGTACTTGATGATTGCTCTCATTATTAGTTCTTAATATTTGATTTAGTATCTGAGTTGTTTGCGAGTTGTTTAGGGGACGCTGGTATTATTTGTAGACTCGTCAGTGTCATTTCTGGCATATTCTACAGTTACTCGTTCATAATAGTTGTGCATAGCAATCGCATTGCATATCTCAGTTCAGTACGATGTAGTAATTGTTGGTATTATTTAGTTAAATAGAGTTTAAATCTGACCGCATAATGAAACATGCATAAAATCATGCGGAATACTAAATTTTCACTGATTTACAGCTGTAAAAATTTTAATTTAAAGCTTTTGTACTAAATTCAGATGATATTACCAATATTTTGAATAAATTATTGAAATTCAAGTCTACATATTCGGAAATATCTCGGAATTTGATTACATGTGTGCAACGAACATACAAAATATGTGCAGACAGTTGAACGTCCTACCTGGCTGGAGAAACCTGGCTTTGGCACGCAGCAAACCACTGATCAAGGTCAACGGGAGCTTTGCACTATTGCACTTCAAGTTTATTTATTTTATCTTATAAACACTTGATTGAGACTTGAGATATATTTTTCTTCCGATGATTACAAAAAAGTTTGTTAGGACTGAGTATGTTTGTTGTTGAATATAATTGTTGCGATTAAGCGAGTCAGGAATAAATGGAATAGAAATGGTAAGAGGTTAATATTTGGCTACTTTTAATCCTAGTTCAAGTTATCAAAACTGGTAAACAATGGAACTTAGAAAATAATGTGAACGTGAATCTTTAGTTTCTGTGTGCTTGTTACTTGTGTCAAATAAATATGAATATATTTCTATCTAACATAGAAATACTGTTTGAAGGTAAAACTCCGTATTCTAGAATCATGCAGCAGTGGCACTTGCATCTCTGTATACGACTGCCCCGAGATGCTTGCACTCCTTAACAAGAAAAACCGAACTCCAGAAGAGCTCCAACAACTGAAGAACTCGCAGTGCGGGTTCCAGCAACAAACACCTCTGGTATGACCTTCATCATGTTACTATCGTTTTTAGCGATAAGGCCATCCATTGTACCGTTTTATCTAATTGTGTATTCTCTTTTGTCTGTTTTGTTTTTAATGGTGTCCAATTAAAAAATGTATCTAATATTATAATATATTCCATAAACTTTTAATGCATATGACTTACCGCGCAATAATAGGTTTACTTGACTAGAAAAAAGTTAGTGAATCCTTATATTCCTGATGTCGAGTCAGGTTATGTATGTGAGTGCTGGGTGTTTTTACAGGTATGCTGTCCTGAGCCGTGCTACAACCCCGACGGGAAACCGGGGAAATGCGTCAACATCTACAAATGTCCGAATCTCGCCGAAATGCTGAAACCTCCATACTCACGACCTGACAACGCCAAATATGTCCAGAACTCTAAGTAAGTTTTCTTATTGATATTTATTTTTCTCGTATATTTGAGATCAGAAATTTGATTGACATTCTTCTGCCAGAATTCAGAGGTAAATTGTTTTTTTGTAAACAATGCACGCATTGCCCCTTAGCCCCTTCATGCTTTGTCAATTGTAGCTTATGTACTCGGCCATCACATCCCACTTATAAATACGAAAGTTTAGATGAAATTTTAATTAAATTTGTTATATAGATAGATGATGACCGTGATTAAAATATAGTATTTTTATGGACAAACCACGCGTGCAAAGCCAGAGCTAGTTTATTAAACATTTTTTTTAGATGTTCGAGTCTGAGTTTTTTTCAGTTTTTACAGAAACAAACAGTTTTTTACTCTTTACTAATAATGACAAAGAAACAAACATTTCTGTGGTATAAGGTACAATGAATAAGTCAATAGGTAATCACAATAACATGTGGTCACTGGTACAAGGCAGACACACACACTGACCACAAATACTAAGCTAACAGTTAAGGTATGTAAGGATGAAGGTTAAGATGAATGTTAAGGATGAAGTAAATAATGTCTCATAATAAACATAGCAGGTAGCTGTTTACGGTCTTACTTAGGCTAGACTAGAGGCATTACGATTACGAGATGTGATATAATATGTATTTTATAAACTGATCACGTAGGTAGAATGAATGAATGAAATACTCTTTATTGCACACCAAACAAAAATACAGTAATAATGAAAATAAACATTAAATAAAGGTACAATGGGCGGTCTTATCGCTAAAAGCGATCTCTTCCAGACAACCTTTGGATGGACAGAATAAACAAAATCAAAAGACGGATGTAAGAGTACCTACAGACATAAACAGAACCCACAAAATAAAATATACATGTAAAAAAACACATGTGATAAACTGGCCAATAGAATTATAATACTGTCAAAAAACAATAATAAAAGAATAGTTGAGCCTTTGTGAAGGGGCTCGCCCGGGGAAGTAATGCCACCATACCTATTTCTGCCGCCAAGCAGCATTTCTGTGTATCGATATGAAACGTCTGGTTTACGGTGAAATTACAGGCTGAAGAGACTTTACATCTGTATGCCTCAAGTTGAAGGATCCAGGGCAGTGCATCGTAGGGCACGTTTCTACGTTTCAATACTGTGATATAGGCGATGGTTACCACTTAAAATCATAGGCTTGTTCCATCTCAGTTATATGAAAACAGTTTAATTTCAATTATGTTAAAATTTTAGTAACTTCATATAAGCTAGAGGCAACTCTGAAGCCAACATTAGATTCATTTTCACTCATAACATAAACAATTTGATATTGTCAAAGGCATAGTATTTATAGCGAACGTAGATCATTACATAGATCTTAAAAATAGGTATTTTTGTGCTTCAAACATGAACCCTGCAATGGCACTGCAGTTTTTATTCGGTGACGAAGTACCTAATATTGTTGAGATAAGTTACCGAGGTCTTCAGTTCTACATAACAAGGCAAAAAGTATTATACCTACAGTAGATGAGAATTCCAATATAGTAAAAGAGTAACTTCATGATAAAGGAGTTAGCTGTAAATAAATTATTCTATCTATGTAGGTACATTAGTGTTAGGTATATGTATATATATATATTTATATGGACTTAGTTATGTTAAATTGCACAGTACTGTCCATACGACAGAGCTTTATAGTTGATCCTTCACTGTAACAGCCGTACGATTGTGGAACGCTTTGCCCCTCTCTATAAGAACATCCAAGTCTATTAGTAATTTTAAAACAAAAGTGCACACCCATTATCTGTCCTTGTGTTAAAGTTGTAGCTGCTTGTTAATTCATCATAACCACTTTTAGAGTTGCTTATTTAAATTAAATTTGTGTTATTACTGGTAATTTAGGTTTATAGTATGTAGATATGTTTTTTAAATTTATATAGATGCACCGCCGTCATGTGTTACATTTTGATCCTTTCCATACAAAGGTTGTCTGGAAGAGATCGCTTTTAGCGATAAGACCGCCCATTGTACTAAATCTATTTGTAAGAATTATGTTCTGTATTTTACTTTGGTGTACAATAAAGAGTAATCTTATCTTATCTTAGTACTTATCCTTATTATTAAATTCATACAAAGCATCGTTTACTTGTCGTATGGCACGATGCACTGATCAGAAGTCAGATGGGCAAAACCAGTTTAAAGAACCTGTATGCAGGGAAATGCCAAGGATATTCTGCTCTAAGTCTCATAAACAACAGGATAAATGAAACAATGTTGAATTTGAATTTAAAATCACAGGTATTTTTACTTGAGCAAAACAGAAACAGGAAAATTAAATGTTGGTGGACGAGATAACAATTAAGGCAGGTCAAACAGATAAGATTTAACAAATTTTTCGAAACCCAATCAAAAGCCAATGAAGTCAGCTTCGTCGTCATGCAACAGTCGTGGTCACGGGTTGACTCTCGCTCGGTCCACCCGTGACCACGACTGTTGCAACACAGCCGAAACGTCGGGATAACAAATAAAAAAAGGTACATACGCGATAAACACCCGTTTAAGGTTGTCTGGAAGAGATCACTTTTAGCGATAAGACCGCCACTTGTATTTCTGCTTGTATTGTAATTGGTTTTTATATTGTTTTTTTTTAATTTAAGTGTGATTTACAATAAAGCGTTTTCTATCTTCTATCTATCTTTAATTAGTAGTTAGGTACAGTGATCGCGGAAGTTAGAAAAATACCAATGAATCCAGTAAAAAGCAGGATCTGATAGACGTAAATATATGTATGTATTTAGTATTTTACGAATAGGTAAACTTAAGTACAGAAGTATCGCTTACAGAAGTAGTTACCTAATCTAATCCTATAGTACAAATCTAATATCTTGTATTTAAACACCGACTCAAAAAAGACTATAAAACGATGAAACAATAATGATAATGTATGCGTAATCAAAGCTTCCAAATGGATAAACAAATTTAAATGCGGTTCGCAATTCTACGCTATGTTTGGAGGAAATCGGTGTCTAAAATATCGGTCAGCGGTTATAATATCATTTTGGTACCTACATGAGTCGAACTGTCTTATAAGATTCAAATATACCAACTGTTCCTTATAATTGTTCCATGTGTCATTTTGTGTGTACCAAATAAAAGATTATTCTATTCTAGTAAATTGTAACTAGGTATTATTATTTTTCAGGTGCGTCGGCGAGGACCGCTACAGCGTCTGTTGCGGCCCCAAGCGCATCGTCGTCAACAATCTCAACACGAGGTGCACGGGTATCATAGACGCTTTCCCACCTGACCCCAAGACCGGGTGCTGCGGTAAAGACACGCGACTTGGCAACAAAATCACAGGTACCTGTTCGTTGTGAACTAACACCCAGTCCAGCAGCATATAAGCATGCTCCTGATCCCATTATAGGTTTACCGGGTATCAAAAACTACGAGTGCAAGGATAGAACAATACTCAAGAACAAAAATTAGCAAATTATGCTATCATTTTGTCAGCAATCATTAAAATAAATAATTAAAGGTAAATAAAAAAAATATAGGCCTGTAGAGATTTTATTTATTGACGACCTCCGTGGCGCAATTGGCGAATAGCCGGCTACGAAGTTGGAAGTTGCGGGTGCGATTCCCGCAGCGGAACATATGTTTGTTTGCATGATCTACAGATATTTGTTCCGGGTTTGGGTATTTTTCTATATATTATAAGTATGTATTTACCATAAAACATATATTAAAGAAAAGTTATTTAGATTTTTTTAATACACAAAATCGAACAAAGAGCAGTGATTAAATTACTGAATATGAAAGGAATGAAGGGTTCTGCGAAATTATTTGGGGGATAGTGCTCCATCTTATGCAATGGTGAAAAAATGGGCGGCAGAGATAAAAGATTATAAGGCACAAGCGTCCAAGATGAATATCGCTCCCGTCGCCCAAAAAGTGACACGACACCGGAAATAATCACAAAAATGCATGATATGTTTTTCTCAGACCAGCTTCTATAGTTATATGAGATATCTGGTACGCTAGGCATTTCTAAAGAACGGACGCATCACGTCTTGAGTGAAGAACAGATGATCAAAAGATTATCGGCAAGGTGCCGCGTTTGGTCACGGTTGGTCGAAAACGAATTCGAATGCAATTGTCACATGAATGTTTGGATTGTTTTAACAAGGATACGGCTGATTTTATTCGTCGGTTTATAACCACCGATGAGACATGGGTTCACTATTACACGCCAGAAACAAAAATCGGTCAAAAGAGTGGACAGAAGCAGTTACTTCGGCTCCAAAGAAGGCAAGGGATGTGAATCAGCTGACAAAGTGATGGCATCAGTCTTTTGGGATGCGAAATAAATTTTGATGATTGATTACCTTCAAAAAGACCAAACTATAAGTGGAGATTATTACGCTAATCTGATGGACAAATTACAAGAGAGTATAAGTGAAACTAGACCATGCATGGCCAGATAAAAATCATCTTTCACCAAGACAATGCTCGGGTTCAAACGTGCGTCACTGTTATGGCGAAATTGAAATAATTACATTACGAGTTGCTTCCGCATCCTCCTTATTCGCCAGATCTGGCACCGTCAGATGTTTACTTATTCACTCAACTGAATTTTTTTAGTGGGACAAAAATTTGAGACAGATTGAAACGCCTGCTGTAGATGGCTAGTTTTCAGACCTCGACAAAAATCATTATAAGGATGGCAAAAAGGCTTTTGAACATCAATGGACCAAGTGCATAGCGCTATTAGAAGACTGCCGAAAAATACAAAATATTTTGTATCGATACGAGTTTTATTTTATTGCTAGGCTAAATACTTATCATCCCGCCCCCGTATGAGTGGTATCAATACCTCCTTGAACTAAACAGTCCATATTCTATTCGATTAGAACAAGACGAAACCTCAATTTCTACCCTCTTTTCACCTTTGTTTGTATGTTCTAGGCGGCAACTTAACAAGTATCGACCAGTACCCTTGGATGGCCCTCATCGAGTACACAAAGAACAATGGTCCGGTGAAGACTTTGTGCGGTGGTGCCCTCATCAGTGCACGATACGTTCTCACAGCAGCACATTGTGTCACGGGAGCTATCCTGTCTGTAGGGACTCCGTAAGTATTCTACAAAAATATTTTTAAAGCAACATAACTGTCATACTCATGTAAGCAAACTGGCTACTTCTTAGTCAAAGTTCAAGCCATTTCGATAATACCTTCCGATAAGGAACTTTAAATGTTGAACAAAATTGTATTGTTTTTTTCATAAAATATTATAAGAAGAATAAAGATATTCATAAATTTTCCTCGCAGTCAGAAAGTGCGACTCAGCGAATACGACACTTCAAACCCCGGAAAGGACTGCTCAGCTGTAGAGGCACTGGGCGAAGACTGCAACGACGGAACTGTCACCATTTCGATTGAAGAAACCATCCCACATCCTGAATACAACACGAAGGCAAAGCAGAGCCGGCATGATATAGCCCTGATAAGACTGAAGCAGTCTGCTCCTTTTACTGGTAAGTATTATGAAGCTTCTTATCTTTCCTGGCGAACTCTACAATGCAATAACTAGGCTTTCTTTTGATCTTGTCTTTTATTAATTATATGGATAGATGATGGCGTTTATTCCTCCCCATTTTGTTTTATTATCCATGCACACTGAGACTTTTTTTATGTTTGGCTGAAAAGTTCCGATTCACGTCTTTATATTAATTTTTATTGATCGATCGAAGCGTGATCTCTAAATCAACTTGGGCAAATCGGCATTGTATGTATGGATTGGATGTTTGTTTGTCCGAGAATAACTTTCGAAGCGTTGATCCGATCATCGTGAAATTTGATACATAGGTAGGTAGTGATGGCACAATTTTGGTGTGACTAAATGAGCTAAAAATGTTAAAAAGGTTGTTGAGATATTGGGGGTTCAAGAGGTAAAAAAAAATAATATGAGATTATTAAGTCAAAAGGGACATCTAATAAAAGGTATTTTTAGTACATATAGACTCCGTTTTTATTTTTAGTTAACTCTTTATTGTTTTTGAGTTATTAGCCATAATAAAAACTGAACTTTATCAAAATTCACAGGGTACACCAGTGACTCCATAGTGCTGTAATTTGGTATGCGTGTAGCTTTAGTGACACAAGTATAGTAAAAAGTCTGAAATCCAGACTAACTGCAATTTGTACCCCAAAAAAGGATCACCAAATAACATGAACTCCCGTTACCAGCAATTTGGATGAAACTGTAGGTCAAGTAGTTGGTTCTTTATTGCGTGGCACTATTTTGATATTCAAATATTACAAATAATATTATTTTGTTTAATCGAAGACTCGCGAGATCTCAGTTCGGGGCGAACCACTAGTTTAATAAATTTTAGAGAGTTTGATCAGACTTAAGAACTAAATTATGTATGTCCGTCCATACAATAAACTACTAAAACGAATCATAAAAACAGCGGCGCTGTTTATTCCCTAATTCCTTTTCTATTCCCTTTATATTTGACATTGGGTTAGTTACGAGACAAAAGGAGGTTGTATGTTTTATCAATAATTTTACTTGGGACACATACAATTCTTATTTTTTTTTCAGATTTCATCCGGCCTATTTGCTTGCCTGAAGTGGATGCATCCTTTGTGGCTCCTGTCAATTTCACTGCGGCTGGATGGGGAGCTGTATCTGAAACCCAGCCTTTCAGTGCTATCAAACTTCATGTGCCGCTGCCTTATGTGCCTACCGATGTAAGTGATGCTACAGTAAAATTTGAAAATGTTCTATTTTATACGATCTGCGAATATTTGTACCATGATAATCGTAGTTTCTGGTACCCTGTTTGGCAGCTATGAAATGTGAATGCTAAGTTTTTTATATATAGTTTTTTTATTCCAGAAATGTCAAGCAGCCTATCGCGCACCAGGCCGCATGGCTACACTCTGGGATGGCCAGATTTGCGCCGGGGGGCTAATTGGCATGGATTCCTGCAGAGGCGACTCCGGTGGACCACTCATGTACGAGAACCTCGATAAGCGGCACTACGAAGTGTTAGGGGTGGTCAGCTTCGGACCAACCCCGTGCGGGATCCCGGAAGTACCCGGAGTTTATAGCAAAGTTGCTTACTATAAAGATTGGATCAGGAGTCAGATGCGAGGTTAGGTTTCCGGTAAGTTAACCTCATTTGGGCAGTTGTTCTCCGTTACGATCAGGGAACATAAGGGTAAAGCATAAGTGGTGCAAGCTGGTGGAACAAAAATGATAACAATCATTTCGGTGGTTATCATAAATTGCTTGAACAAATAATCTTCAAGTTTTGCTTTAAATTAAGCGATATAAAATCGCCCGTGTGCGAGCACATAAGGTTCTAATTCGTTTGGGAAGCAATTTACCATGGATAAATAATATTTACTTGATATATCTCTGATGTTTCTTACTATAGAGTCCTGTGTCAATACGACTTTCGGATTTTATGACCAGTCCGAATATCTCTCTTTGTCGAATTCAACTGTTGAATCGCCGGGACATACTTTTAAGATATATTTCTGTAAGTTGTTATTGTCCTTGTAATTACTTGAGTCATTAGTTTGTTTTAATGATTAATTTGAATGCATATGTAAAAAAATATTGTGTAAGCCAGAAAACTGAATAATCACGCCTGAAACATTAGATTAGCAATTGTTAACGCTTTGTAATAGTTTTATCATTTTGGACCAAGGTATGTTATTGATTAAAAACCATGCTTGATCTCAGAGCTGGAATGATCTACTAGAATAAAATGTAGGTATTACAAGATTAAAGCAGTACCTACTTCTAGGAGGAGTTTCTTTTAACCTGTCAAAACTAAGGATTGGAAGACAATCGATTTTCAATTGTTATGGCTCAATAGCGACTCAGCTGGGAGCCTTAAAGGTGATACCCTGGTCTCTCCTTATCCAGTCTCTGCCAGCTACAGCGCGCAAATCGTCGCTCCAACTAGCTGGAGGGCATCCTACACAACGCCGTATAGTCCTGAACAAGTATTCCTCAACGGTTATCAGCCCTTTGGCAGAGATGACCGGCCCATTGCTAATTCAACTTTGTGACCCTCTAAGCTGTCGATTTTCAGTTCCACGGTAAAACATAAAGTACCTAATACTGCCCGTGCGACGCCGGAGCAGAGCCGCTATACATAAGGTACATGTAAATATTAGAGTAGGAACACTTACCCCTGGCGTTTGTAGCAGCATCTGCAATTTTCTGGAAGGCGTCTAGGAAAGCAGCTATTGCCACTAGAGCTGATCTGCAAAACAAAAATATACATAAATAAACAGTTTTTATCCACTCTTCTTTCTCGTCTATTTTCCGTAATTGGCAAATCATTTTTTCTTGAATTGCTAAGTGTAATGTCCAGTTTAGAGGGCCAAATAAAATAAATTCCGAATACCGAAGGAGGGTGTCTCGCGCGAATTTATGGATCGAAACACTCAATCGACTTATAATATTAGACGGTACAAGACGGTAACCGCATAACAGGTCACTTGGACCAAAAAAAGACTTGAAGAGACGACTCCACAAAGCGATATTTACATTTTAAAGAACTGATCCAAACTTTGACATTAATTTACCAATGTAGGATAATTAACGCCTGCTGATATTCGACGCGCAAATCCTGAACATAATATTTATAAGTTTCCTGAAGGGGCTTCCGGTCCATACTTTTTCGTCAGGTCGTATCTTTCGGATTTTAATGCAGTTTTCAGCAATAGATAGAGTGATTCAAGAGGAAGGTTTATATGTATAATACATACATAGTAACTGCGAAAGTAACTGTTTGTTTGTTACCTTTTCACAACTAAACGGCTGTAAGTGGTGTTGTTCTGAATCCTCTACTCTTGCTGAGGAGGGAGATGCGGGCGCGCGAGCAGACCCGTGTACGCGATGCGATAGGCAATCGCCCGGGGGGGTTCTTACAATTTTGCTTACAGCGCTAATTGCTGTCACTACAGTACACCCCCTGTTAAAAAACCTGCTTAGGGCATTTATAATTTTACACAAAAATAAAACTTATTAAAACCGTATACTAGCTACCTACTTAGCTGGAACGTTAATACGCCCGATTAGATTCATTTATTCATTGATATTGATACACACACTATCAGTAGAATAATGATGGCAGTAATCATCCACCCTACGCCCGAAAGTTGTTGCTTGGAGGCATCTCCTCCACTCTGCGCGATAATAACTTCTTGCTTACTTTGCTGCTTACCCATGGTAGACAATAGAAATGTACTTTGTAAGATTGGCTTGACTAAATCAAATGACATTACTATTACGGCTGATCCGCCTACATTTCAATTGTTTACAACAAGTTTGACATAATTAATCTGATCAAAGATAGCTGTATAAGTGTGTATCAATATGGCGTTATAAGTTCCATTGTTACATTTAGCTGCGTTGCGTTTATTACCATTACCATGTAAGTACTTGATCGCAACAAGTTAACACTTTTAAATAATAAAGTTTTTAAACATGACACCTTTATAAAGTACTAGATGACCAATCCGCAGCTTCGCACGCGTAGTTTTTCAATAAAAACATTACCCTCCTTTTGCGCAGTTGGGCAAAAAGTAGCCTATGTCACATGGGGATAGTGTAGCTTCAGTGTAGCTTCCCAACAATGAAAGAAGTTTTTAAATCAGTCCAGTAGCTACGGAGTCTATTCAATACAAACAAACAAATCTTCCTCTTTATAATATTAGTATAGATGTATGAGCATTGGTAAACATACATAAAATTCTTACGTTGACTATTTTTCCTCCGTTCCTTTGGTCCTCGGAGGTCGAATCTGGAGTCTACGGGTTCGTCTCGTGAAGGCGGAGAGGACTGCGTAGTCTTGATTGGTATAGATAGGTATACATTCTCCAAAACAAATTCAATAATTGTAATCCGTCTATAAGTATATATAACGCTTCAGCAAATAAAATCTTTCTATGGCCAATCTCGAAACTGAGTCGCTTCGCTCACTCGGTCAATCTACCAATTTGCATTTACGAGTAAATAAGCAGTGGAGTGAGTGTGCCATAGTCTGAAGAACAATTACAATTTACTCATACTGTTGGATTGAGTGGATTATAGACTAAGATGAGAGAGGACGGTGGTGTACAATATACATAGGCAAGTATCCTGCACTACCGTGGTTGCATACCCAATTAATGCTGCATCTTGTCACCAGGCGCTACATAAATCATCTATAATTAATAGGTACGATTGCCTCAGTTGGGTGATGTATGTGCATACTTTACTAAATACGTTCAGACAATCGCTTCGCTATCATAACTCGCGGACGTACCTACAACAATAACGCTCGTTTGTGTCAATTGGTGGAATTGGACCCTGCATCAAATTGGATGCAGGATTGAGCTGATGAATTGATTGTGCGATTTTGAAGGGCAGTCACGGACAGTTCATAAAATACTAAATAATAATAATACTGTGAACTGAAACAGACAAAGAGTGAGCAATATGGTATACATAGCAAGATTCTTACCTATACTTTTACCAACTGTCGCCTAACTTTAAGTGATACTTATTTACCTCTATTTACGGGCCACCTAACGCTCAAATCCATATCATCAAATCTTATAATATATATAATCACCATAATAGTTTCAAAATATACATAATATATATTTAGTTCTAGAGTATTTTTTTATGATTGCTGCCCTAAAGCGTCCGAAATTACTGTAATTGTCAAAATGGTTACTATATGATTTACTTACTTGAGAGCAGAATGAAGTTTGGACGCCTTCGATATAAACTCCTCCCACATCGGCGTTGTGTTCTGTAAAAGACAGAAAAAAAAGAAGTTAGAAAATCTTACACGACTAGATAACGTAAGAATATAAGAGTCGAAATCAACCAACCCAAATTTCAACCCAATATTATATTAATATATCGGTACAACTGGATAGACATCAACCTACTGAACAGGCAGGTTTTCGCAGTGGCCTCTCCACAACCGACCATCTCCATTCAATAAATCAACTTATAGAAAAGTATACTGAATACAAACTTCCACTTTATCTAGCCTTTGTCGACTATTCTAAAGCCTTTGACAGTTTAAACCATTCCGCCATTTTCGAAGCCCTTAGAAACCAAGAAATCCCTACAACATACTTTCAGCTATTAGCTTATTCAGCTATTAGGTACAGAAAATATACTTCCATAGTACAGCATTCATTAAAATAGATTCAATAGGACCGTCTTTTCATGTCGAACGAGGAGTTAAGTAAGGCGTCCCCCTTTCCCCAAAACACTTCACAGCCAATTTAGAAGAAATTTTTAAGAAGTTGACACCTAATTGGAGTGAAAAGGGTATTGTAGTCGGCGAAAGAAGGCTTACCGACCTTCGTTTTGCCGACGAAATAGTAATCTTGTCTTCTTCAGCCGCAGAACTTGAAACCATGCTCAACGACCTGAACACCGCTAGCCTCGAGGTTGGGCTCAGCATGAACATGTCAAAGACAAAACTGATGACGAACACTACACAACACAGGTTGGAGGTAAATGGTGGGGAGATTGCATACGTCAATGAGTATTATACCTAGGCCAAATAGTATCCTTCCAGAACAGGCAAGATGATAAAGTTACAAGACGCACTGAAAACGCCTGGAAGGGCTACTGGGCCATGAAAAACATGATGAAGGGTAACCTTCCACTCACACTAAAACGTAAGCTCATGGACGCGAGCATTCTCCCCATCCTTACCTATGGCGCTCAAACCTGGTCTTTGACGGATCAACAAAAGTCCAAACTCGGAGATTGTCAGCGAGCCATGGAGCGCAGTATCCTAGGAGTCAAATTAACAGACCGCATTAGAAACAGTGAACTCTTCCGCATGTCGGAGGAGTTATGGGCAAAATCCACCACCGAGTGGATCCCAAACACAGAAAACGACCACGTGGCAGACCACGACGCCGATGGAAAGACGAACTCGACTCGTATATGGAAGACTGGACTACACAGACTGGATAGAGTGGAGTGGAAGGAAGGAAGGGAGGCCTTTGCCCTTCAGTGGGACAGTACAGGCTCCAAATAATAATATAAATAATAACTATAATATTCGAAAGTTAACATTATTGGATTGTATTCAATCAAATAAATATTCTTTACTTATCTAAATTTTTCACTATATATTTTTATTATAAGTAAGTACTATATATATACAAACATAATCATTATATATAAAACAAAGTCGGGTTAGTTACAGTATTTATAACTCAAGAACGGCTGGTTCGATTATGATGACCTTTGATTTATTGGATTTGTCTCCACCCCGAATTGTAGAATACTATTAAATATCGAAAATATCACGCAAAAAGAAATAATGAACAACATTCATTTTTCTCATACATAGATGCAGCTATTGATGGCCGATTTTCAATTTTACCGGGGCGACATTAGCAGCCCGCGTCATATGCATGTCAAGGCGGTACAAAGTTCGGTAGGTCAGTTAGTATGTATATATATATTTCTTGAACTCCCCTATCTAACGAGTCAATGGCATCATTAGTTTTTACAACTATACCTACTGTCTACTGTGCGAGAATTCGTTTAAGAAAAGTTGTTAGTGTGTTTCGTCGATACAGGCCTCGCCTATTGAGGAGACAGGCATCTCTATAAATGTTTACACTGCTTTACGAAATTGTACGAAAAGTTAAGCTATGTACCTATGTGCATTTTGTAGTAAATACATTTTTACATTATCATTTTTTTCAATATTGAACAATATTAATTCAAGCCGATATACTTGACTTCGATTAATCACACTGGACATCTATGGGGGTTATCTGTGTAAGTCAACCTCTTCAACACTACTTCATCTGATGGTACCTAAGTGACGGTGTGATCGAAAATTTTTTGACTACCTCCGTGGTGCAGTGGGCGAATAGCCAAGCTGAGACGCAGGAGGTAACGGGTTCGATTCCCGCCACGGAACAAATGTTTGCATGATCTACAAATACTTGTTCCGGGTCTGGTTGTTTCTCTATATATTGTAAGTATGTATTTCCAAAAAAAATGTATTCAAGTATTCTATCAGTTATCTGGTTCCCATAATACAAGCTCTGCTTAGTTTGGGGCTAGATAGCGCTGTGTGAAATGTCCAGCAATATTTATTTATTATTTAAATGGGTATTTCTTGCCAAGAAAAAACCTGTCCACCCGAAGATTTCGAGATAGTGGTCCAGAGAAATAGAATCCCGTTTAGAGGTAAATGTTTCGTCTCTAGCGAGTTGTTGGTTTACGCTTAGCAACTAAACCTTCAACGTACCTAGCCGACTTTAAATAGACAAACGGCGTGTCGGACGGACATAAGCAATTTGTCTGTTAGTGTTGTTTTCCATGTGGACCTACCTAACTAACTGTTTCCACTATGAACGCCAGTTTCTTGGAATGTTATGTGCTGAAGGAAATTTCAACCTAAGATTACATATACTATTATTACAACTATTTTAACTCAATAAATTAGGAGTTACCTAGTAGTTTCTTGTGAAAGGGCTCGTCCGGGGAAGAACTACCACCATACCTATTTCTGCCGCCATGCAGCATTGCTGTATTTCGGCTTGTAGGGTACGGTTGCCGGTGAAATTGCAGGCTCGTGAGGTTTTACACCAGTATGCCTCAAGTTAGTGGCAGTTCATCGTGCACGTTTCTAAGAGACGTGTGACCTACGAGGCAATACTTTGTTATAGGCTTGTTTCATCTTCATGTGATACAAAAAACAGCTTTAATTCTTGGATGTCAATCCAAGAGATAAGCTAAATATAAAACTAGATAACACTAATCTGTTTGCTCGTCCGATCAATCTCTCAGTTATTTGAAAATGTGGAGTACATACTAAAAGTATCGGGAATGGAATATTTCCACTGTTCCTGTCATATTAAAATCTTTTTAATTGAAAACACCTTGGTTTTAAAAATTGAATACCATTTATTTATTTAAAAAAATATTCTCGGTCTTGTCACAAGGTCTTGTCAAACTTGTTTAGTCGTTGAGAAAATGGAATTGACTCGAGAAAATTCAAGAGCGATGATTTATTATGACTTTCGAAGTGGTTTAACACAAAAACAGTGTGTTGACCGGATGATTTCTGTATTTGGTGATGAAGCCCCATCCAAAACCACAATTTATCGCTGGTTTGCTGAATTTCAACGTGGACGTGTCAAGCTCAGTGATAATCCCCGTCAAGGTCGTCCAAAAACTGCAGTCACCCAAGAAAACGTTGATGCTGTGCGTTAGCTGATTGGAAAGATCGACATGTGACATACCGCGAAATTCAGGCAACTTTAGACATTGGCATGAGTCAAATACAAATAATCTTGCATGAACAATTAGGTGTAAAAAAGTTGTTTTCCCGATGGATACCGCATTTGCTCTGTGAAGAGCAAAAAGCGGCTCGCGTTACTTGGTGCTTCAGAACTCTCGAAAAATTCCACGCAGGATCCTCAAATGTTGTATACAACATCGTATCAGGTGACGAATCTTGGATATACGCGTACGAACCCGAAACAAAAAACCAGTCACGAGTTTGGGTGTTCGAAAATGAGTTAAAGCCAACAAAAATTGTTCGTTCACGGAGTGTTGCAAAAAAAATGGTGGCCACGTTTGTCTCCAAAACCGGCCATGTTGCGACTATTCCTCTTGAGGGACAAAGAACGGTTAATGCAGAATGGTATGCTAGCATTTGTTTGCCACAGGTCGTTTCTGAACTCTGTAAAGAGAACTGCAACCGCCGCATCATCCTCCATCACGACAGTGCGAGTTCTCACACCGCGCACAGAACAAACGAGTTTTTTGAGCAAGAAAACATAGAATTATTAGACCATCCGTCGTACAGCCCCGACCTAAGCCCTAATGATTTTTATACTTTCCCTAAAATAAAGAATAAATTGCGTGGTCAGAGATTTTCATCACCTGAAGAAGCTGTGGACGCCTACAAAACCGCTATTTTGGAGACCCCAACTTCCGAATGGAATGGTTGCTTCAATGATTGGTTCCATCGTATGGAAAAATGTGTCAAATTTCGCGGAGAATACTTCGAAAAGCAATAAATACATTTTTAAATAGTAATATTGTGTCACTTCCTTGATTCCCGAAATTTTCAGTGCCGCCCTCGTAACTTCCTTAGCCTTCGACAAGTGACGGTAAATTATGTTCTGAAAAGTGGTCTACCCTAGTGTTGGAGTTTAAAGGCCTCTTACTTAAGGCCTCCGACATGGCTTAACGTATCTATTAACATGCCCTCCTAAGAACGGTGCCACTAGTGGTACCAACGAAGTAGCGATCGAGCGGAACGTTGCCCAACCTTGATCTGAGAACGACTAAACAAGCTACATTCTACATGAATATAATAGTATTATTGATCGAGCGAAGCGAGATCTTCAAATCAACTTGGGCAAATCGGCGTTGTATGTGGTATGAATATATGTATGTTTGTCCGAGGATAAATTTCGAAGCGTTGATCTGATCATCGTGAAATTTGATACATAGGTAGGTAATGATGGCACAATTTTGGTCTGATACAATTTGGTGTAAATGAGCTAAATATGTTAGGAGGTTGCTGAGAGGGGTAACAAAAAAATTAAAATGAGACCATTAATTATGTCAAGGGAAGCGTCAAATGAAAGGTATATCGTTAGTGCATTTCGACTCCGTTTTTATTTTTAGTAGGTATAGTCCTTGTAGTTTTTGAGTTATTATTAGCCATAATACAAACTGAACTTTGACGAAATTTACAGGGTACACCAGTGACCCCAGTGCTGTAATTTGGTATACGTATAGCTTAGGTGACACAAATATAGGCAAAAGTCTGAAATCCAGAATAACTGCAATTTATACCCCTAAAAACTCCCTTAACCATGAACTCACGTTACCTGTAATTTGAATGAAAATTTAGGTCAAGTTATTGATTGGGCATTTCATGACACTATTTTGATAGTCAAAGATTACAAATAATATATTATCTGTTTTTATGAGAGACTCGCGAGATCTCAATTCGGATCGAACCACTAGTTTATTTCAGACAATGCAGTGTCCATAGATTAGAATTCAATTAAAATGAAAATACGAATTCAAATTACAAAATACAGTCACACAAATACGAATTATTACAAGGACTTGGTGACAAGTAAATAAGTAAATGTATGACTCTTTCGAGCCACATACCAAGTATGCATCATATAACGTGGAACTCGCGTAGCATACTGTGTTGCAAGTCATATTTCACTATTATGAAAACCTGTTACGGAAACAATTTATTCCCTCATTTTTAAGAGCTAAAGTGTGCCCTATTTTAATAAAGGTAAAGTCTTGAATGAAAACTGTTCTATTTCGGGATAAAACCCTCGCAATCATTAAAGATATCTGATGGTCGTGACGGGCCGTAATATCATAATGTGTCATGGCGGCATTTGGGGTGGGAAACTTTGAACTATGCCGACAATAAGTGGACTATTTTTAAACGCAATTTTTGGTGTTTCTCATTCCTAGGTCCTAGCATGCGATTGTTGAAGCTTTCAATGTTTTTGATAAGAAATAGTACCTACCTACTCGTTGAACAGTAATAGGTCAAATTAAATAAATTTAAAGAGATTTTATTTTTTTTACTTGGAATAAAGTTAGGCAAGTAATATTTTTAACTACAGTCAAACAAACCTGGGTAAGTGAGAACTGGATAAGTGAGAAAACTCTATAAGTGAGAGTAATAGCCAGGACCCGTCATTTTAAGCTCCAAAAACCTCTATTAGCGAGAAACAGAAACCTCTGTAAGAGAGAGTCGTTTTTCCCTCATGGACCTCCGTAAGTGAAACTGCTACTTATCTATACTATACCTCTATAAGCGACAGTCGAGCTTTATTTACAAATTTAACATCTGCTATTTTATAACTCATTCTTAACCTTCGTGGAATTTCCTACCATTGTTGTTGTATTGTTTTCTCGTCAATATTGTACCTGTTCTATTTCGTGGAACTAAATAAGGTTGTTATTTTATCGCATTCTTTTCGAATGGACACGTGTGCCTGTGTACCGTCCTGTTTGTCGGACTTACTCAGTTTATAGTTAATCAATTACGAAGTTAATACATATATGTTGTTCATATTATGCACATAATTTTATCATATTACATATTTACTACGTACTTGCTGTGACTAGTTATTGCTGCGTACCTCTATAACAGAGAAACGCTACCCATGTACCTGCATTAGCGAGAAACTCGGGTTAGTGAGAAACCTCTATAAGCGAGAATGAGATTGTGCTCCCTTGAAGTCTCGCTTATCCAGGTTTGACTGTATTCCAAATTTCAAGCTGCTAAGAAATATCTTCAGTACTTGCTGAGACAATCAGCTATGACAGAGTTGCATCCGGTTGAACTAGACGGACAGACAAAGTGATCAGTTTTTAGGTACTATTTTGGTCCGGAACGTATATGTATATGTACTTCTTTACATAGTATAAAATTAAGTCGCTTCCGCTGTCTGTTCGCTTAGATATTTTTAAACTACTCAACGGATTTAATGCAGTTTTCAGCAATAGATAGAGTGATTGAAGACGAAGGTTTATATGTATAACTAGTTTCCGCCAGCGGCTTCGCACGCGTTGTTTGTCAACAAAAAGTAGCATATGTGTTAATCAAGGTTGTAATCCACGTACATACACATACCGATTTGAAAGTAACTCTGTCTCTCTGTCTGTTTGTTACCTTTTCACGACGTAACGGCTCGACCAATTTCGATGGAATTTGGTACCTATATAGATTATGAATGGACTTGAGACATAGGATACACTTTACGCGACTGCACACAGAAGGAGGGTAATGTTTATTGACAAAACCCGTGTACGAAGCCGCGGGCGGGTCAGCTAGTAAATAATAAGGGATAGTTCACTTCTAAAATATCTTACAAATACAAATATACACAAAACACTTGATTACTTTAAACTAATAAGAATAACGAAAACTCAAGTACACTCACCTCTGCTTCCTGTCGGCGGCTGTTCAATAGCTTTTTCTATTAATAAGATTGATTACATGTACGAGGTCAGACGAAATATATGTAGCTAATTTAATCATGAAGAAATGTCTACCTATTTCATTATGAACAGGAAATTAAACAATTTTTTTTATATTTCTAGAAGCCCGCAGCTTCGCACGCTTGAAATTTTCCCGTTCGCGTGGGAACTTCGGAAAAAACTATATAAAACACTCTCGCCAAAGTGACGCGACACTTCATGTAAATGACTTCTATGGATATGTTCATACAAAAATACTAAAATCGCGATTAAAAGATTATTAAATGTGGTGGGGGTGGGAGGGTGAAAAATACTTTACGACCTATTCGCATACCTACCAAATATACAAAAAAAAATCATTAAAATCGGTCGACACGTTTCGGAGGAGTGCGACCACAAACACACACACACGAGATTTTTATATATTAGAAAGAATATTTGTCTTTTTTCATAAGCACACATTAGCACTTTTTATGCCCTTGTAATTTGTCAACCCAAATTGTGGACACAGTGGCTGAATATATCTAAAGTACTTTGTTTAGTATTATTATTGATATTATTTAGTAACCTAATTGTATAATTGTTTTGTTGCCCTTATGAAATATAAATAAAACTAGCTGACCCCGCGAACTTCGTACCACATTAGAATCAACAAATTTTGTGTTGCTGAGTTGAATTCATTTTTTTTATCAATGTTCTTTTCTGTGCACATACCCACTATAATCAACATCTCTATATTCAAAGTAGAAAATTATTGGAGTACTAATATCGCTATTAAAAATAGGGGTTGGTGGTAGACGGGTGAAAATTTATGGTTGTATGTATTTTTTATTGCCGAATCATAAAAAAATATATTTTGGGATGGACCACCCTTATCACATAGGGGTATGAAAAATACTAACGTCCTATTCCCATACCTACCGAATATACACAAAAAAATTCGGTCGGTCAAGCAGTTTCCGAGGAGTTTTGTTATAAATCTATACTATCTATACTAATATCTATCTATACTAATATTATAAAGAGAAAAGATTTGTATTTTTGTGTATGTTTGTAATGAATAAACTCAAAAACTACAGATACGATTTCAAAAATTCTTTTACCATTAGAATATTAATATGAGTAACATAGGCTACTTTTTACCCAACTGTGCAGAAGGAGGTTAATGTTTTTATTGACAAACAATGCGTGCGAAGCCGGAGGTAGGTCAGCTAGTTTTATATATTTTGAAAAGAGTAGACTAGAAAAAGAATATAATAGACTTAGAGATAATTTATTTGGCAACAAGCCCTTGTAGTATATATAATTAGCATCTTCAATTGATAGATGCAAACCTGGATTGACCTACTTACTTTTTACGGTTTCATAAAAAGTATCGCTACATATTTTTTTTTATGAAAAATGTCTCAATTATCATTTATCCCCGATACGGCTTAACCAATAGGTACACACGGCTACACATCAAGCTATATATGTCCAGTATAAGCTGACCTTTCATTCTACGAAAAGCCTACACAATGCGAGGTCAGCTTATTCTGGAAGAGTATAGCTTGATGTGTAGCCGTGTGTACATGCTTTTAAATATCGATGTATTTCCCATAGTGTAAATCCGTTAACTACTGTGGTGACGTGACATTTCAAGCCGACATGTCAACGCCTGGATATCGTCAACACAGGGACACATGGATTGATGTCTGCGATAACACTGTCACAGGGCTGGGATGGGAAGATGTTTGGTAAATAATTTGAAGGGCGGGCGGAGTATTAAGAGTTTTAAATAGAACCGCACTTAGTAAAGCTCTGAAGGTTTATTCCCGTGATATTTTTTTTCCTTGAGTATTATTTTTTAATAGATGCATGGAGCCGTTGGGCGCAAGCCGCGCAAGATCGGTCGCTCTGGAAATCTATGGGGGAGACCTATGTTCAGCAGTGGACGTCATTTGGCTGCTATGATGAATATCATTTGCTCTTCATTTCGTTTATTTCCAAAAAAAAATACAATTGTGTGTATATTTATCATATGCAAGAAAATAAAATGTGATTCTATGAAACAAAATGCGATCGTAAATGGACTAATGTTAGAATTACAAGAATTGAAGTACGGGTTGTACCTTTAAATACTAGGAATATTTATCAGTTATCTGGTTCCCATAGTACAAGCTTTGCTTGGTTAGGGGCTAGATAGCTCTGTGTGAAATGACCAGTATGGAAAAAAACGATGTTATAATGAAGGTTTTTATCACTTGTATGGGAGACCACTAGCCTATTCCTTGCTTCGTTGAAAGGCCTTCGGGAAGCATATATACTTCATGACCAGATTGGGCGACAATTGCATAATAACTTCTATCTATTTATCCAGCCCCTATTATCCATTGTTGGGTAAAGATAAGATAGGCCGCCTCCTCTGTGTTACGGCATTTTTTTCGGTAGATAGATAGATAATGTCTTTATTGCACCCCATTAAAACTAAACAAATGAAAGAAAAATACACAGTTAAATCATAGGCATAATAGGCGGCCTTATCAGTAAATCCGATCTCTTCCAGGCAACCTTTGGATGGACAGGTAGGAATAGAATTTGAATATTTATTTCAAATTCTATTCTTTCTATTTTATTTCCAAGCTTTGTATTGTTTATCCGGGAACTATGATGTTTGATACAAATCACAAACCACAGATCTGAAATCAATGGTTCAATTTGCGGTCTGTGGTATAAACCATGCTAGCCAATTTAGACCCGGTTTCCATTATCCGATTCAGAATAAACAACACCCTTCAATGATGCCGACAAAAACTACCCACAAAAGGGCATTTATAAATAGATTACGCCTACTACCAGGATCTATTTCAAGCACTAACTTTTAGACGACTAAGTACAAAGATTGTTACGTTACGCCGTACAGTGCTGCTGCATTGTACGGCCACCCATCACGAAGCCAGACTGAAGTCGGGACTGCATGAACTCATCGAGTCATCATCGACGTCAGCAACGACCTCGGGGACTCTGGAAAACTGCTGCCACCAACCCAAAGTCCTACTCCGCTACTTTAATGGAGTAGGGATAACTGGGGTTAGGTTAGAAGGGGGGTAACGCACAATACACCTCTATGCGGGAGACCAGTGCAGACGTTACTCTCCCACCCTAGAATTAGAATTAATAACAAAGATTTCAACCCACGACCTTTGGATTATAAAAAAACAATCTTACTACTATATTAGATAACTAGCTGTTGTCCGCGACTTCGTTACACTCCTAAATATATAGGTAACCTATAAATAAAGCTAAACTCGGTGTTGCAACTAGACTTGACACCCCATTTTTATCCCATGGGAACTGATTTATGGGATAAAAGGTAAAAGCGTATGTGGTAATTCTGGTTATAATCTACGTATATACCAAATTTCATCGAAAACGGTTCAGCCGTTACGACGTGATTGAGTAACAAACAAAGAATTAAATAAACAAACATCCAAACTTTCACATGTATAATTATACAATTACACGATATTATTGAATGAATGAAAATGCTTTATTATACCTTACAAGCTGGACACAACAGATGGGCGTAGCTATTGTTTCGGCCCCGCACCTACCGCCACACGCATCTAACCGACCAGCAAATAGGTGAGTGCGAGGCAGACGAGCACAACCCTCCCGTACGACAGTCAGCGGTACACTGCCGCCCGTCGCCCGCGCAACCACCTTCTAAGGGTACACCCGCTAATTATTCGGAAAAATTGAAAATAATTAATTGCCACGTGAAAGACCGTCGCAGCACAGCATCATTTGTTCAACTTGAAGGTACAGTTTTTGCCCACATTTAGGTGAAAGAAAAATTACAAAATTTTACGTCGTTTAGAGGTTGAATCAAATTGAAAGTCGAAAACAGCTACATTTTGTTGTTTTTTTTTCTTATAAACAGGTTATAATATGTAAACAGGTAGAACTTTTTAGTATGTTCACTTTGCAGATAAAAAGTCAATGAATGACATATACTTTTTTGAGCACACAAAACTGATACCTCCCTGAGGAGAAAGCCTCCAAATAAGACAAATCAGCTACTATATTCGCCTTAAGAGTTGACTATACCTCAGCCCAAACTAGAATTTCATCCCCGCTTCTCCGCGCGTCGCTGCACGTCCTATCTCGCCGTGATTTATATGTTTGCCGGTTTTTTTATCATTCAATCCCTTCATTATCTTGTTGTGCTTATTTCTCATTACTGCGTCTTTACAAAAAACAACTTAATATAAATTCTACCTAAGAATTACGTGTGCGTTTGGAGCGACAAGCGTCACGGGTACCCCGTCTGAAAGCCAAGGCCAGACTGAATCGCGGACAGGGCGTCCGGAGCGAATGGTTTCATTAGTGCAGAATTAGATATTTTCATTTTATGGTAAAATCAAAAGGTATTTTTGAAAATTTAAAACACAGGTGCCCTTATTTATGTTGTTTAGAATTACTGTATAAAGTTTCAAGATCTAAATTGAAGTATTCATCGCATAAGAACGGTTTTAAGATAAATTTGGAGTCATCTTTGGATTTTTTTTCTATCGAGAAAATTTTATCGTGTTTTCACAACACATACGTTCTAGCACGTATCCTAAAGTATAACATTTATGAATTACAGATTGAAAGCACACAATTTGTTGAACAAAACATTGTTTCTCAATAAGCGATGTATCTTCTCCCCAGGTATAGTGCGCCCTTAAAGGTTTTTGTGTAAAATTCGCGCGCCACTTCTATCTCCTGTTCTTTTTTACTGGGTCTGCGCCTTGCGTGTGTGGTCGTTGACACTTTTTTAAACAAAGAAGCGACGTGGGAAGCTCTCCGTACCTTTTACAATAAAAGCTTATACGAGCTCTCATGAGAATTCCAAATACAATAGTGCGTCCTAGTTTTAAACAGCAATGTCCTGGTATTTCTACCTTCAAATCCTGGATTTCAAAGTTTGGAGATGGCAATCCTAACTAATATGGTAAAACATTTCTGAAACGTACATTTCAATTGTACTGTTCTTTATAATTATTTCATGTGTTATTTTGTGTGTACCAAATAAATGATTATTCTATTCTACTAATATTGATCACCTGTTGTTATGCATATTTACACATGATTGCAAATGAATAAATGATTTTATGATTTATGCTAATAATATAAACTCTAAACTAATTCTGTCTCTTAGTTGCGTTTTCACAACTAAACGCCTGGACTAATTTCGATGAAATTTAGTATAAGGGTTATGACCGGGATTGAGACGCAGTCTCCTTTTTAATGACTAACCACGCGTGCGAAGCCGGGGGCGGTAGCTAGTAATATATAGATAAAATACTAACCCATGGCACATGCCTTCGAATTTAGGTGCCACTAGCAGTCAACAATACAAGTAGTGACAGCGCGAAACTTTGCTTACCGAACGTCTAATCAAGCTAGTTGTACGCTACTGTAGCTATACGTCACACTGGCACACCGCTGAGCGACGACCTATTTTGTAATAAGTATAACTGTTGTATTAGTATTTAAAATTAACACAAAATAAATAATTTGTATTTGTACTTCTACGGGTTCTTAGAACACTCATTGAATTATATACTATTTGAAATTAAGCATTTGAATCAGACAATTGATAACTCGTTTTTAACTCGTTTACACCTTAAACACTAATAAGTGGTAGTACACTGGGCGGTCTTATCGCTCAAAACGATCTCTTCCAGACAACCTTTGGGTATACAAGATTGAAAAAACGTATGAAAAGGCGGTGATACAAAACTATACAATAAGTAGGTGGATGGAACAACGACCTGTTATAGATTACTGGGAGCCGTTGGGTGCAGGCTGAACAAGATCAGTCCTTTGTTCAGCAGTGAACGTCCTGTGGCTGATATCAATAGAGTAATTGTATATTAAGTACACACAAAATTGCATGAATCTCTCTGCGTACCAAAATGGTGTTCAACTCAGCATAATATTGAATGTTTTGCGCCCAACGCTGATTTTCAGCTGAAACCAGAAGCAAAGTTATACACAATGTTTTTGTTTATTTTTTTTATAATCAGATAACACCAGATTCTCGATAAAATGGGTTCTGGTCAAGAGTACCTATGTTAATCTTGAAAATATGCAATAATTATAATATTTGAATAAGATTATGATGATGATGATGATGAAGGTGAAACCAATTCCCATTGGACTGTCACGGCTCGTAATCCCGACCCTCAATTAAGATTCCCTGAATAAAGCAGAGGCCTCTGTCGCCGGAGTAGGTCAACTATCGTTTTAATTATTCCGTCGCTGGATCTCGAGCCCCGTGTCCTAATTTGTTTTCTATTGTCCATTAATGAAGGATTAACTATCCAGTTATTTAAGGATCGGATGCTGGGGGATTGGGAATATGGCTGGCCTATTATCCCTTATAAGACCCAGGCATCTTGGTCAGCGAAGGGGCCTTATAATCCACTTAGTAACCGCTGCTTATAATTTTCACTTATATTAGATGGAAAGACGACATGATAAGGGTTGCTGGGAGCCGTTGGGTGCAGGCCGGACTAGATCGATAGAAATCTACATTTGGAAATCTATACCAAGTATCTACAGCATGAGATATTTGGTAACGGAAACTTAGATACATATTTTCAACGATATGTACAATGTCATAGCAATAAATGATTACGCATGATAATAAACCAAACCATATGACAGACAAGGGCAATTTTGTTGGCACAAACTAAACTAAAACTTCTAGGTTTGACAGCACTAAAATTACTTTTTTTTCGGAAGAATAGAGACAGATTGTCACTTTACCACTCCCAAAACAAAATTTTCTATTTTGCGTTAAAAGAATGGGCACCAAAATATACATTTTGGTAACACCTAAACGTATCCCGCCGGTGTTCGGTATCGTATCAACGCATTCATAATCATGCTTCAAAGCAATGAGGGGGTTTCACGGCGATGTTTTTATAACTGATAAACAGATGGCGCTGCTCTGTCATGCTCTGAATTACAAAGGAAAGTGAATTGTCAATGGCATTGCCGTGCTGCCAACATTATTTTTCGAGGAACTTGAATTAAAAAAAACAAACATTTGTGTTTGTTTATCTGACAAAGTGAGATTGTTTTAGAGAAACTTTGATATTGTGTTTTTAGATTTTGGCATATAATCAATATTTTTTTGGCGGTGCATCTCCAGACAGCGCCATCTATTACGCTAGTTGGAACTAGTATTTTCCTTTTAAATCGAAAATGAAATGCGCTCATTCATAAACAAAACCCGTGTCTAAAACAGGTCAACAATACCCAACTTTCAAACGGGCTACCCGTTTCAATGAAATAAGTCTAAAACACGCAAACCCCTTCGCACAACATCTATAATCTAGTGCGAAGTGCCAGACAAAAGTGTGAAAACAAAACAAAAGTGAAAACGAGAATTGAAAAAATAACCCACGCAGTTAACCCTATCATCACAAGTGGGGTACTTTTTACCCTCGTTTCGTTTGCGAAGCGGACTAGGTTAGGCCACAGCTTAGACCCAGCAGACGCTGGATTCTTGACATTATACATCTACCAACAATAATAATAAATCGCTATCTAGTCCGAATCAATAGTCAATCGCTATCTTGGTAAGAACCGCAGGTCGGCGTTGGATGCAGGCCGCTTCCAACCGCACTTCCTGGAGATCAATGAGGGAGGCCTTTGTCCAGCAGTGGACGTCCTACGGCTGATATGATGATGATGATGATGATGATCTAGTCCCAAACTAAGTAGTGCTTGTACTATAGGAACCATGTAACTGATATAATATCTACTAAAATACATTTTTTTGTAAATACATGCTTATAATACATAATCTGCCATTAAGCAATAATCCTCTCTATCAGAGGGTTGTCTGGAAGAGATTGCTTTGTTAAGCGATAAGACCGCCCGTTATGCTTACATTTATTTCGTTTTTTTTAAAGCCCTCATTATCCTGTCAGTCCTGGGCCCGTAGCTAATTTACATTCGCTTCGAATCGATTCGATTTCTACATAAGTTTGTTGTCGATATATCCACGTGATATTTCCATAGCATGTGTCAAATCCCATACATTTTCGGACTTATCGGCTAGCGTCATCGCTAAACGAATGTAACTTGGCGAAGCTCTCAGAGCTATTCCAATTTTCTTAGAGTTTTGTCCTCTATTACCTAAATAATACTTATTTATTTCTTATAGTTTCAATAAAAACTGTCAATTTGACATGACTCATTATGTATTCAAACCTAGATTAGCAAAAGTCTCCCGAAATAGTTAGAAAAATGAGCTATCACGAATTATTTCTCCCAGCATACTCTCGATCAGTTCGACGGCGTCTCAAACCTTGTATACCACGAAATACAATAAATTGTTTTCATCATATCAGCCATCAAGCGTCCACTGAACATGGGCCTCCCCCATAAATTTCCAGGGTGACCGATATTGTGCGGCCTGCACCCAACGGTTCCCAGCAACTTTTATTAAATCATCCCTCCATCCAGTGTGGGACCGTCCTACGCTGCAATTTTCAGTGCGTGGCCTCCACTCAAGATCCTTTCTGCCCCTACAACCGTGGGTTAAGTAAAATTGTTTTAGATTAAATGACCTGTAGTGAGTTGGCTGTCCTACTCTGACTCCGGTTAGGCTTGCAGGCCCAAATTGTCAGGTCCGGGTCTACTCGACCGTAATAATGCCTCTGCGACATGAAACTGTCGTTTACAGTAAACGATTACGGGTTAACTGATTCAAAGTGAACTTCTAATTGAATTTGATATAGCCATTTTGATTGGAGTGTCTTCTCTTGCTTGCGATCTTATTTAAAACAGACGGATTTTCTACAAAAATATAATAGGAGTTGTATGCAATGCACTGGTCAATAAGATCCTAAATTGATTCCTAGCCTTCGCTGAACAGGCTTGTTCTACTGAAGGTTACCAAAAAGTTACTGGTATTGCGCCTGAGGCCTACCAGAACAATAGGTACTCCGAAATCAGAAAACGTACGCCAATTGCATACCTACTTCAAAAAGCTCACTCACTCAATATGGAGTAAGCAGTGTCTAGTATCATACGTCACGCACATTTTGTATAAACTTGCAATATTCTTAGTATAATGACTTTCGATCAATTTGTTCAATGATCAACAAGAACCTTAACTACTGGCTGGATGATAATGGAGTGACAAAGCACCCTAGAATTCTCAAGAGTACTCTCAAGAGTACTGAAGAGAGTTAAAGAGTTTCATTTTTTTTTTTAAACTGTTACTCATACTCATTAATTCAAACCGTAGGTAAACACTTGGTGACGTTCTTACGTAAGGTAAACTTAATTACATAGGCTTTTGATCAAATACATTATTATAACTATTGAAACTATTCAGATTATGAACATTATTTTCCCAAAAAACTGATCCAATATCGCTTAAGGCTTCTATTTATGATTAAAGAAAATCGCAGCGAGATCGTATCGTACGCTGTAAACCTAATCGTAATACAAGTCAACGACCCGAAGCGCGCCTTGTTAGGAAAAGCGGGAACAGTTTTCCGGTTGTATTTCGCAAACTGGAGGTTACCTCGGAATTGGGGCTCCTGGCAGTGCCCTCATTTTCACGTAAACCGTCTTATACGTAACTACTCAGCTCTGGTTGTATATTCAGCATTGAAAAAAAATTGCGCCTAACAGTCATACACGACTTATAAGTATTACATAGGCCTACCACCAGTTACCACTTGCCACACACTACGAATAAGCTCAATTCACTCACACCGAGATGGCATCGAAGCGAGGGGGTGGTAAGCAGTTTCAGTGTCAAAATTTTCGCAGCATTTTCTTCATTATTTTAATTCATACTATTGCTTTATTCGGCCGGAATGACAGATCAGAGAGTCGGCCGGTCGCCGCCATCTCGATGTGAATTGAGCCACGATCTCCTGACTGACCCTTAACCATCATCATTTATATATTAAGGGAAATTAACAGCTTAATTAAAAGTACTTTCACACAAGATAGATTTCCACGTAAAATCCAGTATCTATAGTACAGAAATTTTTTTGTATAATTCGACTTCTAATTTTCCAACACTTCATTTCATCATCAGACGAACATAGTTTGTTATGTCACTTTCTTGGTTTTCCTAAGTCAGGGACCAGATTGAGGTATGAAGGTCCGTCCAGAAAATGCCCTTATATTGTAAACAAAATCTTGTATTGTGATAATATTTTTAACTATAGATCTGAAATCTGAAATCAGAACGTTTATTTTCCAGAATATAGGTACATAAATTTCGATGTTACATTTTGTTGATCCTTATATATTCTACCATCCAGATGGTGAACAAATATAAATTAAGTGAATATCTAATGTCATTTAAAACTTTAGGTTTAATAATCATTTATTCTCAAAAAGATAACAATTATCATTTACATGAAAATCAGTACACATAGAAAAGTGAATGTAAATAGTTCGAGGTATGTAGGTAGGTACTTAATTAACGCATTCAGGTAAATTTATCAAACAACACACGAATAAGAAAATAAAATTAGAAATGCCAATACAATAAAAAATCAAAACAAATGTATTATTACCTAGTAAGTCAATTAAAAGTGATTGGAATGGGTTAAATATTCATCAACGTCAAGAGTAAGTTATAAAAATCTAGAGGCAGACCAGACTACACGATATGGTCAACTGAAATTGTCAACGTGTTGGAATTCAACGGACGAGACTCGTGGAGAAAATTGCGTACCTTAGCGGAGGTCTAGCTGTGAGTGCAGATCGGCTGAATCGTAAAAATGATGATCGTGTCATGGAATGTCCATGATAAACCCGTACGGAAAGAAAGCAGTCAGGACTGTGAATGTTGAGTCCTTTATTCTTTATTGTACACAGTAAAATAAATTAAAAAGTACAGAAATAGAGGACATGTACAAAGGCGAGCTTAACCCTAAGAAGAGTTTTCTTCCAGCAAACCTATGAGGCTAGAGAGAGAGAGAGATGATTTTAAAGGTATATATGCGTGTACAAGAATCATAAATATGTTGAGTGTTATTTATTTTGTAATCTGGACCTCGTTGCACTAAGTGCTGCTCCAGTCTAATGTTTGACAGCTCCAACAGTTACACAACATTTCATACTCAAATCTATTCGTGTTGTTTACGCGAAGCCCGCGAAAGTAAACAGAGTTATTTGATCGGATTTGGGATGGTGTTCCGAGGTTTATGGATATGATTTAGGAGTTCCAGCTTCCATTTAATTTACGGTTGCTTCTGGCAGACTTGGTATGTTGGAGACTGGGGTGTTTGTTAGATCCATTTTATTTTCCATTGCATTTATCAGGATATTAATACCGTTTACAGGCCTCTATATCTCATACTATCACTGACCTAAGCGAACCAGCAGCATCTCTGGAACTTTAAAGATCTATTATTTCCAGAGACAAGTTTAATAAATTTATAACATCAATCACCCTTCTTCTTGATCTGAGGTAGACAAAAAGTAACCTTTTATCAAAATATAACCGACTTCAGATAAATCAACTACTGAACCGATTTCGATGAAATTTCTCTGGGACCAATCTGAAAGTCATCTGAAAATCCTTTCAAATAATAAAATAATTTTCCAAATCGACAAATGATCGACAAATCGATAAATGACGTAGTTATGGGGTAACAAACATAAAACAGTCGAATTGAGAACCTCCTTTTTGAAATCGGTTAAAAAGAAGGAAATTATAGGGAGCTAGTTAAGTACTTCTGATTAAGAGTCGGGTCCACAGCTGTTTGATAGAGGCTTCAGAGTTTTCTTATTTTAAATTAAGTAAGGTACAGTCGCCAAATTTCGTCCCCAAACCTAATTTCGTCCCCAAACCTAATTTCGTCCCCTTCAATATCTACTTTTTTAAAACCGCCAACTATTATCAATTTATCAGTGACCCGAACCGAAAGCTAGTTGCATCAGTCAGTCATTGTGTAGGAGTGAGTGCGTCACGACGTTCGTACAGGAAGAAATTCTAAAATCAACAAAAACAATAAAATCATTGAAATATTCTCGGATTCCATAAAATATTAAGATACCTGACTTATTGATGCAATTTTTTCGTATAACTAACTATTAATATCTCAGATGTTAATCAATTAAGTAAAATTTACAGGTTTATGACACGTTTTTTGCTTAAATGGTTGCGACAAAATAAATAGAAATTTCCTAATATCGTCCCCTTACGTGAACCTTATATCGTCCCCGGGACGGTATTAGAATCTCGTATGGTGAACACAACGGTCATCTCACTTCATTTTGCATGTAACTTTAGAATGTTTTTTTTATTTCTTAGATGCCGAAAAGAAAACTGTGGGATGCTGGAGCAATGACAAAAGCTGTTGAAGCCGTACGAGCGAAGATTGCGTTGAAAATCACGGACCAAAATTTGTCTGCACTATTTGTTTGGAGAATTAGAAGTACCTACTTGTACATTACCAATGATTAAAATAATTAAGAAAGGACTGATTAGATATTTATATAAATAAATAATAATAATAAATATTGCAGGACATTTCAATCAGCGCTATCTAGCCCCAAACTGAGCTGAGCTTGTACTATGGGAACCAGATAACTGATAGAATACTTATATACATTTTTTTTGTAAATACATACTTATTATATATAGAGAAACAACCAGACCCGGAACAAATATCTGTAAATCATGCAAACATATGATAGTTAAGTTCAATTTTATATAAAAGAAAAGGAGTAAGTACTACTCCAGTTCACGTATTGATTATTGTGATCTCAATATCGTCCCCGGGACGAAATTAGGAGCCCAAAAATATATTTTCTTAATTTGAGTGTTTTTGTTAAAGCTATTTTCATTTTCTAACAATGTTAACGCGTTTTTGATTATTTTTAAGAATAAAGGAATATTGAACCTAATGTTTGACGTTTCATTTATTACTGTGGTATTTACCTAGTCAGGTCATAAGTATTGTCACACAGTAAAAACTTTTCTTGTAGAATGCTGGCCACAAAAAAGTTTATAGAATTCGAATTTCGAATTGTTCATGAAAATAAAAATGTATACTTTTTAGAATTTTACTCATTTTTAAATATGGAATGGACGCTTAAAGAAGACCGTGTTGCAGTTATTGCGTTGCATCGTTGCGGTTACGCGCCAATTCAAATTTTTGACACACTGAAAAATTTGAATATAACCAAAAGATTCGTTTATCGCACCATCAAACGATACAATGAAGACTCTAGTGTAGATGACAGGTCAAGAAGTGGTCGCCCTCGGTATGTTAGGACTCCAGCAGTGATAAAAGCTGTGAAGGCGCGAATTCAAAGAAATCCCAAACGTAAGCAGAAACTGTTGGCCCTTCAGATGGGGTTAAGCAGAACCACGGTGAAAAGGGTGTTAAATGAAGACTTAGGGCTTCGGGCATATCGAAGAAAAACAGGACATCGTTTGAATGCTCGTCTAATGGACCTGAGACTGAAGAGATGCCGCGCTTTGTTGAAGCGGTACGCGGGAAAAAAATATCGGGAAATTCTTTTTTCGGATGAAAAAATTTTTACCGTAGAAGATAGCTACAACAAACAAAATGATAAGGTGTACGCACACAGTAGTGAAGAAGCGAGCAACCGTATTCCGCGTGTCCAACGAGGTCATTTTCCATCCTCACTCATGGTATGGTTGGGAGTTTCTTATTGGGGCTTAACAGAGGTACATTTTTGTGAGAAAGGTGTAAAAACGAATGCAGTTGTGTATCAAAATACAGTCCTGACGAACCTTGTGGAACCTGTTTCTCATACCATGTTCAATAACAGGCACTGGGTATTCCAACAAGATTCGGCGCCAGCTAGGAGCGAAGAGCACACAAGACTGGCTGGCGGCGCGTGAAATCGACTTCATCCGGCACGAAGACTGGCCCTCCTCCAGTCCAGATTTGAATCCGTTAAGATTACAAGATATGGCAACACTTGGAGGAAAAGGCGTGCTCAAAGCCTCATCCCAATTTGGAGTCACTCAAAACATCCTTGATTAAGGCAGCCGCCGATATTGACATGGACCTCGTTCGTGCTGCGATAGACGACTGGCCGCGCAGATTGAAGGCCTGTATTCAAAATCACGGAGGTCATTTTGAATAAACTTTAGTGTCATAAGAATCTATGTTTTGTTAAGTTCATTTTGGTATATAAATGGTTACATAATGAATAAACTTGTTTCAATTATTTTATATTAAACATGTGACAGAATTTATGACCTGACTAGGTATTTATATTTTTTTAGATTTGTTTAACAAAAAAGGGACGATATTTGGCGACTGTACCTTACTTGTTTTCTTATTAATTTTGATCTTCATTCTAAACATCCAGACAAAAGGTCTCTCAGCCATTTAAAAAACGGGTTATAAAGACGTATTCCTATCTCAAAACCTTATCTCAGTGATTTCATAAGACTAAGCTCGAAATTCCCGGAACGTAAACAAATGTTCATTCAACCTGCAGCGATAAAAATACTTTTAGAGCTCAGGTTTCAACTGAAAATAACAGGGGTGTGCTCTATGAATGATGAATAAGATCCCAGGTGAAAAAACACAAATATTTGACTTTTTCCAATGTTGTTTTGGAAGATTGGACCGCTTGGGCCTTCAAGGCGGTTCTTATTTAGGGAACTTGTTAACCGTTTACGTTATTAAATAAAACAAATAAATAAATATTGCTGGACATTTCACACAGCGTTATCTAGCCCCAAACTAAGCAGAGCTTGTACTATGGGAACCAGATAACTGATAGAATACTTATATGCTTTTTTTTGTAAATACATACTTATAATATATAGAAAAACAACCAGACCCGGAACAAATATCTGTAGATCACGCAAACATTTGTTCCTGGGCGGGAATCAAACCCGCTACCTCCTGCGTCTCAGCCGGCTATTCGCACACTGCGCCACGGAGGTCGTCAATAGGTTATTACAATAGGTACTTGGTTGAATAACAGAGTACTTAAGTTCTTTAAAAATCAGTTTCACAGCTTATTGGGTAACTTAGAGGTATCTAGTAAACATCGGCCATACTGGACTAGATGATGGAAGTACTCACTGTTACTGTTAGCCCATATTGTCCCATTGTTGGGCAAACGACTCCCCCATTCTACTATTTATAACGATCTTGTGCTTTCACTTCCCGGTACCGGTCAAAGGCAGGATTCCAAAATTTCCAAATGGCAGGTCTGGCATTGGAGTCTGATATTGTAGGGTAGGGAGAGGGAAGGACTACGTTACATTTCGATTTTCGTTGTAGAATAGATTTTTTTCACGCATTAGCTTCGAACTTAGTTTTGTCATTTGAAATTATTGAGAAATACCAAATCACTGAACGATTTTAGATAGGTGTGTAAACATGAGACATTGTATAATGTATTGTATAGGTAGGTGTGTATTGTGTAAACATGAAACATTGTATAATGTATTGTACAAGAGGAATTTAATCAGAGTGCCACGTGTTAATATTCATTGGTTGGTTCATTATTGTTGGTACTGATGTTAATGGGATAGATAAAACGTGTGATATCATAGCATATTTTGGCGAAGGCGCCAGTTCAATTTCTGTAATAAATTTATGTGACATCTTACAACCAAAATTAATGAATGATCAAACCTTAAATATTTTGTTGACTGCTTACATTAATGGTTTCTTAAATTAGTAAGATCGCTTTAAATCACTTGTTTTTTGTGGTTACCCTGTGTTACGTCGTCGGTGACACAGGGTATGTAAGGGGACAGTACAACACCTTAATGTCCCAATAGTCGACCTCGCCTAGGTCTAGCGGAGGAGACTGGCGACCGTTGATGGCCATTATCCCTCCCTAAACTGACACAACTAAATCTCCTGGCCGCTGACTAGCAACAGCGCGACAAGTTCCTGAAATCGCCAGCCCTAGGTAGTTTTGAACTCGTCGCCCTCGACTAGGCCCTCGTCAGGACTACCATAGCTAAAGTTCAGGATTGATCATGAAAAAAGGAACATAGTGAATAACACCTTTTGATTTTTTAAGTGAGCTGAAACACCCTGTTTTTGCGATCCATTAATTTACGTTAACGCATGCGTATTACGCTGCAGTTGATGATTGAGCGATGCAAGACAGGCTTGCGAGAAGTAAACGGAGCGCTGTTTAAACGTCTAGAGACATAACTGGCTGACCGTACATGTGCTTTGCTTAGTTTGGGGCTAGATAGCACTATGTCATATTTCCAGCATTATTTATTTATATGAGCTTCATCAGTGATCCCTCGTGTAATAATACGAGTATAGTGTTTAAGCCCTCTATGGGCCTTAAACATGGCTTAATTTTGACAAATACCTATATGTAATTATCGGGCTGACCATGACTGCCAGTCAGCCCGAGACCATGACTGTTGCAACACAGCCGAAACGTCGGGATAACATATAAAAAGGTACATACGCGATAAATACCCGTTTTAATCAATAATTATGTACAGTGATCGCGAATGTTTGAAAAATACTAAATACCTATATGGTTCCAATTTCTGTAAATAACTATTGAGATCTATCTCCAATTTGACAATATTATTATTTTATTAATACGCATATCTAAATTATTTGACGTTATCTAACAATGTGCTTTTTATAATTTTTTATTGTATTCATTTTAGGTATTTTTGTGTATTAACTATGTATTATTGTGATTATGACTTCTAACATTTATCTTAAATCTTTGACATTTATAATTAATTGTGTATTTGATTTAATTTTGCTGTATTAATTTATGTGACTAATTGTAATGTTTGTACACCAAAATGGCGAAACCTAGTATAGTTCTTTGTTAAGCTCAACCATTTTATGTACCTAGGTTTACAAACAATAAACAAATTATGAATTATGACCTTTTCTAGGTAAAAAATCAAATTTAATATCAAAACGTTTTTTTTTATTTCTGTACCCAAAATATACAATTTTATCAAGTCATAACAGTCATCATAACTCATTTATTATTTGCTGATAACATGTTACAAAATAAGGTCTTAAAATTAAATATGATAGTGCATAATGGTTATATCTGCCGGTTAGGGCTTGCAAAGATACACAAATTCTTGTAAATTTTAATTAATTTTAAAATAACATGCAAATATTAAATTCAAAAACGCATTAACCGAGTACAAGCAATGATTCAGTACGTCATGTGAAATATTTAAAATGATTTGAGTGGTAACTCCTTAATGTCATTAGGTAACTTATTAATTATACATTCTTAAACACATGCAGTACACATTTTGATTATAAACTAGTTGTATGCCCGCGACTTCATCCGCATTTTTTTGAATCTCGACAACAGCGCCCCCTACCGGATCCTATTGTGTTTTTAAACCATCCAGAAACCCATTGAAATATGCACACAAAATTTCATCAAAATCGGTCTAGCCGTTTTTGAGTTCGTCGCACGTGAATTGATTTTTAATAGATTTCAAGTATTATCCTAAGTAACTTTAAGTCAAGGTTGTTGGGATCTTCCCTTAAGTATAATAAACTTATACTTGCGTCAGAAGACTCCGCTCTTCAATAGCCATACAATTTTTCTATTTAGGTTACATATTTAAACATAGAGTATGTTAAACAACCAGTAGCAAGCACGTTCAGGTAGTGTATGTACGTACCTACGTGTGTGTATGTTTGTGTGTGTGTTTGCGTGAGTTTGAGAGCTAGGAGCGACAGATATGTTGAAGTGACCTCCGAAACACGGTTAGATGAAAATATCACATAGGTGAAAATATCATTTATGTGGTGCCACGTGAAGTGTGCCTAGGCAGGCACTCCTACTGCTTAAGTGCCTACCCGAAAAGTTTTATACTAATGGCCGGTTTCTATATCCGTCTAAGCGACAACGCTCGTTTTGCCTTGAAAAAGTGTTAAAAGTTTATATACGGCCAAAAGTAGCCATGTTAAGAACACCAAAGCTTCGCTTTTAACGATAAGACCACCTATTGCCCCTTACCTCTTTTTATGTGTTTTTTTCCTTGGAATGTAATTTTGTTTAGTGTGCAATAAAGAGTATATCTATTCTATCTCGTAATAAACGACACTTCTAGAACTTTTTAGGGTTCCTTAGCCAAATGGCAAAAAACGGAACCCTTATGGATTCATCATGTCTGTCCGTCCGTATGTCACAGCCACATTTTTCCGAAACTATAAGAACTATACTGTTGAAAACTGTTAAGTAGAAGTATTCTGTTAACCGCATTAAGATCTTCACACAAAAATAGAATAAAAACAATAAATTTCGGGGGTTTCCCATACTTAGAACTAAAACTCTATTTTTTTTTCATCAAACCTATTCGTGTAGGGGTATCTATGGATAGGTCTTCAAAAATGATATTGAGGTTTCTAATATAATTTTTTCTAACCCGAATAGTTTGCGCGAGAGACACTTCCAAATTGATAAAATGTGCCCCCCCCCCCCCCTGTAACTTCTAAAATAAGATAATGATAAAACTAAAAAAATATATGACGTACATTACCATGCAAACTACCATCGAAAATTGGTTTGAACGAGATCTAGTAAGTAGTTTTTTTTAATACGTCATAAATCGTAAACCGCAATTTACCTTTCATTCAATCAACTCATATATAAAAAAAGTTACAACGAACTACAAAAACTTTTAAATTATGTTACTTGCTGCTACGGAACCCTTCATGGGCGAGTCCGACTCGGACGTGGCCGCTTTTTTTATTTTTATTCTAAACTATAGATCAATGTTTGACTAATACTCATCTGATGGTAAGTGAAAAATGATGGAGTGGTAGAAGATGAGACTCTTTTTTTATGCTATATGAAGATGAAACAATCTTATGGGCCCACCTGATATTGAGTGGTAACCATCGCCTATAACAGAGAATTTCCTCGTAGGTTACGCACCTTAGAAATGTGCCTTATGATGCATTGCCCTGCGTCCATCGACTTGAGGCATACGGGTGTAAAGCCTCATACGCCCTTAATTTCACAGGCAACCATACCCTTCAAACCGAAGCACAGCAATTCTGCTTGGCGGCAGAAATAGGATGTAGTAGTACCCTTTCACAATGAACTTTTTTTTTATATATATATATATTATAGGCTTGCGTTTGACCACGATCTCGCCTGATGGTAAGCGATGATGCAGTCTACGATGGTACACGCTTGCCTAGAAGAAACCTATTCACTCGCGACTTAAAGATACCCAGGTTGTAGCTATCAGGAAATACAGACTCTGGCAAGGCGTTCCACTCTTTGGCGGTGCGCATAATAAAGGTCGAAGAGAACCGCTTTGTGCGAATGGGAGGTATTTCTACCATATAGCGGTGGCGCACCGCAGAGCGTCTGGTTGTCCGTTGATAGAAAGGAGATGGTGGGATCAGGTTGAAAAGTTCCGCCGCACACTCGCCGAAATGTACTCGATAAAAAACCGAGAGACTAGCAACCCTTCGTCGATGCTCCTGGCTGAGGAGCCTTGCATCAACTAGCTCATCATTGCCTATGAGCTTCTTGGCTCTTCTCTCAATTGATTCCAGAGCTTCAAGTTAGAACTCTACTACTCTTAAAATTACTCTTCGCTTACCTAGAAAGAACCCATTCTAGCTTGACTTAAAGACTCCTAGATTCAAGGGCGGATCCAGGGGGAGGGTCATGGGGGTCCAGAACCCACTAATTAAAATTGTTAAACATAATGTTTCATATATTTTTTGTTACAATATAGATTTTATGAAGAACATTAAATATTTAATTAATTTAATATAATGTTTTGATTTGAAAAATTGATTTTGTTATTTAAATATAGGAATTTTTAAGTAGGTACAGTATGTAAGTACATTAATAAAATACCTACTTTTTACTTGTATATATGATTATAAAAATTAAATTATAACTTCTTGTGACTGGACCACACCTATGTGGACCCCCCCCCCCTGACACCAAAGCTGGATCCGCCCTTGCCTAGATTATAATGGTAACTACTGCCGCTATTTGTCCTAAAATCATTATATGCGACACGCACCAATCTTGATAATACATACTGATATTATAAATTCGAAAGTAAGTCTGTCTCTCTGTCTGTTTGTTATGTTTTCACGACTAAACGGCTGGACCGATTTCGATGAGATTTGGTATATAAATAGATTATGAGCGGGATTAAGACATAGGCTACTTTTTATTCGACTGTGCAGAATCAGGGTAATGGTTTTATTGACAACCCACGCCTGCGATAGCGCGGGTGTGTCAGCTAGTAGACATAATCGCTTGCGATGATCCAAGTGTCTACCGTCGTTTTCTACTAACTATTCTATACTCTGTGGCACAGTCAAGTGCGTCTCCCAGCCTCATTCGGTAGTAGATTAGCTCACAATAGCCTCATTATTGTAAGGTCTTTGACACCGATAACCCTTCAACCTTGACTTTTTGTTGTTGGATCTTTGTTAGGATTTTTTAATTATTCACGAGTACATAGGTATTTTCTTGAGATGGGTGGGCGACATCGTAAAGATCGCGGGCCGCCAGTGGGTGGGACTAGCGTAGGATCGTGGTAGATGGCACACACTTGGGGAGGCATATACCCAACAATGGGTGAAGTCAGGCTGTGGATGATAATGTCATATTTTCTCAATGTTTTTATTGAAAGTCACGTATTTTATCAGTTTATAGCTAATTACCAGATTTATGACTACAGTCATAAACACATTTCTGATAAGTGCACCAATTACATGTGTACAACATTCGCTAACGACGATGAAAAGATAATTATTAGTTATAAGTTTATAACTAAACTAATAAGTGTTCCGAAGTTGTTTCGGAACACGTGTGCTTGATTGCGTGATTATCATCATTATATCAGGATCGTCCACTTCTGAACATAGTCATGCCTCATAGATCTCCAGAGTCGAGAGCGACCAATCTTGTGCGGTCGGCTCCCAGCAACCCTTATCTGTCGTCTTTTCATCAAGTGGACTACTACAAAAATTTTAAATGACGTTTTAACATTACTAACATTTACATTTTCTTGACACTTCTTGAAGCCGCGATTCTATCGACGTCCCATTTATCTTATGGACGGTTCCTATAAACATCGATAACAGATAAACATTTTTTCTTCTTAAAAAAGTGTCATAAGTTTGAAAAATAGTAAATTACTGCAGCGGCCAGCACACGAGGCATTGACGGACAAGCCGAGGCACACATACGTAAGTCCATCAATCCCTAGTTGTGGCCAAGGCTTGTATAGTACATTTCTCAAATAATGCGCGGAAATTATAAAATAAAATAATAAATATAATTACTTTTCAAAATAAATGACGAACAACGAACAACAACATGTTTTTTTTTTCAATAAACAGCTTTCTAATTGTAAATCAGTTCGTAATTTAAATAAAACTTCTTTCGTTGCCATGTTTCGGAGTAAAAAATCGTTCCATATTTAAATTACACGACCGATATGAGTTTAGTATGTAATTTATTTTGCCGCTAAACCACGCTAAAATCCACTATATATGGATTTTCATATAACTTTTGCCGGCCGCTGCTCGCATGTATTTGTCCAGTACAGCAATGTCGATTTATCTCGAAGAAGATTGTCAAAATAATGCTCAAATTTCCACGCATACTTGAGAAAAGACACTTTTTTTTAAACAGAAACGAGTCTTTATCGGTTATATATCGGATTTATAAGAACCGGCCATAAATCTACCCAGCAGTTTCGGTGCTAAGAGGTAAAATGAACAGTATTTATAATAGATTAGCGCGTTATTATAATTTCTTGGTCATCTTATTTTTGATGGTAGCGCATAAATACATATGACAGAAAAAAGTAGTAAGCTGAAAAGGTTTATGCCAATGTCTTGATGAAATTCTCTTCATTTCTTAGGCATAAAAAGCATAACATCATATTTTCGGTAAGCAAATGAAATTTGAAGCAATTGTTAAAGGGGTGATAAACATAAATTTATGTCATTGGCAAATTTTAGCCACAAGACCACAGAAGCCGTATAACCAATAATGATTTGTGAACATAAATTTAATGTAGACCAAATTAATAAGTCGACTGCTTGCTAGTTGATTTAATTAAGATTCACCCGTTAATCGTTTGACCCAAGCTTCATGAACCCTGAAAAGGTTTCCTTAAGGGAATATCAAGAGAGTGACTTGTTAAGTCCAGCCAGATTGAATTCAAAAGGAAAAGTGATCAATGTGATCATATAATTCGTTTCGTGTGACCTTGAAAAAAGCGTTACCTTAGTCATTCATATATATCTATTAGGGTGGTCCGATTCCTTTACCAACAATCAGTGCACATTCACTAGATAACTGAACAGTACAAATGTCTAAGCATATGCTTATCGAAATAGTTACGTTGTCTTAGGGGCTGTCCATTATCTACGTGAGGTGTTCAGGGGGGGAGTCTAGGCTAATATCACGTTTTTTTATCACTGTCAATCTAGATAACGAAAAAAACAATCTTGAAATAATTAAGCCAATTGTGTATTTTTAAATAAGTCCAACTCATCTACTCTATACATACAAATTTTGAAAAATCTAACTTAAGATGATGGGAGGGAAGAGGGGGTCGAAACAAATCTCGCGACATCTCACCGGGGTTGGGGGGGGGGGGGGGGGGGGGGGCTAAAAATCGTAATTAATGGACGCCCCCTTATTACCGTCGGTCGGCAAATCAACAAAACTGCACACTTTAATTCATTAATATTTATGTATCAGCATTTTCGCTTATTTTAAATGTCACTTTTATGTTTGTATATTCTAGCATATAAACGATTGTATTATGTTGTTAGCTGTATGGTATCACCTCACCTATACCATTCTCCATGGTCCTGTGCCAGTCACATCCAGCTTCCGTCTCAATCTCAACATACCTGCAACAAAATAATATTCATATTAGAAACCTACATAACTACTCTTAAGTTAGTTGTTTGTTAGTTCGGTAAAAATTCTGCTGTCTATTTTATTTGTCTTTGTATTTATTTTTGTTTTTATATTGTACGTCCGAAACGGATAAACTGTGCAAACTTGTACCTACCTAATATTTAAGATCTTTATTGTACAACAGAAAACGACCACGCGGCAGACCACGACGCCGATGGAAAGACGAACTCGACTCGTATATGGAAGACAGGACTACACACGCGCATGATAGAGTGGAGTGGAAGGAAGGCAGGGAGGCCTCTGCCCTGCAGTGGGACAGTACAGGCTCCAAATAAATAATAATAATAAATAATTGTACAAAAGTTTAGCAACAAAATATTTCTGATGCTGATTCTGAAATTATCTAAAGCCACAAATTCAGCTCACTGTAATAAGAAAAGTGACATAACTACTATTGTCGAATTCCATTCAGTCAGATCTATTTCTGAGGCCACAAAATAATTGCCTAAGACACCGCCCTATCCCATTATACACGGATAATTAGGGATTTCCGGGATAAACCGCCGATAAAATCGAGATACTCGTTATAAATGTGGCTTTACGGACTAAAATTATCATTTGTGCTCGTATTCTCTGTCTCGATTATTTTATTTAAATACTGTTTAAATTTTCAGTACTTTGACGTGTTAATAGAACCCGAATGGTTTTTCTTCCAGAGACCTTTTTCAACATAATTTTTTGTTTAATTGTAAAGGGAATTAGGGATCAGACTCGATAAAATTTTCGGATTATCAGTGAGACATTCCATGAAGAGAAACGATTTTTAGAGCACCGATTGTATTCCACGTAATCAATTAAAAGACAAGAGGCCTTTTATATTTTAATTAATTTATCATTTATCTCGATCAACTTATTTTTTTAGAATCCTAGGTACAATTGTGTTAGTATAATTAAAATTCCTTAAATAAACTAATGTTAGTAGGTATATATAAAAAACTACAACCAATCTATCTATTCTTGTTTTCCAGTTTATGTATGATGCAGTAATTATTCATATTTTACAAAGCTATCATATATTTTTAGGTTTCCGTATCTTGTCATAAAGAGTTAGATGTAATATTTGACGCCCTCCGTTCCACAGTGGGCGAATAGCCGGTTGAGACGCGAGAGGGTTCGACTCCCGCCGCTGAACAAATGATTGCATGATCTAAAGATACTTGTTCCGGGTCTGGGTGTTTTTCTATACATTATAAGTATGTACTTACAAAAAAAGGATATGCATAAGTACTCTATCATTTATCTGGTTCCCATAGTACAAGCTCTGCTTAGTTTGAGGCTAGATATCGCTGTGTGATAAGTCCAGCAATATTCATTATTTATGTACGATTAGTAGTAGAGTGGACCAAAGAAGCCAAGGATAAATGAATTGAAATATGGTATGGGTAAGAAAGTAAGTACTGAGATGACGGTTGATAGAAGCATTATTATGGAAATAAATACATATTGTGCCAACTCCACTTAATATAGGAAAAGGGCAGAATGATGATAGTAAGCTCCCAGATAATCTGATAAAGATGATGATAATATAACCTAAAATAATATCTCCCAAGAGGCAGATAAATTAAGTAAACAAAGAACATCAAAAATCCTTAAGAATTGAGGGCAGCCATTTTACTGCCATTTAGGGAGATGAGCCACTTAGGGGAATGTGACGTTAATAGAAATAAATTAAGATTTTGTGCCAAGAGTTTCACGGGGAAAACATTTTCCTCATATCTTATGAGAACATCATTTTATTTACTTTTTAATTGCAGCCATTATTTATATTCGTCTACCTTTTAATGGAAAAAGACCATTAAAAATGGGAAGTAATTTTTATAAAACTTGTAAGAGCTCTGGACGTACCTGGCCTGGCTGGTCTTTTTCCCAGATTACATTTCTATGGTAGTATGGAGTATACATGTTTTTTTTTATTCTACATGACGATGGAATAAGCTATGGTTCACCTAATGTTGAGAGGTAACCATCGCATATAAAAGAAAATTGCCTCGTAGGTCATGCACCTTAGAAATGTATGATGCACTGCCCTGCATCCATCAACATGAGGGATACAGGTGTAAAGACTCATGTGCCTGTAATTACACCGGAAACCCTTCAAACCGAAGACTATGTTTCAGAAAAGAGAACCCGACTAAAACAGACGAGAAAAAGCTGACGATCGCGATTCCCGACTGAAACAGTCAATAAACCATGTTAAAGGTTTTCGGGAGTGTTACACGATTATACAAACAGTATTTCGAATAAGAAAAGCTCTTTTAGCTTTAGATAAACCGATTACATCCGTGTATCTGCGTTTGACATTTTTAATCCAATATAGGACGTGCGCGGCTGCCGGTAATGGAGCATAAATAAGTTACATGCAACTGTTTCTGTTCTGATTCAATCGTTCGTGCTTAATGATCGTATATCGTAGGGGAATTCGAACACATACCACACGCTCAGTATTGCAGGAAAGCATCATGGGATAACGAAAATATACAATTAAGCAATCAGATCTTAATAGTAGAGTTTTTCTGTGTAAGGGCTTGTCAGGGGAAGTACAACCACCATACCTAATTCTGCCGCCAAGCAGCATTGCTGTGTTTCGGTTTGAAGGGTGTCGGTTGCCGGTGAAATTACAGTCACATGAGGCTTTACACCTGTATGCCTCAAGTTTATGGACGAAGGAGAGTGCATCGTAAGGCACGCTTCTAAGATGCGTAACCAATGAGGCAATACTTTGTTATAGGCGATGGTAATCACTTAACATCAGGTGGGCCAAGGGCTTGTTCCGTCTCAAGGTAGTAAAAAGGTAGCCTAAAAAACAGTACTTACAGTGATAATTTTTTTTAAAGTGATAGTTAAACTAACCTAACATTAACTACTACTACTATTAGCCCATATATATTGTCCCATTTCTGCCACTCACAACAGTCCAGTGCCACCGTATGAAGGGTTACCTACCATATCTCAGGATTTGTCCTGAGATCTTAGGATTTTCGGACTCTTCTCAGGATTGCGGTCGGATTTTGCAAATCTATTGAAATTTTAGGAATTTTAGAATTTTCAATAAAATACATCTTACTTAATTTTAAGACCGGCCCAGTTCCACTTCAGCCTGGCGGCCTTCTTCCCTAAATCGGCGATTTTGGTTTTGGAGCGCAGTATGGTGTTACGGACGCGATCAGTGATTTCAACTCCAAGAATACTGCGCTCCATTAACTATCTCTTAAATTCTTATTCAAATCAAAACTATTAAAATACTGTTTGCATTTCATTAACGTACATCTATGTCTATACTAATATTATAAAGAGGAAAGATTTGTTTGTTTGTATTGAATAGGCTCCGAAACTACTGGACCGATTTAAAAAATTATTTCACTGTTGGGAAACTACACTATACCCGGATGGCATAGGCTACTTTTTATCCAACTGTGCAGGAGGGTAATGTTTTTATTGAAAAATTTCTACGCGTGCGTAGCTGCGGATTGGTCAGCTAGTAATAAGTAATTAAAACAAACAAAACAAGAGAAGATTAAACCCTACGTCGTCCGAGATACGTTCTCGGAGACCCGAATGACGAAATCACCTCCGCTAATGCGGAAGTCATCTACATTAGACAGAGCAAACATTTCACAGATACACCGACCTCGCCGGCGAGGTCGACGAGTCCCTTCAGTCTTCCCCTATACGAGGTGCAAGCACGTACCCGGGCGTTTGTCTCCTATCCCCACACTGGCTACAGCGCAAGCCGAGGTTCGTACCTAAGTGGTGCCCTTGCGCTAGTTGCCTCATCAAAACTTACAGGACTGAGCGCCTTCTGCGCTCACCAAAAGCTCGGTTAAGCTGCAACGGCCTCAGAGGCCAACAGCGAGATAAGTCCATTCGAAAAAAAACAAGAGAAGGTTGTCTTAGCAACTTGAAAATCACGAAAACTCTTGGGCACTTTCCAAAAAAACTTGTTACAGGATATCTAATGTAAACAAGCATCTATTTTTAACCCCTTATCTATTGCACGTATCATGGCATGCCCTGCATTCTCTTATCAGTCCGATGCCCGAGATACGGATAATGGATGCGACAGTGGTCCGGTAAGGCCTGACCTGATTTCGTTACCTATGCCTTACAGCGTGGGGACTGGGGAGTGGGGCGAGCTAGTTCTTTTGACTTGCTAAGTAAGGCGCTGGGAAGCAGTGATGCCCTGCCCTATTTTCTACAGGATAGTTTCGTCCGACTAAGTTTAAAGTCGACTAAACTGAGACGATGGCTTATCTTATAGTAGTATCGTAGGTAGGTTCCGTAGTGTCCAAATAGAGACCTAAAACATTCTCAGAAATATAATCTGTAAAACAGCTTCATGTTGCAATATTTCCACTTTGATTTGATACCACTACCTAAATAGGCGTTCAGCAAACGCTCTGAGCAATCGTTACTCAACGCTGGTAACCTCATAACCTGTAACCCAATTTGCAGACTTGAGTGTAGTGTTCTGCTAAATATGATTATGTATATAACAAGTACAGGCTATGTACATACAATACATTTTCACATGTCACATGCCTCAATATTAGAAAGAATATGATACGACCACGGCATTCTAATCGAACTGTCTTATTAAATTCAATTCAATTGTACCTACTGTTCTTTGTAATTGTTTTCATGTGTCATTTTGCGTGTACCAAATAAATAATAATAAATCTAGACATTTCACAAAACGCTATCTAGCTCCAAAATAAGCAAAGCTTGTACTATGGGAACCAGATAACTGATAGAATACTTATATGCTTTTTTTTTTGAGAATATGTACTTATACTATAGAGAAACATCCAGACCCAGAACAAGTGTCTGTAGATCGTGCAAACATTTGTTCCGGGGCGGGAATCGAACCCGCAATCTCCTGCGTCTCAGCCGGCTATTTACCCACTGCGCCACGGAGGTCGTCATGTGATCGTCAAATGATTGTTCTATTCTAGTGTAATTTGCTTTTCTTCAACAGATCAGCTAAGTTATCAGGAAGATTTCCAGCAGTCTGTGAAATTTATATTTTTGATTTGTATTCTTTACCACATAAACACATGGATTTCATCAAATCCTAAAATATCCATGAGTATGGAAGCTACGATACCACGGACAGACAAACAAAGGCTAACACCCCTATTTTTGCGTCAGGATTAAACAATGTGCCAAGTCAATTTAAGATGGCAGCGTTCGACTACAAAACAGCAATATTCTATTACAAAACCAAATTTATTAAAAAGTACTTTCATAGCAACATAGGCTTTCAAGTTTCAACGTTAGCAACTCCCAAAGCGAAATATGAAAACAGATTATGACCCACTTTAGGCCTAACGCAGACATTCCTTTAAAATAAGGCAAATCGGTTACCGATTTATTTCCGATTAAAAACTCTAGTTATATGGCTGCCCAAAACCCTTCGAATTAGGTTAAGGGCAAACTACACTATAAGCGCTTCCGACTTTTTTGTTTCTTTCTTTTTTCAGAGTTTTTTCACCTGTCACGGTTGACTGGTAGAAAATGCTATTATCATTAAGTCCTCCATTTGTACATTTTTCTTTTTGTTCAATAAAGAATTAAAACAAACAAACTTCTGCTGACAATAGTATGTAGAAGTCAGAACCGCGCTGATTCAACAACAATGATTTATGACTTTACCTCTTGTCTGACGTCTCATGCAAGACATTTTGTTGTAGGAAGTACCTATGCGTTGAAGACTTCACTACCAGAGTCACTAGTTGATACAAAATACGAAGTGACTTTAAATCGCTCCGATTATAGTCGATCGTCTGCGGTAGGCCTAAGTATAACGAAACGATGAAAGCTAGGGTTGCCGCTCAGACCACTAACTAATAGGGTTACCGCTTATAAAATAACTAAAAGGTTACTGCAGGCATGGCAGACAATAACGATCGAGGATAAATCGTGCATGATGCAAACAGAGGCATGTTGGCATTTCTCTGAAATTCTGTTCCACCAGGTTATTTCGTACTTTGTCATTATTATCATCATATCGGTATAGAACTTCCAATGCTAAATACAGGCCTCCCTATAGACTTCTAGAGACCGATCTTGTGGGGCCTACACTTAATTACTCCCACTTTTCCATCTAACGTCCTACGCTGCGTTTTAGTGAGTGGTTTCCACACAAGAACCTTTCTGCTCCGACGGCCGTCAATTATTCAAGCAATATACTATTGCCACTTCAACTGCTTTTCCAAAACCAGAATTTAAGATGAAAACGTAAATATTTCAAGAGAGAGGTCAGCAAGTGGCAATGGGCAGGGTTTATTAGCTCGAAGAACTGATGGCATCTGCGGCAGAAAAGTTATCGAGTGGAACCAGCAACCTTTATTACCTCAATACAGTGCGTGGGCACTATATTGAGCTAATAAAGGTTGCTGGGAGTTGATTGATGAAAGATATGTCGCTCTGGAAATCGCTTGTGTTTAACAGTGGATGTCCTATGGCAGATATGATGATACTGAATATTATTACCTTCATTAGCACACCCCTACTCCAACCTCAATATGATTAAGCCCATAGAACCGACAACAAAGAATCTTTGACTTTAATATAGAGCGTCCCATTCAAACAGTAGCTAACCCATTTTCAAACAAGCTTTAACAAAAGATTACCATTTTTTCTGGTAAAATCTGGTAGCAACTGAAACTTACTTTAATTAACCCAATTTCCTTATCGACAGATGGTCAATAAACTAATTAAAAACGGCTATTGTTAGAGTTTACATCCGACCGAAATTCAGTGGGCGATTAGAAAGCTGTATCCGCCCATTCAAATGATACATACCTCCAACCTCGAATCCTAAAGTGTTGCAAATATTGGGCATTTTATTGTATTCCGTCCGCAACTTCGCCCACGTTCTTATAGAAGAACACCCAAAAATAACATACATTTGATTGTCTTCCTGACTACACACTATGAGTATGACTGACTATGAGTATCTGCGTAGTGCGTGCGTACACCCAGACCAGGAACAAATATTTGCAGTTCTTGCCAGCAACGTTTTTTATACTACCTGGATAATCTGGAAATGGAACAAGCTTAAATGGCCCACTTGATGTTAGTGGTAACCATCTTGATCGTTGATTGAGATGGTTTTAAATAAGTTTTTTGCTAAAACATTACTTTTTCAAAACAATTTGGATTAGATTAGATAATTTCTTTATTGGACACCATAAAAAAACTTTTAAATCATAGGTACATGGCGGCTTTATCGCTAAAAGCGATCTCTTCCAGGAAACCTTTGGACCATCCTCCGCCATCATGGAGGTCCCGCCATATTGGATTTATAGTATACATCTTGGATGGTCTCCCATATTTTGGATTTAATGTGACGTTGTAAAGTTTTCTTGTTCTTGTCAGCAAGTCATTTCATTTGATTGATACCCATACTGTGGTAGTGTAGAAAAAAATAACTAGTCCGGCATCTTGGAATTAGAATGACGTCACATAGCTAAGCATGAATTGTCATCCAAAATAAACGTGTATACCAAATTTTAGCTCAATCGGTGAAAGATTAACTCCACCCGGACAAACACACATACAATGCAAGTTAAATAAAAGCTTGTAAAATTCCGCCGATGTTTTTGCTGCAATTTGCCACCGGTCACTGTATATAATTATTTTCAATTAGGCCTTAATAAAATACGCCATTTCCCAACTTTTAAAATGATAATTCTTTTGTATTCTGATGAAATATCCAAACTGGTTCCACTAAATGCTTTGAAAAGCAGGCAGATTCTAGTGATGCGAACGTGACTGCAATATCGATATACGATTTGGTATTCGATTCGGATCTCTACTGACACGTTTTTAGTGTATAGAATCAAGATCCGTTGTTTGTTTAACTGTATATTGTGTAGATGAAACGGGCGCGGCAAAGCCGGCTATGGCTTATGGGAAAGTCGATTAAGTTTAATGTGCAAACGTGATGTCACATCTTAATTTGTAGGTTAGTGCCTTGCAGACGAGCGGTTCGTCGATGACAGAGTTAACTGCAACTGTCGGATGTGATGCTATGTCGGTCGGATGCCTATAAAATCCGTCGGTTGCTAACTTAACAACTGTCTTTATAATCTTTCAATATAGGTTAAAATTATACAGTTTGGTGTTGAACAAACTAAAAGCTTAACGTTAATGTAATATTTTAAGTTAGCCGTACTCATTCCAAAACGTCACCTATTTTTAACCCACTTCAAAAAAGGAGGAGGTTCTGAATTCGGTTGTAGCTTTTTATTTATTTTTTGTTACCTCAGAACTTCGTCATTTTATCAACCGACTAGCTGACAAATCCGCAGCTTCGCACGCGTAGTTTTTCAATAAAAACATTTCCCTCCTTCTGCGCAGCTGGGTAAAAAGTAGCCTATGTCACCCGGGGATAGTGTAGCTTCCCAGCGGTGAAAGAATTTATTAAATCGGTCCAGTAGTTTCGGAGCCTATTCAATACAAACAAACAAATCTTTCCTCTTTATAATATTAGTATAGATATTTATTTATCAACCGATATGGACAATATTTTTTTATTTGAAAGGATATACTTTTAGATTGTTCGTATAGAAATGTAATCAAAATCGGTTAAGTAGTTTGGTTTTTAAATCCAAATAATTGGTTCCGATTTTCTAAAGTCGGTTATAATTTTTTAAAAAGTTACTTTTTCCAGACTCACTTATGAAGACTGTATTCTAGGACCAAGTTTTCTAAAGCTTGGATCTAAACCAGACCAGAGCAACCATAATATTTCCATTGATTTTTTTTATAATGATAGTCAAGCGCTTGACCACTACCTCACCTGACGGTAAGTGAAGGTGTGATCGAAGATGGAGCACGCCTGCCTAGAAAGAAGCTATTCACTCTGGATTTGAAGACTCCAAGATTATACTGGTTCGGAAAAACATACGCCGGAAGTGAGTTACGCTCCTTACTTGTGCTAACAGGAAAAGTTGAAGCAGATCGCTTAGTACATGGTTTTTTATACAATCGAAATTTAATTGATAACCCAAAGGCATCGTGTGCCTTCTCTATACCTCCTACAATAGGAGCGTAGGTTGCATTGAGAAATTCTAACACCTTAGAGATCAAACGATATACCCTAATTTAGCAACCACAAAGCGTTGCGATCCAAATGCCATTTATTATCTTACATCCCTTTCGTACTCGACGTAACATTAAAAGAACGAAAGAGATAGAGGTAAGAGGATTATTTAGAAAATAAGCCCGTTATATTTCAATAAGGGTGTGAAGGCTTACACGGCGATGGTACCGCTCAGGACTTATTCCAAAACAATAAACAAAGCGCTACACTGACAATGGAACATTTACCATGGTTTGCGCGGGGTACCATGGTATCATTCCTCATCGATATTTCCGCAACTAAGAAAGATATCATTTTATTCTGTATTTATACCACATTTCTATCTACTGTTTCCTTAACAAAAATGATTAGACCCTCAGACTATGGCACACTTACTAAGCTACCTATTGTACCCTTATACTTGCACCCTGAGGGATACTTGTTCCGCCACAGATAACGCTGTTGCAGTGACCAAGTATTGGCAAAACAACATTTGATATTTAAAATAATATGAACCATATCGACACGAAAAAGATTAACAAAAATGATAACGCTGAGAAGCATTCTAGCTCAATCAATCATGTGTTAAGTCCTCCCAGGGACAAAAAGTGCATCCCAGTCGATGCCAGGATTATCCACTACTTTATACGTACTTGACTTACCTACGTAGTCAGATAGAGTTATTAAAGGCATTGTACATTTTATTCTAGTTTTTTTTAATTAGAATATTAAAAGACCCAATTAAACTAACAGATTATTCCTATTTCTGCCGCCAAACAGCATTGCTGTGTTTCGGTTTGAAGTGTATAGTTGCCGGTGAAATTACATGTACATGAGGCTTTACACCTGTATACCTCAAGTTGATAAACGCAGGGAAGTGCATCGTAGGGCACATTTCTAACATGCGTGACCTACAAGGCAATTATGCAGTAGACTCATTGAGTGGTGTCCAAAGGCGTACAAACGTGAGTCAACAAGAACAAACCCACGCAAAAACTTACAAATACAATCTGCTAATCATATTACGAAACAGCCAAAAACCAGAGCGACCCACTTTCTTCATGCTTGACCTTGAATAGGACGCCAACGCATTTTGTGGATTAATGGTGTGCGATTTATTCAACGACGCTTTTGGTACGGTGAGACTTTGTTATGTATTGCTTGTGTCAGACATCGGCTTTATTTAGTTACGTTTGATCAAAGTGTTTGCGATCATAACATAAACATATCATGCTCATGAACCGCTCTTAGTGTGGCCTATCTGGTTATTTTTTTTTTATATATAAATTATAGGCTTGCGTTTGACCACGATCTCGCCTGATGGTAAGCGATGATGCAGTCTACGATCGATGGTACACGCTTGCCTAGAAGAAACCTATTCACTCGCGATTTAAATATACCCAGGCTGTAGCTATCTGGAAACACAGACTCTGGCAAGGCGTTCCACTCTTTGGCGGTGCGCATAATAAAGGTCGAAGAGAACCGCTTTGTACGAATGGGAGGTATTTCTACCATATAGCGGTGGCGCACCGCAGAGCGTCTGGTTGTCCGTTGATAGAATGGAGATGGTGGGATAAGGTTGAAATGTTCCGCCGCACACTCACCGAAATGTCCTCGACAAAAAACCGAGAGGCTAGCAACCTTTCGTCGATGCATATTTATGATAGATCGGCTTTTATATTTATAAGAGGGGATTCTTTTAGACTTCCCTTTTCATAGTCTTGGCTACCGTTAAATCAAAATTGATTGATAATGAAATGATTTCCGTTATAAATAATTGATATGTCCTGAAGGAAATGATGCTAGCTAGGATAGCGACTATACTCACTTCGAAGGTTTTCAGGCCTATAAACTATGTATGACACAAGGGTCGGCGACAACTTCATATGACTATCACTACACTAATGGCGTCGGTAATCGACTACGACTCGTATCTCCTTGAAAAAGTGTCAAACAGTGTCAAACTTTTGACACGTTTGGTTACCGCTATTAATAAACAAGCTATTTAAGTTTACAAAATGAAACCCGACTACGTAATACCTATGACGATGGTAGCCTCTGTCACCCGAACCATAATAACGAATCGATTGACACATCATTCATCAAAATCGGATGAGTAGTTTAGGCGCTACAGTGGAACATACTTGCATAGACTGCTAAAAACATAAGCTTTTCTTTTGGCTTTACCGTAGTCGAGTAAAATAGTAACCTATCTCACCCGCACCATAACAACGATTTGATCGACAAGTCATTCATCAAAATCGGAAGAGTAGCCACTACGGTAGAACATAGGTAAACACAATCATACATTCATACATACTAAAAACATAACCTTTCCTTTTGGGTTTGCCGTAGTCGGGTAAATAGGTATCAAACACCGGCGGCATTAGTAGCCAGCCAGACAGACTTCCTCAGACCTTGTATCATCACAACTTTGGCGACATGCCAAATCCCGTAAGCGTGAACTGTAACATAGTAACTTTTTAATTTTAGATATGAGTAGAAATAAATAGGCCGTATCCAGCAGCTGGCAGATATTTGGAGAAAATTTCGTAAGACGTGAAGATTTTTGTAGGAGAGGATTGATTACGTCAAAATTATGAAAAGTGAAAACTCCGCGAAGTCTCATGTGCTTGTACCGCCAAGGAGTGGAACGCCTTGCCTGAGTCTCTGTTTTCTGATAACTACAACCTAGGGGTCTTCAAGTCGCGAGTGAATAGGTTTCTTCTAGGGAAGCGTGTACCATCGTAGACTGCATTATCGCTTACCACCAGGCGAGATCGTGGTGAAACGCTAGCCTAAAATTTATAAAAAAACAATCACCGGCATCCAAACCCTGCAAACAGGAACACACCAATGCAAGCTTCCTGGTTTTCTGTCCCGACCAAGATCCAAAACAAAACCTACACCAAAATTCTTGTAATTTTAACTCTAGCCCGCTTTGATCTCACCATCGCTTACCATAGGTTAGGTGAGGTAGTGGTCTAGCGCTTGACTATCATCGATTAAAATGAAATCTTGCGGTCTCATTACGTTCTGTAAAAAAACAGTCACCTTTTAGTTCTGCCAAAAACGTATTGACTGACAAGCATCGAGATTATATTAAAAATTGAATTTGACTTGAAATCACGGCGAAACAAAATTTCGTCGGTTCCGTGTGCTAAGGCCCTAAATTACAGGAATTGGACTTCTGTGGTTTGCTTACAAAATTTCTAGTGACTCGTGATGGGGGACAATAGAACATTAATCGTATTTCCACGCCACGTAGATCCCCATGGAGCAGTTCATCCTACTTTACCGTAACAAACTCTCGGAACCCGACTTGAATAACTTGTAAGTTTGAACGGGACGGTGAAGGTCGAGAACACACACAACAATATTACATTAGGTATCATACAAAATAGAGAGAGACTACAATCATATTTATGTAGGTATGTAGATAGGTAGGGAGGGCAACCTACCCAAGAAGTTCTAAGTATTAGTATCTAGGTAAAGTATCTAGGTCTTGAATAAGACTGATAAACGAACTGGATCAATTGAATCCGGCGTATGTTTTTCCAAACCAGTATAATCCTGAAGTCTTCAAGTCCAGAGTTAATAGGTTCTTTCTAGGCAAGCGTGATCCATCTTCGATCACACCTTCACTTACCATCAGGTGAGGTAGTGGTCAAGCGCTTGGCTAATATCAATAAAAAAAACTTTCAATTAACTTACTTAATCTAATATATCTTTCATTTAATTTTTTATTGAATGCGAAAATGGGTACCATGACATAGCAGCAGATGATAAAATAAACATAAAATTCAGATCCTCCATAATCGGCTAATAAGCATCCAATATTAAACGATATAAATTACTAGCTGACCAATCCGCAGCTTCGCACGCGTAGTTTTTTAATAAAAACATTACCCTCCTTCTCCGCAGTTGGGTAAAAAGTAGGCTGTCTCACCCGGAGATAGTGTAGCTTCCCAACAGTGAAAGAATGTTTTAAATCGGTCCAGTAGTTTCGGATCCTAAACAATCATCATCATCATCATCATATCAGCCGTAGGACGTCCACTGCTGGACAAAGGCCTCCCTCATTGATCTCCAGGAACTGCGGTTGGAAGCGGCCTGCATCCAACGCCGACATGCGGTTCTTACCAAGTCGTCTGCCCATCTTGAGGGTGGACGTCCTACGCTGCGCTTGCCGGTCCGTGGCCTCCACTCGAGAACCTTTCGGCCCCATCGGCCGTCTGTTCTGCGCGCTATATGGCCTGCCCATTGCCACTTCAACGTGCTAATCCGTCGGGCTATGTCGGTGACTTGAGTTCTCCCACGTATCTCCTCATTTCTGATTCGATCCCGTAGAGAAACCCCGAGCATAGCCCTCTCCATAGCTCGTTGAGCGACTCTGAGCTTATTCATAAGGCCAATAGTGAAGGACCACGTCTCGGTTCCATATGTCATCACTGGTAACACACACTGATTGTAGACTTTCGTCTTAAGGCACTGAGGTATGTTGGACGAAACAATACAAACAAACAAATCTTTCCTCGTTATAATATTACGAAGTTTTTTGTAGATATTGATATGTTCTTTAATATTGTATGTAGAACATACTTTTGTTCTATCATCAATAGTTTACGCAGCGCATGCGACGAAAGACGTTTTAGGGCACTTTTTTACACCTTGGGTTAGGTTACTTAAGTTTTAGTAAGGATCCATAATCTTTTCTAGCAATAAATATAGCCTATGTCACTCAGGGTGAATATAGCTTTCCAATGGTGAAAGAATTTTTGAAATCGGTACTGTAGTTTTCGAGTTTATTCATTACAAACATACACACAAAAATACAAATCTTTTCTCTTTATAATATTAGTATAGAAGTATAGATAAACATGATTATTAAATTCAATTATTAAAATAGTCAATGGATTAAAAAATTACAACGAATACAAAAACAATGTCAACGAATACAATAAAATTAAACAAATATCATGAAAACTTTTCTTCAGTCCTTGAATATTAGCTTGCAACGAAATATTTTCTCGGTAATATTTCCGTATACTTTGCTAACTTCTTTGTTATCTGATCTGAGTTTAAAACTACAAACAACGAAGTTAAGAACTGGAAAATGTTGTTTGAAAATTCTATGAAAAGGTTTTACCTACAAAGTTTTAAGGGGGCTTTAGCAGCCTTGCTACTTAGGACAAGTGCGAGCGAGTGTTTGTTTTTTATATTTTGCGTAAAATGTTTTAATGGTAGAATTTTACTAATCTTGAAAAAAAAAACTAACCTAACTTTCTCCTTTCACATTAGCAACTGTGGCAAACAGAGCAGAATTATAGCTTACTAGATCTCTTCATTCTCATTTGGGGGCGTCCATAAATTACGTGAGGTGTTTAAGGGGGGGAGGGGGTCGAGTCAAATCTCATCTAATCTTACGTTGGAGAGAGGGGGGGTCTCGGCAAATATCACGCAATTTTTTTTCGGATTGAAACAAAAAAAAAAATTATACTATTTTGGTCCATTTAATCCAGATTGTACATGCATAAGATTTGCAGAGCACAGGCGATCAGCCCACATTGCACCAGCTAAGCAAGCGCGTATGTTCCGAAAAGTGCGACCCTCACGGATTGTCACAAGACGAGCTAATGAATTACTTTGTACAAGTGACAATGGCTTAGAGTGGCTAGATCAGAACGAAGTTGAAGGATCAGATGATTTTACTGAAAATCATATGGACATGTTGGTTCCAATAGTCTCTCTTGAGACCGTGCATGATTCTCCATGGACTGAATTAGAGTAGATACTCTTTTTTAATCTAAGTAGTTACGATTTAAGTATTCTATTGTTAATATTACACTTATAATTAAACTCTCAGCAACATTGATTACTAGTCATAACTAGTCGTAAATAAAAGCACGAAGCAAATTTGTTTTTTTCTTTTTACAATAACAATCCAACGCGTTTACGTAAGAAACTCACATTTTGAAAAATCTCACGTGAGATTGGGAGATGGGGGAGGCGGTTGAATAAAATCTCACGACATCTCACCAGGGGGGGGAGGGAGGGGCAGAAAATTAAAAAAAACACCTCACGTAATTTATGGACGCCCCCTTTCGGCCAACTTAGACCATTTTGTTAGTAAACATATATAGGAAATTACAATAAAATTGTTAGTTAAAATCTAATCTACTTCTCTGAATAGCTAGTTGGTTGAACTTTGCAACAGCGGGAGACTATATTACTCTCTGTACAAAGCGCTTCCAAATATGAGAGGTACATCTACATCTCTCAGCAATTGTTTTCAGGATGCTGTTGTGACTGCCTCGCACTCTGCTCATCAGAGATGCAGTCATTTTGCGGGAAAAGATCTCTGAGGCACTACAAAAGCGGATTACAATGCGTTACAGGGTGAATAAGCATCCATGCCATATTGCATGAAACCCAAATGTCAATTCTCGTGAAGCTTGTTTGATTTCAATGCAACATTGAACAAAATTAAAGGTTTTAGCTACCTCTATCTATAGATCATAATGCAACTGAATATTGATCGTAAAAAATATCGTAAGCCTATAATAATATTATAAATTCGAAAGTAACGCTGTCCGTCTGTCTCTCTGTCGTTTGTTACGTTTTCACGACTAAACGGCTGGACCGATTTCGATGACATTTGGCATAAAAATAGATTATGACCGAGACTAGGACATATGCTACTTTTTACCCGACTGCGCAGAAGGAGTGTAATGTTTTTATTGACAAACCACGCGTGCGAAGCCGCGGGCGTGTCAGTTAGTAGTGCATAAAATCGAAATCACCCATGACAACGGTAGCACATTCCAAACCGGACCACCGAAAATACTGGCACCTTTGTACCACTCAACTGTATTGAAGGCAAAGCTTTGTCGGGACAATAGCATAGGATAAAGTCAACAGGAGTATGAATATGCAACGACAGGTGCTTGCGGCAATATAGAAACAGCTATATTTAGAGCACACGACACAATCTAAAACTTCAAGCAGACAAAGGGGAAGAAAAACAGTCAAAATCGTTTAATAATATTTTATACTGTAGGTTCTGGTATGTTACGGTCATGCCTCTCAATTGCGATAACAAATAAGGCTAAATGACAATCGATTTGACATACACAATGCTTAGAGCATAGTCGAATTAATAAAGTTCCTTGTAAAAGAGCTCGCTCGGGTAAGAACAACCACCATACCTATTTCTGCCGCCAAGACGCATTGCTGTGTTTCGGTTGGAAGGATGTGGTTGCCGGTGAAATTACAGGCTTTCAAGGGACGCAGGGCAGTGCATCGTAGGGCACGTTTCTAAGGTGCGTGACCTACGAGGCATAACTTTGTTATAGGCGATGATTACCACTTCACATCAGGTGGGCCAAATGCTAGTTCCATCTCCAGGTCGTATCAAAAAAATGTCATAGTCATAACGTGTGCTTTATTAAGTCGACAGTGTCCAGTTAGGTCTCTGATCTGATATAATGCGAACATTGTTTCTGTTTAACGCCAAGTTTCAGTTTGTCCAAACTTTTGTCCCAAAAATCGATTTATAAAAGTATAACATAGTTTCCGATAGTAAATTGTAAAAGCACCTGAAATCCAAGTCCTGGTATTCAGAGCACGTAATCATATATGTAGCATTGAATATACCATTTGTTAGGTAACTATTGATACAGTTGCCTAAACAATACCGCTTTGGAAACGCCTCGTCCTAACGATTGGGATATATTTTTACGAGTATCAAGATACTGGATTAGTCCTGTGTGTGAGATCAGTGATCCCATTTCGAAGAAGGAACTTCGAATTCACTTTTATGTTAGGATTTGCTACTAAATCTGGCGAAAAATCAGTAAATGTATCGTTTTTTAATAAGTAATAGATAATGCCGGACATTTCGCACAACGCTTGTACTATAATTGATTGAGTAGTTTATTTAGTTTATTAGATTAGTAGTTTTTTTATGTATTGTAAATCACCTTAACCTCGAACGAATATCTGTAGATCATGCAAACATTTGTTCCGCGACGTGAAACGAACCCGCAACCTCATGTGTCTCAGCCAGGTATTCGACTACTGCACCACATCAAATAAACGTTCTATATTTCCATTGGCTACCACACCAGTTGGCTAGGACAGGTCCACTAATGTACGAAATGACTACACTGAAATCCCAAATATATCTGATTTGAATTAGATTACCATTCGTTACCAATAGAGATGTCATCAGTGGCCAGGAAATTAACACGGAACGTTCCAATAATACAATAAAAATGTTCAAGTTTTAACTTTAGCAACAGTGAATTGAAATCCCGAACCTATCCCGAATATAGCTGTTATTAAAGTTTTGCAACAACATTCCCATTCATCACCATTAGGGTGTTTAGGTACATCTGCCTTTAGTCCAATCTACAACAAGGATTACGTGATTTGAATAATAACGTTTGATTTGAAGTAAAACAACAGTGAAAATAGAGAAAACCTTTTGACAACACAGTAGGCAACGAGCGCGACATGATCACAGTTACATGAGTAAATATTGTCACATGTTATTTCACACTGTTGAAACAGATGTTCAGACTGTAAAGGACTTCAAAGAATGCCCTTGAATTTAAATGATTCTTTAGATCGCTTACATGGTTCCAAATAATTAGAGGCTTTTAGGCTCATTACTTTTCTCGTAAAAAGGCATTACTCTAGAATTCAAACATCAGTATTACTGCTGACTGAGTCCGTTGACCTGGAAACTCTTACGAGTAACAAACAACCCTTGCTAAGTGTTTCCAGATCATGTCATATGGACTTTCTAATTGATATTATAATCCTAGGAGCAGAAGTCTCGACATTGTTAGCGATGACTTAGTGACCCAATTCAGAAGCACAGATGCAGCAATCCGACTCCATGGATTTATGATTTTTTTATATATACTGCCATAGCATAGCTATCGATTTGAAATGGCAGTTTTACAAACTTTTCCGAACACTTCGCGATTTATGTTGCTTACTTTGCTATCACTTTATTTGTAGTTTAGGTGTTGTTTGTTACTAGTAGTAGCTCCTGATGGAATACCAACTACACTGTATCAGAAGTAGGTATGTAACTATTGGTTGGTATTGGTACTCGTACCAAACATACTCAGTGCCCACGAACAACTGGATTCGTTTTAACTGTGGTTACTGTGGGCCGCATATCTGCATTAGTTAGAACACTGTATCAGGTTGTGTAATAAGTTTCATAACGGAACACTGGCAAACCATTACTTGTATTACTGTGGTACCGCCTAATTGCGAAGGAAAGAAACCCATCCGCCGTGATGAAATAATAGTAAACACTGGTGATGGAAGTGGAGGTTTATAATAATTGGCATCGATTGGAACCAGTTGATAACTTTGATGGGTAGATTAGGTTGCTTAACCCGTAAGTGTATGGATCACGTCAATACATTTTTGTATGGTTGTGAAGTTGTGATACCCGGGCTATTACTACCGGGATGAGCGAGAATTTGTCGTATACCACACGCCAAAGCTATCTAACTATTGTTAACATTAATTGTTATCAAAAACTTCATTACATAACCCTTTATAATCCCTTGCAGCAGTTCTTAAAGTTTACTTTGCGAAACAATCATAACGCAATGGTACATTCATTATTTTGTTAGATTTTGGTTTTTGCAACAGTGCTTCAGAAGGCGTGAACCCCAGCTATAACTAGTAGCTCATATAAAATGTATGTACTATGTAGGTACTACCACTATTATTGTTCTACTGCAGGAAATAGCTTCTATTCCCTTCTTTTACTTTTCACACGAACTAGCGATTATCAAATTGATGGTCTCTCCAACTAGTCCAAAAAACTCCGACAGCTGATAAGATTTAGATACTTGCATTGTTAAGAAACTTATGGCCAGCTGTACACTCTGTACCGCGTCTATTGTTAAGACATAAATAGCGTTAAACGTCTTTTACTATGGGCAAAGGAATGGAAGTCGCATCGAAACGCTCAGTCGGCACCTTGTGTTCTTTGACTATAAACATGTTTAGATACGATTGAATGTCTTGAAAAACATCTACATATTAAAACAAGATACAGGAGTTGGTGACAAGTTGCAGCACAAGCTGCTGTAGTAATTGGGACTAGTTGGGATAAAATAGATTTTATCAAATCTTTGTCACCGATTTCATCCTCACACCAATTTTCGCCCACTTTCTTGTCAATGGCTAGCAGTTCCTATATTTTATAAACTCAATAGAGAGCGACTTGTGCCCCGCTCTCCGTTGCCTGGTTCTCTTGTATGCTGGTCGGGCAGAGAGAACAAGAGAGTAGGTGGACCATCGTGAGTTGGCCCCGCAGTTAAACTGGCTCCGAGATTCTCCACGCTAATTATTTTTTGAAAAAAACTCTGTATTTACGATAATAAACAAAACCATTTGATACGTCCCCATTAAGCAAATTGAAAACCGTTTTTCAGAACGATGTGGTCCCAAAATTTGCCCGCACCATCATAATAAAATATCCAGCTCGTTATGAAACCCCGAAACCACAATGCATTTCGTTCCGGTGGTCTAAGTAAAAGCTTATATAATTGAGAGGTTACATGCTGGGCCACAAGCCAATATTGGCGGATTGCCAACAATTCTGTTTGATTTTGTAACTGGGTTATCAGGTTGTAGTTTTGGATTTTGTTCCTTGTTGAAGAGGGGTTTAATCTGACCTAAATCGTGTGATTAAACACTTTGTATTGTTTAGTTTCAAGCATAAATAGATAATTTACGAGAAGTTTTATGGGTATTGGTATTGGATGAACATGGAGCAACTCAGTGTTGTTGGTACATTATGTTTTCTATACTATTTAGGTAGCTTCCTCTTATAGATTTAACAATAGCAGTGTTGCGTAAATTTTGTCTTAACTTCCTTACTAGATTGCCTGCCTTCAATAAAATTTACAAGTTCTGTTTTCATTTTGAATGTCTCCTTTTAATGAAATCTGTATTTACAGCAGCTGGTATTAATACTCCCACGTGTATGCCATAGTCCCTCGTACCTTGCACCAGACGCAAAGGGTCACAGTACCGCTACGCCAGCCGCGGCGGCGCCACCGCAGCTAAAGATAATGAGCGCGAATCGCAACTGGTTCCACAATCCCACATACTAACTGCTAGTTAACTGTGACCACATTACGCACTGACTGCTTTTATTCTGTGGCAGTACTGTTATATCGATTGGGTTGTGTAATCAGACGATGACATTTTACAATGGGGTTAGCGCTAAGGTTTCATTGATTAGGGTTTAGGGTTGTCAATTGCTAGAGATTGATACTTCCATGACTTCCATCAAACCAGTTGGTAATTACACGACTGTACCCGTCCACTTCATTGCCTCTTTCAAACTCCTTTGACGTAAGGGACAAAGGTCTTCGTTTTGCCTTTTTTTTAAGATCCGTCCTTAATTGTCTAGCTTTCATGACTTCAATGAATATTTTAAAGTAAAACAACTGGTTCTGCTCTTTATAAGATACAGACAGAACTGCATTGCATCATCCCAAGAAACTACTCAACAAGGTTCTCTCCAATTTAAAGTTCGAATGAGCCACAACAGTTGCAAAACTATCGCTCACGAATACCATCGTTCATCGTGACTGGTCCTACCGATCATTCCCAGATATAAATCGAATTCATGTCACAGTTAAAATTCTAGTAGCAAGTAAGAAATCCTATGATAAAGTTTCGGGTGATATATTCGGGTAGAACCTGTGTGCTGCATTTCATAACACGACTTGGGGCTAAGTTTATGCGCATAATCTTCGCCAGACGTGAACTGATTTTAATTTCATCGTTAGAGTCTATTCCTTTTGACGGTGGTTTCTGAAGATATTCTACATGGATTAGGTGCACGGTGCACCAGACTGTTTAGCCCTTAGATGTTTTGACAAACCAATTAGGTGCTAGATATTTTATAATAGCCAATTGAACATCCAGCAGTTTCTTAAAGATATTTCAGATAGATTAGGTGCACTAATGTATCCATTAATTACCCTTAGGACAGTGACCTGACGACCAACCACGTAATGCCCATGCATATTAAATGGCAAAAGGGAACTCATACATAATGTCCACGTCAAGTAGTTCTAGATGGAAAACGTATTAGTAGAATGATAAAGTATGATTTTTCCTTTTGCACTGCGCTTTTTCGAATACGGTCCTTACTAAATGAATGTGACACCCTTGCTCCAGATTCTATCGAAAAAGATCTTTAACCTACTTTAAAAACAGCAATCAATGGGTGCTCATCAAGTCTAGAGTAAGCGGCTTGGAGGCCATTACACCGAACGAGCTACAGCAGCGTCAGAAATTAGTTTTATCTGCAAGTTCCCGCGGGTACTTTCCAACTTCACGTCCGCGCCAAGTTTTATGGATAGCAGTAGTTGGACCGTGAAACGGTAAACTAGAACACTCGCATTTGTTGGAATTGAAGGATGTTTGGACGTTGTTTGAGTGCAAATGTCGTAGTTCCGATTCACTGTTGGGAAAACTTATAGAAGCGATCAGGGTCCGTGTGGAAATTTAAATCATATTTGACTCCAGAGAACATGAAGTACTTATTCGCAAATAAACCGTGGAGGCATAGCAATATTTTACCCCAACGAGAGTAATAGACATTATCAACAAAAGACATCAGAAGTTCACCAAACGAATTATTGGAGAATAGACAAGCATCAAATGTTACATTATGTACATTAAGCAGCTTTATAAACGACTGACCTGACGCAAAATTTACTTCCAATGCACCTAATTTTTTACCCGTACTAAACAAGTACGTGCACCCGGTTCCCCTAGGCGATCTAACGATGGCCAGTTCTGTGTCAGTGACCAAGTATGGAAAGTTGTCGTTTGCAATGAAGCCGTTCGTAAGCGTTGCACGTACATTTTCTTAGTGTTATGGGATAGTAATGCACTTGGTTTATAAAGACGAGCCAGATATAGAACCTTAATAGAATGCAGAGTCTAGTCGCATAAAATTTCTTTGACAGTGTGAATTGTGCCATCTTACTTACAGTTGAAGAATTGCAGTCATACCTTACGAGTGAAAATTGTCTGCAGGGGTTTGACTATTGCATACGCTCGTGCAAGTAATTAGCTAAACCGATGCAAACCATTTTGACTGCTAAGTCTAACTCCAACAAATACAGCCCACTGTACAAACTTACGCCTTCCTGGAGGGAACCGCAGACTTAAATTTTCTACGATCCTGATTCCCGCCTTACAAACCTTGTTTGATACAATCATATTGTTCGGTCTTAGAAGTTACAAGATGCAAAAAATAAATGAACAAATACGAGTAGGTCGATTAACAACTAGGTTATAGTGCTTTAAACTGATTTGCCTTTTTCGAGCATTACTTTCTGATGGCGCTTCTGATTCGCAAAAGCAAATAGCTTTTACAAAAAAGGAACCAACATATGTACACAAATCTTACGTTTACAGAAAATGATTGTGATAACCAATTTCCACTAGATATAATTTGTGTAACTAGAACTGCCATAGCCATTTATACTAATTACAATGCATGTCATAATAATAATATTTGGAATAAAAATAGGTACATCAGGTCAAATAAATTAAACAGTTCTAATTATCAAAATATCTAAGGGAAAATGCAACTACCTGGCAATTGTTAAATCTAGCTGTGATAATGATGATGATAAAAGCATACAATTTACACAAAATAAAATGAATGTAAGCTAGTAGATAATATTGATGTCGAGGTTAAAAGCTTCACTAAAATGTCATCATTTCAAATGATAAACAACTGTAATTACAATTTTATTTTGACTTAAACTCGATCTGATTCAATACAATAAAAGAACATACAAATCGATTTATTAACACCCAGTTTCTAAATTCATTTGAAAGCTCTGCTATTTGTTTACTAGTGGAACTCTTGGCACCAGATTAGTTTGCACAAAACCTTTCATTCCCGATGCTCAATATTTTCAGAGATATCGCAATTCCAGAAATTCTAGAAATAAACGTTTAAAAGCCCTGAGTTCTATTTGATCTAGCGATTCAATAGGGAGATGGGAACTAAGGAACGTGACCCATTCTTTGCCGCAGAAAGGAGAGAAATATCTCCAGAATTGCGCCACTCCAGAGCTAAGAAATATATCAGACATAATGATGCAGAATTCGAAAAAAGGTAAAAGAAAATTTCTTGAAAATATATATGTGAAACATTATAAAGCGTTCCAATAAAAGATTATACTCGATAACTAACACACGTGATTTTAAAAGGCATAGTTATCTCTAGTATTCATGATCAATCTATTACCCGTGCGCGATAAGTTGGGACCTGAGCGCGGTGACGTCATTTTGGCGTGTTTGTACCGCCCGCAAAAAAGACGAACTCGTCTTTGTTTTTTTTAACCTAATTTATTATGTTACTCAGGGAGGACGCTGCTTTTTATCTAATCTTTTTTACACTATTTGAATAAAATAAAAATACAATGTTTAAGTTTATACATTTATTTTATCTATTATTTACATTATCTCATCTTCGTCACTACTTAGTGGATTTATGCCTTCTAGAGGTTGTTCTTCGTCCTCAGTCTCACTATAATCACTTGACGAAGAGGTATCCGATAAATTTACAATTAATTGCGATTCATTCGTCTCTTGTAAACTGTTTGTTCCGTTTTTCGTTTCCAAAAAAACTAACACTTTTAGCACGAGGTTTCTTTCTCCGCTATGCAAAGGTTTACCCTTCATAATGATAACAAAAACACTTAACAAGAACTATAACAACAAAAACTACAACAACAAAACAATGACACAAACTATAACAACAAAAACTACAACAACAAAACAATAACACAAACGAAAACTAAAAGAATTCCAGAGCGCGTCGTTACGTGACGTAGCGTAGGCCAGTACGAGACTAAAAACCCTAGTAAAAAATAGTGATGCGAACGGTCCAATACGGGCGCCCTCGGGGAAGTGCAGGGGAAGCGGTCGGGGAGTCGCATTCCTAGCAGGTCCCAAGTTATCGCGCACGTGTAATACTGTTTTTCATCTTCAGTTGACACAGATTCAGATGTAATGAGAGCTCATCGGTGGAAGTACTTACCACCACCAGCTGCTAAGCAGTAGTTGGTTCCGGTTTGAAGAGTATGGGTGTCGATGAAATTACAGGCACATTAACTTTTGCCATGTAGTCATGTACCTATATCTTAGAGTGACGGGCGCAGTGCAATACGAAGTCATTGATGGACGTTGCAATTGGGGTAATGCAATTGTTAAAGGCAGTCGTAACCGTTAACATGACGTGTACCATGGACTTCTGCCGTTATCTCAACTTAATTGCATCCATCAACTTGTTTCAGACTACATTTGTCATTGAATACATTTTTAATACTAAGTTTGTTTCTTTAAATGGAACAATTGGTATGCAAAATCACGGAAAGGCAAAAAATATAGCACAAATGCCCACACGCTTGATGTCATCAGGTGAAACTAGGTGCCTTTAAATCTAGAATATTAGGCACTAAATATTCATCGTACCCGCAGACCCAGTACCCACTTTGGGTCGAACAAATGAATGTGATTGAAAACCTATTGTAACTCGAGTTAATTAAATTCTGTCTAGACAAGACGAGACAAGGTCATTGTTTGACAACTTTTAATTGGGAGGGGTTCATTGCAACAAGATACGAGACACGTCACTTTATCAAAGATAAGACAATTCATAACGTTGAATATTTCTTTGATATTCTGAAAAGTTATTAATTTATCCTAGGCTCGAATGTAACTTCTCATATAAACAGCGTTGAGCGTTTATATAAACAGCTTTTTTTGCCCCCCCCCCCCCCCCCCCCCCCCCTCCCCGATTATTAAAGTTATTTTCATGACTCTTGTATTTTTGTTTCCATTGCTTCAATAAATTCTCACGAAAATTAAATCACATATTTGGTGTTATTTACTGTATGTTCTGTATGTAACCCAGGATATAGCGAGAGCGCGCCTTGCTTAGTACAGTGAGTGATCAAATAGTGGCAGGTATAGTAGTTAGTTCGCTCGATTGGAACTAGCTAGCGACTAAATCAGCGTGTTAGTGTTAAATCGATTAAAATGTACTACGCCCCCCACCCCGTCCTGCCCCAGGAGAGCATAGCACCGGTTGGGTCCTGATCTAAAAGTTATCTACTGTAATGTTGAGATCATTGAGTAGTCGGCCAATAGGAGTATCATCATGAATATCAATTTGATTTCGGTGTCCGTTTGACCCCTTTAAACGATTTCATTGCAAATACCACTTTGTTTTAGCGTATAAATTTACACCCATTCATACTTGTCAGTTGTCACGTGTACATGACATTACTTATAATGTAAATAACACACAATTCTATTTGAACTTTGACGACATTATTTGACAGGGTAAAATGAAAATGTCATCGTCTAAACTCTAAGTTAAGGTAAGATACTACCACAGAATAGGATCTATTTCCTATTTTGTGGTATTACGATATACTATCTTCAATTGCCAAGACCACAACCAACACCCAAACGGAACAAACATACCATTAAATCGAGCCTGCTACCTCTTGCGTCACAGGAGATATAACTCGCCCACCACGTCACATCGGTTGTCAAAATTCACAGGGGGTAAATAGCATTCGTCCATATTACAGATGATTTTACGCTTTCTGACCTGTAAACTTTTCAGGAGAAGCATTTAAATCTGAGAAGGCCGGCAGGATCTCTAGGTCGACATTATAAGGATCACTCGTGTAATACCATCACGTCGGTCAACCAACATATCATTTGTAGCACAATTTGCCACGAAACGGGGCTTCGACAACGGGGTGCTGGACAATTTGAGCACTTGGTATTCATATCACACGTCCTTCATTCTATAGAGGAAAAATATACTAGAACGCCCGCATCATATCTTAGTGAGCGGTCGGACGTAAGGTGTTGGTCTTTTTTTTAGTTCTTCGTTTGAGCACAATCTCACCTGATGGTAAGGGATGAGGTGTACGAAGATCTAGAAGACACATATTCACTCTTACCTTAAAGTGACCCGGATATTCTTTAGAAAAGACAGACGACGGTAAAGTACCTACACCTACATACCTTAGCTGTACGCATCAAGAACATGGAACCAAAACGATGAGTGCAAAAACAAGCTTGGTCATTTCATCAGCCGGATTTTTGGTTGATGACTATCTTCTAGGATTAAAACCATCTCAAAAATGTTCAAACCTAGACGGGACTTGAACCCGCAACCTTTCTCTTTATACGAGGATTTACTGCCATTTGTGCTATCAGGCTCAGTCAAGTCAGGGTCGATACTAGAGTGGAACATTTTTGAGATGGTTTTAAAATCTTGGACTTTTCCATAAGTGTTCTGATAACACTATAAAAATAAAAATACTATTTAAAACTTAATTGTACCCCCGGATTTCTTTAAAGAGCTAGCATAAATAGACATAGCAGAATTGGCGGTCTTATCGCTGAAAGCGTTCTATTCCAGACAAAACATTGGATGGACCGTAATGAGCAAAGCAGTGATTTTAAGATTTTTTTACGGTTGTTTTTGATCCCAAAGGGTGTCAAAACTATGAATCATTTGACTTTATTATGTCCTGTGTTTGGATCTATGCTGCGCTGTGGTGTCAAAATGTTTGAAACAAAGAAAACGCAGCTAAACTCTCTGTTGCAACTTGACTTGACATCCGATTTTTCTCCCATGGGACCTGATTTATGGGATAAATGGTAGCCTACGTGGTGACCCAAGTATATAATCTACGTATATACCAAATTTTATCAAAATCCGTTCAGCCGTTACGGCGCGATTGAGTAACAAACAAAGAAACATCTAAACAACTGCCCGCGGCTTCGCACGCGTGGTTGGTCAATAAAAACATTACCCTCCGTCTGCGCAGTTGGGTTAAAAGTAACCTATGTTCCGATATTCCTCTGCGGTTCATTGATTTCGCACGCATCACATGTCATATGCTAGCAGAATACTAAAACATTGCTGAAACCTGATGTTTACTTTCTGTATCCGTTGTTCTGTATTCAACTCTATTTATTGCGATGTACACTTTAATATCGCTTCAGGATTTTAGAGTAGTGTCATTGGATAATTTGTCAAGATTTCTGTTTACTTGCCATTCTTTTATGACCCTTAGTCTTTTCAAATTAGGTCTTGTTATTGGTTGATGGATCTAAGAGTCTTCGGTCAACTTAAGCAACGTAAGTAGGTCGTAGGATGTTGAGGTTTTATTGTTCCGGCATCAATGAAAGTGTTTTCGATTCAAAGTAATGTGGTTACTTGGTCAGTGTGACAGAAATAAATGAATTTCGGTTTAAGTATGTGCCCGACCAAGATATTTGTTTAAAGGTAAGAAATAGGGAAAGCCGAACATTTTTATGTTCATAATTACTGTTTTTTTTATGTTACTGGTTGGGATACAGACTTACGGCAAACATGATGGTAAGCGGTCGTCACCGTCGTCTATTGAGACCAACACCCGCGATAATGTCGATGCGTTCCCTACCCTGCAGACACCTCTACATTTTTCTTGAAGCGTACCATGTCATTACTGATTTAAACGGATATTTATCGCATATGCATTACCTTTTTTATTTGTTATCCCGATATTTCGACTGTGTTGCAGTTTGCCCGCGACCACGGCTGTTGTAACACAGACGAAACGTCGGGATAACAAATAAAAAAGTACATAGGCGATAAATACCCTCTTAAATCAATAATTATGTACAGTGATCGCGAAAGTTTTAAAATACTATTTTTATGTTCGCGTTAAGATTTATTTAATCATACACATGAAATATTTTTACGAACTCATCAATCGAAAGAGGGTATACTCAAAACAGGTCCGGATAGGATGTGGCCGCATGGGAGCTACTGGACTTGTTTAAATAATAATGATAATATTGTACAATAACATTGTATTAATCCCCATGATATACCTCGGATCTCTTACTCAATATGCATACCCGAGAAGATATCTTACCAGGTGGTAGTCAGAGATTTGTTTAAAAACTGATGGACTTCTATCGACAAAATATTTTGCACAAACCTATTACACGCTTGACTTCATATAGTAGCTAAAAATAGTAGGACCTGACCCAAAGCGCAGAACAGCAGCCAAAGTGCCATTATGTTCCCTGGCGTAAGATTCTAGAAGCCTAAACGACTTGGCAGGGTGACAAGAGCGGGTGAACGCACTGTAAGGGTGTAATGTGTTCCATCCCAAGTAAGGATCGTGAACAGTTAGCTCAGCTGGTATAGTATAGCCACCCCTCCGTCAAGGGTTTAGACGTAGGTAAATAAAAACCAGCCAAGTGCGAGCGCACGAAGGATTCCTTACCATTAACATTTATTAACTCGTTTTTATATATTTACATCTATAAAAACGAGCAAAAAATCACGTTTGTTGTATGGGAGCCCCCCTTAAATATTTGTTTTTAAAGTGAATATATAACGAAATATTCTGTGAATATTTCAAGCGTCTACCTGTTGCCGTTATCAATATCGAGCAAAAACGAGCAAAAAAATCACGTTTGTTGTATGGGAGCACACTTTAAATAAGTATTTATTTTATTCTGTTTTTAGTATTTGTCGTTATAGCGGCAACCGAAATACATCATATGTGTAAATTTCAACTAACTATCGCGGTTCATGAGGTACAGCCTGGTGACAGACGGACAGACAGAAAGACAGACGGGCAGACAGTTAGGGGAGTCTTAGTAATAGGGTCCCGTTTTACCCTTCGGGTACGGAACCCTAAAAAGACAAAATAAGTATTTTAGAAAAGATAAGTAACATTTGACTGGCACAGGATTGGGCGGGACTATTGGCATAAACTAATAGAACACTATGAAATTGAAGACACATACTTCACATAACTAAACATAATCCATCGATATAATATATGTCTATGACGTAATCAGTTTTATTTAGCTTTAGTTAGTCCTTCCTAGAAAAACATAGTGCCAACACGTCCGCATAATTACAAATGTTCAAGACTTCTGGACTCTGGTAGAACAGTCTAGTAGGTAGAAGGATTTATATTTTACATTTAGTTGAACGCGAAGGTTAGATGATATCACGACAATAATGATAACGAATTATAATAAAAATATGTTTCTTAATAGAGTGTGCGAAACTTATAACCATAGATTTCTTCGTATTGATATTTTCCACTCGACTGCGGCTGGGTTCCGAAGACAAGTTTTGTCAGCAATAGCCAATGAATGATTTATTATATACTTATTATTATGAGTTGTTGTTTAGTCTTGTATATATTTTATTTAAATATTGGTTTCAATATGTGTTATATGAGTATATTTTTAGTTTATATTTTTCATGTTAGTCTGTTCACACGTTTCTTGTGAAATATGTTATGGTGGAAACTTCACTGGTTTTTGTAATAACTTTATGTATACCTATTTGTATTCTCTATTGTACTGTTTGTTTCCCAAATAAAATAAAAAAAAAAAAAAAAAAAAAAAAAGTACAAAATTTAATAGGCTACATTCAAACCTAGTCGGAATAACAAAAGTGTAATGATGATAGTTATAATAAAGGCTTTTCATAGTACAAAGACAGCCATTATACAACTCAATGCCTTGTGTTTGAAGAATGAATTATGTCATACGAACTTACGAACGACAGAATACGTTTTAATATATGTATAGCTCTATTCATTCAAATTAGGTTAGATGGTGTGACTGTGAAGGTTACGTCTTAAGCGCATGTTTGTACTATACTTCGGTATATAAATAAAGACATGTTGTATTCAGCTATCTAGACTTGGAAGCCAATTTTCTTTGATACAATAACGTAGTGAGTGGACAAACGACTACCCTGCCTAATATTACAACTGGAAAGCTATACTGATTAATAAATCTTGTTAGGTTTATAAGTGACCGTTTCTTGCCCCCAATAAAGTCAAGTAAAATGCATTTGGTTCAGGCGTTTTACGAAGCAGGCATTGCCCTGCACTTGCCAGTTGCCACCCTGAGACATAAAGATAAGATCCATCTGTAATTTACTCCAATGTATTTTTCTGTGCACGTACCCACCACTATAATCAACTATCTCTATCTTCAATGGTTTGCTGGAAGAAAACTTTTATTAGGGTGAAGCTCACCTTTGTAAAAATCCATTTTCTAAGCTGTTTTTTTCAGTAAATCTATTTGTGTACAATATAGAATATAGAATCTGTCTGCAATTAAACCGGCACATCGTTTTCAACTTGATCATATCTTCGATATCTTTTGTTTCTGGTGTCATCTTGAATTGGCATCACAACATGCACACACACACCCCGCTTGCCCTCTAGCTAGATGTTCAATCGATATCTATATTCAAAATTGCTTAATGGGAAGTTCGGGGTAACTGTCTAGGGGACTGATAAATGGACTGTAAAAGGTTTCACTATCATGATTCATGTATTCTGTAAATTCATTTTGTAATTTAGTCAGAAAATCTGAATTTCTATAATGCTGATTTCATTAATCATTACAAAAATTCAGTTCGAACAAACTGCTTAGTCTAACGAAAAATCTGGACTTGTACATGACCTCAGACTGCCTTACGTAAGAAAGAAGAGACATTTTCAAAATAGGTTGTTAGAATTTGGCATTTGTTTCTTAGAGCAGTTTTACACGTAAACTCAGGAAGAACAGGACTGACCATTGTATCATTAAGATTCACATTGTTAATTTAATTGTTTGTGTATGGTGTTTAATAAACTATTTTCTATTGTATTTAATTTTGACACAAACAAATATTCATGATCTGACAGTAATATTTTTTTTGTCAGAATCTGACAGACGCCAGACTCTAAATGAATAAAATACACAGCATATGTAAAGCTTCGAGCTTAAAATGCAACCTAATCAATAGTTTCAAGTTCACTGAACTTTCCATACCAAAAAACCTATTCACAGCCAACATAAAAGAGCACAAAAACTACGTATAGGAGTGTCCTTACATATCCAAAAACATACGATCAGAACCGGGGGGGGGGGGGGGGGGGGGTGCGTACAAAGGAAATGGGAATGTACGCTTTTGTGATGCATTGGAGTGAGGATTGTCTTTTGTTTGTTGGTATTTGGAATGGACCAGACGGTGGATATTGAAATTAGTCTGGATGCTGGACTGGAAGAAAATAGTTCCACTGAGTGTAATCACCAAGCAAAGCTGAATGAGTGGAATATACTTGATTGTATTGTATGCCGCTTACCTACTCGTATACTGAAAGGCGACGATTGCATGCTAATTTACTTAGTTTGGCGATTGATCCAAACCACCTGCACACTTTAATCCCTTTATCATTACGTTATACTTAATATGTGCAAATGGGGGTTCAGGGACCCCAACTTAACGCAGTGCGACTGCGGTGAACCTGCGCAGTCAATGCAGCAATTGCTACTGTGCACTTTGTGCTCGAACACCTGTACGATGAAGAACCTAATAACCGCCTCACCTGATGCTATTGTTGTGGCCAAACACCTGTCCAACATAATATAAAACAAACCTTGAACTCTTTACACGCTAAGAAGAACTTCAGAATCACCTTTTCAGAAGATTTACCGACCGAAAATTATGCCGTCGTATTTTTGAAGCAATTGTCTGTCTATGCGTTTGTCTGACTGGCTGTAGTAGCATCGTAGAGATCTCTAAATAAACATAATCTAGAGCTCTTTGCAATTGTCCGTTGTTTCTAAGGTCATCGCAAAACCGTCTCAACTTGTCAAGTGATGTACGATAGCTAACAGAAATGAGCCTACATGAGCTGTTTCGTGCCTAGCTAGATACAGTCCAGTGCGTTTGGATCGTGAGCCACATCGTCACGCGCCGCCCGCACTAGTGCTGTGCGTGAGATTGACGATAGTCGAACGATTAGTTGGAAACTGGAGGACTGTATGCAAGATATGCGAATTAGAATAGAATAATCATTTATGTGGTACACACAAAATGACACATGAAACAATTAAAAAGAACAGTAGGTACAAATGAATTTATTAAGACAGTTCGTCTCATGAGTCTGCGTACCAAAATGGCGTTCGGCTCCGCATAATGTTGGATGTTATGCACCCAACGCTGATTTTCAGCTGATCACTATTGGGTGTTCCAATAGTCGAATAACACGCATGCAGTCTTGGGTATCAGGAACTACGACTAGTATAAGATAAGAAAACTCTTTATTGTACACCAAAATAAAATGCAGAACATATTTTTATGAATAGATGTAGTACAATGGGATCTCTTATCGGTAAAAGCGATCTCTTCCAGACAAATTTTATATGGACAGGATAATAATTGATCACATGATGGTGGTGTATCTACATAATATATAATAAATATTAGCATTCATAAAATGGTAGTAATAGTATACCATAGTACCACAACAACCCTAAAACCACACACCACAAACTACAAATATTTGTGGATCATGCAAACATTCGTCTTGCAACGAAATTCGTGGTCTCGGGCTACTGCCCACCTAGTAACAGAGATCGATGGTCTAAGATAGACGATGGACAAACATTAGCCTATGATAATTTTAAAAATAAATTAATAAATTAAAGAGCCATTGGTTTATTGAATTATCGCCTTCTGTAAATATTCAAGCTAGGTCGTCTTGCTCAATTCCGCTAATCTAATAGTGACATGCAGAGTAGAATTGCTAAAGTGACATTATACTATACATAATACGAATATTATAGTCTTAAAATTACGCTGAAAAACGAAGACAAAGAACTAATAATACAGAAAATTTAAATATAACAATCAAAGTATTTGCAATACAACATGTGTACATTGTAAACGTGCTTTTTTAGTAGACATAACAACAAATTAATTCAAAGTGGTCGATAAAACTCCATCGATATCGACAATTGCATCCCAACACTAGAGTTCGTTGACACTGGCGCTAGTTTTTGCCGACATCCCTGCGATACTTCCTGTCTTCTAATGAGATGCGACATCCTCCTGCATCTTTGTGTTATGGCGTTTGACAGTTACTGCATCGCTGCACTGTGGGACGTATTTCAAGCTTCCCTATCATAGGATTTTTGAAAATGTTAATTGATTTTTTTACAGTTCTAGGTATGCAGTTTTGTCAGAGATTTCTTTAAATAAAACCCGTTTAAATCTGAATTTGAACATTTGAAATGTATGAAAATGGAATTTATGTTCCTCATATCTTCTTTCGGTCTTGCAGGGTAAGGCTGAAACTTGCAAGTATTGTTACCAGGTCTATAATAAATCAATATTACCTTTGACCTTCACCGGGGACGGTCCGGTATAAAAGATATGAATTAATTAAAAATGCGTATTGTGCGATATTGTCATACGGGGTAAATGCATCTAAAATAGATCTGTTTTTAACTTTTATGATCTATATTATTAGGCACCTGATAGATAACGACCCCATAACGACTTTTGGCCTTGGCCAAGAACGATCATATTCAAAATATACCTATTAATTATTAATAAAAAAAGTGTCACTCCGGAGTGCTGACAGAAGTGAAAACTTGAATAAAAGCAGATTACACTACAGATACTTATATACAGAGGTGTCAGTGTCAGTGACAGATGTCAACAGTCAGTGTCAGTAGTCAGTGACAGGTGTCGGTAACAGTGTCGCGAGTTCAATGGATTTTTCCCATCTCAAAAAATGCTCAACGCGTCTAATGAAGTTTTTACTATGCCCAACGCGCCTAAAGAAGTTTTCGAAATCGAAACTATAGGTGCAATCAGTACTTATTTATACGGTTTTAATTTAGAATAGAACTCAAATCTTACCTAGAATAAAAATCAAATTAGCATTAAAATATTATTAAAAGAGTTAATGCACTCAAAATCACCCATTCTTCGACAAACAAAGAACCCGAATTAGAAAAACCAAAACATTGTATCACAGGCTGTGAAATAACAATTGTCATTGAGGGTACCTAGTACGTACCTGTTATTAAGTTAGGTAGTAAAACAAGAAAAATATGTAGGTAGTCCTTAGGAAACCAATACAATATTAAGGTTATGTAAAAACAATTTTTTCCATAACCGTATATAAACATTATTATTAATAATTAATAGGTATATTTTGAATATGGACGCTCTTGGCCAAGGCCAAAAGTCATTATGGGGTCGTTATCTATCAAGTGCCTAATAATATAGGGCAAAAAAGATAAAAACAGATATATTTTAGATACATTTACCCCGTACGACAATATCGCAAAATACGCATTTTTAATTAATTCATATCTTTTATACCAGACCATCCGCGGTCAAGATCAAAGGTTATATTGCTTTATTATAGACCTGGTAACAATACCTGAAAGTTTCAGCCTTATCGTGCAAGAGCCAAAGAAGTTATGAGGAAAATAAATTCCATTTTCATACATTTAAAATGTTTAAATTCAGATTTAAACGGTTATTATTTTAAAAAAATCTTTAGACTGCCAGATTATTGAATGTTTTCATATTTTTGACAAAACTGCATACTTAGAACTGTAAAAAAATAAATTATCATTTTCACATAACCTATGAAAGGGAAGCTTGAAATACGTCCCACAGTGCGCCGCATCTGTCTTCCTTTATTAATGCGCATGAAAGGATTTCATCGATAAAATATGTTATCGCTTCCCTATTCGTTGAATAGGTAATGAATTCGACGGATATTTTAAATCAAATCAAAAAACATTTGTTAGTGACAGCATCAATAGTAAACAAACACATAATTTTATACATAAGCAATTTGGGCAGATTCATAGTTTACATTACGATACTACAGAATAAGCAAGCAATTAGAAACGAAATACAATAATTTGCCATTTTAACTAGGTCGTTAGGGTGGCCTAATTATAAAGCCAAGTGTAAATTAAACCAGCTCATCAGAAAGCTCATTTTTCCATATTTCACCCCCAAGAATAATATTTAAACAACTAATGAAATTCGCAGCCAATTTTACAGCAATTTGAAACTCGGAATCCAATTCTGTCGCATCTAACCCCCTTAGAACCAGCTCGTATCACTACGAAACAGTTTTTAATGTAAAATAAGCTTTAATGACACCGTCTTTTGATTTAAATAGCGTAAAATTTGGGTTAGTCCCAAAATCCACCTTAGGAATTCCCCTCAAGGGGATTTTGAAAGCTTTGGTAACATTTTCCATCTTGCAGCCGAAAATTAAGGTGGATGCTTGGTTTGATTGTTTCGTCCATAGCCAGGTTATTGCTGTAAATTCGTGATCTAATAGCCAACTCCAGTATCAGAGTTAGGCTACCTAAAGGCCTCCCGCCAGACCTCCATGGCCTGCAGACTTTTTTACAAACAACCATATGACCCACCTGATGGTAAGCGGCTCCCGTAAGCTATGAACGTTTATAACCAAATACATCACTCGCGCGTTGTCAGTTGTCACTGAGACCTGCAGTTGAGAAGTCTTATGTGCCTGTAACTTCACCGGAACCCATATCCCTCAAACCGGAACACAGGAACATTCCTGTGTTCCGGAATAATGTTCACATGAACATTATTGCTTGGCGGCAGATAAGTACGGAACGTAACAGTGCCGGGATAGAATTTTGAGATAAATAGTTTCAGCAGACTGGTTATTTCACAGACCTAACCTTGCCATAGAGATCGTCAATATAACGTGTGGCATTCAGAGCCTGTTTCTGTGTCATCGGAGTGAGACTTCGATACTGTATTACTATATTACTTTTTCTACGCTAGAGCCCACATTTATCACGACACACGACGGACTCATTTACTTACCGTTTTCCTTTCGAATCGAATTACCAATCAGGGAAAGTGGGTCTCCTGGCTAGGGCTTCCAAATACTTTCAATGCTGATTGGCTGGTTTAGTTTAGTACGAAATCAATTATAAGGTTGCTTAGCTTTTGAGGGGTTTTAAACCGCGTGCGTGACGTCATATCTATATATTAGATAGAAAAAATTAATAACACAAAAAAACAACCTGTACTTCCATACGCAAACCTAATGTTATGCCAGCGCCACACATGTGTGTAAACTTTGAACAAACACCTGCACTTAGCAATCATTGTCAGCTATCGAAGGGAGTTAGAAACAAATTAATACATTGTACAAATGTTTGTTAAGTAAAACTTTGTGCACATACCTCCAACTGACTTTTGAAATCATTCTCTTCCCAGTTAACCTTTGCGTGAATCATTTGAATCGCAATATCTTAGAGGTCACGTACACCGAGCTAAGCATGGCGATATTGCTCTTCCCGAGGAAATAAAAAACTTTTTTCATACTACCAGACGACGCAGATAGTAGAAAAATAGGCTACATGAGATACCATCCAAATATAGTTTTCATGTTATCTACCACAACAATATTTCACGAACCACTATGCAAACTTACTTATCTTAAATCGTTTGTTCTTCTTGGTAATTGCTGGGGCTGGTGGCAAATGGGAATGAATTTTAAGGAATTCCTAGTATCACGGGTGGCAAAAAACAGAGGCGTCGCCGCGTCGCGTCGGTCGTCGTGGCAGACCGTACAAGATCGGTCGCTCGGAAATTCAATGGTGATACATATTTTTTTAATAACCTATACTATCCCACTGCTGGGCAAAGGTCACCGATTACCTTCCATTCCTTGCGTTCCTTAGAAATCTCCTGCCAATCAGAGTGGAACTCATCTTGATCGTCGCGCCATCGTTTTCGTGGTCTGCCTCGATATATAAATAAATAATACATAGGCGAACTTTATGCTAATTAGCATTTTCTTCCAGGTAACCTATGTGTAGATTGAGTGGTAGTGCTTTCAATAAAATAGATTTAGAAACAATTAACTTCAAATAATTCCAAAATTCTTTATTATTTTACAAGAACTGTGGGTTACATGGGTTGGGATCTCCTCTGTTAAGTTACGCTAACCTGTATTAGAGGAGTCCAAACTTAGAAACTTACTATAAAATAAACTTACAAAAATTACGGATAAATACGGATTTATAAACGAAAATGCTCCATTTTGTTGACTATTTGATAGAGAGATGACGTATTTATAGAGTTTGTATTTGAAGAATCTCATAGTGGATTTCCACAGGAAGAGAGCTTCTTATAATTACAGATTAAAACGGATATTTATCGCGTATGTTTTTATTTGTTAACCTGAAGTTTCGACTGTCTTGCAACAGCCGTGGTCACGGGCGGATCGGAGTACTTGGAGCTACCGTCGAGAAGTTTTATTATAAAAAAGGTACAGTGATCGCTGTACATAATTGATTAAAACCGCTGATAAAAGTTTAAAATATTCTAGAGCTTTATGTTCAGCAGTGGATGTGGTATGACTGATATAATGATACTGAAAGACCATAGGATGGCAACCCTACATCACTGATCTATTAGATTGGTCTACTTGAGGGTTGTATAGGAATGATTGCAGTGCAGTGGATGCTGTTAATATGATATGTTTATTGCGGCCGGTGAAAGCTGTTGAGCGAAAGATATATTGGAATGGACTGAAGATCTGTTATTTATTAGTTATTGATAAGCGTATTCGAGTAACGAAGTTTAAGGGAAATTTGAACCCTATAGTGTGTGTATAGTGGTTAGAATAGAATAATCATTTATTTGGTACACAAAAAATTACACATAAAACAATTATAATGAACATGATACAATGGAATCTAATAAGACACAGTTCGACTCATGTTTTAAGTGAGACCTTACATAAATCACTGGAGATGATTTTATGCTTGAAGCACTCTATCTCTATAATTTTTTACTTATGTATTTAGAAGTAGGTTATTTAATTATTATAAAATATATTTATATTTATTTACTTGTATATATAATTTTAGTAATTACTTGTTCTGTTAGTTGTTATTTGATTTACGCCGCCCGCCGTCCTCATTTGATCATACAGATCCTATCCATCCAAAGGTCCTGGAAGAGATCGCTTTTAAAGATAAGGCCGCCCATTGTACCTTTGATTTAATTGTGTGTTCCCTTTTGTTTGTTTTTTTTACTTCATGGTGTGCAATAAAGAACTAATCTAATCTAATCTTACTCAGTCAAGTTGATGATAAATTGTAGGTAGTCCAAATCCAATTCCATGCTGGTTAAACCAAGTAGTACTGGTTCATGTCAGTGCATGGAACTGGATTTTAGATTGCTAAGATCAGTTAAGCTGACTTAATCTTCATAAATCAAAAGGCAATTGTCTACAAATACTTTATCTTTTTTTGGAATAAAAGCTGCTGACGATCATATTTATTTTCTGATATTTGACGTCACACTCACAAAACGTTCAGCAAAAGTAATCTAAGATCTCATTATTTATTAAAATCCATTTTAATACTCCAAGCAAGTGGAATCATAACTCGGCAGTCAGACAGTTTGATTTTATTTGCTATACAGTTATTGAATAAACAAATTGGCTCGAAGATCGTTTAGCGGTATCTACAGCGGTAATAAACTGAATTATATTTGTATCTAATCCTTAGCCCAGTTTGGAAACTTTGGAAGTCTACACAGCGATTCACTGTTGTGTGATAGCGAGGCCAAAGTTGATGCAAAATGGTCTTAGATTAGCAAAAATAATGACCTTTCGACTTCTGATAAAATTATGATGACGTCATAGTTTTATAGCTTGCAATCGAATATTCGACAGTTTTGTATTCGAATATTTGTAATAGCGATATACGAATAGTGTTTAATGTGTATGAGAGTCAGCCGCGTAGTCGTACCTACTCTACCAAATGTAAAAATGAGTCTTGCTTGATAACCCTTACAATCAGCTTCTTGATTATTTGTAATTATTAGACACACTGCTTTGTTTGATGTTATTAACCAAAATACTATAGTTAACAGTTATACCTAATTTTTGTTTTTTATTTGTAAACCATTTTTACACATTTTGTGGTTTTGATAACAAGGGTTCATCATAAAGTCTTTTTGTAGTATTCTTAAACGGTTTTGTGATGATTTTCTATAGTAAAACTAGTTACAATTTTCATTTAAATCGAATACTATTTGAATACTAGTTTCGAATATTTGCAAGTTTGCACTTGATGTTGGTTTTTGAATTGTGAATTTGTGATCTATTTCTGCCGCCAAGCAGAATGGCTGTGTTTCGGTTTGAAGGCACATGAGGCTTTACACCTGAATGCCTTAAGTTGAAGAACGCAGGGAAGTGCATCATACGTAGGGCACGTTTTTAAGGTGCGTGACCTACGAGGTAATACTTTGTTATAGGTGATGGTTACCACTTAACATAAGGTGGGCCATATGGTTGTTGTATCTCCAGGTCGAATCAAAATTTTAAAAAATACCACAAAATACAACCTGAACAAATATTTACATTGCATGCAAACATTTGTCCCACAACCTCTTGCGTCCCAGTCAGCTAATCGCCTTAGTTGCGTAAAATAAATCAAGTAAAGGATTGAAATAGCATCACCCCATTCGCTAGTCCATTAATTATGTCCATAAAAATAATAAACAGGCAACAATATCCGGGAAACATTGATTGAGATATGCCGGGTGCCGGTAGTAGAATGTTACCCCTCCTCTCATGCCCGTGGATGCAGTAAGAGCCTGCTAAGGGTAACCTCCGGAAGATGGGCAGCAGCGTCTTTACGTGTATCAACATCCCGTACTGCGGTCGCCAACCCGCCTGCCAAGCGTGGTGAGTATGTCAACTACCCATCATGGAGATCCATGGAGGCCTGTGTTCAGTAGTGGACGTTTTACGGCTGAAATGATGAATGATTGATTGAGATAAGAGTGTAACAGGAAAGGATAGTGATAATAAATAGGTACCTACTTACATAGTTTTTGATTGTGGATTGTATAATTGTTTTTAAAATAACACCCAACAGATGAGACCTCTCCCGAATAGATTAGAGTACTTCAGGAGATGATGTACTCCGATCCGTGAGGGAGAGGACCCAGGGCCGGATTACAGGCACGTTTCGAATGTCTCTCCAGCGACTGGAGTCCAGTTAGGACTACTTCAAGTCCTACACTCTCCAGATTCTGGCGAAATATAAGGATGTGCTGCTTGATCCGGATTTCTGGCCAGTCGGCATCGTTTACAGGCGCTCCAGGGAAGCGGCTACGAAGCAAAATCCCCCAAATAAATAAAACTGTTAGATTTTACGTTTATTGTTTTATGTCTTTAAGGTATTTATAAATATGGGCCTTGTTATAATTTTTGTATGTTTACACAGTTGCCTGATATAAACGTTATATGATATATTATGAGATCGCTTTAAGCGATAAGACCGCCCATTGTACCTTTATTTATTGTTTATTTCCATTATTACTGTATTTTTGTTTGGTGTGCAATAAAGAGTATTTCATTCATCATTATGTACAATTTTATTTTGATAATAATCCGTGAAAAGCGGGGCGGGTTAGTTAGTTTTGAGAAATAAACCAATCAAGGATCATAAAACGCTTTTTGTAATTTCGTAAACTTCGTAAAAACCTGTGGCTATCTGGCTATACAAGACCCAGGTGCTTTAGGTGCCATTGAAATATCCCGCCCGAAGAAAGACCTCCGACCGACATGAAGAACTTTAAGCGCCGTTCTAATTTCTTATTAGAGCTCCATCTCAGTTATTATAAAACGACTAATGAAAATAAGCAGACGCTCATAAATTCAGCGCATAATTAACCCAGTTATCCATTTTCATTAAAAGAAGCCATGCGTACTCAGAGTTTCATGGTTCATTTAGTATTTCGGGCGAAATATCCACGTATGAAACCAAATATCCATGAAGGTATATTACATCTGTGCCACAAAACCGCACAACTGAGACAGTCATTTCCTAGTTAACGGTTCGGTTACTTCCTTTTAGCTATACTAATCTCTAAGCTACCTTCCATGTTTAAAAATTACCTTCTATCGGTCCGCAAACTTAAATCTGGAGAGAAACTTTTAATTGAACTGTATTCCAGTGCTGATTACATAGGAAACTATTTCATCGTCATTCAAAGACCTACCATTGCCTATTTAATTTTAATATTATTTTAAAACTAACACCTATAGCTTTATGTCTTTACTAACTGACTAATCCGCACGCGTAGTTTTTCATTTAAAACATTACTCTCCTTCTGCGCAGTTGGGTAAAAAGTAGCCTTTGTCACCCGGGGATAGTGTAGCTTCAAAACAGTGAAAGGATTTTTTAAATCGATCCAGTAGTTTAAGAGCCTATTCAATACAAACAATCAAACAAACAAATCTTTCCTTTTTATAATATTAGTATAGACTAACTCTATATGGATCGCTTGTTTTCGAAATAAATGCATATTTCATATAATTTTAAATGAATTTACGTACACGTACACCTAAGAAAAAACAAAAATCGCGGACACGAGGTTATGCTTATAAATTTTGACTGTGACATATACATAATCATATGACAGCACTGGATAAAAACAAACAAAAATAACCATAAAATCCGATCCCTGGAGACTCGAATCCGCGTCTTCGCTTGCTCGGCGATGCTATTGCCAGTTACAATAAATTGGATTTTTTATTTGCTATATGGGTGTGTTTGTATTATAATATTTATAAAATTATATGCAATTGTAAAATTAGGGGACGTCCACCAGCGAGATGGGTCGACGGCATCCATAAGACCGTGTGTCGTACCGTACGTGGTTCAGAGTGGCACAGGATCGGGAAGAATGGCAGAAACAAAGAGAGGCCTATGCCCAGCAGTGGGTCGACACGAGCTGAGAATGATGATGATGATGATGAAAATTAGATGCAGCCGTTGATCGATGTCTTCAGGTTTTTTAATTCTGTAAAACTTTACGTGTTTGTAGAGTATCCCTCGATTAAAACTAAAAACTCAACAGACCAGTTAATAAAACCAAAAATAATTTTCTTTCTAAATTAAATTATTTTCCGCTTTCATTTACACCCCACACGACGAAGCATTGCGATCAGAGCTTTTATCTCAACGTTTAACACAAACAAATCGGAATGGGAGTATTTCGAGTGGTGATGGGTTTCTATCACTGTGCAATTTGTTCAGTGAAATCGTAATTTAGGTATTCGTAAACTTTTAGGATAAGTACCTAACTAATGTTATATTTTAACATGGATGACGACCTCCGTGGCGCTGTGGGCGAACAGCCGGCTAGCCCGCAGGGGTTAGCGGGGTCGATTCCCGCCGCGGAACAAACGTTTGCATGATCTACAGACATTTGTTCGGGGTCTGGTTGTTTTTCTATATATTTTATGTATGTATTTACAAAAAAAAGTATATACCTAGTCAGGTCATAAATTCTGTCACATGTTTAATATAAAATAATTGGAACAAGTTTATTCATTATGTAACCATTTATATACCAAAATGAACTTAACAAAACATAGATTCTTATGACACTAAAGTTTATTCAAAATGACCTCCGTGATTTTGAATACAGGCCTTCAATCTGCGCGGGCAGTCGTCTATCGCAGCACGAACGAGGTCCATGTCAATATCGGCGGCTGCCTTAATCAAGGATGTCTTGAGTGACTCCAAATTGGGATGAGGCTTTGAGCACGCCTTTTCCTACAAGTGTTGCTATATCTTGTAATCTAACGGATTCAAATCTGGACTGGAGGAGGGCCAGTCTTCGTGCCGGATGAAGTCGATTTCACGCGCTGCCAGCCAGTCTTGTGTGCTCTTCGCTCTATGAGCTGGCGCCGAATCTTGTTGGAATACCCAGTGCCTGTTATTGAACATGGTACGAGAAACAGGTTCCACAAGGTTCATCAGGACTGTATTTTGATACACAACTGCATTCGTTTTTACACCTTTCTCACAAAAATGTTCCTCTGTTAAGCCCCAATAAGAAACTCCCAACCATACCATGAGCGTGGATGGAAAATGACCTCGTTGGACACGCGGAATACGGTTGCTCGCTTGTTCACTACTGTGTGCGTACACCTTATCATTTTGTTTGTTGTAGCTCTCTTCTACGGTAAAAATTTTTTCATCCGAAAAAAGAATTTCCCGATATTTTTTTCCCGCTTACCGCCGCTTCAACAAAGCGCGGCATCTCTTCAGTCTCAGGTCCATTAGACGAGCATTCAAACGATGTCCTGTTTTTCTTCGATATGCCCGAAGCCCTAAGTCTTCATTTAACACCCTTTTCACCGTGGTTCTGCTTAACCCCATCTGAAGGGCCAACAGTTTCTGCTTACGTTTGGGATTTCTTTGAATTCGCGCCTTCACAGCTTTTATCACTGCTGGAGTCCTAACAGACCGAGGGCGACCACTTCTTGACCTGTCATCTACACTAGAGTCTTCATTGTATCGTTTGATGGTGCGATAAACGAATCTTTTGGTTATATTTAAATTTTTCAGTATGTCAAAAATTTGAATTGGCGCGTAACCGCAACGATGCAACGCAATAACTGCAACACGGTCTTCTTTAAGCGTCCACTCCATATTTAAAAATGAGTAAAATTCTAAAAAGTATACATTTTTATTTTCATGAACAATTCGAATTCTATAAACTTTTTTGTGGCCAGCATTCTAAAAGAAAAGTTTTTACTGTGTGACAATACTTATGACCTGACTATGTAAGTATTCTATCATATAATTACCTGGTTCCCATAGTACAAGCTCTGCTTAGTTTGGGGCTAGATAGCGCTGTGTAAAATGTCCTGCAATATTTATTATTATATAAGAACCGTTTAGTGTTGTAGAATAAAAAATGGCACTCCAGAAGTGCTGACAGAAGTGAAAACTTGGAACAAAAGTAGACTACACTACAGATACTTAAATACAGAGGTAATGTCAGTGACAGGTGTCGGTAACAGTGTCGCGAGTTTAATGGTTTTTTTCCCATCTCAAAAAATGCTCAACGCGCCTAAAGAAATTTTCACTTCAAAAATCACAAGAATTTAAGTGCCATAACTGAACACTCTCAGCAACCTTTATTGGGTTATTTCCTTTGGGAGCCTTTGGGTGCAGGCCGTACAACATCGCTCTTGAAAACTATGGGGAAGGCAGTAGCCATCCTATGCCTGGTATGAAGGGGAATAGGCCGTAAAATTGACGTTTCAACGTGGTTCTTGTGATTTTAATGAATAAATGATATTGAATAACTAAACACTAACATAGACCCCAATGTCGCTTCGCGCGTAAGGCACGATTCTGTCTTACTCTAGAAAGTGGCCAGTCACGCTGGCAGAGCAAGATTTATTCTGCCGATAAATAAGTATAACATTATTATTTTTATTATTATCAGCCCACTGTGTCCCACTGCTGGGCAAAGGCCTCCCCCCATTCCACTTCTTTCAAGCGCTAAGATGGTCCAATCCGCTCGGAAATTAGTGAGCTCATCCCTCCATCTCTTCTTTGGTCTGCCACGAGGTCTTGGGGCTGTGTCGGGGTTCCACTCGGTGGTGAGCAGTATAAGTATAACATACTCGTAATAATTTAAAAAATCCTTCATAAATTTATAAATTTTACAACTGAGATCTCATCACTTTCTTTATAACAACGCCCTCTGATGAGTTAACATCATAACACCTATCTAAAAACCATCGCCGATCGACAAACATTTTACAGAAAATCGTATTTAAATCGATCAAACCGTTTTTGAGATAAATTGGAAACTCTCACACTAAAAATACAGTTCACCAAAAAAGTTCAGCCATTATTATTTCTCCTGTCCCACAAATAGCATAATCGTGATAGGACAATGCTACGTGCGTGACTGACTGTACACATTAGGAGAGGGCAAGAAATCGAGATGATATATAGTGATTAGGTTGGTGGTTCATGATATGCGTGAGAAACGTAATTTATCTACTGCAGTGTCAGATGACAATTTTGTAGTAATACATTTTTTTGTTGAGATCGTGCTAGCTAGTGAAATTCTAGATAGCATAACTGTAAATTGAAGTGGCAATGGGCAGGCCATAACGCTCGTAAAACCGATAACTGTTGGGGAAGATAGGTTCTCGAGTGGAGACCACGGACTGGAAGACGCAGCGTAGGCCGCCCCCCCACAAGGTGGACCGACGATCTAGTAAGAATCGCGGGGAGCCGTCGGGCGCAAACGGCTACCAACCGCTCATTGTGGCGATCTAAGGGAGAGGCCTTTGTTCAGCAGTGGACGTCTTCCAGCTGATGATGATGATGGTAACTGTAAATATAATGCGAGGAAGCCTGGGGGTGCGCGACATCGCTGACAAGATGCAGGAGAGTCGGCTGCGATGGTACGGTCACGTGAAGAGGAGGCCACCTGACTACGTAGGGAATTTGGCACTACAACTTTCCATCCCCGGTCGAAGATCTAGAGGTAGACCCAAGACAAGGTAGAGAGATGTCAAAAGACATGAGAGAGTGCCAAGTTTCTGATGACGACGTCGAGGATAGAGCGAAGTGGAGAAGAACGACCAGGAAAGATGACCCCACCACCATGTGGGGATACATAGCTGGGAAGAGAGAGAGATAACTGTAAATATAATCTTCTATACTAATATTATAAAGAGGAAAGGTTTGTATTTTTGTGTGTGTGTGTATGTGTGTATGTTTTTGTGTGTGTGTGTGTATGTTGAATAAACTCAAAAACTTCTGGTCCGATTTCAAAAATTCTTTCACCATTGGAAAGCTACATTCACCCTGAGTGACATAGGCTATTTTTGTTGCTAGAAAAGATGTGGGATCCTTACTAAAACTTAATTAACGTAACCCAAGGTGTAAAAAAGTGCCCTAAAACGTCTTTTATCGCATGCGCTGCGGAAACTATTGATGATAGAACAAAAGTATGTTCTACAATATTAAAGAACATATCAATATCTACAAAAATAATATTACATAGAGGAAAAATTTGTTTGTTTGCATTGAATAGGCTCCGAAACTACTGGACCGATTTAAAAAATTCATTCACCGTTGGGAAGCTACACTATCCCTGGGTGACATAGGCTACTTTTTACCCAACTGCGCAGAAGGAGGGTAATATTTTTATTAAAAAAACTACGCGTGCGAAGCTGCAGATTGGTCAGCTAGTAAAAAATATTGCTGTACTTTTCACACAGCGCAGCACTATGGGAACTAGATACTTATAATAAATAGAAAACATTCAGACCCGGAACAAAAACCTTTTTTTTATTCGATTTGGTGATAGAACTAGCATATGGCCCACCTGATGTTATCCCGATGCTACGGAAGAGCAACTGAACAGGTTGGAGCGTCTGCAGAATCTCTGTATTCGCTATATCTACAGCCTACGAAAATATGACCATGTCTCGGTATTTCGTCAGAAGCTAAAATGGCTTGACATCAGAGCTCGTCGAGATGCGCACATGCTATCCCTCCTGTTTATTATTCTTCGCAACCCTCTATCTACCAGCTACCTCAGAGAGCGATTTGCGTTCGTATCAACTGAGGACAAAGCTGTGCGATCGTCTCGTCGTTTCCAATTGATGGCTCCACAGCATAACGCGGCTACTTACTCTGACTCTTACACCATTACCGCTACTCGTCTCTGGAATAATATACCACCAAACTATTTCGAGGCTACTTCAGTGGAAGCATTCAGATTGAGACTCTATAGGCACCTTCTCGGTCAAACCGACCAAAAATGAGCAACTTAATCTTTCCTTATCACTTCTTCTATTGTTATGTATGTATATTTTATTTAATATTGGTATAGTTTAGTCTATGATAAAAAGTATTTAAGTAGTATGTACCTATGCTATTTTATTAGTCCAGTGCAAATTTTTCATTAGTTCCCTTTCCTGTGCACTACCTACACATCTTTATCTACAATACACAAAGGTTATCTGGAAGAGAATGCTCTTTAGCATTAAGTTCGCCTTTGTACTAGTTTTTTAAGTGCAATAAAGTATTTTCAATCAATCAATTAATCAATGTGAGGTGGTAACCATCGCCTATAACAAAATATTGCTTCGTAGGTCACGCACCCTATACGATGTACTGCTCTGCGTCAATCAACTTGAGGTATTTAATATTATATCGTGCCTACCTACTACCTTTTTGTGTGAACAATTCTGGATCAATAAATTTTGATTATTTTTTTTTTTTATTATTCTTCTCTAGACAAGCTTTGGTTGAAATTATCTTGTTAACTAAAAAAACCTCTTGATGTTTTTTTTTCGCTAAAATTACGTCTTTTTTAGCTTAAGTTGAAAATAGCTTCATAAAATTGTAGGTATAGAAACCTAGAATAGATTTTTTGGTATGCGCATAGATTTGATAATCGATACAGCCACAACTTACTGCTTTCACGGTTTGTATGATTGTACTGGAACATTGTTTACCTGTAACAAGTAAATTGTAATTAGTTTTTTTTTATTTCGATATGGTGATAGAACTAGCATATGATCTAGCCGAGACCGAGATCAAGGTGCGAGACCGCGTGGCCGGACCAACTTTACGCTCCAGTGCGAACTAGTCGACAGAAACCCTAGACCGTTATGAATGGAATAAGGGAAGGGAGGCCTTTGCCCAGCTGTATGATCCAGCAAGCTATTTAGATTAGATTATTATTTAACCCGTTCCATAATGTCTGAAGACCCGCCGCCACAACCAATGTGTCCTGCCTACATTGACTTACAGTGCCGAGACATGAACACTCATGAAGAAGACAGTGCACAGGATTAGAGTCGCACAGAGAGCCAGTGTGTCTAGAAGTGTGATGCCGAGAATGGAGCGCGCCATACTCGGCATCACACTTCCAGATTGAGTCACCAATAAGTACCGAAATTCGCAAGCGGACTAAAGTTCAAGAAGTTAGCAAGCGTATATTGGGGCTCAAATGGAGTTGGGCAGGACATGTGGCCAGGCGCGGTGATGACAGGTGGAGCAGGGTGCTGACTGAGTGGTGGCAAAACCATAAATTTTGATTGCGTCTTTTTTTTGTAAATACATACTTAATATTTATGTAGGTATATGAAACAACAAGACCCGGAAGAAATATCTGTAGATCATGCAAATATTTGTTCCGCGGCGGGATCGATCCTGCAGCCTCCTGCGTCTCAGCCGGCTATTCGGCCACTGCGCCACGGATTAGGTACCTAAGTCTCGAAAGTTAAGTGATATTTTATTCTCAACACCTTGATCATTCGCCTTTGTTAGATCGATATGAGCTTTTTATAGCTCATTGTTTAAGATTTATTTGATCCGTAGCGTTTTCTTTCGCGTCTACTTTCAAATGTTCATTTATTTATCAATTATACCTAATCAGGTCATAAATTCTGTCACATGTTTAATATAAAATAATTGAAACAAGTTTATTCATTATGTAACCCTTTATATACCAAAATGAACTTAACAAAACATAGATTCTTATGACACTAAAGTTTATTCAAAATGACCTCCGTGATTTTGAATACAGGCCTTCAATCTGCGCGGCCAGTCGTCTATCGCAGCACGAACGAGGTCCATGTCAATATCGGCGGCTGCCTTAATCAAGGATGTCTTGAGTGACTCCAAATTGGGATGAGGCTTTGAGCACGCCTTTTCCTCCAAGTGTTGCCATATCTTGTAATCTAACGGATTCAAATCTGGACTGGAGGAGGCCCAGTCTTCGTGCCGGATGAAGTCGATTTCACGCGCCGCCAGCCAGTCTTGTGTGCTCTTCGCTCTATGAGCTGGCGCCGAATCTTGTTGGAATACCCAGTGCCTGTTATTGAACATGGTATGAGAAACAGGTTCCACAAGGAACGTCAGGACTGTATTTTGATACACAACTGCATTCGTTTTTACACCTTTCTCACAAAAATGTACCTCTGTTAAGCCCCAATAAGAAACTCCCAACCATACCATGAGCGAGGATGGAAAATGACCTCGTTGGACACGCGGAATACGGTTGCTCGCTTCTTCACTACTGTGTGCGTACACCTTATCATTTTGTTTGTTGTAGCTCTCTTTCTACGGTAAAAATTTTTTCATCCGAAAAAAGAATTTCCCGATATTTTTTTCCCGCTTACCGCCGCTTCAACAAAGCGCGGCATCTCTTCAGTCTCAGGTCCATTAGACGAGCATTCAAACGATGTCCTGTTTTTCTTCGATATGCCCGAAGCCCTAAGTCTTCATTTAACATCCTTTTCACCGTGGTTCTGCTTAACCCCATCTGAAGGGCCAACAGTTTCTGCTTACGTTTGGGATTTCTTTGAATTCGCGCCTTCACAGCTTTTATCACTGCTGGAGTCCTAACAGACCGAGGGCGACCACTTCTTGACCTGTCATCTACACTAGAGTCTTCATTGTATCATTTGATGGTGCGATAAACGAATCTTTTGGTTATATTTAAATTTTTCAGTATGTCAAAAATTTGAATTGGCGCGTAACCGCAACGATGCAACGCAATAACTGCAACACGGTCTTCTTTAAGCGTCCACTCCATATGTAAAAATGAGTAAAATTGTAAAAAGTATACATTTTTATTTTCATGAACAATTCGAAATTCGAATTCTATAAACTTTTTTGTGGCCAGCATTCTAAAAGAAAAGTTTTTACTGTGTGACAATACTTATGACTTGACTAGGTAGATATACCATACCACCATACCACTAGGGTAATTAAACTCATGGAAATATAATAGGACGGATTTGACAGATGTCAAAGTATCACAAACGCACAACAGAACCACATGATAACAGTGGAATAGCGTCCTGTCGACATATTAATCCAGGATTAAACTAGTGTTTAATCGCACCGTGTCACGGTGTTTGCGGCCGCATTCCTCTGAAACGGGTAGACCGATTTTAATGATTTTTTTTGTATATTTGGTAGGAATGAGAATAGATCGTAAAGTACTTTTTAGTCTCCTAACCCCCCCCCCCCCCCCCCCCATTTTTCCGCGATTTTAGTATCCTTGTATTTCCAATATCCATATAATTTAACCGTCGTTCATTGACGTGAAAGTGTCGCGGCACTTTGACAAGTGTGTTTTTATCCCGAAGTTCCCACGGGAACGGGAAATTTCAAGCGTGCGAAGCCGAGGGCGGGTCAGCTAGTTTTTCAATATAAAGTGATATTTGGTGCTTATTAATTATACTCAATGTTATAGTGTCTCTTTCTTCTACTTCCTGCCCTTTTCCCACATTACGCGGGGTCGGCACAACATGTATTCCTCCTCCACATCTCTCTATCAGCCGTTATCTCCGTTGTCACATCCTTCCTTCCCATATCATTCTTCACACAGTCCATCCATCAGTTCTTCGGCCTTCCTCTGCTTCTATATCCATCCACACTCATATCTAACTCTTTTCTCTCTTTTAGTCACATGATTTTCTTCCCTACGCATGAAGCCCATACCACGGTAGCCTCTTTTACTCCTCAATTTTTCTATCACTGGCGCTACTTTTAAACTCCCTCGTAAGTACTCAATGTTATAGTGTATGGATAACATATTAATTATTTGGCATTAAATGGTAATTTTTCGATTTCTTGTGTAGACGGTTCGTACAAGTTATACGGCATGCAAAATGATACACATCAAATCAGACTGTTAGATTTACTTTTAGTGTAATTATGTTGTCTGCCAAATTCATTTGTCTTAACTACTAGCTCATCACTTTGTATACCTTATAATTAGTATAGATATACCCTGCGTTTCGCTGTATTAAATATATTTATCTTATCTACGTCATAATTTTAATTTAAGCTAATTAAGCTGGTTAATGTACAATTGTACATTCATCTGAAGAAATACTGAAAGAAATTCCAGCTCCTGAGGTTTAAGCGGCATGAGATGAACGCGTTATAATTATGTCGAAACTGCCACTTTATCAGCAAATGAGAAATATCAGGGCAATCAAGTTACGCAGTAGAGACGGGAGAGATTATAAGGTGATCATAAAATAAGGTCAGGATATTACAGCCGATTTCAGGATTAGGGAGACCATTAAAATTCATCAAAGCTGGATATTAAATATTGAAGAGTTTAACATTAGATATTAATATTGAAAGATTATTTTTGCGACATATACATTGACAGTATAGGTCACCTACAGATTAAAAAATAATCTATTTATTTCAATCATGGCCGAACCATTTTGTGTGTAGAACAATCAATATTTCAGAAGTATCAACAAGTCCAGATAAAACAAGCGAAACAAGTTCGCCCGGGGAAGTACTGCCATCATACCTATTTCTGCCGCCAAGCAACATTGCTGTGTTTCGGTTTCAAGGCTATAATTGCCGGTGAAGTTACCGGCACATAAGGCTGTACCTATATGCCTCAAATTGGTGGGCGTAGAGCAGTGCAATCGTAGGGCACTTATCTAAGATGCGTGACCTACAAGGCAATACTTTCTTATAAGCGATGGTTACCACTTAACATTAGGTGGGCCTTGAGCTTGCTCCATGTACAGGTCGTATAAAAAATATATATAAAAAAATGACAGTGATGCATTTAAAGCTACATATTATTTATGTTTATGAATTTTAATGGCTTTACTAATCCTGAAATCGACTGTGATATCCTGACCTTATTTTATGATCACCTTGTAATTTATCCCCTCTACTCCGTAACTTTAATGTTTTTTTTTATAAAATACGCGTAATTTTCAATTCTAATCAATTTATATTACAGAATCTCCTAATACAGGTATTATATACTTAGAAGAAGGTTTCAACTAATAATTAAGCTATTGTAAACTCAAGTTTATTAAATAAATAATATACCTAAGGCAAACTTTGACTATGATCATGAATGAGTAGTACCTACTTTAAAAGATATGTCGCTCGCCGCTCGCTGTAACACAAGCCAAATGCCAACTTAAACGAATAGACAGACAACTTTCAAGAGTTGTTAGAATGAAGAACACAAAACAGACACGTCAGGCCCACTCCAAATTATAATTTAGGCGAATACTTACTCCGGAAGCGGGCGACCGGTGTTTACGTTTTATAAAAGTCTAAAATAGGCAGAGATCTGTTTTGTTTCGTATTAGCAATGGTTTTTTTCCATGTTTGAAAGAAAATTCGAGATCGTTCTTCGTGTCACAAGTTCTTTCTTATGGCGGTAAGCGACTAGGACTCGTATCTCCTTGAAAAAGTGTCAAACTAGTGTAGCGTCAAACGTGAATCGTAGCTGGTTACAGACGGATATAGGAACAAATTTAAGATATACAGTCAAACCCGGGTAAGTGAGAACTGGATAAGTGAGAAAACTCTATAAGTGAGAGTAATAGCCAGGACCCGTCATTTTAAGCTCCCAAAACCTCTATTAGCGAGAAACAGAAACCTCTGTAAGAGAGTCGCTTTTCCCACATGGACCTCCTTAAATGAGACTGCTACTTATCTGTACTATACCTCTATAAGCGACAGTCGAGCTTTATTTACAAATTTAACATCTGCTATTTTATAACTCATTCTTAACCTTCGTGGAATTTCCTACCATTGTTGTTGTATTGTTTTCTCGTCAATATTGTACCTATTCTATTTCGTGGAACTAAATAACGTTGTTATTTTATCGCATTCTTTTCGAATGGACACGTGTGCCTGTGTACCGTCCTGTTTGTCGGACTTACTCAGTTTATAGTTAATCAATTGCGAAGGAAAGTAACATATACACACTATTAAAAATATATATGTGTACATAATATGTATGTACATAATGTTGTGCATATTATGCACATAATTTTATCATATTACATATTTACTACATTCGTACTTGCTGTGACTTGTTATTGCTGCGTACCTCTATAACAGAGAAACGCTACCCATGTACCTGCATTAGCGAGAAACTCGGGTTAGTGAGAAACCTCTATAAGCGAGAATGAGATTGTGCTCCCTTGAACTCTCGCTTATCCGGGTTTGACTGTATTTATTAATTTAGTTACATTTTTCTTTAAACTGTATAGATTTTCGTTTGACCACAATCTCACCTGATGGTAAGCGATGATGTGGTATAAGATGAAGCACGAAGATCTAGAAGAAATCTATTCACTCTTACCTTAAAGAGGCCCGGATTGTATTCTTTAGGAAAAACAGATGACGGCAAAGTACATTAGCTGTGCGCTAGAACGTAAAACCAAAACGGTGTGTGCGAATGGGTGGTATATCAACTAGGTACGGATGGTACCGAGCCGAGCGCCTGCTTGTCCTTTGATGGAAATGAGATGGTGAAATCAGATCGTAAAGTTCCTGGGCACATTCCCCAAAATGTATTCTGTAAAAGATCGATAGGCTTGCAACTTTACGGCGGTGTTCGAGACTTATAATGCTCACCTATAAACCTAAAAGTTCTACGTTCTATCGAGTCTAAGGTAGCGAGCTGGTGTTTGGCCGAACCATCCCATAGGTGGCAGCAGTACTCCATACCAGACCGGACTTGTGCTTTGTAGAGACTAAGAAGCTGTACCGGTGTGAAGTATCTCCTGACCTTGTTGAGGATGCCCAGCTTAATGGCAGCTGTTTTAGCCTTAGACTCGATGTATGAGCTAAAGTTGAGAGTACATTTCACATTGTATGTTTGGGTACACTTATGAACGTCATTATACAGTTTTTACAATTATTAAAAACGTAATAAAGTATATTCATAATTTAATAAGTAATTAAAATCAAGGTACAGATATATTTGATGGCGTTCCAATACCTATAAGTAACTCTATGAAAAACTTAGGCGTTCTTATTGATAAGGACATGTCATGGGGACCTCATCTAGCCGAACTAAGTCGGAAGTTGTTCGCTTCGGCCGCATCATTGAGAAGGCTACGAAACTTTCTGCCGACATCCACCAAAGTTGCGCTGGCACAATCCATCTTACTCCCTATTCTTGACTATGCTGACGCCTGCTACCCGGATCTCACTCAGAAACACTTCGACAAACTTGAGCGTCTTCAGAACGTTTGTATCAGGTTTATATTTGGACTACGAAAATATGACCACGTTTCTAATTTTCGCAAGAAGCCCAAGTATATTGTTTAACCCTTCTAGTCCTTCTTATCTCAGAGAAAGCTTTGAATATCTCCATCTATCTAATCCTCGTGCGTTGCGCTCTTCTGAGTCCTTGAAACTTAAAACTCCTATCTACTCTTCTAACTTCTATGAAAACTCCTTTACTGTACAAGTTATCCTGTATAATAATATATGATAATATTAATATATAGATACTTGAACGGTCCCTTATTAGACCACGGTCGATAATTTTTAAAACCAAAAAAAATAATAGTAGGATAAAACCCATTAGAAAAGGAGGGGAATATTATAAAAATGAAAGGAAAATAATTTACGGGCGATCTGAGGTCGGGAAGGGGATGGGGGCGAGTTTTTAAGGGTAAAAAACGGTTTTTCTCGATTTCCGGCAAAACTAAATGTCCCATCGAAAAAAGTCAAATGGCAAAGTTGTAGGTAATAAAAAGATCTAAAACTTTTGTATTTACACTTTTTTCACATAACCTCAAAATTTATGTGAAAAATTCAAAAAACACAAAAAAGTTTTTGGTTTTTTATTTTTATCTTTTACAAAAAAAAATTTTTAACGAAATTTGGTGAAAACTTACCTTTTTATGTCCCAAATACGCTGTAATTTATTTGATTAAAAATATTTGTTTTTTCACCTTATTTTGAATTAATATCGAAAAAGCACCCTAATTTTCAATCGAAAATTCACCCGTCAAAATATAAGCTTTTTTCAAAAAGTTGATATGTTTTCTGTTCGTTGAAATCTCTACTTTCTGATGGTGAAAAAAAAATATATGTTACTATAGTAAATCTTCTCAGAAAATGCAAAAAATCGAAAAAAAAACTCGAATTCGAAATTTTTTTTAATTATTATAAATAATTTCAATAATAATTTATTTTAATAACTAATGTATTTATTGTCGATTCTTTTCTTGCTGGATACCACTAAACGATTCAAAGCTACTTTTTTTATTTCATACACTTGCTTATTATCTCTGCCTTATTGCAGATGATACAAACAGATTCATCCATACTGATAATCTGAAAAGACAAAATCGAATGAATAATGCCTTCACTATTTTATCGTGAGTATACCCCCATGAAAAAAAATATTTAAGAAATAAATGTCAAAATGTATAAAAAATATATTATAAATACAGTGTAAACTCTATATAACGACACTCAAGGGACTGAGCATATTTTGACGTTATAGAGAGTTGTCGTTAAATGGAGAGAAGTAAAATCTGTATTAGAAAAAGAAAACGTTTATTTCTGATTTGTCTTGTTAAATAGTACCCACAATAAAATCTGTTTTAATTTGAACGCTATTGCGTATAGACTGTTATTTTCGTCTGACGTCTTTTGCTACTAAGAATATGACAACGTATAGATAAAATCCATCACTTCTACTAACAACAGTCTGCAGCTACACGTGCAAGCAATCCCATTTAATAAACAAAAGAACGGATTTCTTAGAATGTTTGGTGTGTATGATACCGACTGTCGAGTTTATTATGGTCTAGGATAATAAAACGACAAAAAGGATATACACAGCTGCGCAGTTTTTACTAATTTGGCAACTTAAAAAGAACTTTTTATTACAAATTGTTGTCGTTATTGAGAGTGGGTGTAATGCTATACAGAGTGTACCATTGTATGCAAGACAAGCTAAACCAACCAAAGCCGAGTGATTTCGACGCTTTAGAGAGTTTGTCGTTAAAACGAGTGACGTTACATGGAGTTTACACTGTATGTATATTAAAAATCTAAAAAAAATGTATAAATATATAAAAAAAATTATAAATACATAAAAAATATGCATAGTAAATATATTTTTAAAAACTTTTGGCCGATTTTCATGTATATTTCATATATTTTAAATATATTTTAGATACTTTCAAAATATATCTTAAAAGACATAAAAAACATAGCTAAAAATATAAAAAATATATATTTTTAATATATCTGAAATATATTTGAAATGTATAAAATATATATGAAAATCGGCCAAAAGTTAGTTATTAAAAATATATTTACGATATATATTTTATATATTTTATATATTTTTATAGATTTTTAATATATATTTTTATGTATTTTGAAATATTTTTTTTTTCATGGGATTAACTAAAGATCATTGGGCGGTTTTGACCCACTTTTTTTTTTTCGCGCACAGTGTTCAAATCACTTTTAAAGTAAAGTATTCAATTCCACTTTTCTAAATATGTAAATTTTTTTTATGTATCTGCTGGAGGAAAAATGTTATGTAACAGTATGTATGTGAGTCTAACTATAATTCTATTAGACTAAAAACTAAAGATTTTACTGTCAGCATTGTGAAAATGTATGTACAAGCATAAGAAAAATGTTTGTATCGCATAACAGATTGTATGTCTCTCTCGCTCGCACTTTCGACAGGTAGAAAATAACAGTAAGGTATCGAAGTGCGCGTGCGACGCGCCGCCTGCGCCCCACCCGCTCTGACCGCCCCGCAGTCGTACGTCATCCTTCGTTTCGATCTGTGCGTTTAAACTCGTGTTTCCGATTTTTGCATTTTATTGATTACTTGAGCGTGTTTTATGGACCCCTGATTTTGCTTGACGATTGGTTTACATTAACATGGAAAGACAAAATAGTTGCGTGTCGTGTAATCGATCTGTTTTACGTCGACGAAAACACATATTGACAGTTCTCTTTTTGGAAAGACAAAGGGATCTTGTAGATTTATTATTGCAAGAAATAATACCACGTGAGGTAAGTACACTACACTGTCATCGTATGTGTATGACTCGTCGCGTGCTCTTGATTGTACAAATGTTGCTTTGCTCAATGTAATGGCTCATTTTACTTCTTGATAAATGGAGGAATATATATTTTTTTTTTTCAATTGTTTCAGATTACTTTTAATGGCTCACGGGCCATGTGCCATGCTTGTTGGTCAAGGTTAGATCGTCGTTTACGGAATCAACCCGTACAAAATGAACAAGTACAAAATATACCAGTACAAAATCAGCCAGTTGAAGAGCAACCAGTGCAAGATCAAGTACAATTGCAGCCTAGTTTTGTTACGCCTAGAGGATATAAGCGAGCATCGAATACAGCGAGACATTGTATTTTTACAAACTGTAGAAATGTAGTGGCCCATAATGTTCCACTATATGCTAAGTTCCAACTCTTACACAATCACAATTTTTATATACCAGAATTAGCTCGGGTTTGCAATGCTCATTTTATGAGGAATGATTGGGTAGACTTGCTCAACACTACATCCCACGAAAACTTTGACAGTACTCATGTTGTTGGTATGATGAATTTATATAAATGGGGTATCGAACAAAGAAGCAACCTTGATTTCGAAAATATTGAAGAAATAGAGGACAATGAATTTCACTTTTGGACGGGACTAACAAAATATCAATTTAATGTTATTTTGAACCAAACGCCTTCACTGGGTGATCGATCAGTTCATCCTGCCACAGTTCTTGGAATTTTTTTAACAAAAATAAGAACCGGTGAACCAGATGAGCGATTAGCCACTAAATTCAATATGTCGAGGAGAACCCTAGAAAGGAAGTTGGCGATAGCAAGAGAATGCTTAAGTAATGATTTTGTTCCACAGCATTTGGGCTTAAATCATATTACTAGGGAAGATGTGGTGGCCAAGAATCTTGCAATTCCAAGCCATTTTTTTGGTGGTAACTATAATGAACCGGCGGCCATTCTCGTATGTGATGGAACATATATTTATCTACAAAAGAGTTCGAATTTCCTTTTCCAGCGCAAAACTTACAGTCTTCATAAGTTTCGGAACTTAGTAAAACCCTTCCTTATAGTATGTACCGACGGCTACATAGTAGATGTTACGGGGCCTTACACTGCGACTACTTCGGACGCAAGCATTATGCGTGACCTGATGCAAGAAGATTCTCCGATTCATGGGTTCTTGAGAGTTAATGATGTTTTTATATTGGATCGTGGATTTCGGGATTCGATTGATAAAATTGAGGAATGCGGGTATAATCCTCACATGCCGCCTACAAGAGTAAGAGGAGAACAACTGACGACACTAGATGCTAATAAATCTAGATTAATAACAATGATCCGGTGGGTAGTGGAAACCATTAACGGCAGATTCAAGAAAGATTTTAAAATCTTCCGCCATGTATATTTTAACGTTCCCATGAGAAACATGATGGTCGACTTCAAAATAACTGCGGCCATAATTAATGCTACTCGCCATCCATATGAGGACCATATGTATGCGGAACAATTCATAAGAATTATAAATGAACGAATGAATGAACCCAATGAGATGGCAGAATATGTGATTAACCATAATTTAAACAGGCAGAGAGTAGCGTTTGTGCGACTCGATGGCAATGATCCGGATTTTGATGACTTTCCTCGGCTTACATTTGACGAATTAATATTGTTTACGTTGGGATCATACCACTTGAGAATCGCAAGATCGTATTGCCACGAGCACATGCGTGAGGATGGTGTATACACTATCGAACTATACCGGCACCAAGAAATGATTGAAAATAAGATATTGATAAGAGGCAGAATACAGTCACGACACGTCCGTGCAAAGCAGTACTACACCTATATTTTAGTAGATCCTACCCATATTGGAAGAAATAGCATCCAACAGTATTACTGCTCGTGTATACACGGCCGTCGCACTGTCGGAAGCTGTGCACATGTTGTAAGCGTCGTATACTTTCTGTCATGGGCCAGGCATCAAGACGTGATAGACGCGCCTGCAGCCTTTTTAGATGAATTAACTATAGATTTTGATAATGCAGAATAAAAATATTATTACCGCAAAATGGATTTTATTTTCGTATTCCTGGAAATTGTTCAAAACAACTGTTTTACAAAGTATTTTTACAGTCAGGCCAATAGTTTTTACTTAGTTCATTATAAAAATGCTATAATAATAATTTAAAAATGCTATAATAATTATTTTAAAAATGCTATAATATTAATTAAAAAATTTTTTTTTGCGGTTCTCCCATATCCTGCAATAATGCGACCCATACCATTAAGTAACATATACATTTAACTACATACCTAGCCCTGTTTCGTTTTTGTGCGCCGTGGGTCATATGTCCGAACAAAATGCCCAATGACCTTTGTTTGTGCAAAATTAAGGGGATTATTATTTTGTAATCTTGTACTAAAATATCATTTAATTTTAATCTTTAGGTTATGTTACGTTAAGCATACTATTTTTTAAAGAAAATATTACTATTTTTATGTTTGAGTTGATTGATACAGATAAAAATAGAGATAGTATTTATCTTCCTATGCAGATTCGAAAAGTTTTTTTTAAGTAAACTTGTCACAATTATCTTCAAGAAACTCAGCGTGCACGTGTATTTTTATAAACGATGTTGTATACTGTACTGTATTTCGAATACTGGCTAGGCTAACGGTTGTAACAGCTGCTACAAAATAGTAGGTATGTATGTAGTAAGACCCGCAAAGCCCCTTCCCCACTTCTCCATGAAATACCTTTTGATGGGCTACAATTTTTCGTAGGTCACTCAGGTATATAAGTTATCTTAAAATAGTTATAAATAGGCATCTACGCATATAATTTAAAGAATATTCGACAACTTTCTCCAAATATTGTATGTCTTATTAAATATTAATGTTATTAACTTATTTGTTTGTTTAATTATAGTAGTATATTTTGATTTGCAATTTTTTTTTATCAATTTAACATGTAATCTAACGTTTTTCGAGTAATTAAAGTGTAAATTTAATAAATAGCTCAAAATTATTTTTGATAATTAAAAAAAATTCGAATTCGAGTTTTTTTCGATTTTTTGCATTTTCTGAGAAGATTTACTATAGCAACATATATTTTTTTTCACCATCAGAAAGTAGAGATTTCAACGAACAGAAAACATACCAACTTTTTGAAAAAAGCTGATGTTTTGACGGGTGAATTTTTGATTGAAAATTAGGGTGCTTTTTCGATATTAATTCAAAATAAGGTGAAAAAATAAAAATTTTAATCAAATAAATTACAGCGTATTTGGGACATAAAAAGGTAAGTTTTCACCAAATTTCGTTAATTTTTTTTTTTGTAAAAGATAAAAATAAAAAACCAAAAACTTTTTTGTTGTTTTTTTAATTTTTCACATAAATTTTGAGGTTATGTGAAAAAAGTGTAAATACAAAAGTTTTAGATCTTTTTATTACCTACAACTTTGCTATTTGACTTTTTTCGATAGGACTCTTAGTTTTGCCAGAAATCGAGAAAAACCGTTTTTTACACTTAAAAACTCACCCCCATCCCCTTCCCGACCTCAGATCGCCCGTAAATTATTTTTCCTTTCATTTTTATAATATTCCCCTCCTTTTCTAATGGGTTTCATCCTACTATTATTTTTTTTCACTTTTTATTATTTTTAAAGACCCTGGTCTATATAGAGGATCTGAACTTTATTTATTTTATCATCTGCTGTTATTTTTTTATCTTATTATTGTACCTACCCATTTTCATATTGAATAAATTAAATTAAATTTACAAAAACGTTTATTTTGTCACCAATGTACACAGAAATGGAATGAAAACTTAAAACTAGGCGTAAGCCATTGTGACAAAAACGGCCACCACTCAGTATGTACTAATGTACTATGGCAGATTCGTTCTACCAAAGCGCTGGTATTCCGTGGTCACCGTGGCTGGGAACTATTTTGAGGTTAGATGGTCCCACGAATCACTCGCGGGCCGTTCATGGATACAATTAGCAAAAGATTGCGATCGCTGGCACAAATTTAGAGAGACCTATTCCCAGCAGTGTGTGAAGATGATGATGGTCATATAAAATACCTTGCGATCGACCTAAAATCAAAGAGTGTATGGAACTACTTGCTCTTTTCCAACTTGTTGATAGTTGAAGTAAGATAATGGTATTCGAATCTCTACTTAATATTGTTATAATAAAGCACGTCACGCACAGCGATGCTATTATACCATTCATGTTAAGATACAATATCTCACTCGCCATACAATCAAGTGGAGCATCACCATGGCGAAGATCATATATATTTTCATCTTATTATCTTAACATTATTCTGATTTAAACAAATACTTGTAAGCTTAATCATTTGTCATAAATCATTCAAAACTACGATTAACAATATGGTCTCACTTCATTAATTGCTCAAATTAATGCGTATCAAACTATACAGTCCAACAAATTGCCCATAAAACACCCCAATTACTCTCTCCGTTGCGCTAACACACAAATGAAAAGGCTATCCATTGATCAGAACAATTTAAATAATAGATTTACTAAAAATTGATATCAAAGAGCTTGGCAAACTTTCAAACCAAACTCAATAAAATCACGGCAGTATGGCAGACGTATGCTAGATAAAGATTCAAGACAGGTAGAAAAACATCGATGCCAATATCGAGTTTCCACAAAATATACAAAGAAAAATAAAAGAAGAAATTGTCACAGTAAAGGGCAACGGTGAAGCCAAAGCGCATTAGTAAACATCAGGGAAATCGATAAAAGCGTTTAATTAAATCGCTCTCCTGCAACGCTATTTTTGCTTAAAGATAGCCGTCGTGAAAGTCAATTGCTAATCAAACAATGTGACAAAAAGGAAGGAAAGCTACACCTCGATTCAGAGCAGTCCATTTGCAAACATTTTCATAATAAACGCATTTCGATGATAACTTCAAGAGCTTTTTGTGCGCACTGTTGAAACGGTTGACTGTTTTCTGTAAATTGAATCCTAAAATTGCTTATTATGAAAAAAAGATGAAATTTAATCCCAGACAAACATAAACTTAAAAGTTATTGCATATCAAAATGATAAAAAAAATATTACACTTGTTTTAACTAATACGTAGGCGAACTTATAGCTTTTGAAACGACTGATTTATCTTTATCTTTTAACTATAGCTTTTATCCTGGCTATGAACATTATTTTTACTAAAAACGGGATATTTATCATGATTTATGAAATATCGGGATATTTAAAAAAATATTTCATGGTAAATATCCCGTTATTAGTGAAAATAGTAACTTAAAGCTACTTATCATTTTCTTCCAGCTTACCTTTGTATAATACCGTATAGTTAATAAACATATAAATATTTTTATGATTCCTCTTAATAAATAAAAACAGCCCAAGTTAATCAGTCAGTTCTGTAATAAAGGTCAACGTGAACTCAACTTAGTGAAATCAAATAACTAAACCGTGAACCGTTCGGTTCGTTGCTACCACGCTCACCGCAAGGCTATTTCCTGACAAACTTCGTACTCCGTTCCTGATGGATAGGGTGACAACATTTGATAGTGTTTTGGGACATTTTTGCGTCTTTAGTAATTCTAGCTATTTTCTATTCTGTAAACATGCCTCTTTTAACTTCCTGGCTTATTTAAAAGCAACCTTAAGGATAGCAAGATAAAGTAATATTTTTCGAAATATTGACCTTGAAAGCAAGTGCAAAAGTAAAAAGGTGAAGAGCAAATAATACCATCACAATCTTTGCTCAAAGCTACGAAAATTATATTAAAGAAATGTTTATATTGCAGTGGCATGGCGACAGTCCAAATAAACACTGCATTTTTGGCAGCTAAGGAGCAATTTATTAGTTAAAACTACTTTGTTGTTAAATATATATATTTTTATGATATCGAGTAAACGCTTCACTTAATTCTATTTTACAAAGCAAAATACGTATCTGCTGAAATAAGTTATTCGAAAAAGCGATGGGAAAATAGCGAAGTTCAAGTTCGTCTTTTAATGGCTACCAGTCATGACAACCATCCCAAACAGAAGTTCCCGTTACAATAATGGAAACAATTTCGGACAATAGTTAAACAAAGTGTCTGTGGCTCTAAGCTACTGAGAACTTGCTTGAGGAAACGACGACTTTATACGAAATGAAGATTGGCAGTTTCTGTGGAGACTTTCATTATGCCTAATGGGAATGTCTTTTTGCAAATTATACTGGCTCGGAGAATGCTCTTTCTTTATAACTGGCATTCTAAGTACTTCTTTCAATATTTAAATGGTTGGAACATGTTTTGGAACTTTTTTTTACTAGCTTTTACTGTTACTGCTGGTTAAAGGCCTCCCCTTCTTTAAACTTATTGCTCCTTTATGCATTACTTACAGTGATAATGTCTTATGAATAAATTGTGGATGTAAAAGCTGGTAATGACAGTGAACTTTATTCCTGACGACCTCCGTCATGCAGTGGGCGCAAGGGCGCTGGTTGCAGGTTCGATTCCCGCTGCGGAACTACATGATCTATATATATTTGTTCCGGGGCTGGTTATTTCTCATTGTATTTAGAAGAAAAAAAAAGTTCAAAAGTATTCTATCAGATATCTGGTTCCCATAGTACAAGCTTTGCTTAGTTTGGGGCTAGAGGGCGCTGTGTGAAATGTCCAGTATTATTATTATTATTGTTCTTTTGCCACCGTCTAACTAGTAGAACTAAATTGGCTGTCTTACCTCCACTTATTTTACCTATTCTTATCCATCTCTGCAGTTAGTAGCTTAAAGGGTCCAAAAAATCTTGAATTTCTTATTTTTACCAAACAAAAAACGAAGGCCACAAAAAACAAATAAATATTACGGAAGCAATCTGAATATACAAAACGTATTTCCACTACATTTCCTCAGAGCCCGCACTCCATCGTAATATCCTGAGCAAATCGAATAAATGTCTCTCTTTTCCCGTCAACAAAACTTATGTATAGTACAGAAACCATCTCCCGGCAAGTCCGCAACTAATGCAATAATAGAGCAATTTCAGAGCCACCACAACGTTATACCTTTACATAGACTACCAAGTTGATAAGCGGATGAGCAAGGCGTACAATTCCAAGTTCATGTTTCGCAACAAAACTTAGCACTTAATACTTGATGTTATAGTACGATTAGGAATTAGGATAGAGAATAAGGAAACTTTAACGATAACAACAAGAGTTAAACTGCATTGCACCAAATCATACAGCATAGTAAACTTTCTGATTTCTTTTCCTGTAATTTCGCCGTATTTCCTTTACAAACCATAACTGTATAGCCAACATCGCCACAAAAAAAATGCGCTAACCCCTATTCCCCATCTGAAGGAATATTTGGAACAGCTACCTAATCTAGCTATTATATGAACCCAAAACATTTCCGACTGTTGCCAGTAATTTGATCGCCATCTTTAGTCAAGACGAAAATAAGCGCTCTCTTTGACTGCCAGTTTCAGTTCGCCAACTCGAAACTACGAGTTGACAGTACTGCGTAGAACCAATTCGCGAGTAGGGCTTCGCAGTCAACTTCCTGAACTTCCGCGTTCACGAACAGGAGCAAGACAATTAACACGGCTTAAAGCCTATTTGTTTAACACCGGAACGATGACGGATCCGAGATAGAATAATGTTGAAAATACTTCAGGTCATCAGGTTCGAGTGGAGGGCCTTTACTAGATGGAAAGACGACCTCATAAAAGTTGCTCGCTTATAGGTGCCGCACAAAAACGGTCGCTCTGGAAATTTATGGGGGACAAATGATGATAAATTTAGGTCTGAGTCAAAGACAAAATTGATGATTTGTCCGTATTTGGTTTCGTTGAATGTGTCCGTCATTTCAATTGATTCGGCATCAGACTATTTTAATCTAGCACTGCCGTTCGCTGGACGAAGGCTTGTTTGCTGTAGAACACTCGTTGATCGCTCGCAAATACCCAAATTAAGTCTATCCCAGACAATAATATACAAGTGATAAAACCCTAGGCTACTCGTCAAGGGGCTATAAAAGATGTTTGGCTGCGATAAGTACGACCATAAGTGACCATAACACTAATTTGACCCCTCCACTCCGCGCCCGTCTCGTCGTTTCATAAACAATACTTTACGGGTCTTTGCCACGGAAGGCCATTGGCCTATTTAGGGTTAAGCACCTGTCCCCTACCTAACTAGTAGAACTGTATTCTTACAAACTTCTAGGTATTTCCTTTTAACATATTTTATTGCAAGGTGTGTGTTGGCAGAATGTGTTCGTCAGCGGTTGGCCTGATATTTTAAGGTCACAAATCTGAAATGCTAGGTAACAAATACGTGGAAACCGAAGCATAATTTCCACATTTTAAATATTTTAATAGAAAATCAATAATTTAATTTCGCTGTCTAAGGCCTCGTAAGCGTCTGGAACCCCTCGCTTTGTGGTAACGCAGATTAGTTTTAGAGGCAGTCGACCCGAAGAATTTTTTAAAGCATGCGGTATTAACTTGGAATGGAAGGGATAAGGATCTCAATTACAAGGGGTAAGATGGTGGCTCGGGTCTTGGTTGGATTTTATACCTATTGGGTTATAGTTATAGGAACGGAAAATGTGTTGACACGATTTGTATAGAATGAGATTGTAGTGCCATTTTAGGGTTTCGTAGTCGAACTTCAGAACCGTAAGAAAGGAACCCTTATAGTTTCGCTGTCTGTTTTTTTTTTGCTTTTTTGCTATTTAAGCTATTTTTTTAGGGTACCTCTCTTTTATTTTGTACTCACGCACCCCATCTTATAGGATATTGTTGAATAGGTCTTTCAAAAACTTTATAAGGTTTCCACAACACTTTTTTGATACAAGAGTCTGTCAGTAATTTGGTTTGTTAATAATTCATAATAATGTTCATATAATATGATCAACATCTACTTCAAAATTAACTTTATTTTGAAACGACTCAGAAACATCTGTAGGTACTGATTATAGAACTGTGCGTGGTCCGACACGCGCTTAACCAATTTATTTTTATTATTCCTATACTGGCTCTGACATCCGCAAAATTGATGTGGGACTGGGCAGTTTGTCGTATGCCAGAGGAACTATGGGCGAAAGCCACTACAGAATGGGTTCCAAACGGGCGGCGGCCTCGTGGTAGACCCAGGCGGAGATGGAGGGATGAACTGGATGCATTCCAGAAAGAGTGGCCCCAATTAGCCTATAACCGGGATTCGTGGAAAGAGGGAAGGGAGGCCTTTGCTCTGCGGTGGGACTCTACGGGCTGATAATAATAATAATAATTCCTATACCATACCGCAGCGGCTGCATCCTTCACCAAGTTATGCTGCAACTTTTTTTTATTTTTTTTATTTAGAGATGCAAAAGGCCTCGGCTTTTACATACTATACATGTAGGTATGCCACTTGTATCTGTCTGACCTATATTTTTACAAACATTATTCATGAAACATACATTTACAAATAGGATACGAGTATTGGAAAAACATCAATCAATTAAGCCATTTCCATTCGACAATGCTATTTCGCTGGAGTATTTATTGCTCCAATACACGAGTAGAATAGATATACGTATTCATTTCTAGTGTGCATAAAAGGAGCCTACGTGCACAAATTCTTTTACCAGGAATTGTTCTTACATCGTGAACCAGAAGACATACACGGACCACACTGTATCTTTAGCTAATCACTCTACACAGGATATTTTGACGACGTCTGTGGCGCAGTGTGCGACGAATAGCCTGGTCTGCAAATATTTGTTCCGGATCTAGTGGGGTATGTACATGACTGTTAATTAAAATCCGTCTTTTTTCCCCGTCACCATGTCAGAGATATGCCAACGAGTCACGTATATCAGCTCAATAAGCGTCGGGGTCGCCGGACTGGAAGTGGGTCGAGGAGGCACTGGCTTTGGACTTTTGAGTTGACTGACGTTGCTGGTCGCGAATTTGTGCTATAAATATGCTATGCTTTGTGCAAATATTTATGGTGAATAGACGAAAAATCCAAATGGCATCAGAATTTTGTGATTAAATCATTCAAAGACAGGTGCTCGAAAGCTGAATTCTTCCACAACACACACCAGCACAGACCAGCAGTCGCAACGACTTTCAGAAACACCATAACCCAATTTATCGTAAGATAACTATGAAAGACAAGTTGTACGACAAACGAATTGGTACAAATAGTTCGAACATTCGAGGCTAGATTGAAAAGGAAATGGACACGTAAATCTCCATTTACCGCGTTCAATTGTTCATCCAAACAACTCATAGGTGCTGGTAAGTCAACAAGCTCATAACTTTCGATTGTTGACGCAACGCTTAACCCAGAAGTTATTGTTACAAATCCTCAAATTAGATTTGGCTTTAGCTGAGGCGTCAACCGGTTTTATAATCCCTGATTTTGTGTCGATGGTAAGTGTTTCCAGATAGTCCGATACGATATCGTGCGTTACCGGAAGGCCACATAGTCGGCCCAGGCGAAGAGGGCGGTATTATCTTGTCACACATAATGTGAATTGATTGAAAGTAACCGTCAACTGGGATGAATTGAAGAAGGGAAGGAAGATTTTTGTTTGCCCAGCAGTGAGATCCAGCTGGCACTTTAGATTAGATATCGCCAAACTATGAAATTAAATCTGGCACTTTGAGCTTTTATCTATCGACTTTTCTGATATGTGTGGTGCTATAAATAAAGTTGTATTGTATTAACGGATATTATTATGTCGGATAAAATCAAACATTACGCAAATTTAAGCTTAAATGTATAACTATTAGCTAGAAAAAACATTTACTGCTGGACATTTGGGCCATAAAATGTCACGGATAATTTAACGGAGAGCGCTTCATTTCCTACATTCATCCCGTAAAAACTGAGAAAATCCATCACATGGAGATCGGCTTAATACACTGCTGTATTGAATTTTACGTAATTCTGAATAAAATTTTAGCTCGATATGGATTATCGTATCTGATATGTTAAAACGCTACAAAAAGTATTTTTATCCGAAATTGCGAGTCACGTAGAATATAAAAACTTCCTTAGTGTTTCTTCCTTATTTTTGGTAGGCAATTACGAATTTTCTGCGCCTTTCAAAAATGCAGGAAAAGAATACACAATTTTTGGGCCAGGCAGGAGATGCAGGCAGATTTCCTGTACTCCACTAATCCAAGTTACAGAAATAGCCTCAAATCTAGAAACAATAGCGAAACATGAGTCCAGCATGTTCGATTCACAATTAAACCGATTCACTGTTGGTTTCATTTTATTACTTGGAACGAATCAGCTCAAGGAATGTCGGGTTATATGAAACAAGTTATTGAACTGGAATAATATTTTAAGGAGTTCCGACAGTTCTCATGTGATGAGGACAAGGAGACCAAAGTTCATACCAATATGGATGGAAGTATATCTTCAAAGATATTGTCCTTAATGAAAACAAAATGAAAGATAACTTTGCGATTTGAAGTGATTGCCTCCGAAATTATAATATAAGTATCATTTTGTTTGGTAAGAAGGTAGCTAAAGTTAGGTAAAGTAAAACTTAAGTTTTAAATTACTAGAGAACATCGATACATGGGAATGCAGACTACATATTTTATTTTCATATAGTGTTATCCGAACACTTACAGCAGGTCAAAAAAGTAACAGGTTTTTTAGCAGATCAAAAACTGTAAAGTTTTCCTGTAGATGGAACTAACAGCGCTTTAGTCGTAATCTGAATCATCTCAGTAATTTCGACACTGACGTGACAAGAGCCTATAACACAATTGGTAGTGCATCCTCATATCAAGAGAAAGGTTGCGGGTTCAAGTCCCGTTCAAATTATATCTATTGTTAATCATACATAGCGCGTTCCATAAAATACTTTTCAGAAACTCACACCAAATACAAACTCCTCTCCCTCTCTCCTCACCCCCTCAAGTATACACATTTACACAACATCCATCCCACCCTTACTTTCTTCAAATGCGTACTACTCAATTCCTTAAAAATATATGTATTGTGTTTTTAATAATTCTAATGTGTCTAATTTTTAAAAAGTTTAAAATGTCTTTAAAATGAGAAACTGTTATTGGCAATAAGCATAGCTTTAAGAGGTAAATATTAAGTGCTGTTGATTCTGTATTCTAGCAATGTACAGTTTTAAATACACTTAAAATTAAAGCTTTGTAGACAATAACAGACAAATAAAGTAATACTGCCGTGGGGTGCCGGTAGTAGAATGTTACCCCTCCTCTCATGTCCGTGGATGCAGTAAGAGCCTGCTAATGGATACCTCCGGAAGATGGGCAGCAGCGTCTTTCCGTGTATCAACATCCCGTACTGCGCTCGCCAACCCGCCTGCCAAGCGTGGTGAGTATGGCAACTACCCATCATGGAGATCCATGGAGGCCTGTGTTCAGTAGTGGACGTTTTACGGCTGAAATGATGAAAGTAATACAGTAACTTCTACCTTGTTTGTTACACAAAGAGATAATTAAGTTGTGTGACCGTAATAACATTGTGAGGAGAAGACTAAATATACGGCTCCTTTCTCCATACAGCCTGCCTAAAACAACACTAAACTGCGAAACAGGTTTTAATTAATCGTGAGCAAAACAGCGGTCTCCAAACACATGTTTTTTTTATTGAAAGTGCTGACTTGGATTCAGCTGTTTATGTTTAATGGCCAACTTCCTTTCTCTTTGTTTTACTGGTATTTTATGTAGGGTATTAAAAAGAATTATCGTAAAAATATGTTGTGCAGTTAGATATCTTATAGATAACTTCTTTCCGACAAATTAACTGTTATGAAACTTATGAACCAAAGTTAAATTATAGCAGATCCAATTGGATCTGCTGAATTTGGAAGGTAGGTGTTGCTACTTTGTTGACAAGCAATTGCTTGTCAACAAAGTAGCAACACCTACCTTCGTATGTTTGTAAAAATATTATTCTAATAAACAGTAAGTTTGGCAAAGTCGTAATGGAAGCATCTAATTCTATTGTAATCATTCAATCTATCCCTGATCGAGAATAAGACAAATGTAGGAGAATGGTTCAAAAGATGGTGCCCCTTCGCGACCGATCCGACCCAAACACGGACAAAGTTATACCTAGTCAGGTCATAAGTATTGTCACACAGTAAAAACTTTTCTTTTAGAATGCTGGCCACAAAAAAGTTTATTGAATTCGAATTTCGAATTGTTCATGAAAATAAAAATGTATACTTTTTAGAATTTTACTCATTTTTAAATATGGAGTGGACGCTTAAAGAAGACCGTGTTGCAGTTATTGCGTTGCATCGTTGCGGTTACGCGCCAATTCAAATTTTTGACATACTGAAAAATTTGAGTATAACCAAAAGATTCGTTTATCGCACCATCAAACGATACAATGAAGACTCTAGTGTAGATGACAGGTCAAGAAGTGGTCGCCCTCGATCTGCTAGGACTCCAGCAGTGATAAAAGCTGTGAAGGCGCGAATTCAAAGAAATCCCAAACGTAAGCAGAAACTGTTGGCCCTTCAGATGGGGTTAAGCAAAACCACGGTGAAAAGGATGTTAAATGAAGACTTAGGGCTTCGGGCATATCGAAGAAAAACAGGACATCGTTTGAATGCTCGTCTAATGGACCTGAGACTGAAGAGATGCCGCGCTTTGTTGAAGCGGTACGCGGGAAAAAAATACCGGGAAATACTTTTTTCGGATGAAAAAATTTTTACCGTAGAAGAGAGCTACAACAAACAAAATGATAAGGTGTACGCACACAGTAGTGAAGAAGCGAGCAACCGTATTCCGCGTGTCCAACGAGGTCATTTTCCATCCTCGCTCATGGTATGGTTGGGAGTTTCTTATTGGGGCTTAACAGAGGTACATTTTTGTGAGAAAGGTGTAAAAACGAATGCAGTTGTGTATCAAAATACAGTCCTGATGAACCTTGTGGAACCTGTTCCTCATACCATGTTCAATAACAGGCACTGGGTATTCCAACAAGATTCGGCGCCAGCTCATAGAGCGAAGAGCACACAAGACTGGCTGGCGGCGCGTGAAATCGACTTCATCCGGCACGAAGACTGGCCCTCCTCCAGTCCAGATTTGAATCCGTTAGATTACAAGATATGGCAACACTTGGAGGAAAAGGCGTGCTCAAAGCCTCATCCCAATTTGGAGTCACTCAAGACGTCCTTGATTAAGGCAGCCGCCGATATTGACATGGACCTCGTTCGTGCTGCGATAGACGACTGGCCGCGCAGATTGAAGGCCTGTATTCAAAATCACGGAGGTCATTTTGAATAAACTTTAGTGTCATAAGAATCTATGTTTTGTTAAGTTCATTTTGGTATATAAATGGTTACATAATGAATAAACTTGTTTCAATTATTTTATATTAAACATGTGACAGAATTTATGACCTGACTAGGTATATTGTTCAAGGTTAATACAGCCTGGCAAGTTGCTACAATTGTACATCCATCATTATCATCTACACGGCTAACTTCACCAACCAAACAACCAACTTTAGAGGTAAGTATCTCTTTGCCTACATCATTCTGAATGGTGTTGTGCCAGCCTCAACCTACATTCGATTAGCGATGACGCTAGTCGATAACTCCGAAAATGTATGGGATTTGACACATGCTATGGAAATAACACGTGATATGTCTACAACAAACTAATGTAGAAATCGAATCGATTCGAAGCGAATGTAACTTGGCTACGGCCGCAGGTTCGACTTTCGATCCGCATTGCTTGCTACATCGTCTGCCCACCACGTTTCTGTAGCCCGACGTTATTTGCATTTAAAATTAATCATATATCTTTGCGGCTGTTCTACAAGGTCATGTTATGTACCTACGTCATTAAATGAAAACACGGGTAGGGCTAGTGGCTATGATTGTTGCAAAATAGGTTGTTTTTTAAATGCGTAACTACCTATATAATATTTTCAAAGAAACCTAATATCAAGTCTTAAAAATATCAATGAAACAGCCCGTATAAAACAGGTAAACAATTCGTATTCATTCATTATGTAAGTATTAAACCCACCTTTAAAATATCTTCTTACGATTCCTGATGTTTTTTTTAATTAGGTATGTGGTACATAACAAAACAGGTTGTATATTTAAGCTGCAAGCACCAACCCTGTCACCTACCGTTGGTAATTACCGCTATGTAAAGAATGGATAGCGGAATTGACGCTTCTACCGCTCCACTGTAATAAATATATGGGCGCCAATAGCAAGGCTTGAAGATATGTTTTAGGAGAATGTGAAAAAGCCAGGTATTAGAGGTACTACTACTAAAGAATACTAACTATTACCACGCCACTTACTACTGAGGCGTTTATAAGTACTTATTAGTTAAGAATTAATTATACTACGTCTGGTTACAAGTTTTATTGATGTGAAACATCTATAGGCGCGCCTTAGGTGTAAACCGCCTCGCATGCCGTCATGCCGTGACGGCATAAGTCCAATATAATTAGGTCGTTTGTCCACCGCCACCGTCACCGAGACGTCACCGAGAACGAGATGACGGTGTCGATTTAGCGATACATACATTTACTATAGCTGGCGTGTGTCCACCGCACGCCCGTCATCCGAGTGCCGACGGCGACACTCGGGCCTATATTAAATTTAAAAAAAATTGGCAGTGGACAAACGGCCTTAGGGAAAGATTTAATGTTATTATTTTATTTAAAAGGAGGCCTTTACCCAACAGTGGGTGCAGACGGGCTCAGATGATCATGATGATGATTTTATTTACATTTTATAGGGTAAGATGTCATGTATCAATTAAAAGTCTAAAATCAAAAGTACGGATATATAATTGTTTGCCGTCACGCGTATTTATATTGCGTTAGATAAGATAAAATAAAATGACTATAAACGGTTTTCTTTAATTATAAATTATTTCAATAACCATCAATTTAGATGTTTCTCGTCACGGCCACATTTTTTTAGGTGCAGTCTAACCTTTATACCATCATCTCAGCTGAGAGACAGAGGGATTGAAACATGATGCGCAAGTCTAGAGAAAGTCTAAGACATTTACGAGTAGGTAAGTAATACAGTCTTTAAAAAAGCCCAATTCAAATACACTAGACAAAGCAAAGATAAAACTGCAGCGAACGAAAGTGCAGTTGTATAACCCAATAAACTTGTCATGTCAAGTAATTTACTAGAAAACATTGTATTGTTAGAACGCAACGGTGTGTTCGATATCCCACGCGTAAAACATTTCATTATAAATGGATTAAGTTCAGAAAGGTCAAAGTTTCATTTCAATTAAGCCAGTACACAGATCATAATAATTTCTTTAAACTTAAGCTCTTTTTACTAGGTTCCTGATGATGGACCAAGTATGTCATATACTTGGTCCATCATCAGGATGTTACCTGATGTTAAGTGGTAACCATCACCATTGGTAGCAAAGTATTGCCTCGTAGGTCACGCACCTTAGGAACATGTCCTACGACTCACTGCCCTGCGTCCATCAACTTGAGGCATACAGCTGTAAAACCTCATGTACCAGTAATCTCACCGGCAACCATACCCTTCAAACCGAAACACAGTAATGCTGCTTGGCGGCAGAAATAGGTATGATGGTAGTACTTCCCCTTGAGAACTTGTTGGTACTCACTCCTTTTATCCCTATCAAATAATCAAACACAGGCAGGCCGGTGAAATTACAGGCACATAAGGCTTTACACCTGTATGCCTCAAGTTGATGGACGCAGGGCATGTTCCTAAAGTGCGTGACCTACGAGGCAATACTTTGCTATAGGCGATAGTTACCGCTTAACATCGGGTGGGACATAAGCTTGTTCCATCTCCATGTAGTATAAAAAAATAAAATCAATCCTACTTATAAATGATTCATCCCTATCAGCTTGATATTATCGATTCGCCCTGATGGGCGTTTTGAAGACGCTACATTTGCTATCTAACGGTTGCCAAGGGAGACAATCGCCACAGCTTAAGTTCTCGAGTTGCCAATCCCGGCAAATAGTCTCCACCCCACACACATCTTAGACAAGTGGCCGACACGAATTTGTGTTTTTCCGGGCCTCTATCTCGGAGTCTTCCAGTCCAGAGCGCACAGGTTCATTCTAGGCAAACGTGCTCACTTACGACTATTTCCAATAAAAATATCACTGTGAAATTGTATGGGGATGCTGATAGTGATACCAACTTACACCGTGTCAATCGCTTGGTCATCACGTTTTTTAACAGGTGCTCAATTCTGCTAATTTATAAGAAAAACTATCATGAAGCCATGCCATTATTTAACGGTTACGATTGTTCTGCTTCTGTCATAATCTGCCAAATTTTCAATAGTGTTGAACAACGGCGGTATTTGTAGCAACGGCGGTTATTGAAAACAGATTGTGTTAGTAAAATAGGTACCAAAAGGTATTTAAAGTGGCCATTTTGCGACGATACCATTGTCATAGTGAAGAAATTCGTTTAGTAGAATTGGGCCTCAGGTCTCTTGTCTAGAGGATTTATCTCAGCACTGATCTAAGATTAATTGAACCTTTTAGCAAGTTACCATTTCGAGCAAAATCAAGATGGCTGTTTGTTAAGTTGAATTTGGCAATTTGAAATAATACCGGTTGTAAAATTTACTTTATTGCCTGCTCAGAAGGTCATTGGCATAACACTGAAATGAGTGCAAAATTAAAGCGATTAAGAATGTAGTTTTTGACGGTCAATGTTTAGAATGGATGTTTTCAATTGTTTTTGTATAATAGATACAAATCAAGGGTCCTTTCCTTTTGTGTTTAATTTCTTCCTGTTATTGCTTTAAATAATAGGTAAGGGAAAAAGTCGTTTCGCATTATAGTATATGAACTTGTAATAAAATCTCTTTGACTATACTATTTGTATCTGGCTGGTTTTGGTATCATTCAAAGTTTAAATTTTAGAGAAGATAATTCCAAATTCAAATTAGGAAAATGTGTGATTTTTATTTGTTTTTCGTACTGTAAAGATGAGTGAATCTAATGAAGAAATTCGTAACATTTTAAAAATTTACTACAAAAAAGGTAAAATTGCAACGCAAGCCGCGAAAAAAATTTGCAATTTTTATGGACCTAGTGTAGTGTCTGTGAGAGTAGCACAAATTTGGTTTAAGAGTTTTCAATCCGGAAATTTTGATGTCAAAGATGCACGTCGCTCTGGTCGCCCTATTACGGATAAAATTGATGCCATTTTTGAAAAAGTGGAACAAGATCGGCATATCAGTAGTTACGACGTAGCTGAAGAACTGGGAATTAACCACAAAACAGTTTTGCATTTGAAAAAAAACTGGGTACACAAAAAAGCTCGATATTTGGGTACCCCACGAGCTCACTGAAAGAAACCTATTGAACCGTGTACTCATTTGTGATTCTTTATTACGACGTAATGAAACCGAACCATTTTTGAAGAAGCTGATAACTGGTGATGAAAAGTGGATCACGTACGACAAGAACGTGCGAAAAAGGTCGTGGTCAAAGGCCGGTCAGGCTTCACAGACTGTGGTGAAACCCGGGTTAACTCGCAACAAGGTAATGCTGTGTTGTGGTGGGATTGGAAGGGCATTATTCATTATGAGCTGTTACCACCAGGCAGGACCATCGATTCTAAACTCTACTGCGAACAACTGATGAGATTAAAGCAAGAAGTTGAGAGAAAGCGGCCGGAATTAATCAACAGAAGGGGTGTGGTTTTTCATCATGATAATGCTAGACCGCACACATCTTTAGCCACTCAGTAAAAATTAAGAGAGTTTGGCTGGGAGGTGTTAATGCATCCGCCGTATAGTCCTGACCTTGCACCTTCAGATTTCCACCTGTTTCGGTCTCTTCAGAATTCTTTAGGCAGTGTCAGGTTAACATCACGAGAGGACTGCCAAAACTACTTGTCGCGGTATTTTGATCAGAAGCCCCAAAATTTCTATAGCAATAGGATCATGTCCCTACCTACAAGATGGCAAAAAGTTATCGAACAAAATGGTACCTACATACTTTAGTTAAATGTAAATAAACTATATTAAAATATGTTTTGAATTTTCTTTAAAAAATGCGAAGAAACTTTTTCCCCAACCTAATATTTATATTTCCGTCTTGTAAGAAAGTTCCAACTTATAAAGTCATTTGTTCTCTTTCCCATTTAATCCATTTGTTTTTTTCTTTTTCTAACTGTGGCTCATTTTCTAAAACTAGGCATAAGCGCGAACAGACATTAGAGCGTAGATTTTCTGCCAAAAATCTATTCTTGCGTCCCGATTTAGTTCTAAGTTTCATTCTAGCATACGGGCCGAACACTGATGCATAAATTCCTTTCTCTTCCATACTATGTGACTTATCTTTTAAAACCCCGGCTGAAGCTAAAAGATTTTAATTCAAATAGTATATAACCAATTCCCTATCTAGCTCAAATCCTAATCCTATAAAAGTTTGTCAATTTCTAGGAATTTGGGATAGACAAACTTTTATCACTAATCACTAACTTTTCCCAATTAGCATAGTTTAGTATATTAAGTTAGTTTATACTCAGACTATTCCCTGGACAATATAAATATCGTATTGTAGACTTGGATGTTCTTCTTCTTCATCGTATGGATAAGGTAATTTTTTGATTTGCATCGCGCTATATGTGGCGGTTTACATCTCAGAATGCAGGAAATAAAAATATACACTTGGCTATTTAGATACATAGCAGATGACTTTATTATTTTTTGTATTACCTACGTTATTTAAGCGCTTACCCACTTCCTTACCTTCCCTATTAACATGACCGCTGTAGAAAAGTTTACCTCTACGGAAAAATAGAGTAAGACATTTTAGCGTAGCTCGTAGAAACACTACCGTACAAAATGTAACTACTATCTACGCTAAAATGCCGTTAAATTAGAACACATTTTTATTATGTTTAAGCCTATACCATAACCTAATCCAGTCAACGATTGATAATAAATAAATATTGCTGGACATGTCAAACAGCGCTATCCAGTCCCAAATTAAGCAGAGCTTGTACTATGGGAACCAGATAACTGATAGAATACTTATATACTTTTTTTTATTCCATCAATGGATTTGATTCCGCTGTAATTCCTTGGCAAATAATTTATCTAATAGCCTCATTGATAATAGCTAATGCATCTCTTTGTTGATCTAACGAAGATGGCACTACGCGCCGTAAAATGATCAAGCGCCAGTAAACATCTTTCTTACTCGTTATAACTTAAGCGTTATATCACAAATAATCACAATCCATCCATCTCTTCATTGACCTACCTCTACTAAGCCACAATTCAGAGTAAATTTCATCAGTAACAATACCCAAGAAATCGATTATGATTCAAGACTGTGTAAATCGATTTGCACGAACAACAATCCGTGACGGCTGCTGTGCTGTTCGTACGCCGTTCATATGTAAATCCATGTTCCTGGAGAAAAGCGATATCTTATGCAAAACTTCAATAACAAGTGATCAGTATAAACGTTTAGAACGAAGTTATTATGGGCTATTATCTTAACATTACCACAGAGGAAACAATAGTTTTGCAAACATTACGTCGTATGACTTTCATTGTGCATTCTTCAAGATCACAAAGCAGCTCCTTAATGAGCGTTTCGCAAAAATGGAATGATAAGCTATTTTAGTTCTGAAAAGAGAAATTACTTAACTGTATTTATTCTGTGCCATACAAAACTTTAGCATTATTACCTTAAGACCACCACAGAATGGATCCCAAACAACGGACGACGCCCGCGTGGAAGGCCCAGGCGAAGGTGGCAGTATTAGCTAAACTCCTACCTCAAGGATTGGCCCTTACTTGCGAACAACAGAGACGCGTGAAAAGAGGGAAGGGAGGCCTTTGCCCTGCAGTGGAACACAACATGCTTATATTAATAATAGTTATTATTATTATCATCTACTTGTTTAGAACTAAAAACAATAAAAGCGCTAACAACATCAGTCGCCACTCAGCGATGTACTAAAGCAGAGGGAATTCTCATAGAGCGCTGTTTATTTTTGGCATGATTGTTGTTAGATTTGTTAGATATACATCCTCATATTTCTCGTGTATGAACTTAGGAACAAGGGTATTAAAGATGCATGTCTTAAAACATTATAGTGTTACGTAGGTATGCCCCAGAAACATACTTCGGACTGCGCAGAGATGCCGTTGCCGATCAATAGCGAATCTACATCGATATCATAATCTACTTCAAAGAACAAATGTTTCAATTTCAAGACCGTAACAAATGTCCCTCTACTACAACCATAAAAGCACCCCTCAATAGATGCAGTTAGATTAAACGTCATCAAACGAAGTGAGCCTACTCCACAAACAATAGATGTGGCAGGTGGTCTAATTACAAGGCAGTATAATCAAACCGCCCTATGCGTTGACGTGAACCTTTGTCAAGACAATAATAGAACTACCATTGAGGTTGCTATTGCTATTAGTGCTTTTGAATTTCGCTTAAAATCCAATAAGAGGCTTGTAGAAGAACTGTTATATGTGCGTAATACATATAGATTTTTTTTAAAGTGAAATCTTCTTTAGGCGTGTTGAGCATTTTTTGAGATAGGAAAAAACCATTGAACTCGCGACACTGTAACCGACACCTGTCACTGACTACTGACACTGACTGTTACTGACACCTCTGTATATAAGTATCTGTAGTGTAGTCTGCTTTTATTCAAGTTTTCACTTCTGTCGTCACTCCCGGAGTGCAATTTTTTTTATACATTATATGTTTGCGTTTGACCGCATTTGACCACGTTCTCGCCTGATGGTAAGCGATGATTGTTTTGATTGGCTCGGAATTATCACAACACACACACACACACACACGTGAAAACGACAACTTCGTGTTTTCAATAACTCGCCACAGGTTACAAAAAAGTCAGTCGCATGCCATGCTGGTGCAATTATTCTGAGCTTTGATATTACGACTACAAGAACTGCGATTGCATTGAAGCAAATTTACGATCAGGTTCAAATAACACGCGCCATAAATAACCCGAATTCAACTATTATTTATTTTTCGTACCAGTGAAAATATTAGAGATTATTTAATCCAACCGAGATTATTAATACCAGCATTTTATTTTTTAACAATTGACGGCTCGTTGGTCTGTCTGACGATCTCATAGTAGCATAGATGTAGTAATGGATCAGACTTATGCTAGGTTCATATTGCTGTGTCGGGGTGTGTTGGGGTGCCTTCTGTTGTGTCGCGGAGTGTTCACACTGATGTGTTATGTTGTGGCGCAATATGGCGCATTTTCAGATCATTCATCGTGTGAGTTGTGGTGTGAATACGTGGTTTAAAATGGAATCCTTTGATACTGAAAGTGATTTTGATGAAGATATTCAATTATTGCTATTGGTTACTCTTCTTAAAAAAAGAAATAGAAAAGGAGATATTGGGTTCATCCTATAAATCGCTTAAGAGAGACAAGAGGCGAATTGCCCTGTCTCGTTCAAGAATTAGGTATAACTAAAAAAAATAACTACCTATAGTATAGTTACGAAATGAACTGCATCTCCTCGCGGTAACGCGTCGTAATGGCAGATTCACATTGGTGTGGCGTGTTGTGGCGCGACAGATCCCCCACCACCTCTCTGGCGCGACCGAGCGTCGAGCGATTTTGACCGCGACAGAACGCGACAGAACGCGCCACAACACAACACAACCTACTAATGTGAATCTAGTCATAGGTAATACATGTAACCGATTGCGTTCTGGCGCACCCCGACACAGCAATATGAACCTAGCTTTAGTCAAGACCATTTTTTTTATATCTACCTAATTCATCCCAATCTCCCCATGATGGCATTGAGTTACAGCTTGGTAATTGCTTCTCGCTTGGAATAAACGGAATAAGCCCCGTGGCATTTCCATCTTCTAAAATGCATTGTGCTATATGAGGTTTTGAGGGGCTGTCCTCTAAACTCCTGAAGGTTGTGTGTGGTGTGGCAAGTTCTTATGGGTGTACATCACAGTAATTCGTTTCGCGTAAGATTAAAAAAATTTCATACGAATTGGCGCAGACCGAACAGTGGGTGCTGGAGTCAGTATAAATAGATAGAAGATAAAGTATACGTTATCAGAAGTGCGATCAGCATGAGAGATGCTGATGCTGAGAGCATTTTATAATTGAAGATAATTTTTACAGCGGCTGGTCGGATAATATAGCATTAGCTGGGAAAAGAACGCATTACTATTTACGTTCTAGCATGAGCCCTAAATTTGGCTCGCTAATCCGAACTTCGACTTAAATATCCTGTCACAGGAACATAGTTAGGGTCGCCGACGTCGAAACCGATGAGATTTATATGTATATATGATGATGATATATATGTACATATAAAACGAACGCAACCGCCGACCACCAGAGACAGGATTTATGGAATGGAGTAGCAAAGAGGATGAGTATGGCCTCGCCCGGAAGCCATACTCATCCTCTTAGCTCAGTCAGCCTTCATCATTATTTGTTTATTTATTTGGGAATATCAACAGTCATACATTATGAAGTTAATTATGGTGCTAGTAGTTACATAAATAAATGCATGACCACGACATCATCTACGGATTAAATTCATCATCATTCTCCGCCCTGTAGACCCACCGCTGGGCATAGACCTCTCTTTGCTTCTGCCATTCTTCCCGATCCTGTGCTAGTCTGAACCACGTACGACCCACGGACTTATTGATGTCTAGTCAGCCTTAATCCTCAGAAAAGATATATTTGCTAATAGAAGTTGATAAAAATAATCAATATTATTAATAATATAGCTCACGACTATAATGTACATCCTCGGATCCCTTAGTCAGTAGGTACAGTACGCAAACCAGTGAACATATCCCACTAGGGGGTAGTCAGAGACCAGTTCAAATATTACGTTTGACGACCTCCGTGACGCAGCGGGCGAATAGCCGGCTGAGACGCTGGATGCAGCGGGTTTGATTCCCACCGCGGAACAAATGTTTGCATGATTTACAGATATTTGTTCCGGTTCTGGGTGTTTTCCTATAAATCTTCTTCTTCTTTCGTGTCGATATCCGAAGACTATAGCCATTTTACCAGTACGCCGCCACGTTCATGGCAGCATCGGAGCAGGTCATCAGTTGCCCTATCGTGCAGGTGGTAGGGCAGGATGGGCATGCAAGGACGTATGCCATTGTTTGGAGCTGGGGACCACATTGGGGACGCAGTATGTTGAGGGTCCTCCACACTGGCCAAGGTAGGTGTTGACCAGGGGGTAGTTCTTCTGCAGGTGTAACATAGCCAGGTGTGGGGGGGGGCTTTATTTATTTTCCACAGGGTAACACGGGCATCACTTGTATTATTTGTGGTGGCTTCTGTGGATCGCCAAAAGCCCCTGCGACTACGTAGCCTTTTTCTTAGTGGAGTTATTAACTATTCTGTCAGTTATTTGGTTCCTACAAGATCTGCTTAGTTTGGGGCTAGATGGCGCTGTGTGAAATGTCCAGCAATATTTATTTAATAAATACCACTTTTACTATTGAAGTTAAGCATTCATGTGACATAACAAGCCCATCGCCGCAACAAACTTTGCATGTTATAATTGTATGTTACAGTTCAAATTTCTAGAAAATGTACAAAAGCAAGGTATCATGATCGCGTTCAATATTATCCAACCACGCTATTACCTATGGCTACGGAGTTACTGACGTGATTATGAAGTTTACAACTACATCTATAAGGAAGTGTTGTTGTTCTTCAAGTCACGCACGTAACGACACATGTGTATGGTAATGTTCTGTTATGAGGGCTCCGTGAGCCATATTTTATGGCAAAGGGTAATGGGGGGATAATGTATGTCCAGGTAGATATAAAGGATTTTAAAAGAGCGATGTACTGTTAGACATGAACTAGTAAGGTTTTAAATAGAGGTGATTCCACTTTTAGAAATATAGGGCCAAACCACAAAAAAAAATTAAACACCTGCTTCAAAAATTCCTATAAAAAAATAGGTAAAGATTTTTTTAAACAAGTGTCAAACAGCTGTTTAACCTGTTACCCTCTGCCTAATTTGTTATTTTACTGTTTACTAATACTGGCTGTTTTTCCTTGTTTCTCTATGTATTTTAATATGAGACTGATAGTGAGTGACAAACAATTTGATGATTAAAATAACATTATAATTACTGAAAATAATTATGAATTGAAATGCTGAAAACAATAATTTATGAAAACAAATATTTAAATACTGAAAATAATGTTAAACAGTAAATTGGGGAGACCTTTATTGCACGAAGCAACAAATAAAAATATAATCCCGAGAAACGAATATTGAAAACCTATATATCATATTGTATGAGCGAAAACGCAAATTAACCGCCCATTGACGACCTCCGTGACGCAGTGAGCGAATAGCCGGCTGAGACGCAGGAGGTAGCGGGTTCGATTCCCGCCGCGAAACAAATGTTTGCATGATCTACAGATATTTGTTCCTGGCCTGGATGTTTTTCTATCTATACTAATATAATATTTTTTTTGTTAAGTTTGTTTGTATTGAATAGGCTCCGAAACTACTGGACCGATTTGACAAATTCTTTTACTGTTGGGAAGCTACACTATCCCCGGGTGACATAGGCTCCTTTTTACCCAAATGCGAAGGAGGGTAATGTTTTTTATTGAAAAACTACGCGTGCGAAGTTGCGTATTGGTCAGCTATATTATAAGTACTTAAGTATTTACAAAAAAAAAGTATATAGGTATTCTATCAGTTATCTGGTCCCCATAATACAAGCTCTGCTTAGTTTTGGGCTAGATAGCGCTGTGTGAAAATGTCCAGCAATATTTATTTTATTTATTCATTGTACTATTTGCTTTGTGTCTTCTATTTTGTCTTTAATTTTTATTTGTTAAGGTCTTAGTACGAGGAGGGATCAAAAAGTAGTGAGAATGAGATAGAATATAATGACTATTGATAATTTAATAATTTATTTTTCTGCATAGTCTCCGAATCTCTCTACACACCGAGTCCAGCGCTTTTCCAAGGCTTCAATCCCTTTCAAAAAAAAGTTTTGTCTTGGACCTGCAAAAAGCTCTCCACGGCATCTATCACCTCGTTATCGTCTTCGTACCTGTTTCCCCTTAAGTATTCTTTCAATTTGGGGAACAGATAAAAATCGCTAGGCGCCAGATCTGGTGAATAAGGGGGGTGGTCAACCAATTCGAAGCCAGCTTGCTGAATGGCAGCCATCGCAACTGCCGACCTGTGCGCGGGTGCGTTGTCGTGATGAAACAGCACGCCCCTTCGAAGTTTCCCTCTCCTTTTCTCTTTGATGGCATTCCTCAACTTGGGAATTAAAGCTGCATAATATTGGCCTGTAATAGTGGTTCCACGCTCCAGGTAATCAATCAACAATATCCCTTCTGAGTCCCAAAATATTGAGGCTATAACCTTGCCAGCCGATGCCACGGCACGAAACTTCTTCGGGGTCGGTGATGATGGCCGTTTCCATTGCGAAGATTGCTGTTTTGTCTCGGGATCAAAATGATGGACCCATGTTTCGTCCATTGTTACGAAACGAGACAAAAAGTTTTCAAAATCTTATTGAAACTTGTCCAACAATATCTTCAAAATGTCAAGTCGATTTTGTTTCTGACTGTCGGTTAACATTCTCGGCACCCATCTTGCGGAGACTTTTCTCATATTCAAAGATTGTTTCAATATGGATTGAATACTTCCATATGAAATACCCGTTTCTTGAATTAAGTATCGGATGGTAACTCTTCGATCGCTCAATACAATTTTCTCGACTTTCGCAACATTTTCTTGGGTGACTGACGTCGATGGACGGCCGCAACGATGTTCGTCTTCCGTGCTCGTTCTCCCTACTCGGAATTGAGAAGCTCACCTTGCGACAGTGGAATACGGCGGAGCAGACTCTCCTAATGTTGCCTTCAAATCGCAATGAATCTTTTGCGTCGTTAACTTTTTTAAACAAAGGTATTTAATAACGGCTCGCACTTCGTTTTTCTCCATTTTCGAGCACACGTTCACGAAGCAAATAAATGCCTACATTCAGAAAAAAACAAAAGAGAATCGAAGTTTTTTTTCTTTATTAATATTACAAATATGTATCTGAGCTACGCCTGCAAGTATTTATTTTTTTTCTTACCAAGGAGTATGTCGTTCTCACTACTTTTTGATCCCTCCTCGTACAATAAAGCGTTTTCATTCATTCATTAAATGCGATGTTGCCAGCTTTTGATAACATTCTCAAATGCCATGAAATTTCAACAAATTTCACAAGTACGATTAGGTATAGTAGGAATTACAGTAATTAGCGTAATCAGCTAGCTAGCACCAGTTTTCTGTCCTCTTTTAGGCTTAAAACTACTTACCGGAAAATATACGTATTCACATTCGCTTTAGTATGCTAATTTTTAATAAGTTAAGCTTTACGTTATCACGAAGTTTTTAGGTTTCGAAAAATGGCTCGTGAATGCTCAGTTTTGAAGTTTCAGTTCAGTGACAAACACAGACTGTGTTTGTCACTGAACTGAAACTTCGACCCGGACTACCTCCATCCTTCGACCCGGACTAGTTCGTTTGATACTACATACACAGCTGTGTCACTATTATATAAAATACATACAAGTCGTACCAATCAAACATACATGATACTTATATAAGGTTTGTTAGGAAAAATATGAATATATTGTTATACAAGGGCCGTACGTAAGCGATCAAGTACACCCGAGATATTTTGGCGGAAGAGCGAGGACGCTACAGTTCGAGGATGTAATTGATCGCTTACGCCCTAGAATAACATAACTTATGCGAGGAAATTAAACTTCTTATTATGTATATAGTCTTAGTCTTTATTTTTCAACCTACGTCATCCCACTGCTGGGCAAAGGTCTCCCCCACTGTCTTCCAGGACTTTCGCTCGCGTGCCAAATCCCACCAATCTGTCTCGAAGGCATCGAAATCGTCACGCCAGCGTCTACTAGGCCTTCCTCGGCGCCGTCGCCCGACTTCAGGCACCCACTGCGTAACGATCGTTGCCCATCTGTCCAGGTGCATTCGTCTTACATGGCCCACCCAATCCCATTTTAGCATGGCAGCCTTATTTCCTACATCAGCAATGCCGGTCTTTAAAAGCAGCGTGGTGTTACGGATTCAGTCAATCCTCTTTAGTGATCAGAAAGTCTTATAAAATATTGTTTCATAAGTTTAGTTTCATTTACTTAGTTTCGTTTAGTTTGTGACTAAAATAAAAAAATAGAAAAATTGGATTTGCCATGGACATTGTGTTTCATTGTAGCATATTACTTATTCAATTCAATAAAATTATGTCAGATTTAGGTATTATGCACATATATAGTTAGTACTATATTTTGTTTATATCTATCTTGTTTATATGTTAATATAATAAAAAAATAAAATAAATAAAGATTATTGACAAATAATTTTAAATCAAAACAATTTACAAATTACATTCAAAATTAAAATTACATAATTTAAAACACAAAAATTATGAATGTAATGAGCTTCGTTCTATTTCAAATTTTACTTACCGCCGTAAATCGCGTTTACGGAGCAGTTATCAATTTAACAATGACCTACTTTCATAGCATAAGTGATGTCAAATATTTTATTAATCGGCTCGATTAGCAAAATCTAGTTAGGTTCTTACTATCTAAGAAGAATATTATAAACGCACTGAAAGAGAAGTCATAATTAATAGCAAGTAAAATATTGTATTATGATTATTATAGAGATTAAGCAAATCTTAGGCTTCACGCTTTCTGAGCTTATGTAAGAGGTACTCAGGTTAACATAGCTTGACGAGTAACGTTGTCAGTTACTTTTTATCATAATGTATGTCTTTCGTTTTTATATTACCTTACTTTCGCCACACCATTTGCCTACAAACACAATATATTAGCTGATAAGCAAACAAATACATGTGAAAACCCCTTTAGCAAAATGCACTAAACAAATAAAACACTGAAGTTTACCTGAAAAGTTTACGCTCGATAAACAGTCCGTTAACCTAGCTTTGTAATAGCGGCAAAGGTTAGGGGACACTGAAAACTGTCCTTTTTTGCGATGCTAGTTTTGATAAAATAATTCTACCAGTGAGTCAAGATTGTAATACCTCACCTTGTATTGAAAAAAATATACAAAAATGTATTGATATTTTGCTTTTTTTACTGAATTCGAATACTCATATGTATGTAGAGTATTTTAAATACTTAATAAATTGAATAAATAAAAATGACTTTAAAAAAATTGTCTTTGTAGCGTTTCAAATGCAATTTACCCAAAGGATGGATACCACTTAAAATCAGGTGGGCCATAAGCTTGTTCCATCTCTAGGTAGTATCAAAAAACCGGCCAAGTACGAGATCTATAAAATCGGCAAAAAAAACACGTTTGTTGTATGGGAGCCCCCCCCCCCCCCCCCCCCCCATTAATATTAATTTAATTTTAATTATTTACTTTAGTTTTGGGTACATATATTTATGTTTTTGTACACTCCTACCTTTAAAATCATCTCTCTCTCTAGCCTCAAAGATTTGCTGGAAGAAAATTCTTCTAAGGGTTAAGCTCGCATTTGTACATGACCTCTATTTCTGTATTTTTAAATGTATTTTATTGTGTGCAATAAAGAGTAGTATCATGGATGTTATGATACCTTTTTTTCAAGTGTCCCGCCCAAGACCATTTGAGCTCCATAACTCGAATCCCAACGTCATGAACCTTCGTTCGTCTACGGATCTCGACGTTTGGAACTCGATCTAATAGTCTGATGCCAAGCATGGTACGCTCCTTGGCTCTTTGTGCAACTCTTAACCTGTACACAGCCTCCTGCGTGAGCGTCCACGTCTCGGCACCGTAGGTCAAGGTGGGCAGAACACACTGGTTGAATAAGCGGGTCTTCAGACACTGTGGAAATTTAGGCAACCTAAGAATGTCGTCTAACTTGCCGAATGCAACCCATCCTAATTGGATCCTTTTAGAGATCTCTTTTTGCTGATGCTCTTTACCAAACGATAGAATATGTCCAAGATAAACATACTGGTCGACTGTCTCCAGCCTCTCATTTCCCACTACTACAATAGGATTTGTGACACCGGAGACATTCGAGAGCACCTTCGTCTTGGACATATTCATCTTAAGGCCTACACTCAAAGAAGCATCAAAAAGATGTTGCAGCATTGTCTGGAGATCACTAAAGTTTTCTGCAAATAGTACGAGATCATCTGCGAATCTAAGATGAAACAAGTTGACACCATCGATGTTTATTCCATAATTTTCCCATTCTAAGGTTCTTATAACATCTTCAAGGGCAGCTGTAAAAAGCTTTGGAGAAATGGTGTCCCCTTGTCTCACCCCCCGCTGGATGGGCACAGGATCTGTTAGCGTATGAACTCGTACTTGCAGTGTAGCTGAAGTATAGAGCTCACGGAGCACTTCCACGTAGCGGGAATCGATGTGGTAGCGATGGAGAGCGTGGAACACGGCCCAATGCTCGACACTGTCGAAGGCCTTCTCGTAGTCGATGAAGGCTATGGTAAGGGGCCGGTTGTATTCGTGACACTTCTCCATCAGCTGCTTCACCGTGTGGATATGGTAGATGGTAGCGTATCCGCTCCGGAAGCCGGCTTGTTCGATAGGCTGGGCCTCGTCAAGCTGGCGGGTGAGCCGGATCGTTATGATTTTTGCAAAAAGTTTGTACACCTGAGGAAGTAGACTAATAGGTCTGTAGTTAGTTAATTTAGAAATATCACCCTTTTTGCGCAAAATAGTGACTATAGCGTTTTTCCACTGCTCAGGCGTCCAAACTACACACAGAATTTTATTAAAAAGCTTGACAAGAACTTTTAAGACAGGTTCGCCGCCTGCTCGGAGCAGTTCCACTGTAACCCCATCCTCATCAGGAGACTTATCCGCCTTCATTTTGTATAGAACATTGCTCACTTCACACGGTAAAATGGGTAGTAAAACTTCCGTATCATGATGTGGAATAGGCGGAGCACGAGTATCGTCTTCTGATGGATCTGGTTCCGTAGATGTTGATGCGTACAAGCTCTTGTAGAACTCTTCCACGATAGATACTATCTGGAGTCGGTCTGATAATAATTTGTTGTTTGTGTTTCTAAGTTTTATTATATGTTTAGAACCTGTACTAATTTTTCTTTGGGATACTTTTGAACCTCTATATTGTTTAATTGTATTTATAATTATATTTGTATTAAAATTTCTTAAATCTCTTCTGATTAATTTATTTATAGCTCTATTAATCTTATCTATTTCTTTTTTATCTGAACCAGACTGGTGTAGCATTTTTCTTCTACATTGAATTAAATGCAGTGTTTCTTGTGACAATTTATTGTTCTTCTTACGCACCTAGATGTTTTTTCGCAGTTTCGTTAACTACCTTGCACAGAAGTAAGTTGATATGATCTACATCCACTCTTGAAGACCTTCCAATCTATTCTTCAGATCGACACGGAAAGTATCTTGGAGAAAGGCCGGCTCTTGCTTTTCGTACCGTCTTTGTAGTGGAGATGTTATCATCTTCGTTCTTGCACCTCTTAGATCGAACCTGAGTGTAGCCCTTACCATTCTATGATCGCTTCCAGTTTTGAAACTTGAGAGGGTCGTGACGTCGGTAACTACATATTTGTGAGAACTTATAATGTAGTCAATCTCGTTTTTGCTATTTCCGTCTGGACTTACCAAGGTCCACTTTCTTGTCTCTCGTTTCTGGAAAAAGGTGTTCATGGCGTATAGATTTTTCAGTTCAAGGTAGTTCACTAGCGTCTGTCCCCTTCTATTGCGTACTCCAAATCCGAAACTACCAACAGATTTTTCGCTTTGCAATGGCTTGCCAATTTTAGCGTTAAAATCTCCAATAACTGTGGTATAGTGGCATGGTGTATCCTCTAGGGCCTTATCAATATCTTCGTATAGCTCCTCCACTTCCTCGTCTGAACTGAGGGACGTTGGGGCGTACACTTGGATAATCTTAAAGGAGTAGCGCTTGTTTAGTTGTAAAATAACAAAACAGACACGGGTTACTCTTAACGTTTGTGAGAATATGTGCAACTTTTTTAGCAATAAGAAATCCAACGCCACCATAAGTAGAATCGTCATGGCCTCTATAGAAAAACAGGTCACCTGAAGATAACCCTACGATATCCCACTTGATTTTTTCCAGTCCAAATTGCAATTCTAATAATCGGTCGTCCGTGTGAATCGTCTTGGCGTTGTAACACGCCAAGGTCAGGGTAGTTGGTTTGTGGCAACTAGGCATCTTCCAGCGTTTCCTAGCACCCTCTGCCCCGCCGGAACCGTGACCGCTGCCAGAGTCAGGAATAGCGGGGCCGCTGGGGACTGAGGGCCGTGGCGTATTGGGACTAATCATAACTAAGGGGGGTTTAGCCATAAAACGCCGCGCTGGCTAGTGCGTCGTGGTGAGTTCTTTCTCCCGATCACGTTAGCCTGTAGTAAGAAGTATAATAAATAAGTGGTTATTGCACTTCTTACCACATTTACCAGGGGGTACCGCGTGGAGGTGTGATTCGGAATTGGTAACGTGGTTTTGTGATGTAATGTCGTAACACCCTTACTTCACAAAACCCTGCTCCCTTACCCCCCGTATCACGCCTTACTTTCTTTTAACACGACCGGGATGACTGATAGACTTAGTACTATTCTGTATTGTGTGAAAGTATTAAACAAATAAATAATCAGTGTATAAGTATAATAAGACAAATCGAAATGATTTGAAGTTTAATCTAATGATTTCTTTTATCAAATGACCTCAGGTTTCCATTAAACTTTATAGGTAACAAACAGAAGAGTTAAATACAAACATTTCATAAAGGACGCTCAAAATACAATATACACGAACATACTCGTAAAAGGTAAAAAAAACTCTCAGACATCACAAAACTAATAAAAATTGTGTTACTACAAAGCAACATCTTTGTATGAAGTTTTTCATAAACGTTCATTATTTTCAATAAATATAATCGAAAACAATCTTAGAATCGTAACCATAACCTTGTAACACAAGGATCGATAATCACCCTCCTATTCGCACCCCAAAAAGCGGGCGTCACCATTAGTGATCTATTCAGCCCACTTCGACTAGGGGGTTGATGTAAGTTTACCTTGATTTGTAGAATGTTAGGTATATTTGTTAGTGTGGTCAAGAACATGATATGGCCAAAGATTTTGGTAAAAATGCAAAGGATTGATTAAACAGTGATTGGCGAACGTCTAAAAAACCGTGGGACGTAAACCCTTTCACGTTATTTTAATTTAGACTTCTTAAGAGTAGCTCAAGCTCAAGCTCAAGGTCGCTCAACGAGCTATGGAGAGGGCTATGCTCGGGGTTTCTTTGCGTGACAAAATCCGCAATGAGGAAATCCGCAGAAGAACAAAAGTTGCCGACATAGCTCTCAAAATTAGCAAGTTGAAGTGGCAATGGGCAGGCCACATCGCTCGTAGAACCGATAACCGTTGGGTAAGAAAGGTTCTCGAGTGGAGACCACGGACTGGAAGGCGCAGAGTAGGCCGGCCCCCCACCAGGTGGACCGACGATCTAGTAAGAATCGCGGGGAGCCGTTGGGCGCAAACGGCTACCAACCACTCGTTGTGGCGATCTAAGGGAAAGGCCTATGTTCAGCAGTGGGCGTCTTCCGGATGATGAAGAGTAGTAGAATTCCATGTGAAAGGGCTCGCCTGGGTACTACCACCATACCTATTTCTGCCGCCAAGCAGCATTGCTGTGTTTCAGTTTGAAGGGTAATTTCTGGTGTAATTACAGGCACATGAGGCTTATAGGGCACATTTCTAAGGACACCTATATACGAGGCAATTCTCTGTTATAGGCGATGGTTACCAGCATCAGGTGGGCCATAAGTTTGTTCCATCACCATGTAGTACAAAAACAAATACAATCCTCTGCGGTAGCCCATTGAGTTTAAAATTAATCAGTTTTTGAGTTTTCACATGTCGTTAAGAGTTTCCACACGAATTTATCATTTTGTCTGTGAAGTTTAAGCAATGTCCGGATTACTACACGATAGTCACTAGTGGCATATACCAGTTCAAAGGGTCATTCGACCGTATAAATGTATGCTGAAATTGCATTACTTGCAGTTACATCAGCAACCTGTAGTATCAGTTGATATGTAGCCTTCAATGCGTTTCTAGGGGTCCTGGAAAATTGGTTATATAATTATACCTAATAATGCTGGACATTTCACACATGCGCCATCTAGCTCCAAACTAAGCAAAGTTTGTACTATGGGAACCAGATAATTGATAGAATACTCATACATTTTATTTGTAAATACTACATACCTAAGATAAATAGAGAAACAACCAGACCCGAAACAAATATTTGTAAATCATGCAAACATTTGTTCCGCGTTGGAAATCGAACCTAAAGAGTGGAACGCCTTGCCTGCGTCTGTGTTTCCTGATAACTACAGCCAGGGGTCTTCAAGTCGCGAGTGAACAGGTGTATTCTTGGCAAGCGCGTTCCATCGTATACCGCATTATCGCTCACCATCAGGCGAGATCGTGGTCCTATACTATAAAACATATTAAAAAAACATAGATGATGTGTATCTCACGTAATACCATTTGACGTGATTCTATTTGCTGATTATACACATGAGAGGCGAGCCTAGGCGGTCCCGCCCAAAACATCAGTGTTCCTTTAGACCTTCTGTCGGCTCCGACTCCGACACCAGATATGGTCTATACTTCAACCAAATTCGATGTAGAATGTTTGTAAAAAAACCTTACTTGGCCTAAATCACTTGCTTGGTACTGATTTTGAATCCGGTTTTCCATTTTTGTTGATTTGTGATGACTCCATCATTATAAATTGGAAATTTCGTCTCAATTTTGTCAATAAATCCACTTTATGTGTATGTATTTCATGTTAAGTAGTTGGTTTGTTTACAAATATTCTACATTGATTTTGGCTGAAGTGTAGTGACTTGCTTGTCATAACAGACGTGCGTCTACGATCGCAACAGGCATCTACTCTGCAAAACGATTTCGACATATTCGGAACGATACGACAGTCCTCCGAATAATTCGGATTAACGGTACTCTAAGAAACGATCGAAAGATTCATCGTCTGTCGAACTTCGAATCGAATGTTCGGAACGAATGATATTAAAATGAAAGCCTTGGATTGAATACTTTTGGCCTAAATACCTTTGCTTGACCGTGTAAATCGTTTTTTATGCAAAAGTGACACTAAGATTCAAGAAAAAATGACAATGTCAAGGATAGTCTGGGATTTGAAATTGTATTCCTGTTGCATTTATAATACTTACTATAAATTTAGTCATAAGATTTAATCAAACAATGGTTTCAAAATCAAAAACTGGAACCCTAAATAATAACAGTAAGACGGTTATTATTTAGGGTTCCAGTTTTTGATTCCAGTTCAAGAGCAAAATCATGCGTAGTCGACCTTTTTGCCACTTCAAATTGTTCACAACATTCCCGGCCTCCTGTGACTTGATTTATGTGATAATTATCAGTTCAACAATCTCACCAAGCTTAATAATGTTAAGTGGAAGAAATATTCAAATTGTAAAAGTGCTCGTGATTGTTTGGAAATACTATTCTTTAAACTTAAATAAGTTCAGTACTTCCTAACTCCTTGTGAGGAATAGTGTTCTGTGGTTCCGGATATTACCCCCTACATACCCAGAAATGTCTAGCAGCGCCACATCAGACCAGCTGGAATTGCTGCTAAGCTTCCTGGACGATCACAAGGATTTGGCAAGGGGCTTACTGAGGTCAGCTGACGGCCGCCTGAGGGCCAAGCGCTTGTGGCAGGAGTTGTCACAACTTCTGAACTCCTTAGGCGGCAGTATTAAAACTGTCCAGCAGTGGCAGAAGGTAAGTTATATGACATAGTTTTCATTTAGTAGAAAACATTTACACAAATTGGCTGCAACTATAATGATTCCTAATTTACATTATTTGATTATGATTAGGTATGGACAGACCGAAAACACCTCGCCAAAAAAAATGCTGCAGCAAACCGGCGCTCAGCCGCAGTGACAGGCGGAGGCCAAGGGAGCCAGCCTCTCGCTAGTTGGGAAATGAGGGTTCTCGGCATTATGGGCGAAGGATTCGGAGCACCCGAAACTACGGCACGTGTGCCGATTTTCCCGACTATAGTAAGTTAAAACTATTAATTATGTAATTTAAACTTCAGAACCTCAAAACACTAGCTTATCTTATAAGCTAAGCTTGAGGCTCTCTCTAAGCAATGTCTAACCACCTAACTTGTGTATTCGCACTATAACTTAAAGTATTGTAAGCTTTGTAAATCTTCCTTTATGTAAATAAATGATTTAAGTTAGATAATATAGGTAATTTAGTCATCATCATTTGACTCAAGATGTCCACTGCTGACATAGACCTCCCTTTTACATTTTCAGAGCAATGGGTTAAAGGAAAGCGACATGCATGGAAGCATACGATCAAATTTGTTGCTTTCCAGAATTTTGAAGATGAGGTAGCTTCATACGAAGCTCCTGCAGAAATGCGGGCAAACCCCTCGTCTGCACCACAGTATGTGGAGCAGCAGGCGGGTCCCTTATCTGCATCACAGCTGGTGGAGCCCTCAGACCCAGAAGACTTGAGAGTCCAACGTCCAACCTCAGTAAGTATCAAAGTAAAGTGAGAACAGTACTCCAAATACGATCAGAAGACATTTTAAAAACAAACAGTGATTTACCTATGCAAGTATACCTAGCTTTTTAGCAGCCAACTATACTATATTTTGTGGTAGGTAGCGAATTAATTTTGCAATGTAATAATAATTGCCCATTGTATTTCAGGAAACCCAATGCGACGCCATCGCCAATCAAGCGTTGCTGGCGGAATTAGCGTCAAATTATTAGAATTAGAAGAAAGAAAAATAGAAATATTACAGGGCCTCAGGGAAGAATTAAAGGGACTGACGGCAGCTGTAAAAGAGTTAATAGAAAAAATACCCAACCTGTCATAATCTTTATACCAAATTTAATCAAAATCGGTCCAGCCGTTTAGTCCACGTAACAAACTGACAGACACACAACAAAGTGATTCTATAAGTCAATGAGACTGAATAAGAAATGTAACTACCTATTAAATATATAAAAAGATGTTTATTTTACTTGGTTACTTTATTGTTAAAAGCTAGATGTCTAAGAAGAAATGATAATTTTAGTATGATAATAATGAATAAATGTGGATAAATAAAGACTGATTATTTAGTACTTAGTTAAGGAAAATTTTACCGACATACCAAATTATTACCAAATTGTTCACTAAATTAAAAATCCGAGTAGGTACATAAATAATTTGCATATATTAATAATTCATAAAAATTTGTACCTATAATTAAAGATTAAATTTATACATTAAAGGAATCATTATTTAGGAAGGTCTCCGAAATACATGTCCTAGTTTGGGGACCAATATTGTTAAACTATATAACTTGTTGCTTTGTTCATTAAACATTTATTTTATTTTTATTTTAACAATGCTGGTTGTTTTTTTAATGATCCTTTTAGAATACATAACAATAAAGAAAATAAATAACATCTAAATTGAAACATTGTGTCTAAGTTGGAGCAGTTTCAAACCCAAGCTTCTCTATCATCTAAATAATCCACGTTATAGTAGACTTTTTACAAAGATTTTGTTGAATTACGTTTTTTTAATGTGTTTTAATTACGTTCTGTGAACATACATTAAATGTTCATGTATTGACAAGGGAATGTCATAATATTTATTTCTTTAAACTTATGGCGTAAAGATTCTCTGGGGCCCATATTATAACATGCACGAACAGCCCTCTTCTGCCGCATAAAAACGGTGTTTATATCTGCAGCATTCCCCCACAGCAGTATACCGTATGACATAATGCTGTGGAAGTAGCTGAAGTAAAAAAGCCTACTAGAAATTAAATAGGTACAAAATCTTTATAAAAAAAGCCTACTATAACATATCAGATTATGATATGTTATAGTAGGCTTTTTTATAAAGATTATAAATAAAAAAGCCTACTATAACATATCATAATCTGATATGTTATAGTAGGCTTTTTTTATAAAGATTTTGTATCTATTTAATTTCTAATACCCAGCTGTGCCACCAAGCTTGCCCTCATCGAGTAACCCCTCTGTAGTGCCACCTGGGTGGATGGCTGGTTTTCCACAACTCCTATGGCAGGCTGTCGTCTCGTCTCTTCTTGTCTCTCAGCATCCGAAAGTCCATGGTATGCCAAACTATCATTTTGTCCAATGCACATATTATGCAGAATGCAGCAGGCAATAGTAATTTTACCTGCTACCTCCGGTGCATAGTGGAGTGCTCTGGCATTTAGAAGGCATCTAAACCTTCCTTTTAAAATTCCAAAGGTCCTTTCGATTGTGGCCCGAGCGGTTTTTTGGAGTCTGTTAAAGTGAGCCTCTGGAGTATCCTCGAGAACATCACCAAAGGGAGTTATTAGGTACTCCCTCAATGGGTACCTTGAATCTCCTAAAAAGAAAAATTTATTGCATTACACGAATAGGTACACTTTGGTAAATAACATTTAAAAAAATATTAAATTGAATACCTACCTAATAACAAGACTCTCTCCCCCTGTGCTGTTAGAGACTCTAGATGAGGTTTTAGCTCCGACTCATTCCATATGAATGAGTCGTGGCTGGCTCCACCATACCCCGCATCCACATTGATTATTTTGCAATCAGCATGACACACCTGTAATTTAATAGCAAAATCTATGGTAAGTTAATTTAATATTTAAAATTATAATAAGCATATGTAGTTAAATGGGTTGAACTTAGGTACCATTTGTACGTTTAAAGAGTGAAATGATTTTCTATTGAAAAACCTCTCTTCGTGAACAGCTGGCCTTATGATTGCAATGTGTGTGCAATCAATGCACCCACATACTCCCGGGATCCCATATTTGTTGTAGAATCTGTAACAATAATATTTTTATAATAATAAAATTGATCGGTCAGGCATCACAACAACTCAAAAATGTATTGGCATGATCCGTGACAGGTTTAGACAATTACCTAAATGAGTAATTGTATTGCATTTTTAGTTTTATTTTAGAGATTTTTGTTTCTGTGTGGTAATTACAATAAAGAGTTATCATAATTAATCATCAAAATTATCATTGTATTCTTATTGTAATCTTATTGAGTTTTCATATCTTATTGTAGGTAATCTTATTGATACCTGAAAATTCCATAAACAATTATGTGACATCAACCAGCTAGAGTTACCTCAAAAGCAACAGACCAAGCATAAGTATATTATGAACCTAGCAATATTGAATCAGTTAGGAAGACTAGATAGGTACCTACTAGGATGTATACTTGCCTTGACTTTATTGTTGTCCGTTCCTGTCTATTTTGTGGAAACCTTATATATTTAGCTACAATGTGGGGCTCGTTCAGGGCATTTGTAACCTCTCTGATGCACTTTGATGCAGTCTGTTGGGAAATAGGTGCATCATTGTTATGAGCCACCGAACCTTGATAGCTCCCCCGAGCATAAAAGTTCATAGCAATCAAAACCTGTAAATTAATAAAATTCATATGAATCCAGGAAATGTATTTAATGTAACTTATATAAGGTACCTATTATAAAACCATGTAGGTTGATAGTACCTACCTACAAGTCATTATTTGTTCCACACTATACCTACCTATGGATTTAGCACAAAATTTATATTTGTAATTCTATCACCATTTTATCATATTCAACTTTTCTTATATAGGTACCTACTTATCTACTATGTATTATAAAATAATAATATGTTTAGCATTCTTACCTTAATAACCGGGCTGACTCCAACAATGTTTTGTTTCCTAGGCAACAATGGAACTACATCCTGGCACAAATCCTCAAACATCGTTTTGTTCAATCTATAATCTCCAATAAAGTCCGAGTGAGGAATATGCGCCAGATCAAATCGATCTCTCTTCTCATGAAATCGCCGCCTCCGATGAAACTTTTCTTCGCGGATGGCTTCCATGGTCAGAAAAAATCTAGCCATTGTAAAAAGGTCGAACGAAAGTGATAAAAAGTCCAATAAGCAGCAGGGGTCAAAGGTATGGATGATTCGGAGTCCGGTGAACAAAATAGGGGCAGAAATAACAAAAAAACACTGAAATAACTTGAAACGATACTCTAGACGACAAGCGAGAAGGTGTCGTTAGAATGTTCGTCGAATTCCGACAAAGAGATACTTTGTTTCGTTGTCAAACTCAAATTATCGTATCGTTTTAGCACCACTAGAGTACCAATTACGACATCGATTGTCAAAAGTAATGTCGGTCGTTCTATCGTTCAAACGATAGTCGAAACGATGTAACATAGAGTACGATTTGCACGATTATTGTCCCGATATATCGTTTATCGTTTTGGAGAGTAGGCCTGCAGGTTATAAGCCCACTTTGCAAGTGGGACGCGCCGCAGTGTCTAGTTCCGCACACAGTCATTTACAATAGATCTGGGTTGCCTTGCCGTTTACCGTTCGATAAGATTGCTCCCTTATTGTTAAATGTAGTTCACTTAAAAGCGTGTCAATGACGACACTAAAACTCAAACGTAGATAGAAAATACACCAATACAATGCAAGATAATTAAATTAGAACAAATTTATTAGATTAAATTCTTGGTTTATCACTGAAAAGTGATCTCGCGTAGACAACTTCAGAAATACTACTCGTGTATGTTTAAATGTTTAAACAACACTGCACCAGTTTCCGCCGACTATTTCGCTGAAATTAGTATCCGGATTTAAAAATTGTATACTTGTTCTAATTAAAACCAGTCTTATGAACTGAAATACCAGCAATTTATAAATGAGTCAAGTAATATCGATGAACGCACATTAAATTATTATTAGGAAGGTAACTTGACATCACTAATTAGTGATAAATATTCCACTTGGTGCAGACTCATTTAAAATTCGATACCACTGATAAGACGTCATCTACCCAATTAAAATTTAAAGAAGTCTACGTTCTTGTTGAATGAAGCTCCATAGCCCCAGCATGCTATATAGAGGGCTGTGTTTGGTGTTTTTCTACGAGATCGAATCAGAAATGAGGAGAGAGGAATAGCAAGTCGAAGCGGTAGTAGGCAAGGTTCTAGAGTGAAGACCACGCACTGGAAAGCGCAGCAAAGGACAGGCCCCCCACTAGATGGAAAGATGACCTGATAAAGGTTGCTAGGAGTCATTAGGTGTAGACCGCATAAGATCGGCCTATGTTCAGCAGTGGACGTCCTATATCTGATAATAATAGATGATGATGACGTTATTTTAGAAATGCAAGAAAAAAGATCTATTTGAAACATAGGCTTCTATCAATTATCATCATAATTCTTTTATTATACAAGAATCTTTATTTTTACGTTACCGCGGCTGGCACCGCTTGCATTTCTAATGAAAAACGTACCATCTACAACCCAGCTGGTAGCTCCTATTAATAGTAAACGTATGTCATTTCCGCTTAAAAAGCTGAACGGACGCCGGCCTAAACTTTGATCGGGGCAAAGTTTTTGGAATGGTACTTTAGTTTATGTTTATGTCTATTGATCAAATCAAGTCGACTTTAAGCCCGGCTTGCACAACGATCCCTAAACGAATTTAGGTATAGTCGCTAAATTAAACATGCCGCAACATGTTTAAATTCGACGTAGTTGTATGATTTGACAACTCTCTTAAACATATTTAGGCACTAAATACGATTGCACAAGTCGCCCTAACTTAGAAACTTTTATGTTTCCTGGAATGTCAATCATCTGAGTTTCCGCTACCGCGAGGGGCAGAGAATACCAACGTATCTGTGCAGACCTTACGCGAAAGCTAAGCATTTGCTTAGCGGTAACGCGAATAATGATTGGCCTTTGTTTTCCTTAGACGTAATGAAGAGCTCAACTACCATAGCAACAAGCTTCTTTTGTCTCATCAAATCAATAAAATCAAGGAGCACGCGGATTGTTTTAAACGCGTCCGTTCCCATAAAATCATAGATCTGCGCGTTTAAAATACTCCGTGTGCTTAGGCCCTATATAACTAAACCATCTCCATTACTCGACCCCGAAACTGAAAATCAAAGTTATTAAACTATAACGCCTCGAGGCTCGGTCAAAATGATTGATTGCTGACAATTTACGGTCCTCCACCAAAGTGACTCTGATTTGAGATAAAAGTCGAAACATCGATATGATTTCATAAATCATTTAGATTGTGTAATGGTGCCATAACATGCTTGCCAAACCTTGGCAAACGTCTTCAAGCACCAAGCGTCCACAAATCTCGCTTGGCATTTGGAAGTCGTTTTCGTGCTTGTGAATTCGTCAGTGTGCTACGTACACCCAAGCATTGCGAACACCGAACTTATGTCGGCTATTGCGCTTGGTGCTTGAATACTTTTATTTGAAATAATAGAGAATAGACGATTCGCTCTGGTAATATTCCAGAAACGATAAACTCCGTTCGACCAGCCACTCATTTTAAACAAAGAACTAAACATGCGCTCGTCGCGAGAATGGTTACTAAACACCAACGTATAAGTGCGTCATGCGTCCTCTGTCTAAATACCGACACTAGACCGGATCGGAGACAAGCGTCCACAAGCTCACGCAAGCCAAGCTAACGCCTCTTTGCACGCTTGTACTTGTGGACGCTTGCCGAGCCTTGGCAAGCATGGAAAGGCATCATAATAGTACATTGTAATACGAGGGCTGTAAGCGATATTTGACCCGAGATTTATGTTGGCTGTAAAATGTTTAAATTAGATTCAAAATCATTTCCGCGTACAAAAATCCTTTGCAATGCCATGCCGTCAGTCAGCGCCGGCACCGGCCGGCCCTAAAGCAAAATTTCTACTGTCTACAAATACCGCGGGCCGTGGCGCAAATTTAGGAAGCCTTGTGGTCCAGTAATTAGTGAATTTTAACGGTGCTAATGATGAGATCGTCGCTACTCAATGTATGGAAATAATTTTATCTGTTCTTAGAACCAAATGACCGTAAAGGACAGAGAAAAGAGATAAAACACAAGAAAAGAGATGGAACCGAAATAGTAATTTTGAGTCTGCAATTGAATGACAGCCGCGTATAATAGCTGAAGCGAACTTAACTGTAGCAGCTCAGCCCTACGTAATTCTACACCCGTAACGTAAGGTCAAGGTGACTGCCGAAAAGCAATATCGAAGCAAATAGGTATTTGAGATATTTCCAATAATTGCTCAGCGTCTTGTTAACAACTTAGCTGGGAAGTATTGAATTTTAGTACCCACTGTGATACGAGGGCAAATTTCTCCAAAAACTCGTGATATTTAAAAACAAAATACATATTGCTCGTGTAACAAGATTTCTGCTAAAGTTACTTATTCTGAACTACATATTATCTCAGGCTATGTGATCAACAAAACCAGTTAGATACCGATTCTGACTCAGTGGAATTTTAAATGAAAGGAATCAAATGATAGGAATGGTCTTTTCAACATTCTACATTAGGTATAGGTAATATTTTATTTATCGTATCGATATGACTCTCAAATTCACATATAGATCTATTCTGCACGAATGTCAGTTCAGCCAGACTGCGGCTGAACAGAGAATTTTTTGGCGATACAAGTATACTTTAAATATATTTATGTAGTATTAAGTAGCTTCTATGTAACCTATTATCCATATTTATTTTTAACCACTTTGTTTTGACTTTTTTTTATTGTTCACTTCACATTTTGTTTTATTATGTTGTTTACTGTGGAAGCACGCCGGGAAATCAGTTCACCAGCTTATCCACCAATTAATTTTAAGAATCTGGGAAGAACGCCAACCAAAGGAATGGGATCTGGGAATCATATGCCCAATTCACAAGAAGGGAAGTCGGAAAAAGTGCGGCAATTACCGAGGAATAGCTCTTATGACAACTGCGTACAAAATCCTGTCCTGCGTGTTGCTTAGCAGACTGGAGCCTTTCGCAGAAAGTGTTATTGGGGATTATCAGTGTGGCTTCAGACACAACCGTAGCACAGTCTATCAAATCTTCCTTCTCAAGCAATTAATGAAGAAAAAGTGGGAGTATGCACAGAACATCCACTCGCTTTTTGTGGACTTTTCCAAGGCATATGATAGCGTAGATAGAAGCACCCTATATACTATTCTTAGGAATTTTAAGATCCCGGAAAAATTGGTACGAATGATCGAGGTAGCAACAATCCAAAGTAAAGCCAGAGTGCGGGTAGATTTAACGGAGGAATTCGAAATCGTAAGCGGGCTGAAACAGGGAGATGCCCTGTCACCTATGTTGTTCAATCTGGCCCTGGAACATATCTTACGCAAAGTGATCTCTTTGAGTGGCGGAGTAGAACTGAATGGACAGCATAAAGTGATAGGATATGCAGACGACTTAGCTCTATTAGGCGCTAGCCAAACAGACGTGATAGGAGCTACTCAGTGTTTGGAAAAGAAAGCCGCGTCTGTCGGTCTTAGAATTAATAAAGAAAAGACCGAATATGTTCACATGCAACGCGCCAGAAATACCCGACAAAGACAAGCAGATCTGATAGTTGGCGACACGACCTATAAAGGAGTTGACAGATTCAAGTACCTAGGCTGTACTGTAACGGACACGAACACAAGAGAGGACGAAATAGATATGCGGATCCAAAATACTCTGCGGTGCAGTGCAGCTCTACATAAGATCCTAGTGTCAAGGCTCCTTTCCCGGCGCACCAAGATCCGAATCTATAATGTTATTCGTCGAATCTATACTGTTATTCGGCCTATCTTGATGTACGGATGTGAAGCCTGGACGCTGACCCAAAAAGAAGAGCGCAAACTTTTAGTGACGAAAAGGAAGGTGCTTAGAAAGATCCTAGGCCTGCGACGAGAAGATGGCACTCTGCGAGTGAGGAAGAATCGGGAGGTAGCGGAACTGGTGGCCGAGCCCAACACCATAGGCGAAATAAAATCTCATTGATTACGCTGGCTCGGCCACGTTGAGCGAATGGGGGACGATCGTGCTGCCAAACGTGCCTAGCTAGGAATTCCAGTCGGTCGACGACCAGTCGGCCGACCCAGATATCGCTGGAAGCGGAAGGATGAGGTGGAGAAAGACCTTCACGCTCTTCAAGTGTCAGACTGGCAAGAAGTGGCGCAGAATAGGGACTAGTGGCGTTTTTTTGTGTCGGAGGCCAAGACCCGCTTCGGGGTTGATGCGCCAGGATAGTAAGTAAGTATGTTGTTCAGTCGTGAAAACCTATTATTGGCTTTCTTTTATCTACTGTGTTTCATATTATGTATAATTAGCTGATGGTTTTCCAAATAAATAAATATAAATATATAATTTTCGGACGGATTAATAAACTGAAGTGCAGATGAGCCGTCTAGACGGGAAGACGGATGAACAACCGTCTACTAGATAGAAAGACGACCCAATAAAAGTTTCCGGAAGCCGTTGAGTGAGCATAAACATAAAATCGGTCGCTATGGAAAATCTGGAAATCTATAGTCCTTGAAATGCGTAGGGGAGTGCGTCAGGGTTGTTCTTGCACCCACCATGTTCGGAATATTCTTTTCGTTGCTCTTGAAGGCTGCATATGTCGAAGCAAAACAGGGAATAAATTTGGATACAAGAGCTGACGGCAAACTTTTTAATATTGGTTTACTTTCAGTTTTCAGTCCCGTCGTCTTCATGAGGACTTGTAGCACCCCTGAGGAGCTACAGAACCTCATCGACAAGTTTGCAAACGCGTGTAAACTGTTTGACATGTCAATAAACGCTAAAAATACCGTAGTGATGGTCCAAGATGTCACAGAGAGACCAACTATTCTGCTATCCTCTGGAGGTCGTTGACAGTTTCTGTTACCTTAGTTCCTCAATGTCAAGCTTATCTCTCTCTCTTGATGGAGAGATAAACATCCGTATAGGCAAGGCCTCTACCATGTTTGGGAAGCTTAGTATATGAGTATGGGACAATAAACATCTGTTAAACAAAACCAAGATGACTGTGTACCAAACATGCATCTTGTCCATACCCTTGTACGGAGCTAAGACCTGGACCTCGTATGCCAAGCAGGAGCGGACACTAAACAAGTTTTATATGCGTTGTCTTCGCGGGAATTTAGGTATATCCTGGAAGGATAAGGTTAAAAACGAGTGGGTACTTGAAACTGCACAGCTACCCAGTATCATCGCCCTGCTAAAACAAAGGCGATTGCGATGGGCGGGGCATGTTCACCGCATGGACCCATCTAGTTTGCCTCGGCAAACTCTTCTGGCGGAGGTTGCTGATGCCAGACGGCCTTTAGGACGACCAGTGCTGCGATTTAAATATGGCCTAAAGCGTGACATGGCAACCTTTCAAATAGATCATACTAGATCGGAGAGCGAGGCAGAAGACCGTGTCTCTTGGAGGGAATCCGTCGCCAGCGGAGTAGTCGCTCGTAACAATGCCTGGCTCGACAATCTAGCGCATAAGCTGGCGCTAAGACATGAACGTGCTGCAAACCCTGGACCAGGGTTCGTATTTGCATATAAAAAGTGCGATCGTGGCTGCCGCAACCAAAATAAGCCTTTATAGCCATGAAAGAAAGTGCCTAAACTATCCAGCCTGACGCTTACTTAAATCATCTTCTATAGATGTATAGACCCATGATCTGATGTTCAGTGTGAAGTGTGTGTCAAGTGGATGATGAGAAAAAAATTGTCTTCCAGATCCTCTATAGCCAAAAAAATTTATTTTGAAGCCGAAGTTCAGGTAAGTATAAATAAAAACGTTTTTTATTCATTGACCAAGTAACGAGTGCACATGTTCAACGATCATCCACCACGCTCTGTTTATCAATGAAAAAGCGCGTGGCAACTCAGACGCGACGAAATATGAACGCTCTTAATTGTTGAAACCGGCTAATTGGACAGTACGTTGTACAGTCGATAAAATACGATCCTGATGGCATTACTGGCACAGCAGTATCAGAGCTTCTTGTAAAAATATAGGTCGTGGAAGTACTACCACCTAGTTCTAATTCTAGGGTTGAGGCGAATAAGATCTACACTATCGCATAGGGATATATTCTGCATTACCCCTCTTCTAACCTGATCCCAGCCATCCCTACTCCTGAAAGTAGCGGAGTAGGACTTTGGGTTGATGACAGCAGTTTTCCAGAGTCTTCGAGGTCGAAGTTCTACAAGGTAGACTGTAACTATTTCTGCCACGAAGCAGTAATGCTCGCATTGCTGTGATTCACTTTGGAAGATATGGGTGACGGTGAAATTCAGGCACATGACTTTTTACCTGTATGGCATGCCGCAATGCAATGCCATCAAGTTGTTTCATTTCATTTAAGTATTCTATAACATCAGTATATTATTTTAGTAATGGGTAAAATTTCATAGCAGCAAGATAATGAAATAAACATAAAATTCCGATCCTCGATAAACAGCTAATAAGCATGCAATATTAAACAATACAATGAAAAAAATAATAATTATATTAATTTGTAAAAAACTAGCGTCCGCCCGCGGCTTCGCACGCGTGTTTTGTCAATAAAAAGTAGCCTATGTGTTAATCCAGGTTATAATCTACGTACATACCAAATTTCATTAAAATCCATTCGGTAGTTTTTGGGTGAAAGAGTAACAAACATCCACACATACATCCATACAAAACTTTCGCGTTTATAATATCAGTGAATTAATAAATTACAATCGGAAAACGGAACAATTAAATTGTTCTGTCGCCTTATTAAATAACGAAGTGCATAAATAACAACCAAAATAAATTTCCTGTAGCAGAAATCGAACAGACAGTACCTAAACATAGCCTTAAGAAAATAAGTAGGTAATCTAAGAATACCCCAACACGACAAATATAAATAAAAATCAGCATAGTAAATCTCAAATTCTTCATTTACTTTTGTCTCTGACCGTACAGCGCTCCGGTTTTTGCGCACAAAAAAAATCAATACTAAAAAGTCTGCTCGATGTTATGTAAGTGACTGCAGGTTGCAACTGGGGCGAATAGTTGCGATTTATTACATAGTTTAGCCTAAATATTAATTATTAGTTGCTTGTTCACTGACGAAATTCTATTGCATGCATGCACAATTGATACTCCATCAATCTATCGCTCTGATTGAAAACACTTTGGGCGCCTTCAAATTTGGCGCGCTACTGCAGCGCGACCCACGCTGTGAGCGTGATTTTTTTATTTATATGGATTTACAATGCAGCGCGGCCGCAGCGCTGCAGACGCGCGGCACGTTGCGCCAAATTTGAAGGCGCCCTTTATTTGTACACTATAAAAATACAAGACACAGCAATACGTACAATGGGCGGTGTAATCGCTTTGAAGCGATTTCTTTCAGAACATTGTGAAGAAAAGAAGAAACACTTTGACATAGCCACATCACACTTGTGACATAGTCACACACAATATATTTGTAACATAGAACAGTTACATATCTATACTAATATTATAAAGAGAAAAAATTTTATTTTTGTGTGTATGTTTGTAATGAATAAACTCAAAAACTACTGAACCGATTTCAAAAATTCTTTCACAATTAGAATCCGAATGCTGAGTTGCTGACGATTTGGACAAAATTTATTAGGACACAGTGTCCCAACTGACACTTTTGATTTCTACACTATCCCTGAGTAACATAGGCTACTTTTTACCCGACCGCGCAGAAGGAGGGTAATGTTTTTATTGAAAAACTACGCGTGCGAAACTGCGGATTGGTCAGCTAGTTACCTATAAAGTTACATTATACAGTAATTTACAGTAATTTACATTATACAGTATATTGGCATAGGCATGCCAGCTCACAGGTCTTCCTAGTTTGGGTGACTATGTTTATTTTGTAATCAGGTTTTTAATATTTAACTTAAACCTACCCTAGTGTTGTGAAGTTTGTTACCGAAATAAAATTTATCTTTATCTTATCTTTGTATTACCAAATGTATTCTGCAAAACAAAGCTGTACCAATCAGAGTGTATGGTCATTTTAGAATTATTTAACAAACCAAACATTACATAATAATTTAGTAATAGTTTTTCTAACAGTGTCAATTATTTACCGCAACTTTTTACAGCTCCATAAAAATGTCCATCATTATGGACACAGAGATTGTTATGACAATATCTCTGTTAATCCTGACATTTGGAAGACTTAACCTTGGATTACGAAGTGATGACATAATTCGATTGGCAAATTCTAAATGAAGAGCTTGATCTCAACTGATTGAAACATTATTGCCTTGTGTGAATAAAATATTTTGACTTATTTCGCAGGTTAGTAAGTTGACTTGCTGAATGCATTAACAGAATAATAAGTTGGTAGGATTGAATTTTATTTAAAAACTAGTATCCCGGCGAACTTCGTACCGCCTTGACATGCATATGACGCGGGCTGCCAATGTATTGTCAATCGGCCATCATTATTTCATTAGCTACATCTATGTATGAGAAATGAATTTTTGTCATAATTTTTTTAGCGTATTTTTTCTATTTTTTTTAATAATTATTCTGCTATTCGGGGGCTCGGGGCGGAGACAAATCCAATAAATCAAAAACAATCAAAATCAGTCCAGCCGTTCTTGGGTTATAAGTGGTGTAACTAACACGACTTTGTTTTATACCTGTAATGTATATAAAAACATTGTCATCTGTCATGTTTCAGATAATCTAGATTCACATCTTTATAAGGCAGCTTTTAAAGCTATCCCAAATAGAAATTAGATTTTATGAATGTCGGACTATTAAGGCTGCCAGAAGCCTTTAGTAAGCCTTTTATAGTCAAGAGTGACATGTTTAATACCTAATAGCTGACCCGCCCGCGGCTTTGCACGCGTGGTTTGTCAATCAGAACCTTACCCTCCCTCCAGTCGGGTAAAACGTAGCCTATGCCTCAATCCCGGACATAGGTATATCTAAAAAAATCGGTCCAGACATTTAGTCGTGAAAACCTTAACAAACAGACAGAGTTGCTTTCGAATTTATAATATTAGTATGAACAAATCCACACTGGATTCGCACGGATTTTTATCAGCATAAAATATGGCCTAGATAGTGTAGCATTCTATCATTCGTTTCTGAGATACATAAACGCACTTTACCTCTTATAATATGGCGAATCTAATCGAAAATAGCGAATCCAGTGTGGACAAAACCACACTGGATTCGCACGAAATTTTATCAGCATAAAATATGGCCTAGATAGTGTAGCATTCTATCATTCGTTTCTGAGAATTCATAAACGCACTTTACCTCTTATAATATGGCGAATCTAATCGAAAATAGCGAATCCAGTGTGGACAAAACCACACTGGATTCGCACGAAATTTTATCAGCATAAAATATGGCCTAGATAGTGTAGCATTCTATCATTCGTTTCTGAGATACATAAACGATCTTTACCTCTTATAATATGGCGAATCTAATCGAAAATAGCTAATCCAGTGTGGACAAAACCACACTGGATTCGCACGAAATTTTATCAGCATAAAATATGGCCTAGATAGTGTAGCATTCTATCATTCGCTTCTGAGATACATAAACGCACTTTACCTCTTATAATATGGCGAATCTAATCGAAAATAGCGCATCCAGTGTGGACAAAACCACACTGGATTCGCACGAAATTTTATCAGCATAAAATATGGCCTAGATAGTGTAGCATTCTATCATTCGTTTCTGAGATACATAAACGCACTTTACCTCTTATAATATGGCGAATCTAATCGAAAATAGCGAATCCAGTGTGGACAAAACCACACTGGATTCGCACAAAATTTTATCAGCATAAAATATGGCCTAGATAGTGTAGCATTCTATCATTCGTTTCTGAGATACATAAACGCACTTTACCTCTTATAATATGGCGAATCTAATTGAAAATAGCGAATCCAGTGTGGACAAAACCACACTGGATTCGCACGAAATTTTATCAGCATAAAGTATGGCCTAGATAGTGTAGCATTCTATCATTCGTTTCTGAGATACATAAACGCACTTTACCTCTTATAATATGGCGAATCTAATCGAAAATAACTAATCCAGTGTGGACAAAACCACACTGGATTCGCACGAAATTTTATCAGCATAAAATATGGCCTAGATAGTGTAGCATTCTATCATTCGTTTCTGAGATACATAAACGCACTTTACCTCTTATAATATGGCGAATCTAATCGAAAATAGCGAATCCAGTGTGGACAAAACCACACTGGATTCGCACGAATTTTTATCAGCATAAAATATGGCCTAGATAGTGTAGCATTCTATCATTCGTTTCTGAGATACATAAACGCACTTTACCTCTTATAATATGGCGAATCAAATCGAAAATAGCGAATCCAGTGTGGACAAATCCACACTGGATTCGCACGGATTTTTATCAACATACAATATAGCCTAGCTAGATAGTGTAGCATTCTATCATTCGTTTCTGAGATACATAAACGCCCTTTACCTGTTATAATATGATTACATACAGGTAGATATACCTACATAGATTTTAATCTAGTCCAGATTTTAGTCCGCTTAGTTATAATCATTAGCTGATTAATGCCTAGCAAACATATTGATAGATTACAACAGGTCTAAGATTAACAGTGATCAGACAAGAGATGACTTGCATTTAAATCCATCACTGTTTACGTTCGTTGAATATTCAATACTTCATTTGTTTACATACTGTGAATATCTAAGTGGAATTCATATTAGGTCATTTAGTATTGGCTATTTTTAGTAAAGAAGACTTTAACAGTGAAGTCAACGGGAACAAATCAATCAAAATATTTTTATTCCAATAAGACATTTTACGTACACTTGGAAAGGTCATAAGTTTTACAGAATATACATACAAAATACAAAAATTCACATTAAAACATTTAAGGGCAAGTTAGCAAGTACATAATATGAACAATTAGAAAAATATGTCATAATAAAATACTTAAGGGTTGATTAATACAGTCACAATAGGCGTCAATAAACAAGATGGAAAAACGACCTAAAACCTACAGTTGGACAACACTGGAAAAGGGTAGCACAAGATAGAACCCAGTGGAAAGTGTTAGAGGAGGCCTATGGCAAGAGGCACACCGAACTGCGGGACATCCTATAGTCGAATCTGAACTCACAATTATTATTACTAAAAACATGTAAACCCAAGATTGGAATAAATGTCTGATTATTTATTATTTTATCTATTTATTTAATACTGTCATAATTAAATAGTAGGTACTAAAGTCATAAGCAAGAGCTTTTTCAAGGGTATAATAGGACTTTTTCATCAACAACCTTCTGACTTTATTGCTGCTGAAGTCTGCAGTGTCCGCGTTTTGTACATCATGCATGTGTAAGTTTGTTGAACAATTTAATGCTTATGCATAAGTAGGTACTTAACTGTTGCCTATTTTGGCAAGTCTTTGTGGAGGAATTAATATATTAAGTATTTCGATGTCTGGTTATATCTATGAGAGTCAACGTTTATATATTCGGTTCTGGTATATAATATTCTCCAACCATTGTCATTATTTTAGGTGATGAAATAAGTATATCTTTCATGATCATTACGCCAACGGCAAAGTTCATAGAATGGGGAGAAAACCTGATAATGCTATTCAGACCAGCTCTGCATCTCTACACTATGTGATTGTTTGATATTTTTAATTATCCTCCGTAATATTATAAAATCACAAGTAACTATATCTCTCTATCTGTTAAGTTTTTGCAACTGGCTGGACCGATTTTAATGAAATTTTGTACAGATTGATTATGACCAAGATTGAGACATATTTATTTTACCTGACTGCGCAGAAGGAGGGTTATTTATTTTATTTTTAGATTTTAGAAAAACTTACACCTAGATTACAGAAAATATATATGAGTAGATATCATAATCAACGTAATCAACGATAAATGCAACTAATTATTAATTCTATTAGACCTGACGAGTAAATTTTGAAACCCATCATGTTTTAACCCAGTGTTTAGACTAATTAGATAGCTACCTAGGTACTAGACTGAGTTTTATTATCCAACAAAGTTGCCCCACAACATAGCTATCTCGGAAGGGGGTGATTTGACCCATGAAAATAATCACCTTTCCCTTAGGTAAAAATTACTGAATTTTCTTTGATAATTTGCCAGGTTTCTGAAGGCAGCTGTCTGTTAAAATAACTGGTTTTATAATTTTTTTAGACAGAATTAAAACTTTTACACATTCCAACAGCATGGATTCAGGCTCCAGTTATTTTGTAACACAAAACCGATTTAGGAATATAGGAACACGAGATCAATGTGTACAGCGAATTCATGTTCCATTCGATAATGACCACTTATAAACAATACAGCCGCGTATCGGGGCGTCCGATAGTGGTTTCGTTCAATACGAACGGTTTACCGGGACGATTCACTTTAAAATCGGGGCCAGACAGCACACAGACCGGTCCAAACAGAAGTTGGTACTTTGAACATGCACGAGTTGCGTCTGTGCAGACTCTCACAAAGCAAACAAATACATGACCTACCTTCATATCCGACACGATCTGCTGATACAGGTTCCATAGCGGTGAACAATCCTTTTCCGTAGTTCCCTCCATTGTCAAATAAACACAACACAAACACAAAAAAATAAGATCAAACTGTAGAAACAATCACACGCGGGGTCGCTGCATCGACGGACACATTTTTCGTCAACTGTTGCATTTTCATTACTATAATAACATTTATAACTTATCCCACGGTTACCTACATTTCACTTCACGATTTTAAGCGTAATAGAAACGTTAAAAAATCACAAGCAACAAATCAATATTTATAAACATGAATACCCTCCGTGTAAGCGCGACATGTAGAAAATCGGCGCTACGGCACAGAGAATCACACAAATGATCGTTGATTAGTACATTGCAGAAGGTTTTGGGAGCCACATTCATTCATTAAATTCAATTTAACACTCTTTTTCATACACAAACTCGCGAGAAAAACAATTAGCGTTTCCCGTAAGCGACAGACAAGCTCATCGGCCGGAATCGGTTTGTTTGTTGTACTTTGTGTATGTACTGTGTAGCGCTGCGAGCGACAGCTTGCCAGCGTTGCCACCTTACTTTTTGAAAAGAAGGCTACTAAGAATCTAAAAAAGGCTAGATATTCTTAAATAAGGTTTTTAAAACCAAGGCTAGAAATGTTAAATTAAGCAATATAACACTTTTATTTAAAAAATCAATTGAGGTCTTTGTGTACAATTTATTACCAGGTCAAGTAACATCCATATAAGGTCAATCATTCCTTTCTTACCATATTCAAGACAAGATAGACTTACAAATCTACAATACATCTAGTAGGTATCAAGTGCTGCTAGTACCTACCGAGGTGTGTATAAATAGGCACGTACTTCTACTACATTTTCTAAAACAAAATTCTATAAGACTAAATGTATTTGTTCCTGGTTTTTTTATTAGAAATGAATAGTGTGAATCAATCTTAGGGATGTATCAAAGAGGTCAGATTGCCCCTTTCGGGCTAAATGGTGAAAACAAGGGTTCCTCACTGTAAAAAGCGCTAGATTTAGCCCGCCTAAAGGCTAAGTGGCAACACTTTAGCTTGCTTTCTTCAAGACTTCAGCTTTGGACTTCAGTAAAGCAGACGGCCTGCCATTGGTCGATAAGTTATTAGTGGGTTGTCAGCGTTCAAAAATGGTAGGTTTGTGTTGATAGTGAACCTTGATAACATTTATTCGTTCATCTAACTGTCATTATCGATCGAACATAATATCGAGTTACACACATCAGCGCTCCCTCCCATTGTTTATCATTTTGCAGTCCATTTTGGTCATTTTGTTTGAACAATTGAACTGTTTACAAACTCAACTACAGGTTTAGTTGGTCGACTTCTGCTCGTAAACTAGTAACATTTAATAAGATTAATTTTCATTTTGGGTTTAAAAAAAACTAGTTCCAACTAGCGTATGAGTTAATCTGTCTGATTAACTGATATAATAATTAGTTTCTATGCTTTTTGTCTGATCTATTATATTATTCATACCACATACATTATTCCTTCCCCATACCACATTTTCCTTTTCATTGAAATTTTTGAAATTAGTCAGAGTTGCTGGCTAAGCCTAAGCTAGTTTCTTGAAATCCTAATAAGTCACGAATCCCTTGAGATTTAGATTTGAAATTTTTAAGACTTATCCAGATGGACCTGAAGAATAATTTAGTTTAAGAATTGAATCCGTGAACGAGAAAACAAAATAAATATTTTAGAAAATAAGGTTAAATCAAATTTAACGTTTATTTATAGAGCTAAAGTTAAATTATAATTAGTAACTGCATCATCATATCAGCCGTAGGACGTCCACTGCTGGACAAAGGCCTCCCTCATTGATCTCCAGGAACTGCGGTTGGAAGCGGCCTGCATCCAACGCCGACCTGCGGTTCTTACCAAGTCGTCTGCCCATCTTGTAGGTGGACGTGCTACGCTGCGCTTGCCGGTCCGTGGCCTCCACTCGAGAACCTTCCGGCCCCAACGGCCATCTGTTCTGCGCGCTATATGGCCTGCCCATTGCCACTTCAACGTGCTAATCCGTCGGGCTATGACGGTGACTTGAGTTCTCCTACGTATCTCCTCATTTCTGATTCGATGCCGTAGAGAAACCCCGAGCAAAGCCCTCTCCATAGCTCGTTAAGCGACTTTGAGCTTATTCATAATAGTGAAGGACCACGTCTCGGTTCCATATGTTATCACTGTATAATAAACTGCATAATAAAGGAAATTTACACCTTGACAATATGCCAGTTAAATCAATAAAAAAATTAACACTTTTTTAACTAAAGCTATTTCTATGGTTTTTCAGACTTCCATAGAATATTTAGAAAAAAAATCGTTTCTCAGATTCTATGTATAATTGAGCTTCAGATGTTTTACTAATGCATTTGAAACCACTTTCTTTATCGAATGGATAATTAAAAAGTGGATGACCGTTTTTCCGGTCATTTTTCATACTGTGTGGACCCCTAAGAATATCCTACAGTTTTTAACAGCTGTAGGGCTTAGTGGTAAATATTGAACGCCCCCATGAACTAGGGGCGACGTAAACATTAGTTGCGATCACAATAGGCATGGCCGCAGCCGCAGTGATATTAAAGCCGTAAAAGCTAATAAAAAATTGTAAGAATCCTAAAAAATGGAGTGGCTCAAACCATTATTATTTATAATATTGTTACTTATTCTTTCAAGTCAACGATTCACTTGACAATCAAATTATTAATGATGCATAAAAATTTGCCACGTCGTCTTTTGTGCAGGTGATAATGCACAGAAGATAAATACGCATTTGGGCCATGCTTTGAATGGGTTAAATGTAGGGTACCGCATTACCCATCTACACAGACCCTTCCTGCTTCGGCTGACCAGAATTCGAAGTCGGTTCATGGACTTCCAAACTGGCCACGGAAGGTCGTGTCCTGGGAGAAGATGTTCCTGTAATAAAAAAAAATTACATTCGATCTAATAGTAGTGATTTATATGACGGGTGACCCAATTTTTAACACGCTTTTATTAGCTTGGAATATATGAAACGGAATCTTTGAACTTGATTTTCAAACACTTCAAAACGTCGAATTATATCGAAATTTTGCACATAACAAGGAGGATCGATGACAATAACTTTGTAAAAAAAACGCTTTTGTAGTTAGTCGAACTAATAAATAGAAAAAATAATAGTAAAAAAAAATATAACACGCTTTTGTAGACAACTGAAATAAAAAGTAGTAAATAATTATCAATGAATTTAAGTTAGGAATAGTGTGATTAATAAAAATAATATATTTTATTGCAAAATACAGCGTGGGGTGTTTTTTATGATTATTTTTTTAAATAATATCTATCAATAAAATATTTACAACAATTAACATCAAGCACCCCACGGTTTTATACAATAAAAAAAATACATGTTTTTGTTAATCATACTACTTACATATTCATATTTAAAATTAATTTTCTACTTTTTAATTCGGGTATCAACAAAAACGTGTTTTTATTTATTTTAAATTATGTTTTATTAATAAATAAAATGCCATGTCTCCCGTATGCAACCCGATAGGTGGGCCAAGGTCACAATTATTTTAGTTAAATCGTGAAATCTATGTTATTTATAAATAAATAAATATCTTATATACAGTACTAATAAAATATATTCTACAATCGACTAAGGCGTTAAGCAAGGTGACCCGCTCTCTGCTAAACCCTTCATGAGTACTTTAGAAGAAATCTTCAGAAAACTAGCAGTCTCTTGGAAACAAAAAGGTGTAGATACCTATCTATTGGAGATTAGAAGCTTACAAACCTGCGCTTCGCCGATGATATTGTTCTCTTTGCCCCCACAGCACAAGAACTCCAAAATATGCTCCAAGACCTGAGCACTGCAAGCCTTGAGGTTGGACTAATGATGAATCGGTCAAAGACACAACTAATGACTATGTTAGTCATTACCAACAAACACAAAATCATGGTAGACTAAAAAAAAATCATCAAAAATGACAAAATAAATCAAAAAAACATGGGCAAGAATTATACTACGTCGATGAGTACATTTACTTGGGCCAGATTGTCTCCTTCGAAAACAGGCAAGATAAAGAGGTCGATCGCCGCGTTGAAAATGCCTGGGGGAGCTTCTGGTCCATGAATACGCTAATGAATGGAGACCTTCCATTGTCACTTAAGCGTAAACACATCGACATGTGTATTCTGCCCGTCCTTACCTATGGTGCCCAAACTTGGTCATTGACAGAATCTGAAAAGTCCAAACTCACGGTTTGCCAAAGAGCCATGGAACGCAGCGTGTTTTGGGTAAAGAGAATCGACAGGATCCGCAATACCACATTGCGCGCAAAGACCGGCATCGCAGATGTTGGTGACAAGACTGCCAGGCTGAAGTGGGACTGGGCGGGTCACGTCAGTCGTATATTATAGTCGTCACTGACAAATGGGCAACAGTCGTCACACAATGGGTGCCTGCAGATGGGCGTCGAAGCCGGGGCAGGCCGAGGAAGCGTTGGCGTGACAACCTCGATGCATTCCAAAATGGCTGGTGATCGTGGCAAGTGATCGTAAGATGTGGATGAACAGGGGGGAGACCTTTGCCCAGCAGTGGGAAAATATAGGATAAATAATAAAAAAAAATACAGTACTAAACTAAGGGATTATTCAATTCTCATATCAATATCACACTGGTTCTTTGGTCATCGATTATCTTTTCTCTTATTGAAGCAAATCGATTTCACGTTTCTAGCGGACATCACTTTAACTACGTGCGCTATTCACTTCATTCATTCATTCAGTTTTTCATTCAATCGTTTTCGTTTCAAAGTTATTTTGCGCGACATTCGTCTGTGGCATTAATTTTAAAGTTTTTCGTTGGATTTATTTACGCATTTCTTGTGTTTGTGTTCATGTGATTAATAAATAATGTCTAAAATAGTGAACAATACGGGCATCCGGCCCGGGGTTATTTATAGAATAGCGCTTGAAAACTTTGTGTGAGTATTCGCGCCGTCTGAATTTTGATTCAGTTTCAAATCTATTGTAATACTTTTACTTTCTTACGTCTGTTTTATTATATATTGTATGTATCTCAGAATAAATAATACGATTTATATTGTACGTATAGCCGTAATTGACAAACCAACCCAGCCGGTTTCGACCACCACGTTATGCCGGAAATCTAGACTTATGCTGTTTGTTGTCTTTTTATTCCAACTATTGGTCTACCGGAATCTCATGGCAAATGGAGAAATAAAAATTTGTTGCGTGCAATACTGGGGAAATTGGATTAAACGATCGTGATAAGTACTGTTTAATTTTTATTTATGTCTAGAATTATTGAACATGAAGAATATAAGGTACCTATGTGTATGAAGAATATTGTTATACATCGGGTTCTTCATAGGAAAATGTGTCGTGAAAAATAAATCAATCGTAGGTACATTACTTTATGTACTAGTTTATTATGTATCATTTAAATCATAATAAAACTTAACACCTCATTCAGAACTAGAAAACGATTCCAAGAACTCCACTTGCATTTCTTGTTCATCATCAGATGATGAAGATAAAGAGATATTTATTATAAATCGCTCTTTCAACCTTTCAATTATTCTATATTGCTTGATGAAATTCTTTTCAATTTTCTTTACATTTTCACATTATTTTCGCCATTCCTCTGCACCAATTTGTGAGAATGCTTCTTCTGTTAATAATTTAATGTTACTTGCAGGCTTATTTACATTTTTATCAGCAACTTTTTGCTTCATTAGGTATACCCCAAATCATTTCTATAGGATTCAAGGTGCAATGATAAGGTGACAGCCTTAAAACTTCGTGATCGGGTGATTTTAATACTTCATCTATCTCATATAAGGGCGCAGACATGACTACGAAGTAGTGAAACAAAACATGTCTGCGCCCTTAAAACGACGAAAGTAATCGACATGTATGCCAAAGATCATCATAATGTAAATCATTTGCACAAAGCCATTCATATATATCAGCGATACGATTGGCTTGTGTGGGCGGTTTGTTCATCCGTACGGAATGATAACTAGCATTTTCCATAACAATTAGTGAAGGTCTTGTCAGATTTGGAATTAGCTTCTCTGTCACCCATTTTGTAAAATTGTCCTTATTCATGTCGTGGTGGTAGTCAGCAGATACACTTGTTGACCTGTACACCAGACAACAATTTGGTACAAAGCCATTTTCTTCACCAGCGTTTACAATAATTCACCTCGCTCCAAGTGAAATACTTTTAGATGGACCTGCAATATTTTTGCTTTGCCAGCACTTGTTTACAGAATATGAACCGTGAATGTAAGTCTCATCTAAATAAATCACATCCAATTTATTATGCTCATCAGCTTCGTGGTTTTCCTTCATACGCTTCAAAAACTTGTATCTTTGTAGTTTTATGTCATCTCTCTCCATCAAAATGGTCCTGTTTGATTGACATTTAACATATTCAAAACCAATCTCCATAAGTATAAGTCTGTAAAAAATAATAACATACATCATGTTACTCAAACAATAGCTTAGTCATTCATCATTATCATCATCAGTCTATATACGTCCCACTGCAGGGCACAGGCCTACTCTTACGAGTGAGAGGGATTATTACTTTATATTTTTTTTACCTCAAAGATTCGTTGAAATCAATATCTTGTCAAAGAATTTGTAACAGTTTAATTACTGTTGGAATTTCCTTCCGAACTGAATTCTTTTACTTTATTCCTAATCAACTCTAAATCGAAGCTGTCCAAGTTGATTTTCTTCTTTCCCCCTCTCCGCTTTTTACCAGGCGTGGAAAATACAGAAATAAATCATTTGATGTGCCCTCACCTACGATTCGTTGTATAGTAGTACTGGAAACCCCTATAAAGAAGCTACAATAAAGTAAGAAATATATAAAATAAACTAAAAGTATCTAAACATCTGTCCAACTTACCAGTCAACTCTACGACGCGCTTTAAAATCAAAGATTGAGTTCGATTTACGCCTTCTTCTTCGCTTATTTTGCAATGCACATTGAAAACAATATTTCTCGCTTGAGATCAAAGTGGCTTTTTCGACATTTTCACAAAAACAACAAAGTAACAAGAAGAAATCACAAAATCTCAGGAGCGGTTGAGAGATCTCGTAATTTGATTTGACTGGTGACAAACGACATTGCCTTATGAAAATCACAATTTTTTATAATTTTTTTATACCATGTGATTCCGATGAGATATACGATGAGACCTTTATCATGTCTGCCTTAACTGTGGTACATAATACTAGATGACCCGTCCGCCTGCGACTTCGCACCCGTGGTTTGTCAATTAAAACATTACCTTCTTTTTACGCAGTCGGGTAAAAAGTAGCCTGTGTCTCAATTCCGGTCATAATCTATTTATATACCTATTTTCATCATAATCGGTCGAGCCATATAGGTAGTCGTGAAAACAACAAACAGACAGAGAGACAGTTACTTTCAAATTTATACTACAAATAACCTGTACCTAGTTATGGTTGACCCTCATCCATCAGCCCTAGATTAAGTTAGAAGTATAATTTTGCTGCATTGACAAAGCTTAGAAATTAAGTATTCACCTCCATAAAAACTGACACTGTTTACGTCGCCACCCTGGCTTTGTGGCTACGAACCACAAATTTCGTTAAACCACATGGTCTAAATGAAAACTATCAATGGATAATGGATATGCTACCCGAAAGACCGCATGTATTTATGTTCCGCGAAGTTATTGGGACAAATTGTTTTAGCTTTGGTATCTTTTTTGGAGAATGAACCCCTAAAGAAAGAGGTATAGAATCATCCAAAGTAATTCAATCAATTATTGTTTATTTTTTCTCACAAAATATAAGCTCAATTAGAAACTGTTATGTAGCCTATCATATGATAATTACTAGTGATCGGCGTAGGTAGTGCTATTCACGGGAATTAGTGACCGTTAACTTAACATGGATATGCTTTCTAAATCCCGGGAAATATATTTTTATTTTATTTAACAAGTTTTTTAGGAATTCATATTTTACATAGTAACTATTGTAACGATGCTTTTGGTCTCGTTACACGAATTCTGTTTTGGTAGATGTGTTTGGCTGGATTTTTGGGCAGTCGTGTTGTAGTGGTAAACATTGTTTCGGTTCTGACGTCTTGGTTAGGTCTTTGACTCTGACAGTTCATTTGTTGTCATGCAATCATTCACTGGTTTTTTAAAAGATCGATTTCCGATTCGACTGTTTCAAGAAATCTTTACCGCATCACTGTTTTCGGAAGAAAAAAAAACACTTCTTTCTGTCACAATGTCGTAATGACGTGTTTTATTTTTCAAAATTTGTTTTATCAGTTTTAATCTCCAAATTTTAGGGAGGTTAATCATGTTTTGTGTTGGAAATTTGTTTGTAAGGGCCTGGTGATAATGCCGGTCTAAAAATTTGAAATTCGATTTCAAAGATCTTTTCTTCGTATTGAATCTTTGAACGTTATTGCTCGTTTGAGACGAATCTTTTGGGCTACCCTACGGTTTGGTTTTCCCTGGTTTTCTAACCTATTATCTGGATTTCATTTAATTATCTACCTCATTGGAAACCCCACGTTTTGGAGGACAAGATTTTCAATTGGAATTTACAACTTCATCCTAGCTTATTAGATTCTAATTAGAATACACTAGGAGTTAAACCTTTATACTAGCCTTCTGCTAATTTCCTTTTTATTTTTATTGGATTGCAATAACGACAGTCAACCACAGTTTACAACTTTGTTTAGTTTTTAACCCTTTCCGACTACTGGTTTAATTGATAAGTAAATTTAACTTCACATTGCCGCATACAGAGTTCAGATTTCCACGGGCAAAGACTTACAATAAACTCTAAAAATGATATATAATCTTTCATTAGCCTCCCCGGCCTTGTGATTAGAAGCTCAATCTCTTCGGCAGATTTATCCAGGTAAATTGTTTTTCAAAATTCAGGTAGGCATGGCGCCCGAGTTTAGTTTGCTATTTGTTTTTGTATATTAGTTTGCCTACTTGTACCTTTATTAGTTAGATTCACTTGGCACTTAGCCAAGAAACGAGAAATTAAATTCACCCACCACATTATTATTATTATTATATTATATATATTTTTATTTTTTTTATATTACAATTTGTCGCACTATTCAGCTTTATGCAAATACATGTTTGTATTGGTCACTAAAGTCATCCCGTTCCCTCACGCTTTTGTAGCCTATCGCGGGTGAGGTGAGGACTCGGTTTCACTATACGCACACATTTGCAGCGAGTACTTACAGAATACGCGGCGCTATGTATGTGACAATATATACAGAAAAATATTCCCGGGAATCGAGGAATAAATCTCGGGGCATATCCATATTAACTTATCATTCAGGTTCATTGACCCAAAATAGCACTACCTATGCCGATCCCTAATGATTACATATGAATCAACATTCATAAATGAAACTAGAGCATCATCATATGATCTATAGGACATCCGCTGCTAAACATAGGAGTCCCATAGGTTTCCAGAGCGACTGATGTAATGTGGTCTGCACTCAGCAGCTCCAAAATTAGAGCATAATGATGATGAATATAATATTAACTTCCAGAACATACAAGCAAGTGGTCCTGTTCCCTGGGCCGTCACTCAACATGATAATTGGTCCGAACGGCACTGGAAAGTCCACTTTTGTATGTGCTATCATCCTCGGCCTCTGTGGGAAGACCAGTGTTATTGGACGGGCTAAGAAGGTAAGCCATTCTGCTCATAGGTTGTTTTGCTAATACCACTTCCCATCCCACTAATTGATCGATCGAAGCGAGATCTCTATATCAATTTGGGCAAATCGGCGTTGTATGTTTGTTTGTTTGTCCGAGGATAACTTTCGAAGCGTTTATCCAATCATCGTGAAATTTGGTATATAGGTTGATAATGTTGACACAACTAAATGAGCTAAATATGTTGAGATATTGGGGTTCAAGTGGGGTAAAAAAAAACAAAATAGGACTATCCGGGCAAGTGGCACGTCTAATATTAGGTCTTTGTGAGTACATTTCGACGCCGTTTTTATTTTTAGTTTAAACCTTGTAGTTATTAAGTTATTAGCCATAACAAAAACTGAACTTTGTCAAAATTCACAGGGTACACCAGTGACCCTACAGTGCTGAAATTTGGTATGCATGTAGCTTTAGTGACCCAAATATAGGAAAAAGTCTGAAATCCAGAATAACTGCAATTTGTTCCACAAACAAGTTTAACCACAATACATGAACTCCCGTTACCTGTAATTTGAATGAAACTGTAGGTCAAGTAATTTGGTTATTTATTTCGTGGCACTATTTTGATAGTCAAAGATTACAAATACTTAACATTTTTTTTTGTTTTAATCGGAGACGCGCAAGATCTCAATCGGGTCGGACCACTAGTATTATAAACGCGAAAGTTTGTGTATGTATGTGTGGATGTTTGTTACTCGTTCACGTCATAACGGCTGAACCGATTTCAATGAAATTTAGTATGTATGTAGATTATAACCTAGATTAACACATAAGCTACTTTTTAAGCTTTACTTTTTAGGAGCCAAAGGGTCAAACGGGACCCTATTACTAAGACTCCGCTGTCTGTTTGTCTGTCTGTCCGTCTGTCACCAGGCTGTATCTCATGAACCGTGATAGTTAAATAATTGAAATTTTCACAGATGATGTATTACTGTTGCCGCTATAACTAACTTCGGTATAATAATCGCAAAAAAATCACGTTTGTTGTATGGGAGCCCACCTTAAATATTTATTTTATTCTGTTTTCGGTTCATGAGGTACAGCCTGTTGACAGACAGACATACAAACAGACAGCGGAGTCTTAGTAATAGGGTCCCATTTGACCCTTTGGGTACGGAACCCTAAAAAGCTAACGGTCCCCAAATTAGAACTCTCAGGTTCGCTGGCTCGTCTGTTAGTGCGTGCTTCGGGCTGCCTTCGATTGCGAACTAACTTACATAGAAATATGATAGAAATACCTACTTATGCTTGGAGCGACTCTTCCTTTGTTCTATGCTGGCTACGCACGCCACCGTATCTCTAGAATCGAACCGTGACAGTGAAATTCAGTCAATGATGCCCCGGAGCAGGGGCGTTATGTTCCGTCTGTTTGTTTTTAAAGGGTCTTTATTCAACACTAGCTGACCAATCAGCAGCTTCGCACGCGTATTTTTTCCATAAAAACATTACCCTCCTGCGCCTATGTCACCCGGGGATAGTATAGTTTCCCAACAGTAAAATATTTTTTTTAAATCGGTCAAGTAGTTTCGGAGCCTATTCAATACAAACAAACAAACAAATCTCCTCTATTTAATATTAGTATAGATATATGTACATATGTTTACAACGTATTATAGCTAAACACAGTTTAGTTCAACAATATCTTATTTTAAGATATGTTCTGACTAGTTTAAACCCATCTATCTCGAGAGGCATCACACCGCAGGAACCAGTCAATCATGACCTTTGGGGCCAGACCTGGCTCTCACGCGAACCAGAATTTTAGCCAACGCTATGCGAATAGCTCGAACGTAACTCTCCCTGGTAGGTCTGATACTGCCTCGCAGATCCCGCACCTTACAAACGTGCTCTGCATTGCTTTGTATCCATCAACTTGAGGCATACATGTGTAAAATCTCATGTATATGATAACATCTTTAAGCACTTTATTATATTTATTTAATTTTAGACCTTTGTAACATTTATGAGTAAAGAATAAATTGCTTATGTGCCTGTAATTTCACCAGCAACTATACCCTTCATACCGCAACCCAGCAATGCTGCAATGCCTATGTATGGTAGTAGCACTTCCCTGGAGGAGCCCTTTCACAAGGAACTCTACTATGTATAATTGTGAGACACATTGTTTTAGTATGTATAAATTTGTTTGTGGTTTTTGAAGTAAAAATTCTTTACGCACGCTTGACTTGGAAAATGAGCTGGTGAATGCGTGACGAGAACGTTACGAAAAGTGTGATTGGGAGAACCGAAGTTGAAAGGGAGATATAAGTTAGTAAAGATATAAAGAGAGAGAGAGTTACGTTTCGTATATTACTGTCAGGGCAAGAGAGAAAGAGTGCATGAAATATAAACTTGAGAGCAAAAAAATCGCACATTCATGATTTTTTGACATAACTAAAAAAAAAACAAAAAATATTATGTTTCTGTAATGCAGATTCATAGTCTATTTTAATACCTATCCAGTGGTATCTGATTTGTCTTTCAATCATTACATAAAAATGCTTTTGTGGATCAATAACAAAAATGCATGTTTAGTAAAAAATTCTTTATTCAAGTATTGGTGTCAAAGTTATGAAATTAAAAGATAAAATTAATTAAAAGTTTGTTATTAATACCGAGTGTTCCCTCCCCTAGCCTGAATCACTGACTCCATCCGTGTTTTCATTGATGTTACTAGACTTTTGATAAAGTCTTGAGGAATAGCCTCCCATTCCTCTGCGATCGCCTGTTGCAGCTCCTGTAGAGTCGATGGAGGAGCATCTCGGCCTCGAACTCTTCTTTTCAGCTCGTCCCATAGATGTTCGATGGGATTGAGGTCTGGGCTTCGAGCTGGCCACTCCATAACGGTCACATCCACCTCTTGAAGGTACTCGATCACTATGCCAGCAGTATGCGGTCTTGCATTATCTTGCATAAACAGAAAGTTTTCGCCGATAAACCCAGCATAAGGTACGACGTGGCTCTCGAGTACTTCCTCAATGTATCGTATGGAAGTCAATCCTCTTGATTGGCGACCAGTATTCGGTCCGGTGATGAAGGCAAGCTCGGTTTTTGCTTCCATAGACATGCCTCCCCAAAACATGATTGATCCACCGCCATAGGCGACACGTTCTGTTATGCAGCATTGGGCAAATCGCTCTCCCGATCTTCTATACACCTTCCCCCGTCCGTCGTTGCCATGCAAGCACATCCTGCACTCATCAGAGAACAGGACTGCACTCCACTGCTCTTCGGTCCAATTCAAATGGTCTCGAGCGAACTGAAGGCGGGCTTCTCGGTGGGCTGGGGTCAATTTCGGCCCGTTTGCTGGCCTGTGTGCAGTCAGGCCACCGTCTCTCAATCGTCTTCTGACTGTCCACCGGCTAACTTCTACTTCACGAACTTCTTGAAGTCGTTGGCCCAGTTGAACTGCGTTCAAACGACGATTTCTTAAAGATGTCGTTATAAGAAAGCGGTTATCACGCTCTGTTGTAGCACGGGGACGGCCCGATCCTTGTCGCCGTTGGTAGCCACCAGTCTCTTGATACCTCTGGTATACACGCCGAACGGTAAATCGGCTCAAACTCAATTGTCGAGCCACTTGACTTTGCTTAAGCCCTGATTCAACAAGGGCAACCACTTGAGCGGCTACTTCTGGTGTAGTATCCATTTTCGTGTTCCGTTTGAAGCCAATATCAATAGAGAACCTTTCACACTGTACGTTGGTATGCAAATGATGACCATTCCCTCAATATGCACTCTTTTATACCTGCGATAAATCCCGCCGCCGGCCTTACCTGGATCGAGCGACATAAGGGGGTCTATTGTTTTGTTGCTAATGAGTTGTTTTTAAAGGTAAATGTCAACCCTTTATCAGTTCTGCGAATGCCTAGATTATGCACTTTAATTTAATTTTAATTTGCTGTAAGCTCCAAATAAAAAAAAATTTAACTTTTAAGTAAAAATGTGCGGATGTGCGATTTTATTGCTCTCAAGTGTATATACATATACATATATCTCAGTCAGTAGTTCGTTTGCGAGTTTGCTAGCGTTACGCGAACGGTTATTTCTTGATTATTTTCGTAATTTCATTTCGTTCTTGAACAATTTTATAAATTAATATTTTGAAAAAGAAGTTTTACTTCAGTCGTGTCGTCTGACGAAAGCACACTCGTTTTTATTATTTCTTTATTTATGTTATCTAGCACCATGCCACTTTTTTCGCAGTGTTTAGTACGTGCTATATCCTTAGTTATAATAAATGAATGAGTGTATTCAACAGATTTCAGAGTATGTCCGCAGTGGCTGTAGCCATTCTACAATAGAAATAGAACTCTACCAGGCACCAGGGCGGAGAAATGTCATCATCACTCGGAACTTTGACCTGCAAGATGTGTCGACTTGGTCCATAGATAACAAAACTGTGCGAGAGAGACAGGTGCAAGATCTTATAGCGACTTTAAATATACAGGTATGTTTAAAGATTTGATTCTAGAATTTATTTATTTATTGTAAATTGAGGTACAAAATAAGATCGCTTATAAATATATGTATATCGCTAGATTTTGACATTCAGTGTACAAGTTTTTTAAAAGTCGTATAATCGACAAATCACGCCGCGGGCGGGTCTGCTAGTCCCACTAATATTATAAACGCGAAAGTTTTTTTGTTACTCTTTCACGTCGGAACGGCTGAACCGATTTCGATGATGGTATGTACGTAGATCATAACCAGGCTACTTTTTATTGGCAAATCACGCATGCGAAGCCGCGGGTGGAAGCTTGTAATATTATAAATTCGAAAGTAACTCTATTCGTCTGTCTGTTTGTTACGTTTCCACGACTAGACGGCTGAACTGATTTTGATAAAATTTGGTATATAGATAGATTATGACCGGGATTGAGTCATAGGCTACCCTTTTTAACCGACTGTGCAGGAAGGCAATATTTTTATTGACAAAACGTGCGAAGCCGCGTGCGGATGCTTGTTTCACATATTTTTGTAATAACTACTGATCGGCGTAGGTAGTGCTATTCACGGGAATTAGTGACTGTTAACTTAACATGGATATGCCTTCTAAATCCCGGAAAATATATTTTTATTTTATTTAACAGGTTTTTTAGGAATTCGTTTTGCGACAAATTGTAGTATAAAAAAATATATATATATAATATAATAATAATAAGGTGAAGTTAATTTCTGGTTTCTTGGCTAAGTGCCAAGTGAACCTAACTAATAAAGGTACAGGTAGGCAAACTAAAATACAAAATCAAATAGTAAACAAATCTCGGGCGCCATGCCTACTTGAATTTTGAAAAACAAATTACCTGGATAAATCTGCCGAAGAGATTGAGCTTCTAATCACAAGGCCGGGGAGGCTAAAGATGAAAGATTGAATATAATTTTTAGAGTTTATTGTAAGTCTTTGCCCGTGGAAATTTGAACTCTGTATGCGGCAATGTGAAGTTAAATTTACTTATTAATTAAACCAGTAGTCGGAGGAGGTTAAAAACTAAACAAAGTTGTAAACTGTGGTTGACTGACGTTATTGCAATCCAATAAAAATAAAAAGGAAATTAGCAGAAGGCTAGTATAAAGGTTTAACTCCTAGTGTATTCTAATTAGAATCTAATAAGCTAGGGTAAAGTTGCAAATTCAAATTGAAAATCTCGTCCTCCAAAACGTGGGGTTTTCAATGAGTTAGGTAAATTAAATTAAATCCAAATAATAGGTAAGAAAACCAGGGAAAATTAAACCGTAGGGTTACCCGAAAGACTCGTCTCAAACTGGAGCAATGAGACTAAATATTAGAATTAAAATTACTTTCGTAGAGTACCTAAAATCAAATAATTTTCAATTGCTTACCGAGCAATAACGTTCAAAAATCCAATACGAAGAAAACATCTTTGAAATCGAATTCCAAAATTTACAGACAGACAACATCACCCAGCCGTTTCAAACCAATTTCCATCACAAAACATGGTTATTCCCCTCAAAACTTGAAGATTAAATCTGATAAAACAAATCTTGAAAAATATAACAACGTCCTGCCGACGTTGTCTCAGAGAGAAAAGTGGTTCCTCCCTTCCTCAAAAAACAGTGACGCGGTAAAGATTTCCTGAAACAGTCGAACAGGAAATCGATTTTTTAAAAAACCGTTGAATGATTGCACGACAACAAATGAACTGTCAGTGTCAAAGACCTAACCAAAACGTCTGAACCAAAACAATGTTTACTTCTACAGCACTACTGCCCAAAAATCCAATCAAATACAACTCCAAAACAGAATTCGTGTAACGAGACTAAAAGCATCGTTACAGTATTTTACATAGTAAGTATTCAGCTTTATGTAAATACATGTTGTATTGGTTACTAAAGTCATCCCTTTCCCTCACGCTTTTGTAGCTTATAGCGGGTAAGGTGAGGGCTCGGTTTCACTATACGCACACATTTACATCGACATTAATATTTTATCGAAATTTTAACATCATTACATCGATATTCAGAAAAATATTCCCGGGAATCGATAAATAAATGCCGGGGCATATCCATATTAACTTATCATTCAGGTGCATTGACCCAAAATAGCACTACCTACGCCGATCCCTAGTAATAACTCAAGGTAGCCGTTTACCATCACGTAAGGCCTGGAAGAAATCGCTTTCAGCGATAAGGCCGCCCATTGTACTATATTTAGCATTAACTGTTTATATAAGTATTCTTGGTGTACAAGAAAGCTTTATTCTATTCTTGATTGTCACCTTAGAGGTATTAAATAAAAAACGCTTTTGAACTGGATTTTTACTGGACCAGGAATTAACGTAGCCGTACTCAATGATTATCATAGATAATGTAAAGTAGTACTTAGGCAAAATACGCCAAGTTTTATCTCTGAGTGTCATTTGTAAATTATAATAAAATACTTACTTATAATCAACTAGCTGTTGCCCGCGACTTCGTACGCGTTACACTACTAAATGTGTAGGTAACCTAGAAATAAAGCTTAATTCGCTGTCCCAAACTTTTTTACCCCATGACACCCCATTTTTATCCCATGGGAACTGATTTATGGAATAAAATGTAGCCTACGTGGTAATCCAGGTTATAATATACGTATATACCAAATTTCGTCGAAATCGGTTCAGCCATTACGACGTGATTGAGTAACAAACAAATAAATAAACAAACATCCAAACTTTCACATATATAATATTAGTGTAATCATTTAATTTAGGCGGCAATAAAATAATTACTGGATGATAAATAACTTTATAGGCACTAATGCCTAGTCTCTTATCTGGTTACAGTAATGTGTTCTTTGATAATGCTCCTTGTTTGGAATCAAATACAATTTAATTCACAAGTAGGCACAAATTATTATTTTTTAAAATACCCGGTACATAAAACCCGAATTAAATTTCCATTTCACAGCTGAGATCCCTTCACTAAAACGAAAAATTGAATAAAACCCGAATTAAATTTCCATTTCACAGCTGGAGATCCCTTCACCTATAGGGAAAATACCCGAATTAAATTTCCATTTCACAGCTGGAGATCCCTTCACCAAAAAGAAAAATACCCGAATTAAATTTCCATTATACAGCTGAGATCTCTTCACTAAAAGGGAAAATTAAATAAAACCCGAATTAAATTTCCATTTCACAGCTGGAGATCCCTTCACCAAAAGGGAAAATACCCGAATGAAATTTCCATTTCACAGCTGAGATCCCTTCACTAAAAGGGAAAATTAAATAAAACCCGAATTAAATTTCCATTTCACAGCTGGAGATCCCTTCACCAATAGGGAAAATACCCGAATTAAATTTCCATTTCACAGCTGAGATCCCTTCACTAAAAGGGAAAATGAAATAAAACCCGAATTAAATTTCCATTTCACAGCTGGAGACCCCTTCACCAAAAGGGAAAATACCCGAATTAAATTTCCATTTCACAGCTGAGATCCCTTCACTAAAAGGGAAAATTAAATAATACCCGAATTAAATTTCCATTTCACAGCTGAGATCCCTGCATCAAAAGGGAAAAATTGAATAAAACCCAAAATTAATTTCCATTTCACAGCTGAGATCCCTTCACCAAAAGGGAAAATTAAATAAAACCCGAATTCAATTTCCATTTCACAACTGAGATCCTTTCACCAAAAAGGAAAATTAAATAAAACCCGAATTAAATTTCCATTTCACAGCTGAGATCCCTTCACCAAAAGGGAAAATTAAATAAAACCCGAATTCAATTTCCATTTCACAACTGAGATCCCTTCATCAAAAGGGAAAATTAAATAAAACCCGAATAAAATTTCCATTTGACGACCTCTGTAGCGCAGTGAGCGAATAGCCGGCTGAGACGCAGCAGGTTGCGATTTCGATTCCCACCGCGGAACAAATGTTTGCTTGATCTACAGATATTTGTTCCGGGTCTGGATGTTTTTTTATATATTATAAGTATGTATTTACATAAAAAAAAGTATCTATATATTATATCAGTTATCTGGTTCCCATAGTACAAGCTCTGCTTAGTTTGGGGCTAGATAGCGCTGTGTCAAATGTCCAGCAATATTTATTTATTTCACAGCTGAGATCCTTTCACCAAAAGGGAAAATTGAATCTTTAACACACATGTTAATCACCCCAGTTAAACTAGCTTTCTATTAAAGAAAAACTCATCCGAATCGGTCTATCCGTTAGGGAACTACGATGCCACAGACAGACATACACGTTAACTCAATAATTGACTGCACACCCGTATCTTCTTCACTCAAAGTCATATCACTGCTTCGTCTGGACCGAGGTCTAGGGTCGACCTCGATCCCGTCCATTTTTAACCGCAATCTACTGCACCAATGCTGTATTTACTTTATTGTCCGTAATTAATTACAGTTGATGAGCACAAAATAAACACCGTAACTAAACTTTAAATAGCAAAAATTAATTTAAATTATCGGAGAAAATTTCAAACGCCTCGCACAAATGAACTTTAAAAAAAGAATGACCCAAAGGGTAAAACGGCACCCTATTGCTAAGACTCTGCTGTCTGTCCATCTGTCACCAGGCTGTATCTCATGAACCGTGATAGTTAGGCAGTTGAAATTTTTACAGATGATGTATTTCTGTTGCCGCTATAACAACAAATACTAAAAACAATAAAATGAATATTTAAGCGGCGCTCCCGTACAACAAACTTTGATTTTTTTGCTCGTTTTAGCTCGATATTGATAACGGCAACAGGTACAACAGGACGCTTGAAATATTCACAGAATATTTAGTTATATGGTCACTTTAAAAATAAATAATTAAATTAAAATAAAACAAATATTTAAGGGAGGCTCCCATACAACAAACGTGATTTATTTGCCGTTTTTATAGATAATGGTACGGAACCATTCGTGCGCGAGTAAGACTCGCACTTGCCGGTTTTATTTGATATCCCGACGTTTCGACCGTATTGCAACAGCCGTGGTCACGGGCGGACTGGAGTACTTGGAGCTACCGCCGGGAAGTGATGGCAGCTGCATCAACTACCCTCACTTGCTCTTCAGAATTAATGTCCTCGTTCATATCTTTCGTTTGAAAAATACTTATAACACCTCTCTTTTTGTCTGGGGTTAAAATATATTATGAGATTGATGTATTGAAAAAGATGTGTGACTGGTCTAAGAATGATCCTGCCAACAAAATTAACTACCACAATTCCAGCCGATGGTTGCCTGGAAGATATAGCTTTTAGCGATAAGATCGGTCTGGCCTCTGTTATCAATTGTTTTCTTTAGATGATCCTTTATAATGATCATCATCATATCAGCTGTAGGACGCCCACTGCTGAACATATGCCCCCCCCCCCCTCCCCCCCTACCTTCCCCACTTTGATCGATCGATTGTGCGACCCCAAAGGATTCTAGTAATCTTTATCACGTCGTCTTTCCATCTAGTGAGGGGGCGTCCTTCGTTGCGCTTTCCAGCGCGTGGTCTCCACTCTGCAACTTTTCTGCCCCAACGGCCGTCAGTTCTTCGAGCTATTTGCCCCGCCCACTGCTACTTCAGCTTGCACGTATGTAATTATTATATTGCAATAAAAATAACCAATTATTTTTTGCAGGTCGATAACCTCTGTCAATTGCTACCGCAAGACAGAGTTCAGGACTTCTCCAAAATGAATCCACAAGAACTGTTAAGAAGTACTCTATCAGCTGTCGGCGGTCAAGAAAGCGTGGTGCAGTTAGATGAACTGATAGAATCGAGGAACAAGCAGAGAGGACTGTCGACCAAGTTGCAGAATAATGCGCAGTTGCTACAGGAACAAGAAAGATTGAATGAAAGGTAACACAATACATGCTACACATATTCTAAACAAGTAACATCATCATCATCATCATCTCAGCCCGTCTGCACCCATTGTTGGGTATAGGCCTCCTATTTATTACGCCATACTTTCCGGTCCCTTGCGAGTCTCATCCATTAACACCCAGCTACGCTTTCAATGTCATTCGACCATCGGGCGGGTGGTCTGCCTCTTGGTCTACGAACATCCCTTGGCCACCACTCTGTAATCGCCTTCGTCCAACGCCCGTCATCCCTCCTAGCCAAGTGTCCAGCCCATCTCCACTTCAGCCCTGCGATCCTTATACCCACGTCCGAAACCTTTGTGCGACGTCGGATTTCGACATTGGGTATGTGGTCCAAGAGTGATATACCGAGCATGGCTCGCTCCATTGCCCGTTGAGCTCTAATCTTATGCATGTATTTAAATAAGTAACATTAAAAAAAATTAACTGACTTCAGAAAACAGCAAATCAAAAAGGAAACGGAGTTCTAAAATTATAAGTGGTCGATGAAACCTCTAACATAAATATAATAAGTAAAGTGTGTAAAATAACCTTTAGAATTCACATACCTGTAATATATATTATTACTTGCTTCAGTCCGCGCCTTCGCACGCGCTGAAGTCTACGTCTTCATCCAGGTCGTAATCTATCTGTACACAAAATATCCTCAAAATCGGTCCAGCCGTTTAGTCATCAAAGCGTAACAAACAGACAGAGGCAAAACTTTTGAATTTGTAATTATAAAAATAATAATATATAGTATAACTTTTTATTTATTTACTTCATGATATTTTTTTTAATTAACAGATTAAAAGTCTTGATCGACGCAATGCAACAGCGCAAGGACATTGAAAGTCAAATCGAAGTCTGCGAGAAAAAGAAGCTATGGCTCGAATACCAGGAGCTCAGGGAGCGGGTCATTGAACTCTCCAATGACAAGAAGAACTCTGAGAAGATAGTGAAGGCTCGGAGGAGCAGGATGGAACCCTTGCAGGAGATTATTGAGAAGGCTAAGATCGGGATTAGGAAGGTGGAGCAGCAGAAACTTAATGCGGTATGTTTTAATCTAATCTGCAAAATACTTACCTCAGAGTCTGAAGGCGATCATTTTCGATATGTGTGTGTGTGATGATGATGGCATGCTTTTATTTTCTTATTTTTCATTGGTAAGGACAAGAAGCAATTTTAAAATATGTTACTTAATAACTCAATACTTAATACTAGAGTACTTTATTTATAATCAGTACCGGTGTACACAAATTCAAATTTAATCGTTTATATACACAAAAATTACAATAAAAGGTCTTAAATCTATGCTTGTCAATGTATTCAACCTACATGCAGGCGTGCTAATATTTTCTAATATTTGGTATTTATTTAACAATGTCAATATCTTATATTCAATTTCAAAAAATCATTAATACTATAAAAAACAGTTGTCTAAAAGCCATAGCGTCAGTTTTTTTAAAATACGTTTCCATGCAACACTTTCAGTTCGTCTGGTATTTTATTGAAAATTTTTATTGACATATAGTAGACGTTTTTTTATAAATATCCTTATGGTATGGAGGTTGGTACAATGCTGGGTACTCACATACGGTATTACTCTAACGAGCAATCACGTCGAGTAATAACTACGGTTCGGGCTCTACGTATACACATTCAGCAATTATCTTATCGAGCGGCGCGACGTTCAGTATTCATCGAACCGTTCGAGCCAAAAGATGTCTCTTCAACAAAGGAGACAGTGGCTACATTACCAAGGTCTCGCAATTCTTAATTAATTATCTTTTGACTTGACGTTCCATAAACAATAGCAATGTCTATATAAGTTTATAAATTCCTCAATAAACCCTTTAGAATACACTCTTAAATCCATTTCTAAATAAACACGTATTTTAACTACGCTCAACAATGGCGGACTGACGCTCGAGTCGCTCGACAAGTTCGGACACGTACACGCGCCCGAGTCAAGCTCGACGTCTCGCTTCGAGTAGGTGCGAAGGAAATTACATTTATTTAATTCCATCGAGCCGGCTCGATGCGAGCCTTCGAGTTGTGGGTTTTGCGGTCCACGCGTTGATTTTTGTTCGTTTAAGAGTAAAACTATCGAGTAATATCGAATGCGGGTACGGAGCTTTATAGGTTCATAAACTTAGCCCTTTTTTGTCTGGTTATAACGGCACTACGTTTCTTGAAGTAATCAGGTTAGGCTTGAACAAAAACACAAATATCCCTAATATACATACAAAGGAAGCGGCAGAATATTCAATTTCTGGAGCTAATAGGACTGCGAACTATTAAAGCTGCTTTTTTACTTAGTAAACTTTCATGATTGATTTCAATCATTATTATAAATACGGGATTTATCACGTACCGTCTTATCGGTGTTTCGACCGACAATGTTTCGGTTCAATTCGTGAACCATCATCAGGGTGAGTGCGATCCGCTCCGAATAACGTCTCGCCTCGCACTGCGCGCCGCTGCTCTCTGCGCGCGAGTGAACGGGCGGGGTGGTGGGGATTGGGTCAACCAACGAAAGCACAGTGCGTTGACCCGCTGTGTTATCATCATTATCATCACTGCTGCTTTCTTCTGTAGTTCTTGGTACATGCAAACACTCAACACTAACTATGTCTACCAGGTTCACTCACTCTTCTGTCACTTGTCACTTGCATCATGAAGACATGGCCTCCAGGCTGGCGGTAGAACCCATCCTCTATCCCTGTTAAAGTTCGGCACACGACTTATTTCTATCGCCTCTTGGATCTTGCGAGGAACGAAGAACTTCTCTCTCGCTAAAACCCGGGCCTTGTCGAAACGTATGTAGTGCGTCGAATCAGAATCTAGGGAATGTTCCGCCACTGCAGAACTGTTTGAGTCAACATTCTTCATTGCACGTATGTGTTCAGTCAACCTAGTAGATACGTTACGCTTTGTTTCACCAATGTAGCATTTACCGCAGTCACACGGTATCATATATGTATACGCCAGGGACGCCCAGAGGGTCTCTGTCCTTCGGCGAACGCAGCAGCTGTCTCAATTGTGTTTGAGGACGGAATATCGTCTTGATGCTGTACTTATGGCGTAACAAGTTTCCGATCTTATCCGTTAATCCTTTCACAACAGGTAAGTACGCTACTGCTCTATTTACCGTTGTTATGCGTGATCTTGTGGATGTGTCCGCAATTCGACAGCTCTGTCTCCATCCGTATCCGTTTTGTTCCAGCACTCCTTTTATGTGTGAGAGCTCGCGGTTCACGTACTGAGAGGCACATAGCCTTAGTGCTCTATTAATCAGAGTACGCGGTACCGAGGCTAAGTGAGCTGGATGGTGATGCGAGTCAGCTCTAAGATACCGGTCTGTGTGTGTTGGCTTACGGTATACTGTATGTGTAAGTCGTCCTGTCTGTTCTCGTATAACCAACACGTCCAGGAACGGTAGGCATTCATCTTTTTCCAGCTCTACCGTGAAGGATATCTTAGGATGTTTACAATTAAGATTGTTAAGTAAGGTTTCTATGCTATCTCTTCGTACTATTGCGAACACATCATCTACATACCGCCACCAGTATCTCGGTCTACAGGGTACGCTATCCAGTACCGTCCTCTCAAACCACTTCATAAATATATTGGCCACTACTGGAGCTATTGGTGATCCCATTGCTAGAACCTCCAATTGTATGTAATAATCACCCCGCTATACAAAGTAACCACTTGTTAATATATACTCAATTACCTTCATGCATCCGATAGGTGTTGATGAACCTTGTAACAGCTCTTGTATAATGGTTATTGTGTCCGTTATCGGTACATTGGTAAACAGTGACGCTACATCGAAACTCACCATACATTCATCTTCATGTACTACTATTCCTTCCAAGAGTTGAGTAAAGTGCGTTGAGTCTTTCACGTAGCTAAAGGACTTTCCTGTGAAAGGAAGTAGTAAATCCGCCATGTAACGTGCTGTTTTGTATGTAGGTGAGTCTATCTGACTGACGATAGGGCGAAGTGGCCAATTGGGCTTGTGGATCTTGTGCAGGCCATAGATTTTAGGTGGAGTTGGGTTGATGGGTCTTAAACGTCCATAGAGTTCGTCGGGCAACTTAAGTAACAACTCTCTTAACTTCGTAGTTACTCTAGATGTGGGATTGTAGTTGACCAGTTTATACGTCAAATCATCACTAAGGAGCGCATCTAGTTTCTGTTCATACGCAGCTGTGTCCACAACTACTGTCGCATTGCCTTTGTCTGCTGGTAATACTAGAAGGCTTGTGTTATTACGTATGTAAGTTCTTTAAGGCGTTCATTTCTGTCTGACTTACTAATATTAGCTTTAGGCAGAATAGACTTACGCGCCATTGATGCAACGTCTTGTCGTAAACACTCAGCGTCATGTGAAGGGATCTTATTCTGCACAATCACGTTCTCAATGCTGGTAATAATGGCTTCTATGGGTACTTTTAGTGGTGTAGGTGCAAAGTTCAAACCCTTCGATAGCACTAATTTCATATCTTCAGTGATCGTTTGAGAAGACAAATTAACCACTGTTCTATCGTTCGCACTTAGACAATCCATGGGTGACTGCTCAGCATTACCAGCAAGGCGCTTTAGTTTTGATTCGTGAGTTCTGGATGTTTTATTACTCACGAGTTCTGATCTGCTGAATGTCATAGCATCAAGTGTATTCCACAAATCCGGTCCCAAAGTACGAGATAACTGCAAGTGAAGATGGAAAAGTTCCTGCGACACAATTGCTAGGTTTCGATAATAATCTCGAACTACCCACACACACAATTTATTATTTACATTTTCAAAGAACTTTTCGTACAACAATCAAGAAAAAATTTCATATTTATCACCCGGATGGATCTTTTTTGTATTTTGAACACCTTTTCGATATCCACTGAGTTACAACACAGCAACAGACCATAACCTAGTATAGAACACAATTTGGCATTTGCACAGAAACAAGTTCTTTCACTATGGGCCTCATGAGGTCGGCTCGCGAGTCGCTCAGCGTGCAATGGAGAGAGCTATGCTTGGTATTTCTTGAGTGGATACCACGCACTGAGAAGCTCTGCGTAGGACAGTCCCTCATTTGATGGATGACAACCTGACAAGGTTGCTGGGAGCTGTTGGGCTCAGGCCGCAGAAGATCAGTTTTTCTGGATATCTTTAGGGGAGGTCTATGTTCAGCAGTGGACATCCTATGGCTGATATAAATAAATAAATAGTGCTGGACATTTCACACAGTGCTATATAGCCCCAGCAAAGCAAATCTTGTACTATGGGAATAAAATTAGTTGATATGATTCCCAATTGTTGATACGTTAGCCAACAGTTACAACAGGTTACAACAGGTAGCCCTCAGGGATAGTGTAGATTGCTATCAGTGAACGTAATTTCAGAATTGGTTACCCATACCCATTAAACTAACTCACAAATTTTACCTTTTCAATATAAGTGTAGATGAATACGTTTTTTAACGTTTCAGGGCAGAGAAATCCACACGTTCCGCGACAAAGCGAATGAAATAATCAACAACGTTAGAAACCACGAGTATGAACTAAAGGACATACAGAACTCGTTCCAAGACAACTTGGAACGACACAGGTATTTAACTTTTTTATTATAAACTAGCTTCCGCCCGCGGATTTGCTCGCGTAGTTTGTCACCAAAAAGTAGCCTATGTTTTTATTTTAATCCATACAAATATTATAAATTCGAAAGTTCTGCGGTCTGTTTGTTAAGTTTTCACGGCTAAACGGCTTGACCGATTTCGATGAAATGTGGTATATAAATAGATTATAACCAGGATTGGGACATAGGCTACTTTTTAGAAAGAGAGTAATGTTTTTATCGACAACCCACGCGTGCGAAGCCGCGGGCTGGTTAGCTAGTTATGTAATTATTATTTCAGTTATGTGCAATGATGTATGCTATAAATATATATCTATATACCAAATTTCATTAAAATCGGTTCAGCCGTTACGGCGTGATTGAGCAAACCAACAAACATAAAAACATTCGCATGAAAGATGTTAACGACAAGCCACGCGTGCAAAGCCGCGGATGGCAGTTAGTTCTATATTATTTTTACTTGTTTTTAAAAAGTATGTTTATATCTATTTGTTATATTTTAGGAATCGAGAGCAAGAACTGGTTGAAGCAAGAGCGAAATTGGATAAACTAAGGACAGATAAACAACGACTGGAAGAGAAAGTTGGTGACGGTAAGTCCACCTTTGGCCCTTCCTATCTAATATACCAGTAAGCTTGTTAAGGTTGTTAAAACGTCATTCATCATCATATCAACCATAGTACGTCCATTGCGGAACATAGTCCTCCCCCAAAGATCTCCAGAAAAACTAATCATCTACGGCCTGAGCCTAACGGCTCCCAGCAACCTTTATCAGGTCGTCTTTACATCTGGTGGGGGGGCCGTACTACGCTGCGCATTCCAGTGCGTGGTCTCCTCTTGAAAACTTTTTTGCCCAAACGGCCGTCAGTTCTTCTAGCTATGTGCCCCGCTTACTGCCCCTAAGCTTGCTAATCCTCTAGGCGTTTTTGTCTGGAGCAGGGCAACGACTGAATGGTGGCCGAGGAGCGGGTATAGAAGGGTAGGACGTCTGACAGCGAGATGGGTGGACGACATCGTTAGAGTCGCGGGCCGTCAGTAGGTGAGACCAGCGCAGGATCGTGGTGGATGGCACGAACTAGGGGAGGCCTATACCCAACAATGGGGGAAGTCAGGTTGTGGATGATAATGATGATGTGTGTTTTCATGTTTCCAGATGCCCGAGTTAAAATGGAGACTGCAGAAATAATGAAAGCTCTGTCGAAGACGAAATCAGCAATAGATGTACTGAAGAAGCAGAAACTAGAAGCGCAGTACAATCTTGGCAACATGGAAATGCAAATCAATACTCATAGAAAAAAGTAAGTGCTCTATTCTTTTCTTTTGACGTGAATAAGTTTTCCACTATGGAAGCAATTTTAAAACTTATTCACGTAAAAACATAGGACATAGGCTACTTTTTAGCGGAGTGCGCAAAATGAGGGTAATGTTTTTATTGAAATACCGCATGCGAAGCCGCGGGCGGGTCATCTAGTACGTTTATAAAGATGGTGTGAACATGTAATGATGTATGTTCATTAATAATATAATGGGTACCTATCAGTCACAGAGAAATAATATGCTAAGTAAATGTATGTTTCTACACTACATTTCGATAACTACTCACCTACTTAAACAGGAAGAGACTAGCCACCCACAATACAGTACCTTGGTGTGGTGACCTGGAGCAGTTGAGCTGTCTATAGATTGTTTGCAATGGTCTTTGGATGATTAACTTCTATGAAAAAAGTAGGCATGTATCAAACGTAATGTTTGGACTTGCCTCTGACTACCTCCACAACTAGTAAGAGTAGAGATCCGAAGATGGGGATTAATATCGTGAGGTATATTCGTTGTCATCACTCATTCTCTGAAAGTAGTTCACTTTAAAGTCGATAACGGCTCCGTAAATGATTTACGTCCCTAGGACAGTAAGTAAATTTGAAAATATAATGAGGATCATTGCATTCATAAGAAATACCATCTCCATAACAAAGCTTTATTTCTATTTCAAAATTCATAAATGCTACAATTAAATACCATGTACATGACATATCTTTGAGGCCGTGGATTAGTACTGACGAAAAACATTTTTAATTTGCTCGTATTCGTGATGAATTAAACCCGAGTATAACAATACTCGGGTGTAATCGATCGATAACATCCTCGATTAGAATCCTCGCTCGCATTCGCTCATATGCCAAAATATTTAGGGTGTTGAAGATCGCTTATAGCCCTTGTTAAACAATGTACTATTGTTTACTCAGGTTATGTGATCTAGAAGATATGGACCAAAAGCGTTTAGAAGTGCTGCAGAGGAACAGCGAAGATGCGTATAAAGCTGTTCTGTGGCTTCGTGAGAACAGAGACTTGTTTGAAGCGCCCGTGCACGAGCCTATGATGCTGCAGGTAAATAATATTGACACGGAACCCAACCAACAAGCTATACTAGTGGTTCGCCCCGAACTGAGAACTCGCGACTCTCCCAAAAAAATAAAACTATATTATTTGTAATCTTTGACTATTAAAATAGTGCCACGAAATGCTTAAGCAACTTACTTGACCTACAGTTTAATTCAAATTATAGGTAACGGGAATTTCATGTTAATTGGTTTAATTTTTTTAGGGTTGAAATTGCAGTTATTCTGGATTTCAGGCTTTTCCCTATATTTGAGTCACTAAAGCTACACGCATACCAAATTACAGCACTGATGTACCCTGTTAATTTCGACAAAGTTCAGTTTTTATTAACAAAACTAGCCCTACTCGTGTTATTATTTAATGTTGTACATAACAAAACACGTACAAGTATTCTATCTTACCTGGTCCCCATAATACAAGCTTTGCTTAGTTTGGAGCTAGATAGCGTTGTGTGAAATGTCCAGCATTATTTATTTACAGATAAACTTCACAGACCCAAAATTCGCGCGATACCTCGAGAACACAGTCTCCAATCGCGATCTGGTTGCGTTCACGTTCGAGTCGAGTCGCGATATGAACTTGTTCCTGAAGAAAGTCAGGCAGGAGGGGGGGCTGAAGCGAGTCAACGCGCTCTGCAGCGAGGGGGGGAACCTTCACATCCAGAAGAACAGCATACAACAGCTCAGGTAAGTCAGAATATAGACTTGATAGAAAACATGTACCTAAATGGTAATTATCAGGTCTTTCCATCTAGTGTGGGGCCGTTCTACGCTGCGCTTACCAGTGCGTAGTCTCCACTCTAGAACTTTTCTGCCCCAACGGCCGTCAGTTCATCGAGCTATGCGCTCTGCCCAATGCCACTTCAGCTTGCTGATCGTGCTATGTCGGTGACTTTGGTTCGTCTACGAATCTCCACATTTCTGAAAAATACTTCTAGAAGCTACGTGGACACTTCCGGTGGGACTGGTCCACAAACTGAAAGTCGCTCAGCGAGCTATGGAAAAGACGGTGCTCGGGAATTTCTCTGAAGGATAGAATCGGAAATGAGGTTATCCGATAGAGTACCAACGTGATTGACATAGCTCAGAGGGTCAGCAAGCTGAAGTGGCAGTGGGTCGGTCATATCTGCCGCAGAACCGATAACCGTTGGGGTAAATGTGTTCTGGAGTGGAGACCACGTCTAGGCAAGCAAAGTAGGACGCCCTCCGGCTAGATGGAATGACGATTTGCGCACTGTGTCTGGCAAGGGTTGGATGAGAAGAGCTGAGGATCGGGCTCAATGGCGCACCCTGGGAGAGACATTCGTCCAGTAGTCGACTGTTATAGGTTGATGATGATGACTTCGAAGTTGTTTTTGTTGTTCCAGCTACTTAGGTTTCTACACGTACCTGGTCGACACGATAACGGCGCCCGACGCGATCATCCGGTACCTGTGCAAGAACTACAACATACATCGGATACCGATCGGCAACGACCACACGTACAATAATTCTGGACGAGTGCCGGCTAATATCACCTTTTTCTTTACTGGTAAGCGCGAATACCTTGTTATTGCCCGACTACGGCAAAGCCAAGGAAGGGTTATGTTTTTAGCAGTCTATGTATGTATGTTTGTATGGGTAGAGGCCTTTGCCCCGCAGTGGAACACGAATTACTGATATCTTTTCATAGTATAAAATGGAGTCGCTTCCGCTGTCTGCTACCTTAGATCTTTTAAACTACTCAACGGATTTTAATATAGTTTTCAGCAATAGATAGAGTGATTAAAGAGGAAGGTTTATAAGTATCATCATCATATCAGCCGTAGGACGTCCACTGCTGGACAAAGGCCTCCCTCATTGATCTCCAGGAACTGCGGTTGGAAGCGGCCTGTGATCCAACGCCGACCTGCAGTTCTTACCAAGTCGTCTGCCCATCTTGTAGGTGGACGTCCTACGCTGCGCTTGCCGGTCCGTGGCCTCCACTCGAGAACCTTCCGGCCCCATCGGCCATCTGTTCTGCGCGCTATATGGCCTGCCCATTGCCACTTCAACGTGCTAATCCGTCGGGATATGTCGGTGACTTGAGTTCTCCTACGTATCTCCTCATTTCCGATTTGATTCGAGAAACCCCGAGCAGAGCCCTCTCCATAGCTCGTTGAGCGACTCTGAGCTTATTCATAAGGCCAATAGTGAAGGACCACGTCTCGGTTCCATATGTCATCACTGGTAACACACACTGATTGAAGACTTTCGTCTTAAGGCACTGAGGTATGTTGGACGAAAAGACGTTACGAAGTTTCCCAAACGCTGCCGAATCCGAATTGGATTCGACGATTGACCTCTTTCTCGAAGTTGGACTTACCTAATTGGACTGTTTGTCCTAGGTATACATACGCGTCGACAACTTCAAGAGCCGAGTTCTCAACCATAACTGGGGCAGGCACGACATGGACATTCGACATAATTTTCGTCTTGTCCATGTTCATTTTAAGTCCTACCCGTTGGGAGACTCGATTGAGGCCTTCGAGCATCGTGCTGAGCTCTTCCATGGACTTTGCCATGACCACAATATCGTCGGCAAACCGAAGGTGAGTGATGTATTCGCCGTTAATATTGATGCCCAGTCCTTTCCATTCCAGAAGCTTGAAGGCATCTTCCAATGCGGTCGTAAACAGTTTCGGAGAGATGACATCTCCCTGTCTTACGCCTCTTTTTAAGGGAATCGCCTTCGAGCTCTGTTCGTGTACTCGGACTGACATAGTGGCGTTTTTATACAAACACTTCAATACTTCGATGTACCGATAGTCAATACGGTATCGTTGGAGAGACTTAAGCACTGCCCATGTTTCGATCGAATCGAAAGCTTTCTCATAGTCCACAAACGCGAGACATAGCAGCAAGTTATACTCTTCGGTCTTCTGTATGACTTGCCGCAGCGTAAATATGTGGTCAATGGTACTGTAGTCTTTACGGAACCCGGCTTGTTCGGGAGGCTGGAAGTCATCAAACCTGCGTTCGAGACGGTTCGCGATGACCCTTGGCAACAGCTTATAAACATGGCTCAAAAGCGAGATGGGTCTGTAATTCTTAAGCAAGGTGTTGTCACCTTTCTTGAAGAACAGAACCACCACGCCCTCGTTCCATGCTTTTGGCGTCGTGCCTTCAAGAAAGGTGGAATTAAAGAGCTTCTGAAGGACTTTAAGTACCGGTGATCCACCCGCTTTCAGAAGCTTTGAAGTGATTCCGTCCTCACCCGGCGCCTTGTCGATCTTAAGCTGCTTCAAGGCCATCCTGATCTCATACAGGCTGATGTCCGGAATATCTTCGGTATAATGTCGGGTCAGTTTGGCTCTTGGGTCGTTGGCCGCACTGCAAACAGGTTTAGTGACCGAATCGTAGAGCCGTCCATAGAACCTTTCGACTTCCCTTAACACTTCCGCTTTACTTGACGTTATGCTGCCATCTTCCCTCTTCAGCTTCGTCATGCGGCTCTGCCCAATAGAATTATCTCTCGCGAACACTTCGGAGCCTTTATTCCGCTCTATCGTATCTGTAATACGAGATGTATTAAAGGTACGAATATCGTGCCGCAAGGATTTCCAAATCTTTCTAATGAGCTACCTATGTGACTGAGCATCATCGGGAGACTGCAGTCGCAAAGAACGTCGTTCAGCCATGAGGTTAAGGGTATCATCAGAGAGTTTCTGAGGTCTATTGGTACGGGGGGTCTTAAAGAACTGGGACCCCACCGTATGGACGGTTTCTACGAACCTGTTATTGGTCTCGTCCACTGATGCATCTACTTCTAGACAGTCAAAGCGATTTGCAAGTTCGAGTTGAAAGCTCTCGAGGTTTTGGATATGTGCGCGAGTGGATCGGAGCGTAGACTTCATCAATCGGGACCTTTCAAGTTTAACGTTCATATTCAATGTGGCTCTAACAATTCGGTGATCACTGCCGGTTTTCACCCTGTAAATCACAGATACATCATTGAATATCCGTTTCTTGTTGGTCAAGATGAAATAAATGTCATTTCTCGTTGAACCGTTGTGACTCATCCAGGTCCATTTCCTGTGAGGCGGCTTCTGGAAAAAAGAATTCATCATAAAGAGTCCTTCTTTCTCCAGAAAATCGGCCACCCTCTGTCCCCTGGGGTTCCGTTGCCCATATCCAAATTGCCCCACTCTCAACTCATCATCGCTTCTCATGCCTAGCTTTGCATTGAAGTCCCCCATAACAACAATAAAGTGAGTTTTGTTCGTATGTATGGCTCTACTGATGTCCTCATACATAGACTGTACTTCTTCATCTGGGTGTGAAGAGGTCGGCGCATATACCTGAACGACCTTCAGCGAATATCGCTTAGATATTCTGAGTGTCAGGTACGCGACCCTGTTCGACACACTGTCGATGGTGATAATGTTGTTGATGAGTGACTTGTGAACGAGAAACCCAACACCACCTTGGGACTGTTGGTTGCCCTCCCGGTAGTATAGTAGGTTACCAGACTTAAGGGATATCGTGTCCTCGCCCACACTACGGACTTCTGATAACCCCAAAATGTCCCAGTGTAATCTACTAATTTCTTCTTCCAGCTCAACAATCTTTTCGTCTGTCCTCAAAGTGCGGATGTTGTGTGTGACCAGTGGTCGTCGTAGGGTTTGGTAGCCGATCGTCTCCCGGGGATTCTTAGCACCCCTGGCCCCGCCGTTACCGTGACTGCTAACGTAGCCAGGATTAGCGGGGCCGCCGGGGACTCGGGGTCTGGTTTTATGTTGTTGTATCATAAAGGGGTTGTTGCCATACTCGCCATGCTTGGCAGGCGGGTTGGCGAGCGCAGTATAGGTATTGGAAACACGAAAAGACGCTGTCGCCCATCTTTCGGAGGTATCCTTTAGCAGATTCCTACTGCATCCACGGGCAAGAGCGGAGGGGCAACATTCTACTGCCGGCGCCCCACGGCAATGTTATGTTATATGTATAATACATACATAACTCTGTTTGTTTGTTACCACTACACGACAGATGGCGGGTTCCTATATCCGTCGGTAACCGACTACGCCTCTTATCTCCTTGAAAAAGTATCAAACTAGTGTCAAACGTTTGACAGGTTTTCAAGGAGCAACGAGTCGTAGCTGGTTATTGACGGATATAGGAACCCGCCATAAACGGCTGAACGGATCGTAATTAAATTTTGCTAGGAGATTATATCCTGGGAAGGAACACAGGCTACTTTTTAGCCAACTGCGCAAAATGATGGCAATGTTTTATTGAAAAACCACCCGTACGAAGCCGCGGGCGGGAAGCTAGTTAATAATTATATAGTATGTATGTAAGTATTTACATACTTATGGTTGTTTATGTTCCACCGTACCGCCTAAAACATTCATCCGATTTGAATGAATGAGTTGTCAATTGATTCGTTATCATGGTGCGGGTTATATAAGCTAAATATTTATCTGATTACCGCAAAGTTAAAAGGAAGGGTTATGTTTTTAGCAGTCTATGTATGTATGTTTGTTTGTATTTACCTATGTTCCACCGTAGCTCCTAATCCGATTTTGATGAGTGAGGTGCCAATCGATTTGTTATTATGGTCCGGTTGACATGACTACTATCGACAGGTATTACGTAGTCGGGTTTCAGTTTTGAAACTTATATTACTTTTATTACTGCAGTTTACCCGCGAACTTAAAACCCTATTAATACAAACAAAATATAAAGCAAATAGTACAATGGGCGGTCTTATCGCTTAGAAGCGATCTCTTCCAGACAACCTTTGGATGGAGAGGATTTTGTTATAAGAGATTTATTAAGAGAGTTCGTCTAATACCATAATAAAAAATATAACTAGATAATAAATTTTATACATAAATACTAATACAAATAGAACATATGTACTGATATTAAATGTATATATATATATATATATATATATACACATACAGAATATAATAAATACATATTATTATACATATGTACTTAATATAACAATATGTTTTATAAAGATAAGCTGATAAATGCGATTACATATATAAATGAGTTGTGCGATACTACGACGTTTCTGACAAATACAAACTTTTAACCCTGGATTTAAATATGGCTAGGGATGGGGCTTGCCGTATTGTTACTGGTAACGCGTTCCAGAGATATACTGCACGGACGGTAAGGATGATGTCGTAACTACTACTTTATTATCTATGGCGTAGTTTAAATGTAATTAATTAATTTTCAATATTTTATGTCAAAATGCATAATTTTCCTTATAAAAACTATTCATTGTACTTGCTGTATATATATACACAGTATTTCCTTCTTTCATCGAGGTTAGTCGTTTGGTCGTGAAAACGTAACAAACAGACAGACACAATAACTTTAATTTTTTTAATATTAGTATGGATATGATGTTATTTTATTTTTCAGAAAACCACAGATTTACAATTCGCGTGTCAGCATACAGCGGGGCCAAGTCATCATCGACTAACGAAATCCGTGACGCCAGACTACTAGCCAACACCGTTGACTTGGAACAAGTCGAGACCATCACTAGTCAGTAAGTTATATTGGCATGCTCACCTTCCATTGCTATCGCTCTTCAACTAGACACTCCAGACACACAAATGCGTACCCTTACTTAACTAGTAAATTAAAAAAAAAACTTTACCAAATTATTTTGATTATCAAATCAAATGTATTTAATTGCCATAACACAAAGTATATATAATCCCAAGGTATAAGAGCCATACCATCAGACTTCTTACCATCGTCACGTATCAGACCGTTCGGTTCGAGAACGGCTGGAACTTTGACACTGTAAAAAGCCCGGCATATGATATCATTAAGGATAGCGTAACGTAAAATTCTATTGGCGGCCCTAGAACACGATAATCCTTGGTGACCAAGTTGTTCGACTGCCGAAACGCACTGGCACTGATGAGGGGCGCAGCACCGCGCACCCAACCGTAAACAAGCTGTAATCTCGAAAGTTATAGGATCCATTTAAGTACCAGTATTGTGAGAAGAAAGAGCTTGCAGCCAAAGTCCTGACTCCCATTTGGAAACAGCAAGGAGACGCGCACGATCTGTGGAGCTTGAACACGTTTGTAACAGCTAATTCCGCGTCAACTCGCACAGAAGCCCGTCCCATTGCCGTTGAGACGAATTACGACTGGGGGTAGATCCGTATTTGGGCAAGCACTTTGCCAAGTAATTCAAGCCTTGTCAAGAAAATATATTTTTATTGATATTGAATTATATTATTTTGATAAAAATTTTAAACTAGCTACTAGAAACTTTTAACTTTTTATTACCCGCATGATTATTGAGGTTGCTAATTATTGTTATTAAGTTTATTTCTTTTATGTTACTGTTTTTTAGGAAGAGCCTAGCTACCCACAACACAGGGAATCTTAGTGTGGGGGCTAATGTTCATAATTATAATAAGTACCTATCTAAATGTATACCTTCTAAATTAATAAACTAGTGGTTCACCCCGAACTAAGATCTCGCGAGTCTCCCATAAAAACAAAAAATATTATAATTATAATATTATTTAGTATGACCATATTTCTGATTTTCGCACAAAGCTCAAGTGGCTCTCCATCCGTCTTCGCCGGAATGCACACATACTGTCCCTTTTGTATAACATCCTTTTTAACCCTTCTTCTCCCTTCTATCTTAAGGAGCGTTTTGAGTTTCTCCACCAGGCTAATGATCGCAATTTGCGTTCTTCAGATTCCCTCCAATTTAAAACTCCTGTCCATACGACAGAGTTTTATAGTCGATCCTTCACTGTAACAGCCGTACGATTGTGGAACGCTTTGCCCCTCTTTATAAGAACATCCAAGTCTATTAGTAATTTTAAAACAAAAGTGCACACCCATTATCTGTCCTTGTGTTGAAGTTGTAGCTGCTTGTTAATTCATCATAACCACTTTTAGAGTTGCTTATTTAAATTAAATGTGTGTTATTACTGGTAATTTAGGTTTATAGTATGTAGATATGTTTTTAAATTTATATAGATGCACCGCCGTCATGTGTTACATTTTGATCCTGTCCATACAAAGGTTGTCTGGAAGAGATCGCTTTTAGCGATAAGACCGCCCATTGTACTAAATCTATTTGTAAGAATTATGTTCTGTATTTTACTTTGGTGTACAATAAAGAGTTATCTTATCTTATCTTATCTTATTATTAGTACCTAATCTGTGACTTTCAAAATAGTGCCACGAAATACGGAACCAACTTACTTGACCTACAGTTTCATTCAAATTACAGGTAACGGGAGTTACCTTCAATTGGAAACTCTTTTTTGGTATAGAAATTGCAGTTATTCTGGATTTCAGACTTTTGCCTATATTTGTGTCACTAAACCAAATTACACGCATACCAAATTTCAGCACTGTGGGGTCACTGGTGTAACCTGTGAATTTTGTCAAAGATAGTAAAGTAAAGTAAAAGACATTTATTGAGGACAACAGTACGGTACAGACAAAACAGAAGGTAATTAATTAAATAAAACATTAAAAATAACATAATGAAAAATAGTAGGTACCTATAAAAATACAGAAATACGTACAAAACAACAGAATTAGAAACGGTCATTATAGACAGGTACCTAACAAGAGCTACATAAATACGTGGCCGCTAAAAGGTTCCGTACTGTGTGGTGTGCCAAAAAGGATCAGTCTCAGCTTTGTGTTGGTCCACGCTTACGCACTAAGTGCAGACCAACACTGGTTTTCAGACTGAGCCTGTTATTGTGATCTCACCACCAGAGAGAGACACCTAAGAAACATGAAAAAACAGGCAGGCATTAGTAAAATACATACATATAAAGTGCCTACCTACGTATAAAAAATTTGAATAAAATAAATAAATAAAGGACGGAAATAAGGAAGGAACGATTAAGAAAAGAAACGCACTACATATATTTGTAGGGATATTAAATGAGTTGGGCCTTGAGCTATCAAATTCTAAATCTAAATATTTTGTTTTTAGCAGAGGTTGTAGAAGACAATCACTAAATATCAAAATTAACAATTGTGATATTGAACGCGTGTATGTCTATAACTATCTAAGTATCTGGCTAGACAACTCGTTACGTTGGGGTAAACATGTGAATGAGACGGTGACTAAAACACAAAAATTTCTTAATATCATAAAAGTTTTGGCCGGATCTAATTGGGGTATACATCCATTACATCTACGTAAGTTGTATATTTCATTGATTAGGAGTAGGCTAGATTATGGTTCATATTTACTTAATAGCAGTGCGAAAGTTCACACTTACAAGCTAGATAAGGTACAAAACCAAGCTTTGAGAATAATTGGAGGATTTATCAAAGTACTCCGATACATACTATGGAAAGCGAGCTCTGTGTACCTCCACTGCATGTGAGAAGGCGATATTTAGCTTTTAAGTACTGTTTAAAGGCTCGAATGTGGTCTGATAATGAAACAATTAAATTGCTGGCAGAGTTAAATTTATTGTGTAGTTCTAGTAATTACTGGTCCAGTAAGAAAAAACCGTTACTTATAAAAACATATGTGAAAAAACATATGTTATGATTCAGTAAAAAATGATGCGATATATTCTTCTGCTTTTCTTGACATGTTTAGTCTAAATACATGGGTCACAAATATAAATACCGATTGTATAGTTCAAACAAATTTAGAATGTATGAAAAGCCCAAAAAAATGTCACGAAGTTAATACACTAAAAAACGAAACGATAAAAGAATTGCACTATAAATATTTTGATTGTTATGTTATATTTACGGACGGATCAAAAAGCGATAATGGACGGGGAGCAGCATTTTATGATTTTAATTCAAGTAATGGTAATAGGCAAACCAATTGTTTTAAAATTAATAGTAGAATTTCAATAATGTCTGTGGAGCTCATTGCTATATCTCAAGCTCTTACATACTATGCTGACAGTCTTCATCGAAAACAATTAGTTATATATAGTGACAGTAAGAGTGCCCTTCAACATATCAGTCGGTGCTCTTCTGGCAGGAGGGGGGTTTAGATTGCATATAAAGTGTTATCGCAGCTAATAGACTTTTCTGATCGCGGTATAAAGGTTAAACTACAATGGGTTCCATCGCACATAGGACTAAAAGGTAATGAGGCGGCTGACATATTAGCGAAGCAGGCGATTTCAGAAGGCTTTGAGTACAACATACTGCCTAACTATTCAGAGTTTTTACCAAAATATAGAAAAAACTGTTACAAAACTGTTTTGGAAAGAACACTTTAACGAAAGATCCGTAGAAAAGGGTATTTGGTACAAATGTATCCAATGTGAGCCTCCTCACATACCTTGGTTCGGCCATACAAACCTTTCACGTACGCTTATTGTTATAGCACACAGGTTGAGAACAGGTCATATGCCATTAAAAATGTTTGCGTTCTTAATGCGGAAGACTGACACACCTAATTGTGACACATGTGTAGTGGTGGAGGATGTGCACCATTTATTGGTAGAACGTGTCAGCTTCCAGCGAGAAAGACAGTCACTGGTGGCGACTTACAACTTGAACAGATTCGACGTGGGTATTTTCAATGAAATCTTAGCTGACCCTACATCAGATGCAGCTAGGGCATTATTTAGTGCTGTAAATCGCCACAAGTGACATACATATAGATAAGTAATATAATTTACTCGTGTCTAAATATTTTTTTTTTAGGTTATCCCGTCAAGGAGCGCACCTATACATTTTTGTATGGTTGTGGTTCCGGTCGGATTTAAACAAGTTGTTATTCGTAATATTTGATTGTTTTGTTTAACTTTATTTTGTTTGCTTTATACCTTTGATTTAAGTAATTGTACATAAGATAGGATCGACATGTTTTTTTATAAAGGTCCTTATAATAAATTGGAAAAAAAAGAACAGACACAGACCAATCAAAAACAGTTTGACGACCATCCATGAAAAGTATAGAGCAGAATAAATACCTACCCACCAATACTCGAAGCGCATTGTCCAGTGAGTGAAGCTCGGGCGTTATATGTATTTCTGGCGAAGAATGAGTTCCTTTTTGAGTGCCGGTTTTTAACGCTCGAAGTGGTGGGGGCAAGTCATTCCAACACCGTGTGGCCGTGAATAGGAATGAACCCCGAAAGGCTACGGATTTATGCCTCGGCGTTAAAAAAAACCAGATGAGTGCACAATCGTTAAGCGTAACGTGAGCTATCACTAGCCCACTTGAGCTTCGAATAAAGGTAGGAAGGTATTCTGTTATGGGTAAGGCCAAATAGAAGAGTTTCAAGGTGAAGTTCCCTACGTGCTTTCATTTTTAGCATATTAGAAGTATTAAGGTAAGGCGTAATATGAGTGCGAGGGGGGGGGGGGGGAACAGAAACGTGCGCAAGCATTCTGAACACGTTGAATAAGCTGTTCAGTTCGACTCAGAAGGCACGGACCATAAACTGTGTCACAGTAATTTAGGCGAGAGAGTACTAAGGATTCACACGTATGTACCTCCTCACTGAGATATGGCCGAAATAAACGGCATCGAAATGTACTCACAAACCTTAAATTTAACGTGCCACTTGACTGGATAGTCCCATTATGTTTATTTTTATCCCCCTTGAACCCCAATATCTTAACAACCCTCGCACATTTTTAGCTCATTTAGTCACCAAAATTATGCCGTCACTACCTATGTACTTATATACCAAATTTCACGATGATCGGATAAACGCTTCGAAAGTTATCCTCGGACAAACAAACATACATATATACATATAACGCCGATATGCCCAAGTTGATTTGGAGATCTCGCTTCGCTCGATCAAATATCGTTCCTACTGACTTTTTGTAAAAATTCTGGATCAATATTTTTTTTGTTTATACTATTATTGGCGTGACGACTTGGATGTGCGTTTACCAGACTGGCCCATTACAGCAGGGGACAGAAAAAAACTGGAAAGAAGGGAGGGAGGCCTTTGCGCTGCGGTGGGACAACACAGGTTAAAAATAAATAAATAAATAATTACTATTATTTACTCATTAGTTCATCATCATCATAAGTCTTAAATGTGCACCCCTGAACATATATTTGACCTAAATCCTCTCCATCCAAAGGTTATCCAAAGGATCTCAGCTGTAAAATAAACATTTATTGCGGGTTTATAAAAAATTAATTAAAGTTGTAGATACATATTTGCATTATGTATTTCCAGGCTATCTGACTTCGAACAAAAGGCGCAGTCTCAAAAATCAAAAATCCAGACCCTGAATGATAAAATCCAGAGCATCGAAGTTTCTTTCAACGATTTGAAAACGAAACAGAGGAATCTTATTGATGGAGTGGAAAAGGTATTTATAACAAAATCCGCCTAATTCAAACAATTTTTTAAAATCATATTGGCTGTGTCCTGTGATGATTCTTATTGGCTTTGTCCTGTGATGATTCTTATTGGGTGTGTCCTGTGATGACTTAACCATCACCTCTTGAAGACCGGGGCCACATACAGTGGGCTTTGTCGCGCAAGTCTTGAGGAAGAAGAGACGCTAGAGTACGTGATACTTCACTGTACGGCCACAAGCGATATCAGACTAATGACGGGTTTGCAGGAGCTCATCGAATCCTCATCCGCTAACACCACAACAACATCCACGGGGACCCTGGACACCTGCTGCCAGCGATCCGAAGTCCTAGCCGTTACTTAAGTATGACATTGACGTTTCATTTCCAGGTTCAAACGATAAGCGTTCAAATCCGTTCCCAAAAGAAGAACGTCGAGGACATAGAGAACGAACCTTCTTTGAACGTGGAACAAGAATTGGCTAAATGTAAACGAAAACAGCGCAATATTGTGATGAAGCAGTGTTCTATGCACGGGGAGTTGGCCGAGCTGATGAAGGCTCTGCAGAATCGGCAGCTGAACGGTGATATTTGGAAGGTAAGTGGTAGGTTATGAAAGTGATGAAAACACAAAAACAAACAAGACTGTACAAGACCTTGTTATTACCCATATTACGCAATAAATACAATTTGATTTGATTTGAACATTTATGCATAAAAAAAACAATGCCTAACAAATGTGTGTCTCACAATTATACCTAATCGACGGACGTCACAAACCTAACAAATGTGTGTCTTACAATTGTACCTAATCGACAGACGTCACAAACCAAACAAATGTGTGTCTCATAATTATAACTAATCGACGGACGTCACAAACCTAACAAATGTGTGTCTCACAATTATACCTAATCGACGGACGTCACAAACCTAACAAATGTGTGTATTACAATTGTACCTAATCGACAGACGTCACAAACCAAACAAATGTGTGTCTCATAATTATAACTAATCGACGGACGTCACAAACCTAACAAATATGTGTCTCACAATATTATGCCTAATCGACGGTCGTCACAAACCTAACAAATGTGTGTCTCAAAATTATACCTAATCGACGGACGTCACAAACCTAACAAATGTGTGTCTTACAATTGTACCTAATCGACAGACGTCACAAACCAAACAAATGTGTGTCTCATAATTATAACTAATCGACGGACGTCACAAACCTAACAAATATGTGTCTTACAATATTATGCCTAATCGACGGTCGTCACAAACCTAACAAATGTGTGTCTCACAATTATACCTAATCGACGGACGTCACAAACCTAACAAATGTGTGTCTTACAATTGTACCTAATCGACAGACGTCACAAACCAAACAAATGTGTGTTTCATAATTATAAATAATCTACGGACGTCACAAACCTAACAAATGTGTGTCTCACAATTATACCTAATCGACGGACGTCACAAACCTAACAAATGTTTGTCTCACAATTATACCTAATAGACGGACGTCACAAACCTAACAAATGTGTGTCTTACAATTGTACCTAATCGACGGACGTCACAAACCTAACAAATGTGTGTCTTATAATTATAACTAATCGACGGACGTCACAAACCTAACAAATGTGTGTCTTACAATTGTACCTAATCAACGGACGTCACAAACCTAACAAATGTGTGTCTCATAATTATAACTAATCGACGGAAGTCACAAACCTAACAAATGTGTCTCTCACAATTATACCTAATCGACGGACGCCACAAACCTAACAAATGTGTGTCTCACAATATTATACCTAATCGACGGAAGTCACAAACCTAACAAATGTGTCTCTCACAATTATACCTAATCGACGGACGTCACAAACCTAGCAAATGTGTGTCTCACAATTATACCTAATCGACGGACGTCACAAACCTACCAAATGAGTGTCTCACAATTATACCTAATCGACGGACGTCACAAACCTAACAAATGTGTGTCTCACAATATTATACCTAATCGACGGACGTCACAAACCTAACAAATGTGTGTCTCACAATTATACTTAATCGACGGACGTCACAAACCTAACAAATGTGTGTCTCACAATATAAGACCTAATCGACGGAAGTCACAAACCTAACAAATGTGTCTCTCATAATTATACCTAATCGACGGACGTCACAAACCTAACAAATGTGTGTCTCACAATTATACCTAATCAACGGACGTCACAAACCTAACAAATGTGTGTCTCACAATTATACCTAATCAACGGACGTCACAAACCTACCAAATTTGTGTCTCACAATATTATACCTAATCAACGGACGTCACAAACCTAACAAATGTGTGTCTCACAATTATACTTAATCGACGGACGTCACAAAACTAACAAATCTGTGTCTCACAATATTATACCTAATCGACGGAAGTCACAAACCTAACAAATGTGTCTCTCACAATTGTACCTAATCGACGGACGTCACAAACCTAACAAATGTGTGTCTCACAATATTATACCTAATCGACGGAAGTCACAAACCTAACAAATGTGTCTCTCACAATTATACCTAATCGACGGACGTCACAAACTTAACAGATGTGTGTCTCACAATTATACCTAATCGACGGACGTCACAAACTTACCAAATGTGTGTCTCACAATATTATGCCTAATCGACGGACGTCACAAACCTAACAAATGTGTGTCTCACAATTATACCTAATCGACGGACGTCACTAATCTAAGAAATGTCACAATTATACCTAACAGGATGATGATGAAGTGATAGAAATATTGTGACTTTGACCCTTTCTGACATCGACTTTAAATTTTAGTTTAATGTCACATAATATGTTGAAGATAAGTGGCTGATATAATGTGATCTAAATCCTGTCCTTGACTTTTGATAGTTCACATTTGACCTTAACATCGACGTTAACCCTTCGATTGAGTCTATACACGACTGTTATATGTGAAAGTTCAAAGTAAGCTAATTCTTAGATTTAATGTGACGTTGATTTTGACCTTAACAGCTAAGATTGCTGCGGAGAAAAAAATGGTCAAAATGATCGAAAATGACGAGAAATCTCTATAGATTTTTTAAATGCACTCAAATTGTTTAATTATCTCTATACCAGCATAAGATTTTTTTTCGTTTTAAATAAAACAAAAGATTGCGCAAAAAATAAGTGGTACAAAGAATAACGAAAAGTTCGCCAGTTTTATGTTATGATAGCATACAAATCGTAAAACATAGCCCTGGGAAAAACTTAATAATTAATTCTCACAGACTTGTTATTCTTCATTGTTGTACATTTTTGTCCTTACAAAAATTGTCATAGTTCGAAAGATCATTTTTATTTCTGGAAAAATCTTTATTATTTCAAAATTATGGTTAAGTTTTTTACCTCTCACGGATGACTGGTAGAAAATGCTTTTAGCATTTATTCCTCCATTTATACAGTTTTCTGTTTGTGCAATAAAGAATTAAATAATATTAATGGATTCAAATGATAGACTGAAATACTAAAGGGTCGTCCATCAATAAGCTTGTATTATTTGATTGTGTATTCATTTGACACTCACTCTCCAATCTTTGATTTCTATTAAACTTTCCATATACATAGAAATCTTCAATCTCCAGGAGCGTTCTTCCTTTAGTTTCCGGCACACATTTCCATACGAACAAACCGCAGAGCATTGCATTTATCGTATATACTAGAAAAGTCCCCCACAAATCTATATATTTAAACATGTACGGTGATAGTTTTAATGACGACGTATGTAACACGCATGTGTAGATAACGAATAAAGCGCCTCCAAAAGCTCTATTTTTGACCGGCATTAATTCGGCAGCTACTGTGAAAACTAAAGTGTTTATACCTAAACTACTGCATATCATAAATGCTATCAAACAATATAAACACATTAAAGAATCTGTCGCTAAAACCCCTGCACTTTGCAGATATGTTACAATACTCGCGCATAACATACATATGGATGTACTAAAAGCACTTGTCAACAAAACGGGCTTATTATTAAATCGTCTTATCAAAACACCAGTAATAATATAACACATAAATAACATACTATTTATGGTTATACTCCCAATATCTGCTGCACTCTTATTATTTGTCGCCTTTTCTATCAACTGATTTGAGTATATCAAAACAACCATGACCCCACTCCAATACATTAAATTTAAAAGAACAAACATATGGATACTAGGCAGATAGATATCTTTTTTCGAAAACTTTTTATATAAACCTTTTAAAGATATACTTGATGTACTTTTATTAGTATTCAATTCCTTCTGAGCGTTGATCAGTTCTTTCAATTCGTTACTGGACGCATCATCTGTTCCTCGAAGCCAAGTGAAAGCATCTGCGCACTTGTCAAACTTTCCTTTATACGCCAACCAGGAAGGCGATTCTGGCCACATAAATGCTGTCACCAAAGCTAATATCATTGGCGTACACATGATAATACTAATGGTCTTCCAATGTAGGTATGTCGACATGATACCAACTAAACCCATCCCCAATGCTTGAACAGTACTGAAAGATAACAACGATATGTTTCTGTACTTTGGAGTTATCATCTCACTCATACTTAGTAAACTCACTGTTAGAATACTATTGGTCCCCAAACCGTGAAATGATTCACTGATGAGTAGAAATTCAGCGCTTGAAGCTGTGTAGGAGAAAGTCCATCCAGCGATGATGATTAGGCACGCAGCGATGAAAGCGAACCTTCTTCCTTTCCATTGCATGACCGTTGGCATTAATATGCTGGGTATCCCGGCCAATCCATTTATAGAACCTTTAAAAGAAAAAAAATATATTAAATCGGAACAATGCCACCCAAAACGTATACCCAATTCATAACATAATGATTTAAAATTGAACTATCCAAATTAATTAATTATAAGAGAAACTACGCACCTAATTACTGATTTAAACGGGTATTTGTCGCGTATGTACCTTTTTTATTTGTTTGCCCGCTACCACGGCTGTTGCAACACACTCGAAACGTCGGGATAACAAATAAAAAAGGTACGTACGCGATAAATACCCGTTTAAATCAGTAGTTATGTAGTATGTATCAAGTTATTATGTACAGTGATCGCGAAAGTTTGAATAATACTAATACGCACCTAGCCACGAAGCGGTGTCGAAATCAAGTTGTATTGTAGTATCATTGGAACGCAGTTGTTGCAACAAGACTGCAGGGTAGCAAACAACCCCACCAACTGATAATGCGGCTAGCTGTATAGAACTCGCCACTAAGAACTGAAAAAAGTAAGTTATTTTTTTTATAAGGCTTCTCTATTGGGCCCTAAATAAACGTTAAAAACTTTACTTATCAATCTGTTGAAAGTTAAATTATAAATACGGGATTTATCACGTACCGTTATATCGGGGTTTGGCGAGGCGAGATGCAGTTCCCTGTGGATCGCACTCACCCTGATGAATGTCCACGAATTGGACCGAAACATTGTCGGTCTAAACACAGATAAAACGGTACGTGATAAATCTCGTATTTATGATAATAATTTCAATAAATCAAGAAAGTTTTCTAACTAAAATTGTTGAAAGTTAAATTACTCACCTGTCTCATAAAAGGTGAAATAGTCATTTTTAAAGTATGCTTTATCGACTGATTCCTTCAATGTGTTACACCCGGCAGATTTCTGCACATTGTGATGTGAAATTGCGAGTTTTTATTGCCTTCTTGTCAGTGGCGTAGCGTGCCTTGGAGGGGCCCAAATGAAGGGTAAATATTTTTTACAAAAGAAACTTAAATGCTTGCATTAAATTAAAATAAATATTTATTGATTATAAGTCATCACTACTTCCTAGAAATTGAGCTAGCCAAACAATTCAAATTAAATATACACTTTTCTTGGGTTGCTGTCGATTCGGACAAAATATATTGGGACACAATGTCCCAATTGACACTTTTGATTTTAATATTTTTGTTAGTGTCGATTCGGACACCATTAAAAATAGCTGCATTGTACAGTCAGTTATAAAACAGTTTTTTACCGAGGCGCAGCGGCGCCACAGCAAGATGACGAGCATAGATGCATAGCAAGGTTACACTCTCTCTATCTCTTTATTTTATAGCTCTATTTCGCTCTATTTTGCACCAAGGCCGAGAACAACAACAAAAGAATTCGTCGTAAAAAAAATATTAAAATCAAAAGTGTCAGTTGGGACACTGTGTCCTAATAAATTGTGTCCGATTCGCCAGCAACTCCTTTTCTTGACTTTTTTTTAGCAATTTGATTTATAAAATCATGTATAGCTGAAGACGATTTCAGTTTTACCAACCAATAAATAATCAGAAGAACAAGATTGTATTGTATTACAATGTAATAACGTTTATGCCGGAATGAAATAAAACGCGTAAATATTGCTCCCCGTGGTTTGTCATTGTACATCGGTTATTGCGGGATTCCCCCGTTTCAGTCATTCACTTAACCCGCAATAACCGATGTAGGATGTTGCTAACTTTTGGGCGCACTAAACCCGGGAAAAGAGATTGTTTTATTTGACTTTTGTCATTTCTGAAGTGAAAACTCTATAGGCACGTATGACAGTGTTTATGTTTTTTTTTATATTAAACTTGTAGACACGCAAGCTGACGGGCCTCCTGATGTTAAGTGGTCACGGCCGCCTATAAACTCCTGCAGCACTCGTGGTACTGCAGTCGCGTTGCCTAGCACTTAATACCCTATTTACACCTCTCTTGAAGGCGTTCAGTTTGAAGCCCACCAGAAAAACCTCCGGAGGAACGTCATTCCACATCTTGCAGGTGCGTGGAAGCAACGAGCGAGTGAAACGCACCGTGTGAGACTTCCACGCATCTACAATATGTTCTTTACAATAAGAACGTTTTTCTCCTCTTTTTCCACCTGATCGTCCTTCTCGTTCTTCTCAACATCTTTTATTCAAGACGCCTGAGCATAACACTTCTTTCTTCACTAACTCTTTCACTGTGACTGCTATCTGCTTGTGGAACTCTCTTCCAGTGGAAATCCGCAAGGCCGCCTCTATGAGAATCTTCAAATCCAAACTCTTTAAATACTTCACCTCTCTTCAAGATACCCAACAAAATTGAGCACTTTATGTAGATATATTTGTGTATTTCGTTTATGTATGTACATATATTATTATTATTTTTAATTTTTGTAAGTTTATTTCTAAGCTAAAGTTTGAATAAATTTTCCTTTTTCTGGCACTACCACTTTCTCCACACTACACAAAGGTTAGCTGGAAGAAAATGCTAATTAACATTAAGTTCGCCTATGTATTATTTGATTAGTGCAATAAAGAATTTTCTAATCTAATCTAATATCTCGTTGCCGGTTGCGGGATTAAGTGACATTGTGGATAACATTTTACTAATTTTTGCTTACACACATTAGGGGCCCTCTGTAGCCCGGGGGCCCCGTATCATCGATACGGCGGATAAGGCGGTAGCTACGCCCCTGCTTCTTGTTGTGATGATTAATGTGGCTGTTATTTTATAAAATACAGTCTAAATTTAGGGTCTATTCAATAGTTATTTTTAGTACGTAACAAGGTTCAATTATTTTTCACACCATCTCGACAATGTCAAATTCACAGAATAGATAAAACCCCAGAACAATTGAACGCGCCTAATACTGATATGTCAACATCTACTCCAAGTAGAGTACGCCGCCATTAGTCAGTCTGTGACCGTCGTCACGCGTGACGTGTTTTACAGTGTTCAATTTAATTGGATTATGCCTTCTTGTGTCGTCCCAGTGTGTAAAAATTCAGCTGGGCTCAAAAAAAAAACAAGATGGGATCACATTTCATAAGTAACTAGCGCATTTTGAAGTTGTGTTATTTGATTATTGAATAAATTGTTCGGTTTGTAATTGTCGTAAATAATGATCCTTCATGTTGCTGGTGTTGCCAAATATCGAAAGTTATTATTTTCCCTACTTTAGAATACTGAAATTGAAAACTTTTATTAGTTGTAGTTTTAAATTATACTAGTGGTTCGCCCCGAACTGAGATCTAGCAAATCTACCAAAATGCAAAAAAAAATATTTTTAGGGCGATTTGCTCAACGATGCCTAAACGTATTTAGTGGCTAAATATGATTAAAGCATTTCTCAAATCATACAAATATGTCAATGTTAAACATGCTTAGTCGCTAAATATGTTTAACAAACCAACCTTCATATTTGACTACTAAAATAGGGCCTTAGTTACATTAGTTGTATCTTACCAAAAACATTTATCCCAAAACGGGTATGTAATGACTAAGCTAGCAACATTACGCGGGTGAGGTGAGGTGCGTGCGGTACGCGGGTTTTGTTTTATGGACACAGCGCACGGCTTGCAATCACAGCTGAATGCGTGTTTTGGTGTTTTATCAATTCTGTGGTCAAGTTATATGTCATGTAAACCTCACCGAAAGCAGGTGATTAAAGCCCTACGGCTGAGCGAGTAAAGTTGTACTGAATTTCATTATTCCCTAGCTGGGCTAAATAATGAGATTTGAATTTGGAACATCATTTGTATTAAAATTGGAACCAAAAAGAACCACAAAATAAGAACTTATTCTTTAATCGAACTAGCCTCTATTCAGAACGCAAAATATGTATTAAGGCTTTTTAGGTCTTCTTAAGTCTTTCTGTCTTCATATTTCTTCTTATGTCTTCTTACGCCTTCTTAGGTCTTCTTAGTCTTATTGTGTCTCCTGTCTTAAGTCTTATTATTATTAAGTATTGTGTCTTAAGTCTTACTTTGTCTTTTTAGATCGTTTTATATCTTAATTATCTTCTTACGTCTTCTTAGGTCGTCGTGTGGATAAAGCTGTCTGCATCTTGGGCGTGCTTATATCCCTCTCTGCACTCAGGATTCTAGTACCGCCCTCGCTCCGCTCGTGAGTTAACTCTAGAATTCTTCGTTACGTTTGTGGTTTAATAATGTGACGCAAGACACTGCTTTATCCGCTCGTTTAATAATAATCTACTTTTCTTTCTTAGCATACACTGATAATGTTAATTCTTTAATTTAACCAGTTTGAACATCAGCGAATTATCTTTTATTATACCCAATTTCCGGTGCACCTCTGGAGGTCGTTGACAGTTTCTGTTACCTTGGTTCCTCAATGTCAGGCTTATCTCTCTCTTGACGGAGAGATAAACATCCGTATAGGCAAGGCCTCTACTATGTTCGGGAAGCTTAGTCTATGAGTATGGGACAATAAACATCTGTCGTACAAAACCAAGATGTCTGTGTACCAAACATTCATCTTGTCCATACTCTAGTACGGAGCTGAGACCTGGACCTCGTATGCCAAGCAGGAACGGAAACTAAACAACTTTCATATGCGTTGTCTTCGCGGGATTTTATGTATCTCTGGTTTGTTTGCAGTGAGTTCTTTTTATGTTTACTGGTTCTTAAGTGAAGAGGGTTTTTACAATTTTGTACAAATTAACTTGTTCCAGTTGATGTATGGTGGTTGATTTTACTGGTGTTGTGTAAGTGGGAACCACCGCCTTACCTTTATCTGCCGCCAAATAGCAGTACTTGTGCTGCTGTGTTCCGGTTAGATGGTAATGGTATGTTCCTGTAATTACTGGCACATATGCATAACAGCTAAATCCTATAGTATGGCAACGTATCCACATAGAGATCAATACAAAATAATAGCTGGTTTTGAATTCTATGTGTATATCCATGGGCTGCAGTAGCCACTTAACATCTGGTGGACTGCATGCTCGTTTGCCATATAAGTAGTTCCGCGGCGGGAATCGAACCCGCTACCTCCTGCGTCTCGGCCGGCTATTCGCCCACTGCACCACGGAGGTCGTCAGTAAAGAGTATCTAATATAGAGACAATAAAGAGTTGTCTAATCTGAAGCTTTAAACAGAATTCTGAAGCTGTCTTCTGTAATACATTTTTTTAACTAAAACAGAAAACTCTTTACTTTGTACCCATGTTTTATCACACTAATATTATAAATGCGGAAGTTTTGATGTAGTTTGTTTGTTTGTTACTCAATCACGCCGTAACGGCTGAACCGATTTCGATGAATTTGGTATATACGTAGATTATAACCTGGAGCACCACGTAGGCTGCCATTTATCGAATAAATCGGTTCCCATGGTATAAAAATGGGATGTCAAGTTGCAACAGCGAGTTCAGCTTTATTTCTATTATAGGTTATAGGTTTATTTCTAGGCTACATATTTAGTAGTGTAACGCGTACGAAGTCGCGGGCAACAGCTAGTATGAAATAAATTATTTGTATTTGTTATCTATATACCAAATTCAATTGGAATCGGTTCAGCCGTATCAACGTGAAAGCGTATCAAACTAATATACACTCACATTATTCACATTTATATTGTTAACATGGTTAGTTGATAAAAGACATACGTAATAATGTTGTTTAGAACATAAATTATAAACATGTAGATGTCGCTTATTAAGGCAAATTAACTGTAAATGCTTGCAACACTTTTTGTTTGCTGGCAATAATTTTGTCCTTCTCCTGTGACGATAGTAAATGGACACTCGCTCGGCTTCTTTAGAACTGAATATAAACTAAAAATAACTAATTTCCACGCATTTTTATTATAAAATTCGAAAAAAAAAACATCATTTTAATATCATTTCAAATAAGTGAAAATGGTGAGTACATACATAGATATTTATGAATGAAAGTGTGCAATTTTATTGATTTTGCGAGATTAATATGACGTAACCAATTGGATACGCATATATTTAGACATTTCTGGTGTTCAGTTCATTTTCCGATTTTTATTAATTTTTTTTAGTTTGCTAGGTGGCTTGATCAAGTGTACTTAGCTATGGTTAGTTTAGTTGATAGTTTAGTTAATCATGTATCAAACAAAAAAACTAAATCATAATTGCTTCATCCGCTTGGGAGCTACGATGCCACAATAGATGGTGATCAGGGTCTGATGATGGAGCAGGAAAGACTATTGAGATATACGGTAGTGAGGGATTCTAAGCCGTTTTTAACCCCTATCTAAAAAGAGGAGGGTGTTTTAAAATTTTGAAATATGTAATAACTTGTTGTATTAGCACCCAAACGGCTTGATTCATTATATTGGATACGATGTGCTAGGTACATAGGTAGTTGACGACCTTCGTGGCGCAGTGGGTGAATAGCCGACTGAGACGCAGGAAGTAGCGGGTTCGATTCCCGCCGCGGAACAAATGTTTGCATGATCTACAGATATTTGTTCCGGGTCTGGATGTTTTTCTATATATTATAAGTATGTATTTACAACAAAAAATGTATATAAGTATTCTATCAGTTATCTGGTTCCCATAGTACAAGCTCTGATTAGTTTGGGGCTAGGTAGCGCTGTGTGAAACGTCCAGCAATATTTATTTATTTAGGTATATCCTTATGAAATGACAAAAAGTAAACACCCTAATAATAATAAATTAACAAATAAAATAAAACTTTTTTATTTCAGATTACATAAATACTAGGGTTTCGTTCCCGGGTCCCGGGAATCGGGAAATCCCGGGAAAATGTAATTCCCATAACCGGGAAAAATTCTGATTTCCCGGGAATGCCCGGGAATTTTCAAAAGTATGTGATAGGTCTAAAACTTTGTATTTTATAGTCATATTAAACTCAATGTTGTTCTTAAAAAAACCTTTCAAATTTTTCTACAGCTTGTCAGCCAGCCATCACTTTGCAGATGAGTAGTTTCGTGGTAATTTTTCGAGGGGGAAAAAAATGTTTTTCCTTTGTTTTGTCTTTATAGAACTGTCAGAAAAAACTAGATAACACCTATTTGCATTTCTTTGTTGCATTCTCTCTATTATATTCGCTCTTCTTTGTTTTTACGCAGGTGCTGTGCAATTTCGATAACGATCTTTTTGCTTAATTATGCGTACCTATAATATTTAAGTTTCTTTGTCTGCGCTCTTCCCCTCCCCCTTCACCTTGCGCATTTAAGTGTAACTAAACAAACTGGTTCTGTTGTTTTATCAGATCGACCGACCAGTCAGTGACGCGCAGCGCAGTCTGGTGTCCGTGCCCATTAAATTAAGTGACATTTGGCATTCGTTCGCCGGTAATATCTCTTTGTTAGGGAAAGTTTGTGTGTGTGTTGAAACTCTGGTAAGTAAACCCTGTCGAATTGATTGTTTTGTCAATTCAAATTTACTACATATACAATAAGTACATTTAATATTTTCAACTTGTTATAGGTCAACATGGAAGGTCGACTTTAACCGAAGTATGGAATCATTTCAAGAAAAAAGGGTTAGATAAAGCACAATGTAATCGCTGTCCAAAAATATTGAGTTGTAAAGGCTCATCGACCAGTGGACTTGCAAGGCATTTGTTAATGGTGCATAGCATAAATTTAAAAGATCAACCCAATGAAGCGTCCTCTGAAACAACACGGGCGTTGGCATCTTCACCGGCACCAAGTACCTCCACAAGTTCACCACAACCACCAAAAAAAGGAAGAGCCACATAACACAGACTTCTATAGTTGAACATATCAAGAAGCCCTATAGTATTGCTGAAATCGTCTCGAAGTTGGCATCTAGTGATGGACTTTCGATTCGGATGATCACGCACAGTGAAGTGATTCGAAGCCTTGTTTCACAAGCTGGCCTAAATATTCCAAAATGCGAGTCGCAGGTTATGAAGATAATTGTAGAATTTTCTGAAGAAAAAAAGCAAGATATCAAGAAAATCTTAAATGAACACGTGAAAAATCATGGACGGCTCAGTATCACGCTCGATGAATGGACCAGTATCAGAAATAGACGCTATTTCAACATAAACTTACACAGCGGAGATGGAAAAGTGTATAATTTGGGTTTGATATACATACCGGGGAAATGTGGAGCACAAGAGATGAGAAGAATTGTTGATACAGTCCTGACGGAATTTGGAATAAACTTCGAAAGAGACATTGTAGCCGTGACAAGTGATGGTCCAAATGTGATGAAAAAGTTTGGCCGCGAAAGTCCAGCAGAAATGGTATTATGCATGAATCATGCTATTCATTTGGCGGTGACAGATGTTCTTTATAGAGAAAAGACCACCAAAGAAAGTAAAACGGATTCCGAAGAATCAGACTCCGACGTCTCCGACTTCGACTCATACGACGATTGTGATCAAGAATTAGTACAATCAGCGGTGGAAATAGGAAACCATGATATCCGACCAGATCTGAAGAAAGTACTGAAAGATACACGAACCATAGTCAATTTGTTTCGCAGAAGTCCATTAAAAAATGCGAAACTTCAAGAATATGTAAGATCAGAACACAACAGGGAAAAATCATTGTGTCGCGACGTTAAAACGAGATGGAACAGCATTGAAACAATGATAAGCCGGTTCGTAGAAGTTAAAAACTGTATCAAAAAAGCTTTGATTGATTTAGATACCGCAAATTTATGGCACGAAGAGAACTTGGCTGTTTTAGAGGATTTACTTAAAATTTTAAATCCCATCAAATTAGCAGTTGAAGCACTGAGCTCCCGAAAAGCAGATATCTTGATCTGTGAAGCTATCATTACGACACTTCTAGTAAGACTGAAAAAGTTGGAGTCACCTATTGCTTTAGAGTTTTCAGATTTCTTAACGCAAAGAATAAGTGAGAGGAGGGATTCTACTCTATATACCTTAACGCTTTTTCTTCAAAACCCAACAATTAGACGCAATGAATACTTATCACAAAGTGTTGAAACTAAAGAAATAATAATACGCTATGCTGAGCAGCTATTTCGCCGATTATTTCCAGAAAAGTCAGGATCTGAATCGAGCCCGGAAGAATCGCTTCATGCTGTTGCTGAGACGCAAAAAAGAGGCATTAGTTTTGCTGAAGAACTTTAAGACGCTATTCAAAATGTTTTCAAAGGCACTCCTCCATCACGAACTCGATTTCCTAGACTGAAGAAAGACTTCGATCTATACATCTCTTCTGGTAAACGGACACCTAATTTGGAACTGCTATACAACGCTCTGCGCACGATCATGTCTACATCCACCGAAAGCGAACGTACATAGATAGATAGATAGATAGATAATTTCTTTATTGCACACCATTAAAAATAAAACAAACAAAAGAGAATATAAAATTAAATCAAAGGTACAATGGGCGGCCTTATCGCTAAAAGCGATCTCTTCCAGGCAACCTTTGGATGGACAGGATATGTGTGAACACATGAAAACGGCGGCGTTAATCAAATTATAACTAACATAATTAGTACATAAATGACTAAAATAAAATATACATATAAATAAATATAAATAATTTTATAATATTAAATAACCTACTTCAAAATACATTAGGTAATTAGAAAAAACAATAAAAAGTTATATACAAATTAAAGTTGCATTTAAAGTTGCAAAGTCTTACTGAGCGATGGACGACAGACGTACATTTTCAGTATCGGGAAATTTTGCTACTAAAATTAAAAGCCGATTAAGCGATAAATCACTCAGCTCTTTAGTTTTTCTTAAGTATTACTTTATGAAATAATTTAAGACTTAAACTGAAATAATGGCTTACGTGACTGTTACATAATAAGGGCATAAGTTAAATTTTGCCAACGATGTGTGGCCGCTGTAAGAGAGTAAATAAAATATTATACGTAACTGCTGCATAGAGTTAAGGTATTTAAACACTCGAATCATTTTATGGTTAAATTAAAATCGGATACGCTACTTTTGATAAACTACTCTCGTGTTTACATACCTTAATGATGTGCAGTTACGTATAATACTTTATCTACTCTTGTAAAGCCGCCACACATCGATGGCAAAGTTTGTTGGTTATCATAAGAGCGTTTCGCAATACTTAATTACTCCGTTTATATTACGTTTATATCATTGTGTGTGCTAAGAAGTTTTATATTATAAGTTTGATTTTGCATGCCTGAAACAAATAATTAAGTTTCTATTATACTACCTCTGTTTATGATCGATCAAAAATGTTATTAAGAAGAAATAATTATTTCTGAGTCAAATAAATAGCTTATTTAATCCATTATGTGTTTTCTTGACTTTTTGTAGTTAAAAAAAACTAAATTAAGGACTTTAAAAATTTCCCGGTTTCCCGGGATTCCCAGGAAATTGAAAATTTTTCAAGGTTTTTTCGTTCCCGGGAACCAGGAATAATTCCCGGTTCCCGGGAACGAAAAAACCCGGGAAATCCGAAAACCTACATAAATACATACATTGTCCATGTCCATTGTCCATACATAAATCATACATAAATCCATAAATCATACATATTAAGAGTTGACACTTGTAATAACGCTATCATTTTGAGGTCTGGCAGAAAGACTTGTACATTCTAGGATGTACAGACGTTGGGTAGATATTGCCACCTAAACTATAGGACGTATGAACCTAATAGTTTATTTCTTGTTTTTTTTGTATTAATTATGTGTACTGTGAATTTGTGTAGGGATTATGCATCATGAGTCTGAAATAAGTATTTATTTAATAAATAAAAAAAATATTGCTGGACATTTCACACAGCATTATCTAGCCCCAAACTAAGCAGAGCTTGTATTTTGGTAACCAGATAACTGATAGAATACTTATATACTTTATTTTTGTAAATACATACTTATAATATATAGAAAAACATCCAGCCCCGGAACAGATATCTGTAGATCATGCAAACATTTGTTCCGCGGCGTGAATCGAACCCGCTACCTCCTGCGTTTCAGCCGGCTATTCGCCCACTGCGCCACGGAGGTCGTCAAATCAAGAACGATATCTATTTGTAAAGTTTGTTGCAAAATACATTTTCTAATTTTAATTAATATAAAATCATAATTCGATATATAAGCTAAAAAAAAATAAAAATACGTCCATTATTTTACTGTACGATACTTTTTATTACAAAGTGATTAAGATTTAATCTCCTATTCTCTATCCTAAACACATCTCAGTAAAGGTCCCCACTGATTAACATTCGTGTGCATTTTCTGATGCTATGGGGCGGTCTAGACCTGCTGTCCAAGACCTGCATAGAACGAACTTAAAGTTCTTAAAGGGACCTGCGGTATTCTATTGCAATTAACTGACAGGCTGATATCCGCCGGCGGACTGTTAATCAGTGGGGCCCTCAAGAGTTGGTCACTGAGTGACAGCTCTTGATAACATAACATTCTTCGTGGTCTAATGACTACATTATAGAAAGCATAAGTCCGTTACTCTCATTACATTGTTTGCTATCAGTTTTAAACTTCCCATACGCATAATAATTCTCAATCTCTTGCAGCGACTTATCTTTAGTTTCTGGTAAAAACTTCCATATCACCAGTCCACATATTATCCCGTTAATTGCGAACACTAAAAACGTACCATATAATTGTATGTGTAGAAATAGATATGGTGCTAACTTCAGAGCAAAAGTGTGAAGCAAACACGTATTTGTAACATATATCGCTCCACCAATCCCTCTGTGTTTCACAGGCATCAATGCTGCGGCGACCGGGTAAGCTACAGGCAAGACTCCCAGACTAACAGATATTAAATACGTTATCATAAAGAACAAACAAACCAACGATTCGCTTGACAAATGCCCTACAGTTTGCAAGTATGAAACAATACTAGCACATAACAAGGACACCACTCCACCGAATATACTCCATAGTAAAATTGTATTCTTCTTGTAATATCTATTGAGTACTATACTTGAGACAATGCCTAGGAGTTGTATGACATTCACAATGAAACCACCGAAAAATGCAACGCTGTTGTTGCCAGTGGCTTTTTGGAACAAGTCTATAGAATAGATCAATACAATTATACATCCAATCCCTTGGACCAGGAATTCTAGAACAAAAATATGAGCACACGGTATGTAAAAGTCTCGACTGGTGATTTTGCTCCAGAAGTTTCTGAAAGAAGTTACTCTTCGGACGTTAACGTTCCCTTTTTTCGAGTTAATGAGTTCTTGTAACTCTTTCCTAGAAATATCATCGTTTCCTCTCAAATAACGAAACGCTTCTTCGCATTTGCTAAACTCCTCTTTACAAGCCAACCAGTAAGGCGATTCAGGCCACATACACGCTATTAGAAGAGCTAGCACCATCGGTATACACATTATGATACTGATCGTCTTCCAATGCAGATACTGTGTCAGCAATCCGTTCAACGCCATGCTGACTGATTGGCATATATAATACATTTGTATAAAGATGTCTCTATACCTCGGTGCCATCATTTCTGTGATACTCAGGCAGGTGACAGCATAGATGCTGTTGCTCCCGAGACCATGGAATGATTCGCTGATCAGAATCGCTGTTGTAGTCTTGGCGGTGTAAGCTAACATCCATCCAACGATGGAGACGAGACAGGCGGTGATGAAAGCGAACTTCCTGCCTTTCCATTGCATTAAGATGGGCATCAGGATACTGGGTAGACCAGCTAGGCCATGGATTGCACCTGAAACAAATTTGGTGTATAGCTAACATTAAATGGTTTGTTGCTAGTCCTTATACAAAAAGTTCTCGACTTATTAGAGTCATCGCTCGCTTTTGCTCGCCAAAATATCTCGTGTGTAATTGACCGCTTACTTGTATAACAATGTATATATTGGGTAACGAAATAAATAAATTACCGATCCACGAAGCGGTGGTAAAGTCGAGTTGTATAGGGCTGTCCTTTGCCCTCAACTGATGCAATAGAACCATTGGGTATGATACGGCTCCTCCCACAGATAAAGCTGCCAATAGCGGGGAAAGGGCAACGAATAACTGGAAAATTAGTTAGATTTGTTATACAAGGAATATTATAAAATGGGGTGATTCTTCTGTTAAGAAGATTGTTAATATTTGTTAACTATAAGGCTGTGACTATATGGCAACCGGTCTTGTGTCAGGGACAGTTTTTTGACGGCCCCCGACCAATCCGTCGCACAACCAAACATTTGAATTTTTCCTGCATCGACGACTACACACGATCCGAGGCCATCCGACTCCGATTTTTACCTGGAAGCAACCGCGACATGCTCCGGATTCGCAGGACCGGGGAGACCCGGTTGCCATTTAGTCCGAGCCTAAGTGCGGTTATTTTGTATCCGCTTTTATACCCTTTTAAGGACTCAACTGTTCTCTTGATGATCTCTATGTGATAGGGTTTATAATGTAACTATTATTTTTTATACATACTCGTAGATGATGCGCAAAAACATAGCCTTAAGTCGGGCACGAAACTTTTCCATTCAATTTACTCTTAATTTCCACATTTTGCAAGAAAATACAATAATCTATTTTTAGTGTAAAAACCCACTTACTTGTTTTATAAATGGCGTCATTTTTATCCTTTTTTGTATGTTAGAGGCCAGACGGACCGCGATTAAAATGTGGGAAATCAATGTTCATAATTTTTAACTATTTATTTTCCTTCATAATGTCTACTTTTCATATGATTCTACACTACTGCTATTTTATTCGGAATGAAGCGTATATTTAGTTAATGTGAGACTGTGACTTCTTATGTAAGTAATTTTTAGGGTTCCGTAACTCAAAAGGTAAAAAAAGGAACCCTTATAAAATCACTCTTTTGTCCGTCTGTCCGTGTGTCACCACCGATTTTCTCAGGAACGGGTGGACCTAGCAAGTTGAAATTTATACCAGATACTGAGGTCTATAGTCCCTATTAGGTGTATAAAAATCAAGGTCCTGAGTTAACACGATAAAAAGATACGGGTATATTTAGATTTTCGCGAAATTATTATTATAAATACGGGATTTATCACGTACCGTCTTATCGGTGTTTCGACCGGCAATGTCGTTGACAATCAAGTTGGTACGTGATAAATTCCGTATTTATAATACTGATTGAAATCAATCACGAAAAATTTCAAAGTAAATTTGTAAGTACTAAAATTTACCTTAATTTTAATATGTTTTTTATTATTAGGAATTTTTTCTTTACTTGTGCTGTGACCTTGCTTTTAACCAAAATTGTCAATTCTAGGTCAACCGAAAGTATCCTATAGGTGTTGGGTCGAAAACCAATATGGTAGTTTCCGTTGACCTAGAATCAAGATATTTGGCAAAAAGCAAGGTACAAAAATAATACAGCATAAATAAAGAAAAAAATCCAAAAAATAAATAAAGTTAAAAATTAAAGGTTGACGCCAATTAAGATAGTCCTCTGAGTCGCATGGGCGCTCATACAATTTAGAGGACTAGCCTAATCAGCACCAACCTCAAATAAGGTAAATAAATAAAATTGTGCTATTGAATAAAATACATATTTAAGTTTTTTATACAACAGACATGATTTTTTTGTCGTTTTTATAAATAATGGTACGGAACCCTTCGTGCGCGAGTCCGACTCGCACTTAACCGGTTTTTTTTATGTAAGCAAGCGTACGAGGAAATACCTCATTTATCGCTCAATTTGTGATTTAGCGAATAGGGGCCAAAGTAGTGCTTTTGGGGCGAGAGGGCGAAATAAATTATTCAGAAGCTGTGGGTTTGAATCCCGGCCGTGTGAATATATGGATTTTTTTTAATGAAATTCACCCCTAAGCGTAGGAAAATAGAGAACGATTGATTGTTCACCCACATGAATTGTGTACCTGTTAACTGATTCTACCGACTTTGTGTCACCGGCATAAGTCAATTAAAAGTCATTGGACTGGATTAAATCGAGGTCAAATACTCATTAATGTCATAATAACAGTGTTTTTAAATAAATGATTGAAAATAAATTTGGCGATTTATCAATCGAGGAATTGGGCAATTTATTAAACACCTTCAAATAAAATAAAATACTTATATTTTATTACAGACAACAATACAGCCTATATATCTAAAACTACAACACACACAGAAAATAAAATAAAAACAAGAACAATTATATAATACAGGAATAAAATAGGGACTGGGTGAAAAATAGAAACTGCCATTTTGTGCTGTGGGTGTGGACTAATTGAGGAAATTACTTCCCTCATTCATCACCCTTCGCACGCGGCGCTTCCAGAGCGGAGATGTGCAGCACTCAGCCACCGTTCTCAGGATGCTGTTGCGACTGTACCGAACTCTGTTCATCAGCGATGCTGTTTTTTGCGCATGGTGGCGCGAAAGCCATCTGTGTGATAATAGGTAAAAATCTCCGATGCACTGCAGTATCGGGGCAGCCGCTACATCACATGGAAGATGTTATTATATTGGATGCGTAGGACATCCAAAGATCTTTTGGTATGTCGGACCAACAGACTTTCCGTGTGCTTTAAAAAGCGCAACTTTAACTTGTTCAGTACAACGGGAAAATCTGCGGGCCAACATGGTTACCTTGACACATAAGACACTCATATAAAGATTTCTCTATTAAATCCCGAGTCTGACTTTAAATACATATAATTTAGCTTCGTACCTATAGTACGGAGTGCGCCAGGCCTGCCGTAAGAGCAAAAACGTATTTTGCTCCTTCTGCAGGCTAGCAAATAGATTTTTCGAGTATGTGAAATAAAATATCATTGTTCTCGTTTAATTTATTACGAGTATCTGCGTTTAATAAATGTTTTCAGGTTATAATTATTAGTTTCATCATACTATTGTGTTTTCTTAAGTTTGCTCAAAAAACAACTGTAATTTGCACTTTTAACCAACATCATTTAATTTAAAAATATATTTTTCTAAAGGGGTGTAACGTGACAATTCTCTATGTCACGTTACAAACTTCATTTCACCAGATACTCACAACATCTTTTATACGATATTAAACTTTACACTCATATGCCACGACATCTAGCGGTATGGCGGCGTACTCACTGACCGAACACTCGATTTTCATAACATCGATATACAATCCTCTTTCAACGCAGTTCGCCAAGCCTGCCGCAGATGGCGTTGCATACTCGTTGTAGATATTAACACGTATCTTCATAATGGATAATTAAATTTTAATTGCTCATGGCAACTTTATTTATAGAATCAAATAATCCTTCTCGTATTTTAAAAACAAAATAATATATAAGATCTCAAATAATAAATCAATAGTTCAATCAGTTGTCTATGACCGATGAATGCTGGATAGCAAAAGTTGTCTTTGCCTAGTTTGACGCAAGATAGGTGTCAAGATTTTTACTCTATGGTATGATGTAAAGGAAATTACATCATATTTTCTAGAACAAGTTGGAAAGAATATTTCGTTTTAATTTATATGGGGTAGGTAGTTTTACTTGGGCTATAAAAGGGGAATTTCGTCAGTGCTCTTTCTTTTTCACCCACCTGATTTCAACTGAAGAACTTCTCATCTGCGAGCTACAAAAGTTATTTAGTTTGGACAACACTTCCTCGCCTTTTGATCGTGATAAAATCGAGTATTTTACTAGTTCGCGAAGTCTTTGACGGGCTATCCAACTACCGTGGACCCTTACACCTGACACCCGCCGAAACATACTTACTGGAGCCGACGAGAAGCGTGGTGTTTTCTGAGTCGCCGCGTACCTAAAACTGCTTCGCAAATCGACCGCCACCAGCCTGTTCGCCAGACGGCCTGCCTCCTGCCTCGGTTGACACAAAGACCACGCCTGCGCAACTCGAAGCCCATTCCACCACTCCGAGGCAGACTCCAGACGTTCGGCGAAAATACAACCAGGTGCATCTTATCCAATATCTGATTCGGGTTGAGCCCCTTCCAATTTTATTCTTTCTTTCTGACGCTAACGTCAGATAGCGCCCAATTCTCTATTTTAACATTACTGCTGTATTCTACTGCTCAAATAATTCTGTAAATGTCTAATTCTAATTTTTTTTTTAATTGTAATCTCTAGCCTTAGCCGTAATTTAAGAAATAGATACACCGTTGAACCGAGTCATTTTTGATATAGCCTACACTTATCTTGCCGCATGTATAAGAAATAATAAATAAGTACCTACTCGCTCTACCGACTAAGCTCCTTTGATTATATGTGTTTAAAAACTTAACCCAATTTTATTTTATCCGACTACCTCAATTACATGTTACAGGGGTATTGGTAAGTAAGTTTGTATGTAATGAATAAACTCCGGAACTACTGAACCAATTCTGAAAATTCTTTCACTGATAGAATGCTACACTATTCTGATTAACTATATTTTTTATTGATAAAAATCCATGCGAGGCTAGTCTTTACTAATATTACAAATTTGAAAGTAACTCTGTCTCGGTCTGTCTGTTTGTTACGTTTTCACGACTAAACGGCTGGACCGATTTTGATGAAATTTGGTATACAGATAGATTATGACCGATTTTGATAAAATTTTACCAAAATCGGCCGTGTAGTCATGAAAACGCTGTAAGGCTAAAATTTGGCATGATAATTCGTTTTAAAGTAAATATTATCAAATGTCACTAAATACGCACAAATAAATGGCTTACGTACCCTGCTTTATCCATCATGTATTTCGCGCACGTAATGCACATCTTTTTCCATGATTTTTGACCCATTTGTGTGGGTTTTATTTTTGTTTTATTTCTGGAAAAAATAGCATAGGTCCGTCTAGCAACGCGGTTCCGTTTCGTAGGTAATCTATTTGTGTACAATAAAGAATCAAGTCATTGCATCTTGCGCATATTCATGCATATGACGCGGGCTGCCAAATCTCCCAATCTGTCAATCGGCCATCATTAACTGCATCTATGTATGAGAAAATGAATTTTCTTCATAATTTCGTTTTGTGTGAATTTTTCTGGTGTTATTCTGTTATTCGGGGCGGAGACAAATCCGACAAATCAAGATCATCAAAATCGCTCCAGCCGTTCTTGAGTTATAAATGGTGTAACTAACCCGAATTTATTTAATACTTATAAGACGTAATAATTATAAGACGTAACTAATTCGATACGCATAATTATGTTAAGAGATGTCTACTGTTCAATTATCTAGTGAATGAGCACTGATTGTTTTGTATACCTATGTATGGGTAGCCAGTGCAACCCAGCACATGCCGAGTTAGAGCTTTTTTGTGACACATGCAGTGAGTACAATGAGACACACACACTGAAATATTTTGCATTTAAAGTTGATGTTAATTGTTCACAACATGTGAACTTTTTATATTTTCTCTATGTTTTAGATTTTTACTTTGTCCATTTTTGACAGTTTTTTTTATTTTTAATTCCTGTCAGATATTATAATTTTATCAAAAACTAGTCGGCTGCGTTTTACTACATAGTACTTATTCTTATACTTATTCTTTATATTTAATTTTAATGTCTGACAGGAATTAAAAACAAAAAAAAAACAATCAAAAATGGACAAAGAAAAAATATAAAAACATACAGAAAATATAAAAAGTTCACATGTCGTGAACAGTTAATCTTTTAGTTATTGTTTCTTTGTTCTTTTTGTTATGTCTCCTGTGTGTGTTTGTTCTGTTGTACTATTGGTGTTGTTCACAAATTAATGTTTTTTTTATTTGATTTGATATATGATTCGATCCACCTGAGTGAAGGACATAGCCTTTACGAGTATTGTAACTGGGACAGCATTTTACATGTATTACAGAGCACCTGTACCTACTATCCTCTGAGCTTAATCACGGTAACTTCACAGGTCGACCACTTAGCTTGAAAATTACAGTTGGTTTGGCGTTGGCAAAGATTCATCATTACGAACGATAATTTTTTTAAATATTAAATATTGCTGGACATTTCACACAGCGCTATCTAGCCCCAAACTAAGCAGAGCTTGTACTATGGGAACCAGATAACGGATAGAATACTTATTATACATATACATTTTTTTGTAAATACATACTTATAATATATAGGGAAACAACCAGACCCGTAACAAATATTTGTAGATCATGCAAACATTTGCTCCTCGGCGGGAATCGAACCCGCTACCTCCTGCGTCTCAGCCGGCTATTCGCCCACTGCACTACGGAGGTCGTCGAAATAGAATAATTTTAGCTTTTAAAAGGTGCAACTCTTCATTATACTTATTTTCTCACAAACTGTTATGGATACAAATAAGGCTTCCGGTGCTAAACGTAGGTATCCCTACATTCTTTGAGCGATCGATTTTGTGTCACTGCCTGCACCCAATGGCGCCAACCGTTATCCTTAATCTTACTATATTATACATTCGAAAGTAACTCTTGTGTCTCTGTCTGTTTGTTACGTTTTCACGACTAAATGCCGGCTACATTTCATCCGACTCCGCAGAAGGAGGGTCACATACAATTAGAGAGAAGTAGGATAGGAAAGTGTGGGAAAATTAAAATAATAAATTCTTAAATAACTGTTTCCGCAATAAAACTTCAGTCAATGTTTTGAGTTTTTTTATTGTTTGACCTTAATTAAGACTAAACATATCCTGCTAGACAGTTTAAGCTAAAATAAATTACATTTATAAATAAATATCCTAGTAATCATTGCATTTACTCTCGTTTTATTTAGTGTAAGCAAATTCGTTTGTCGTGTAAGCCTTGGTAGAGCCTTCCAACAACGATGAAGAAAAATCTCTGCACTCGACTAATTGTAATCCATCATTGCTGTATCTGTGTCCTTAAATAAAGGTCGTTTTCTATCAAACTCTCCATACAAATAATAGTCTTCTATTTGTTGCAGCGTCTTTTGCTTTGTCTCGGGAACAAATTTCCAAATTAATAATCCACAAACTATAGCATTCGACGTGTATATTAAAAAAGTTCCCCACAAATTAATATAAACTGCCAAATACGGATACAATTTCAACGAAGAGGTGTGGAGTAAAGACATTATTATAACGTACATGATTCCTCCTGCTCCTCTATACTTCACAGGCATTACTTCTGCAGCCATGTCATAGGGAATCGGCTGTAAGCCCAAGCTACTGGATACCATAAAACCTATCAAACAATACATACACAAAAGCGAGTCTTTTGGTAAAACTCCTACACTCTGCGTATAAGTGACGAGACTCGCACATGCTAAACAAAATATATCCCCAACTGTACTGCACAACAGAATTGTTTTATTACTGAAACGTTTTACCAAGAACATACTGATGGAGACGCCAAAGAAAAGAATACAGTTGATCGTAACTCCTCCGAAGAACGCGAAGTTCTTATCGCCAGTTGCTTTCTGAATAATATCAATAGAGTAGACGATGATTACCAAGCCACCACTCCAATAGGTCAAATTTAGCAATAGCAGCATATGTAGAACGGGGACATAGAAATCTCTATTCGTGAGTTGTCTCAAAGAGTGCATGAAAGGCGATTTCCTGTTTTTCCTATTCCTCATTAAATATTCTTTCTGAGCAGCCACAAGTTCTACCAGTTCCTTCTGAGCCCGGGAACTGCTTCCTCTCAACCATTTAAACGACTTCTCGCATTCATCAAATTCCCCTCTACACGCCAACCAGGACGGCGATTCCGGCCAAACACTCGCGATTGTTACGGCTATGATCACAGGACAACACATAATTAGGCTGATGGTTTTCCAGTGGAGAAACCTAGATAATATTACTACTAGAGTTAAACCCAGAGTTTGGCAAATAGCAAAGGATTGCATGGACACGTTTCTGTATAAGGGATCCACCATTTCACTGATGGATAACAGACTGACTGTCATAAGACTGTTTCCTCCGATTCCGTGGAAACACTCGCTGATGAGTAGACCAGTGATGCTTGTAGCGGTGGACGCAGCTATCCATCCGATTATGTTCATCAAGCAGGCGATTATAAAGGCTAATTTCCTGCCTTTCCACTGCATGAGAGCGGGCATTAAGACACTTGGGATTCCGGCCAGTCCTTGTATTGATCCTGGAAATAAATGAAGTACATGAAGACGCGAGTTGTAATAACCAGATACCTACTTGCACAAGTAGGCATTCAGGAAAAGTTTGAAAGAACCGCGCGTAATAAAAGATGAATGGTTTGGAGAAAAGCTACGCCAAGATCACAAGGCAAGAAATGAATGGCAGCTAATAACGTCGCTGACCCTTACATTTCTAGAGCATCTGATTTTGCGTTGGACACTAGCTCCAGCCATGTTTATTTGATTGTCGTTCCATCTCGTGGGGTGCCGTTCTAGGCTGGGTCCAGTGCGTGGTTTCCACTCAAGAACCTTGTTTCCCCCAACAGCTCTCAGTTCAGTTCTCTGACCTATGTGTGAAAATACTAACCTATCCAAGAAGCAGAATCAACATCTAATTGAATAGTGCTGTTGGAACCGCGCAGTTGACTCATCAAGACAGTTGGATAAGTGACGGCTGCCCCGCAAGATACACCTGCTAGTTGAGGAGCCAGCAGCACAAGGAGCTGGAAACGGTTAAAAATACAACGTTAGTTGCTAATGATTAACGCAGCTGGTTCGGCATGAAACGAATGAAATGACTAGGGCCTGGTTTGCAAAGAGCCACTTGTTCGGTTCAAGTTTTTCAAGTAGCTCACAGGTCACTTGATCAGTTCTTTTTTGTTGTTAGCTTTGGAAGAGATAACGAATTCTATTAGAGTCGTTTGCGCAGTGCTTAATGTTTAACTTATTTTACCATGTTGGTCATAGAACTCATTGTACTAGTTAATTAGAACTAGAGAGGCCACGAATAGGCTAATATTCGGTATTCTTCCACTTTTTTAATCGGAGGGGACGAATCATGCCTATTTGCTTCATTTGCGAGTAGATCTTCTTAAACGATGATGTTCTCGCAAACTCCGCAGTCCGCACGCAGAGCAATGAGACAGGTTGTAACATGTCACACGCGAAATGAACACAACTTACGCCGAACATTCGGCAGCCGAAAATTCAGCGCTTCGGCCGAGAGCGTCGCTGAATATTTGGTATCCGGTCACATCAATATTCGTGACAGCTCGAGTTAGAACGATGCCCCTCTTTCGGTATGACATACTTATTCCGAAGCACCCAATATACTGCGAGTCATACACAAGTCGACAAAGAGCACTTAAGTTTTCTCATTTTGGTACTTGAATTGAAACGGTTGGATAATTTTGTGATTTAAGTTATTTTTTAAAGAACAAGGTCGTTTGTATTAAAACATCTGAAATGTGATTATTAACTTGCTTCTGCTGGCGGGGTACGCTCATTGTATGTTACAATTATTTATTCCGAATTTCGTCTTATTATATAATAGATAGGTTTATTTATGTTAACTAAACAGTGCCATCTAGGTATGTCGTTGAGCCATTGAGCCTTTGCGCCGTTTGGCCGTCAAGTCTTAAGTCCTAACTATTTTGTGCTGTTATGTTGTTATTCATTAACACCAAGTAGCGCTCTCTAACACAACTCGCGCCTGTTATCGCTCGTTGTACTCTGTGCCTATATCTATTTTGTGCTGGTATTGTTATGCGTAGCACCGAGCTGCGCTCTCGAACACAAGATGTATAAGCCGCCAAGCTCAAGTACGACATGTCTGGTAATGTAAGACCAGTGGGCTAAGCTGACCGCAGAGTGTAACCCTGGCGCAGCGTGAAGATTTCCCGACAGACAGAGAATGAGATAGACCACCAAAGATTGGAACGCTTTGCCTGAGTCTGTTTCCTGTGTTTCCTGTTAATTACAACCTAGCTGTATTCAAGTCACGAGTGAACAGGTTTTTTCTTGTCAAGCGTGATCCAACGTAGACTGCATCATCGCTTATCACCAGGCGAGATCGTGCCCAAACGTGAGCCTATAAAGTATTTAAAAAAAAGTTGCAGGTTTCTCCTCGCTAAGTTCCGATCTGACTGGAAACAATGAGGAAAGGCCTTGTCCCCGCAGTGGGACATGACAGGCTAAAATAATAATAATAACAACTTTTGCCCAGACGCGGTCTCCACTCAAGAACTCGTTTACCCTAACGGTTCTCGGTTCTTCGGCATATATGACCAGCCCACTGCCACTTCAGCTTGCTAATCCTCTTGGCTATGTCGATGACCTTGGTTCTCTATCGGATAATCTCATAGCGAATTTAATCCTTCAGAGAGACCCCGTCTTGGTAAACCTAGTGCGGGGCGCCTCCCGGAAAGGTGGAGCGATGACTTGAAAAAAAAACGAGTGTGCTTTAGACCACACCACTGAAGTAAAACTTCTTTTTCGAAAATATTAATTTATAAAATTGTTCAATTACAAAATTGTACACACGTCTGTAGGTCGATCAGTCTATGTTCATTCTGGACAGACGCAACTCGCACTCGCACATTAACGTTCAAAAATATATGAAACGTAACTCTCTCTCTTTCTGTCTTCACTAACTTATATTTCACAGCACTTTTCGTAACGCATTCACCAGGGTACTCCCCAATTCGAGCTTGCGTAAAGAAGTTTTACTTCACAAATTAAAAGCCGGCGTGCAAACTCTGTATGAGAAGAGCCGCGTATTAGGGGATGCCTATGTCCAGAACTAGACTTATGTGGCCTGGTGATGATAAATTTTATTTCAATTTATTTATTTGAACAAAACACAAATACAATTAAAACCTGAACACAGATGAAAAACAATAATAGTAACAGTGGTCGGTTTGCCGGTGGCCTCAGTGGCATTAAAATATATATTATATGTTATCAAAATGATGCATTTGCTAGATTTCCTTGCTACCATCTAACGCTGTTATATTAATAAAAAATCGCATAAATACCTGCGCCAAAGTTCTTTCTGTCGGATTTTGTATGTTTTCCGCCATTTGCTTTAAATTCAGGTATTCCTTTCAGTAAAATAATTAACTTATTATATGGCTTTGATAACTTCCAAATTTTGACTTGGATACATTAACCACATATGAGTGTAAAAACAATAACAGATGGATACTATAAAAACCCGAGACTTTTATAATATTCTTACTAATATGATTGGTGCGAAAGTTTGTGTGTGTTAACTACAAGTTCACCCACACATCCTTAAAACCAAAGCACACTAATATTAAAAATGCTAAAGTTCGAATGTATGGATGTTTGTTATTCTTACGGATTATCGAACGGTATTCTCAAATTATTTGTTCACGAGCAGATTAAGGTGAAATTCATTACAAGGGTAATACAGAGTATGGTTGAATAATATTACACGTTTTACCTGGGTGGGCTGGGTGGCATCCGAACGGAGCCGTTGGCAAATGTTTAAGATGAAAAAAGTGAGCCAAGGCAAAGTGCCATCATTTCATCTTGCAAAATCTTGTATTTATAAGGTGTCATGATATGTACGACATTAAATGAAAACACGGGTAGGGCTAAAGAATAGTAGTCTTGTAGAATAGTTATTCATTCGGCGCAAACCACTAGTTGTAATCAAATGCGTTGTTCAGTGTGTTGTATTTGGATTTTATAGTTACATAAATATATTAGGTATGCTTATTAACTTGAATGGTCTCGCAATGCCTTCAATAGAGCTGAATGTAGACGCATCGCTAGAGCCGCTACTCAAGAGCCAAGACCTGACGTAACTACGGCCACTCTTCCAAGGGTACCCGACAAAGAAGAAGATTAACTTGATAGTGTGGGGTTGCCCAGAGTATTGACGAGTTGAAGGGACAATAGACAGTATACAACTTCGCTCGGAGAACTGAGTTAAGGCAAACAGGTTCTCGAGCGCCGTGCACTGGAAAGCTAATAAATCCCCACTATATAGAAAGACGACCTATCAAATGTTTCTGGGAGCCGTTGGGTGCAGGCCGCACAAGAACCGTCGCTCTGTTCAGTAGTAGATATCCTGACTGATAATGATGATGTTAGTTGGTATTTGGTTACTAAATGGTATTTAATTAATGATGCCTTTGGCTACTTTGAGTATAAAGCTGTTTGACCGGTCGTTGACCCAGACACCTCCATCAAAAATTATATGAACCATCTAACTGCAAGTTATTAGTTTTTAGACGGTTTCATGTGTGGCTGTTAGAATCCATTTAATAACCTGCTTCTTATATGTTTACTAAATAATCATATTTTATGTTGATGTGATTTATTATAGTAATTTACATTATTCCCAAATATAATTTTTTCATTGTTCTATGTGATTTGTAAAATTAAATGGTCATCTTACAATGACAATGTATCTATGGTCTAGAAAAACCTTTTTATAACCAGTAGTTCGCCCCGAAGCTCTCGCGAGTCGCCCATAAAAACAAAAAAAAATATTATTTGTAATCTTTGACTAAAAAAATAGTGCTACGAAATAGACAACTAACTAATTTGGTCTACAGTTTCATAAAAATTACAAGTTACGGAAGTTCATGTTAATTGGTTACTCTTTTGGAGTAGAAAAGCTACACGCATGCCAAATTTTAGCACTGTGGGGACACTGGTGTGGCCTGTGAATTTCGTCAAAGTTCAGTTTTTATTATGGCTAATAACTTAAAAATTACAAGGCTACAAAACTACAAAACATAAAATCGGGTTTGAAATGTACTGACAAAGACCTTTTATTAGACGTCCCACTCGACCCCCTCTTGAACCCCAATATCTTAACCGTCCCCCCCTACATGTTTAGCTCATTTAGTTAATCTAGAATTCTGCCAACACTATCTACAGTAGTAGTCATCTAATTAGAAACACCATCGTGGATTTATATTAACATTGCAAATTACCTTTAATTTTAACCTTTTTAATTTTTAACGTTTCATTGAGTGTTCCTAGACGTATTAAAATCGATGTATCGGATATTGTATTGTATTTTTGTATCATTTTAATAATATAAAACAATGGTTATTTTTCCAAAACTAAAACTTTTTATCAACATCAATATAAAATACAACAAACAAGCCGGACAACTAATTTTATTAGAAACACAAAAAAATAATTACTACAATCATTATTAAATTGAACCAAACCCTAATTGGTTTGAAAAAAATACTAAAATCACTACATCCTTAGACAATTAGTATTTGGTAGGGTAGCCTCTGTTATCGATTACAGCTTTGCAGCGACGCATCATTGATTCAAACAATTTATTACAGGTTTATAGAGGAATACTTCTCCAAGCGTCTTCAAATGCATTGTAAAGTATATGAATATTAGTAACGTGTTTCTGTGACAGTTTGGCCTTAATGGTGTGCCACAAATTTTCAATTGGATTTAAATTCGGACTATTGGTAGGCCACTCTATCACTGTCACCGATTGTTCCGTGGGAAACGCTTTAACGCTGAGTGCTTTGGGTCATTGTCGTGCTGAAATATCCAAGTTACCGGCAAACTTTTCTCGGAATATGGAATCATTGTCTCCTCTAAGATGTACTGTTATTGATCCATCTGCCCTTCAATCTTTCTCACGGGACCAATCCCGTACCCTGAGAAACGCCCACGCCATAACATTTCCACCACCGTGCTTAACTGTCTTCTTAGTGTACTTGTTATTCAAAGCCTCGTTTATTAGTCGTCGTACATATCGTCTTCCATCGAAATTAATCAAAATCAAAAATTCTAAATCAAAAATAATTTTAGTTTTATCTAAAAACTAACTTTTTTACATTGATGAAAAGACCAACTGCCATATTTGCGAGCGAATGCTAGACGGTTTTCTCTATGTTGCTTGGTTAGTATTGGTACTTTTCTAGCAATCCTTCCTAACAATTTTCCTTCAAACCAAACGTTTACGAACTAGTTTAGTGAACACATGAATAGAATAGAATAATCATTTATTTCATCATCATCATCATCAGCCGGAATACGTCTACTGCTGAACATAGGCCTCCCCCTTAGATCGCCACAACGAGCGGTTGGTAGCCGTTTGCGCCCAACGGCTCCCCGCGATTCTTATTAGATCGTCGGTCTACCTTGTGGGGGCCGGCCTACGCTGCGTCTTCCAGTCCGTGATCTCCACTCGAGAAATCATTTATTTGGCACACACAAAATGACACATGAAATAATTTAAAGGAACAGTAGATACAATTGAATCCAATAAAACAAGTTCGACTCATGTGTCTGCGTACCAAAATGGCGTTCAGATCAGCATAATGTTGGATGTTAACACACGTGACTAGGATCGTCTTCTGAAAATACCTCTTTTCTTATAACATTCGATCCTTTAAAGGGGCCTGCTTTAGCTAATCGAATCATAAGCCTGTATTCTTGAACTGTGGTCTACCTTGGTCGAAGTTTTCTGGGCACGTTATCTGATGTTCCGTGTAGTTTTAAATGTGCTAGGGCGTTAAATATCATCTTTACGAAACATTCCAAATAATCGTTTATTTTTCTGTATCTCCATTTATGTTTTAAATGAAAATTCACTAAATTTTTTGTCATTGCTGCATCATAGCTCTTATTTTTGTATGCCGTTGTCACTTACTGGCTGAAGTCCCTTTCTTACGGAAATACAGAAAACATACTTTCTATCATGGCATAACTTAAATTTATGCCGTTGCTCACTCTTGGCCCTTATACCTATACTTACACTAATACATTTACACGCACTCTTACACTCATCCGAATCCCTCACTCACCCACTCACCCATCCACTCACGAACGCACGCACACATATTCACTCACACACACACGCACACACACTTATTATACAAACACACAATGCATCCTCATACAAAATTTGCTATTGTTTCTTGTACCTAATTTTGAGCTCAATGTGGTAACCATTTATATTTTCTTTTTTGTTGTATTATCTCGAAATACGATACGGATACGGAGAGTCGACTGCGATGGTGCGGTCACGTGAAGAGGAGGCCACCAGACTACGTAGGGAATTTGGCACTACAACTTTCCATCCCCGGTCGAAGATCTAGAGGTAGACAAGGTGGAGAGGTGTAGTGTCAAAAGACATGAGAGAGTGCCAAGTTTCTGATGACGACGTCGAGGATAGAGGGAAGTGGAGAAGAACGACTAAGAAAGCTGACCCCACCACCATGTGGGATACATTGCTGGGAAGAAAGAGAGAGTTGTATTATCTCGAAATAACTTGTAACGTTTTAACGTGCAATCCCTTTGCACTGGTTACCTGTAATACAGGTTTTCTAAACCTATCTCAGGCACCAGTCCCTCACGAAACAGCTTTTCTAATTAGGCTTACCCAACTATATGACATTAATACGTTAAGTAAATCCTACCTACTGAAACTTACTTTTATATTTTTTGTAAAACCTATTTGTGATGGGAAAATAAACGTTTTATTTATTTATTATTATTATTATTTTGGTGTTGTATTTTTTTCACTCGGTTCTACTATAACCGGGGGTATACCTGAGGTGCACGGCCCTAAGCCAAGTGCACATCAGTACCTAACGTATGATTGGTTGGACTTTCACTTGGAAGGGCCCGGCCGTTTGCAAGAACTTTCGCACAATTCTGCAGGTGTTCAGTATTACCGCTTTTTGCATAAGAATATATGTGTGTTTTGGGAGATCTAATACGGCAAGTGATTGAAAAAGTTGCTTTGGAATTACACCTGTACTGGAAATAACTATTGGTACGATGGATACCTTCTGCAGGCGCCACATACGCGTGATTTCATTTTTCAGATCTATGTACTTAGAGAGCTTTTCTGATATAGTGTTCTGTAGGTTATGAGCGTTTGGGATGGCTACGTCGATAAGAAGTGCTGTTTTGTTGATTTTATCTAAAAGTGTTAAATCCGGTCTATTGAAATGAGTTCTATTGAAATTATTATTACCCATTCTTAAAAATATAATAAAAATAGTAACCGTAATGAGTACCTAAGAAACGGCGGCAAAATGCACAATGTGATTGGCATTTGTAAGAACTGTACTTTAGTTTAAAAATTCAAATTCAATGTTCTCAATTCAATGTTAAAATCAAGTTCAATGTTTTTAATTAGTTGTCCACTCTGCCAGACCCAACGATGTTGATACTTTTTGTTTCACTGATATTTCATTTTAATTTCGTTTTGGTTGTCTAAATATGATTGCTTGTATTTAAACTAGAAATATTAAAGTACTTTACACTGAAAGTAGTGAAAATTTGTTTACCTATAAACGCTATAATAATGTTAGTTACTTTATAAAAATATCAAGTGTTTCTAATTACGAGTATATGCCCACCACTGTATATACCAAATTTCTCGATGATCGGATCAACACTTCGTAAAATATACTCGGACAAACAAACATACATACATAGAACGCCGATTCGTCCAAGTTAATTTGGAAATCTCCTCTCGATTAATTATTATATTCTAGTCAATAATTATAATCTATTTTCGCAAAGCCAAATACATGCTGGTATGGTGGGTGATACACGGCAATCGCACTTGATATAGGAAAATAATTTAAAAGGTAATTTCCAAACCCTTTAATTTTCGTCCATGTTACAGAACTTCAGGTTCGCAAGCCCAACTCGCACTTACCTACTGTTCTTCATCAATATGCCAAAACAAACTGCGGATGGTCAAATAGCATTTATTTTCACAACATTATCTCTATCTCTGTAGTCTACATTCCTTTGGATGAATTTCCCATGACTATAGTAATCTTCAATTTCTTGTAGAGTTCTGTCTTTAGTCTCCGGAATATACTTCCAAACTAAATACGATGAAACCATAATATTCAACGTAAATATCAAAAAAGTCCCCCACATATCCAGATAGTGAAGCATATAAGGTAATAACTTCTGTGTCAACGCATATAGACCACAGTTGTATATAATATACAACGATCCTCCTATATTTCTATGCTTGACTGGCATTAATTCAGCGCCTATGAAAAACACAACACCATTCATACCCAAACTATTGCATACCATAAATGCTATCAAACAATACATGCATAATAAAGAATCCCTAGGTACTGTACCAACACTTTGTAAGTACGTGACAATACAAATGCTTATCAAGCTTAGTGCTACGCCAAAAGTACTAGTTAATAATATAGTTTTATTTTTAAAAAACCGTATAGTAACATTAGTAATTATGCAGCCTATTAAAATGATTGAATACAATACGATCGCTGAGTAGAAAGTAGCGTTTTCGTTCTGGGTAGTTTTTGACACTAATTCTATGAAGTATATCAACACTACATCACCCCCACTCCAGTACAAAAGGTTTAACAAAAGATATATGTGTAAACTGGGCAGGTAGAAATCTTTTCTAGTGATCTGACTCCAAAACCTTTTCCACGACATTCGTTTGTCAAATTTACTCATGCTTCTATTCTCTTTCTGGGCTATGATTAGCTCTGCTAATTCTTTCTTTGACAGCTCGTCTGTTCCCCTCAACCATAAAAATGCCTTTTCGCATCTGTGAAATTCTCCTTTACAAGCGAGCCACGGTGGTGATTCCGGCCACAATAATGCGATTATGATAGCTAAAGCCACCGGTATAATCATGATTATACTGACAGTTTTGAAGCTCAGGAACTGGCCTGCAATACCTCCAATCGCCATACCCACTCCTTGGTTGATTCCGAAGAGTTGCATAGACAGGAATCTGTATTTGGGTGCGAGCATTTCTGTCATGCTGAGGAACGCCACGTGTAGTAAACTGCTGGTGCCGAAACCATGAAAGCATTCGCTGGTTAGTATCATGGCGGTGTTTGTCGCGAAGTAGGATATGGTCCAGCCGATAACGATGGAGAAGCAAGTGACGATGAGTGCTGATTTCCTTCCGCTCCATTGCATAAGGAGGGGCACCAGGATAGCTGCTATGCCGGCTAAACCGTAGATTGACCCTGGAATTGAGAGAAAGGTATGTTAGTTGTCCTAGAAAGATCTAGTACGTATTACGTCGAACAGATACTTGAGTAATATTTCAAAACACAGGTAAAAAAGGATCACAATAATCATTGTTGTCTTGTAACGCAGGGGCTGCACTAAGCTTCCAAATATTTTTGGTATAAACTACATCATCTTTAGGTATAACGGGGTGACTCCTAGAACAAAACTTTCTAAGGCATTATAACAAATCAGTGAAATGTGCAAAAATCGTTGCAAACCAAGCTGTGAGCACGTAAATAATAATAGGTGGTAGAGATGTAGTTATGAGCCTAATTTAATAGCTAAAATAGGTGTAATTTTTTAGTGAAAGTTGTGTATTAACTATCCATGTACGGGGGGAGATTGGCATAATTTAGCACAGGACCGAGACGAGTGGATGAAAAAAGCTTAGACCTTTGCTTAGCAATAGGCTAGTAAAAAAAGCGAAAGTATACGTTTTCCGAAGTATATTTTTTTTTTACTTAATATTACTCGACAAAGAGGTCAATCGTCGAATCCAACTCGGATGGGCAGCGTTTGGGCAACTTCGCAACGTCTTTTCGTCCAACATACCTCAGTGCCTTAAGACGAAAGTCTTCAATCAGTGTGTGTTACCAGTGATGACATATGTAACCGAGACGTGGTTCTTCACTATTGGCCTTATGAATAAGCTCAGAGTCGCTCAACGAGCTATGGAGAGGGCTATGCTCGGGGTTTCTCTACGGGTTCGAATCAGAAATGAGGAGATACGTAGGAGAACTCAAGTCACCGACATAGCCCGACGGATTAGCACGTTGAAGTGGAAATGGGCAGGCCTTATAGCGCGCAGAACAGATGGCCGATGGGGCCGGAAAGTTCTCGAATGGAGGCCACGGACCGGCAAGCGCAGCGTAGGATGTCCACCTACAAGATGGGCAGACGACTTGGTAAGAACCGCAGGTCCTGGAGATCAATGAGGGAGGCCTTTGTCCAGCAGTGGAGGTCCTACGGCTGATATGATGATGTTGATGATTACTCGATCGTAGTCGGAAGCAGAAGTTGCTTTAAAAATACGAACCGATCCAAGAGCTGGTTGCCATATCCAGCTGTATAGTACTGTCGTTGGACTTCAGTTGTTGCAGCAGCAGTGTCGGATACGTCACTGATCCGCCAACCGATATCGCTGCTAGCTGCGGGGAGAAGGCCACCAAGAACTGAAAAAGAGGGAATTACTGATGATGACTTCCGAAGTCTAGACGGCGAATAGCCTGAGGCTGAGACCGCGGGTTCGACAACAAATGGTTGCATGATCTTCAGGTATTATATTATATTACGCTTAGGTATGAAATCAGTTTTCTATACTTACTGCTGACACATCGAACCAGAATAAACTTTATTCCTACGTTTTTAATATTCTAGTTCTCTTTTTATTGTTTTGTCTATTAAATAGAATAGAATAGAATAGAATATTATTTATTTGCAACATACAGATTTAACACAGAAAAACAATTAAAAAAAAAAAACAAGTAAAGTAAAAAAAAGCACATAACACAAAACAAATCTAAATGTACTTATGCACAAAGTATAGTTGCAAAATGGTCCTTAACTCAGCATGTGCTGGTTGCAACAACCAGCGCTGGTCTTCCGTCAAGGCCATTTCACTAGTTGCGGACATGTTTAACAAAATAAGACAACAAATAAAAACAAACAAAATAAAATAAATAAATTAAAGTGACAATGTGGCACAGAATGTTTACAATTTTTATTTATATTTCGATTCCTAACCACTGATAATATGGGTACTTCTTGTCTATTGTATATATTGTTCATTGTTTTGATAATCCCTATAACATAAGCTAAAACCAAATACTTCTATCTTCATTATTGTTTGTATGTCTATTACTTATATTTTATCTTGCTATTTTTTGGTCAGAGTCTTTATATATTTATCTTTTATGTAATCATTTATAGCTTTGAATAATACAGTTCACAGTATTTTCACTTTTGTAAAGATATTTATTTTTTATTACTTGTACTAAGTACGTTCGTGAGTCACCAAAGCCTTGTGCTTAAAATCAGGGTTGTAAACTAGTTTAGAGCACATGCTGAGCTCAGGGCTTTTCGCATAATCCTGTACATGGCAGCATTTCTCCATGCATACACTTTATTTGCCGTAATATACAACGTATTATTTTCCTCCTGCGTGTATGTATTTTTTATTGTGTATAATTATGTTTGTTTATGTGTTGCGTCTACATCTTGTGTACAGTTTATGTGAATAAATGTCTTCTTTCTTTCTATATTTGTTCCGGGTCTTGGTGGTTCTCTATAAATTACAAGTAAAAAAAAAATAGAAATTTTGCATCAGCTATCTGGTTCCCATAGTAAAAGTTTTGCTTAGTTTGGGACTAGATAGAACTGTTTATAATGTCCCGCATTATTCGTTTATAGAGTAAGGCTGTGGGGAGCTATATTTTAATTTAAGCTAGAGTTAGTTGAAGGTTTCGTGGGATGTTCCTGTTGCCTAAGTATTTACATTATTAGATATTTTTTTTACTTCTGGCATTTTGTCTTAGTTTATGTACAAATTAAGGTAATTAGTCAGAAGTCTATGTATCCCTCATCTGTTATTGTGTTTCCTTTGTATGGCATGTCAAATAAATATTTTTCATTTCATTTGTATACTGGTTAACCCTGGTGTTAGTGTTTTCAAAGATAAAACATTTATTTCATTACGAGTACAAGCGATACACCAGCTATACAATCTGCATCAATTTTGTCAGCAAGGCAGCTCTTATGGCACTGGATTTAAAGGACATAATCGTCCAGACTGGTCTAGGACTGTCTGTAACGTTTAAACGCTCTGGGCGTAAAGAACAGTGTGATCTTAAGATGGATTCCGGGATAAGCAGGTAACGACGGTAATGAATGTGCTGACGAGCTTGCACGAAATGGGGCAAATAAAAGTTAGCTGGGCCCTGACCTGAGTCGTTCTGTTGTATACCGAAAAACCTAGCACAAAGAACCCTTATGAACTTCTGCTTCAAAGAATCGTCCAAACCTTGGACTAACTCTTCAGGCATGAACCATTCCAAATCACTGATTAAAGCCTTTGATGAACGGTATACAAACCGAATCTTAGCGCTAAACAGAAACAAACTTTGCATTAAAGTCAGAGCCCTGACTGGACACTGTCGACTTAACAAGCACATGTAGGTACAAGCTTGGGCTATACGATACACAAACCTGTAGATTCTATCATTAGAGAATCGCCTTATTAGGCGGCAGAATCGTCTCTGCATCTGTTAGGCGAGTGTGGTTCAAATGAGCAAATGTAACATTCATCTGGGTAAACATATTCTTAGCTCTGAGGAGCTAACAGTTATCACTCCTAAGAATATCACTACAATTTTTAACAGCTATAGGGCTTAGTGGTGAACTTTGAACGCCCCCATAAACTAGGGGCGGCGTAAAAACAAGTGATCACAATAGGCCTCGTGGCCACGAGGCAGTGACATAAAAGCCGCAAAAGCAAATGAAAAAAAAACGAGTAACAAATAGGGGATTAATGTTGTCCAACCAGGAACATACACATTGGCTTATGCCTTCAAGGACTACTTTGGAATAAAGTATATTTTTTTTAACCTATACTGTCCCACTGCTGGGCAAAGGTCTCCCCCATTTCCTTCCATTCCTTGCGTTCTCCAGAAATCTCCTGCCAGTCAGAGTGGAACCCATCCAGATCGTCGCGCCAACGTTTTCGTGGTCTGCCTTGTTGCCGTCGTCCTGTAGGTTGTCAGTTGGTGGAGATCTTAGTCCACCTTTCAGGGTGCATTTGCGTGACATGACCCGCCCACTCCCATTTGAGTTTTGCAGCTTTATACCCCACTTCGATGAGTCCGGTCTTAGAGCGTAGTGTTGCGGATTCTATCCGTTCGCTTAACACCTAAAAGGCTACGCTGCAACGTTCTTTGGCACACCCGAGTTTGAACTTTTGAAAGTAAAAAAAAAAAACAAAATAAACTTCTAGAATAAAGTATAAAAAAATAAAATTATTACAAGCTGTACTTACTTGTCGAATAATAGGTAGAAGAGACATGATTGTAATCTTTAGTGTTGGTAAAAAAACTAAAAAAACTGGACCCAAAATTTTAATTTTATAAACAAAATGCCCGTCAACTCGTACTGACTTGTCTGATACTTACTTCACAATAAACATATTAAGGCTGATGTTCTTTTTAATACTTAATTACATTTATTTCTACGTATTTTTTTATTAACTGTGTTGAAATACCGCTTTTGTTGCAAGACTAAAATAATGTGGGAACTAATTTTAAGTTAGATAAGATCGATGTTAAACGCGAATATTATACAAAAGTTTTTTTTTATAAAACCATCGGTATGACCTAACCTTTTTGCGTAGTAATAAAAAATTAGATGTCAGTTTTTCTGCCATTTTCGGCATGATTTTTACCCACTAGGAAACGGAGATAGTATATCCGTTTAGGAAGAGAGGTTATTTGAGTGTGCATAAAACGAATGTTCCTATTTATTTCCAAAACGGTATGACCGACCCTAAGTCGGTCAAAACGGGTTTCTATAAAAGGCTTGTGATTCATCGACGATGGTTCTTAGATAGGTGTTATGGTGTTAAAACGCCAGAGGGGGCTGTAATAAAGATTTTTTGGTGAAGAGATCTCAGCAGTAAAAAGGAATTTTATACCTTAGGATTTTTTATACTGGGGGGTTGTAATTTTTTATACTAATACATGCCTATGATGAGAACTGTTAATTATATTAACTGATTTTAGAGGTAAGGTAAAAAAAAAAAAAAAAAAAATGCCGGTAGATTGAATATTTATCCAGTAATCGATACATTTCCAAAAAACAATTTTAACGTAAATCGGTACCTTCGCGACGATGCCGCTTAGTCACTTTAACAGGTACCTACTTACATGATGAATGAATATGATTTGTTTACCTACTTTATACAGGCTATTTCATTGATATTTTAGAAATTAATATTAAGATATTCTATATCTTAACATTTATATATCATATAAATTTTTCTATGGTAATGAATTTGAAAAAAACTATTTTACAACAATACTAGCATTAGCATTAATTATATTAAATTGATATTAATTTCATTGATATTATATTGTGTACAACAAAGAATAAGATATAGAATATATTTATTGTACTATATTCTTTAATGTAAACAATAGATAATAAGATATAGAATATTTTTATTGTACTATATTCTATATTGTAAACAATAAAGAATGAGATATAGAATATTTTTATTGTACTATATTCTATATTGTAAACAATAAAGAATAAGATATAGAATATTTTATTGTACTATATTCTATATTGTAAACAATAAAGAATAAGATATAGAATATTTTTATTGTACTATATTCTATATTGTAAACAATAAAGAATAAGATATAGAATATTTTTATTGTACTATATTCTATATTGTACACAATAAAGAATAAGATATAGAATATTTTATTGTACTATATTCTATATTGTAAACAATAAAGAATAAGATATAGAATATTTTTATTGTACTATATTCTATATTGTAAACAATAAAGAATAAGATATAGAATATTTTTATTGTACTATATTCTATATTGTAAACAATAAAGAATAAGATATAGAATATTTTTATTGTACTATATTCTATATTGTAAACAATAAAGAATAAGATATAGAATATTTTTATTGTACTATATTCTATATTGTAAACAATAAAGAATAAGATATAGAATATTTTTATTGTACTATATTATATATTGTAAACAATAAAGAATAAGATATAGAATATTTTTATTGTACTATATTCTATATTGTAAACAATAAAGAATAAGATATAGAATATTTTATTGTACTATATTCTATATTGTAAACAATAAAGAATAAGATATAGAATATTTTTATTGTACTATATTCTATATTGTAAACAATAAAGAATAAGATATAGAATATTTTTATTGTACTATATTCTATATTGTAAACAATAAAGAATAAGATATAGAATATTTTATTGTACTATATTCTATATTGTAAACAATAAAGAATAAGATATAGAATATTTTTATTGTACTATATTCTATATTGTAAACAATAAAGAATAAGATATAGAATATTTTTATTGTACTATATTCTATATTGTAAACAATAACGAATAAGATATAGAATATTTTATTGTACTATATTCTATATTGTAAACAATAAAGAATAAGATATAGAATATTTTTATTGTACTATATTCTATATTGTAAACAATAAAGAATAAGATATAGAATATTTTTATTGTACTATATTCTATATTCGAAACAATAAAGAATAAGATATAGAATATTTTTATTGTACTATATTCTATATTGTAAACAATAAAGAATAAGATATAGAATATTTTTATTGTACTATATTCTATATTGTAAACAATAAAGAATAAGATATAGAATATTTTTATTGTACTATATTCTATATTGTAAACAATAAAGAATAAGATATAGAATATTTTTATTGTACTATATTATATATTGTAAACAATAAAGAATAAGATATAGAATATTTTATTGTACTATATTCTATATTGTAAACAATAAAGAATAAGATATAGAATATTTTTATTGTACTATATTCTATATTGTAAACAATAAAGAATAAGATATAGAATATCTTAATATTAATTTCTAAAATATCAATGAAATAGCCTATATAAAGTAGGTAAACAAAACATATTCATTCATCATGTAAGTAGGTACCTGTTAAAGTGACTAAACGGCATCGTCGCGAAGGCACCGATTTACGTTATAAGTTGTTTTTTAGAAATGTATCGATTACTGGATAAATATTCAATCTACCGGTATTAAACCTACCTCTAAAATCAGTTAATATAATTAAAAGTTCTCATAGACAATTTCTAAACCTGGTACCTTCTGGAATTTACATTTCTAATGGTAAGCTAAGTTATAAATTATGATTGCCTTTTATAAGTTATAACTGAGGATTTTTTTAAACACGCGCTAACCAGTGTGTAATTTTTTGTGGTGAGACCCTATATTTTTGCGAAAGTCGCTTTAGGGTTTGTTTAAAAGGAAACGAAAGGTAAAAAACCCTTATCTATTTTTAGGTAAATTCTTTTCTCATTTTGTATCACATGTTCTGTTAGTGCGTCTAAAATTACAACCTATCCAAAATCTTGCATGTAATTTGCTAAGCCATTTGACAATAAAACGAACCTGGTTGTTTTTAATATTTATCTAATTAATGTATTATAGTTTCAGTTATTGCTGAGATAATCAGCCGTGACAGACGGACGGACGAAAGTCACGCCATAAAGGTTGGTAATATTGTTGTGACCATTTGAAACTCCTTATAAGATTATCCTGTAAGAGTATCCAAAGGAACATTATCTTCTGTTATTTCTCTCTTAATAAAACTACCATACATATAAAAATCTTCAATCTCCTGTAGAGTTCTACCTTTTGTTTCCGGTACATATTTCCACACAAACAAGGCGCATAGTATTGCATTTATTGTGTACACGAGGAACGTGCCCCACATGTCTATGTATATAAATAAATAGGGTGATATTTTTAACGTAGACGCATATAGCCCACAATTAAATAATATGTATAGGGCTCCGCCAATACTCCTGTGTTTGACGGGCATCAATTCCGCTGCTATGAAAAACATAACCCCATTCAATCCTAAACTGAAACACGTGATATATCCTATCAAAAAATACATACACAGCAGTGTGTCCTTTGGCAAAATCCCTTTACTCTGCAAGCATGTAACAATACAAACACCCATTAAGCACAATATTACACCTAAAGTACTCAGTAACAACACGTTTTTGTTCTCAAACTTTCTTACCGTAATACTAGTAACGATAGCACCGCTGAAATATATGGCGTACAACAAAATACTGCCATAAAATATAGCGTTCTTATTCTGAGTAGATTTCTCTACGATATCGATAAAGTATATAAGAGTTACATCAACGCCAGACCAGTATAACATATTTAAAAGTACGAAGATGTGTAAACTCGGCAAATAGAAATCCCTACTGGTTATTTTCTTCCAAAAAACATTCCACGACATGTTTCCTCTTGTTCTAGCTCGGGTAATATTTTCTCTCTGTGCTGTGATAAGTTCTTTCAATTCTTTCATCGCTTGGTCGTCCGATCCTCTGAGCCAGATAAAAGATTTCTTACATTTCTCGAAATCACCTTTGCATGCGAACCAAGGCGGCGATTCAGGCCAAAAGAAAGCGAGCACCACCGCTATTACAATGGGCACTAGCATTATAGCGCTGACAGTTTCATAGTGGAGAAATCTTCCTAAAATTCCAGCCGTCGCTACACCCAAACACAAATTCAATCCGAAAAGTTGCATAGAAACAAATCTGTATTTTGGAGCGAGCATTTCTGTTATACTCAAGAAGCTAACGGGTAGTAGACTGTTGGTTCCCAGTCCGTGAAAGGACTCGCTCGCGAGGATCATTTCGATGTTGTATGCGCTAAGGGAGAGGGTCCATCCGATGATCACGAAGAAGCAGGTTAGGATGTAGCCAAAGCGCCTTCCTTTCCACTGCATGAGCGTAGGCATCAGGATGACAGGTATCCCTGCGAGTCCATAAATCGAACCTGCATATTCGAAAACAGAAAATTACTCGAAGTAAATATTAAAAGCCTGTTATCGTTGGAAACTTGGGGCGGTGACTTTAAGCAGTTGCTGTAAGCAAAATTTTAATAATGAACTAAGTAATATATTTTTCGGTTCGTTCGTTGGTGATAAAGATAAAACAATTCCCACGATACTTTCAAGATGTATGGCGATTGTAAAAAAGATGAAAATACATTTTTTGTTAGGATTTTATTTTATTCCTATGTATTTTTATTTACCTATCCACGATGAAGTCTCCATATCGATGTGAATAGTACTATCGTTGGCTTTCAACTGCTGCAGTATGATCGTAGGATACGGCAAACATCCGCCGAGTGATAACGCCGCTATTTGAGGCGATGCTGCCACTACCAACTGAAATTTTAAAATAATAAATAACTATTGCTGGACATTTCACACAGCGCTGTCTAGCCCCAAACTAAGCAGAGCTTGTATTATGGGAACCAGATAACTGATAGAATACTTATATACTTTTTTTTTGTAAATACATACTTATAATATATAGAGAAACATTCAAACCCGGAACAAATATATGTAGATCATGCAAACATTTGTTCCGCGGCGGGAATCGAACCCGCTACCTCCTGCGTCTCAGCCGACTATTCGCCCACTGCGCCACGGAAGTCGACCGTTATGAGAACCACGTATTTGGAGGAGGCCTTCACCTCTCGTGGGGTTATATTGGTGGACTCCCATTTCCGCATTCTAACTTTGCATTTGGTCCATTATGCGTGACCTCTCGTGGGGTTTTGGCAGAAAATGTTTCATAATTAAGATACTGGTGGCGCCATCTATATCGTAACAGGTAAAAATGATGAAATTAAATATAATGGTTTATTGGGTACAACATGAGTAAGTACTTTGTAAATCTATGCGCGATGCGTCACAGTCCTCACTTAGTATCCCGCGATTTTGTTAACATTCGTTTTTTTAATTGCCTAGTACTATTATCGAAGCAATTTTAAAAACGTATTCACGTCAAAAACCTGAATTTCGGTTGAATTTCGACCACTGTCCGGGCAATCAGTAAAGGACAAATTTGTTACAGCGAAGGCAGGGACTGGTGTTCTCTTAGTTAGATCTTTTAAACTTCTCAACGGATTTTGATGCAGTTTTCAGTAATAGATAGAGTGATTCAAGAGGAAGGTTTATATATAAAAGGTGTATATAGGAGGAAGGTGTATAATACATACATATTATAGTACAGAAAAGCCGAAAAATATATATATGTGCGCTTAAATCGCAAACGCTAGCTAAACCTTACGAGATAGATCTAATTATTGTACTACGGAATTGCATATCTTAGAAAGATCAGTTACCTGACTGCGAAGGATGGTGATGTTTTACGAAAAAAACGTGTGTGAAGCCGCGGGCGGGTCAGCTAGTATGTTATAATTTGTAACTAATCAGGTGAGTTTGTTTCTAAAAAGGCTTATTTAACATATGTACGTACGTTATTCAATGCAAGCAGTAAAAAAAGTTCTGATTAGAGTTTAAGGTTAAAATTGAAACACAGTACCTGTCGATATTCTGATGTTAGTTCCATTACAGTACTCTTGTAAATTTTTTGGTATAGTTTGACCACTACTTCATCTGACCGCAAGTGGTGGTCTGGTATAAATAAAACACAGCTTGTACTTTATATTAATTATGATGATACCTCTAAGGACCGCGTGAGTTGCACTAATATACAGGGTGTTTGGTAATATACTGACGATATTTAAGTGACGGTTTCTCAAAAGATAAATAAATTTTTTCTCGAAAAAAAAACTACTAGTTATATTATCAAATTTTAAAGAGAACCGACTAAGTTTACGTGATTAATTCGATATAAAACTTACTGCCTACTCTTGCAATCGACATCCAAAAATAAAAGGCCGATTTGATATCTCGAGACGTCACTAATACAGTAGCTGTGGTTAGATGGCAAGCATTATGCAATAGCACAACATAAGATTAATAAGTGTTTGTTTTTACATGCCAAAATAATTTCACATTTCTATGGTAAACAACAAATTGATTTAATAAGCTCATCAAAATAAACCCTTTCATTTTTTGCGTATATTATCAAACACCCTATATAACCTTTCAGTCCGTCGTCAGTTTTTATATCATGCCAAAATAGGTGCTATTTAAAACACTATTATTTTGTGTAAATATTTTTATTAAATATACTTTGTTTTAATCTGTTAAATCACTATGGATAATTAATACTTACTTGCCACATCACCATACTTTATCATTTTGATAGCATAATAAAATAAATATGAATGCGAAAGTTTGGATTTTTTTTACTCAGTCACGCCAATACAGATGAACTGATTTCGATGAAACTTGGTATGTAGATAGATTATGACCTGGAATACGGATCACATAGGCTACTTTTTTCCCTTAAATCAGTTCCCATGGGATGATAATGGGGTGTCAAAGTTACTAAGGCGTATGATTTGTTACTGTTACATAATATATGTGCCGGTCTGGTTGTTTCGCTATATGTTATAAGTAGGTATGTATTTAAAAAAATAAAGTAAGTATTCTATCAGTTATCTAGTTCCCATAGGGTACAAGCTTTGCTTAGTTTGGGACTAGATGGCGCTGTGTGAAAATCATTTAATTCAAGCAACAATAAAATAGTGCCAGGATAGTAATAATCTTATCCTACAGCCCATAAAGATTAGAAAGACCTTAGCTTAAAATACATATTATAATAAAAACTTATACGTATGTATTTACTATATAAACACTTTGAGTTCTCGTAGTATGTATTTCAATTATGTATGCCAAATAAATAATTTATCAACTAAATATTTAACACCGTTTCAATATTAACAGTATCATCGGTAATGTTTCTTTTAATAAATTTACCGTACATATAAAAATCTTCAATCTCCTGTAGAGTTTTCCCTTTAGTTTCGGGCACGTACTTCCACACAAACAGTGAACATAATATAGCATTCATAGTATAAATTATAAAAGTTCCCGACATATTCAGATACAAAAACATATACGGCGATATTTTTTGCGTCGAAGCATATAATCCGCAGTTGAAAATAATGAATAACGCTCCGCCTAAACTTCTGTGCCTCACAGGCATTAATTCTGCTGCTATATAGAAGACAACCGCGTTTAAACCTAAACAATTACACATCATGAAACCTAATAAACAAAACATACATATCATAGAGTCAAGAGGCAATGTTCCGATACTCTGCAAAAAGGTGACAATAGAAGCAGATGCTAGACAAGTTATAACACCAAGTGCGCTCAACAGCAATACAGTTTTGTTCTCAAACTTTCTCACTGTTATATTAGTAGTGGCTGCACCCAAAAAATATATACAGTACATGACAATACTAGCGTAAAACGCTGCGTCCTGGTTCCGAGTTGTTTTTTCCACCATCTCTATGAAGTAAATTAGAACTACATCACTTCCGCTCCAGTACATCATATTCAGCAGCACGAAGATATGCAAACTAGGTGTGTAGAAGTCTTTACTCGTCACTTGCTCCCAAAAACTCTTCAAACTCATTCGTTCTTTGCCCCTTGAGTGGGCTAAGTTTTCTTTCTGCGCTGATATCAGCTGTTTCAATTCCATCATTGATGTGTCGTCATTACCTCTAAGCCAGATAAAAGTTTCTTCGCATTTCTTAAATTTTCCTTTACAAGCGAACCAGGGTGGCGATTCGGGCCAAAATAAAGCTATCACCACAGCTACCACTACAGGTATGATCATAATGATACTGACTGTTTTAAATTGCAAATACCGTCCAAGAATACCAGTCATTGATAATCCGAATGCTGCGCTTATGCCAAAGGTTTGCATTGATATAAACCTGTACCTTGGAGCTAGCATTTCGGTCATGGCCAGGAAAGCAACGGGTAGTAAACTGTTTGTGCCTAAACCATTGAACGATTCACTGGCAAGAATCATAGCTGCACTGTTTGCAGTCAGAGACAGAGTCCATCCAATGATTAAGAAGAAACACGTGATAATGTAGCTGATTTTCCTTCCCTTCCATTGCATGAGGATCGGTAGAAATATGACAGGGATTCCTGCCAGCCCGTATATGGACCCTGAAAATTGTAAAAAAAATCATGGATCCACATGAACCAAAACATTTTTGGATTTTTTTGATGCATAGTATTGATATAAACCACAAGTAACTGTAACTATTTTTCGTTTGTTAATTAAGTACCTAAACGTGGTGATTCACTTAAAAGACAACTGAAACAACACTTCCTTAAGGTATCTACTTTTTAAAATATTTTATACGTTTTCATTTATATTAAGGGTATGTAAATATCAAAATATTTTTACCTATCCACGAAGAGGTCTCAAAATCGATCGGAATAGAAGTATCGTTGGCTTTCAACTGTTGCAAAAGCACCGTTGGGTAGGATATGCATCCTCCCAGCGAGAAGGCAGCTAGTTGCGGTGACACGGCCACTGTTAGCTGAAATATCAACATCTTCATCTTAATAGAATAACCAGCCTTCTTCTTGACAAGGTTCTTGTCTATGGCATCAAATACGTTATTAATAGTACTTGTTATACAAGGGCTGTAAGCGATCTATTGTACACCCGAGATATTTTGTAGATGTTACTATGGCCCTTTGGACCAAGCCAACCAGAAAATAATACACGGAACAAGGTGCTAAGCGACAAAAGTGAGAAAAAACACAGTGTTATATTAATAAAAAGTATTCGAAATGGTAAATAGGACGTATTAAAAATAAATAAAAAATATTTTATTAAAAAGTTTTGAACTCATAGAAATAACAGAAAAAACCGCCTACTGTAAAGTTGGTGTTTTTCAACTGTGACTCTATTCGTTTGATACGACGAAATGAGCTAAAATGTACATTTCGACCCCGTTTTTATTTTTAGTTTATTCTGCGTAGTTTTTGAGTTACTACATAAATTAGGTCATGAATATTTTATATAGATACTTATTTTTAAAAAAATTCTCATAAAGTTCGATGTTTGTAGGGGGTAATCACAGAAATTCCAAAACAGGTTCTCAAATTTATTTCACAACACAATCCCTGAATGTTAAGCTATATTTTATTTTGATAAAAATCTTAAGAAACCGGGGCGGGTCAGCTAATTTTATATATTTAAATTACATACCTGGCGGATTTGTACGGAAACCATAGTTGCCAACTCGCTTTTACTGAAAAAGGGACTGGAATGATTTATACAATTCAACATATTACCTGTGTTATGAACGTGTGTGTTCAACGTCAACTCTTGTTTTTGCCTGTATATAACCTTTAAAGAATTTACCTACGGCTTTGTTCGCGTATCACCTGGTTAAACTCAATCAATCAAACATTTATTTGTAGCATTATTATTATAAAAATACATTTATTTACTAAAAGTTTACAAAAGATATAAGTGTACACTTAAGTTGCCAATGGTCCCCGCACGAGGACTAGCCTGTATCGCGGGAAACCGGATTACAATTAAAACGTTTACCGTCTATAATCTATTATATGACTTTAACAAATGACAAAATAATAAAAATAAAAATTAACACACAAAATGAAAATCAAAATACTAAATACAGTTGATCTCAGCTCAGCTAGTGTGATTAGCATATATATTAGATTATAGACGGTAAACGTTTTAATTGTAATCCGGTTTCCCGCGATACAGGCTAGACCTCGGATACAAAAACATATACGGCGATATTTTTTGCGTCGAAGCATATAATCCGCAGTTGAAAATAATGAATAACGCTCCGCCTAAACTTCTGTGCCTCACAGGCATTAATTCTGCTGCTATATAGAAGACAACCGCGTTTAAACCTAAACAATTACACATCATGAAACCTAATAAACAAAACATACATATCATAGAGTCAAGAGGCAATGTTCCGATACTCTGCAAAAAGGGCGCTAACACGGGAGCGTGTGTGGGTAAATGTGTCTACAGTATAAAGTGTGATTGCGAGTGAGTGTAGGTTAGTGGATAAGGGAGTGGGAGAGATGGGACTACATATCTGTTAATATCGATACCGGCTTGAGTCTGATTAAAATAAATAAATAAATATTGCTGAACATTTCACACAGCGCTATCTAGCCCCAAACTAAGAGATAGATTAAGTAGATACTTACTCTACATACGTCGACAGCACCAATTTATTTTGACTCATCGTTGCCGCTATACCTGACTTGAACAAATCTTGATGACTCTATCTACCTTGTAGAGGTCGGACTAGGTACGCTGCGGCGGCAGCAAATGTTAATGACTCTCTTCGAAGAGAGCAGACTGAGGGACTCTGCAGTAGTTAACCAGAAGAAACAGTTGGCTCATCTAAAGACCGTTGCAAACGAACTATAGATAGCTCAACTGCTCCAGATCACTACCAGGCGGAAGTGTTCTCAAGACACTGCCTGCATTGCCCCGCTGAATTGTAATGCTTATGCGTTGACCCAGATAAGCGCCAGCTCTCGGATCGACCAGACGCCCAGAAAAAAATTTGAAAACGCGATGGGCCCCGGTACTCCATGGACCCAGGGTCTCGACCCCAAATACGTAAGCTCGGTCGAGACTTCCATATTTGCGCCGCTTGAGATCTTCGGCTAAATTTGCCGCCGCACCGGCCCCAATTGCTGTACCAGACAGATGAGATGGCGCAAGGATATCGACGCACGTGGCGTCCCACTCCAAACGCCTTCCCTTCTCCCAAGGTATAAGAGTCATACCGTCAGGCGTCTTACCATCGTCACGTATCAGACCGTTCTGTTCGTGAACGGCTGCAAAAAGCCCGGTGGATGATATTATTAAGGCTATTGTGACGGGAAATCTTACCGGCGGCCCTGGAACACGATAATTCATGGTGAACAAGTTGTTCGACTGCCGAACCGCACTGTCACTGATGAGGGGCGCAGCACCGCGCACCCAACCGTAAACAAGTTGCAATCTGGAAAGTTATAGAATCCAAATTAATTGTTTACTTATCATTATTATAATTATTTTTTACACTATGTACAGACTGATCTATAATCGTCTTTACACCCAGCTAGCGTAGCTACGCCATCCGGTTAGTTTGTGATTATACCACTTACACATGCATTAGTATTGCAGCTGCAGTTACGTCATCTAGTGAGTCTTAAACATTTAACCAAAGCTACAGAATACCCAATAGTAAATAACAATAACATCATATTCTATTGGGTAAAATTATTACGACAGAAAAGCGAATAGTGCAACTATCTAATTCATCGATTCTCACAAGTGCATGATAGTCTAGTGGTAGTGACAGTGAAATGCAATGCGTAGTAACTGTCCGACATTATAAGATAAGATAACTCTTTTTTGTACACCAAAGTAAAATACAGAACATAATTCTTACAAATACATTTTTTGTACAATGGGCGGTCTCATCGCTAAAAGCGATCTCTTCCAGACAACTGTTGTGTGGACAGGATTATAATGTATCACATGACGGCGGTGCATCTATATAAAATTAAAAACATACTATAAACCTAAAGTACTAGTATTAACACATATTTAAATTTAATACAATAAGCAACTATAAAAGTCATCATCATCATCAGCCGGGGACGTCCACTGCTTAACATAGGCCTCTCCCTTAGATCGCCACAACGAGCGGTTGGTAGCCGTTTGCGCTTAACGGCTCCCCGCGATTCTTACTAGATCGTCGGTCTGCCTTGTGGGGGGCCGGCCTACGCTGCGTCTTCCAGTCCGTGGTCTCCGAGCACCTGGTCCTTCTCGAGAACCTTTCTTCCCCAACGGTTATCGGTTCTACAACCGATGTTGCCTGCCCATTGCCACTTCAACTTGCTAGTTTTGAGAGCTATGTCGGCAACTTTAGTTCGTCTGCGGATTTCCTCATTGCGGATTTTGTCACGCAAAGAGACCCCGAGCATAGCCCTCTCCATAGCTCGTTGAGCGACCTTGAGCTTGGTCATGAGGCCATGAGTAAAGGACCACGTTTCAGTGCCATAGGTCATCACTGGCAACACACACTGGTTGAAGACTTTAGTCTTCAGGCTCTGGGGAATTTTGAACGAGAAGATATCGCGAAGTTTCCCGAACGCTGCCCAGCCGAGTTGGATTCTTCGACCTCTTCGAAGTTGGACTTACCTAATTGGACAGTTTGTCCTAGGTATACATATTCGTCGACAACTTCGAGAGTATTGCCCCCAACAACTACCGGTACGGGTGCAACATGAATATATGACATGATTTTCGTCTTATCCATGTTCATTTTAAGACCCACCTGTTGGGAGACCCTACTGAGGTCGGTGAGTTGGTACCGAGTTTCTCGAGCGATTCGGCCATAATGACTATATCATCGGCAAACGAAGGTGAGTGATGTATTCGTCATTTTTGATTGATTGATTTCAAAAAAATCATATTATAATAATTAATGGATAGTACACTTCTAGTTTTTTTTATATGTTAATAAAAGGTTGAACTTTGTTATAGTATGTGAATTTTAACTTATAAACTTTCTACTTTCGAATAAACGACATCTTTTGTAGCGTAAAATTGCGCAGTTTTTATTCGTTATTTTTTTTGAAATATTGTATTAATATACAAAAAATTTTTAAAAGCATTTCAAAGAAGACAATTTTTTTTGTAATGTTATTTTTGTTAAAAACTTTACGACTCGTTTTTTGGGTGAAAACAGGGTTAGATAGATCACTCAATTGCTCATTTTACGAAAACGCTAGTTACAAATTAATTTATTTGACGAATGTGATATGTTTAATTTTTTTTTTTCGATCTTTTAAGTTTTGATGAACCAAACTTTGGGTGTATTTATTTTTGTTTATCTGTTTTTATCAACCGAGCCACAGACTTGTTCGAAATATTCGCATAAGACGGGTAACAGAAGACAGGGCCCTTAAGACCAGTAATGTTAATTTTCCGATTATACATTCCGTGATTTAAGAAGTATGTTTCGTCGGAAAATAAGATGTTAAACAAAAAACTTCGATGGATATCCATTTTTTCCCTAAGCCAGTGGCAAAACTCCAGGCGCCTTTCATTATCACCTGGATTAAAGTTTTGAACAACTCGTTCATAACGATAGCACTTTTATTTATGTTTTTGAAGAACTGCATAAATGGTGCTCCGGGAAACTTGAATGTTCGTTTCTGCTTTACAAGTTGAAGCACTCGGATATGCTTCGAAAAACTTCAATATTGCCAGTTCTAAACCTTTGTGGATTTCGTGTCAATGTTTTTATGTAACTTCCAGTCACCGTTAAGTTAGTTACTCGCCACAATTCTAAGCACTTTTTCCGAGGGTAAAGAGCGCTGTGGGTATTTGTTTTGATACCAGCTAAGTATGCGAACTATGCTTTTACTATTTAAAAAATAGACCTCCATCAAATCATACCGTTCACTATTAGATAAATCCATTCTTAGAATGATTTGTGTGTGAACTGAGTGACCACATGATTTTTTGTAGTTTTTTTAACCAAAAGGTTTAGTAAAAGTTCTAAAACATTTGTAAAACGAATATTGGAGTTTGTAAAGAATTTAATAAAAATTTAATAAAAAGATATACTACCTAATGTGTGGTCTCTCAGTTCACACACTTGCCCTTCCAAATCTGGGTAAGTATATCGTTTACAGGCATGTTTTGTACCCAAATGTTTATTAAAACATGTATTAACGTATTTACAAGATAACAAAACATAATGCGGCTAAGATATATGGAATTACAAACTAATTTATATGGTCACTCAGAGACCACATATAAATCACGTATAACTTATTAATTATATCATAAAAACTGTAGTGTTTCTCTGCTAATGTTTAGTAAAAGTTGCAATTGTGTTTGTAAAAGTTTAAAAAGGACAAAAGAGCGGGCTATTTACGTAAAATTCATATTTAATTGTGCTCTCTCAGTCCACACACTGAAAAAACTTTATATGGTAAAATATCATCAATTATAAGAAATACAGATATATTGGGCCTTATAACGTTTAGTAAAAATGTTTTACTATAAAATTGTATGTTTTATTCCTGATTCATTGCTAATTAAAAAAGTTATTTGCATTTTAATATTTTCTATGCAATGTATGAAATAGGGTGTCCATGTCAAGCCTTTTTCTATGCTGTCAAAAAACTATTAGGGCCTGTTGTCATAGTAACGAGGTTTACAAATAAATGGCAATAAGTGGTAATTTATTTACATGTATTACGCACACAAAAACTATTGTACAGGTTGATTGAGATGTTTTTTTAGTAAAACAATGACAATCCAAAAAACCAGTGAAAGTTAAAATTAATTTTTTTAAAGTTTTTTTCGCAATCGTAGTTGTTTTCCCAAAATAAATCAAAATATGACCGATATAGAATGCGAATCTAATTTAGTACAATATTTCGTCATAATGTGAGTAGACCCCATACACAGATTTCTTAAAATTCACTTATTTGTCAGCTGCGATTTCCAAGAAAATTTAATCAAATGCAAGTATTTATTAAATATTAAACAAAATGTAATGCATTTAATCATAGGATGAGACTCAAAAGAAAGTAATAATAACATATTTAAGTCATACAGTTACGAATTTAATGAAATTTGCGGGTACATGTTTGAACTCAAAATTTAAGTTTATTTTTAACTTCTCTATATGCGCTACCTGAAAATAAAGTTTGGCTTTTAATATTTTGAACGAAAAAAGCTTTCCAATAGGGTCATCGATTAACAATACAGGAGATGTTTAAAAAGAAAAGTGTCTACATAATAAATAGTCATTGTTAATTTTAATCATTATGCTTAAGGTTATATATAAATTTCAAAAAACTCATTTGTAGCATTTATTGCATAGGTACTATGAGTTTATTATAAGTTTTGGACATGATTTTAGAATAATTCTATATAATTTTAATGAATAGTGTTTTTGCTACAAATAGTCACTAGTATATCAATTAGTATATTGTATTCTCAACTTTTACATATATTGATTACAAAGTAAATGATGCAGTATTACAGGTAAAATATAGGATCATATGCAGCTATCTCAGGTAGGTACATTGGACTCTTAAGATAATTTATTAATTAGTAACAACAAAGAGCGTAACTTATTATATATAAATAAATTTTTCTGTACTACTTTCAGTAATTTTAAATGAATTATCGTCGTAACATACGCTTCTCTCGTTAGAAGAATGTATGGATGAAAGAAGCGTGTACGCGGCGGAAATGCGAATGATGGATGTGTGGGGTAACGAGAATGGGTAAAATAAGGAATAAGTAAGTATATTAGAAGAAGTTTATAAGTAGTGCCAGTGATAGAAACACTAAGGAATAAGAAGCTAGCGTGGTATGGGTATGTCATGCGTAGGGAAGAAAATCATGCGACTAAAAGAGTGATAAAGATACTAATTATGTACTTCTCTCTTTCTTTCCAGTTTATTTTATTATTTACGTATATGTATGTATCTATGTATGTCCATGTATCTGTTTACTCATTTACATACTGCGTTCGTGAGGCTACCCATGGGTCCCGTCTGAAACTCACGCCGCTTACCTTCCTCGGATGTTTGGCAGCAATACGCTGAGACGGGGCCTGTTTGGTCCACACAGCACGGAAGACTATATTATCTATACCTACCTACGTTTAAGTACTATATTTTTATATTGTGTTTTTCCTGTATTTCTGTAAATCATTTTTCTTTTTTATCATTATAATTGTTGTAAATAGATTGATTGATGTAAATAGGTATGTTTGTTCTGTATTTTTTCTGTTTTGAATGGTCTGTCCCGTGTGTGTCAAATAAATGTATTTTCATTCTTTCTTTTATCTTTATATGAGTTTTGATGGATATAGAAGTAGAGGAAGGTCGAAGAAGAGATGGATGGACTGTGTAAGAACTATATGGGTAGGAAGGAAGTGACCACGGAGATGACGGCTGATTAAGAGATGTAGAGGAGGAATACATGTTGTGCCAACCCGCATAATGTGGGAAAAGGGCAGAAAGAAGAATATACACTTCTTTCATTTAATAAAGAGTGACACTTGTAATGCCCAATACCATCATGAATTAGGAAGGAATAAATTATTGTGTCCCTACAAATATATATGTATTCTATTTATAATTGATCGAGTTAAATCACTTAGAAAATATTTATCAGTGCCGTTTATTGATCGAAGTAGGTGGTTTTAACTTTACTTCTTGTTAGTTAGTGGCTACTGTGACTAGGGGAATACGTTGTATTCTACTCTAATCTAAGTTGGTATGTTCATAAATACATAATGTTTTTTGTTTTAATCCAAATACTTTATAATATGAGTGTTTGTGCCTTACATTAATTGTCTTCTAACATTTAGTCGAGCAGCATTTTCTCAACTTTCTCGAGATTTTGATTATAAAACAAGAACAATTTATAGATACATTTATTATTTTATTTTATGTGAAGAAGACGTCCCTTCAATATAATTATTTATATTGCAACACCATGTATCATCATCATCATCATCATATCAGCCGTAGGACGTCCACTGCTGGACAAAGGCCTCCCTCATTGATCTCCAGGAACTGCGGTTGGAAGCGGCCTGCATCCAACGCCGACCTGCGGTTCTTACCAAGTCGTCTGCCCATCTTGTGGGTGGACGTCCTACGCTGCGCTTGCCGGTCCGTGGCCTCCACTCGAGAACCTTTCGGCCCCATCGGCCATCTGTTCTGCGCGCTATATGGCCTGCCCATAACACCATGTATAGAATACTGATGATGGTTCAAGTTAACAGTGATGTTTTCATAGTGTGGACACCCTACTTCATACATTGCATAGAAAATATTATATTTACTTTTAATACTTAGAATAACTTTTTTAATTAGCAATGAATCAGGGATACAAACATACAAGGTCCAATATATCAGTATTTCTTATAATTAATGATATTTTGCCTAATTAAAGTTTTTTCAGTGTGTGGACTGAGAGAGCACAATTAAATATGAATTTTACGCCGTTCTTTTGTCCTTTTTTAACTTTTACAAACACAATTGCAACTTTTACTAAACATTTGCAGAGAATAAATATGCAGTTATTGTTTTTATATAAATTGAGGGCATGACTCTTTTCACGACTTTTCCCTAACTCTCGTGGTTTCGGACTTGGCCATCACCGCTTTTCTCAAAAAACCAGCCTGTATATGAACTAAAATTCTATTATCTTGTTAAATACTTATTAATTCGCGTTATGCTAATAAGAAATTGTAAAACACCTTGTTCATGCAAATTTGTTATTCAACCTGCAGAAAAACAAATGTATGTTATTTTAACCCAACTACGGCGAAGCAATAGGAGGGTTAAGTATTTAGCAGTCTTTGTATGTACCTATTATGTGTATATACTAGCTTTATAAAATAAAAATCTCACACACTAATGTGTGACACATTTATTATCATTTTACAAGCTTTTTATTAACTTGCAATGTATGTATGTTTCTCCGGGTGGAATCTTGCAACTGAATTTTAAACCCGTTTCCCTCAACCCATTGAGCTGAAATTTGAAATACATATGTAACTTCGGTGACAATGCAATAATATGGTACCATGGAGGTGGTCTCATGATGGAGACGGATGCTAGACAACGGAACTTCTGAATGGATTATAGTAGCTAGTGTTTGGGCTTATTTGAATCTGCTTTCGGTTTCGATTATGAATTATATAAAAGCTTGTTTTTAAAAAGTAATTTTACAACAAAAAAACTTATTACACCTCAGATCCCTTCACCGAAAAAAACTTATTACACCTCAGATCCCTTCACCGAAAAAACTTATTACACCTCAGATCCCTTCACCGAAAAAACTTATTACACCATAGATCCCTTCACCAAAAAAAAATGTACTACTATACATCACGCATAGCTAAGAAACACTCCAAATAAACTAGCTTTATTTAAAAAAAGCCGTGTCCGATTCTGTCCATCCATTTGGGAACTGCGATACCAATACGGTTTTTCACAATTCAGAAAACGGTGGGATGTCACTGTATTCGATCGACAGACAGAAAGAAAAGCGTGCAAGAGAAGCCCCAGCAGGGGCCGGATGTAGGACCATCATCGTATCAGCCATAGCAAGTCCACTGCCAAACATAGGTCCTACCCCATTGATTTCTAGAGCGACGGATCTTGCACAGCTTGCACCCAACAGCTCCCAGCAACCTTTTTCACGTCGTCTTTCCATATAAAAGACCCGACCTACGCTGCGCTTTCCAGGGCGTGGTCTCCAATCTAGTACCTTATTATGGTTGATGAGATATATATACCTAGTCAGGTCATAAGTATTGTCACACAGTAAAAACTTTTCTTTTAGAATGCTGGCCACAAAAAAGTTTATAGAATTCGAATTTCGAATTGTTCATGAAAATAAAAATGTATACTTTTTAGAATTTTACTCATTTTTAAATATGGAGTGGACGCTTAAAGAAGACCGTGTTGCAGTTATTGCGTCGCATCGTTGCGGTTACGCGCCTATTCAAATTTTTGACATACTGAAAAATTTGAATATAACCAAAAGATTCGTTTATCGCACCATCAAACGATACAATGAAGACTAGTGTAGATGACAGGTCAAGAAGTGGTCGCCCTCGGTCTGTTAGGACTCCAGCAGTTATAAAAGCTGTGAAGGCGCGAATTCAAAGAAATCCCAAACGTAAGCAGAAACTGTTGGCCCTTCAGATGGGGTTAAGCAGAACCACGGTGAAAAGGGTGTTAAATGAAGACTTAGGGCTTCGGGCATATCGAAGAAAAACAGGACATCGTTTGAATGCTCGTCTAATGGACCTGAGACTGAAGAGATGCCGCGCTTTGTTGAAGCGGTACGCGGGAAAAAAATATCGGGAAATTCTTTTTTCGGATGAAAAAATTTTTACCGTAGAAGAGAGCTACAACAAACAAAATGATAAGGTGTACGCACACAGTAGTGAAGAAGCGAGCAACCGTATTCCGCGTCTCCAACGAGGTCATTTTCCATCCTCGCTCATGGTATGGTAGGGAGTTTCTTATTGGGGCTTAACAAAAGTACATTTTTGAGAGAAAATGCAGTTGTGTATCAAAATACAGTCCTGACGAACCTTGTGGAACCTGTTTCTCATACCATGTTCAATAACAGGCACTGGGTATTCCAACAAGATTCGGCGCCAGCTCATAGAGCGAAGAGTCCACAAGACTGGCTGGCGGCGCGTGAAATCGACTTCATCCGGCACGAAGACTGGCCCTCCTCCAGTCCAGATTTGAATACGTTACATTACAAGATATGGCAACACTTGGAGGAAAAGGCGTGCTCAAAGCCTCATCCCAATTTGGAGTCACTCAAGACATCCTTGATTAAGGCAGCCGCCGATATTGACATGGACCTCGTTCGTGCTGCGATAGACGACTGGCCGCGCAGATTGAAGGCCTGTATTCAAAATCACGGAGGTCATTTTGAATAAACTTTAGTGTCATAAGAATCTATGTTTTGTTAAGTTCATTTTGGTATATAAATGGTTACATAATGAATAAACTTGTTTCAATTATTTTATATTAAACATGTGACAGAATTTATGACCTGACTAGGAATATATATAATATCAAATATACCTGAAGTCACATTGGCTCCTTTTCGTCGAACTACACAACTGAAGCTGTGGACTGTAGGTACCTAAGTTAAAGTTTGTGTACGTAACTATTTTCTGGCACTACCATTTAATCTACACTACACAAAGGTTGTCTACTACCCCACCACAAACTAGCCCACCTTTTAGTCGCACCCACTCATAAGCTGCGCAAATCGGAGAGGTCCGTGTATGTCATGGGTCCCTCTGTATATAACAGGCTGCCGGACACAATCCGAAAGGATGCAACTTCCACAACGGTCTTTAAATCGAGGCTACGAAAGTGGCTCCTCGAAAACTCGTTTTACGCTATAAACGAGTTTTACGAACTGCCACTTTGTTAATAATAATAATTCATAACAATAATTCATATACCTTTAAGTAATTTTAATCCATAATTTATCATGATTAAGTATAGTTGTAAATATAAATTATTGTTATGTAACATATACCTGCGTTGTTAATAGTTGACCTATAATTTGGTGTTATCAATAAAGTTATTGTATTGTATTGGTTACCTAGAAGAAAATGTTAATTATCATTAAGTTCGCCTATGTATTATTTTATTAGTGCATTAATAAAATTTCTATTCTAATCTTATCTAGCGCCAGTGATATTTTATATCCTATTATGCATTGTTTCAGGTGAAACTAGAGTTCAGTAGAAACGCAATAGTGGAGCAGGAAGCGGAACTGAGAGACCTGAAGAGCGAACTCATCAATGTACAGGTAAATTACTATAACTCTACGGCAACACTCGTCTAGGGTTACCAGATAAAAAAATCAAAAGTCTGGAGAAAAGGCCAGATTTGCATTTAAAAATCCTGAATTTTGTAACAGTTTGAGAATTTTCTCTCAAACGTACTTTTAGCAATTTAAAAAAGTCGTAATATTATCGTTTTTATACACTGTGGATCTCGCTCACGCGTTGCATATCGCACTCGAAGCGATCAAGCTGTATTTTATTGAAAATTATCAAAATCCTGAGATCTCATAAGATTTGCAAAATCCAGCTGCAATCCTGAGAAGAGTTTTAAAATCCTGAAATCTCAGGACAAATCCTGAGATATGGTAACCCTACTCCCGGCAGACTTGGGCCCGGCGACGATGATATTGCTATCTCGCTCGCTCTTACAGCCCCAACGGGAGCCGTTATTTATGGGCTGAGTACATATTGATAACGCTAATTACCAGTAATTGTATTGAAATGGAAAGAAACATGTTTATTGGTTTGCTCCGTCAGCCACGAGTCTTGGCGTGTACCTACACCTACTAAGTCAAATAGTTATAAAGTAGTCCTAAAATATCGCTCCAGCAGGACCAGGAGGATTTTTTTATAACCCTTACTTTCCAACGTCGTCTGGGCAAAGCTCTCCTCATATTTCTCCACATCTTGCTATCACTCGCCGAACCAAAACCGGCCCCCTTATTACTTAAGCCAAATTGCTCTCACGTCGCTATCGCTAGTCAGGGAATCCCTTTCACACGTACAGTACTTACCTCACGTGTGAAAGGGATGGCCTGACTAGCGATAGGGACGCGACAGTAATTTGGCTTAAGTAATAAAGGGGCGGAACAGGCCGATGATGCGTTGCCTTTTAGGATGGCTGGTGAATTAAAATGCTATCTTACAAGCTAAATACTATAAAAAGAAAAACAAGCAAGTAATTGTATAATGGGTGGTCTTATTACTAAAGATGCGGTTTCATGTTAATTTATTCTTTTTGTTTTTTTCAAGACGTCTCTAGAATCCATAGAGAGGAATCTAAACCGCACGAAATCGAATGCCAAAGAGAAGCTCGTAGCAGCAAAGCGAGGTTGCAACAACAAGCTGCCACAGGACCCCGACTTTCCTTACAAAGAGGAGTTTGACGTTCTACCATCTGATGTGACGACTTTGGTTGAACATTGCTTTGAGCTGCAGACTAGGATGGACTGTATGGAGCAGGGAGATGAACGGGTAACCTTACTATTCTTACACGGCTTAGTATGTAATGTAGGACTTTCATAGCATTTATTTACGGATTTCTAGACCGTAAAATTGTAAGCGATTCCCTGGATTGAGACGGTACGGGTTCCTAATACATAAATTTTAAGGTCTCATAATTATAGTAAGGGATGATGGTGGCCACACGACCACACGAAGCGAGAAGCGGCGTCTCGTGATGTGTAGCCACCACCACTGGCTATACGCGAGGACTCCATTTCCATTGCTCCGCGTCGCGTGGAATCCGGTGGAGTTTGAGTTAAAAATCGAGCACACACACTAAGACTCCACTCCGAAGACTCCAAATGAGCGTGTCTTTTGGGCAAATTATAAACTTTGATTTTTTTTGTATAGCCAGCATATCATTTTATCCGCCACAGACGACGCGCGCAGAGCAGAGTGGAGAAGCCAGAGCTTGGAATGGTTGGATATCTAAATATTCCTATAGTCTAACTTTTTATTAGCTGCAGTAAAATGACGTTTCTAAATGTCATTCCGTAAAATAATGTTGCCAGCCTAATCTCAATAGGGATGTGATTCAGTTCACAAAAATTAATTAAATAACATTATTATGACGTTTGTGTTTCATTTTGAATGTACCTCCCTATGCTTCCACTAAAAAAGAACAATCCTCTAGTATAGTAATAATAATAGGTTAAAAAAATACATTACAACTTAATATTAAATCTTAAAAAAAAAAACCAAACTGATTATTCATTTATAATTCACTCATTTAGCTACATCCCTATTTATTTTTCTTCAAAAACCGGCAACCCACAAAACGTCATTTTACTGCAGCTAATAAAAAGTTAGACTTTAGAATCCACTTGAGATTTCGCACACACGTTTTTGGAGTCTTTTGGAGTGTTGGCGTGGAATCTTGTGGATTAACGTTTCCAGCTGTACAATGTACAAAAATGCAGTCCGTAGCGTAGCTCGGTGGTGGCGTATTGTGGCTGTGGGTGAAGCGTGGATTGCAAGTTTAGTCGTTACAAAAGACCACTTAAACTCGTTGAAAAACCCTGACTGAACCTAATTTAGACAACGAATCACATTCCTGACATTTTGACGACCTCTGTGGCGCAGTGGGTTGCGGGTTCGATTCCCATCGCGGAACAAATGCTTGCATGATCTACAGATATTTGTTCCGGGTCTGGTTGTTTCTCTAGATATTATAAGTATTTATTACAAAAAAAGTATACATAAGTATTCTATCAGTCATCTGGTTGACATAGTACACGCTTTGCTTAGTTTGGGGCTAGATAGTGGCGCGTGAAATGTTTTATTCATTGTTTATTTATAAAATTTAAGGTGGTAAAAGAATACGAGGAGCGAGAGAAGACGATAGCTAAACTGAAGAATGACGTCAACAGTTCCAGTGATATGAACAAAGTGCTGGAAGACAAGATGAAGAAACTCAGGTAAGGAACCACTCAACAGTTAGATACATCATTAGCATGGACTAGCAAGCTGAACTGGCTGTGTGTGGGGCACATAGCTCGAAGTACTGACGGTCTTGGGGCAGAAAGGTTCTCGAGTGAAGACCACAGAATAGAATATTATTTATTGAAATAGAAGAACATTCATTAACTTTACAAAGTTAGTGTAACATCCGTCTCTCGTCAGATTTAAATTACAGTATTGTTAGAATTAGTTTAGAAATAAAAGCTAACATTAAAATACATGAAAGCCCAGCGAAGGACCTCCACTAGATGGAAAGACGGCCGTTTAAAGGTTGCTGGGAGCCGTTGGGTGCAGTCCGCATAAGACGGGTGGCTCTGGAAATCTATGGGGAAAGCAGTGGGCGGCTGAATGAAATAAAAGATGCATCGTTTTAACATCCTTAGGACATCACAATACATTTGTTTTTTGAAAATTGGTGTTTGGGACCCTCAGTAGCAAAAAACGGGTTACTAATAGCATCGATAGATAATCGAATTTGGCTAGAGCCGACCAAATTGAATTGTGTTTAGGCTCGGTCGCTGTCGGGCCAACCATTTCATTATTTTACGGTCGGGTCGTGACGTCACGACAAACTGGTCGTCTGTTTATGCTTTTTAAATGGTTTTTGTTTGTAAACATCGTTATCATCGTCTAAGGTACCACTGAACTATGTCATTTCATTTAACCATTGTTTTTTATTTGAATTTCTTTATCAGACTTTTATTCTTTATTTTACACAAATTACAGACAAAAACAGCTTACAAAATGTACATGTACACACGGCTACACATCAAGCTATACTTTCTAGTATAAGCTGACCTCGCATTGTGTAGGCTGTTCGTAGAATGAGAGGTCAGCTTATACTGGAAATTATAGCTTGATGTGTAGCCGTGTGTACAAAGGAGAGCTTAACCCTAATAAGGGTTTTCTTCCAGCAAACGTCGAAATTAGTGAGATGATTTCGATTACAACCACGACAGATGACCCTGACGTGACAGAGCCCGGTAGCACAAATGGTAGTGCATCCTCGTATCAAGGGGAAGGTTGCTGGTTTAAGTCCCGTCTAGGCTTGAAAATTTTTGAGATGGTTTTAAAATCTTAGAATAAAATAAATGAAAAATGATGTAATGTTTTCAGGGATAAATGGCTGCCACCACTGGATTCGTTACTCGCGAACATCAACAAGAGTTTCGGAAACATGTTCGCTAAGCTCGGATGCGCCGGAGAGATCAAACTGGACAGGGCTGGCACTGATGTAAGTCGAAATCGCTAAGAGTGCTGATGTATTAGATACGTACATAATGTTATTTTTGGTAGCTTGGATTAATCGCTTTTAAGATCGTAATTTTTGACCGACAGTCGACGACAAAACAAGTTTTATTATGTTACAGTCAAAACTCATAGCCGGTCAAAACCGATTGTGACTGCGATAAGTTTAAACCAGTTTTGATTGATTTTCAACTTATACACAACCTGTTTTGTTATGTACGACATTAAGGACATAGGATTTTTAAAAGTCTTAGAAGTCATGTTTTTAAGACAAAATGGGTCTTTTCGCGCACAGATTTATATCAAAATCGTTATTTTGACTAACCTCGACGTTTCGGCCACGTTACATCGGCCGTAGTCACGAGAGACTGAAAAACATGAGATTAGTTCGCGAAAATTTAAAAAGTTTTAAGTCTAAGAAGTATCAATGAAACAGTCTGTATAAAATAGGTAAACAAATCATATTCATTCATCATGTAAAGTAGACTGACTAAGCGGCATCGTCGCACAGGAGCCGCAGATTTGATGTTTCAAAACGGTAAAAATTGTTTATTGGAAATGAATCGATTACTGGACAAATATTGAAGCTACCGTTATTAAAACCATCTCTGTAAATGCGATCCAGGATGTGTGTTTTAAATTATTGTCGTACATAACGCTCAACATGTAAGCTCCATTTCCAGACGTTAAAAATTCTTACCCTACCTTCACTTAACATCTACGAATCGGCGTTACATGTTAGAAACAATATCACAAACTAACCTTGAACAGCAACATGCATAAAGGCCACCTTCGATCAATAACGAGTTGTTTAATAAGAGTGTGTTTTGTATGGGAGTGAACTTATATAATAAGCTTCCTATTAATATAAAATTGATACACAGTTCCCATCTATTTAAGATAAAACAAAAAAAATTACCAGACTCAAAAAGCATATTACACAATCAATGAATACATAAATGATACGCAATGACATTTCTAGTTTCAATTTTAATCTAATTATATCATTAGTATGTGCTGGCATTATATTACCTATTATTATTTCATAGTTATCTGTATATAATTAAATTTTACATGTTTTACATGTAATTTGCACGCCACTGTGGCTGAATATGGTGAAACGATTTAATTTTATAACATCTGTATAATTTTACCCATATTTTGGCAAATAAATATATCGTTATCTTTATCTGTTATAACATTACATGTTGTATAATTTCAGGATGACTACGACAAGTACGGCATTAGTATCCTAGTGAGTTTCCGCGCGTCGGAGCAGCTGCAGCAGCTGACTCGCCACGCGCAGTCCGGCGGCGAGCGCGCGCTCTGTACGGCGCTCTATCTGATGGCGCTGCAGTCGCTCACTACGGTGCCTTTCAGGTAAATATACTAAACACTAGTATTTTTGAAAACTAGAAAAAATTGCAAAATATCTGGGTTATTATTTTTGTTTTAAGACTGTACATGACTGAGATATTGAGGTTTAAAGTTGGGTCTCGTTATAGGTTTGTGACCAGGTCAGTTGCACAGTATTATTTTGTATCTGATGGCGTTGCAGTTGCACGCTACGGTGCCTTTCAGATATACGCGCCAGTGTTTATTTTAACTAGAAGAAATTTGCAAATTTTTTTTATTTAGATTTTGCGAGTGTACTGAGATAATATTATATTATTATTATAAGCCATTTATTCCCAAAAATTACATATACAATAGTTAATACATTTTAAACAAATAATTCACATTCACTATCTCACAATATTTGTTATTCCACATTATTATTGATTATTTTCTTTTATTTATTTATTTTGGGAACCCATATTTGGGTAAAGATTTTTTATTGTAAATCGTATCGATACTCGATTCTTTTAAATTGTCTGTTTAACATGAAATTAACTTTAGTCTTTCGTTAACTTAGCTTCTCTCTTAGTCTAAATATTGAACTCTTTATTTGTTAAGGTTTATGGAGGCGGGCGTTGATGCCTGCGACACAGTATTTTTTACTCCTGCAGGTATCACCGTTTTCATATTGTTTCTGTACGCTGTTTATGTACTAAATAAAGACATTTTGATTTGAAAAAAAAGAAAAAAAAAGGCCTCCATCCGTCGCCACAGACCCCTGTCTGGTGTAAGTCGCTTCCAGGTAGAGCCGGCGACATCGACTATGTCGTCTCGCCAGCGGTGGTGCGGGCGCCCACGCGCGCGCTTGTCTGATCGTGGGTACCAGTGTAGCACGCGTTCTGTCCATCTTTCATCCGATGTTCTTGCCACATGGCCGGCCCATCTCCACTTGAGCTGACAAGCAACTGTGGCTGTATCGATGATGTTGGTTTTATTTCTTATGTCTCTATTTCTGATACGGTCGTTCAGCTTAATGTTAAGCATGCTTCTCTCTGTGGATCGTTGAAAGGCTTATATCTACGTGATGATATTTTTCGTTAGAGCCCAATTTTGACAGGCGTATAGTAAGGTAGGGAGCACTGTAGAGTACATGGCTTTCTTTTTAGCTGCGATAGGCACTTTAGCTTTGATATGTGTTTGAGCGACCAGTATTTGCTTCAAGCTATTTTTATTCTACTTTCTTGTTTTCGCAACGATTGGTTTTTAAATGAAATGTTCTCTCCAAGGTAGAGTACGTATTTGACAACATAGTTTTGTACTAGCAGCGGTATAAGAATAATAAATAAACAATGCTGGACATTTCACACAGCGCCATCTAGCCTCAAACTAAGTAAAGCTTGTACTCTGGGAACCAGACAACTGCTTATATTCATATTTTTTTTTTTGCAAATACATACTTATAGTATAGAAACAACCAGACGCGGAACGAATATCTGTAGATCATGCAAACATTTGTTCCGCGGCGGGAATCGAACCCGCAACCTCCTTAGTCTCAGCCGGCTCTTCGTCCACTGCGCCACAGAGGCTAAAGTTGAAAACCTGCCCATAACACGTTAATCATTTTCTCCTGAACTTTGCTGTTACTAAAGGTTGAGAGTTAAAATACCTATAAATGCCGGGGGAGTACTACTACCATACATATTTCTGGTGCCAAACAGCATTGCTGTTTCAGTTTGAAGGTCATGGTTTCCGGTGAAATTACAAGCACATGAGGCTTCACACATATATGCCTCAAGTTGATGGACGCAGGGCAGCGTACGTTTCTTAAGTGCGTGATTTACGAGGCAATATGTCTACCTAGCAAACTATTGGCGATGAATGAATGAATGAAAATTCTTTATTATACCTTACAAGCTAGACAACAGATTTATAGAAATGAACAAATAAAAGTAAGCATAATGGGCGGTCTTATCGCTTAACAAAGCTATCTCTTCCAGACAACCTTTGGATGGAGAGGATCCTTGCTTAATGGAAGATTGGCCGAGGTGTAAAAAGAATAAACTTAATAATAGAAAATGAAAAATTACTTAACCATATATAGTTATATACATACATATTAGGTACATAAATAATTTTAAATAAATAAATATCATATATAAAATAAATCAATCTGTACTTACATACTTATACATATATTATTAATATTAGAGATCAGATGAATCACGACTCTTCATGGAGATAAAAGTTTTTGAGTCTAGCTTTAAATCTGGAAGGTGAGAGAGAGATATTTCCTAATGGAGACCGGCAAGGCGTTCCATAATCGGACAGCTTGGACGGAAAAGGAGTTTGAATAGAAACTGGTTCTATGTATCGGGGTTTTGAGAAGGAGGTTTTCAGAGGATCGGAGTGTTCGGGAATTTGTGCAATGAAGGAGCTCGAAGTGTTCCTTCAGATAAAAAAGCGTGGAAGGATTACGAAGGAATACAATGTTGAATACAAGGGATAGGATGTGAGTATTCCGGCGAACTCGAATGGGGGAGCCATTTGAGTTTATTACGAAATTAGGAGATGTGATCGTATTTCCGGAGTCCGAAAATAAACGTTATGCAAAAATTTTGAAGACGCTCAAGCTTATTGAGCTGCTCCTCCGTGAGGTCGAGATAGCAGGAATCAGCGTAATATAAAATTGGGAGAAGAGATTGTGCAAGCGTAATTTTAGTAGCTATCGGAAGAAAGTTTCGCAGTCTCCTGAGCGAACCAACAGAGGCAAATAGCTTCCGGCTCACAGATTCGAGCTGAGGACCCCACGACATACAGCTAGCCATGAAGATGCCTAAATTTTTCACAACCTTTGAGTAAGAAACAGTCACATTATTAAACTTAATTTGAGGGAGTGTTGTGTAGTTGATTTTCGATAAGGTGCGTGAACTTCCCAGTATGATGGTCTGTGTTTTAGTAGGATGGCGATGGTTACAACTTAACATCAGGTGGACCATAATTCCATCTCCATCTTATTATATAAAACAAATACGGGTTAGTTACACCATTTATAACTCAAGAATGGCTGGGTCGCGATTTCTATGAAATTTGCTATAGAGATTATTTAGATTTATTTATTAGGTCCACCAACAGTTGTTACATGATATAATGCTATGTATAGACATAAGAATTACATATATTTTTTCTAACCTATCTCGTCCCACTGCTGGGCAAAGGTCTCCCCCAAGTCCCTGTCCCTGTGTAAATTAATTATAATATTGAAGCATTATATTATGATAGGGATTAAAACACATTTACACTACTTTTTACCTGACTGCGCAGGAGGGTAATTCAATTTAGTTCATTTATTCCACTTTCAGATGTTTAAGATCCATATTTGATAGTAAAAAACTTATTTCACACATGTCACATGGTTTAGTACAAAGTATATGCACAATAAAACAAACAAAACTCAAATAGTAACAATAAATAAGTTAAAGTTAAAAAAGTTAGTTTAAGTTTAAGTCCCTCACTCAAGTCCTGAGATAAACTCCCTGGTGCCACTTGCAGACTCCATAAACTTAGTAAATCGTTTAAAGGGCAAGGTGTTCGCTTTTATAACAAACTCCCAAGTGATGTATAAAAATAGACAATTAACAAATTTAAAAACGCAATTAAACAAAATCTTTATAAAAACGTCTACTATAACATATCGGATTATATAGATATCATCTAAATAAAGCTTGGTAAAGATAGATAAATAATAAAAGCTTGGGATTGAAATTGCTCCAACTCGTTCAAAAATGTTACAAATTAGACGTAATTTATTTTCTTTATTGTTATTGTAAAAGGATCATTAAAAAAACAACCAGCCAACTTGGTCGCGAAGGAACAGACAGTAAAATTGACGTTTCAACGTGATCCTTGCGATTTTAATGAATAAAATATTTTGACTTTGACTTTTGACCTGAGCCAATAGTCTCTCACACTAGAGTGCTTGGGCGACTGCCCCTTTTATGTTGAACAGTAGGCTAATTGTTTCTGTTGCTGGCTTTAATTTGTCGGTAGTTTGGTCATTCGCTCGCTAATAGTTATTTGCAAGTAATAGTTTAGCGACAATATTTATTTGTACCGCTTAGGCTTCGGCCTTTCAAACCCATATAAGATCTGATGTTTTATGCTCATCAAAGCTTACATGTGTTTAAATGTTTATATATAAAATTCTAAAACTACAATAGTTATGTATCGTAATACGAAATAAGTACCTACTTTAGGTAAAATTTTATGGTACAAGTTTTGAGAAGCGCTTTAGCTTAATTAACGTTGTAAATTATGTTTGTTAATTCTAGGATTAAATTCACACTGGAATTGTACTAGCTAAGCTTTTATAATCTAATAAAGAACTTTTAAACTTGAAATTGAAATAGTCTCTCACAAAGACTATTTGATCAGAACCTGGTTGAAGGAATTCATAATTGGTGTGTTGTATTTGCCAGCCATGACCTGCAGGATGGTGTTGGTGCTGCCTCGCACTCTACTGAGCAGTGAGGCAGTCTTTTTGCGTAATGTTTTACGAAAAAACATGTGAGAAGCCGCGGGCGTGTCAGCTAGTTTAGTATAAAAATTTGTTTTTGATTGATTGAATATACTTAAGGATCTGTGTATATTTGTGTTCAGATGTGTGGACGAGATAAACCAGGGCATGGATCCCGTCAACGAGCGCAAGATGTTCCAACTACTCGTCAAGGTTACCACGGAGTGCGACAACGCGCAGTACTTCTTGTTGACGCCTAAAGTAAGTTTTTCATAATTACTCATTTAAACGGGTATTTATAGCGTATCTACTTTTTTTATTTGTTATCTCGACGTTTCGACTGTGTTGCAACAGCCGTGGTCGCGGGGGGACTGGCGCACTTGGAGCTACCGCCATACATAATAAATATAAAATATTTTCTATTTATATAAATCTAAAATATGTTAAAAAAACTATAGTAGAAGGGTAGAAACAAAATATACTAACATGTCAGTGCTAACAGCATTTAGTTTCAATTACCTACCTAAAGTCGTTATAGTTTGAGTGTGTTGATACCTAAGTTTTGAGATATCCTTTGTTTTATAAATATACTTTTATTTTCTAGGGTGCTAGATAATATACGCACAAAAATGAAAAGGGTTATTTTGATGAGCATAATCAATAAATGTGTGAAATGTTTACCATAGAAATGTGAAATTTATTTTGGCATGTGAAAACAACCACTTTATTAAACTTATGTTGTGCTATTGCATAATGTTTGCCATCTAACCACAGATACTGTATTGGTGACGTCGCGAGATATCTCTTGTTGTCCCTTTCTAACACAAAACCCGCAGCCATTTCCGAAAGAAATATCAAATCGGTTTTTATTTTTGGATGTCGATTGCGAGAGTAGGCAGTACGTTTTATATCGAATTAATTACCAAAACTTAGTTGATTTTCTTTAAAGTATGATAATATAACTAGTAGTTTTTTTTTCGAGAAGTCTTTTTTATGTTTTGAAAAACCGTCACTTGAATCTTGTCATTAAAAACACACACTGTAAACACTGTATATCAATATATCATTTTAATATATGAGGGGTGTAGTATCAAAACTCACTAAAATATTTTCTCCCGAATTTTCACAGGCTTAATAATACTGTTTCAACTTGACCAATAAAACGTTAAATCGTAGTTTTTGGTCATAACGATTGCTCTATGGCATGCGACACATAATTTGAGCTTGACAAACAGAAAACATAGATACAAAACTGAATAAGAAGCAAATTAAAATCCATTTTAGAGGAATTTGAAACTAACCTTAACTAATAGCGGGTTTTGAAAATGAGCGATCATATTTTGGGGGGTTTTGCAACTAACAAAAACAGCAATAAAATGGTGGGTGGATGGCGTTCTGCGACATTATGGTCAGGTAAGTTAATTTATTACGAGGTATGTTATCGTAGAATAGATTTAAACATTAATAATTATATTTACCTGCGCTGTGTAGGAACTTAAATAAAATAAAAACATAGGGACTATTTTTATGCTTAATGTTTATTTAAAATATTGTATTTTTTATTCAATAAACAATTAAATATGGTTATGTTTTATATATGTAACGGAACTTCTCCAAAGCCTGGCTCACATAAACCGTCACATTCCTGATCTTGGTGATTGTTATCTTCAGCGTTCGGCCTTTCATGATCATTATTACTTACATTCGCTTCTAAATTTTTATAATATTCCAAACATTGTAAATTTTTCCATTCCTTTCCAAAATGTTTCTGAAGGAGATCAAAAACATCTTTTAGTTTCGTTGCCTTTGGCAAAATTGTGTGAGGCTGAATTATATCCGGTGAAATATTTGTGATTTTTTTATTCTTTTTAGTAACAATTTTTTTTAAATTTGTCTCCATTCGATACGCCTCTTCTCCCTGAACTAAAACATTTTCTGTTTTAGTGCGAGTTATAAAAAACCGCTTAGCCTTCATGAACGCGAAGTGCCAGGATGACGTCGGTTTAATAATGGTAGCGTAAGCTGTCTTCCAATCGTAAACTGGAATAGATGAAAGGTCTACGCATGATGCATTTTCTTCCAACACAGCCACATATTCTGATGGAGATGTTACGACTTTTTTTGTCTTCAACGTGTTTTCAATTTTAGCGAAGACACGATCGGGTGGTATGAACGAGTGCCCTACAACTGGAAAAATCAATTCAACTTTCTTTAGATGTCTTGGAGCTTCGATATACAGCCATTTGCCAAGCATGCTGATCATGCCCGTGTTTTTATTTTGGCCCGAACAACCATCACACACTATACGTAGAACTTTTACATGTTCTGGGATCGCGAAATTCTGAAGAAAGTGGTATACGGCACTTATAATTTCATTGCCCCCTTTGGCGTGAGTCGTCTCATTCCAGTAATAAGAATGCACGTTTTCTTTTCCGAGTTTAGCCTTTGAGTTGCCTTCAACTATAGCAAAGTGATAAAAATTAAATTGTCTACTGAAATATGCAGATTGATCCGGCAGTTTTGGAAGTGACTGATTTTTTTGGCAGTCAAAGCTGATCGTTTTTGTCGTTTCACTCTCTTCCTTCAGTATGCTGTAAAAAGACTTGTATTTAAGAGAGTGGATTCTTTTCTGTATGATAAGCTCATTTCTTTTTATCGGATCTTTTTCAACTTTCAGTTGTTCTTGCAACGAGATACAAGTAGAGCAGACATCTGTTCTTGGTGAGCCGAACCCGATGTTGTAGTCGGTGTTAAATATCTTTCGAAAAAAACTTTGTTTTACTTTGAGATCAGCGTCTCTTGCGCTATTGTACATTCGCCACATTTTTCGAATGTTTAATCCGGCTGGCAGGTATATCCTATTTGTCTGCGACCTACAGTAATGGCTTTCTTGGCCTTTAAACTTTTCTATGAACCACTGAACTGACAGTCTTTTTGCTTCGAACACAGTAGTTTTTCGATCGCCACCTCTGTTTTCTTTAAGGGGAGAGCCATCACTTTTGTAAAATCGGTTCATCACCCCTTGGACCCGATCTTTCTTTATTTGCAACGCATTCAGAAATGTTTTTTGGCATACGGATACTAGTGATCCGTCTCTCGTGCATATAATATACTTTATAGTGAAGTTCCTTTTGCTGTTTTGCTTGGATTTGCGCGCTTGTTTTATAATGCAGTATCTCAGAATAAAATTGTCTTGTTGAAGCTTTGTCGTGCATTTATAAAAAAATTTGTGAAACCTTCTTATGTCTTGGCATGTCAACCTGGTACAGCAAAAAGCTTTCTGGTTGTGCCTACATTGTGGAAATTCTGGCAGTTTCTTGGCTTCGTACCTGAATGAAAAACTTTAAAAAATGGTATACTACATACACACATAATACGGAATACTCGGAGGACTATTAACCAAGTTAAATCAAAATTCATCAATATCGGTTCAGCCGTTTTGTAGTTACGAACTTAGGAGGGAACAGAGACGGACATACAAACATAGGTGCATACAGGCCAAACACATAACCCTCCTGTTTTGGCTTCGCCGCAGTCTACAAAACAACAAACAAAAACGTGCTCATCGCAAGATTGTTAGCCTTTGGAAATCTTTGATAACAAAACTTATTGAACTTTGCTTCAGGTACCTAAGTACACGACTAGCTGGATTGGATACATCTTGCATAAAACTTTTTTTGTTTACGATCCAAGTGATTGTTGACAAATTTTCACTCACCGTTTTTTGCGCGCCACTTCACATTTCCATGAAGATTTATCGCGTGGTCGTTTCCTTGCATGTTTAGGGTCAGATTTTTGTACAAATTGGGCTAATTCATCCATGTTATCACATTAAATTTGATAAAAAACCACACACTCTTTTTTGCAGACACTCATCAACCGCCATACTGTTTTCACGGTCAGGTGACGCAAATGCGGTGCTGTCATTGGTCGATTTAGTTATTGAGGATTTTGATACTAACATACGATGTAATAGGGGCTTTTGATCCTGAGATAGTTCTTTACTGTCCGATTTCTCTATCTTTTAGAGGATTTTGCTACAAAACCAGCTAACCATTTCAAAGCAATTTTTAAGATCTTTCTATCGATGGTACTAACCATAATTTGGTCAAGAAGCATTATAGCGGGTTATGATACTACACCCCTCATATATAAACTGCACTATAAGTTGTATTGTTGTACTTTTTCATTAAGTTAAATATTTAAAAAAAATATGGTAATACTCAGTTAGGTTTTCTTGTAAACTATGTCTTGTAAATTTAGTTTAAAATAGGTATGATAAAGTTAACAGGCGGGCTTCTTTGCAGCGTCAAATTTATAAAAGTTTGTACATTGTACAGTTTGTACAGAATCTACATTATGTAATTACATAATGTAGATTCAATTAGGTTCAAGTTCAGTACTATGTTCATTAGTTTATAATATACGGCAATGTAACTGTGAATCTAAGTATTAATAAATACAATAAAACATAAATAAATATATTGCTGGACATAGGTATCTCACAGCGCTATCTAGCCCCAAACTAAGCAGTACTATGGAAACCAGATAACTGATACTTATATACTTTTTTTTGTAAATACATACTTATTATATATAATAAAACAGCCAGACCAGGAACAAATATCTGTAGATGATGCAAACATTTGTTCCGCGGCGGGAATCTAACCCTCTACCTCCTGTGTCCCAGCCGGCTGTTCGCACACTGCACCACGGTAATCGTTAACTTATTTATTTAAACAAGTTTCTGCAACTTAATATTGTAAGTTAAATACCTACTTTAGTGTACGCATGCTTTGTACACTAGCCTTAATGTTATAAACTTTCGAAGAAAACCGACTATACACTCGATATAAAGCGCCAGATACGTAAAGAAAGACCTAAGCCCTCTTATACTTACACTTATAACGTAGCAGGCCAACTCTATTGTGACACCTGTGATAGGATTTTTAAAACTAAGTTTGGTCTAGCAAGCCATATCAGGGCTCACGCTAGAATTTAAATATAAACGCAGTATAATTAAATTTATTGTAATTTTTATGCATTTAATAGCTTTTTCTTTAAATTTAAATATAGTTAGGGTCGCTGTCATCGAAATCGATGAGGATGACTATATATATATATACTAACCTAAACTTACTGTTCTATATTTAATGTAATTTATGTATACTGTAATTTGTTCATATGAGAATAACCTCTTTAAACCAAAATCTGAGATTATAAGATCCAAAATAGTATATTTACATGAATTTCTATTAACTTTTTCCAGCTACTGACCAGTCTGGAGTACAACGACAAAATGATGGTTCACACCATCATGAACGGACGCAGCATCATGAACTACAGGAAATGGAAGTACGACAAATTCCTCGAGAAGGCCTCCGACTACAGAATGTAACATTCCAACCTCTCACCATTTCATCTATTACAATAATAAGTACCTAAGTACGAATACCTGATAATATTGATAATATCCCTCATCATTTTAGATACGGGATTTATCACGTACCGTTTTATCGACAATGTTTCGGTTCAATTCGTGAACCTTCATCAGGGTGAGCGCGATCCGCACCGCGTCTCGCCTCGCACTCCGCGCCGCAGCCGAGTAGACAGGCGCGGTAGTGGGGGTTGCGTCAACGCGCTTACTATCCCTGTTTTCATTCCTAAAATGCTTCATTTTAAAAACTAGAAATTATAAGATTTACCTAATTAATTACGTAATTTTCCACGAGGTATTAAATTTTATAACAATATATTTGTTTTGTGTATACGACTTAAGTCCTGTTTAGATTATAGCTATTGCCATTTTTAAATGTAAATTTTGATGTCATTCCCTTTAACTTTTGGCGTCACAATTTTTGAGATTATGTTAAATTAAGTAGGTTTTAACTTAGATTTAAGGTTTGAAAAAAAACAAAAAATATTACTCTTGAAGGTCTTGGATCTAATTAGTGATTAATATTTTGGTTAATATTCTAAACCCACCTTACAATGCCATTTTATATTTAATTTTATCGGTTATTCTGATATTTTATATCATTGTATGTTTTCTCATTACGGTTTTAGATCTTAAAATTATCTGTAAATTATGCTCAATTACAGGAATATGGGAATGTAAGTCAATCGTAGAGACGGAACTGTCCAATATTCTTGATAATTTGACTTGACTCTGGTCGAGTATGTGTTTTTTTTACTAATAAACAGTATTAATGTGTTGCAATTTAAACTAATTATATTGAAGGGGCAGTTTTTACACGAAAAAAATAAATGTATCTATTTAATTTTCTTGTTTTATGATCAAAATCGCTAAAATGCTGCTCGATGAAATGTTAGTGTATTGTACGATATTGTACGATGACCCAGATTACTAATAAGTTACTACGAGCCGTTCAACGACCCCGCTTGTTCAATGACCTACTTAATACCAAATTTAGTGTTTCACAATAGAGCAAGCATGCTCTCTCTATTGTGGGCCATCTGTCCGAAACGATATCTAATTGTGTGTGTGAAGCGGTGAGGGCGTTGGGAGCGACATATTGCGATCGCTGGTGCGCCAGGGTCCGCGCGGCATCACCGCGAATAGCGGCACTCTTCCCTGTCGAAACCTGATTCGATTTTCCGGGACATATAGTCGACTAGCCTCACACAGTAACTCAGGACAGTTAGAACCCCGTAGAATGCGGCATAATGTTAACAAGTGATCAAGTGAGCTTCGTGTTTCCAGAGAATTAGTTCTAAAGTACCCTGGAGGTATTTGGTAGGATACATGAACCGGTAATAGCCATATATATATACCTAGTCAGGTCATAAATTCTGTCACATGTTTAATATAAAATAATTGAAACAAGTTTATTCATTATGTAACCATTTATATACCAAAATGAACTTAACAAAACATAGATTCTTATGACACTAAAGTTTATTCAAAATGACCTCCGTGATTTTGAATACAGGCCTTCAATCTGCGCGGCCAGTCGTCTATCGCAGCACGAAAGAGGTCCATGTCAATATCGGCGGCTGCCTTAATCAAGGATGTCTTGAGTGACTCCAAATTGGGATGAGGCTTTGAGCACGCCTTTTCCTCCAAGTGTTGCCATATCTTGTAATCTAACGGATTCAAATCTGGACTGGAGGAGGGCCAGTCTTCGTGCCGGATGAAGTCGATTTCACGCGCCGCCAGCCAGTCTTGTGTGCTCTTCGCTCTATGAGCTGGCGCCGAATCTTGTTGGGATACCCAGTGCCTGTTATTGAACATGGTATGAGAAACAGGTTCCACAAGGTTCGTCAGGACTGTATTTTGATACACAACTGCATTCGTTTTTACACCTTTCTCATAAAAATGTACCTCTGTTAAGCCCCAATAAGAAACTCCCAACCATACCATGAGCGAGGATGGAAAATGACCTCGTTGGACACGCGGAATACGGTTGCTCGCTTCTTCACTACTGTGTGCGTACACCTTATCATTTTGTTTGTTGTAGCTCTCTTCTACGGTAAAAATTTTTTCATCCGAAAAAAGAATTTCCCGATATTTTTTTCCGCGTACCGCTTCAACAAAGCGCGGCATCTCTTCAGTCTCAGGTCCATTAGACGAGCATTCAAACGATGTCCTGTTTTTCTTCGATATGCCCGAAGCCCTAAGTCTTCATTTAACACCCTTTTCACCGTGGTTCTGCTTAACCCCATCTGAAGGGTCAACAGTTTCTGCTTACGTTTGGGATTTCTTTGAATTCGCGCCTTCGCAGCTTTTATCACTGCTGAAGTCCTAACAGACCGAGGGCGACCACTTCTTGACCTGTCATCTACACTAGAGTCTTCATTGTATCGTTTGATGGTGCGATAAACGAATCTTTTGGTTATATTCAAATTTTTCAGTATGTCAAAAATTTGAATTGGCGCGTAACCGCAACGATGCAACGCAATAACTGCAACACGGTCTTCTTTAAGCGTCCACTCCATATTTAAAAATGAGTAAAATTCGAAAAAGTTTACATTTTTATTTTCATGAACAATTCGAATTCTATAAACTTTTTTGTGGCCAGCATTCTAAAAGAAACGTTTTTACTGTGTGACAATACTTATGACCTGACTAGATACTTGTAAACGAACCTAAGAAAACGTTTTTAAACGTTTTCAATCGTTAATGTGTATGTAACTTGGTAGGGATTCCACACACATGCGCTTGATTCTAGTTTTGAACGAACTAGGGCAGTATAGAGGATTTTAATAAATAAATAAATATTGCTGGACATTTCACACAGCGCTATCTAGCCCCAAACTAAGCAGAGCTTGTACTATGGAAACCAGATAACTAATAGAACACTTATATACATTTTTTTTGTAAATACATACCTCTTATAATATATAGAGAAACAACCAGACCCGGAACAAATATCTGTAGATCATGCAAACATTTGTTCCGCGGGAATCGAACCCGCTACCTCCTGGTACTCAGCCGGCTATTCGCCCACTGCACCACGGAGGTCGTCAAAGTTAGTCAAGAGTTACAAGAGTCGTTAATTGCATTGATATTAGTGAAATCCCTACAACTCCTTGTTATAGACCCTAAAGACAATGAACATTCATAAGACATCTAAATGCCTGCGATATTGAACCTGCAAGTTGGGAGGAGCTTGCTTCACACAGGTCGTCCTGGCGCTCTACCATCTATAATAACATTAAAACTTTCGAAGAAAACCGACTTTATACACTCGATATAAAGCGTCAGATACGTAAAGAAAGACCTAAGCCCTCTTATACTTACACTTATAACGCAGCAGGCCAACTCTATTGTGACACCTGTGATAGGATTTTTAAAACTAAGTTTGGTCTAGCAAGCCATATTAGGGCTCACGCTAGAACTTAAATATAAACGCAGTATAATTAAAATTATTGTAATTTTTATGCATTTATTAGCATTTTCTTTAAATTTAAATATAGTTAGCTTCTCCGTCTGGAGAACTATATAAATATATATATATATATATATGTATGTATATAGACCCTAATGCTAAGCTTCTGTGGCGCACGGCGGTAAGTACCTACATGTTAGGTACAAAAAACAAAATATATATATTTTATTATTTAGAAAAGAAAATTATTCATTTATGGTCTCAAAAATATTCTCCGTCATTATTTGTAGTTTAAATTGCAACACCTTGTATAATCCTTATGTCTGAATTGACAACACCAACTCACGAACAGACAACGTCTGTAACTGGTAGCATTTTAAACATTATGATAAAAATATGTAGAAACATGATTTCCAAAAATTTTTAGTTACTCGTCGTGTGTTAACCATTCTTAAACATTCTTTTTGAAATATTGGATAGTACCAGCAATAATTGAGCCACACTGTACGGCTACTTGTGGACGGTGAATTGAGCATGTGATGTCGGACAGTTGCGCGGTGAGCTGACGCGATATCTAGGTGTTTTTTTGATCTAAGGTTTCAGTGTTATTGATAATTGTGTTTTCAGAAAATTTTACATAATTGTAATGAAACGAATGTGATAAATTATGAATAAAAATGTACAAAAAAAACGCCGCTTTATTTATAAGCACAATTTTATAAATTGCACTGACCAATCCGCAGCTTCGCACGCGTAGTTTTTCAATAAAAACATTATGGGCGCACTATACCTGGGGAGACGTTAAATCGCTTATTGAGAAACAATGTTTTGTTAAAAAAATTGTGTGCTTTCAATCTGTAATTCATATAAGTTATAGTTAAGGATACGTGCTAGAGCGCCTGTGTTGTGAAAATACGATTCCGTAAAATTTTCTCGATAGAAAAAAATCCAAAGGTGATTCCAAATTTATCTTAAAACCGTTCTTATGCGATGAATATTTCAATTTAGATCTTGAAACTTTATACAGTAATTCTACACAACATAAATAAGGGCACCTGTGTTTTAAATTTTCAAAATACCTGTTGATTATACCATAAAATGAAAATATCTAAGTTTTGCACCAATGAAACCATTCGCTCCGGAAGCCCGGTCTACGATTCAGTCTGGCCTCGGCTTTCAGACAGGGTACCCGTGACGCTTGTCGCTCCAAACGAACACGTAATTCTTAGGTAGAATTCATATTTAGTTAGTTTTTGTAAAGACGCAGTAATGAGAAATAAGCACAACAAGATAATGAAGGGACTGAATGATAAAAAAACCAGTAAACATATGAACCACGGCGAGATAGGACGTGCAGCGGCGCGCGGAGAAGCGGGGGTGAAATTCGAGTTTGGGCTGAGGTATAACTCTTATCCTCTCTTGTGCAGTTGGGTAAAAAGTAGCCTATGTTACTCAGGGTGAATATAGCTTCCCAATGGTAAAAGAACTTTTAAAATCGGACCTGTAGTTTTTGAGTTTATTCATTACAAACATACACACAAAAATACAAATCTTCCCTCTTTATAATATTAGTATAGATATAGATTAATGTAGGTAACAGTATTCATTAGTAAAAGCTGCTTCGTAAAAATAGTACCTACCTAAAAACCTTAATTACCATCATCATATCATCCATAGGATGTCCACTTATGAATATCTATCTAATATATAAGAATCGTTGTCCTGACTGACTGACATATAGACAACGCACAGCCCAAACCGCTGGTCCTAGAGACTTGAAATTTGGAGGGTATGTTCTTTGTGGTGTAAAAGTGTACTATGAACGGATTTTTGGAAATTCATACCCCAAGGGGATCAAAAAAGGTTTTTACAGTTGTATGAAAAACCGTGGTTTTTGAGTTTATAAACATGAAACTTGGCGAACATATTCTTCAACAAAAATAAGTGAAATGGTATTTTTTTATTTTTCAAAATTCATCCCCTGAGTGGGTGGAAAAGGGTGTTGAACTTTGTATGGCAAAACATTATTTCTAGGGTTAATAGACTTAAAACTTTACTTAAATACTAAGCAAGGTGCATAATGAAACATGGGATAGTAATTCTATCTGAAAATCACCACATAGGGTTGAAAAGGGATGTTGTAGTTTGTTCTAAAACAATATCATTTGCATTTACGAACGTATAACTTTGCATAAATGCTTTTTTTATGTAGGTAAATAATGAAACATTTTATCATGGTAAGACCATCAGGGTCATGATGGAGCGCGGAAGGGAATCTACAGAACTCTTTAATGGATAACAGTAGATGTATCGTGTTTTAGTTCTATAAAATTGTTTCTGTGAGACGTTTCACGATACAATTGACTACCAGCGTCTGTAGACGGGGAAATAGACCGCTCTTAATCATCAATATCATCATTAGTATATTAAATAATCGTTACGAGATTGGCAGACTGACTGAAAATCAACGCACAGCCTAAACCTATATGGGTCGTATTTTTGTGCCTGAAATAAACGAATTTTATTTTTATTTATTTTATTTAAACCGCTGACCCTAGACACTTGAAATATAGAGGGTGTGTACGGGTGGACTAAGAAAGGATTTTTTTGACATTGTCACCCTAAGGGGTCCAAAATAAGAGTATAACATTAAACAAAAATAGTCTGCTTTTCAGGTATCGTTAGTAGTAGACCGATCAAATTTTAAATGTAGATTCCCCTAATAAAATAAACTAATAGATATTTCAGTACTTTCTGATTTTTTACGAAAATAAGGCACAGGACCACTTTGTTTGACAACCTAATCTCGTTTTTCGTTTTAGCCAGATTTAAGAGTATTTTGAAATAGTTAAAGTTAGTTTTAGTTGTACATAGTTCAACAGTAGTAGATTTTAAATATTTTGACCTTGGGTTCCTTTCAGGAACCCAAGGTCAAAATAAGACCTCTTATATGAAAAACTGGAGTGTGGTGTCGTTTTAAATGTCGTCAAAAATACAATAATTCTGTTATTTTTTTATGTATCATTTGAGGACAAGGGATAATGAAGCCAACAGGTGATCAACAGAATTTTTTAAAGGATAAGAGTAGAAAGTTCATGTTTAAATTCTTTTAAATTGTTTTTGCGACACTATATAATGACTACCAGGATCTGATCATAAAGCCAGGAGTGAGTCACACTAATAATATAAATGTGAAAATTTGGATGTTCGTATATTTTATTGAATGAAAACACTTTATTGTACATAATATAAACAAAAAAAATCAAACAACATAGAAAACACACAGCCAATAGTACAAAGGGCGGTGATGATGGTGCCTAAGGTTCAGTTTAGCTTGCGGGACTTTATTTTAGAAAACCTCTGATATACCTACATGTGAGCTCGATGATGGTATTTGCGACTAAGCTAACCTACTCTCGCATATCTACATAAAAACGTTACAACACAAAGGAAAGGAATACGAAATACCTAGTCAGGTCATAAATTCTGTCACATGTTTAATATAAAATAATTGAAACAAGTTTATTCATTATGTAACCATTTATATACCAAAATGAACTTAACAAAACATAGATTCTTATGACACTAAAGTTTATTCAAAATGACCTCCGTGATTTTGAATACAGGCCTTCAATCTGCGCGGCCAGTCGTCTATCGCAGCACGAACGAGGTCCATATCAATATCGGCGGCTGCCTTAATCAAGGTTGTCTTGAGTGACTCCAAATTGGGATGAGGCTTTGAGCACGCCTTTTCCTCCAAGTGTTGCCATATCTTGTAACGGATTCAAATCTGGACTGGAGGAGGGCCAGTCTTCGTGCCGGATGAAGTCGATTTCACGCGCCGCTGGCGCCGAATCTTGTTGGAATACCCAGTGCCAGTTATTGAACATGGTATGAGAAATAGGTTCCACAAGGTTCGTCAGGACTGTATTTTGATACAGAACTGCATTCGTTTTTACACCTTTCTCACAAAAATGTACCTCTGTTAAGCCCCAATAAGAAACTCCCAACCATACCATGAGCGAGGATGGAAAATGACCTCGTTGGACACGCGGAATACGGTTGCTCGCTTCTTCACTACTGTGTGCGTACACCTTATCATTTTGTTTGTTGTAGCTCTCTTCTACGGTAAAATTTTTTTCATCCGAAATAAGAATTTCCCGATATTTTTTTCCCGCGTACCGCTTCTACAAAGCGCGGCATCTCTTCAGTGTCAGGTCTATTAGACGAGCATTCAAACGATGTCCTGTTTTTCTTTGATATGCCCGAAGCCCTAAGTCTTCATTTAACACCCTTTTCACCGTGGTTCTGCTTAACCCCATCTGAAGGGCCAACAGTTTCTGCTTACATTTGGGATTTCTTTGAATTCGCGCCTTCACAGCTTTTATCACTGCTGGAGTCCTAACAGACCGAGGGCGACCACTTCTTGACCTGTCATCTACACGAGAGAGAGAGAGAGTCTTCATTGTATCGTTTGATGGTGCGATAAACGAATCTTTTGGTTATATTCAAATTTTTCAGTATGTCAAAAATTTTAATTTGCGCGTAACCTCAACGATGCAACGCAATAACTGCAACACGGTCTTTTTTAAGCGTCCACTCCATATTTAAAAATGAGTAAAACTCTAAAAAGTAAGTATACATTTTTATTTTCATGAACAATTCGAAATTCGAATTCTATAAACTTTTTTGTGGCCAGCATTCTAAAAGAAAAGTTTTTACTGTGTGACAATACTTATGACCTGTCTAGGTATATATAAAAACTACTCATAACAGGCGGTCTTATCGCTTATCGTCCGTTTGTTACTCAATCACGTCGTAAGGACTGAACTGATTTCGATGAAATTTAGTATTTACGTAGATTATAACATGGATTAACAAACAGGCTACTTTCTATCTTATAAATCAGGTCCCATGGGATAAAAATGGGGTGTCAAACTTTCTATACGAAAATTATTTTGATCTTTTTTACCCCTTCACGACAAAACTATTGAACGGATCAAGTTTAAACTACCAGCGTCTGAAGACGGGGAAATCGACCGTTCTTAATCAACGATATCATCATCAATATATTAAATAATCGTTACGGGACTGACAGACTGACTTAAAATCAACGAACAGCCTAAACCGCTGATTCTAGAGACTTGAAATATAGAGGATGTGTTATTTTAGGATGTACGGGAAGACTAAGAAAGGATTTGACATTTGCACCCCAAGGGAATAAGAGAATAAAACAAAAAATGACTGTTTTTCAGGTACATATTAGACCGATCAAATTGTAATGTAGACTCCTCTAATAAAACAAACACATAGATATTTCAGCGCTTTCAGAATTTTTTCTGAAAACAGGCACAAGACCACTTTGTTTACCAACCAAATCTCATTTTTCTTTTTAGCCAAATTTCAAAGTATTTCGAAATAGGTAGTTTTGTAGTAGTTGCTAAATATTAAATATTTTCAGGAACCCAAGGTATAAGACCTCTATATGAAAAGCTTGAGTGTGGTATCGTTTTAAATGTCTTCAAAAATTAAATTATTATGTTATTTTTTATGTCTGTTTTGAGGATCAGGGATAATGGAGCCAAAAGGTGATCAACAGAATTCCCTAATGAATAAGAGTACAACGGTCATGTTTTGGTTCTTTTAAATTATTTGTTTGAGATGTATGACGGTTAATGTAAATCAGGGTTTGATAATGACTACCAGAGTCTGATCATGAAGCCAGGAGTTAATCACAATAATATTATTAATATGAAAGTTTGGCTGTTCGTTTATTTTGTTGTTACTCAATAGCGTCGTAACGGCTGAACTAATCTTGATGAAATTTGTTATGTACGTAAATTTATAACTTGGATTAACACATATGCTACTTTTTATTCCATAAATCAGGTCTCATGGGATAAAAATGGTATGTCAAAGTTTCTATAGTAAAATGATTTTGGTCTTTGTTACCGCAAGATTTTAAAATCATCTCAAAAATTTTCAAGGCTATACGGAACTTAAGCCCGCTGCCTTCCTCTTGATACGAGGATGCACTATCTAATTGTGCTACCGGGCTCTGTCACGCCAGTGTCGAAATTAGTGAGATGGTTCAGATTACGATTAAAGCGCCGTTAGTTTGTTACCCGTTCACGACAAAACTACTGATCGGATTGAATTCAAACTTCGCAAAAGTTTAGTTTATTAATTACTAAATTAACATAAATGTTACTTCATCATCATCATCATCATATCAGCCGTAGGACGTCCACTGCTGGACAAAGGCCTCCCTCATTGATCTCCAGGAACTGCGGTTGGAAGCGGCCTGCATCCAACGCCGACCTGCGGTTCTTACCAAGTCGTCTGCCCATCTTGTGGGTGGACGTCCTACGCTGCGCTTGCCGGTCCGTGGCCTCCACTCGAGAACCTTTCGGCCCCATCGGCCATCTGTTCTGCGCGTATATGGCCTGCCCATTGCCACTTCAACGTGCTAATCCGTCGGGCTATGTCGGTGACTTGAGTGTTACTTACTATCTCAATAATCAGTTTTCATAATCTTTGATGCGCCGTCAGGCCAAGGTTAGTGTAGATATTAATACGTAGAAAATGAGATATATGTGCCGAGTGTCTAGTGAGCTAGTTGCTCACGAGTTTCATACGCACTTTTTCAACACACTTGGGAGGAAAAACAAACATGTACTGCATAAATCGTTTAATTATTAAAACAATTGGTGAATGTACAATTTTCAAAACGATATTGGATTGTTTTTGATAGCGATTTCACAGTTGTCTTACATTGGTACCTGCCACTTCTTTAGTATCTTCATTTACTTCTTGTATAAATGTCGGCGATAAAGGTAAATCATAAAAATTACTGGAAGGAAAAGGCACCAAATAACTCATGCTACGAGATGTACATGGTTGTGGGTTACAGTACGTTTTGATATCAACACAATGTTTGAGCTTAACCATGCTTCTTAACAGTCCCGGATCTTCAGTTTTTTTTAGGCGGGGCAAAACCTGCAAAATGCCGCCCCCGCCCACTTATATTTATTTTTACCTTTATCATCTTTATAATTTCAGCTATCAGATTTCCAGTAATTGATTGACATTTGGACATAGACCGTCCGGAAATATTGCATCCATCGCTGTTCTTTCTGCGTTAAGGCTATTTATATACAGATATACAGTGTGTTTTTTTAACTGGGATAGTACGGCAGCACGCATAACCATAGGAGATACAGGTGCAATTTCTTTTAAAACACAGCTCGTTTTCGAAGAAAAACATTTTGGCCGACGAAGCCCAACTAATGCGCTGAAGTGGTATCAGGAACGCTACCCAGACCGCGATTGAGGAAGTATGCTTCAATTAAGTCTACTTTTTGCGTATTTGACAATTAAGATGATGCAATGGCTGATATAAAAGTCCGACAGATGCAAGAACCATGTTCGAAATTCAAAATTTTTCTGAAATATGAAATGTTTTTGAATTGCTCATGAGAGCATGGAGTTCCTAAACTTCTTAATCGCTATAGTATTAATACTTCTTTAATGTGCAATTAGAATATAATAATATGTTTGTAGAAGGAATTTTGTTTGTCCTGTTGTATGAGAATACTTTTTATCAAATTTGACTAACTTCCGCTGCTCAAATTTTTTTATCCGATACAATAAAATGATACTTACATAGGACTGCATCGATCGGCATCAAAAATAACTTTACCAACTTGATTCATTTTAAGGCGCTACTCACACTTGACCAAAAAATTTAAATGCCAAAATGTTTTTCTTCGACAACGAGCTGATGTTTTGAAAGAGACTGAACCTGTATCTCCTCTGGTGCTCCGTACTGTCCCAGTTAAAAAAACACTGTATACACACCAACGTGTTGGATATATATTTTATACACAGCACAGGATAGAATTTAAAATAAAAATATATGTAATAAAAATAAAAATCCAATATATTTTTGCATTTGTGAATTGAAATTGCAATTTTACTCTTGGAGCTCTGTCATAATTTAACTCGTGTGCAATTCAATGTTCTATTACTAAGATTGCAAGACTCGATAAGCTCTCCTGGCTCACAGAAGATCGCTAATAATTTTTAATTTGTTTTAGTTTGCTAAAACTTCGTTCACAGCTTGCGGATGTATTAGGAAACGTAGAGTAAATTCGCAGGTCAATACAAATATTAGAAAAAGCATCCTGCAAATCATGCGCATAGATCTGTTGCAAGAGATAGAAACCGTTAGCCATTTCTATACCACTAAATAAAAGCGAAGCTTGGCTCTTTAAAAACGTAGAGTTCCTGGCAGTATTCAACGGCGCTTATAACTCACTCGTATTTTCGAGCCAGATCTGTCCCACACTTTTGCAGTTCTTCAATTGACATTTTTGAAATATTAGCCCCAATAAGAAAAGCAAAATTTAAATTCAGCATGGTAACACAATCAAACCTCTTTTTAATCTCTTTATATAAAAATGAATCCCTATTTTCCTTGGTCACGCCATCACGCGTGAACGGCTGGACCGATTTCGCTAATTCTTTTTTTGTTGTATTTCTTATTGTCAGGAGAAGGTTCTTATGAAAGAAAAAATTAAGAAAATTGCGCGCAAAATTAGAAAATTTAAGATTACTTAACCACCATATAAAATTATTTATAATCTAACCTTAGCGCTTTTATAATGTAACCTTATGACGTTTGACATAGAATTGACAGAATGCGTGCTGCAAATATCGTCAAAAAGGATGTAAACAAATGAATATCGTTTGAAACAGATGCTTCGGTCGGAGTTATCCCGAGATATTGTCTATATATATAAAAATGAATTGCTGTTCGTTAGTCTCGATAAAACTCGAGAACGGGTGGAGTGATTTGGCTAATTTTGGTATTGAGTTATTTGTGGGAGTCACTCATTTTCTCATACATAATGATGGCCGGGGACAACAATTGACAATTCTACCAGGGTGACGTATATTGACAGCCCGCGTTATATGCATGTCAAGGCGGTACGAAGTTCGGCGGGTCCACTAGTTTCTGATAAGATTCGATCAAATACCATCATTCCTCATTTCTTTAGAAAATAGTTGAACCGGTTGGAGTGTTTGTAATTTGTCTTCACCACGGACGTCTTCACACATCTCATCGAAATGTTTTTTTTTGCGTTTTGGAGTTCGTTTGTTTTGCAAAATAGGGCCAACACCAATTTTTTCAGCAACTTCTCCAGCCTCTTTTATCTTATATTCCATTGGATTTTGTCTCATTTTTGCAAAGTTTTGAGCAGACCACCCATTAGTGCGACGGAACGGGCAAGGATAATACCTATCTTCATTCTGAATTTCTATATTCACTCTATTGATTTTGCGGCACTAACTTCTTCTAAGGCTTATAGATAAGGTTTCGGTCGAGTTAATATGGCCACAGTAAAACAATAGTGAAATTTCTATAATTGTACTATTATTTATTCTGTGGTCAAAGTTAAGTAAATGATGAGTTGTCCATTCGTCTGTAAAGTGTGAATTTGGCCGCTCTCTGAACTTGCCGCCCGGGGCATAGACCCCGGCTTGCCCCCCCCCCCCCCCCCCCGCTCCTAGATCCGGGGCTGCTTCTTAACATGGAATAGATGCACCACAGGGAGCTGGGTTTGTATGTATTGGCGAGTTCAGAGAAATACGCCAAAACACATTTACAGAAAATTATTTTTTGTTGCTTTTCCATTGTATGAAACTATCGTAAGCAGCTAAGTACTCTGCTTTAGATTTTGCAGGCTTTCATTTGCATTTGGTACTGCATTTAGTATTTCTGGCGGGGTTAAATCTATCAATTGTTAATCTTCTGTACTAAAACTTGTCATTTTTACAATTATTTACCACACATCAACAAATGCGATACAAACCAAAAAATGGGAAATGGCAAGCACGTTATTTTTTTGCACGCGCCAAATGTAAGTTGATTGATTACATATAGCCTCTTTCAAAATTATAATTTTAGTGATAAAATGCAAATATTTCATAACAAATTATTGTGAATAATAAGTAATTTGATAATAATAAATGTTTTTTCGTCTTAATTAGGGATACATTTATTTATTCCAAAAATGTAATAGGATTTGCAGCGGCATAAAACCTCATTGTTGTTACAAAAACTGTATTACCCGGTTAAATTGAAAATGCTCTGTTTACTCGCATATAATTTACAGTTAGGTACCTACTAACTTAACTTTGTAGGGATAATTCTATTATGCACTAGTGTGTTACGCGTGTGTTATAGTTCGGTTTAAGGCCCTAATAACGATGTACTATGCTTCACTTTACGAGCAAGTGTGTTGAGAATACTTATTCAAAATCTTTGTGGTGTCTTCAGAGTCCACCGTCAAAATGACGCTGATACTACTTCAGGGCAGAAGTTCGCGCCGCCATCTTACACGCACAAGACTGGGTCTTGATTCATCGCATGACGCAAGAACCATATTATGTGCAATGTTACTATCTCTGCTAACACTATTCACACTCAGATTGCGAATCTGAAAGCCGATAGTCACACTCTGCAGAATCAGCTTAGAGTTCAGGCTGGCTATCAATTTCCAAAAATAGGTTTAAGGGTTTTAATTCATTAACATCAAGGAACTCCTCATTTAAATATACGCGAGTCGGGTTAAAATTCCCATTAACATAGTAATCCTCTAGCTCTTGTAAAGTCCTGCCTTTAGTTTCCGGAATAAATTTCCACACAACAAATCCACAGATTGTTGAATTAACTGCATACAGTAAGAGTGTTCCCCACAAGTTTATGTATAAGAATAAATAGGGGGCTAATTTCAAAGATGATGTATGTAGTATACAAGTAAATATGACGTATAGAGCGCCTCCAATACCTCTATGTTTTACTGGCATCAGTTCTGCAGCCACTGTAAACACTATCGGTACCATGCCTAAACAGGCAGCGGCCATATACACTGCTAACAAATAAATACATACCAATGAATCTTTAGATATCAATTCAATAGTTTGTAAGTAATTGACTATAGAGAAACATAACAAGCTAAGAATAGTACAAATCGTACTTAACAATAACACAGATTTGTTCGGGAAACGTCTTATCAATGCTGCGCTAACACAAATACATACAAACATGATAATATTTATCACAATACTACCGAAGAAAGCTGCATCTTCGTTGTTCGTCGCTTTTTGAATCATTTGGATACAGTATATCAAAATAGCTAGACTTCCACTCCAATATGTCAAACAGAGAAGAACAAACATATGTAGACTCGGTAAGTAAAAATCTCTACGTAATAACTCGCGCAGTCTTAATCTCGAAATATGTGTTTTTTTTTCTGCTATATTGTCCTTCTGAGCGCGGATCAAATCTTCCAGTTCCCGTTTAGAAAAGTCATCGGTCCCTCGCAACCAGATAAAAGCCTGTTCGCATCTCTCAAATTTACCCTTATAAGCCAACCAAGATGGCGATTCCGGCCACATACACCCCATTACCAACGCCGCTAATATAGGCACAGACATTATCCAACTCACAGTTTTCCAATGTAAATATCTGCCTAAAATCGCCACTAAAGCCATTCCGAATGTCTGTAATATATGAAAAGATAACATTGTAACGCTTCTGAATTGCGGAGCGACCATTTCACTCATGCTTAGAAGACTGACAGCGAAAACACTGTTGTTGCCAAGTCCGTGAAAAGATTCGCTGATGAGTATGGTGACTGAGCTGGTAGCGGCAATGGCGAGGATCCATCCGATGATGCTGAAGAGACAAGCGATGATGAAAGCAAATTTTCTGCCTCTCCATTGCATTATTGCAGGCATTAAAATACTGGGTATGCCGGCCAATCCATGTATTGAACCTAGAACAAAAAATAATTAAAGTAGAACACATTATGTATTTTATATCTGAAAACAGGAAAAACTTGTGGAGGAAGATGAAACCAACATACTCGTAATTGCCGAATGACAGAGATATCACAATAATATATTTTAGTAACTTACTAGTTATTCAAATAATAGCTACCTAAGTACTTTGGGAATACAGAAGAAACTTACCGATCCATGATGCAGTGTCTAATTCTAGGTGTATGGAACTGTCATTGCTGCTGAATTGCTGAAGCAGCACACTGGGGAAACTGACAGCTGCGCCCACTGAGAGCGCTGCTAGTTGCGGACACCCTATTACGAACACCTGGAGAACAGAAAATAATTTAGAAAAAGGATTTTCTCCGATAAAACGAAACTCGGAAGCGTTGTGGCATTGCACAAGAAAGGAAAGATTTATTTATGTAATAATTGTAGACTGTGCTGGCTAGTTTAAACTAAATTTACTAAATATATGTGGCTGAATATATATGGGAGTTATGCGACGTCCCAAGTCGAAGAATTGAAACGACTTTGTAACTTAACAACACTATATTAACAATGTTCTAAACTAGATACATGAGGGAACCAGCGCTAGGGAAGATAAATCTTGGATAATGTGAAATACAATCTTTTTCCAAAGTCCAAAGGCGCGTCAACTGACAGTGGCAGATCTACTATCTTATCTGGGGATGCCCTTGCGTACCTACTAGTGTTGTAGTTATGTAGAACGCCACGTATATGATTAACTTTATTTTGGATTATGATTTCTTAACTACGTACATTTTATTCATTATTAAAAGATTTACTCACTTGTCTGATTAATGATGAGTCCGTCATGTCTGCTATTTTATTTAGTTCTGCGGAGGATGAATTAATTTGCTTTACGGGTTACCTAATAGGTATCCAAATATATTTTAACGTCTCAAGTTGAAAATAATTATGATCTTTATCAATGTTGTTATTGTTAAGGCTTTATCCCACTGGGGATTTGCGAGCGTGTTTCCAGCGAGGCGATTACGCGCTCGCTGCGCTGCGTTACGAACTCGCTACAGCTCATACACGTCAACGATTTCTTTGCACAAGTCTAGAAATTTGAACAAATTCTTCCCACAGAGGCTTGCGTAAAGAAATCGTTGACATGTGTGGGGCCCATACTTGTAAATTTGTGTAAGAATATATAGGATGTAAGTAATGTATGTGTATTGTTATGTATTCAAGCTCTCAATTTAAAAGCATCAAGCTCATTACGACCCTTTCTGCTCATATGTGCGTAGTGGATATACTCGAATATTGCTTACAAATTTGGAATCCGCTTTACGATGTTTATACAACGGAGATTTATGAAACACCTACAATTTAAATGCAAAAAAATATGACTGTGATTATGAATCAAGATGCAGGAGACATCATATACTACCAGACGCAACATATCTGACGTATCTCTATTCATTAAATTAATTTAAAATAAAATCGACTCTCCCCATCTCCTTTCTCAGATAAGTCTGAGGTTAAGTACCCACAAGGTCTGCCAGGCATCAGACTTACTTGCACATTCCCCCTTGTTCAACGAACTATAGGCAGAACTCGTTTTTTATTAGATCAGCAAATTTCATAAACAAACTGGATGACTCACCCGAAATTGACTTATTTAATTCATCTCCAAATACATTTAAAAAGATAATCTCAAAGTACTGGTTTGATGTGACTTCTTATCTGTCCGTTACTCACTTTTGTATGTCTTGTCTAAATTACATGTAATATCTTCTTTTTTTAACATTCAAGCTAGCAAATAGGCTCAATATGCGAAAACGTTTAAAATGGTGATTAGCTATACGTATAAACTAATTATTAAGCATTTTATCACTGTACGTTTTCCGAAAAATAAAAATTAAAAAATATGTACAACTTTCACTAAAAAATAAAACTTAATCAGATGTTACACCTATTTTAACTATTTAATTAGGCTCATAACTACAGCTCTACTACCTCTTATTATTTTCGTGCTCACAGCTTGGTTTGCAACGATTTTTGCACATTTCACTGATCTGTTATAATGCGTTGTAAAGTTTTGTTCTAGGAGTCACCGGTATACCTAAAGATGATGTAGTTTATACCAAAAATATTTGAAAGCTTAGTGCAGCCCCTGCGTTACAAGACAACAATGATTATCGTCGTCCTTTTTACCTGTGTTTTGCAAATAAATGAAATATTACCAACGTAGGTATCTGTTCGTCGTATAACGTATTAGTTCTTTCTAGGACAACTAACATACCTGTCTCTCAATTCCAGGGTCAATCTACGGCTTAGCCGGCATAGCAGCTATCCTGGTGCCCCTTTTTATGCAATGGCGCGGAAGGAAATCAGCACTCATCATCACTTGCTTCTCCATCGTCATCGGCTGGACCATATCCTACTTCGCGACAAACACCGCCATGATACTAACCAGCGAATGCTTTCATGGTTTTGGCATCAGCGGTTTACTACCCGTAGCGTACCTCAGCATGACAGAAATGCTCGCACCCAAATACAGATTCCTGTCTATGCAACTCTTCGGAATCACACAAGGAGTGGGTATGGCGATAGTAGGTATTGCAGGCCAGTTCCTGAGCTTCAGAACAATCAGTCTAATCATGATTATACCAGTGGCTTTAGCTATCATAATCGCATTATTGTGGCCGGAATCACCACCGTGGCTCGCTTGTAAAGGAGAATTTCACAGATGCGAAAAGGCGTTTTTATGGTTGAGAGGAACAGACGAGCTGTCAAAGAAAGAACTGGCAGAGCTAATCATAGCCCAGAAAGAGAATAGAAGCGTGAGTAAATTTGACAAACGAATGTCGTGGAAAAGGTTTTGGAGTCAGATCACTAGAAAAGATTTCTACCTGCCCAGTTTACACATATATCTTTTGTTAAACCTTTTTTACTAGAGTGGGGGTGATGTAGTGTTGATATACTTCATAGAATTAGTGTCAAAAACTACCCAGAACGAAAACGCTACTTTCTACTCAGCGATCGCAGTGTATTCAATACTTTTAATAGGCTTAATAATTACTAATGTAACCATACGGTTATTTAAAAATAAAACTATATTATTAACTAGTACTTTTGGCGTAGCACTAAGCTTGATAATCATTTGTATTGTCACGTACTTACAAAGTATTGGTACAGTACCTAGGGATTCTTTATTATGCATGTATTGTTTGATAGCATTTATGGTATGCAACAGTTTGGGTATGAATAGTATTGTGTTTTAATAGGCGCTGAATTAATGCCAGTCAAGCATAGAAATATAGGAGGATCGTTGTATATTATATACAACTGTGGTCTATATGCGTTGACACAGAAGTTATTGCCTTATATGCTTCACTATCTGGATATGTGGGGGACTTTTTTGATATTCACGTTGAATATTATGGTTTCGTCGTATTTAGTTTGGAAGTATATTCCGGAGACTAAAGACAGAGCTCTACAAGAAATTGAAGATTACTATAGTCATGGGAAATTCATCCAAAGGAATGTAGACGTAGATTATAATATAACCTGTATTAACAAATTGGCTAATTGTTATTGACAAACCACGCGTGCGAAGCCGCGGGCGGAATCTAGTAATAAATAAACTATAGTCGCTGACCCGCCCGCGGCATCGGTTTGGTTTGTTCGTAGATAGAGGAAAAATTCTAAGTCCATGGGTTTGTTAATAAAAGCATTACCCGCCTTTTGCTAAGTCGGGTAACTTTTACCCGACTTAGCAAAAGGCGGGTAATGCTTATGCCCCAACCGCGGTCATAATGTGTCTATATATCAAATTTCATCAAAATCGGTCCAGCGGTTTAGTTTTAAAAACGTTAAAAAACGAATGTGCTTTAGACCACACGACTGAACTAAATCTTCTTTAGCTCCATCTAGGCGCATACAGTAAGTACATAAGTTTTTTTCTGCTGCTGCCGGCCATCGGTTGTGGAATAGCTGAACTTTTTCGTAAATCGAAGCTGGTAGATTCAAAATACGAAACGTCATAAATACATTTTTTTATCTATAACAAAATGAATTCTATTATTGAGTATGAAGGAGTGTTTTGTTTTTGCAGTTTCTATAATTTAGGCTAATTCTGGATAGAGAGAAGTGAGTACAGTAATATACTAAACGTAACTCTCTCTCTTTCTATCTTTACTAACTCATATCTCCCTCTCAACTTCTGTTCGCACTTTTCGTAACGCATTCATCTGCTTACTCCCCAAGTCAAGCGTGCGTAAAGAAGTTTTACTTCAATAAACATATAGAAAGACAGAGTTATTTTGCGGATTGATAATATAAGTATGGATAGACACTGACAATCATTTATTTACTGCACAGCACACATCATACATTTACAAAAAGATGATTTAAATTATTGAACATAAAAATAAACAGGATGGATAAGTTAGCCTTACCGAACGACGACAGGCGCGAATTGCCGCGTACTGGAAACTGAACAAACCCCCACTATACGGAAAGACGACTTATCAAATGTCGTTGGGAGCCGTTGGGTGCGGGTCGCACAAGAACCGTCGCTCTGTTCAGTTGTAGATATCCTGACTGATAATGATGATGATGATGTTAGTTGGTATTTGGTTACTAAATGCTATTTAATTTATGATGCCTTTGACTATAAAGTTGTTTGACCGGTCGTTGACCCAGACACCTCTATCAAAAATTATATGAACCATCTACGAGTAACTGCAAGTTTATTAGTTTTTAGACGGTTTCATGTGTGGTTTCAATCCATTTAATAACAACCGGATTCATATCATTTTACTAAATAATCCGCACTTATATTATTCTCCATAATCTTATATTTATGTGAGTTATTATAGTAGTTTACATAATTCTCAAATATAATTTTTGCATTGTTCTAAGTCATTTGTACAAAATTAATTAGTCATCTTACAATAACAATAGATCTATGGTCTAAACTAAACGAACCTTTTTATTACTAGTGGTTCGCCTCGAACTGAGATCTCGCGAGTCTCCCATAAAAACAAAATAATATTATTTGTGATCTAATAAAATAGTGCCACAAGTTACGGGAGTTCATGTTAACTGGTTACTCTTTTTGAGGTAGAAATTGTAGTTACTCTGGATTCAGACTTTTCAAAGTTCAATTTTTATTACGGATAATAACTTAAAAACTACATATACAAGGTTTAAACAAAAATAAAAACGGGTTTGAAATGTACTGACAAATACCATTATTTCGATTGTCTCGTTTGATTTTTTTTTACCCCTCTTGAACCCCAATATCTCAACGAACCCCCCACATTTTTAGCTCATTTAGCCTTATACCAGAATTGTGTAAACACTACCTATCTTTATACTAAAGGAGAACGGGCATCCTGGTCTACAGTCCAATAAAAATGAGCAGCACATTTTCGAATTGGCATACAATAGTACATCAAAATATACTATTGGAACTTTCCCCAAAAGTCTGTCCGTTTTGAGTTACAGCCATGCAAACACCAGCATTTTTTGTTTTAAAGAACATAAAATAACGGTTTCACGATTACTATATCCATACATAAAGGCTCCTATACAATGCAGTAGCAAGAGCGAGAAGGGAGAAGAGCGATGTAAGGGCCGTCGGGAGAGGGATGCGTACGCGGGGGAGGGGAACGGTTGTGTACGCGCCGCGCCGGACGGCTACAATAATCAGTCGCATCGCATCAAGTGAGTGGCTACGTCACGTCTTGTTACGATAGTGCTGTGTTTGAACTTCTTTCTCTGTTTTTACTGACCCTGGCTTGCTTTTGGACCCTGTTTCTTTCCCTAATGTGTTAACTTTGGCTCGACTTATTGACTTTTGAACTGCCTACCGATAATGGAAGTTTTTCGAAACTGTGTGATGTGTCGTCGAGGACTTTACCGCGGACGGTACCAGCAGCATATCTTGGCTGATAACCTGCAAAGGGAACGACCAGAATTCGCCGCGTTTATACAACAACATGCTGTGTTGGAGGTTAGTTACCTTTTATTTTTATTATATTGAGTAGTTAGGCATAGGATTTATTTATTTTAAGTATTAATTGTTATTATTTTCAGGTGGTGTTCGACAGTACTCGAAGCTTGTGTCACCGATGTTGGCAGAGGACTGAGCGTGATCATAGACCTGCACAGCAAGCGGCGCGAACGCCTGGTACATTGCACTCTCAAGAATACACGAGGGCACCGAACACTTCGGTGCATTGTATTTACAACAACTGTGCTAATATTACCCGTAATCATATACCAAACGCGATAAGAATTAATGTATTTTGTGAGAGCAAGCTTTTTATTCCTGATAGCGCTAGGGTGTGTACAGAACACTTACAAAATAATGAATGGAGCAACCTGCCGCAAATGTGTAATGTGACACATGATTTTAATGACGCTCAGTTTACATCGCTCTGTGACTTGATGAGAATGGCTGCTAACAACCAGCCCAGAATCGACTTCGAAAACAGAGGCACCTTGTCTAATGAAGAGATGCACTTATGGACTGGGCGCACTTACGATCAGTTCGAAGCTATATTAGAACAAACTCCGTCACTAAGTGAACGTTGTAACCAGCCTAGAACTGCATTAGGCATCTATTTAACAAAACTTAGAACGGGAGACTCTGATGAGAGACTGGCAACGTTATTTCATATGTCTCGTCGAAAACTAGAACGTTTTTTGCCTATAGTTCGAGAATGTCTGAGCAACGATTACGTTGTACTGCATCTAGGTGTGGACCACATTACCAGAAATGATATCCTTCAAAGAAACTTAACAACTCCAAGGGCTTTATTTGGAAACGATGAAAACATCAAAGCCATAATTATATGTGACGGTACATATATATATATTAACAAAAGCTCCAACTTTTTGTTTCAACGGCTGTCATACAGCTTACACAAATATCAAAACTTGTTGAAGCCGTTTTTAATGGTATTCACGGACGGCTATATATTAGATGTCAAAGGGCCATTTGCCGCTACCAGAACCGATGCCCAGATCATGAGTGAAATAATGAATAACGAAGATGAGCCGCTGCATTGGTTACTCGAACGTAATGATGCGTTTATCCTAGACAGAGGATTTAGAGATAGTTTGCAGGATATAGAAGCTTGTGGCTACGAACATCATGTGCCACCAACTAAAGACAGAAGAGAAAATCAACTCACTACAGAACAAGCTAATCAGTCTCGTTTGGTCACCATGTGCCGATGGGTGGTGGAAGTAGTAAATGGGAGATTTAAGCGAGATTTTAAACTTTTGCGTCAAAACTATTTTAATAAAACGTTGCCAAAAATGTTTGTTGACTTCAAAATAGCTGCAGCCATTCTAAACCACTTCCACGCCCCCATCGAAGATAGTTCACACGCAGCCTTTTTGAATTCAATAAGAGCTAAAATACACATACCAAACACATTGCACAATTATGTGGAAGCAAAGAGATTGAATTATAGGAGAGCAGACTTCATGCGAATCGAAGCAAATGAAATAGAAAACTTCCCAAGGCTTAGTGAAGAACAAGTCATACATTTTGCCTTGGGAACTTACCAGTTAAAGCTCGCTCGATCATATTGTAGCGAGCACTTACAAAATGGTCTTTATATAATCGAGACGTATAGAGATAACGCTCTAGAAGACTTGGCACAATATGATATCAACGAAGAGGCTTGGCTATTACGTGGACGTATACAGTCTCGACATGTCCGAGCCAGGAAATATTTTTGTTATATATTAATCAATAATATTAATAACAATATTACACAATATTATTGTACCTGCTTGACAGGGCGACGTACTATAGGTACTTGTGCCCATGTACTGTCAATTATATGGTACGTAGGTTATGCCCGTCATGAAGGGTTCAATGAACCTGCATTGTTCCTTAACAGTATTCTCATCGATGATGATGATGATGATAATGTTTAATAACATATTGTTTTGATTTTTTAAGAAGATGTTGTTTTTATTTGTATTACTACTTACCTAACTTAAATAAAATCATTACATTACACAAAATGTTTTTTTAATTACCACGATATTCAATGTTTGGCACTAAATATTATCAGATTCAATTTTTAGTAGAAATCAGATCAGACAATACTTAGAGAAATGCGACTTTCTACATATTAAAATACATAGAATTACCTTTATATTGACATATGACTCATTTTTATTGCAAGGTAGACCAGCTTCCATACACTTATGCCCGTTCTCCTTTGACGAACATAGGATCAACGCTTCGAAAGCTATCCTCGGACAAACAAACATACATACATACAACGCCGATTCGTCCAAGTTGATTTAGAGATCTCGCTTCTCTCGATCAATTATAATATTCTAGTCAATAATTAGAATCTATTTTCGCGAAGCCAAATACATGCTATAATGTATGTTCCGCACTGGACGGCTGTTGGCTGATATGGTGGTCGAAAGGTACACGGAAGTCGCACTTGATATAGGAAAACAATTTAAAAGGTAATTTCCAAACCCTTTAATTTTCGTCCATGTTACAGAACTTCTTACCTACTGTTCTTCATCAATATGACGAAACAAACAATGCGGATGGTCAAATAGCATTTATTTTCACTTAATTTTCTGTATCTCTGTAGTCTACATTCCTTTGGATGAATTTCCCATGACTATAGTAATCTTCAATTTCTTGTAGAGTTCTGTCTTTGGTCTCCGGAATATACTTCCAAACTAAATACGAGGAAATCATTATATTCAACGTGAATATTAAAAAAGTCCCCCACATGTCCAGATAGTAAAGCATATAAGGTAATAACTTCTGTGTCAACGCATATAGAATACAGTTGAATATAATATACAACGATCCTCCTACAGTTCTATGCTTGACTGGCATTAATTCAGCGCCTATTAAAAACACAATACTATTCATACCCAAACTGTTGCATACCATAAATGCTATCAAACAATACATGCATAATAAAGAATCCCTAGGTACTGTACCAACACTTTGTAAGTACGTGACAATACAAATGATTATCAAGCTTAGTGCTACGCCAAAAGTACTAGTTAATAATATAGTTTTATTTTTAAATAACCGTATGGTTACATTAGTAATTATTAAGCCTATTAAAAGTATTGAATACACTGCGATCGCTGAGTAGAAAGTAGCGTTTTCGTTCTGGGTAGTTTTTGACACTAATTCTATGAAGTATATCAACACTACATCACCCCCACTCCAGTACAAAAGGTTTAACAAAAGATATATGTGTAAACTGGGCAGGTAGAAATCTTTTCTAGTGATCTGACTCCAAAACTTTTTCCACGACATTCGTTTGTCAAATTTATTCACGCTTCTATTCTCTTTCTGGGCTATGATTAGCTCTGCCAGTTCTTTCTTTGACAGCTCGTCTGTTCCTCTCAACCATAAAAACGCCTTTTCGCATCTGTGAAATTCTCCTTTACAAGCGAGCCACGGTGGTGATTCCGGCCACAATAATGCGATTATGATAGCTAAAGCCACTGGTATAATCATGATTAGACTGATAGTTCTGAAGCTCAGGAACTGGCCTGCAATACCTACTATCGCCATACCCACTCCTTGTGTGATTCCGAAGAGTTGCATAGACAGGAATCTGTATTTGGGTGCGAGCATTTCTGTCATGCTGAGGTACGCTACGGGTAGTAAACCGCTGATGCCGAAACCATGAAAGCATTCGCTGGTTAGTATCATGGCGGTGTTTGTCGCGAAGTAGGATATGGTCCAGCCGATGACGATGGAGAAGCAAGTGATGATGAGTGCTGATTTCCTTCCGCGCCATTGCATAAGAAGGGGCACCAGGATAGCTGCTATGCCGGCTAAGCCGTAGATTGACCCTGGAATTGAGAGAAAGGTATGTTAGTTGTCCTAGAAAGAACTAGTACGTAATACGACGAACAGATACCTACGTTGGTAATAATTCATTTATTTGCAAAACACAGGTAAAAAGGACGACGATAATTATTGTTGACTTGTAACGCAGGGGCTGCACTAAGCTTTCAAATATTTTTGGTATAAACTACATCATGTTTAGGTACTCCTAGAACAAAACATTCCAAGGCATTATAACAGATCAGTGAAATGTGCAAAAATCGTTGCAAACCAAGCTGTGAGCACGAAAATAATAATAGGTAGTAGAGCTGTAGTTATGAGCCTAATTAAATAGCTAAAATAGGTGTAACATCTGATTAAGTTTTATTTTTTAGTGAAAGTTGTACATATTTTTTTAATTTTTATTTCTTCGGAAAACGTACAGTGATAAAATGCTTAATAATTAGTTTATACGTATAGCTAATCACCATTTTAAACGTTTTCGCATATTGAGCCTATTTGCTAGCTTGAATGTTAAAAAAAAAGATATTACATGTAATTTAGACAAGACATACAAAAGTGAGTAACGGACAGATAAGAAGTCACATCAAACCAGTTCTTTGAGATTATCTTTTTAAATGTATTTGGAGATGAATTAAATAAGTCAATTTCGGGTGAGTCATCCAGTTTGTTTATGAAATTTGCTGATCTAATAAAAAACGAGTTCTGCCTATAGTTCGTTGAACAAGAGGGAATGTGCAAGTAAGTCTGATGCCTGACAGACCTTGTGGGTACTTACTCTCAGACTTATCTGAGAAAGGATATGGGGAGAGTCGATTTTATTTTAAATTAATTTAATGAATAGAGATACGTCAGATATGTTGCGTCTGGTAGTATATGATGTCTCCTGCATCTTGATTCATAATCACGGTCATATTTTTCGCATTTAAATTGTAGGTGTTTCATAAATCTACGTTGTATAGATTCTAGCCTATTAATATAAACATCGTAAAGCGGATTCCAAATTTGTGAGCAAGATTCGAGTATATCTACTACGCACATATGAGCAAAAAGGGTCTTAATGAGCTTGATGCTTTTAAATTGAGAGCTTGATCTTAGAATAATTCCCATGCACTTGTTCGCTTTTATCGCAATAGTATCAATATGACTTTCATAAGTTAGTTTAGAATCGTGTATGACGCCTAAATCTCGTACCTCGCTTACGTTCATAAGATGTTGCCCTTTTAGTGTATAAATAAATTTAGTAATATTAGTTTTACGTGTAAATATTATTGAGTGACATTTTGTGACGTTAATATCTGATATATAAGTTTATTTAGACAACAATATTCTTCAAACCTACTGAGGTCCTGCTGTAGAAGATGACAGTCCTAGGTGTTATTTATTTGCCTGTAAATTTTCATGTCATCAGCATATAGCAAAAATTGTGAGTGTTGAAAACAGGATTTAATGTCGCTGACAAAAAAATTAAATAACAGTGGCCCTAATATCGAGCCTTGAGGCACCCCTGAAGGTATACAATTCCATGTTGAACAGTAACCATTAAGTACGATAGAATGAATGAATGAATGAAATACTCTTTATTGCACACCAAATAAAAATACAATAATGGAAATAAACAATAAATAAAGGTACAATGGGCGGTCTTATCGCTAAAAGCGATCTCTTCCAGACAACATTTGGATGGACAGGATAAACAAAATCAAAAGACGGCGGTGTAAGAGTACCTACAGACTTAAACAGAACCCACAAAATAAAATATACCTATTAATTATACTAATAAACATAAACTTAAATACATACAAATAATATAAGTATAAATAAACTATACTACATAAAGAGGATAAATAACAAAAACACTAACTAGCAGTTACGAGACAACGAAAGGAAATGGTTGTATACCTTGACTTTGAAAATAGGAAGAGATTGGGACGACCTTACAGACAAAGGTAAGGCGTTCCACAGTCGCACAGCTTGTACTGTAAAGGAGTCACCATAAAATTGTGAACTATGGATGGGAGTTCGAAGCTGTAGAGCTTCGGAAGAACGAAGGGTTTGAGAGTGTCCCTGATACAGAAACTCGAAACGCTCCTTTAGATAAGAAGGTGAAGTGGGATTATAGAGAATGTTATAAAGAAGTGATACAATATGTGCATTCCGGCGAAGACGTATAGGGAGCCACTTGAGTTTTGCGTGGAATTCTGAGACATGGTCATACTTGCGCAAGCCGAATATGAACCGAATACAAAGGTTTTGAAGGCGCTCAAGTTTACTCATTTGGACTTCGGAAATGTCGAGGTAGCTGGCGTCGGCGTAATCTAAGATAGGGAGTAGAAGGGATTGTGCAAGCGTAATTTTGGTGGCGGTCAGTAAAAAGTTACGAACGAAGCTGAAGAAGCAAACACTTTGCGGCTGATCTCAGCAATACACGGCACCCATGATAGCTTGGTGTCCATGATAATTCCCAAGTTTTTCACCGTCTGACTGATAGCTATTTGTGTTCCATTAAAAAGTACAGGTGGGAGTTGTGCAAAATCTAGCCTAGGAATCATTTTGTGACTACCGATTATGATCACTTGTGTCTTTTTAGGGTTTACGGTAAGACCAAAGGATTTGCTCCAGTCACAAATTCGGTCCAAATCTGAGTTTATTAAACTGATAGCTCCGTTAATGTTGTCAATCGGGGCTTGTGTGTAAATTTGTAAATCATCTGCATACAAGTGGTAGGAAGAAGAAAGATTTTGAGATATTGAATGAATAAAAACACTGAAGAGGAGAGGAGATAAGACGCCGCCTTGGGGGACACCAGCAAGAAGGCTGCACCATGAAGAGTAATTATCTTCAATACGGATGCGCTGCCGGCGTCCAAACAAATAAATACGAAACCAGTCAATAGCCGTTGGAGATATGTTAAGAGAGCTTAATACACCCAGAAGTATGTCGAAATCGACGTTGTTGAAGGCATTGCTGAAATCAAGTAATGACAGCACTGTCACCTTCCCACTCTCCATTCCAAACCGAATGTCATCGGTTATCTTGACGAGCGCTGTGACAGTGCTATGTCCGGGGCGAAAACCAGATTGGAGAGGATTTAACAGGATATTATTGGATAGGTAGGTACTTAGTTGTTTTAGTTGATAGCTTGAGATCTATTTTCAATGTAAGAAGTAAACCACCTAAACAGGTTGCCATGGAGTCCAGAATCATAAAGCTTTTGTAAAAGTATTCTATGGTCAATTTTATCAAACGCTTTACTGTAATTTGTGAAAATAGCGTCTACTTGGCCACCAGCATCCATGTCTGAAGTTGTAAAGTCTATAAATGTTAATAGGTTAGTCGTTGTTGAGCGATTTCTGAGAAAACCATGTTGTTCTTGAGTGAAAGAGGATGAAAGGCTATTATAAACTTGGGTGTAAACTATTCGTTCGAAGATTTTAGCAAAAATACATAATTTGGATATAGGCCTGTAGTTTTTTACATTATTTCTGCTTCTGCTTTTGTGTATAGGGCTTATAAAGGCAGACTTCCAAATTTTGGCGACAATACCTTCTGTTATTGAGCGAGAGAATAGTATAAACAAAGGTTGTGTTAAAACTTCAGAACATTTACTTAAAAACACTGGAGGTAGTCTAGTGTCGTGAGTAGTTTGTGAATTGCCTCTGGAGTACTTTCTATGTCACCAATTGTATTTGTGTAGCTTAAGCGCAATGCGCTAGTCTCGAGAAGAACGTCGGGGATACATGAGGTGGTGCAAGAGGGGGTAAGAAATGTTGGGTGAAAGTATGCTGCAAAAAGGCGACACACATCTTCTCCTGAATCAGCTGATTGTCCTTCATAGGAGAGAGAAGAGGGAAGAATATTTGAACCATTTTTATTTGACTTTATGAATGACCAAAAAAGTTTTGGGGTTTTGTTATAGATTCTTCGCAATTTTGTATGTATTTTTTATAACATTGATCTTCTTACAGTTTGGCTCTATGCAGAAAGTAGAGAAAAAGTGTCATAATCAGCTCTGTTGCCCTATCGGTTATATTGTTTTAAGAATTTACTTTATAATATATTTACTTTTCTCTAAGTAGTTTTTTAAAGAAGCGTTATACCACGGGGAAAATGATGATGTTTGATTTAATAATTTGTGAGGTATGTACTTATCAATAACATCATAAAGGTGTTTATAACACATTTGCTCGTAAAGGGTCTCTTCTTTCACCAAATTTCAATATCGTAATGTATGTCATTACGTACTTGTGCGTTATTGTAATGTAAAACGCACGAGTTTCTTTTTAATAAGGTAAAACGTACGGTTTATCAAGATGCTCCGTCTAAAACGAACGGTACTTTTTCAAATCTTAGCGAAGAGTTTTTATGTCAGAAAAGTGGTCAACATTTTATGAATGAAATTAACTTTGGGAGATAAAATTTAAAAAATAAACATTTAATTATTTTTATTATTTAATTTTGACAATAGATTACAACCATTTATCTGTAACAAAAACAAAAAAAAATATTAATTTACTTTATTAGTAATACTGGCTGTTTTTGTGCCTTTGCCTTAAAAAAGCGCTGATGCGCGCGCATCGCTAACTTATGAACAAGTAAAAATTATTCCGCGCGCTTTTTCTTTTCGTTCGTTTTTTTCATTCACTTAAGAAAGTCCGAGTTTTATTTATTTCCTCGCAAATATGTTATAAAACGTCGTATGACATACGTGCGCTTTGATAATTACAGCGTCTGCTTTCTTGTACGCCCTCGCCTACGGCTCGGGCTAGCTATATCACCTCGGCTGTAATTTTCAACTTACCGCACTTATATCATAATGTACTATTATAAAATACCTCTACCGCTTCCTCTATTGGAATTTTATATAAACAATCTTCCCAGTTCACCTCATTAAAGATTAATTGAATATTTTCATAATCACCTGACTCATAAAAATACTTCAACCTAGGTAGGACTTGCTAGAAGTTTAAGGATTTAAGACTTCTAAGGAGATAGTTAACGACTTATGGTGTGTATCCTCAGGAACTAAAGGGTCATCGCAGATTGATACTTGTAGGTAATTATTACCTAATACTAGGTCTAGGATTCTACCGTTCGTATTAGAACAAAGGTTATATTGTGTTAGATCTCACTCTGAAAGCGTGTCAAAAAATATATTTGAGTCTCACCCGTTAGGTACACCTGTGTATTGTGAATGATTGTTAGAACAAAGTGTCCAATTAATATTACTGAGATTAAAATCACCCATAATCACAAATATGTATGTCGCTTGGACATAGGTTTATTATTTTAGATAAATTATCCGCAAAATTATGTAATTGTGAACTAAATGAGTAGCCCAACTTTTCACTACATAAGTAAACAGTGCAGAGATGTACATATATTAACAGAGTTCTTGTTTTTATTATTATTTAAAACGGTAACCCATAAGTCTTCAGCGGAGGATGCCCATTCGGGGCGCTCCACCGCCGTGTGATCACGATGTACACCTAAAAGTACCCCCCCCGCCGTACCTCTCACGAGTAGCTGCATAGTTACTGTCCCTACGCCAAACAACATACCTATCATCAAATAATTCGCTGTCGTTAATTCCATTAAGCAACCAAGTTTCGGTTAATGAAATTATATCGTATGAATGAAGCATCATCATCATCAAATCAGCCGTAGGACGTCCACTGCTGGACAAAGGCCTCCCTCATTGATCTCCAGGAACTGCGGTTGGAAGCGGCCTGCATCCAACACCGACCTGCGGTTCTTACCAAGTCGTCTGCCCATCTTGTAGGTGGACGTCCTACGCTGCGCTTGCCGGTCCATGGCCTCCACTCCAGAACCTTCCGGCCCCATCGGCCATCTGTTCTGCGCGCTATATGGCCTGCCCATTGCCACTTCAACGTGCTAATCCGTCGTGCTAATCTCCTCATTTCTGATTCGATCCCGTAGAGAAACCCCGAGCATAGCCTTCTCCATAGCTCGTTGAGCGACTCTGAGCTTATTCATAAGGCCAATAGTGAAGGACCACGTCTCGGTTCCATATGTCATCACTGGTAACACACACTGATTGACGACTTTCGTCTTAAGGCATGAAGCATCAAGTTCCTTTTAAATGTGTGCGTTTTCGTGCGAAGTCCTCGAGTATTTTGGTAGTAAATATATGTTAAAGTTTTTTTTAGCCATCATTAACAGTAAATAAAACATATCCAAAATGAATCAATTTAGAATAAAACTGGCTCATAAATACCTACTAAGAAATATCGGCAAGAATACTTTACAACACAACTCATTAAAACAATGTAGATATTGTGATTGTTATTGGCCGACAGAATTAACTCGCGGGTATTCAAGTTTTTGAAATTGTAATTCACGATGTAAACATTTAACAGGCTAGTTGAACTCCGTAAATAGCAAATAGTAATCTTTAAGTAGTAATTTGTAAATAGTAATTATAATAATTAAATGCAATTATATAAAATATTAAATGCGTATGTATTAAAAACGCGGTAGTGTAAGAATAAGATCGTAATATTGGCAAGACATTTACACGTAAAGCACCGTAGCGTGTGCAAGATATTATAAGCAGTATGTAGTTGTAAACACGGGCGAAAATTTGTACAAGTTGTTGCAGACTTACGTGCATTATAAACTGGATGCTCGCCCAGTCGAGTGTGTCGCAAGCGCAGCGTTAACAAGAACAATAGCAACAATAGGCTACGGGTATTGATGTGTTTCCCAAGCTGTCTTGTGATAACTGATGGTGATGAGTGGCAAAATAACAACATATTAATGACAAAACTATACTATTTTCACATGATCGTTTTCGCACTTTATAAAAAATATAGGAGAAGTATCCGTTTTCCGGGCCATTATTTTGCAATGTTTGACCCATATGTACTGGAAGTTCTTCTCTTTAGCTAAGCATCTGGCTTTACTCAACAGGGCCTTATTACGCTGTGTGAAGTGGTCATTAACGTAGAAGATCCCCGCAGCGCTGTATCCCAGGCTAGACAGATTTAGCTGCTTCCTCCTGCGCGCTGATGCTATGAGCTCTTCCTTAGTGTATCGGTTGTTAAACGCGATCACGATGGGCTACTCCCTGTTCGATACCCGGGTTGGTATGCAAGCTATGTAATATATAGCTTCTTTTTTAATGGGAAAATCGCATAATTGACCAATTTTATGGCCGGTTTCATAAAGGTTTTCATTATTCTTCAGGGGAATTCCTCTAATTTCTACATTATTCGCTCGTGCCCATTGATCCCTGTCCTGCAGTTCCACATGCAGCCTGGCAATTTCTGCCTTGAGAGCAGGAACCTCCTGTTCAACTGTCTCGACCTTGGTAACTCCTGCTTCGAGGCTTTGAACAGTTCCTGAGAAATTCTCGATCTGCTCGTGCACCATTTCTTGCGAAACTTTGAGGTAGTTAATCTCACTTTTGATTGATTTGACATCGTTTACCAGCGAGAATAATGGTGACAACTGCAATATCATTTTATGAAGTTGCTCCTGTATCTTGTCCAATTGAGTAGGCTGGGGCGAGGTAGCAGCTGGAGATGGGGACGGGCTGGACTTGCACTTCGGGCACCGCCATGAATTTTTCCTGTCTCCTAGTTTTCGGTAACCCCCTTCGGTAATGCCAGAGCACTGGAAGTCATAGTGCAGTTTGCAAGCACTGCAAACCGGCCCCTCCGTGTGTTGTTGTTCACAGCTAGCACACGTAAACATCTCGGCGAATGAATTAAAAACTCGGTAATTCGGATAAGCAAGCAAACGTGCGTCCACTACGAGCGCGAACTGTATAGTAAGTAACTGTCCATGTATAGAGAGTAGAGATTGGCAGAATTTAGCACAGGACCGAGACGAGTGAGTGAAAGAAGTTTAGACCTTTGCCCAGCAGTGGGACAGAAATTGACAGAATAGGCTAGTAAAAAAGTGCAATACTTAATACGTTTTCCGAAGTATTTTTTTTACTAAATATCACTCGATCATAGTCAGAAGCAGAAGTTACTTTAAAAATACGAACCGATCCAAGAGCTGGTTGCCATATCCAGCTGTATAGTACTGTCGTTGGACTTCAGTTGTTGCAGCAGCAGTGTCGGATACGTCAATGATCCGCCAACAGATATCGCTGCTAGCTGCGGGGAGAAGGCCACCAAGAACTGAAAAAGAGGGAATAACTGATGATGACTTGCGTGAGCCACACGGCGAATAGCCTATGAAATGATAGTACTGAGGACGCTTTTTATACGGGCCGTGCCAACATCTCTCGTTCCGTTGTGTAGGAAAGCCGAAGACAACTTGTGTCTGATATCGAGGGCATATTAACCAGAGTTTCCGATTGGGGAGAATTAAACCTGGTTCAGTTCAACCGCACAAAGACACACGTTTGTGCGTTCACCGTTAAAAAAACCTTATTACTGTAGGTCCACAATTCCAGAACACACCCTTAACTATCTCTAAGAGCGGGATCCTGGGTGTCGTCATCTCCAGTGACGTGCAGTTTCGGAGTCACTTAGAAGACAAGGCAAAGTTGGCATCCAAAAAGCTCGGTGTGCTTAACAGGGCAAAGCAGTATTTCAGTGCGGTGCAAAAACTGCTTCTATATAAGGCGCCAATCCGGCCCCACATGGAGTATTGCTGTCATTTATGGGCAGGAGCACCTGGATACCAACTAGGGCCATTTGACTCTTTTCCAAGACGAGCTGTGATAATTGTTGACGATCCCATTCTCTCCATCTCCCCTTAAGTCTCAGGAGAGATTTTGCATCCCTGTGTGTGTCCTACCGCTTGTATAATGGGTTGTGTTCTAAGAATTTGTTTGATATGGTGTCTGCAGGTTCATTTTGTCACCGCACCGCTCAACATCGGCAGGGAATCCATCCACACACCTTGGAGACGATCTGGTCGCGTACCGTGAGGTTCCAGAGGAATTTCCTCCCGCGAACACTTCGCTTGTGAAATGGTCTCCTCGCCGAGGTTTTCCTTAGGGACTACAGTATGGGGTTCTTCAAAAGAGGCGTTTTGAAAATTTTAAAGGCTCGGCAACGCGCGAGTAATACCTTTGGTGTTACAAACGTCCGTAGGCTACGGTAACCGCTTACCACCAGGTGGGCCTTACGCTTGATTGCTAACTTAGTGGTAGATATATAAAAAAAAGCCTGAGGCTGAGACCGCGGGTTCGACAACAAACGGTTGCATTCTTCAGATATTTGTTCCGGGTTTTGGTGTTTCTCTATAAATTATAAGTAAAAAAACCGGTCGGTCGGAGTCAGAAATAAAGTGCGAGTCGGACTCACGCACGAAGTTTTCCGTACCATTATCTATAAAACAATCATGTTTGTTGTATGGGAGCCCCCCTTAAATATTTGTTTTATTTTAATTTAATTGTTTATTTTTAAAGTGAATATATAACTAAATATTCTGTGAATATTTCAAACGTCTACCTGTTATCGTTATCAATATCGAGCTAAAACGAGAAAAAATCACGTTTCTTGTATTTGTACATAAACTAAGACAAAATGCCAGAAGTCAAAAAATACCTAATAATGTAAATACTTAGGAGACAGGAACATCCCACGAAACCTTCAACTAATTATTCAACTATTAAAATATAGCTTCAACCTTACTCTATAAATAAATAAAACAGGACATTACAAACAGCGCTATCTAGCCCCAAACTACATAACTGATACAAAACTTTTATTTTTTTAGGGTTCCGTACCCAAAGGGTAAAACGGCACCCTATTACTAAGGCTCCGCTGTCTTTCCGTTGCCTAAGTATTTAAGTATTTACATTATTAGGTATTTTTTTACTTCTGGCATTTTGTCTTAGTTTATGTACAAATTAACGTAATTAGCCAGAAGTCTAGGTATCCCACCATCTGTTATTGTGTTTCCTTTGTATGGCATGTCAAATAAATATTTTTCATTTCATTTGTATACTGGTTAACCCTGGTGTTAAAGTCTGAGCCCTAACTGGACACTATCGACTTAGGACTTAGACACCTAACAAGCACATGTTCAAGCTAGGGCTATGCGATACACAAATCTGCAGATTCTGTAATGAGGCGGCAGAATCGCCCCTACATCTGTTAGGCGAGTGTGCTCCACTGATAAACGTAGCATTCATCTGAGTAAACACATTCTTATCCCGGAGGAGCTAACAGTTATCACCCCTAAGAATATCCTACAATTTTAAACAGCTGTAGGGCTTAGTGGTGAGCTTTGAACGCCCCCATAAACTAGGGGAGGGGGGGGCATAAAAATAAGTGGCGATCACAATAGCCCGCGTGGTCGCAGTGAAATAAAAGCCGCAAAAGCAAATTAAAATAGATAAGAAGTACCCATATTAAGTGGTTAGGAATCAAAACATAAATAATAAAAACTACGATTTTTACAGTAGGCGCATATGATGTGTAACAGCTGACCACCGCGCGCGCTCATTGCTCAAATCAAAAAATGCGGTTTCCTGTTATCTACACATTTCCGTCCCTTTTGCCAAAATCACTCCCACATAAACCTAGAGAAAAGATGTTAGGTACACCTTCTAGGTTAGGTCTTATCTTATCTTATCTTTATAAATTAAAACCGTCCATATGCGAGTCGGACTCGTGCACGAAGGGTTCCGTACATAGTATATCTTTACATAGTATAAAATGAAGTCGCTTCCGCTGTCTGTTAATGTAGTTTTCAGCAATAGATAGAGCGACTCAAGAGGAAGGTTTATTCTTTATTCTTTATTGTACACAAATAGATTTACAGATAAAAATAGCTTACAAAATATATATTATATTATATATATATATTATATTTTTAGTTTTTTAGGTTTATATTTTTAGTACATACATAACTCTGTTTGTTAGTTTGTTTGTTACCTGTACACAACTAAACGGTTAACGGATCGCAAGGAAATTTTGCAAGGAGATAGATTATATCCTGGGAAAGGACATTGGCTACTTTTTAACCAACTGCGCAAAATGAGGGTAATATTTTATTTAAAAACCACCCGTGCGAAGCCGCGGGCGGGTCAGCTAGTTATCTATAAAAATGGCATAAAAATCACGTTTGTTGTATAGGACCCCCTCAAATATTTGTTTTATTATAATTTAATTATTTATTTTTAAAGTGAATATTTAACTAAATATTCTGTAAATATTTGAAAAGCTACCTGTTGCCGTTATCAATATCGAGCAAAAACGAGCTAAAAAAATCACGTTTGTTGTATTGGTATATAGTATTTGTTGTTATAGCGGCCACAGAAATACATCATCTGTTAAAATTTCAACTGTCTATCACGGTTCATGAGATACAGCCTGGTGGCAGACGGAAAGACGGAAAGACAGACAGACAGACAGACAGCGGAGTCTTAGTAATCGGGTCCCATTTTACCCGGTGGGTACGGAACCCTAAAACACGAGTAACAAACATACTGGCATAACACTGGTCAACCTGGTTTGGGAATTAATCCTGTCCACCCAAGAAACGCCTTCAAGGAGACTATTTTGGAATAAAGTGTAAAAAGAAGTACATACTTACTTGTCGAATAATAGGTAAAAGAGACATGATTGCAATCTTTAGTGTAGGTAAAAAAACTGGATCCAAAAATTTAATTTTAAAAACTAAATATCCGTCATCACGTACTGACTTGTCTGATAATGACCACAATATACATAAAAGGGGCTGATGTTCTTTTTAATAGTGAGATACATTTTTTCTACGTATTTTTATTATCTGTGTTGAAATACCGCTTTTGTTGCTAGACTAAAATAATGTGGGAACTAGTTTTAAATTAGATTAGATGTATGTTAAATGCGAATATTATACAGAAGTATATTTTTTATAAAACTATGGGTATAACATAAGCCTTCTTATTAGTAATAAAAAATTAGATGTCATTTTTTTCTGTAATTTTTGGCATGGTTTTTTACCCACTAGGGAACGGAGAAACTGTATCCATTTAAGAAAAGATGTTATTTGAGTGTACTTAAAACAAATGACCCCATCTAAAATAGATTTTTATAATCCATTACCATAGAAAAAAATTATTTTCCAATAACCATAATATTAATTCCTAAAATATCAATGAATCAGCCTGTATAAAACAGGTAAACAAATCATATTCATTCATCATGTAAGTGGGTACCTGTTAAAATGACTAAGAGGCATCGTTGCGAAGGCACCGATTTACGTTAAAAATTGTTTATTGGAAATGTATCGATTTCTGGATAAATGTTCGAGCTACCACTATTAAACCTGCCTATAAAATCAATTAATATGATTCCGGATGTGTGTTTTAAATAAATATTGTACTTAACAAATCCGGGTTTATTGTTAATCAATAAATAATATTCAGCAGTTATATAAACATTACAATACCTAGACCATAAACTCCAATTCCCTTTATCCTACGAGTATCAGAACACCACACCCAAAATTAGGGGTGAAAGTATGAAATTGCCGTTTTGTACTGAAAAATTCAAATCATTTTTTTTCGAAGGTAAAATATATTTATATGTTATATCAAAGTATTTACTAACACTGTCTATACATTTCTGCCATCTCATTGGAAGGTGATTTATGCCTGTGCGGCAGAACTCTGGGGACCTGGACCCAACAAAGTGTGTGGAGGCATTTTGTTCTGCTTCCTGGGAAGAAAATTTAAAACCAATTATAAAATTGTACAAATAGCGGAAAAAACGGTAGTCGGTTGGGGCCAGGTCCGGCGAGTACGGAGGATGATGGATGGTTTCTAACTGCAGGTCCTGTAGTGCTAAAACAGTTTCTCGAACTGTGTGAGGTCTTGCGCTTATCTACGCTTATCTCGTATCATGGAGCAATAGTGGTGAAGATCTGTTAGCGAGTCGGACCTGTGTCGCTGCGAGTTTCGCGATCATTGTTCGAAGCTCTGTATAGTAGACGTCTGCTGTTATTGATTGACCAGATCTAAGGAAGTTGTAGTCTATTACCTACACCATAAAGAGACCACCAAACAGTTACCATCACTTTTCTATGGGTAATCTTCGCTTTAGGGCATTGTTGCGACGTTTGACCTGGAATCAGCCATTGCGTTCTTCGCTTACGTTTATTGTAAAGAATCCACTTTTCATTACACGTCACAATTCGGTCAAAACACCCTTCATTTCTGTACTGGTTCAACAAGGTAAGGCAAGATTCAACTCGTGCTTCTTCTGCATATCAGTTTAATCATGGAGCACCCATTTTTCAAGTCTTTTTATCTTACCCATTTGATGCAAATGGGTCAATATTGTGGGTATGCTAAAATCAAACTACGCCGCTAATTCCTTAGTAGTTTGATACAGATCTGCTTCCACCATCACTTTTCAATCATCGTTGTTTACCTTAGTGGCTGGTCTTCCTCGGGGTTCATTCTTCAATTAGTAGTTTCCACTACGAAAGCGACAAACCAAAATGCACAGTATCTACCTACCTACGTTCATTTGCCGTATCCTCTCCAAACACAGTTTTGATATTGCAAGCTTTTTCTGCTGCGTTGGTTCCATGTCGGAACACATATTCAAAAATTGCTCTAATTATCTATGTGGGTATCCATTTTTACTTTAAAAGCCGAATGAAAAAACAATTGAAAGTCAAACAATCAAATGTTGTATATTTTTTTTTTCAATTTAGAATGTTATGACATGTTAAACTTTTTCACACGATAAGTAATAGTTAACGTGTGAAAAAGGTTTCACAGTGGAATCTTACACCATGCAGGTTTCATTTTAATTCAAAGTAGCTACATGTTTAAACGTCAATTTGATGTTTTATCAGTTTGAACGTAAACAAAATAAATGCAAAAACAAATAAAATACGCAACAGAATTTTTACCATAATAACAAACAACTAAATTATGAGTAGGTAGGTACACACGGCTACACATCAAGCTATAAATTTCCAATATAAGCTGACCTTTCATTTCACGAAAAGCCTACACAATGCGAGGTCAGCTTATACTGGAAAAGGATAGCTTGATGCCGTGTGTACTTAGTTATGTAGGTAGAGCAATACACATATATACACTTGAGAGCAATAAAATCGCACATCCGCACATTTTTACTTAAAAGTTAAATTTTTTTTTTATTTGGAGCTTACAGCAAATTAAAATCAAATTAAATTAAAGTGCATAATCTAGGCATTCGCAGAACTGATAAAGGGTTGACATTTACCTTTAAAAACAACTCATTAGCAACAAAACAATAGACCCCCTTATGTCGCTCGATCCAGGTAAGGCCGGCGGCGGGATTTATCGCAGGTATAAAAGAGTGCACATTGAGGGAATGGTCATCATTTGCATACCAACGTACAGTGTGAAAGGTTCTCTATTGATATTGGCTTCAAACGGAACACGAAAATGGATACTACACCAGAAGTAGCCGCTCAAGTGGTTGCCCTTGTTGAATCGGGGCTTAAGCAAAGTCAAGTGGCTCGACAATTGAGTTTGAGCCGATTTACCGTTCGGCGTGTATACCAGAGGTATCAAGAGACTGGTGGCTACCAACGGCGACAAGGATCGGGCCGTCCCCGTGCTACAACAGAGCGTGATAACCGCTTTCTTATAACGACATCTTTAAGAAATCGTCGTTTGAACGCAGTTCAACTGGGCCAACGACTTCAAGAAGTTCGTGAAGTAGAAATTAGCCGGTGGACAGTCAGAAGACGATTGAGAGAAGGTGGCCTGACTGCACACAGGCCAGCAAACGGGCCGAAATTGACCCCAGCCCACCGAGAAGCCCGCCTTCAGTTCGCTCGAGACCATTTGAATTGGACCGAAGAGCAGTGGAGTGCAGTCCTGTTCTCTGATGAGTGCAGGATGTGCTTGCATGGCAACGACGGACGGGGGAAGGTGTATAGAAGATCGGGAGAGCGATTTGCCCAATGCTGCATAACAGAACGTGTCGCCTATGGCGGTGGATCAATCATGTTTTGGGGAGGCATGTCTATGGAAGCAAAAACCGAGCTTGCCTTCATCACCGGACCGAATACTGGTCGCCAATCAAGAGGATTGACTTCCATACGATACATTGAGGAAGTACTCGAGAGCCACGTCGTACCTTATGCTGGGTTTATCGGCGAAAACTTTCTGTTTATGCAAGATAATGCAAGACCGCATACTGCTGGCATAGTGATCGAGTACCTTCAAGAGGTGGATGTGACCGTTATGGAGTGGCCAGCTCGAAGCCCAGACCTCAATCCCATCGAACATCTATGGGACGAGCTGAAAAGAAGAGTTCGAGACCGAGATGCTCCTCCATCGACTCTGCAGGAGCTGCAACAGGCGATCGCAGAGGAATGGGAGGCTATTCCTCAAGACTTTATCAAAAGTCTAGTAACATCAATGAAAACACGGATGGAGTCAGTGATTCAGGCTAGGGGAGGGAACACTCGGTATTAATAACAAACTTTTAATTAATTTTATCTTTTAATTTCATAACTTTGACACCAATACTTGAATAAAGAATTTTTTACTAAACATGCATTTTTGTTATTGATCCACAAAAGCATTTTTATGTAATGATTGAAAGACAAATCAGATACCACTGGATAGGTATTAAAATAGACTATGAATCTGCATTACAGAAACATAATATTTTTTGTTTTTTTTTAGTTATGTCAAAAAATCATGAATGTGCGATTTTTTTGCTCTCAAGTTTATTTTTAGGTAGGTTTCAATCAGGGATGTTGCGAATATTCGCATCCGCTTAAGCAGTCTCCGCATCCATACTCGCGCTTATCGTATGCACGTGGTACGAACATTGCAGTTTTTGAGTGTTATTGTGAGTATACAGTGAGTATTGTATGTTAAGCGAGTCTGTAGTTAATAGTTTATATTTTTGTTTTATTTCTGCACCAAACCAGTTTTTTTAAAAAAAAGTCAAGATCCGGATCCGCGGATGTACTTAAGCCCTAAGATGTTTTATCCGCATCTGCATCTGAATCTCTGAATGTGATGTAATAGCCCTAGAGCCCACGACGGCCAGACCTTCGTTATTTTATAAAAGCTGAAAGTTTTTCTGTGCATGTCCCCTATACAGGTAAGAACGACCAGCGACTATAGAGTTTGGGTTGTGGTTACTAGTACAGGTAACAGGTAATAAAGGTGTATAAAATAGTACCTAAAATTTGTTAAAGTATAAAAGTATAAAGTTCAATTTTTTATATTTTCATCGGGATAACTTTAGAAATCTCGTCATCCATTGCCGGACACTTATGACAGTTGCCCCCCCCCCCCCCCCCCCCCTCTGCACGACACCCCTAATCCCCGAAAGTATAAATATAATTTAATAAATTATAATTATACTTTCGTTATGGTATAAAACCTAAATTTTATATATATTACTTGGGGACCTATAAAAAAATGTAACCTCAATAGCCGGACAGTTTTAATGGTTTTGTTTTGTGTTCTGTGGTTTTTACAGACACATTGAAAGTCCGCTGTAGGTGCGAGCGCGAATGTTTAGTCGATTTTTAAGATATCCAATGAAAAATAATTTTATTACGTTCATAGCCATGTTATATAAAGTAAAAAAAAATATTTTAATATCATAAAATACAAAAAAAGTATGATTACATGTATAAACATATTTAATCCTATTTTTAATTTGTATCATTGTCGTCGATATTTTCATTTTCTTCGTCACTACTACTCCAGTCGATGGCATGATCTTCGTCAATATTGCCTTCTCCGTCAGTTTCTGAAAAAAAACATAAGCAAGTTAATACAATTATGAATAATTAAAAAATTATGTTCTGTAATTTGTCACAATAATTACATACCTGATGGAGTTTTGAGCGAATCACTAACATAACTTGGTAGTTGATCCCCTTCAAACCATTTGAACTGGTATTTGTCATCTTTCAATACCCAGCTGTTATTGTTTGGTTGATATGTGGTATACAATAATTTTGAATTTCTTTGATTTTAGAACAGGACCGGATGACATTCAGGGCATCCTTGAAAAACGGGAGTCTACATTTTGAAACAGCCGAAGAAAGATCTCGGAACAGTACCTAGTTTTAATCAGTCAACACCAAACAGTCAGTGCAGCCCGGTAACAGTGAGTTCTTGACGGCGAAGCCCTACCGGCTTGAGCCTGACTCCCTCGAGGTTGGAGACCCTCTTGGACCCTCGATGCTGGAGACCCAATAACCTGGAGTCTCCAGGTATTCCATCGACCGAGATCTGGTTGCCTAATCTTGGAATCGCCCACTACATTTGCTTCAACACTAACATCTCAATCTTACTTCAACCAGAATACGGTGGAGCTACTTGAGGCCTCTCGTCGACGTTGACTAGTGACTTCACTAACCCATATCACCAAGTGAAGTAATAAATAATAAATCATTATTCATTGTAAAATACCTTTTTCTATTTATCGACTTCATTAAGGCATTTGACTCTCTTGGACATGATACACTCATCCAGAAACTGGACAACTCCGGAATCCGAGGTCATATGCGTAAGTGGTGTGAGGATTACCCACGAGATAGGAAATACTATGTGAAAGTGGAAAATGAGCTGAGTGATGAAGTTGAAATAACGACGGGAACCGCGCAAGGATCTGTCCTAGTGCCTCTTCACTACGTAGTCTATGGTAACGACATGGGTAATGTAATTAATAAATGCTCGGTCTACCAGTACGCGGATGATACATGCCTACATGCCATGCTGATAAAAACCTAAAAAAAAGCAGCTTAACATATCCAAGATGACTTCACGAGAGTTTATAAATGGTCTCACGACGTAGGTCTAGTGCTAAACGCTGCTAAAACAATAAATATTCACGTACATTCTAGCCACCTCAGATGTAATGATATATTTACCATACCTGCACATAATCACTTCTGCCTACATAGACCATTGTATTGTTCACAGTTCGATTTCACTATTGTTGTTATTACAGTGGCCACGTTCACTTTATTTTGTGCAAAGGGTCATAAGACCGCCGATATGGGATATTCTGCATGTGTTGAGAGATGCGTTTTAGCGATGACGGTTGTACTCTTCTTTCTGCGTCGTGAGTGCAACTTATGTGGGTAGGGAATGGATTTTTGATAGGTATGAAATATAAAAGACAGGCATTGGCTAATATAAATACGGTTGGCGCCACCATGTAGGTACACTTAGATCTTTTATACGTACTTAGGTCACACAAAAAGTTTTGCGTAACTTAGAAAAACAACATGTTAGAACCAACATATTATGTTTATTGCTTTTCAAAATACTCTACATCCTTACTCTCCTTTACATTTTAAACATTTTTTCATGCGATCAAACCATTTTTAAAAACAGGAGGACCACAAATCTGAAGGCATGTTTTCTAGGTGCTGATTGAAAAGTTTCCGCCATCTTGAAATTTAAAATTGTTACCATATTCGTAATCAGCATCCCCAAGTTAGTCGAAAACGATATCCATATTTATACAATGAAAAAAAAAATGTTTCAGATTTCTTGCATTTTAAAATTGACATCTTAATCGTAATCAGCATCCATAAGTTAGTCGAAAACGATACCCATTTACTAAAAAGAGGAACTAAAATCAAAATAACTTTTTATTAGGAATTTAGTATGACAAAAATAAGTAAACAATTTATAAGCGCCTAAAGAAGTTTTAACTACTTATAAACAGAGGTGTCGGTAACGGTGTCGCGAGTTCAATGGTTTGTTCCCATCTCAAAAAGTGCCCAACGCGCCTAAAAAAGTTTTCACTTCAAAAATAAAAAATTGGGTGTTCCAAAATGATTATGATAGTTGTTGCATAATAAAAAAAATTGGATGTTCCAAAATCAAATGTATCAAATAATTGTTGTTCACATTTTTGAGAGGTTACTAGAATTTGGCGAAATTCACAAACATTATAATAATTATACTTTCCCCCAAACAAAGGATAAGTACTTATCCAAGTATCAAATCAGGTTGAGTCTACGGTAATTTAGTATTTATGTATAGAAACTATTGGTTTATAAATTACGGAAGTTTATGTAATAATTTTGGATGCGCGGGAGACAGAGCGATACACGTCCTTCCTCTGAGCGATCTCTGCCGCGTCTGAAATAATTACGTGGTGCTCGCCTCTTTTATATGGTTGTTTTAAAATATTTATAATAAAATAATTTGAAGTCTTGTTAATTTTTTTTTGTGTTTTAATTTATTTATGATAAGTTGATACTTATTATAAAAATAATTTTGTATATTTTGGCTAACGATTATGCTATAAAAATTGCTTTGAACTTAGTCAATATGCGGCATTTTTTGTTTTTTTAGTTCTGAGAGATTTGTTATGAAAATTTATTTAATTATACTATTTGATCTGTGAAACGTTGAGACGATAATGTATGTTTTGTAATAATATTGTTGCTGATTTGTTAAAATACTTTTTTGTCTATCCGTCCGGCAAAATGAGCACTAATGTGCAAGATTTCAAGAAGATGTAGGAAGAAAACAGCTCTGGACGAAATGTTGTATATTTCGACGAATAAAACAATTTGAACATAATGTTTTGTTACGAGAACTGGCATTATAATTTTCTATTACCTAAACTTAAGTTTCAATACAAAACCCTTATTGCCACTGAGTAAATAAGCGGCGAAAACATGGAAATATGCCGATTTAGGCTTAAACGTTATTAATGGGTTTTAATTCATTAACATCAAGGAACTCCTCATTTAAATATACGCGACTCGAGTTAAAATTCCCATGAACATAGTAATCTTCTAGCTCTTGTAAAGTCCTGCCTTTAGTTTCCGGAATAAATTTCCACACAACAAATCCACAGATTGTTGAATTAAATGCATACAGTAAGAGTGCTCCCCACAAGTTTATGTATAAGAATAAATAGGGGGCTAATTTCAAAGATGATGTATGTAGTATACAAGTAAATATGACGTATAGAGCGCCTCCAATACCTCTATGTTTTACTGGCATCAGTTCTGCAGCCACTGTAAACACTAACGGTACCACGCCTAAACAGGCAGCGGCCATATACACTACTAACAAATAAACACATACCAATGAATCTTTAGAGATCAATTCAATAGTTTGTAAGTAATTGACTATAGAGAAACATAACAAGCTAAGAGTAGAACAAATCGTACTTAACAATAACACAGATTTGTTCGGAAAGCGTCTTATCAATACTGCGCTAACACAAATACATACAAACATGATAATATTCATCACAATACTACCGAAGAAAGCTGCATCTTCGTTATTCGTCGCTGTTTGAATCATTTGGATACAGTATATCAAAATAGCGAGACTTCCACTCCAATACATCAAACAGAGAAGAACAAACATATGAAGACTCGGTAAGTAAAAATCTCTATGTAATAATTCCCGCAGTCTTAATTCCGAAATATGTGTTTTATTTGTTGCTAAATTGTCCGTCTGAGCGCGGATCAATTCGTCCAGTTCCCGTTTAGAAAAGTCATCGGTCCCTCGCAACCAGATAAAAGCCTGTTCGCATCTCTCAAATTTACCCTTATAAGCCAACCAAGATGGCGATTCCGGCCACATACACCCCATTACCAACGCCGCTAATATAGGCACAGACATTATCCAACTCACGGTTTTCCAATGTAAATATCTCCCTAAAATCGCTACTAAAGCCATTCCGAATGTCTGTAATACATAATAAGATAACATTGCAACGTTTCTGAATTGCGGGGAGACCATTTCACTCATGCTCAGAAGACTGACGGCAAAAACACTGTTGTTGCCAAGTCCGTGAAAAGATTCACTGATTAGTATGGTGACTGAGCTGTTAGCGGCAATGGCGAGGATCCATCCGATGATGCTGAAGAGACAAGCGATGATGAAGGCAAATTTTCTGCCTTTCCATTGCATTATTGTGGGCATTAAAATACTGGGTATGCCGGCCAATCCATGTATCGAACCTAGAACAAAAAAATATTTTTACATTATTTTTTATCTGGAAACAGGAACAACTTGTAGAGGAAGATGAAAGCAACATACTCGTAATTGCGGAATGACAGACATATCATAATAATATTGTTACGCCGAGGCTGTTACAGAATAAGTAATAGTCCGCTTCTCGAAGTTATACCTACTGTGTCATAGAATAGGTAATACTTGGTATGAATATACCTACATATTACGTTTTTACCTACAGTTGCATATAATAAAAAACAGCTATCCTGTTGAAACATCTACCCGTTTCTAGTCGCCAGTTGTAACACCCCACCCCATACCCCTTGATAAAAATAACTCCTAAGTAAAAGTTAACCTAGAATTTAACATTCATCTCCGCCTAACCTCAAATAAAGCCCTAGAGACTCCAACCTTCTGAAGATTTGAAGATCGACTTGGCCAGTGATTATTTAGTTAATGGTAGGACCTTTTTTGTGGAGAGTAGTAACCCTTTTCTTTTAGGAGATTTAAGACAAAGCAATAACCAACTCAAATGTATAATTAACTCGCTAACCTAGTCAACAAGGAAGTGAAATGTAACCTAACTCCAATCATACTTCAAGGTTCTTATCTCAATTTTTATTATTAATTTCTTTCCTAATTTTTTTTTATATATATAAAAAATGCGTTTGACCACGATCTCGCCTGGTGGTAAGCGATGATGAAGTCTACGATGGTACACGCTTGCCTAAAAGAAACCTATTCACTCGCGACTTAAAGATACCCAAGTTGTAGCTATCTGGAAACACAGACTCTGGTAAGTCGTTCCACTCTTTGACGGTGCGCATAATAAAGGTCGAAGAGAACCGCTTTGTGCGAATGGGAGGTATTTCTACCATATAGCGGTGGCGCACCGCAGAGCGTCTGGTTGTCCGTTGATAGAAAGGAGATGGTGGGATCAGGTTGAAAAGTTCCGCCTCACACTCCCCGAAATGTACTCGATAAAAAACCGAGAGGCTAGCAACCTTTCGTCGATGCTCCAGGCTGAGGAGTCTTGCATCAACTAGCTCATCGTTGCCTATGAGCTTCTTGGCTCTTCTCTCAATTGGTTCCAGAGGTGAGAACAGTACTCCAAACACGAACGGACTTGTGCTTGGTACAAGTTGAGCAACTGTCCCGGTGTGAAGTAGTGCCTCACCTTTGCGAGTATACCAAGCTTTTTAGCCGCCAACTGGGCTTTCGGCTCAATGTAGGAGCCGAAATTGAGAGTCGGAGTTAATGTGATACCAAGAAGCTCGAGGTGGTCAGATATCGGCACGGATACATTTCGGAAAGTAGGAGTCAGATTAAATTAACTTCGTTTTGCGGAGAACAGTCACGCCTGGGTCTTATTCGCATTGAACTTGACCAGATTGGCATCACCCCAGTCGGAGATTGCCTTCAAGGACAAGTTTAAGCGCTCGACCATGGCCTCCCTGAGTGACTGAATCTGCGCTCTACTGGCTCGTGCACTAGATGTATAGCTTTCCACAACTGTGCTATCGTCTGATACCCAAAGGTACCGGGTTTTAGCAGATCGTTGATATGCAGCAAGAACAGGGTTGCGGAAAGTACTGACCCTTGTGGGACCCCGGCGTTAATCGCCAATTGATCGGACGAGCAGCCTTCAACGACAACTCGTATCGAACGGTCCCTCAAGAAGTCCGATATCCAGACACACAGACCAGTGGGCAGACAGTATGATGGAAGCTTGCTAATAAGGCTATCATGCCAGAAATACTGGTACTGGTACTAAATACTGGTAATCGAGTCCTACAAGCACGGCTTAGGTTGAGGCCCCTCCCCGCCTCCGACAGTAACGTTCGACGACCTGGCTGGGTGCGTTTCCTCCGTGATTAAGGGCTGGGAAATGCACTGGTCAGCCGCGAGCCCATTATGGGGATATTTATTTAATTATCACTAAACAGTCAAAAGTTAGTACGTGTTAGATTGTCAGCAAAAGACGCACTAAACCCAACTATTTTTCCACTGCGTGGCGGAGTTTAGTGAAACAATAAAAATAAAAAATAAGTAAAACAATAAAAAAAAAAATCTAATTTTTATTAAAATAAAAAAATCTACTAAATTAAATAATTTAATAATGGGGAAAATTAATGCAATTTCTACATCAAAAATTAGGAAAATTATGGTAATTAAAAAAAAATGTATTGAAAATGGGATCCGAGCTGGGGCATACTCTTTTCCAAACCTATATTTGTCACAGTTAGTATCTGTTCTAGTACTCTTTAACCAGCCTCAGTCTTCGTCAGTTCGTTATCCTACTCTCTCAACCTTTACTTGCGATAGACTAATAATAAATCCTTTCACTCACTCAACCTTTCATAATAGTCCGTATCTGCGGAGCTAAACTCTGACACGAGAATGTCAGTGATTGGCCCCTTGTTAACCCGCAGGTACCTTCCCATCAATGTAGTAATAATCTCCTCTTTGCCCCAAGTTAGCTATTGCTATAATAAAAGAATGCGAGGATAAATGTTTAGTTGTATTTGCAGCTTTCGCAATGTCATAAATTTCTGGATCAAGTATCATGGGTTTCGAAGAAGGAGCGCTCCTCTCACGGAAGTCTTATCTCTTAAGGGACATCCGCCTAACCATTACGAGTCCAAAATATAAACGAGAATTATTTCTCCTTGGCCTCGTCGAAAAGAACTCGTCACACGCGAGATTTACCTTTGAAAAGGGACTACCGCCGGCCAAGTTTGGATTAATCAAGATATTCACTCGCAAATGGAGTCAGCCGCCCAGAATTCTAGAACTTTCGCGACCTCAACAATACGAGTTTAGAATTAATCCGAATTAAGATTACTCTTCGAATATTCTCTATTTAATTTACATTAATAAAGGAATTATCCAACTGACTCAATTTATTGGTAGGTCTTTTAGGAATTCAGATTTAGTATTGAACCATTTTCCATTCTCCGTAGGTAGTTGCGCAAATCAAGTCTAGTATTAGAATTGAAAACAAGATAGTTAGTTGACCAAAGCATAAAATATTTAGGACGTTAGAATATTTAAGTAGAATTCAGTCTGAATCGTAACCCTCAACGACGAATTCCTATCTTATAATTAGTATCCGCCTCCTATCCTATCCTACGAGTCCTAAACCGTCCTGCGTATAGAAATATCTTCGTCAAAACCAGTTTAAATCTGTAGACGCAACCGTATACTTTCCTAAACCCCAACGTAGTTCGGCCTACCCTATGAAGCCCGGATGACTTCAAATAAACCCTATCAAAATAAAACCAGACGTTGAAACGAGTTCTCTTTATGATTCCCTACATTCCGCAAGTGTACCTGGTCTACCCTAACCTAGCTAAGTTGTGATGATACAAACTGGAAGACTAGCTTCACATTTATATTTTAATTGTGTGGTGTGTAATGTAGGCTGCCGAAGTGCAATGGCTAGCCTTCTAGCTGAGCTGCTCAGGGTACAGACTAAGTAAAGTCTGATTTTGTCTACCACTATAACTTGTGTGCGTCTTTCCTGCCACTGGTTCGCAAACCTGGGGTGCGGCGGGACAACCTAGTAGGGGATAATTAGTGTATATTATAAATATATAAATAAAAGACCCACGAAACTGCTGGCACCCCTCCACGAGGCATCGGGCACAGTCCGTGGGAACTCTCTGACTCCAATGCAAGTATAAAATCAGATCAGATCGTTCTAACAATACCCAGGCCCTACCTGGTCTATCTCACAAGATGGGTACATATTCAAGCCACTTACTTAGCAAGATATACTTATAACCAATAATAAATATTGGTTTTCCTAAGCACAGGGGAATACGAGCTAAAAGTTTTTATGCATTTACACCTACACAAGTTTTATCCCTGAATTTACAGTTACGGCACATGAATTAACAACAGTCTACCCCATTGATAACTTCCTCAAATAAGCTTTCCTTGGATTTTCAGAACTTTACATCCAGATTTAAGCCGCTGCGAATATCAAAATCACCAAGAAAACCTTACTTGCGGTAGTCCAATTTCCCAGCAACTCACAAAACTGATTCTAAAGTTCTTTTCCGATCAACACTATAAAATTACCGAAAAGCCCGACCTCTCAAAACGAATTCCAAAAAGCGAATCCCTGCCTTCTTTTCTCCCCGGGTTTTCTTCTCTTTTATTTTCCGATCCTTCATTCCGCTTTTGAATTCATTTTCCTAATTCAAAAACCCTTTCGACTTTACTTTTAAAGTTTAAAAACTTCTAATATCTAGTTTGCGCTTGCAAACACGAAACTTCAAGCTCGAGTCACGTTCCTTTACTTACACAAGTATTACTTTCTTTTTCCCAAAAGATGACTTGATTTCGGTTGACTATAATAAACTATCTACTAGGAAATCCCATTTTTACCTCCCCGCGCTCTAGTAAATCGAATGTATGTTCATCTGTACGCCCATTTGCATAGACAATTCTACTATTCCCTCTACAACGTGCGTCGTTCGCTCTAGCACTAAACTTTATTTGCGAATTTATCAGTACGGTCATTCGAGAAACTTCGAGAGATAAGTACTGGCGCGGTATAAATAGTGCGTAGAGACGCCTGAAGTGGGGAGTCTGGTTTTGGCGATACGTGCGAATATTTCGGTAACTTTTAGTGGTTTATTTTGCAACAGTAGTGTAAATTAGTGTGTGGTGATTACTTGTGATTATGATAGTGTAGTTATTTCCGTGTTGAATAAAAGTGTTATTTTGGACTTGATTGATTTTAATTAAGTGTTTTATCCCAGCTCGTAGCAATATCTATTAGGACCTTACTAGTTACGAATTAAAACTAGTTCTGAATTCAAATAATAGCTATCTACTTTGGGAATACAGAACAAACTTACCGATCCATGATGCAGTGTCCAATTCTAGGTGTATGGAACTGTCATTGCTGCTTAATTGCTGAAGCAGCACACTGGGGAAACTGACAGCTGCGCCGACTGAGAGTGCTGCTAGTTGCAGACATCCTATTACGAACAACTATAAAACAGAAAACAATTTAGAAAAAAGATTTTCCCCGCCAAAACGAAACTCTGAAAAGTTGTGCCATTGCACAAGAAAGGAAAGATTTATTTAAGTAATATAATTATAGACCATTGTCTCTGCTACCTAGTCTAAGCTATATTTATTAAAAATATGTGACTGAAGATATGATTACCTTTACTTTGGATTATGATTGCTTTAGTAAGAACATTTTATTCATCAATAATGGATTTACTCACTTGTCTGATTAATGATGAATCCGTCATGTCTGCTATTTTATTGAATTCTACGGAGAATGAATGAATTTGCTTTACGGGTTACATAAAAAGATTCTAAATATATCGCGCCCTTGCGACAAGAACGTGTAATCTCCGAAAACCACTTTTTTCAGAAATCGACTTTTAAAGTTTATGACTTTCATATTTTCGTAACTATTAGGTTTTGCATACATTATATTAGTTACATAAACAACTCAAACCAAAATAGGGCCCACTTGAAATATTTCGACATTTTGGCCTACACATTTTTTTTTGCGAGTTGTTGGCATACTGATGTATGGAAATGTTAAGTAGGCATATTTATTGATCATAAATTAACACTTAAACGCCAAGTTTAGGGTAGTTCTTATGTGGGTAGACAAGAAACAAAATCTTACGATATACCGCAGAATCTGTGAGTGCCATTACATTGTTGCTCAGTGGGGTTTGTTGTCTCTAACGAAGAAGTTATCGTAACCTTACCTTTAATTATCGATTACATTACTGTTTGCATAAACAATGCCTGGTTCTCGACATCACATGGACTCGGAATCCGCGACTAGAGCCATTGTTTTGCTTCAGCAGGGAAATTTGCAAAGATCGGTAGCTTCAAGCTTAGAAAGACAAGCTATTCGAAATGTGTGGAAACGCTTTCAAGAGACAAGTAGTGTGAGTAGAAGGCGCGGTTCAGGTAGAACCCGAGCGACAACCTCCCAAGAAGACCGATACATCCGACTCTCTGTACGTCGCGAGCGAACTGTAACTGCACGCATATTGAGAAACCGCTTACGTGACGCCACTGGAACGCGAGTGAGTGACCAAACTGTTCGCAGCAGACTTTATGAAGACCAACAACGCTCCAGAATGCCAGTTGTTCGGCTCAAATTGACCAGAGCCCACCGTGCAGCGCGATTAAGGTTTGCACGTGATCACCTCGAATGGACCATGAATAATTGGAGGACAGTGCTTTTTACAGATGAATCTAAAGTAAAGTTTTTTAATGATGACAGACGCGTACGAGTTTGGCGACGACCTGGAGAATGTTTTACAGAACCATGTATTCGTGAAACTGACCGCTTTGGTGGACCCAGTATTATGGTATGGGGTGGGATTAGCATAATGGGCAAAACCGAGCTAGTGATTTTGGATGAGGGAAATGTAACGGCCGCCAGCTATGTTCAGCATGTCATCCGACCTCATGTGATCCCATATTCACAGCGAGTAGGCCCTAACTTTATTCTGTTTATAGTTAAAAACCTATTTATTTTTAAAAATGTTACAGAATATTTAGAATCGCTAAACTAACTAATAGCATTTATTCTTAATTTACTAAAATTATCCATCTAAATTTAAAATTTGAAGCAATCACAATTATTTTACTTGTACTTAACAGTAATTACACGTTTTAAAATACTCTGATAGTGACTAATAAACATCTTAGCAAAAGTAATCAATATCTTAGCATAAACTATCAAAATTTTAGCAAATTAACATAATTAACTACTAGTAAAATTAAATCAGCCTTACCCACTAACGATTATCCCAAAATCAAATTACTTCTATAATTTTTGTATTTAGTTTAACAGTAAATATGTGTCAAAAATTTACCCTTAACTAGTTTGGTTTGAGAATACTTATAACTAAAACTTCGGTATAACTTTTGAAATTATCATGGTTATGAACACTATTTATACTAAATATCCCGTTTTTAGTATAAAACTTCGGTGTTCTTTTTTGTATCATACATGCATTGTCCGCCGCAAAAAATTATAGAGATTCGTAAAATGCCTTGTAATCAAGTTCTCATTTACCAACTCCATGAGGTCTTTTTTTATTTTCGAATATACCAACTTTGCTATAATACGCTTTTATAACATAAATGTTTATTTCCTTTCTCTTCTTTATAACAATAGCCTTTTTCTACGCTTCATCCGCATATGATTTTTTTTTATAATATATAGCCCGAAATCATCTCGCTGCACTCCTATTATTTTAATTTGTCCAATTTTAAAAGGTACTTTTTTCATTTTTCTATATTACCTTGGCCATGTTCTTTTACTTTTAAGTAGCGAAATTTAGGCATTACTTCTCCAACTATAGAACTCCATTGCTTTTCAATCTGTACTTAATAATTCCAATAATGCTCCAATATTTTAAGACATTGCTCCTCGTTGAAATTTTCTCGCCATTTAAACACAGGTTTCTTTACAATATTCATTTAGTTTTGGTCGTTTTTTCCCTTATTTTAGCGTTGCTGCTACAATATTATTGTTAACAATCTTCGTTTAACTGTCTGCAGCTGCAGCTGCATCTTCTCTTCCATGTAGGTATAGTATTTTCTCTTGTACCTGTCTCTGAATCGTTTGTTAATACATATATCTGAGGGTGTAGATGTAAGTAGGTACTGTGTTCGTCATTGATTCATATGTTGCAGTGAACAACATTGTTACAATGTCTGTAGATATCGGTATAATGTTTGTTTCCTTGTCTGTAGATGCTGGCATAACATTTCCTATTGTTTTATCACTGTTTCGTTTTTTACTCTGCATCCATCCTGTGTTGCACTGAAGTCTGTCCTATTTTCATTTCGGTCATTTCGATACCTACTTGTCTTCTTCTTCATCAGAAGCCGCAATACGTTTTTTCTTGCCTTCAATCTGATAATCAGGGTCCTTTACTGATTCGTCGGTATCTGTAAAATATAATAATATACGTGAAATATTTATAACAATATTAAAACATTATCGACACCTGATGATTCTCTCTAAAAACGTAATGTACGAAAGATGAAAAGCGGAGAATAATACTGAAAAAAGTTTAGCATAAACAACGTTTCTTGTTAGGATATTACTAGAAAACATTTTTTTTTTTCAGCTAACACGTGATAGTTTCCCTATAATTTATGATATGAAACTGTTTCTTGCAGCGAAAACAGTTTAATTTAATATGATACATTTTAGCACTAAGAATAATATGGTCATTTACACATAGCTTTACACCAAAAACGTGATAAACTCGTGATGTCACATTTTTGCATAAATCGAACAGCACCTTCGATTCGCGGTGACAACTGAGGTAGCGCGTTTTCGAACCAAACTGTGAGGGCATTTAAGATGCACCCACAACGTGACAAATTATCTCTTTTCTTTCTAATTCCGGCATTTTTTACGTAAATAATATCACGTTTTTGTAGAAAGAAGAGCGCGCTCTGGCGAATCTTTCTGTATTATTAGTTAAAAATCGCATTTTTCGGAGATGTCACGTTCCTGTCGCAAGGGCGCGATATTTTAACGTACCTACTTAAAAATAATTAAGATCCTTATCAATGTTATTATTGTTAGGGCTTAAACACACTGGGGGTTTGCAAGCGTATTTCCTTCCAGCGAGGCGATTACGCGCTCGCTGCGCTTGCGTTACGAGCTTGCTACAGCTCACACACGTCAACGGTTTCTTTGCGCAAGCCTTGCACAAGCCTAGAAATTTGAATAAATTCTTCCCACACAGTCTTGCGCAAGGAAATCATTGACGTGTGTGGCCCATACTTGTAAATTTGAGTAAAAATATATAGATTATGTATGTGTAATGCTATGTATCTTTAGAGCAAACGCGGCTCCCGCGTTGCGTGACTTGTGCGTGCGTGCTGGGGCGAGCTCGCGGCGAGCACGCTCACAAATTGCCTTACAGGAAATACGCTGACAAATCACCAGTGTGACAGTAACGCCATTATTTATGCAAATAATTAGCAATTTTTGTTTTGCGTATATCTAAATTGTTATGTGAGTCTGTTAGATGTTTGCGTATTTTGTCTGCCCCGCTGTGCGATGTGGCCAAGGTTCTTTACACAATCGTGTAAGTGTAATAATATTACGTTATAATTTTTTTCCAAAATATTAAACTAGTTTTTAAAAAGAAATAACATATATTTATTTGAACCCACTTGACATCACACACAATAAAAAACAATAAAAACAAAGGCAAAGTCAAGATTCACTCAGACAGACAATACTTGACAGACAATACTATAATTTTTATTTTTATCAAAATAAGTGACGCAGTTACTTTCAGCATTTTTTGATCTCTTAACGTTTAGGATTTCCCCTCACTCACCCATTACAATTACATACCCCGTATAATCAAAATAAAATCAAATAAAAAAACTGGAAAAGTGCGAGTTTGATTTGAGTACCGAGAGCTCCCTTTTTAACTCTAATATATAAGAATCGTTGTCCTGACTGACTGACATATAGACAACGCACAGCCCAAGCCGCTGGTCCTAGGGCCTTGAAATTTGGATGGTAGGTATGTTCTTTGTGGTGTGAAAATGAACACTAAGAACGGATTTTTGGACATTCATCCCCTAAGGGGATCAAAAGAGGTTTTACGATTGTATGAAAAACCGTGGTTCTTGGGTTTATAAACTTGAAACTTGGCGAACATATTCTTCAACAAAAATAAGAGAAATGGTATTTTTTTATTTCCCTGTGTGGGTGAAAAAGGGTGTTGAACTTAGTATGGCAAAACATTATTTCTAGGGTTAATAGACTTACAACTTTACATAAATACTAAGCAAGGTACATAATGAAACATGGGATAACAATTCTATCTGAAAATCACCCCATAGGGTTGAAAAGGGGTGTTGTAATTTGTTCTAAAGATTTTTTTTATTGCATTTAAGAACTTAGCATCAATGTTTTTTATAGGTAAATAGTTAAACATTTTATCATGGTAAGACCACCAGGGTCTGATGATGAAGCCAGGAGAAAATCTACAGAACTCTTTAATGGATAACAGTAGATGTTTCGTGTTTGGATTCTATTAAATTGTGTTTACGAGACTTTTCCCGATACAGTTGACTACGAACATCTAATGACGGGGAAATCGACCGTTTTTAATCATCAACTTCATCATCAATATATATTCATCGTTACAGGACTGTTAAACTGATTGAAAATTAACGCACATCCTAAATCGCTGGTCCTACAGACATGAAATATGGAGGATGTGTTCCTTTTATGCACCGGTAGACTCAGAAAGTAATTTTTGAAATCCGAATTCCAAGGGGTATAAAATAAGAGTTTAATGTAAAAGAAAAATACTATGCTTTTCAAGTACAGTTAGTAGTACCCCGATCAAATTTTAAATTTAGATTCCCCTAATAAAATAAACAAACGTTGTTTCAGAGTTTTCAGAAATTTTCCTGAAAAAAGGCACAGGGCCACTTTGTTTGCCAACAAAATCTCATTTTACGTTTTAGTCACATGTTGAGTATTACGAAATACAAGTTAAATTTAGTTTTAGTAGTAGTTGATAGATTTTAAATATTTTCAGGGACCCAAGGTCCAAAATAAGACCTCTTATATGAAAAATTGAGTGTTATTTTTTTAATGTTTGTCTTTGAGGACCAGGTATAATGGAGCCAACAGGTGATCAGCATAATTCCTTAATAGATAAGATAAGAACGGTCATGTTTGGAATATTTTAAATTATTTGTGTGAGATGTATGACGGTAAATGTATAATAATTTAACAGGGTCTGATGATTGAGCCAGGAGGAAATCAACAGAAGTTCTTAATCGACAACAGTAAAACGGTCAGGTGTGTGTTCTTTTAAATTGTTTTTGTAATATGTTTGATAATGTAATATCGTCGACCAGGGTCTGTTGATGGAGCCAGCAGGGAATCAATAGAACTTTAATGTATAAAACTGTTTGTTGTTGTAAAAATGATTGTATATACAATCTAAACCAAATAAAGTTACTATAAATTGCATAAATTCTGAAACCAATTAAACACATTTAATTGGTATGGGCATATTTACTGTCCCAAACGGGTGTATAGGATACTGTAAGAGCATTACATTAATTCCCAAACATGATTCTTATCAAGTAACATCACATACTAGCCATCTAAGTGATTTCAACATTATAAAAGACAATTGCTGTAATATCACTAAGTTCGATAACTCTGTTAATACTGCGACACCCATTATATTAAAGAATATAAACCTAGACGAGTTCAATTCGCAAAATGATGTTAAAATTAAATCTTTATTAAACCAGTTAAATAAATTAGAAGTTCAACCACATTTTGTAAGATATGAGTCGCATTATTCCTCTGGTATTTTAATTTTGATCATAATTGTAATAAGTTAGATTAGTTTTATAATAGATAGTAAGTTTTACTGTAAACCCGGTAACAACCGTAGTTCATTTAAAGGTATCAAACAAGAATCTTCACCCCGGCCTAATGTACAGATATCAGACACGACAGACGCACAGACTTCCGACACAGATTCTATTTACTTTGCTCCACTTCGAACAGAAGTCTGAAATGTAAGTTCTTCCTCGAGACTCTCACTAAAACCTGAAAGTCTCTTCTTAAAAGGGGAGGTGTTATACCCTTGGTCTGTAAGGCAAAATGCTGACCCCTGAAACATTCAGCAGTTCCTCCGTTTAGATAATTGAAACCTAGATGGGAGCCCAGCCAGTCTGTTTCCGATCTTTGACTGTGGCGGTTGTGCCGGAGTAAAATTCCAAATTGTCTTTAAAATCAAATAAACTTTTCAGTGAAATAAATTCCTTTTTTAAAAAAAGACATTTCAACAACTCCGCGTAACAGTACGAAGTCGCGGGCAACAGCTAGTTTTAAACAAATACATATTATTAACTTAAAATCATTTTTATTACATCATACCTAGTCAGGTCAGAAGTATTGTCACACAGTAAAAACTTTTCTTTTAGAATGCTGGCCACAAAAGTTTATTGAATTCGAATTTCGAATTGTTCATGAAAATAAAAAAGTATACTTTTTAGAGTTTTACACATTTTTAAATATGGAGTGGACGCTTAAAGAAGACTGCGTTGCAGTTATTGCGTTGCATCGTTGCGGTTACGCGCCAATTCAAATTTTTGACATACTGAAAAATTTGAATATAACCAAAAGATTCGTTTATCGCACCATCAAACGATACAATGAAGACTCTAGTGTAGATGGCAGGTAAAGAAGTGGTCGCCCTCGGTCTGTTAGGACTCCAGCAGTGATAAAAGCTGTGAAGGCGCGAATTCAAAGAAATCCCAAACGTAAGCAGAAACTGTTGGCCCTTCAGATGGGGTTCAGCAGAACCACGGTGAAAAGGGTGTTAAATGAAGACTTAGGGCTTCGGGCATATCGAAGAAAAACAGGACATCGTTTGAATGCTCGTCTAATGGACCTGAGACTGAAGAGATGCCGCGCTTTGTTGAAGCGGTACGCGGGAAAAAAATATCGGGAAATTCTTTTTTCGGATGAAAAAATGTTTACCGTAGAAGAGAGCTACAACAAACAAAATGATAAGATGTACGCACACAGTAGTGAAGAAGCGAGCAACCGTATTCCACGTGTCCAACGAGGTCATTTTCCATCCTCGCTCATGGTATGGTTGGGAGTTTCTTATTGGGGCTTAACAGAGGTACATTTTTGTGAGAAAGGTGTAAAAACAAATGCAGTTGTGTATCAAAATACAGTCCTGACGAACCTTGTGGAACCTGTTTCTCATACCATGTTGAATAACAGGCACTGGGTATTCCAACAAGATTCGGCGCCAGCTCATGGAGCGAAGAGCACACAAGACTGGCTGGCGGTGCGTGAAATCGACTTCATCCGGCACGAAGACTGGCCAGTTTAGATTTGAAACCGTTAGATTACAAGATATGGCAACACTTGGAGGAAAAGGTGTGCTCAAAGCCTCATCCCAATTTGGAGTCACTCAAGACATCCTTGATTAAGGCAGCCGCCGATATTGACATGAACCTCGTTCGTGCTGCGATAGACGACTGGCCGCGCAGATTGAAGGCCTGTTTTCAAAATCACGGAGGTAATTTTGAATAAACTTTTGTGTCATAAGAATCTATGTTTTGTTAAGTTCATTTTGGTATATAAATGGTTACATAATGAATAAACTTGTTTCAATTATTTTATATTAAACATGTGACAGAATTTATGACCTGACTAGGTATTTATAATTTAAAATATATCTAGGGACTTCATCAGGCTGTTTTGTAATTTCTTATTTAAACCATTAAAACTTCAGTCCGTTTTTGCAACTAAGTATAATCGTGTACATCGTTTAGCTTGGACCTCATGATACGATACAGACTTGGCCTAGTGTCACTGATCACTGATCCAACTTATTATAAAGTGTAAATAACTTTTAATTAAGAGTTTAAGATGTATCAGGTAAATAAAATAATTTTTCATTTTATTTTTTTTCATTGATTCGACATTAATTACATAGAATAGAATAGAATAATCATTTATTTGGTACACACAAAATGAAACATGAAATAATTTAAAGGAACAGTAGATAGAATTGAATCCAATAAAACAAGTTCGACTCATGTGTCTGCGTACCAAAATGGCGTTCAGCTCAGCATAATGTTGGATGTTAAGCACCCAACGTTGATTTTCAGCTGAAACCAGAAGCAATAGGTAGTGCAGCAACTACGTAGAAAAATAATAAAATAAATAAATAAAGAAGTAATTAAATAAAAGGTGTGTAGAGTTTTATTTATATGTAAATATAAATTTTATAAACATACTTTTCTAAAATAATATTACATACCTATATATATAAACATACATTCCATGCGTTCATAAGAAAAAGGGTCTTGACAGGCAGACAGGCAGACATACGGACAACTAAGTGATCCTATACCAAGGGTTCTTTTTTCCCCTAATAATAAATATAAATAGAGCAGACCGCCAGAGAGTTAATGCCCTATTCAAATTATAAGAATAATAAAACAATCTTAATTTTTATTCTCAGGATAATAAATGTCTAAAGATGAAAATAATTTAGATTCTCAACATCCATAGAAGACAATGATAATACCTACTTTTTTAGAAGTGTGAACTTTACAAACGATTAAATAAATTTTTCATCACTCATGCCCCGATATCGGCTCCGTACCTAAATGCGATTTACGGCCCTAGTAAATTTGAAAATAGAATGAGGCTCATTGCATTATAGTGTGACCATTAGTGCTGTGCACTCCCTGAGGTATGCGCGCGGCGAGACGGGGGGGAGAATCGGCTGCTGCGCTCTGTCAGTTCGCCGTCAACGCTCGTGGCGGCAGGTAGTGTTATTTGTATCGGACTGTCTATGTCAGACGCACATGAGATAAATATTCAAAGATGGGTCGTGCGTTATCTCGTGATATGAAATGGAAGATGAAGTTGAAACAGAATCTATGTCAGAATAACTTTCGTTAGAATATATAATTGTTTGTAAATATAAAAAATGTTCAATAAAACAAGTCCTTTGAATTATAAGTTTAGTTCTTATTTATCACCTGCATATTTTTAATAAAATATGAGTATATTTAAGTTACATTTTAATCAACTAAGTAAGTATAATATATTACAGATAGATAGCCTCCGACCATCGTCCCGCCACAAGTCTTGCCTTAGAAATGCAAACTGATATCGTAAGATATGTCCGACATGTATTGATCTCATGTGAACTCATGCAGTTTTTTCTTTGCCTCCCACCTCGCCGCGCATACCTCAGGGAGTGCACAGCACTAATGGTCACACTATAATAATAAGCTAAAATAAAATACAATCTCCATGACAAATCCTTATTTCTATTTCAAAATAAAAGAGGTTACACTCATAAATGCAAACATTAAAATATACAACCTCTATGAAAAATATTTATCACCTCGTAGGGAGGTGCAGCAAAGTCACATACCATAGAATTGAAGAGAGCCCAAAGAGCGATCCTGGAAGTGAGTGCGGGCTTACCCTATCGTTTCCCAACAAAAGATCTCTACACCCTAAGGGGCTCTAACCGTAATACAATACTTTCTTCTTCAAGTACTTAATACTACAGAAACACTCAAACAACTTATGATCAGAACCTCATGAGTGATAAGAGAACAAAGGGCAAAGTCTGTCGCTCTCAAATCTTGCGCACTAGCCACTCGTATAGGTTTTTTTAAATCTTTTTTGGTCCTACAATTATAACCTTGCTAATACCGAGCTGTCCATGTATTCCCAACTTAGAGCGAAGTCCAAGAGGACTGTCTCGGATTGGATCAAAACTCTCTCCTATGATAAAACTGAAGAACTACTCACTTCTTTCTCCTAATCGACTACTTATTCTAAGGCCCCTTGTATATCTATCCTAATAATCCTCACAAAATCCGTGCTGACACGCTCTGGACGAAATGTTGTATATTTCGACGAATAAAACAATTTGAATATAATGTTTTGTTACGAGAACTGGCATTATAATTTTCTATTACCTAAACTTAAGTTTCAATACAAAACCCTTATTGACGCTTATTTACTCAGTGGCACTGAGTAAATAAGCGTCGAAAACATGGAAATATGCCGATTTAGGCTTAAACGTTATTAATGGGTTTTAATTCATTAACATCAAGGAACTCCTCATTTAAATATACGCGACTCGAGTTAAAATTCCCATGAACATAGTAATCTTCTAGCTCTTGTAAAGTCCTGCCTTTAGTTTCCGGAATAAATTTCCACACAACAAATCCACAGATTGTTGAATTAAATGCATACAGTAAGAGTGCTCCCCACAAGTTTATGTATAAGAATAAATAGGGGGCTAATTTCAAAGATGATGTATGTAGTATACAAGTAAATATGACGTATAGAGCGCCTCCAATACCTCTATGTTTTACTGGCATCAGTTCTGCAGCCACTGTAAACACTAACGGTACCACGCCTAAACAGGCAGCGGCCATATACACTACTAACAAATAAACACATACCAATGAATCTTTAGAGATCAATTCAATAGTTTGTAAGTAATTGACTATAGAGAAACATAACAAGCTAAGAGTAGAACAAATCGTACTTAACAATAACACAGATTTGTTCGGAAAGCGTCTTATCAATACTGCGCTAACACAAATACATACAAACATGATAATATTCATCACAATACTACCGAAGAAAGCTGCATCTTCGTTATTCGTCGCTGTTTGAATCATTTGGATACAGTATATCAAAATAGCGAGACTTCCACTCCAATACATCAAACAGAGAAGAACAAACATATGAAGACTCGGTAAGTAAAAATCTCTATGTAATAATTCCCGCAGTCTTAATTCCGAAATATGTGTTTTATTTGTTGCTAAATTGTCCGTCTGAGCGCGGATCAATTCGTCCAGTTCCCGTTTAGAAAAGTCATCGGTCCCTCGCAACCAGATAAAAGCCTGTTCGCATCTCTCAAATTTACCCTTATAAGCCAACCAAGATGGCGATTCCGGCCACATACACCCCATTACCAACGCCGCTAATATAGGCACAGACATTATCCAACTCACGGTTTTCCAATGTAAATATCTCCCTAAAATCGCTACTAAAGCCATTCCGAATGTCTGTAATACATAATAAGATAACATTGCAACGTTTCTGAATTGCGGGGAGACCATTTCACTCATGCTCAGAAGACTGACGGCAAAACACTGTTGTTGCCAAGTCCGTGAAAAGATTCACTGATTAGTATGGTGACTGAGCTGTTAGCGGCAATGGCGAGGATCCATCCGATGATGCTGAAGAGACAAGCGATGATGAAGGCAAATTTTCTGCCTTTCCATTGCATTATTGTGGGCATTAAAATACTGGGTATGCCGGCCAATCCATGTATCGAACCTTGAACAAAAAAATAAATAAAGTAAAACACATTATTTTTTATCTGGAAACTGGAACAACTTGTGGAGGAAGATGAAACCAACATACTCGTAATTGCAGAATGACAGAGATATCACAATAATATCTAAGTACCTATAAGTAATTTACTAGCTATTGTAAGAATCACATATTTATGAATAACTAATAACATCATTATTTTGTATAATCATTTAAAAGTATCTAAACAATTATACAAGTCATATGAATTCAGTTGGTCAATATAAAGATTGCTATTGGTCTTCCTTCTAACTAAAGTTACAATCGAGTTGTTTTAGATTTTACGAGGAAGCCGCCATCTTGTTGGGGACGGAACATTGAGGCTTTATGATAACTGAATGAGTGAAGTCGAACAGTAAAAGTAAGTATTTTAGGCGTTGTGCTTTAAAAGCTAAGGTAAATGTCCTTATTCCTTTATAAATTAATATTTAATATACTTATGAATTGGTGTATTGGTGGAGTCCTATTTAGATTTACGAATAAATGTGAAACGAGTAGACAAATTAAATGATTCTGGTAAATCCAAATTTTGTGTTATTACCATCCTTTTCACTATGAACTAAAACTAGTTCTGAATTCAAATAATAGCTATCTACTTTGGGAATACAGAACAAACTTACCGATCCATGATGCAGTGTCCAATTCTAGGTGTATGGAACTGTCATTGCTGCTGAATTGCTGAAGCAGCACACTGGGGAAACTGACAGCTGCGCCGATCGAGAGCGCTGCTAGTTGCGGACATCCTATTACAAACAACTGGAAACAGAAATAAATTTAGAATAAAGATTTTCCCCGACAAATTGAAACTCGGAAACGTTGTGGCATTGCACAAGAAAGGAAAGATTTATTTACCTATGTAATAATTAAATACCACTGTCTGTGCTGCCTAGTTATCTTATGTAGGTAGGTACATTTTATTCATCAATAGCGGATTTACTCACTTGTCTGGTCAAGGATGAATCCGTCATGTCTGCTATTTTATTTAGTTCTGCGGAGGATGAATTAATTTGCTTTACGGGTTACCAAATATATTTTATATATACCTAGGTATCCCAATATATTTTTACGTCTCAAGTTGAGAATAATTATGATCTTTATCAATGTTATTATTATTAGGGATTTATCACACTGGGGATTTGCGAGCGTGTTTCCAGCGAGGCGATTACGCGCTCGCTGCGCGTGCGTTACGAGCTCGCTACAGCTCATACACGTCAACGATTTCTTTTCACAAGTCTAAAAATATTAACAAATTCTTCCCACAGAGGCTTGCGTAAAGAAATCATTGACATGTGTGAGGCCCATGCTTGTAAATTGATCTAATATTAATATTAAAAATAATTATGTACCTAAAGTATCTGTAATGTTATGTATCACACACTCAGCACACAGAGACTTGCGTGCGGTGTTGGGGCGAGACACGGCGAGCACGCTCACAAATCACCAGAGTGATAGTAACGCCATAATGCAAATAATTTTAGGTGTTTTTATTTTGCGTTTTATCAAAATTTTTATGAGAGCGTTAGATATTTGCGTATTTTGTCTGCCCGCTGTGCGATGGTGCTAGGGTTCTTTTTACAATCGTCGTGTTTAAAACGTAGTTTTATTACCTAGTTGATATATCTTACCGTTTAGGATTTCCCCATATAAAATACCCTGTACCTATAAACAATAAAAGAACATGGGCAAGTGCGAGTTTAACTCGAGCACCGAGAGCTTCGTTTTTTTATGTGATATACCTATCTACAATTATCGGATTTTTTTCCTTTATTTGAAAAAATCTTGCCAAATTTCATGATTCTAGCTCAATTGGAAGTGCTCTATAGGTTTTGATTTATTTTAGAGCAAAACATAGCTAGTAAATGGCCATATTTTTTGATAGCGTTGAATGAATGAATGAACAATCTATATTATGTATCTTTTGATAGCGTTGAATGAATGAATGAACATTCTTTATTACACAAACTTACAATCTATATTAAGCATCTGCATTTACTGATCCGTTTTCGAGTTTACAATTACCAACTTTCAGAACTTAAGTAGGTAAATAACTATTAAAAAAATATTAGTAGGTACTTACAGGTACCTATACTAAACTATAAACTAACTGTACCTACTATAACGGTCTCTTTTTAATGAACATTTATTACTTATTTCTTTGTATTTGCATGAATTTATTTAATTATTTTTGTGTACTTTGTTATATTAATTGTGCAATATATAATTAGGAAGTATAATTTGGTAGTTACTACCGTTCTTATAAATAAATAGGTAGATAGTTACCTACTTTAAAAGATAAGGACCTAGATATTAGACAGTCCAGTCACTCATAAAAAAAATTGTGAGTAAGTAGTTAGATACCTAAGTATAGGTACGTAAAAGTTCGTTGTTCAAAAATGCATACTCATCAAGTCATCACTTATTAATAATATACTTACCTTATTTAAAAAATTTAAAGTTGTTAATTCTGTCCCTCTTAGCCCGAGTGGAAGGTGTTTTATATAAAAAGTTGTAGGTAGGTACCTACTCTATACTAAAATTATCCAAAAAATATGTACTTTAGGCGTTTATAGCAACTTCGGGGCAGTCCGAAGTAGAGTAAGTTAGGGCCCATACTACCTATATTAAATAAACTCTCGTTACTTGTAATTTCACTAAAACTGTAGAACACTGTTTTGTATCAAAATCTATACTAATATTACAAAGAGGAAAGATTTGTTTGTTTGTATTGAATGGGCTCCGAAATTACTGGACCGATTTAAAAAAATCTTTCACCGTTGGGAAGCTACACTATCCCCGGGTGACATAGGTACTTAGGCTACTTTTTACCAAACTGCGCAGAAGGAGGGTAATGTTTTTATTGAAAAACTACGCTTGCGAAGCTGCGGATTGGTCATCAACCTATGATTTAAAAATACTTACCGATCTATTAGATTGGGGAAAAAGTTTCTTCGCAATTTATAAGAAAAATCAAAACATTTTTTAATATAGTTAATTTACATTTAACTGAAGTATGTAGGTACCATTTTGTTCGATAACTTTTTTCCATCTTGTAGGTAGGGACATGATCCCATTCATTGCTATAGAAATTTTGAGGCTTCTGATCAAAATACCGCGACAAGTATTTTTGGCAGTCCTCTCGTGATGTTAACCTGACACTGCCTAAAGAATTCTGAAGAGACCGAAACGGGTGAAAATCTGAAGGTACAATGTCAGGACTATACGGCGGATGCATTAACACCTCCCAGCCAAACTCTCTTAATTTTTGCTGAGTGGCTAAAGATGTGTGAGGTCTAGCGTTATCATGATGAAAAACCACACCCCTTCTGTGGATAAATTCCGGCCGCTTTCTCTCAACTTCTTGCTTTAATCTCATCAGTTGTTCGCAGTAGAGTTCAGAATCGATGGTCCTGCCTGGTGGTAACAGCTTTTAATGAATAATGCCCTTCTAATCCCACCACACACACAGCATCACCTTGTTGCGAGTTAACCCGGGTTTCGCCAGTCTCTGAAGCCTGACCGGCCTTTGAGCACGACCTTTCTCGCGCGTTCTTGTCTTACGTGATCCACTTTTCATCACCAGTTATCGGCTTCTTCAAAAATGGTTCGGTTTCATTACGTCGTAATAAAGAATCACAAATGAGTACACAGTTCATTAGGTTTCTTTCAGTGAGCTCGTGGGGTACCCAAATATCGAGCTTTTTTGTGTACCCAGTTTTTTTCAAATGCGCCATAATAGTTTTGTGGTCAATTCCCAGTTCTTCAGCTACGTCGTAACTACTGATATGCCGATCTTGCTCCACTTTATCAAAAATGGCATCAATTTTATCCGTAATAGGGCGACCAGAGCGACGTGCATCTTTGACATCAAAATTTCCGGATTGAAAACGCTTAAACAAAATTTGTGGTACTCTCACAGACTAGGTCCATAAACATCGCAATTTTTTTTCGCGGCTTACGTTGCATTTTTACCTTTATTGTAGTATAACTTTAAAATGTATCGAATTTCTTCATTAGATTCACTCATCTTTACAGTACGAAAAACAAATAAAAATCACACATTTTCATAATTTGAATTTGGAATTATCTTCTTTAAAATTTAAACTTTGAAAGATACCAAAACCAGCCAGATACAAATAGTATAGCCAAAGAGATTTTATTACAAGTTCATACATACTATAATGCGAAAAGACTTTTTCCCCTTCCTATTATATAAAAAGTTTTAGATTTCTTCCTTTTTTATCGGTTATTATTAGCGAAATTTAAATTAACGGCTAACTGATTGGCATTGTTATTCACTTGCGTGAAGTCAGTTCGTGCTGAACCAATTTCGATGAAATTTGGTATAGGAGTACATATTATATAGATAGATTATGACCTTGATTAAGACAGGCTACTTTTTATAGACCACGCGTTCAAAGCTTGTTAATAATAACTGTGTGTTTAGTTAAAATAATATATATTTAATTGTAATGAAACGAATGAATGTAATCAGGTTTTTAATAAATGCAGTTATATTTTATAAAAAGTTGTGTAAACTTAGAAATTAAACAGGTGAGTATTTATTAGTAGCGCGACTAAAAATATTACTAAATTAGTTCACAACCTTTTGCGGAACATATCACTGCTAATACTTGCAATGCAACTGCATACACAGGATAAGGGTAAGTTCACAAAATCAAACTAAATAGTGTTTATCGTCTACATAACCGTGCGCTACGGTAACGCTAGGTAATGTAGACGATAAGGCTAAGTTCATGTGAACTTAACCTAAGACGACACTTATAGTGAGTATACATTAGGCGTTTTGAAGCGCGCGCTTTGGTAACGCGCGTTTTAAGAACCAGTATTTCTTATCTAGGTGTACACATGCAAGCGCGCGTTTCTGATTTTCGGTCAAACGCGCGTTGGGAGGGCGTCAGCCGCGCGCTTCTTGATACATGAGCCGCCATTTTGTTGTACATTTAAACGCGCGCTTTCGTGTAGAGTGGACGCATATTCATCAAAATGGGAGACCGAGCACTTCCATAGACTTATTTATTGACGAAATCCAAAAGCGTCTAGCTATATGGGACATGGAAAGTCCTGATTATAAAAACAAAATATTAAAAAAAGTAATTGGGTCCCTCCCAATTACTTTTGATAGTTGAAATTTTCAGTGATTGACAGTGAAGACAAATTTGGAATATTGGATGCACCCAAAATTGTCTTTGCCTCTGCCGTCGTCTTTTATAGCGACGGTATAGGAGCCGCACACAAACAATCACTTCGACGTCCGTTTTCAAACTGAGCCAGTAGTATGGACACCTTGGTAACACTCGCTAAACGCCGTACTAAGCGCGCTGTATGTACGCTACAAACGCGCGCTCAACGCAACGCCGAGCGCCTGTGTACTCGCTCTTAAGGGCGCACTATACCTGTGGAGACGATCAATCGCTTATTGAGAAACCATGTTTTGTTTAACAAATTTTGTGATTTCAATTTGTAATTCATATATATTATAGTTAAAATACGTGCTAGAACGCCTGTGTTGTGAAAACATGATTCCGTAAAATTTTCTCTATATAAACATTACCCAAAGCTGACTCCAAATTTATCTTAATACTGTTCTTATGCGATGAATACTTCAATATAGATCTTGAAACTTTATACAGTAATTCTACACAACATAAATAACTGTTCATGTGTTTTAAATTTTTAAAATACTTCTTAATTTTACAATAAAATGAAAATACCTAACTTTTGCACTAATGAAACAATTCGCTTCGGACGCCCGGTCTGCGATTCAGTCTGGCCTCGCTTTTCAGACGGGGTACCCGTGACGCTTGTCGCTCCAAACGATCACGTAATTCTTAGGTAGAACTTATATTAAGTTGGGTTTTGTAAAGACGCAGTAATGAGAAATAAGCACAACAAGAAAATGAAGGGACTAAATGATAAAAAATCCGGCAAACATAATGAACCACAGCGAGATAGGACGTGCAGCGGCGCGCGGAGAAGCGGGGTGAAATTCGAGTTTGGGCTGAGGTATATCAACTCTTAAAATAGATACTTTTTCTGTTGTACTTTTTTTTAGAAGCATTAATATGAATACAGAAGAAAATACTCCGTGTCACAGCATTTACGACATTATTTTAAATCACGGGTAGAACTGATGGCTTGTATTGCTGTACAATAGTTTTAGAAGTGAAAACTTCTTTAGGCGCGTTGGGCATGTCTTGAGATGGAAAAAAAACATCGAACTCGCGACACGGTTACCGTTAACGACACCTCTTTATAAAAGTATCTAGTAATTGTTCAAGTTTTTACTTCTGTCGGCACTCCTAGAGTGCAATTTTTATTCAAAATCATTACCATGATTTTTTTTTAATTTTCAATCTACCCTAATTTCAAGTCCGAAACAGCTTGTATAAAATAGGTAAACAAATCATACTTATTCATCATATAAGTAGGTACCTGTTTAACTGACTAAGCGGTAAAGTCGCAAATGCGCCGCCAATTTATGTTAAAAATTGTTTATTGGAAATGTATCGATTACTGGATAAACATTCAAGCTACCGGTATTAAACCAATCTCTAAAATCGGTTAATACGATTCTGCACATGTGTTAATATTATACTAGGACTTAATATTAAATTAGTTTGAAAATTTAAAATTTTCTGTAGAGTTCTTACTAGCTTCGAATGAAAGGCTCGGTATGTGGCAGAGTGGACTGTATTTTATATCTTCTTAGCCACTAGGTAATAACACGCACTTGATGATCACAATTTTCCTTCAAATTTGCGCTATACTTATATACAAATTGTTCCTCGCCCTAGCTGTGGTCCGGGAAGCGTAATTTATATTTTCACAAATAAATTTTCTAATCGAAATTTTTAGAAAAAGCTAGACAGAGACACATAACTACATATATGTATGTATCCCGTTCTTGACCGTCCGTCACATTTTCTATGCTAATGAATTTGGAAAAAAACCTATTTTACAACAATACCTTTATTGGCTAGGGTTTATAGGCTAATAGCCATTAGCCCTATCCGGATTTTCATTTAATGTCGTACGTAACAAAGTTATATTTGTTGTTAAAAAAAAGCTGCTGTTATTTTTTTACGTAAAAACGCTTAATAAACTAGTTTTTTTAAAATTTATTTATCACTTCTCCAGTTGAACGCCTTGTCCAGTCCACTGCTCGTCGAGCTTGACGTCGCACTCCAGGTCTCTGAGTGCAGACTTGATGTCGAAGCCGAACTCTTCGTTGAACTTCTCGTAAGCCGCGTTGAGGAGCGCCTCTATGCCTAGCTCGAGGTACTTCGAGTTCTGCTCTCTGGACCTAGCGACCATGTTGCGGATGGCCCAGCAAGCGTTTTTCTGAAAAACAGTAACAAAAAAATTAAACAAACGCGGATTGTTTTAAACAACAGTGTATAATTTTAACAACAAAACGTTAAACCCTGTTTAACGCGTGTTTAAAAAAATCCTTATCAATTTCCGTATAGGTTTTTTTAAACAGCTCTTGGCGGGTGTTTAAATTTGTGGAAGTAAGACCCATAAAAACATCAAAACTCACTCTAACTCTCTATTTTTTCGATTTTTTTCATAATATCTCCAAGATTATAACATTAAAAATGGTTATGTTGAAAAATGGATGTATAAATTCAACAATTGAGTCGGGGGCACCGTTTTCAACATTGCTCTATAGTCAATTAGTCAAGTTATTTGTTAGAGCGGCATCTATTGACGACAAGTTGCAACTCGTTCAATAATGTCGGTTACCTGGACAGCGGAGTTGTTGGGGTGTACATTCATGCAGTGCACTATGGCCTCGGGTGCGCCGTATTCAACATTGCTCTATAGTTAGTTAGTCAAGTTATTTGTTAGAGCGGCATCTATTGACGACAAGTTGCAACTCGTTCAATAATGTCGGTTACCTGAACAACGGAGTTGTTGGGGTGTACATTCATGCAGTGCACTATGGCCTCGGGTGCGCCGTTTTCAACATTGCTCTATAGTTAGTTAGTCAAGTTATTTGTTAGAGCGGCATCTATTGACGACAAGTTGCAACTCGTTCAATAATGTCGGTTACCTGAACAACGGAGTTGTTGGGGTGTACATGCATGCAGTGCACTATGGCCTCGGGTGCGCCGTTTTCAACATTGCTCTATAGTTAGTTAGTCAAGTAATTTGTTAGAGCGGCATCTATTGACGACAAGGTGCAGCTCGTTCAGTAATGTCGGTTACCTGGACAGCGGAGTTGTTGGGGTGTACATTCATGCAGTGCACTATGGCCTCGGGTGCGCCGTTTTCAACATTGCTCTATAGTTAGTTAGTCAAGTTATTTGTTAGAGCGGCATCTATTGACGACAAGTTGCAGCTCGTCCAGTAATGTCGGTTACCTGGACAGCGGAGTTGTTGGGGTGTACATTCATGCAGTGCACTATGGCCTCGGGCACGCCGTTCTCAACATTGCTCTATAGTTAGTTAGTCAAGTTATTTGTTAGAGCGGCATCTATTGACAACAAGTTGCAGCTCGTTCAGTAATGTCGGTTACCTGGACAGCGGAGTTGTTGGGGTGTACATTCATGCAGTGCACTATGGCCTCGGACGCGCCGTTCTCAACATTGCTCTATAGTTAGTTAGTCAAGTTATTTGTTAGAGCGGCATCTATTGACAACAAGTTACAGCTCGTTCAGTAATGTCGGTTACCTGGACAGCGGAGTTGTTGGGGTTGTACATTCATGCAGTGCACTATGGCCTCGGGTGCACCGTTTTCAACATTGCTCTATAGTTAGTTAGTCAAGTTATTTGTTAGAGCGGCATCTATTGACAACAAGTTGCAGCTCGTTCAGTAATGTCGGTTACCTGGACAGCGGAGTTATTGGGGTTGTACATACATGCAGTGCACTATGGCCTCGGGTGCACCGTTTTCAACATTGCTCTATAGTTAGTTAGTCAAGTTATTTGTTAGAGCGGCATCTATTGACAACAAGTTGCAGCTCGTTCAGTAATGTCGGTTACCTGGACAGCGGAGTTGTTGGGGTGCACATTCATGCAGTCCACTATGGCCTCAGGCGCGCCGTTCTCAAAGAACACGTGCGCGTGCGCCGGCTCGCGCAGAGTGAGGGCTGATATGCTTTTCAGTAGTAATGCTGCTGTTGTCGCATTATTCTAAAATAATCATACTAATATTATAAATGCGAAAGTTTGGATATCTGCTTATTTATTTATTTGTTTGTTTGGTACTCAGTCGCGTCGTAACGGCTGAACCGATTTCGATGAAATTTTGTAGGTACGTAGATTATAACCTGGATTAACACATTGGCTACTTTTTATTGACATAGCACGCGTGCGAAGCCGCGGGCGGAAGCTAGTAATAAATAAACTATAACAGCTGGCCCGCCCGCGGCTTCGCACGCGTGCTTTGTCAATAAAAAGTAGCCTATATCCCAACCGCGGTCATAATGTATCTGTATATCAAATTTCATCGAAATCGGTCCAGCGGTTTAGTCGTGAAAACGTAATAAACAGACAGAAAGACAGAGTTATTTTGCGGATTGATAATATAAGTATGAATAGACACTAGACATTCATTTATTTGTTGCACAAGCACACATTATACATTTACAACAGACAATACATAAAAAAGGAAGAAAGATGATTTAAATTATTGTACATAAAAATAAACAGATGGATGAGATAGTCTTACCGCGTGCCTGTTAAGTACTGCAACGACGACAGGCGCGATTCCTCTCTTCACTAGATCCCGCTTCACGTCGTCGTTCCCTGCTAGGGCAGTCGCTCTGAAAACATACAACAAATACATAATATATTGACGACCTCCGTGGCGCAGTCGGTGAATAGCCGGCTGAGACGCAGGAGGTAGCGGGTTCGATTCCCGCCGCGGAACAAATGTTTGCATGATCTACAGATATTTGTTCCGGGTCTGGTTGTTTCTCTGTATATTATAATTATGTATTTACAAAAAATGTATATAAATATTCTATTAGTTATCTAGTTCCCATAGTACAAGCTCTGCTTAGTTTGGGACTAGATAGCACTGTGTGAAATGTCCAGTAATATTTGTTTATATTATTTACTTACTCAAAATAACATTTAAATGGCTAAAAGAATCAAAATGGTGGGGGTCAAATATTTCAAAATATGGTTACTAGGTCAACTGGACTATCATATCAAAGAGATTGATTTATAAATTACAAAACCATTTCTTTTATTTTGTACAGTTTTGGGGTTATGGTGGAAAATGACGAAAAAATACCGCTTTTCCGAAGTTTGCAATGTTAACAATCTGAAATTAATATGATTGATAGATCGTGCAATAATTACAGGAAAAAGTTTTTACGGAAAAGTTATTTAGATATATGTCTTAAAAGTTTTCTTGGTTTACCGGTCACACAACTAGATGGCGCTGCTTAATTAACATAAATAAACCTATCTAGGTTCGGAACCCTCGGTGCGCAAGTCCTACTCGTACTTAGTTTTGTTATAGTAAGGTTTTTTAGCTTCTCTATACATAGACAAAACTAATTCGATTCGTCAGGATGTTTATTTAGAATTATTGGTAACTAATTTATAAGGAATATATTTTATTAGTAATCTAAATTACTATTTTTCCACTTTGGCTACAGAATCAAAGAAATGATATGGAAGAGACATTCAATGTCTTCTTTGACCTCCAAATATCGTGACAATCCACGATTTGATATTTGACCTAATTTAATATGCGGATTTTTCTTCCGCCTTTATCAGTTTCTATGGTGACCACTTACAATATTGGATCAATAGCTGTATATCGATTTAACAGTCTTTGTATTTGAACAATTTAAAACAAGGTATTCCAGTCAGCAGCAAGAACTCTTCGAGGAACGACATAATAAACTAAAGCAACTAAAAAACTCGACAATGGCTGGCAAAGACGAAATCGAACGAATGACAACGGCGGAAAACGGAGACTACCTATCGTTCGGCGATAGAAACTTCGGACTTGCCACCATCCAGAAATGGCACGAACACAACCAACGGGTGCTCAAAGGAGACATAATCAACATCACCGATGAAAACACGTCTATAACCAAAAACTGCATCGTTAAAGTCAATCAGACGTCTTGCCAAGACTTCAGCGATAGTACAGATCAGTTAAAACATCGCGCCAGACACATCAACTATTGGAAAGCTGAACTCGAAAGGGCTATACGAGATATAGACGCAGAAATGAACATTCTGGAGACACAAAGACAACAAGTGAAAAACGCTATGGATACTTTGAACATCCCGAATTATATCAACGAAGAATGTCTCGATTTGAGACGATTGAGAATGCAATCGGATTTAATATACGATTTGCCTCAAGAGCGGCTGTTCACTGAATCAGCGTTGATAGAAAATTGTAAACGACTACACAGAGATATGCTAAGAGATATCGAAAATCAGATGAGGATGAATGTTGCCGCGAAAAATGCGCTAGAACGAGATTGGAGTAACAAATCTCTAGCTTTTAAATATGAAACTGCGAACTACGAGCTACAAACTAAATCGCAGCACGTTAAGGAGTCGTCAGGGGCGACTAGGCTGTCCGAAGGGCAATCAGATGTCCAGTCCTGGGAGCATTTCACTGTTGATGGTTTAGTTCAGTTCAAGACAGCTCTCGACCGTTCTAGAGATCTTAGAGCTAAAGTTGACGCTGTACTGATAAACACGGCAAGGGATTTGCGTTCTCAAGACATCAAAGCCAATAACGCTTTAGTTGAAAGAATCGCTAGAACTGAGGAGGTGAAAACTGAACTCGAAAATCAACTGCGATTAACATTGCAGAAAATAGTTGAGACGGAAAATATAATAGAGACTTTGCACGAGGAGATGTTGAAAGTATCTCAAAGAATCCAAGTTGCACAGACAAGATTGAACACTAAGAACTGCAGACCGAACGTCGAGAATTGTAGAGAGGGGTCTCTTATAGGTCTCATAGAGGAAGTGAGAGACTTGAAAGATAGTATGAGTTTGCTGCAAAAGCGATCCTTGGAGACCGAGAAGCTAAGGGCAGAGTTGATACACGAAAGGGGTTTGATTGAAAATGAGATTATGGTGAAGAGTAAATCATTGCACTTGGACAATGAGAGGTGTTTGTTTGTGAGGTCGCATTATCAGTCGGCGGAGAAAATGTGCGGGTTTTAAGGAATAAGATCTACACAATTTTTAATACCGTGTTAATGTAAAGTTTATAGATTCTTAACAAACAGAACAAACATACACTAAAGGAAATCTATAGGTCCGATTGACGATCATTTTGCATGGCAAGATAATTTTGTACAAACATCTACACAAACAAAACGAAAAATCAACCAAATAATGCAACATAATTATTGTTTTATCCATACATTATAATAATGAGTATAATTAATATGCACCAAGTGTCACATTATATTGAAAATGATGCTCAGAAACACTAGATAATCCTGGATCAATATTTCGACAGGATGATATTCCAATGTTGTACCATATGGTTCTGTTGTTTGTTGGTAGTATTTGGACACCTATCAAATCCGATTTCCTTGTTTAGACGCAGTTCTGTAGTATTTTAGAAAGTTGTAGATTGTTGAAACCTTGCCTACCTCTAGAGAGGAATGTGTGAATGTTAATGAACGTAGAAAGTTTTATTTTGTGATTTTAAGATGCATGATTAATAAATGCATAGTTGCACTTAATATTACGGGTTTTTTTTATACATCATGGAGATGAAACCAGCAAATGGCCCACCTGATGTTAAGTGTGAAATGAAATGAAATATGTTATTGTTTGTGTTACTATGTGATTTATAAACGACAATGGATACTATCACTAGAGTCCGCCACTTCATACCAAAATAGGCGTACATACTTAATTACATTAATGCGCAAAAGATGGGGTTTACAGGAGCAAAGGCGTTGGCAACTCGGAAGACGGCTGCCTGTAGGATATGTTAACGCGCAACATTAGCTCAGAGGGGGAAGGCGCGGTACGGAGAGGGGCGGAGGCAGTCGACACATTCCGCTACGACCGATGCGCATGCAAGACGGCAGACGCACGTCCGATAAATATACCCATACCTAACTTTGTATATCCTAAAGAAATTATAATATTGAACAATTTCATTTTTTTTATTAACAGGATGCATGTCAAAAAGATTCAAATGACTCCTAACAAGCATAGCGTAATGGTGTAATTTAAAAAAAGCCTAACTATAGTTGAGCTGAATTGAATCACCATTTCGTTAAAATCTGTGTTGTACCACACTAGCGGTTGGGGTGCAGCTACTTATTTATACATTGAGAAGTTTCATAAACGTCTAAAAATTAAATAAAGTCGGTGTCTTCTTCTTTTCTATGCCCGGAGTATATAGGGTGTTTGATAATATACGCACAAAAATGAAAGGGGTTATTTTGATGAGCATAATAAATAAACTTGTGAAATGTTTACCATAGAAATGTGAAATTCATTATGGTATGTAAAAACAAACACTTTATTAAGCTTACATTGTGCTATTGCATAATGCTTGTGTATTGGTGACGTCTCGGGATATCTCTTCTTGTCCCTTTCTAACCCAAAACCCGCAGCTATTTCCGAAAGAGATATCAAATCGGCCTTTATTTTTGGATGTCGATTGCAAGAATAGGCAGTAAGTTTTGTATCGAATTAATCATCCAAACTTAGTCGATTTTCTTTATAGTTTGATAATAATAACCAGTAATTTTTTTTCGAGAAGGCTTTTTTTATGTTTTGAGAAGCCGTCAGTATATTACTAAACACCCTGTAGAGTGTATAATATGTTTTGACAGATGTTAAAATGTACTAACAGTTTAGCCGCCTGTTGCACAACAACAGGCCTCTCGTAGTTGTGTGCGAGTGCGTCTAGCAGGGCGCAGTCCCCGGCCGCCGCGCACAGCTCGTTGCGCACCAGAACAGACGAGAGGCACACTAGTAGCTCTGACACTAGCGGAGGCTCTAGATGTTCTGAAAAATTACATTATTACTAACATTTAAAATCGAAAATTACGAACCAGCAGAGATTTGAACCCGCAATTTACGTTTTGATACGAGTGCGATAGCAATTTCGCAATGGGCCCACTGCACCCCGGTCACGAAATTAGTGAAAAGTCTATTTTACGGCTTTAAAGCGCCATTAGCTCGACTTGATAGTCGATTCTAGTTGTGGGTTCTTGCTCAGATAAGGAAAATTAGAGAAAAAAACTCTAAACCTACAAATAAAAAGAAATCAAAACAATAAAAACACTGCTCATGCAATGACTACTCTGCTAGAGAAAGTCTTATGGGCTCTGGACAACTCTAAAATACGTATGGCTTATTTTGCGACCTCTCCAAAGCCTTAGATTGTGTATGTCATTAAACTTTATTGGCAAATCTAAATCATTATGGCATACGCAATAATGATCTTTCTATTATGATGTCTTACCTTCAAAATAGAATGCAAATAACAGTATGTAATAATTATAGGTCCAAATCGACTGACAAAAAATGGGTGTACGACCAGGGTCCATCTTAGGGCTCTTACTATTAATTATATACATAAATAACCTGGTAATATGCGTAGAAAAGGAAACAAACGTTGTAGGTACTTTTTGCAGACGATACTACAGTCGTAGTCAGTGACAAAAGAAAAGGTATGCATGATATTAGATAAGTTATTGTTTAATAATAATGAACGGTTCAAGGCAAATATTTTTTACTAAATGTTAATACTAGTATGTTAAAGAAGAAAGAAAGGAAAGAAAGGAAAAACATTTATTTGTGATGGTACAAAACATACACAGCACACAAGTAAGATACACACAATGGAACAAATTCATACAAACAAATACAACAATACCCAACAAATGTGTGTCTCACAATTATATAAATATATAAATGACCGACGTCACAAAAAGGCGTCCAACTCAGCATTTGTTGTACTTTTGGCACAACGCTGATCTTCCGTTGGATCCATTTAAAAATAGGATGTCACGGATGACTGCCTGCACAGTACCACAATTACAAAAAATATGATATATGTTAAGACTAATATTATTATCAGATTTTTCCTGGGCAGTGCTAAAAGTACTGACCCAGCTCAAAATACAATTATTAATAATTCAAATATTTCATAAGTGGTGTAAACATTTTTATAAAGTGAATATATAACAAAATATTCTGTGAATATTTCAAGCGTCTACCTGTTGCCGTTATCAATATCGAGCAAAACGAGTAAAAAATCACATTTGTTGTATGAGAGCCCCCCTTAAATATTTATTTTATTCTGTTTTTAGTATTTGTTGTTATAGCGGCAACAGAAATACACCATCTGTGAAAAATTCAACTGTCTAACTATCGCGATTCATGAGATACAGCCTGGTGACAGACGGACAGCCAGACAGACAGCGGAGTCTTAGTAATAGGGTCCCGTTTTACCCTTTGGGTACGGAACCCTAATAAAGACAATGCACAGTGCTAGTTACAATGCACGTAATAAAACCAATATCGTTATTCCATCACACAGGTTTGACAAAATAAATAAAAGCTTTTCATGCCTGAGCATAAACTTATTTAATAAGTAGCCTTTATTTATAAGAGATTAAGATTGTAAGGAATGCAATTGTAAAATTAAAAAAAATATTGTTGCATAAATCATATTATGATACTGATGAAGCACTAGCTGATGGACTTTAATTTAGTACGTGTGACTAATTATTTTTTTGTTTCTACCTACTGATATAGAATGATACTTACTTTACAGTGTATTCTGCTGTGAAGTTTCCTACTGTACATTTATAGTATCAAAAAAGAATAAAAATAAATACAAAAATAACTACATTGTATATGTACTTATACATTTTTTTTTGTAAATACATACTTATATTATACTAGCTCACTCGCCTATATAGTGGTATTTTTAATAAAAAAACATTACCCTCCTTTTGCGCACTCGGGTAAAAAGTAGCCTATGTCCTTCCCCAGGATATAATCTCTGCCAAATTTCATTACGATCCGTTCAGCGGTTTAGTTATAAAAAGGTAACAAACAAACAAACAGTTACTTTCGCAGTTACTATGTAAGTATTATACATGTAAACCTTCCTCTTGAATCACTCTATCTATTGCTGAAAACTGCATTAAAATCCGTTGAGTAGTTTAAATGATCTAAAGCGAACAGACATCGGAAGCGACTTCATTTTATACTATGTAAAGAAGACTCACAAAACACATAATTGAGCAGAAAGATTCTCGGGATTCCCATTAAATGCAAATACGAGCTGATAAAGTTTGGTGGGAGCTGTTGGGTTCGGGTCGCACAAGATCGGTCACTCTGGAAATTTAGGATAGCCCGTGTTCAGTGGACGTATGGCTAATATGATTATTTTTTGTGCTACAAGGAGATGGAACAAGCCCACCTGATGTTAAGTGTATGACAAAGCATTGCCCCGTAAAGATAGATAGATAGATAGATAGATAACTCTTTATTGAATTACCACACAAACAGAAATAATAAAAAAAAAAAAAATAAGTACTGGGTTAAAATAAATAAGGCAATACAATGGGCGGCCTTATCGCTAAAAGCGATCTCTTCCAGGCAACCTTTGGATGGAGCGAAATTTTTAAAAATTACGGAGTGCGGTGTACTTTAGCGGATACATTACATTTACACATAATATATTCTAAGATATAATAATAATATGAAGTTTTAATCCTAATACTTAATATACTTATAAAATAGACTAATATATAGGTATATACATATAGCAAACTATACTAACAGATAAAATAAGTACATAAATAGTAAATAAATAACGCTAGGAAGATGACATCGTCAGGTAATGATGTTTCACCTTCAATTTGAAGACGTGTAAGGACGATGACCGTCTTACTTCTTCGGGCAGAGCATTCCACAGCTGAACAGCCTGGACAGTAAAAGAAGCGCTGTAAAAGGAAGTGCTGTGCGAAGGAGTTCTGAGTATCAAGTTTTCTGATGACCTAAGAGTATAGTTATTTGAAGAATGGAGAAATTCAAATCTATCTTTCAGATAGTGAGGAGAGAAGGGATTGAAAAGAATAGAATAGAGAATAAAAAGGATATGCGTATTCCGACGAAGACGAATCGGAAGCCATTTAAGCTTTGAACGGAAGGGAGACACATGATCATATTTACGGAGGCCAAATATAAATCTAATACAAAAATTTTGTAAACGCTCGAGCTTGTTAAGCTGTTCCTCAGTGAGGTCCAGATAACAAGCATCGGCATAGTCTAGTACGGGATGTAAAAGCGATTGTGCAAGCGCAGTCTTGGTGGACGTAGGCAAAAAGTTTCGTAGTCTCCTTAGTGAACCAGCTGACGCAAACAACTTCCGGCTGGTTAGTTCAAGCTGAGCCTTCCATGAAAAGTTGCGGTCAATGATGATACCTAAATTCTTAATGGTATCGCTGTATGGGATTGCTATTCCGTCAAAGACAACTTGTGGGACAGTGGACCAATCAATTTTGCTAAGCGTTCTTGAACTACCTACAATAATGGTTTGCGTTTTGGTAGGATTAACTTTCAAACCGTGGAGCTTGCTCCACTCTGCAATACGGCGTAAATCGCAGTTGGTAACGTCAACAGCATCAGCAATATTACTGAGCGTAGCTTGATTATAAATCTGAAGATCGTCTGCGTAGAGGTGAAAAGACGAAGAAAGATTAAGAGAAATAGAGTTTATGAAGATTGCAAAAAGAAGAGGAGATAAAACGCCACCTTGAGGTACACCAGCAGACGTATTACACCACGAAGAGAGAGACTCCTCGAGTCGAACACGCTGACGGCGCCCGTGCAAGTAATTGAAAAACCAACCAATCACCGCTGGAGATACGTTAAAGGAGCTAAGTATTGCCAGGAGAATATCAAAATCTACGGTGTTGAATGCATTACTGAAATCAAGTAAAGTCAGCACGGTAAGTTGCCCATTTTCCATGCCCACTCGTATATCGTCCGTGATTTTGACTAGAGCAGTGACAGTACTGTGGCCTTTACGAAAGCCAGACTGCAGAGGATTAAGGAGACTATAGGAGGAAAAAAAAGAGTTTAATTGATTATGGACCAAGCGTTCGAGAACTTTGGAGAGAAAAGGAAGGATAGAAATCGGGCGATATTCAGAAAAGGATTTGGGATTAGGTTTCTTAGGAAGAGGAATTATTTGGGCTTCCTTCCAAATGGAAGGGAAGGTACCGGTCATTAGGGAGTGGTTCAAGAGATGGCAGAGGGTAGGTAGAATGATATCAAGGATAGGAATAAGCATATTGCGGCTGATACCGTCAAGCCCAACAGCATTGGATGTAATTGACAAAATACTTTTCTTAACGTCAGCAACGGTGATTTGGCTAAATAGAAAAGGAGGATGATCAGGAGTTGGTAACGAAGAGAGAAAATTAATTGAACTGATTTTATCAGCATCAGCAATGTAAGAAGATGAAGAAAAATGTTGATTAAGGGAGTCAATGTTTAAATCGCTAGGAATCGAATCCTGGCGAGATTTACCAACTCCTAACGATCTCAGAAACTTCCATACTTTAGCTGGATCTTCATCGGAAACGGATTCATGGATATGGCGACGTTGTGCGTCCCTACACACTCTATTGCAGCGATTTCGAGAATTGTAATACTTGTTTTTGTTGTACTCACTTGAAACTATTTTGTACTTTGTTTTAGCAACCGATTTTTTATGAATAAGTGATTTAATTTCATCAGTGAGCCAGGGAGCCGGGTTATGTTTCAACTTAATGGCACGAAATGGTGCATGGATATCAAATAGTTGCGTAACTAAAGTATTGAAAATAACAATTTTGTCATCCATGGAGTCTGCATTAAGAACGGTTGACCAGTCAATCTTTTCAGCATCAACAAAAAACTTTTCCCTATCCATGCTCCCAAAACTGCGCTGCAAGATCACCTTTGGCTTAGCCTTAGGGGGACGTATTTTATAAGATAGGAATATTGCGTCATGATATGAGAAAATATCCGCTGTACACTGACCGTGCTTATCAACGTGATTTAGAGAGGATACGATGATAAGGTCGAGAAGCGACGGCTGCGTATTAGGGAAATGATGAGTAGCAGAGAGGGGAAGCGTATGCAAATTACATGATTTAACAATAGATTCGAAGGTTAAAGAGCGGCTGTTTTTGGATAGAAGACAAGTGTTAAAATCACCCATAATTATAGAATGCCTGTAAGAGGGAACCAGATTTTCTAGGATATTTTCAAAAGATGAGAAGTAATTAACACGGTTAGAATGAGAGTAATATACTCCTAAAAGGATTTTAGTATGAGAAAGAGTGACTTCAAGAAATAGGTGCTCACCGGCCTGGAGTGGCGGAGGCTGTGCAGACATATTAATAACAGAAAAGGGGATGTGAGCACGGAGATATATAGCTACACCGCCACCACGACTACCAGTCCGGTCATTGCGAATAATGCGAAAACCAGGTAGTGAGTAAGAAGTAGAAGGAAGGCATGGCTTTAACCAAGATTCAGAAATGAGAATAGCATGAATGTTTTTGACATCAAACGATGACAACATTTCCGAAAAATGGGCCGGAATACTTTGTGCATTAATGTGTATTGCATTGAAGTTCTTAGGTACATCAGAGAACTGGAGAGTAAGTTGTTCAGAAAGAGACGGTAAACTGACGAAACTATCATCACTGTCGGGCTCGATCGAAGATGCAACAGATTGGTAATCATCACTGTCATCACTAACACTATTATCCAAAACGACGTTGAGCATAGTTTTAAAATAATAAATAAATATCTATAAATATGTTACAAAATAATAAATATGTAAGTACTTACAAAATAAAATATTAATAATCTAACTATGTATTAAACTCTAATCGACAATCTAATCAAAATATGTCAATCAATAGTTCATTTTCTCCACCTGCCGGTTGTGTTATAAAGAGATTACTTTAATTTTACAAGAATAATCTAAGCAAAACATAACAATCATAAAATGGTTTCTTTATGAGCTGTACATACGTAAACAATAATTTAACGTAAAACGAAACGTAACATGATGTACGAAAAATCAATTTACTAATGTGTCACTGTCATAGCAGTCCTAATTGACTGACTGACACTGTTGACTTGACAATTCTAAATAAACATTTTTGACAATTGATTTGATTCACAATAATTCACATACATACCTACAACAAGATAAAAAATAATAGTTTTTCAGACCTGAAAGGGAGGGTATTATGTCCTTTGAAAATAAGAGACTGCAAACACAAGAAATCACTTTTTAGTGACTACGCCAACCCGCCTGCTCTTTGACGAGGTTGCAGCCGGCTGCTGCGGCTCCTTGACGACTGCCGCCGGCTTGGCGGGCGCGTCCTGCGTTCGGATTTTATCAAGCTCCTGCTGACTATGGATGCGACGGCGCGTTCCATCCACTCCGATGACGAACACGGAGCCGTCTTGGGTCCAACATTTCGTCACGCCAAATCGCTGCCTTGCCGCCATAAAGGTTTCATGACGTGACTTCGTTAAAAACTCCGACATAGTGATCCCAGTGTTTTTGAGTCTAGTTTTTGTAGACCAAATCTTGCCTCGCAGTGCTAAATCATGGAGTTTAAACAAAATAGGCCTAGGTTTATCACTTGACGTTAAGCGACCCATCCTGTGGCAACGGCTAATGGCAGTTTGAGTGAAACCATTGAGACTCAGCTTCTGCGTCACCGTCTTTACAAGGACTTCAGCCGTGTCCTCCTTTGCGCCCTCTGGAACACCATGCAGCAACAATATCTTACGACGGCTTCGCATTTCCAGGCTATCTACCTCATTGCAGATGACTTGAAGTTGGTCCTGTAGTAACTGAAGTGCACCCATGACAAATGTCCTGAACGAAGCGAGATCTGTAGCCAGGCTGGTGATAGTTGCACTGGGTGGTGATGTTTTTTCAACCCGATCCTTTAACTGATCCATCTCCTGCCTGAACATGCTCTTCAACTGTTCCATTGATTTGGCCATAACATCCAAAACTTGCTGTGACATCTTCAGTGATATTCTCCACTATGTAGTGCTTAGATATTTATGAAAACACTACCAGACAGGTATTGTAACTTAATCTATATTTTGAAGCATAAATAAGTTGTAAAAGTTAATTTTTAATATTAATTAAAGAAATTAGGAAGCAGGAGTTTTATTTTAAATGTCAATCGTACAACTATCCGCGCAGAAAAAAAAAAAAAAAAAAAAAAAAAAAAAAAAAAAACTATACGTAAAGAACTATGTAAAGAACTATGTAAAGAAAAAAAATACCCAATCACGAAACAAGTATTACTCGTGCGCGATAACTTGGGACCTGCTAAGAATGCGACTCCCCAACCGCTTCCCCTGCACTTCCCCGATGGCGCCCGTATTGTACCGTTCGCATCACTATTTATTACTAGGGTTTTTAATCTCGTACTGGCCTACGTCACGTAACGACGCGCTCTGGAATTTTTTTAGTTTTCGTTTGTGTTATTGTTTTGTTGTTGTAGTTTTTGTTGTTATAGTTTGTGTCATTGTTTTGTTGTTGTAGTTTTTGTTGTTATAGTTCTTGTTAAGTGTTTTTGTTATCATTATGAAGGGTAAACCTTTGCATAGCGGAGAAAGAAACCTCGTGCTAAAAGTGTTAGAGTTTTTTGAAAACGAAAAACGGAACAAACAGTTTTGTATAAACTTAAACATTGTATTTTTATTTTATTCAAATAGTGTAAAAAGGATTAGATAAAAAGCAGCGTCCTCCATGAGTAACATAATAAATTAGGTTAAAAAAAACAAAGACGAAGCCGCGGGCGGCTGCTTGTTATGTTCGCTTTTTTGCGGGCGGTACAAACACGCCAATATGACGTCACCGCGCTCAGGTCCCAACTTATCGCGCACGGGTAATATCTGTAGACCATTGCAGACGTTTGTCCCGCAGCGGAGGTCGTAAAGAAATCTTACCTTTCAGTAGATTCTTGATAGGTTGTAACATCATAGCGGCTAACTCCCTCGCGTGCTCGTGCGCTTTACTGAACTCGTATCTAATATCATCGTCCAACGTCAGCCTGCGGATAATCACTAGCGTTTCCAATAATAGCTGAAACATAACAAGAAAAAGATAGATAGTCCTAAGTGTAATAAAACATGTATACAGTAAAAGCTCTTTATTCGCGGGGTAGGTATATGTTCCGTAAATATGCCGCGAATACAGAAACCATGAATATGGAATGGTAATCTATATGGGATTATAGGGGATAGGTGCCTAGGCGATAAAATAAAAAATAAATATACAAAAAAAAACAATTTAATTTAAGTTTTTGACCATATTGATTAATTATTATCTTCAGGTTTAAGCACTGGCATTACCAAAAACACCCAACCCTTCTGCCTAAAAAGTTTCGTCCCATATCAATCCTGCATGTCCTGTCTAAAGTCATTGAGTCAGTTGTCACAAGCAAGTGATGGAGTTTCTGAACGACGGTGACCTATTGAACTCATTCCAGTCTGAAAAAACAGGATCTTTAAAAACAGAGGTTTTCATTTTACAGGCCAACTAGACTGATTTAAGCCTCGAAATTTTCTGTATAGATTAGTACAAACATACACTTCAAAGTGGTAATTTGATTTTATAAAATAAACGATAGTTTTTATTTTAAACGCCATTGTCAGAATCGGGTCTGTTCTAGTCGAGCTACCGCGCGCTACCTTTTCCGTACCATCAAAATATTAAATTGCAAGTGACATAATATAAAGAAATGGGGAAAAAGGCTGTCAAAGTTTCTAAAGAACGATGAAAGCTTATTTAATTGAAAAATGTATGAAAATGGTTAAGGAAAGGTAAGTAAACTTATTCATCATCATCATATCAGCCGTAGGACGTCCACTGCTGGACAAAGGCCTCCCTCATTGATCTCCAGACACTGCGATTGGAAGCGGCCTGCATCCAACGCCGACCTGCGGTTCTTACCAAGTCGTCTGCCCATCTTGTAGGTGGACGTCCTACGCTGCGCTTGCCGGTCCGTGGCCTCCACTCGAGAACCTTCCGGCCCCATCGGCCATCTGTTCTGCGCGCTATATGGCCTGCCCATTGCCACTTCAACGTGCTAATCCGTCGGGCTATGTCAGTGACTTGAGTTCTCCTACGTATCTCCTCATTACTGATTCGATCCCGTAAAGAAACCCCGAGCATAGCCCTCTCCATAGCTCGTTGAGCGACTCTGAGCTTATTTCATAAGGCCAATAGTGAAGGACCACGTCTCGGTTCCATATGTCATCACTGGTAACACACACTGATTGAAGACTTTCGTCTTAAGGCACTGAGGTATGTTGGACGAAAAGACGTTGCGAAGTTTCCCAAACGCTGCCCATCCGAGTTGGATTCGACGATTGACCTCTTTCTCGAAGTTGGACCTACCTAATTGGACTGTTTGTCCTAGGTATACATACGCGTCGACAACTTTAAGAGCAGAGTTCTCAGCCATAACTGGAGCAGGCACGACATGGACATTCGACATAAATTTCGTCTTGTCCATGTTCATTTTAAGTCCTACCCGTTGGGAGACTCGATTGAGGCCTTCGAGCATCGTGCTGAGCTCTTCCATCGACTATGCCATGACCACAATATCGTCGGCAAACCGAAGGTGAGTGATGTATTCGCCGTTAATATTGATGCCCAGTCCTTTCCATTCCAGAAGCTTGAAGGCATCTTCCAATGCGGTCGTAAGCAGTTTCGGAGAGATGACATCTCCCTGTCTTACGCCTCTTTTTAAGGGAATCGCCTTCAAGCTCTGTTCGTGTACTCGGACTGACATAGTGGCGTTTTTATACAAACACTTCAACACTTCGATGTAACGATAGTCAATACGGCATCGTTGGAGAGACTCAAACACTGCCCATGTTTCGATCGAATCGAAGGCTTTCTCATAGTCCACAAACGCGAGACATAGCAGCAAGTTATACTCTTCGGTCTTCTGTATGACTTGCCGCAGCGTATGTATGTGGTCTATGGTACTGTAGCCTTTACGGGACCCGGCTTGTTTGGGAGGCTGGAAGTCATCAAACCTGCGTTCGAGACGGTTCGCGATGACCCTTGAAAACAGCTTATAAACATGGCTCAAAAGCCAGATGGGTCTGTAATTCTTAAGCAAGGTGTTGTCACCTTTCTTGAAGAACAGAACCACCACGCCCTCGTTCCATGCTTTTGGCGTCGTACCTTCAAGCAAGGCGGAATTAAAGAGCTTCTGAAGGACTTTAAGTACCGGTGATCCCCCCGCTTTCCTGATCTCATACAGGCTGATGTCCGGAATATCTTCGGTATAATGTCGGGTCAGTTTGGCTCTTGGGTCGTTGGCCGCACTGCAAACAGGTTTAGTGACCGAATCGTAGAGCCGTCCATAGAACCTTTCGACTTCCCTTAACACTTCCGCTTTACTTGACGTTATGCTGCCATCTTCCCTCTTCAGCTTCGTCATGCGGCTCTGCCCATTAGAATTATCTCTCGCGAACACTTTGGAGCCTTTATTCCGCTCTATCGTATCTTTAATACGAGATGTATTAAAGGTACGAATATCGTGCCGCAAGGATTTCCAAATCTTTCTATTGAGCTGCCTATGTGACTGAGGATCATCGGGAGACTGCAGTCGCAAAGAACGTCGTTCAGCCATGAGGTTAAGGGTGTCATCAGAGAGTTTCTGAGGTCTATTGGTACGGGGGGTCTTAAAGAACTGGGACCCCACCGTATGGACGGTTTCCACGAACCTGTTATTGATCTCGTCCACTGATGCATCTACTTCTAGACAGTCAAAGCGATTTGCAAGTTCGAGTTGAAAGCTCTGGAGGTTTTGGATATGTGCGCGAGTGGGTCGGAGCGTAGACTTCATCAAACGGGACCTTTCAAGTTTAACGTTCATATTCAATGTGGCTCTAACAATTCGGTGATCACTGCCGGTTTTCACCCTGTAAATCACAGATACATCATTGAATATCCGTTTCTTGTTGGTCAAGATGAAATAAATGTCATTTCTCGTTGAACCGTTGTGACTCATCCAGGTCCATTTCCTGTGAGGCGGCTTCTGGAAAAAAGAATTCATCATAAAGAGTCCTTCTTTCTCCAGAAAATCGGCCAGCCTCTGTCCCCTGGGGTTCCGTTGCCCATATCCAAATTGCCCCACTCTCAACTCATCATCGCTTCTCATGCCTATCTTTGCATTGAAGTTCCACATAACAACAATAAAGTGAGTTTTGTTCGTATGGCTCTACTGATGTCCTCATACATAGACTCTACTTCTTCATCTGGGTGTGTAGAGGTCGGCGCATATACCTGAACGACCTTCAGCGAATATCGCTTAGATATTCTGAGTGTCAGGTACGCGACCCTGCTCGACACACTGTCGATGGTGATAATGTTGTTAATGAGTGACTTGTGAACGAGAAACCCAACACCACCTTGGGATTGTTGGTCGCCCTCCCGGTAGTATGGTAGGTTACCAGACTTAAGGTGGTCGTGTCCTCGCCCTCTCTACGGACTTCTGATAACCCCAAAATGTCCCAGTGTAATCTACTAATTTCTTCCAGCTCAACAATCTTTTCGTCTGTCCTCAAAGTGCGGATGTTGTGTGTTACCAGGGCCAGTGGTCGTCGTAGGGTTTGGTAGCCGCACCTTGGGATTGTTGGTCGCCCTCCCGGTAGTATGGTAGGTTACCAGACTTAAGGTGGTCGTGTCCTCGCCCTCTCTACGGACTTCTGATAACCCCAAAATGTCCCAGTGTAATCTACTAATTTCTTCCAGCTCAACAATCTTTTCGTCTGTCCTCAAAGTGCGGATGTTGTGTGTTACCAGGGCCAGTGGTCGTCGTAGGGTTTGGTAGCCGATCGTCTCCCGGGGATTCTTAGCACCCCTGGCCCCGGCGTTAGTGACTGCTACCGTAGCCAGGATTAGCGGGGCCGCCGGGGACTCGGGGCCTGGTTTTATGTTGTTGTATCATAAAGGGGGTTGTTGCCATACTCGCCATGCTTGGCAGGCGGGTTGGCGAGCGCAGTATAGGTATTGGAACACGAAAAGACGCTGCCGCCCATCTTTCGGAGGTATCCCTTAGCAGATTCCTACTGCATCCACGGGCAAGAGCGGAGGGGCAACATTCTACTGCCGGCGCCCCACGGCAAGCTTATTTAATAGAAAATTGTATGAAAATGGTTAAGGAAAGGTACGTAAACTTATTAAAGGTAAGTAACTCTATTGTATATTTATTTTCGCTATTTGCGCCGGTCAATCGCACGCCGGAGTGGGGGACGGTGGATTGGGGGGAAATTTGAAATTTATTGTGTAACAACTGCGTCACCTTCCTTAACCATTATCTACCTATTCTTATTAGATTTTTTATGCTACATGGAGATGGAACAAGCTTTTGGCCCATCTGATGGTTACTTAACCATCAGGTGGAAACCACTTGGAAACCATCGCCTATAACAGAGAATTGCCCCCTAGGTCACGCACCTTAAAATTACATTTTGTAATACAATAAATGATTGAGTATTGAGTATTACCTTTTCATTGCCGGCAACATTGAGTAGCAGTTTCAGATTATCCTGTATGTTCTTAGCAAACAACTTCTGTCGGTTCATTTCATGTTTCAAACAGCAATTTGAGACCCATTTCAATGTAGCTAGGATTATGTCTTCGTTCTCAACATTGTCTAGAATTCTGAAAACAAAAGATTCGGTAAAATTTAAGGTACCTGAAAAAAAAATTAAGAGCAGCTGCAGAAGCGGTTACTAATTATAACAAAGCACTCAGGATTTTCAGTTTAAATAATCCTTGATTCTTCTTTATTGTATACAAGAAAATACATTAACATGATTTACATTGGCGTCAACTATGTGGGGACACCCTTTAATTTTCAGTTTTTTATTTTTTGGAATTTTTCCTTTATTTGTGCTGTAACCTTGCTTTTTGACAAATTTCGTGATTCTAGGTCAACGGGAACTACCATATAGGTTTTCGACCCAAAACCTAAAGGGTACTTCCGGTTGACCTAGAATTGTCCATTTTGGTTAAAAGTAAGGTCTTACAGCACAAATAAAGGAAAAATTCCAAAAAATAAAAAAAGTTGAATTTCAGGTAATTTTTGGTAGTTACAAGTTTTCGCGAAAATCTAAATTTGCCCATATCTTTTTATCGTGTTGACTCAGGACCTTGATTTTTATACACCTAATAGGGACTATAGACCTCAGTCCAGATACTGAGGTCTATAGTATATATTATATATAGTTATAAATTTCAAGTTGCTAGGTCCATCCATTCCTAAGAAAATCGGTGGTGACACACGGACAGACAGACGGACAAGAGAGTGATCTTATAAGGGGTCCTTTGTTTACCTTTTGAGGTACGGAACCCTAAAAACTAATAAGTGCTAAATATAGTACAATGGGCGGCCTTATCACTGAAAGCGATAATGTCAGTGGAGTCAGTGGAGATCTTAGTCCACCTTGGCACGACGATTTAGGTGTGTTCCACTCCGACTGGTAGGAAAAGAACGCAAGGAATGGAACGAAATGAGGGAAACCTTTTCCCAGCAGTGGGACAGTATAGGTTATTAAAAAACAATGTTCTTTTTAGGGCTCCGTACCTCAAAAGGAAAAAACGGAACCCTTTTAGAATCACTTTGTTGTCCGTCTGTCTGTCTGTCAAGACACTTTATCTCCGGAACGCGTGGAGGTATGGAGTTGAAATTAAAACCATGAAGCTGTGAAAAAATCAAAATTCTAAGGTAACGTAAAAAAAGATATGGCCGTTTATGCCGCAACAAACGTATATTTCGACACTCTCAAGGGAATAAAAATGTATAGGGTACTTCCGTTGACCTAGAACTATGAAAGACAAGCAATTTCGTCTACTACAAGTACAGGGAAAAATCTGAAAACATTTGAAATTAAATCATAAAAAATATTGTCTATATTTGAATTTCGGGAAAAGCTCGGAAAAAAGTGCGACAAAGTACGGAACCCTTGGTGGGCGAGTCCGACTCGTAGTTGTCCGGTTTTTTTTTATTTTTTTGTAATGTCAAAACTTCGGTGGACTCTTAGGAAAATACTCTATGTCCGAATAACTTTATTCTGTCTAGTAAGTTTAACGTTTATTTATAAATGTATTTTTACTATAATAAAACTTGTTAGTTACTTATACAGAGTGTCTGGTAATATACTGACGATATTCAAGTGACGGTTTCTCAACACATAAAAAAATACTTCTCGAAAATAAAACTAAGTTATATTATCAAATTTTAAAGAGAATCAACAAAGTTTAGGTGATTAAATCGATATAAAACTTACTGCCTACTCTTGCAATCGACATCCAAAAATAAAGGCCGGTTTGATGTCTCATTTTGGGTTCGAAAGGGACAACAAGAGATATCTCGAGACGTCACCAATACAGTATCTGCGGTTAGATATAGCAAGCAATACGCAATAGCACAACATAAGTTTAATAGTGTTTGTTTTTGCATGCCAAAATAAATTTCACATTTCTATGGTAAACATTCAAAAATTTATTTATTAAGCTAATCAAAATAGCCCCTTTCAGTTTTGTGCGTATATAATATACCAAACACCCTATAGAAATGTGCAGTTCTTTGTGCTGTCTAGCATTAGAATATGCATGAACTTACGTCTTGATAATATCAACACCTCTGCCATCCAGCAAGTCGGGCTGACTATCCATCAAAGCCACAAGCGTGTTCAGCGCACTTTCTATAATCTTTCTGTCCTTGTCTCTCAACTCTTGTTGCAACACACTCGACTTGGAGTAGAGGAGATCCAATATAAGTTTATAAGCCCCTTCCTTGCCGGCGCGCACTCGGTGGGCGATGTCTTTGCTACATTCATTCTGGGATGTTAAGAATTATTTATTTTTATTTCTTATGAAAACAAACTGTTGTATAATACTGTAATTACTGGCACATAGACATAACATCTAAGTCCTATAGTATGGCAACGTATCCACATAGAGATCAAGACAACATAATAGCTTGTTTTGAATTATATGTGGATATCCATGGGCTGCAGTAGCCACTTAACATCTGGTGGACTGCATGCTCGTTTGCCATATAAGTACGTGGTATAAAAAAAATAATAGATATTAATTATATTATTTTTATTGAATATTTAGTTAGTTAAATAGTCTCTAAGTGTTAATTAGCATATCTTAAAATAAGGCATTCAAATTATTTTTATTTATTTAAAGTAAAATATTAACGGACAACTATTTTACTTCTATAACCCAGCGGTTTGCCAGAATACTTTGAATTTTATATTTTAACAAGCTTCCGCCCGCGCCATCGCAAGCGTGACAGCTCAATGAAAACATTACCTATCTGCGCAGTCGTGTAGAAAGTAGCCTATGTCTCAATCCAGGTCATAATCTATCTATATACAAAATTTCATTTCATCTTGTTCGCGATTACGTTAAACTCAAGGCTCAATTGTTCTTCCTTACGATGTTGATATTCTACCAATCCACGCAAGTCACCATCACGTGATTATTTAAAACTTATTTCTATGCTGAGCCGTATCCTAGTTTGCGGACGCTCATAACCTGGACGTACTAACTGCCTATGTATATGTTATGTTTTCTATTTTTGTTTGTTATATTATATTGCTACTACTACTGTCGTATTATTTTTGTTACTGTGTATGCCTTTGTTTTTTTATGTCTGCAAATAAATGTATTTTCTTTCTTTCTTTCTTTCTATTGGTTGTTATATTAATGCTCCTTTTACCCGCTCCTCGAATTGTGTACAAAAGATATACGCCATTACACGCATTGTGGTAAGCAGACAAAGATCTGTTTTAATTTAAAAATATCCTGCAATCCATTAAGAAATTATCCAGTAACTAGGCCAATCGTCAAAATAAGTACACACTAGGTACACATCTAGTTTTATTTATCTCATTTTAGTGATATTTTTATTATTTACTACATGTACTATATACACTACTAATATTTTTTTTTTGTTTATTATCATATACAAAATACATCTCTGAGAAATGTCAGAGAAGCAAATGGCGAAACAAACAATAAAAAAACATTGATAATCAATAATTAAATAAATAAAATAATTATTGATAGACATTTCACACAACGCTATCTAGCCCCAAACTAAGCAGAGCTTGTACTATGGGAACCAGATAACTGATAGAATACTTATACATATAGCTTTTTTTTTGTAAATACATACTTATAAAAAAAATACATAGAAAAACATCCAGACCCGGAAGAAATATTTGTATATCATGCAAACATTTGTTCCGCGGCGGGAATCGAACCCAGTACCCCCTGCGTCTCAGCCAGCTATACGCCCACTGCACCACGGAGGTTGTAAGTCAAAAATTAATATTGTTATACCTACTTCGCTCCCCTTCACATATTATGCCTATTGTTAATATCACTGGGCCTGTAAGCATCTTACTGGGCCCGTAGAGACTAATTTTCAAATCTGGACTAACATCAGATGGGACTAATCCCTCTGCAAGCCAAGCAATACTTCCCGAGCAAGTAGCCCGAAAAAATGGTTTTCGTTGTATAGTATGAAGCATCTGTACTAGTATTGTATTATCTTATCTGTGGCGATATTAATATGTATCTTTGCAGCCTTCCTTTTTCTATAATGACAAAAATCTGACCAGCCATCTAATAAACAATACTTAGCTGAATACTCAGTCAGAAATGCTTTTTAGCGAATTACCTTTAATACCTCCAACTCTTTTAGCACTTCATCAGAATCCAATTCCTCCTGGCTGCAGAGTACCTTCAGCTTTGTAATGGTTGCGCTGACAAGATGGTCCTCTCCCGAGCTGAGTGCCAGATCTCTAATGATGTTGGACAGGTCTACTCCCTGGAATAAACAATTTAAAGATATGAGTAAGTGTAAGTTATATGTGTATCCTTTTATAAGGTTCCGTACCCAAATGGTAAAACGGGACCCTATTACTAAGACTCTGCTGTCTGTCTGTCCATCTGTCACCAGGCTGTATCTCATGAACCGTGATAGTTGAAATTTTCACAGACGATGTGATGATGCTGTTGCTGCTATAACAAAACAAAATCTAAAAACAGAATAAAATAAATGTTCAAGTGGGGCTCCCATAAAACATACATGATTTTTTTGCACGCACTTGACCGGTTTGAAATCTATTTATTAGGGAACTTGTGTCGTTCTTTACGATGATGTCAGTTACATAATTGTCTATAGAAATAACTACATAACATCCGCCTTCAACAGGTTCTATGTGGACCGGTAGGGCATATTAGCTGAGTCTGATGTTTGTTCAGCTAACAGACTCTGAAACGGGTCCACATCGACCTGCAGAGGCCTTTACTTAGCAGTAGGAGAGCATTTAATCTAGTAAAAATAAATTGTATCTACTTCTTCTCTGTTTTAAATGTAAATTGTAATATAGTAAATATATGTTAAAAATGATTTAAGAGTTATTAGTATAGCACTAAAAGTTTGTGTCGGAAATATTATCGGCCCAATCTCGTAATTTGAGATTTAAATCTTTCCAATTTTGCAAGCACAGAGCTGATGATAAAGGTTGTACAAAGAGGCAAAAATCATTTAGATTAATTAAAGGTTTAGGAAGTAATTGATCATCTAGCTAGATGACCTAGGATTATGTTAATTACTGATTCAATGCAACTGACTCACGGCAATAACTAGTCATCTTTTAAAATATCTCTGAGACAACATTAGCCATGAAAAAAAACTTGAACTAGTTTCTTGGATAACCTTTACTTCTTATGGTGTAGGTATAAGTATGTGAAAATGAATAAAACTAGTCTTTTTCTATAATATGAATATGATATTTCCAGTATCTTATGCTCAGGATAGGTCAATACTTACCTGCGCTTCAAACTGTGCCACAGCCTCTTGTATGGCCTCTTCAGGAGCCATGTCGAATTCAGTGATGTTTTCTTGGACAACTTCATCGTAGGTTTCTTGTGTTATCACTCGGACCATATTTATCGGTTTTAATTGGCTTTTGATCAATAATTAGATTCAATATGTAGGTATTTTCATAGATTATAATGTAATAACGCCGCAGACGCCCGGAGAGAAACAAACAGAACAGAAATTCACAGAGTTTTCTGACTGACTGACACTGACACTCACTACACTAATGAATGATAGAATAAAACCACTAAAGTCTAGAACTAGACTATCAAATGTTAGACAGTCAGTGAGTACAGTGCATCATTACATTAAACTAATTATTATGTTTGTATATTAATGGAGGGTTCCTTTATATATCCGTCGGTAACCAGCTACGACTCGTTTTTCCTTGAAAAGCTGTCAAAACTTTGACACTAGTTTGACACTTTTTCAAGGAGATACGAGGCGTAGTCGCAAGGAACTTAAGCTTTACTTTAAGTTCCTTGCGTAGTCGGTTACCGACTGATAGGAACCCGCCATAGATCCACGGTACAGTGTGAAAATTCGGTTAACGTCTGCTGTGCATTTGTGGGACTGAGTTTTAGAATGTATTTTTTCGTGCATGAGTTTTTTTCTTTTTTTTCCATTACTGAGAGCTTTTTATTCTCGTTTTAAAAAAAAAGTAGTCCTAACTAACGTAATAGATGGCGCCGTCTAAACAAGCACCCGAGACATGCTCCGCTAAGCTAAATGAAATGAGTGTGCTTTAGACTGAAGTAAAACTTGTTTTTCAAAAAAAGCAACGTAACTATAATATTAGATGGATAGATATTTAAAGATGGATAAAGTATGGATTGATAGATTCTAACGTAAATAGATGGAGGTATGTTTCTTTTTGATGATTGTCGTCGTTATTTAATAATAAATCTTAATAAAAATAAAATAAAAATTTAATTATATAATCTAGATTGTAAAACCGTTTTTGTCTGTAAGATAGACACATAAAGCACTGTAAACTTTTATTTTTAAGAGCTGTGGATTTTGTTGATAAATAAATAAATAAAATAATAATTTATAAAATTGTTTAATTACAAAATTGTCCGTGGCCTCCATTCGAGAACTTTCCGGCCCCATCGGCCATCTGTTCTGCGCGCTATATGGCCTGCCCATTGCCACTTCAACGTGCTAATCCGTCGGGCTATGTCGGTGACTTGAGTTCTCCTACGTATCTCCTAATTTCTGATTCGATCCCGTAGAGAAAACCCAAGCATAGCCCTCTCCATAGCTCGTTGAGCGACTCTGAGCTTATTCATAAGGCCAATAGTGAAGGATCACGTCTCGGTTCCATATGTCATCACTGGTAACACACACTGTTTGAAGACTTTCGTCCTAAGGCACTGAGGTATGTTGGAAGAAATAACGTTGCGAAGTTTCCCAAACGCTGCCCATCCGAGTTGGATTCGACAATTGACCTCTTTCTCGAAGTTGGACCTACCTAATTGGACTGTTTGTCCTAGATATACATACGCGTCGACAACTTCAAGAGCCGAGTTCTCAACCATAACTGGGGCAGGCACGACATGGACATTCGACATAATTTTCGTCTTGTCCATGTTCATTTTAAGTCCTACCCGTTGGGAGACTCGATTGAGGCCTTCGAGCATCGTGCTGAGCTCTTTCATCGACTATGCCATGACCACAATATCGTCGGCAAACCGAAGGTGAGTGATGTATTCGCCGTTAATATTGATGCCCAGTCCTTTCCATTCCAGAAGCTTGAAGGCATCTTCCAATGCGGTCGTAAGCAGTTTCGGAGAGATGACATCTCCCTGTCTTACGCCTCTTTTTAAAGGAATCGCCTTCGAGCTCTGTTCGTGTACTCGGACTGATATAGTGGCGTTTTTATACAAACACTTCAACACTTCGATGTACCGATAGTCAATACGGCATCGTTGGAGAGACTCAAGCACTGCCCATGTTTCGATCGAATCGAAGGCTTTCTCATAGTCCACAAACGCGAGACAAGTTATACTCTTCGGTCTTCTGTATGACTTGCCGCAGCGTATGTATGTGGCCGGCAAGCGCAGCGTAGGACGTCCACCTACAAGATGGGCAGACGACTTGGTAAGCACCGCAGGTCGGCGTTGGATGCAGGCCGCTTCCAACCGCAGTTCCTGGAGATCAATGAGGGAGGCTTTTGTCCAGCAGTGGACGTCCTACGGCTGATATGATGATGATGATGATGATGGCAAAATTGTCTACACGTCTGTAGGTCGATCAGTCTATGTTCATTCTGAACAGACGCAACTCGCACTCGCACATTAACTTTTAAAATATATGAAACATAACTCTCTCTCACTAACGTATATCCCCCTCTCAACTTCCGTTCGCACTTTTCGTAATGCATTCATCAGCTTACTCCCCAAGTCAAGCGTGCGTAAAGAAGTTTTACTTCAAAATATATTACTAAACTTGCCAAACTGTCAAACTCGCAAAGACAATATCAAAATTTCTAGAGAACATGCTGACTCCGTCCATTAGTAATACAAGACGAACATTGATTGTGTGGCAATCAATGTTCTTTTGTGATCGTATTATTTTTTTAAACCTGTGTAGAATCTGACTAATCGATACACTGTAAGTATCTTGAATGGATGTTGATGGTTGTTCTGGAGAAGCTTTGTTCCTGAACACTGAAGATGTAGCAGTTTTCTTCAATATTCTTCTAGCAGTCTCTTTAAAAAAAAGATAACTTTTAAGAAAAAGAATGGTAAGTACATAGGTCTATACCAACTAGTTTTTAAGTACCTAGGTATATAAGTACGTAAAATATCGCTAAAATAAATTACGGTAATTAATCCAATATAATAGCGTCACAGATAAATCAGATAAAAGAAAGTGAGCTGAATATATAAAAGAAGACTTCAATATGTACGAACTAGGGTTTACATGTCCTATTGCATATACCTATTTATTTCGTTTTACGAACATCCATATGAAAACGAGTCTGCCGTTGTTTTCGTATTATGAGACAACGCACGGATTAGTCAGTTCTTCTATACATACCCTCCTGTTTGTAAGCAATTTTGAATGTTTTTGTTCATAATGCCGTAATGTCACATACGCTATTCTTGCTAGTACTATTTCACATGTTAAAAATCACGGGCAACGAAAACACCTGATGAAAATAGTAGTAGGTGTGACCTATGATTTTTCACATGCTACTCGTGAAACGTTCCATCCCTAGTGCTTGATGGAGCAGCGCCATCTATTAGCAGTTTTAAAAACATGGCCGTGAAAACCCCTCAAGATCAGATTTACAGACAAAGCCAGTTAGAATGGAACGCTTTCTTACTCAGGAAAATTCAGGAGTAAACACAAAAATTACATTCGTGCACTAAACTTGGCAAGTTAGGAAAAAACAGCTGGGTACGTTTTATTTTGGTAGGGATATACTTTGACAGATCACATCTTGTACGTTCTGATACCATGCTACAGTAAATAAAATCCACTTTAAATATCTTCCAGAACTACTAAATACAGCTGACAAACAACAAAATTGGACTCATAGATACATTTTTAACAACTAGTTAGACTATTTTCTATCTATCTATCTATTTTGCAATGGCTTAAACCTTTATTTGAACAAGTGTATGTGAGATAGCTGGCGACTTAAGCTGACTTGAACTCGACTGAGGTGGTCGTAGGTTAGTTTCAGAATGTTTCCCAGATGACGCATACTCCGCAAAAAGAAAAGATTGGACTGATTATTTCTCTCTCGTTATTTCTGCGTAATTACAGCTCAATTATTTGTTTACGTGTAATTATTAGCATTTACTTGAATCTGTGAAGACCAAAATGAGTTTTCTCGGCAAACTATTTGGCGGTAAGAAGGAGGAGAAAGGCCCGTCTACACACGAAGCCATCCAAAAATTACGCGAGACTGAAGAGTTACTCATCAAGAAACAAGAGTTTTTAGAAAAGAAAATTGAAATTGAAATAGCGACAGCTAGGAAAAATGGCACAAAGAACAAGAGAGGTTAGTATTTTGGTCAACTAAACATTTGAGTCATTGTGATGAACATGTCCACATCTGTAGTAGATCCACTGTTATTTGACCTTGTTTTGATAAATTCGTAGCACATTTTCATTAGATCTCCTTGGCTATTATACTTTGACCACAATTTGGATCTGCTAGTTCTCCAAAAGCGTTTGTTAACTTGCAAACTGGTGTATTCTGATGTAACCAATGCTACATTTGTTATGTACCTACAATTTTGTTTCGTAAGTAGATATAGACAAGCTAACGAGGATTTAATTACCAATACATAACTTACTTGAATTACCTGTAAGTTCGAATGCTAATTTTACATGACAGCTACGAGTCCATCTGATGAAAATAGTCTATTTTATTTCTTAATTTTAAAACTTGAAATAATGAATGCAGCTATCAAAACTGGCCTCATATCCGGCCTGTACTAAAGTTTACCATCTACTGTACAAAACAAAGCATTATTTTTTATTTGTGTGTCATAAAAAAGTTACCATTTATCAGCCGATGACAGAAGCTATCTAAAAACTAAACATAGAAACAGAGATATAATTGTCATTAAAACAAAAGTTGATAAGGAAGAGTACTTTTAAGTTTCTGTTTGAGGGAAAGTGACAATTCGTTTTTCTTAAATAATCTTATGTACACAACATTTCATCATAAAATATGAATCACTATTTCATAATGGTGGTGTGTTCAGTAGGTGGTCTTGGTAATTAAATTTTTTTATCTTCTCTTTAACTTGTCTATGATCATGCTAACATATTTTTGTATGGTAGTGGTGCCTGACCAATTAAGCTATTGTGCTATTGTTTTGTCACAGAGGAACAGGCAGTAATTATTATTATTATTATTTGTAATAGACAGGCAGCTCTTAGAGCTGATGCGTGTATATCTTATTTATTGTCAGTGCGCTTAAAATATTTGTCCAGTCTGTTTTTGAAACTATGTAAATTCAATAATGTCAATGATAGCATTATTATTCAATAATTTAAAGTAAATTCGATGTTTACAAGTAATCCTTGTGATTTTAATGAATAAATGAATTTTGACTTGATTTGACCTTAGTTTTGTTTATGGCCTTAATTTCTTTCGTCTTCAAAGCAGAAAGGTATATCGACAGATAGCGCTGTGTGAAATGTCCAGCATTATTTATTTAATTAATCTATTATTTCTAGAGTTTATCCATCCCTCTATCTATGATTCCAGCCGCAATCGCCGCTCTTAAACGCAAGAAGCGCTACGAGAAGCAGCTCACTCAGATTGATGGAACGCTCACACAGATCGAAGCACAGAGGGAAGCACTGGAGGGAGCCAACACCAATGCTCAAGTACTGAACACTATGAAGGATGCTGCCAATGCTATGAAACTGGCCCATAAAGACATGTATGTATCAAACTCTGTATGTAATAGTATTTTTCAAACTTTTGCAATCACTGTACTTACTGAATTCCGATTAGTGTGCGTTGCAGTAGGGAGTTTCATACAAAGAATACTGAACGGCTTGAGTTGTTACAGTGACGATCCCTTTCCGAGTTATATCTGTTCTATGACCTTAATTCGTAATAACTCGAACTAATAAAAATATCTGTACTTCATCTCTTCCAGCGATGTAGATAAGGTGCACGATATAATGGACGACATAGCCGAGCAGCACGACATCTCCCGCGAGATCACAGACGCCATCTCCAACAACGTCGCCTTCCCCAACGACATCGACGAGGATGAACTGGAGAAAGAACTCGAGGAGCTGGAACAGGTCAGTTACCTACTACCAGCTGGAACTAATCTAGTGCCGGTTATAGTTTTCATCAGAACTGAGAAAGGAGACAGGTTAGTTATCTTCAACTGGAAGACTGGTGGGACTTTTAGGGCTTTTAGACTTTAGGTCATTAGGGAAGGTGCTGGAACAGGTTTGTTACCTATTTTCAGCTGGAAGACTAGTCTTAGACCTATAAAGAATGACCCTGGAAAGCTATATTATCAGTCAGCAGCTAGACTTGACAGTCCTCATATATTCACCATCACATCTGGAAGGCTAGTCATACGAGCTGGAGAAGGAACTTGAAGAGCTGGGACAGGTAAGTTACCTACTGTAAGCTGGAAGATTGGTCATATCGATATTGGAAGTTCCATTTAGCGTAAGGGAGAAAACATGGCTTGATGGTGATTCAAAATATTATTTTTATTTTCGTCAACTTTTTAACGTGGCGTCTTCTTGTCCAAAATACCTCAGTCCCTGAAGACAAAAGTCTTTCATGTGTGTTATCAGACATTGACACAGAAACGAGTTCTCTCACTATGGGCCTCATAAGGCTCAAGGTCGCTCAGGGTGTTATGGAGAGAGCTATGCTTAGTTTTTCTCTACGTGATCGAATCAAAAATCAGGAGATTCCTAGAAGAGCCAAAGTCACATAGCACAGAGGATTAGCAAGCTGAAGTGGCATTGAGTGGGGCACATAGCTCGATGAACTGACACCCGTTAGGACAAAAAGATACGGCCCTCACTAGATGGAAAGGCTAACTGATAATGGTTGCTGAGAGCTGTTCGGTGCCGCACAAGATCAGTTGTTCTGGAAATCTATGGTGAGGACTATGTTCAACAATGGATGTCCTATGACGATGATGACGATTATCTCCATTTAGACGCGTGGTATCTCAGTAAAAAGTAACCTATGTATCAATCCAGGTCATAACCTATCTGTATACCAAATTGCCAAGGTTAGTCGTAGAAAGACAGACTTTAGAATTTATAATATTAGCATAAATTGTACTCAATGCCAATTGTAATATTTCCAGGAGGATTTGGACAAGGAGATGTTGGGTATCAGCGTGCCCGCAGACACTCTGCCCGACGTGCCCACTGCAGAGCTTGTGCACGACAAGCCCAAACCCAGCAAGTCTAAACAGAGCGGTACGTATTATATTCATTTGGACAAGGATATGTTGGGCATCAGCGTGCCCACAGACACTCTGCCCGACCTGCCCACTGCAGAGCTCGTGCAGCCCAAATCCAGCAAGTCTAAACAGAGCGGTACGTATTATATTCATTTGGACAAGGGTATGTTGGGCATCAGCGTGTCTGCAGACACTCTGCCCGACGTGCCCACTGCAGAGGTCGTGCACGACAAGCCCAAACCCAGCAAGTCTAAACAGAGCGGTACATATTATATTCATTTGGACAAGGATATGTTGCAGTGGCTGTCCCAAACGGATGGACCCATTCGGACGCGGTTTTTTTTAATAGGAAGCTAGTTTAACTGGTTCTTAGCTAAGCGTAATGAAGATCAGCTCAGCCGATCTGAAAATATCCGCATTTTTCCTTTTTGGTGAAGGGAGCGGTGGAATGAAAATTTATCACGGGGTTTTAAAATTTCTAATTTATGCTTTTGTTTTGTTTCAGAGGATGACGATGAATTGGCGCAACTCCAGTCGTGGGCGACATAAGCCCGAGGTGATCTATACTATTTGTGATATATCTCGTATGTATAGTTGTACTGTGCCTTGTCAGCGATATTCTACTAAGAAATCTTTTTTCCCTCCATTATCATTTATCAATGGTTCAGTTGTTAGTCCGGTTAACTACTACTTACTTTCGGAACTGATACTTTTCAGTCAGTGTTAGTAGTTCACATCAAATCGAAATTCGGTTATTGCGTAATATGGGTTAGTAATGTAAATAAAATCAATCAATCAGTGCAATCATAGTCAATCAATCAAAGTGTGCCAATCAGGCACACTGGATGGCAGTAGGTAGGTTAGCGTTTTTTTTTAATTTGATAATATCTGTCCTATTGACCTACGTGGCGCAGGGTTTGATTCCCGCTGCGGAACAAATGCTCGCATGATCTACAGATATTTGTTCCGGGTCTGGTAAAAAACTACCTATATAATATAAGTATGTATTAAAAAAACGTATGTCAGTTGTCTATCAGTTATCTGGTTCCCATAGAAGCTTGCTTAGTTTGGGGCTAGATAGCGCTGTGTGAAATGTTCAGCATTATTATTATTATTTATATAGTAGAATAGTGTTTACAAAGCATAGTACAAAAAGCTAATGTGAAAATATGTATTTAATCCATAGAATTCGCTTATGTATGTATGAAAATTAGGAAACCGCTTAGATCTTATGTACGGTAATCACAATCTACCCTCAAAGTTGCAAAACTTGATGATACAGTCAGTAATGTGAATTGATTAACATTTTAAGACATTAAAATCAATATTCTATTCTATATTGTCTGAAGAATGGCATCCATATATACTAAAAATAATATATATTACTTAACAATTATATCAATTAATATGTGTTACAAGCTTCCGCCCGTGGCTTCGCACGCATAACCTATATCTCAATCCATCTATCTTCGTTTATCTATATATTATAAGTCTGTATTTACAAAAAAAAGTATATTAGTATTCTATCAGTTATCTGGTTTCCATAGCTCTGCTTAGTTTGGGGTTAGATAGCGCTGTGTGAAATGTCCAGAAATTTTATTTAAATATTTATTTATTTGTACAAAATCTCATCGAAAATCAGTCTAGCCGTTTAGTCATGAAAATGTAACAAACACAGTGAACTTTTGAATTTATAATATTATCTATAATATATAGTATGGATTGCGATTATCGTGCGGATCTTGAACAATTTAAGATTTAAAAAAAATGTTGTTTAATATGTCATAGAACGAACTGATTCCTGACGTACAGCTAACGCTAGACTTCCAGGGCTTCATCCAGAGTTGTAAAAATTGGTTTATATAATAAAAAACTTTGGTCAGTTTGAAAAAAATGAACCAAATAAAAATTTTATGTTGCCTAAGATATAAGGTGGATAATAACAAAAATATAGAGGTGTTAATCTAAATTTTTAATCAATTTATGTTACGGACTGTACCTTCTATGAGATGTAACAAAATAAAATAACTTAGAGCCGGTGTCCACTAAAGCAGTGCTGTTGATTTAAAGTAAAACATACTAAAATAATAATAACACACTAATATTATAAATGCGAAAGTTTGGATGTTTGTTTGGTTGTTACTCAATAACGCCGTAACGGCGGAACCGATTTCGATAAAAATTGGTATATACGTAGATTCTAACCTGGATCACCACATAGGCTACCATTTATCCAATAAATCAGTTCCCATGGGATAAAAATGGGGTGTCAAGTCAAGTTGCAACAGCGAGGGGTAGCTTTACCGACACATTTAGTAGTTAACGCGCACGAAGTCGCGGGCAACAGCTAGTAACTAATAAGTTACACAAAATGTAAAATACTAGTGAAACAGTAAAGTTCAAACGATCTTTAGATAGCTAAACTGATCCAGATCACTACGAGTCGGTAGTGTCTCCAAAATATGTACATATGTATTGTGTAGCTGATTGCAATGTTACTACTCACTAGATTTGATACGTATCCGTTGTGCTTTAGTGGACATGTTGCGATATATTCCGGCTTCGCTAATTAGGTGAGCGTAAACAACATAATTGTGGTGTAAAAAATCTAGATTTTTGTAATAATCTTCTTCAGAAATCAGAAAATACAATTAAATAACAAAACTGCACTTATATGAACCGCTTAGTGCAACTTTTAAATGAAATAGTTTATAAATAAATGTAATTACATACTTTTCATTATATTAGTCAAAATATTGAAAGTGTTTTGGGTCGATTTGGGATGAAAATGTTGCAATAAAGTTTTTGAATAAAATATTGATAGAATTTCGATTTCTTTTTTATAACTATGGCAACTTCGACTTACGAGATTTTGACGTTACAGTGAAAAATGCAAATAAAATAAAGCAAATGTGTAACTTTCAAAAACAACCAAGTATGAAACGAGACTAGTGTCTTTATTAAAAGGCGATGCTTCTATTTAAAATCAAATTTTCAGTCAAATTTTATACTCCGACAAATAATTCAATAAAAATTTTTGACGTTTACGAAAATGTCAAATTGAGTAATAATGTTGCCACACCTCAACCGCTAGAGAATGAGTGATTCAATTGAGCTCATATACACGTCATATAAAAACAAAATCTAGAATACTAGATCAAGCAAGCCAGATCAAGTTAAGTATTATATTTTAAAAGAAATATCGCGTTTTAAAGTAACATCTCACCAATTTAACACTAAACACAGTGAACTGTTATTTTTTCACGACACAATCTAGAAAATGTTACTCTAAACGTGGCAACCCACTAAACGTCAAACATATGATTTTAGCTATTTGTCAGACTAGCTAGACGCTCAATTACTGATTTAAACTGCAACGTTGCAGAAGCCGTGGTCGCGAGCAGACTCAACTGTCTGGCAAACGACAAAATAGTCGAAACATCGGGATAACAAATAAAAAAGGCATATAACCTTTTAAATCAGTAATTATGTACAGCGATCGCGAAAGTTTAAACAAATGTCTCTAGATGCTGTTTAAGGGTTGTAGATTCTTTATATTTTTTTACTTAACGGTTGAAAAAGTTTCGAAAGGACTAGATGCTATGTAGGTAATAATATATTAAAATGTTTTTCTAGTACATTATAATTAGTGCCTCTTAAACGTACATTAAGCTAAACATCAAGGCGTGCATATGTTTTAATATATTTTTTATTTTAAGGAATATCTGTGTTTTATTTTACATGTGTCTTTGTCTACAGGGTGATTCGGAATTATGTATGCAACTGAAAAGGGTCAGGGTCTCAATTCTACTAAATCAATTACTTTACTATGACAATGGTATCGTTGCAAAATTGCCACTATACTTTTTGGTATTCTACTAACATACTATTTTTTAGGGTTCCGTACAGAAAGGGTAAAACGGGACCCTATTACTAAGACTTCGCTGTCCGTCTGTCACCAGGCTGTATCTCATGAATCGCGATAGTTGACAATTGAAGTTTTCACAGATGATGTATTTCTGTTGCCGCCAACAAGTACTAAAAACAGGATAAAATAAATATTTATGGGAGGCTCCCATACAACAAACGTGGTTTTTTTTGTTTGCTTTAGCTCGATATTGATAACGACAACTGGTAGACGCTAGAAATTTCACAGAATATTTAGTTATATATTCACTTTAAAAATAAATAATTAAAATAAAACAAATGTTTAAGGGAGGCTCCCATACAACAAACGTGATTATTTTGCCGTTTTTATAGATATTGGTACGGAACCCTTCGTGCGCGAGTCCGACTCGCACTTGGCCGATTTTATTAAATAACCGCCGTTGTTATGACAATTCTATTAAAAATTTGTCAGCTTATGGCGGGAACAACAATAATAATTGTTAAAGAAATAAGTACTATAAAACTACTTATAAATTAGTAGAATTTGGTCCCTGGACGGAGTCTAGATACAACGTGAGTAGAATTTTTAAAATAAAGAACAGTTTTGCATCATCAAAAGTCATCATCGTCATTTTATAAAATTTTGTTTGGCTTTCACTCCCGTCTCTAATTAGTCCTCTGGATGTGCGTATTTTTGACAGAGACATATAGATAGTATGAGTTCTTAAAGGTACCTACCTCCTCAACAGTAGGTGCAAACAGGCAGTGATGATGAGGTTGATGAAACTTAAGGAGAGGCTCATAGAATCAGGGTTAAGTCAACGCTGCCAGAAACTGTATGATCTGATCACGCCATCTCCTTTCCATTAAGGGACAAGCAGGCGCACGGCTCAGTACCATCCGTAACTACTTGATATACCACCAATTCGCACACACAGTGTTGCCAACTTGGGAGTTTTCCCCCTAAATTTGGGGATAAGTTAGATGAAAAGGGGTATTTAGGGGGTATAATTTTTGACGCATTTTTCAGGAGTTACCTTTTTTAGGGGAATTTTCTGGGGGGAAATTCTTTTGTAGTGGTTTTTGTAACGTATATTAGAAAATCATTGATTGGATTGATGAATTAAATTTTATGAAGGTGCGTAATCTCGTAGACATCAGCAAAAACTGTTCTCAGTAAATTAAGGTAAAAATTAAACGATATTTATGAATACTCAAGCGTGTATAATAAAAAACTAGGGTGATTTTGAGTTAGTGTTAAAGAGTCGGATTTCGAGATCACGCTAGGGACGCTTAGTCGATGTTGGTAACACTGGCACACACCGTTTTAGTTCTACGTTCTTGATACACACAGCTAAGGTATGGAACACTTTGCCGTCGTCTGTTTTTCCTAAATAATACAATCCGGGCCTCTTTATGGTAAGAGTAAATAGGTTTATTCTAGATCTTCGTGCTTCATCTAAGACCACATCATCGCTTACCATCAGGTGAGATCGTAGTCAAACGAAGATATTAGTTTAAAAGAAGAAACAATGTCAAACAAGTTAAAATAAAAGTTAACTTATCTCTAGTTAAGTTAACACATCACAGTTTCATAAAGTTTCTAACTTCCTAAATCGATGTTCCCTTATACTAACATCCTGGATCCAAAAGAGGTCATGTTATTTAAGAATCTACATGTATAATGTATCCATTACATAATTTTTAACACATAAATCTTCATGTACATTATTTGGGATTCAGAAAGCATGTCTTTGGGTTGTGTTGTGAATTTTGATGTGTGTCATCTATGGATGGACTGCTAATACTTTCTCCGGGCTTATTCTGGTTTGTTGTGAGCGATGGAAAGGCGATGTAGGTTCGTTGGTAAGTTAGGTTTGTTGTTCGATCAGGAATTATTAACCTGTCTGAGTTATGGAGTCAAGGGAGTATATGGTGGCCACTTCAGAAAGAAGGCAATACTGTTGACACGAACCTAAACTAAATTTAAGGTATTATACAGTTGAAATTGTTGCGCTGAATTTTATTGATTTTGTTTGGATTTGCTACTTTTGAACTCCCGATTTGATATTTTGAAACGGAATTCCAACTGTATGTGACAGGCTTTAAATTTAATTTATGTAAACACATGTAAACTTCTAAAAAAGTTATCAACCTTGTTAGCCATGAAATTCAGTGAAATTTTCTTATAGGTGCGTGCCATCACAGTGCGCTCGCGAACCGAGTTACGAGCTTGTCAATCTATTCTTATAACACAACTATAAATACATTTTAAGTCATAAGTATTAATAAAAAGACAGTAGTTTGTTTTGAGTACCTACTTATGTCACACAATTTAAAAGCGATTCAAACTCGAAGCAGTAACTAACCAACTTCTATATTGTCGAGAATAACCTCGCAATAAATTAATAGGTTGCTGCAATCATTAGCTTATATCGAGCCCTGTGCTGTGCTGAACCAGTCGTGGTGATTCTCCGCTGTTTCGGACAGTCGTGTCAACATGAAGGGCTCTATTGTTTTGGTGAGTGTAATTGGTTTTTAATTAAAAGGGCTCATTAAAAAAATGGCAGTGAAAGTGATTAAGCGCAAGTTAATACACAGTGAAATTATAAACAGTCGGTTTTTAAGTTGGTACTCTAATGTCATCCTGAATTAAAAAATATATTTTTTTAAATAGGTACCTACATGCATTCAGGTAGATAATTAACCATTGAAGGTACATAGTTAAAGTAATATAAAAAGTACCCTATTTACGGACCCCTTTTACCCTATACATAAATACCTAGTTATTTTAATTTGTTATTTCGTCCAAAAATATTGTAAATGCAGTATCAATTTTAAGTTAGTAAACACTAGCTGCGTTTATTTTAAATTAGCTAACCCACTTGCAAGTTCGTCAGTACCAATTAATTAGCCGTTTCTTGGACTTGATTTTAAAATATGAGATATCGTACTAAATACCATTTCTATCAGACCAAAATACAGCATAGGTATAGCATTCAGGTCTTTTTTCTAGATTCTGATATTCTTTAATTGTTAGGTGTTTGCAATACTTTCCAAAACACACCAACGGTCGCCTGTTAGAGAATAAATCTATGTATGTAGGTACCCCAGTGGGGATAGTCTGATAAAAGTCTGAAAAAGTATCCCTACCACAGGCACTTTTTTTTGTGCGCGGACCATTTGCTACTTAGACTACACTTAAAAGTTTTTGTAGACTTTTGGTACCAAATAAATGTATTTGTATTCTACTGTTTTATTAATTCATTGAAAATATTTATGTAACCTACCTACTAGTTAAAAGGGAATAATATATTTTTTCTATCTGTGATTTTCTCTACCTTGTTGGGATATTCTAAGGATAAGTTGCTACGCTACCGCGTCCTCGCTTTGACATAATACAGTTGTGAGTCACAACTATCTCTATCTCTAATTAAAGTAAAATTGTCCGCCTCACAACTTGTGAGGCGGACTTATTACAGTTGTGAGGCGGACAATTTTACTTTAATTAAAATTTTACATAAATTTGCCCTTAGTAGAAATATTTTATTCTCCCAGGTCACTCTGCTCATAGCGCTCCAAACATCCCAAGCGACCTTTGACGTCGAAGGACTAAAAGCAAAAGCAGCTACGAACCTCCAAACACTCACCGAAGTAGCTGCCACCAACCTACACACATTCTCCGAAAAGGCCTCGGAGAAACTCAAATCGTTCCACGAAAAGGCCGCATCCAAACTCCAAGAGCTAACAGAAAATGCTTCGAATAATCTACACGAAATTGCTGATAGCATAGATCTAGAAAAGTTGAAGAAGTTGGACTTTTTGCAGATTCTCCCGAGAGTTCATGATCGATTGTCGCATAAAACTGGGCTTAAAGATAAGATCAAGTATTTAAGTAGTAAAGGATATGTTAGTGCAGTTAAGGGTTTGAATATAAAGGGAGAGGATTTGAGACTTGCGTTCGAAGGTAAATATCCATGGCCTGTTGTTACGAGGCGGATAGAATATATTTACGAATAAATGCCTTAAAATATTTGAATAATAGTTTGCGATTAAGGTTAAGTGCAAAAATGGTTTGATTAAGTGTAACGATGGTTGACACTTAATGGTTAAGTGCAATAATGGATAGCACAAGATTGGTTAAAAGCGTTGACCTGTATAAAATTATTGGTGGTCATTAATGATGACGTGTGAAAAATTGTGATCATTATGGTTTGGTGTAAATAGTGAATGAATTAACTGAATAGATAAAAATGATATGTGCCTTGCAAATATTTATTGATGCACTTTTGTAATTAAAGTTCTAAAACATTTTTCCTTTGTTTTAATTTTATTATTAATATAGATTTATAATACAGGTAAATATAATTTTCTTAAATTTAAGTGACATAATGTAAAACAAACTAATACTCAAAGCGATTAAAATTATAAAAAAAACAATAAGTATCTACTTATTTATATAAGTAGGTAGGTACATAATATATGAATAATCTATAATACTTACTGGTTACCTACATTGACGATTAAATTAAAAAAGTTTCAAAATCAAAATTGATTCACTCTATTTTGCATACAAACCTGTTTCATACACATGTCCTAAAACATAATGGGGTTGAGGACAGAACTAAAATAATGCTATGTGCAAAATCTTAAAAAAAAACATTTAAGTAGGTAACGAAACAACACATATATATACCTACCTAAGTAATTCCAAAATATATAAAATCTTTGGTAAACCATTCTATTTAAAACCTACAACAATTTTTAATTTCCAAAACTCAAATCGCTCAACAACTTCTCAAAAACATCGTCAACATCATTATTCTTCGGTAAAAATTCATCCATCGCGCCATTTTGAAAATCGCCGAAATCATCGGCTAAGCCAAGTTCTGTCAAAAGCTTCAGATTGTCCGATCTCTCAGTGTCAACGCTGTCAACGTCAACTGGGTTGTCAAACTCCGGTAGAAGTTGTTGTGACTCTGTGGATTTTTCTTTTGGCCGTCTGTTTGTCACTTTTGACTTCTCTCGTTCACTCTCTGTTAGTATGTCGTGGAACTCTTGGATTTCCTTTGCGAATTCGATTTCTTCTTCATCTTCTGGGTTATCCTGTACAAGATTTTATTAATGTTAACATTTTATTCAGTTATCGAAAAAAATAGTTTCTGTAATAGCCTCCGTGGCGCTGTGGGCGAATAGCCGGCTGAGACGCAGGAGGTTGCGGATTCAATTCCTGCCGCGGAACAAATGTTTGCATGATGTACAGATATTTGTTCCGGGTTTGGATGTGTTTCTATATATTATACGTATGTATTTACAAAAAGAAAAAGTATATACCTAAGTATTCTCGTTGTTTCTCTATATATTATAGGTATGTCATCATCTTCATCATCTCAGCCCACATCCACCCACTGCTGGGTTATAGGCCTCCTCGTCATCGCGCCTTATGTATGTATTTACAAAAAAAAATATGTAAGTATTTTATCAGTTAACTGGTTCCCATAGTACAAGCTTAGTTTGGGGCTAGATAGCGATATGTGAAATGTCCATTATTTATTTATACTTATCAAATTAATTATCTCTTTCACAAATAAGCAATTTTTCTCGTCTGACATCAAACATCTTGATCAGTAGGTAAAATTCTTCAACTACAAAGTTTAGCCAAGTTTAACAGTTCCATCCCAACTAATATTATAAATTCGAAAGTCTCTCTGTCTGTTTGTTTGTTACGTTTTCACGACTAAACGGCTAGACCGATTTCTATGAAATTTTATATTCTAACAGATAGATTATGACTGGGAATGAGGCAAGTTATAACGTTAAAATTAAATGTAATAGGTACCTACCTGAATAAGCTGCGCGGTAGATTTATATTGAAACGCATTTTGAGTCAGATCCACTTCAACCGGGAACAGCGTTGAATTCTCTTTCAACTGTTCCAATGTTTCGCTGCAAAAAATATTTTTTTTTGAATCAATTGCTAACTTTAACAATGATTTAAAGTTTTTACTTATATTTGTTTAACAATTTTATATTTTTCACATTACGTAAAGGTTAACTGGAAGAGAATGCTTGCTAGCATTAAGTTCGCCTATGTATCTATTAATCTTTATGTAATAAAGAATTTTCAATAAAATCAATAAATTTTAACAAATAGGCGACGACCTTATCGTTGAAAAGTATGAAATGTATGAGATCGGTTAATAATGATTCAGTTTGTTTGAGTGTCTCTAAGACTTAGGGTATGTTTGAGTAACGGTAATTCTGATGGGTATACCGGTATTCAGGCATAATAATGTAGGTAATTATGTCTGAATACCGGTATAAATTATTATTATAACATTAAGTTTAAGGCTTTATATATTACATGTTTATGTTTAACGTAGGAATATGTTAATCTTTCATTCAGCTCCTCATCAATGCGAATGATACGAGTAGTTGACTGATACTTGTGCCCTACCAATGTTACGTACAGATAAGTCTTACCAATGAACCTATACCACCTTCCAGCTAACCTTTGTGTACTGTAGATTGATTGAGTGCTTTCTAGAAAATAGATTTACAAACATTTAACAAACTTAAATAAAAAGAAACTTACAATAGTTAATAAATAACATTTACACGAACGTAAATTCAACGTAAAATACGTACATCAAACGTAAAATTATCAATTTTGTTGGCTATTTTGAAGAGAGATGAAATAATATAGAGATTGGATTAATGACCACCGTGGCGCAGTGTGCGAACAGACGCAGGAGGTTGCAAGTTGCGGGTTCGATTCCCGCCGCGGAGCAGATGTAAGCATGATATACAGATATTTGTTTCGGGTCTAGGTGTTTCTCTGTATAATATAGTGTGTTTTTACCAAAAAATATATGTTATCTGGTTCCCAAACTAAGCAAAGCTTACCATCAGGTGGTGTGCCACAAGCCTGTTTCCCCACAAATAAGATAAAAAAGCCAGTTTAGGGCTAGATAGCGCTGTGTAAAATTCCCAGCATTTATTTATGAATGTATTAATTCTTACTTGTGATAAACAGCTAGTCCTTCTATAAACCTCCTCAGCTGGTACGCGACGTCTTGCGTTTTCTTGTTGTCTAACAACTCTAGTTTTACTAACACGTCTGATCTGAGGCGAGCGAAGCGATATCTCGCGTCTTGGCGGCAGCGGAGAATGAGCCTGAAAAACAAGCACTTTATGGCAATACCGGTAATATGGATTAAGTATGTTTGAGTACCGGTAATTATACTACATGTTTGTTTGAGTACCGGTAATTATACTACATGCTTGTTTGAGTACCGGTAAATTTGTACCAAAATAAAGAAGTAAAGTTTTATTATTACTGATTTAAATAGGTATTTATTGCGTATGTACCTTTTATTTGTTATCCCGACTTTTCGACTGGGTGACTAAGGATATTGCAAGTGTTGCATTGCAACACAGTAGAAACGTTGATCGGGATAATAATGCGTACCTACGCATAAATACCCGTTTAAATCAGTAATTTTGAAAAAAGGTGTTTTGTTATAGTTTGTATATTTGCATATTTAGAGAGAGGTAATTTCTGAAGCTTCTGAAACGATTTTTAATATTATTAGACAATGAGACCCTGGAGTGATCTAATAAGCTATATTTTGTATTGATAAAAATTGATACGAAGCCGGGGCGGGTTAGTATATCATAGTTTGAGTTATAGAAATCATTATTTTACATGTGTATCTGTACCGGTACAGTAATTAAACTTTTAATTACGTTTGAGTACCGGTAATTATGCAGCAGTTCGTTATACGCATTTAAAATGAATTCACGGCTAATTATCACAGTTTTCGAGGCACTAAATGATTCCAAACGGCTTTGACCTTATTAAATATTTTTTTTTATTAATTTCATATCTCTTTAACACAGGATTCTTGAAGGATGGATTTACCAGAAAATATAAAAGCCTACAAGTAACTTTTTATCAAAAATTATGTTATAACCGATTTTAGAAAACAGAAAATCGAAAACATATGTTTTGCTAAGCAAATTGAAGAGATTTGATGATTTAGTAATGGATTCTCCCGGTACCTATCTGACGTTGACCAAATGTCTTTTTAGCAAAAAAATAATTATTGTAATCGGACAACGTCGTTGAAGAATGACGAATGAATGAACGAATGAAAAGACTTGATAGTATGTAACCCTTAAAAAATAGGCTCTCACTGCGGCCCAACCGTCCCGCCGGGCAGATGTGAAACATTTTAATTGATGGTTATTGGAATAATTTATAATTATAAAAAACTGCTTAAAACCATTTATTCTTATCATAACGTATGCCATAAAAACACGCGTGACGGCAAACAATTCTTTATCCGTACTTTTGAGTTTTGACAATTCTTACCCCCAATCTTATTTACTTACATCTTAACTTATTGGACGATCGAGTCGATCTTACCCTCCCAGGGCGTGCCAATAGGTGTTTCACATCAAAAATTACAAACAAAAAGCAAACACAAAACAATTAGTTCTGAAAACCGTTATTGGCGTTATTTATTTTTTGAAGTAAAAACTTCTTTAAAAGTTGACTATACCTCGGCCCAAGCCCGAATTTCATCCCCGCTTCTCCGCGCGCCGCTGCACGTCCTATCTCGGCGTGGTTAACATGTTTGCCGGTTTTTTATTATTCAGTCCCTTCATTATCTTGTTGTGTTTATTTCTCATTACTGTATTTATCTTTACAAAAACCAACTAAATATAAATTCTACATTTCAATTACGTGTTCGTTTGGAGCGCCAAGCGTCACGGGTACCCCGTCTAAAAGCCGACGCCAGACTGAATCGCGAAACGGGCGTCCGGAGCGAATGGTTTCATTAGTACAAAATTTAGATATTTTTATTTGATGATAAAATCAAAAGGTATTTTGAAAATTTAAAACACAGGTGCCATTAATTATGTTGTGTAGAATTCCTGTACAAAGTTTCAAGATCTAAATTGTAGTATTCATCGCATAAGAACGGTTTTAAGATAAATTTGGAGGCATCTTTGGATTTTTTTTCTATCGAGAAAATTTTACGGAATCGTGTTTCCACAACACACGCGCTTTAGCACGTATCCTTAACTACAACATATATGAATTACAAATTGAAATCACAAAATTTGTTTAACAAAACATTGTTTCAAAATAAGCGATTTATCGTCTTCCCAGGTATAGTGCGCCCTTAAGTGCGTTGGGCATTTTTTGAGATGGGAAAAAACCATTGAACTCGCGACACTGTTGCCGACACCTGTCACTGACTACTGACTGACTGTTACTGACACATCTATTTATAAGTATCTATAGGGTAGTCTGCTTTTATTCAAGTTTTCCCTTCTTCGGCACTCCTGGAGGGCCACTTTTTTATAATTTATTTTATTAGGTATTTTTTATAATATGCATAAAATTAGCTGTTGGGTCTCCAAAGAAATAAATAAAAAGAGTACAATAGGCGGTCTTATCAATTTGAAGCGATTTCATAAAAAAACGACGAATTGAGAACCTTCGCCTTTCTTAAGTCGGCTAAAAAGGATGCTTGAAGAAACGACAGCCGTTGGGGCACAAAGGCTCTCGAGTAGAGACCACGGACTGGAAAGCATAGCGTAGAACGGCCTTCCACTAGATGGAAGGGAGCCGTTGGGTGCAGACCGCACAAGATCGGTCTCACAAACCTATGGGGGAGGCGTATATTCAGAATTGGACTGTCCTGTGGCGGATGATGACGATGCAAACTTACCTATACTCATAGTTCCCAGTCTCCACCCTGTACAGAGGCTCCTGCAAGGCATTATATCCGTACTCCTCATCGTCCATCTCCTTCACCTTCAGACAATACGAGAGGTATTCGAACTTAGTGTCGGCGTATTTGCGTATCGTGAGCTTAGTGTCGGGTATCGCTTTGTTGAGGTAGGTGCCCATGTCTGAGAGGATCTGAAAATTTATATATTTATTTTAGTGCTGAAATTTTTCACACCACATCATCCATTCCCAAATTAAGCAAAGCTTGTGTTATGGGAACCACGGACTTCTTGTAAATACGGATCTATTATACACCCTAAGGATTATACCTAATAACTAGTGGTTCGATATCGCGAATCTCCTATAAAAACAAAAAAAAAATGGAATACTTTGGTATCTTTGGCCAATACCAAATTTCAGCACTGTGGGGTTCACAGTTTCAGTTTCAAAAACTACAAGTGGAAATGTATGTACCTACTAATGAAGACCTTTCATTAGACGTCCCATTTGACTTGATAGTCTCGTTTTGATTATATTACACCTCTTGAACCTCAATATCTCTACACCTACCCCCCCCCCCCCCCCCCCCTCCCACACACGCATTTTGGCTTATTTAGTCACACCAGGATTATGCCGACAAAATCTACATAAATGCCAAATTTAACGATGATCGGATCATCGCTTCGAAAGTTATCCTCGGACAAACAAACATACATACATACATACAACGCAAATTCGACCAAGTTGATTTGGAGATCTCGCTTCGTTGACCAAATAATTTTAAGCTAAAATAATTTTAGAATTTCCTTCAAACGAATAGCCCCGACTTACCGGTTTCAGAGCCTTCAACATCTTGATACCATCTCTCTCCAACTCTCTATGGTACTGCCCGAACTTAGAGAATGCTTCAGAAGCCCTGGCTTGTGGCTCGCGGACCCCAATACCCGCGAAAATGTCTCCCATACTCTTGTACGTCACGAGCAGATCAAAATACGCTTTAAGCATTCTGTAAAAACAAAAATAATCTTGGTTCTTCAAGGCGTATCCGCTTGTCAACATAGTTTTAGTGCATGTTGTTTTCACCATTGGTTGTCCATGTAGCTATAACATATAGACATAATAACTCTAGCATTATATCATGTAACAACTGTTGGTGGACCTAATAAATAAATCTAAATCTAATCTAAAAAGTTCCTTTCTTGGTTCTACACTTTAAGAGGAGACCGGAGGGGAATCGCCCATACAACACGTACTACCAAGATCATTTCTAATTGGAGCATATTTCTACCTTAATAAGGTATTATTTGAATTTGAATAGTATTTATCTAGGTTCCCAACCATATATTAGATCAAAATACTTACCTAAAATGAAATAGAAGCGTATCGCATTCTGCATTTTTTACGTCATAAAAGACCTGGTTTCAACCTAATTGTTTCGTATTAAAAACAACAACATCTTACGTATCCTAGTCATGGGAACATAGATTATATCGTCTAGTTACAGAATAACAACACAGTGAGAAAAATACAACAAGTTTTCAGTCATCATTTTTGGTATTACGGAACACGGTCAAAATCTAATCAAATTTAGAATCGTTCTATTGCTATCACTGTCGCTCTGCGTGGCTAAACTTCGTCACTAAACAGGGATAGCGATATTCAGGCCGAAGTTTTTGACGCGGTCGAATTGAAGTTGCGCTCGGAGTTCGCCGGCTTCTTAAATAACAAGCTTCCCAAGCGTGGTTGATCCAAAAAATTACCCTCATTTTGTCTGTGTCAATCCCCGTCATAATATATCTACGTTAATATCAAATTTCATTGAAATCGGTTTAACCGTTTAGTCGTGAAAACGTGAGACAGTGAGAGTGAGTTACTTTCGTTTTTTTATAACATTAGTATGGGTGTTCGTCCTACGTGTTTGTTGCAAAAATCAATGTGTCGATTCTAATTGTCTATTAAATGATTGATAAATATTCTGCCTTAGGACTCCCAGCATATAATATAATATAATTAGCATATAATATTAATATATATAATATACTAGTTGACCCGCCGAACTTCGTACCGCCTTGACATGCATGTAACGCGGGCTGTCAATATACGTCACACTGGTAGAATTGTCAATTGTTGTCCCTGGCCATCATTTTACTACCATACTTAACCATAGACAAAAATTACGTTTAGCCTTCATTCGCGTTTATTTATTCCATGTCAGATGCGTTTTTGTTATACCACGTTTTATAGTGATTTGTATTCTCTTTGACGTTTTATGTCACGTCACACGGGACCGCGGTCGAACGGGATAAAAAGTATCCTATATCCGTCTCCTGGTTTTAAGCTACCTCCCCACCAATTTTTAGCCAAATCGGTTCAGCCGTTCTTTAGTTATAAATAGTGTAACTAACAAGACTTTCTTTTATAAATATATATCTATCAACATCCAAAAGTATAAACTCAAGGTTTTCCAACGCGCAGCATTCTCGGATTCAAGCGTATTGACCGCATACGCAACACCGAGCTGCGCTCTCGAACACAAATCGTAGACGTAGCTAAGAAAGCCACCAAACTCAAGTGGTACTGGGCTGGTCATTTTTGCCGTATGTCAGGTGATCAGTGGGCTAAGCTCACCACCGAGTGGAACCCTGACACAGCCCGAAGACGTCGTGGCTGACCAAAGAAGAGATGGAGAGATGAGCTCTCTAATTTCCGAGCAGCCTGGACCATCTTAGCGCTTGAAAGAAGTGTCTGGAAAGAATGGGGGAGGCCTTTGCCCAGCAGTGGGACACAGTGGGCTGATAATAATAAAAATAATATCTATCAAACCGTAGCATTAAAAAATCTAGTATGTTTTAACACTATAGGTATTACTAGGATAGGTAAACTAAACTATTTCTGTTGCCGCTGTAACAACAAATACTATAAACATAATAAAATAAATATATAACGAGCAAAAAAGTCACGTTTGTTGTATGGGGCTCCCATACAACAAACGTGACTTTTTTGCTCGTTTTTGCTCGATATTGATAACGGCAACAGGTAAGACTCTTGAAATATTCACTTCAAAAATATATGATTAAATTAAAATAAAACAAATAATTAAGAGGGACTCCCATACAACGGACAAGATTTTTTTGCCGTTTTTATAGATAATGGTACGGAACCCTTCGCGCGTGAGTCCGACTCGCACTTGGCCGGTTTTTTGTGTTGTTATTAGTGTTTATCATAATAAAGCAAAATGTCTTTCATCATTATAAACACGGGATTTATCACGTACCGTTTTATCGGTGATTCGACCGACAATGTTTCGGTTCAATTAGTAAACCTTTGGGTAAGTGCGATCCGCTCCGCACCGCGTCTCGCCTCGCACGTATCCCATATTTATAATAATGATTCAAATAAATCACGAAAGGTTTTCTAACGAAAAATCTTTCATCATCTAAAAATCATCAGCGGTGGAGTGGACGATCTTTGGTTGATATGATGATGATGACCAAGGCCGTCTTAAACTATGCTGGAGTCCTTGGGCACACAAGAATTGGGGACCCTTTTGGAAAGCAAAGAAAGCTAATTAAACTAACATTTTATCATCATCCGGGGATTCCCCCAACCATAGACTAGAATGTCAACATCTATTTTAGGTCTCGTTTAGACCGCGCAGCTTGACTTTGGAATCGGAGTGGTATGCATGAGTGATCGCTAGATGGTGTACTCAGTAAATTAGGATGCGTTCTGAAATATTATTAATTAGTAGGTACAATCCGACAAAAAAAAAATAAGACGGTGCGCTGTTACTGTGCTCGATAAAAATATTTTGAGAATATATGTGAGAATATGTGTGAGATCGTCGGTACTTCGGGGCCCCCAGAGGATGGGGGGCCCGGGGCACGGGCCCCGTTTGCCCTTATGGTAAAGACGGCACTGATGATGACTAACCTCTTAGCATTATCCGTGAGTCGTTTATAAGTCACCTCAGTGCCTCTCAGCTCATCCAGCTTGGCCACCAGCGTGTCGTTACAGAGTATAGCGCGGGACAAGCCCAGCGCATCAGCCGCGCCCGAAGACATGTTCTCCACGAGGCGATGCTTCATTTTCTTCATTATGATGTCGAGGGACTTTCCTTGTTTGGGATCCGCGTGGAGTTTGTTGTAGTTTATGGTTACTTCGTCCTGGAAGGACGAAATTTAAAGCGGAATTTTCATGTACTCCATATACTCATACATTACACGCACCCTGACACACACACATACCCTATGGCATACATACAACATAGCTGAACACATAAACACACCCACAAACGTACATATCAGATCAGCAAACATGCACACACGTACGTACACATGATACCCATACACACACACACACACCATATGTGCTTGCTACTGTTGGATAACCTAATCCATGTAAAAATTTGTAACCTAAATAAATAAATTGTATGGCTATTGAAGATCGGGGTCTTCTGACAAAACTATATAGTTGTGTCAGAAGACCCCGCTCTTCAATAGCCATACAACTTAAAAGAAGATCCTTGATAAAGTTACTTTACAGACATAAAAACATTTTGATTGTTTTTATTTTAGTGCAATTTATTTCTTCTTAGTCGGGCACTCACACAGAGTGGAGGCCGAGAACTGCACATCGGAATAGGGGACGTCCACCAGCGAGATGGGTCGACGACATCAATAGGTCCGTGGGTCGTACGTGATTCAGACTGGCACAGGATCGGGAAGAATAGCAGAAACGAAGCTCTCTTCGTTTCTGCTCATCATCATCACCATTCTCATCTCCAAGATAGAGGTCTTAGGGATGAGATAATGATGATGATGATGATGATGAGTCGGCCAGAGTTGATGATGACTTGGCAGAGTAGTCGTAGTTATGTCAGGTATTGGCTCATGAGTAGCGGCTCTAGCGATGCGTCTCCATTCATCTCTATTGAAGGCATTGCGAGAACATTCAGTCATGGTAGAGTGTGTGACGGACTTGATGAGGTCTGACAATCTCCTTGCAATTTATCAGAATGAACGAAATAAAACATTGTAGGAAAACCAAAACACAGTAAAAAAAACACAACAACAACAGGACTAACAAAAAAAATCATAATAAACAAGATAGGTTGGGGTAGCGTTTGAGGATGTTTATACCCAGGCTATCAGTTATGATGCCAATGATGATGATGGTATATACAAAATAAACTGACCGCCCGAGGCTTAGCGCGCGCGGTTTGACAATAAAAAACTTTACCCTCCTTCTAAAAATAGCCTGTCTCAATCCCGGTCATAATCTGTATATGTACTACTTAATTTTCATCGAAATCAGTCCAGCTGCTTAGTCGTAAAACGTAATAAACAGACAGAGAGACAGGAGACAGGGAGACAAAGGGACAGTTAATTTCTATTTTATAATATTCGTTCATTTCATATCAATTACATAGCACCAGATGATAAAATAAACAAAAAATTCAGATCCTCCATAATCGGCTAATAATCATGCATTAATAAACAATGTAAGTTATAAACATGATTATTATAAATGTCAATGTATTAAGAAAATACAACGAATACAATTTAAATGTCAACAAACACAATCGAATCTCAACGAATACAAAAAATAGTATGAATGAACGAAATACTCTTTATTGCACACTAAACAAAAATACAGTAACAAAGGAAATAAACAACAAATAACGGTACAATGGGCGGTCTTATCGCTAAAAGTAAGTATGGTAAAAAAACGAGTTACCTTAGTAGATTGGATCATCTTAGCCACTTCGAGTTTGGTCTTCCCCTTGACTGTCTGACCACCAACCCCGACCAACTCATCTCCGCTTTGTAAAGTGCCTTCTTTTGACGCTGGTGTATTGTCGAATATCTGAAACGGAAAGATTCGCGCACCACACGCTTCACGATCTTTTCCACCCCATACTTGCAAGTCGTGGAATGATTGAATGGATGAATTTGAGAGTTTCCCGTTAGGCTACGATATGGCGCGCTGCGAGAGAAATGTAAGAGGTTTCTACACGGGCGGCCGTCAGGCGACGGTGATCGCATACCATCAGGAGGTCGTACGCCTGTTTCCCCACAAAAATATATAAATGCTACGGTATTATTTATTGTTTGTTGTTACGTTATCACGTTGTAATGGCTGCATCGATTTCGATGAAATTTGATATAAGTATCTTTAGATTATTGCTTGGATTATTGAAAATACCGTATATCTATATTTGATATTTAGGTACTTATGAGTATTATACGTCAGTGTTCCGCAAAGTGTGTGCCGCGGGAAAAATCAATTTCTTATAAAATTATAAAGGTGGACGACTGTTTTAGTAGGTACTTACATCAATATACAATCCTAAGTTATAAGAAGAAATGATAGAAACGAAATGAAGAAAGAAATGAAGTTGCTATATAATATTTTATGATGTTTTAAATAAATTTCAGGACTGACCATTGAACTGGGCACTCATTTAGATTTCACTTCTTTTGTCGTTGAAGTCAACAACCAAGGCATATATTGTAGGCATATTTGAGCTTGGCTCTCATTTCACATTTATGTTTTTGATGGGATCTATATCACAAGGAGGAGACTAGACCTCACGCACGATACAAAACACCCTAGTTATTGGCCTAGGGCTTAGTGCCATCACTTTAATAAGAAGATGATTTGAAAACTGTCTTCAATAGCTATTGATCATATAACAACTAGAATGTTAGCTTCTAAATGAAAAAAAAGAAAAAAGTTTATTACAGCAAAAACAAGAGTACAGGATTTTTAAACATTAGCATTAATTCTAAGTATTTAGTTTAAATAAAACAACAATTACAATTGATATACTATAAACTAGATAGGTAAATAGATACTTATAATTCAAAATTATCTATTTGGAACATAAACAAAGTACAACAGACAAATGAAAACGTTGAAGTCGTTGAAGAAAAGGGAATTAGGTATGTTGATAATAATATAGATAGACATTAATATGTAGATAATGTATATATATATATATGTTATAATGACTATCCTGATTTGCTGTTGAGAATCATGATCCGGTTTCCGGTGATACCCACACTAGATATAGATATGTATCGTGGGCATCTCTACGATTATCTTAGGTTTTAGGGCCTCGGTTAGTAATAAATTAAATAATAAATTTCATTACATTTCAATCAATCAAACATATTAAAGGTTGCTGGTAGTAATTGGGTGCCGCGATCGATCGTTCTGGAAATCTATGGGAGGCTTATGTTCAGCTGTTGACTTTCTATGACTGATGTTATGATGGGTATAAGCATTTATTTTCTAAAAAGAATTACAAATTAACTTATATTATTAAACATAAATCAAAAGGTGTGCCATTAGGCGTAGCAAACTATATAATTTAAACACTCTACTGTTAGTAAAATAATACAATATTTCTAAAATATTTGTGTTACTATTTTTTAACAATAATATGTGGGTAGTTAGAAGACAAGGCAAAGTTGGCATCCAAAAAGCTCGGTGTGCTCAATAGGGCAAATCAGTACTTCAGGGCAAAGACTGCTTCTTTATAAGGCGCAAGTCCGGCTCCACATGGAGTACTGCTGTCATTTATGGGCATCAGCTGCTGGATATCAACTATGGCCGTTTGACTCTGTTCAAAGACGAGCCGTGAGATTTGTTGACAGTCCCATTCTCACACCCTGTGTGTGTTCTACCGCTTGTATAATGGGTTGTGTTCTGAGGAGTTGTTTGATATAGTGCCTGCAGGTTCGTTTTATCATCGCACCGCTCACCATCGGCAGGAAATCCATCCACACACCTTGAACACGATCTGGTCGCGTACCGTGAGGTTTCAGAGGAATTTCCTCTCGCGAACATTTCACTTGTGGAATGGTCACCCTGCCGAGGTTTTCCCTAGGGACTACAGTACGGGTTCTTCAAAAAGGGCGTTTTGAAAATTTTAAGGGGGTGGCAACGCGCGAGTGATACCTTTGGTGTTACAAACGTCCATAGGCTACGGTAACCGCTTACCATCAGGTGTGCCGTATGCTTGTTTGCTAACTTAGTGGTATATAAAAAAGTTGTATTTTTAAAAAGAACAAGAATTAGAGCAGTACATAGAAGTGTACCGGAAACTTACTTGTACAATGTATAGACATGGGCAAAAAGGAGCTCCTCCGCCTATACTGATGCCAATCAGGTTTTTATCATCTTTACTGAGAACTACGCTTCCTGATGTAACCGTCATGCCCCTGAAAACATTTTAAGTTTTAATTAGATTTTCATGAAACTTCATAATAGTTTGAAGCAACATAAATATAAAAAGCTACGTTAAAATATACAATCTTACCAACGTCTTATTTGATTAAAGTATTTTTATATAGCCTAGTAGAGTAATATTGTTGTGTGCCTAGCCTAGCCTACTGTGTTAAGTAGGTACACACGGCTACACATCAAGCTACATATTTCCAGTATAAGCTGACCTCGCATTGTGTAGGCTTTTCGTAGAATGAAAGATCAGCTTATACTGGAAATGTATAGCTTGATGTGTAGCCGTGTGTACCTAAGTATTTCTATATTTCCTAGAATGTTATAATCAAAATGAATACCTGATTAAGTTCAAAATAAAAGATTTTGTTAGTAAATTTTGTATATTTGATGAAAACTAGTAAAAAAAAATCACACAACACTAAATATATAACAATTAACATACTCTAGCTTCTATGAATTCTAGCGTCAAATTTTGAAAAATCTGGAACAAAAACACACAAAAACAATGATTTTAAATAAATGGCATCAATTATGATATCGAACTTAACTAAGCAAGGCTAAATTTGTCAGTGGCTAAATATTTTACCATCTCTTCGATAACTTAGCAATGTGAAATTTAGTTTCGTTTAGTCCGAGAACATAATTGGGGTCAGTATCTCACTAGCAATAGGTACCTAAATCAAAAATTTACTATTAGTTTGTTTATACTAAATATTATTTAAGATTAACGTCCACCAAGTACGCATCTACATACTAAAGTCATCAAACTAAAGTCAAACTAAATCTCAACATCAACTAAAGTCATCAAACTAAAGTCTTCAATCAGTGCGTCCTACCCGTAATGACCTACGGTGCTGAGACGTGGACGCTCACGGTAGGACTAATCCACCAATTTAAGGTTGCGCAGCGAGCTATGGAACGGGCTATGCTTGGAGTTTCTCTGAAGGATAAAATCCGTAACGAGGTTATCCGACAAAGAACCAAAGTTACCGACATAGCTCAACGGATTAGCAAGCTGAAGTGGCAGTGGACTGGCCATATATGCCGGAGAACCGACAACCGTTGGGGTAAACGAGTTCTTGAGTGAAAACCGCGTCTTGGAAAACGTAGTGTGGGGCGTCCCCCGGCTAGGTGGAGCGATGACATAAAAAAGGTGGTGGACAGAAATTGGATGAGAAGAGCCGAAGACCGGGCTCAGTGCGCGTATTGAGAGAGGCCTATGTCCAGCAGTGGACTAATGTGGGCTGATGATGATGATGAAGTACGCATCGAGGAGCCATCAGAAGCGATTAACAAATTTTAGTTTGACATAGTTTTGTAATAAATCATAGGTAAGTAAGCGATCTTTTACCTCAGTGGATGCCAGCCTTTAGTTTGATAAACTACTTTTCTAGACAATGATGTCAAACCGTGAGAGCTATAAAACAATAGGTAAGTCCTTGCGAATATAAATTACCTACTAGCTTTGCAAATATTGTATTATACAGGTAAGTACCTAAGGTACACATATTTTTAGGCCCGTTTTTGGCACTAGGTTCTAACTGTAAATTAGATTTGTTTTATTTTATTTTCAAAGTTATTTAATGTTATTTTATCTCGTTATAACTTTTCTGTATATATCGAATTGTCTTTTTTGAGATTTTTCACAACACTCCGTTTGGGAGTCTACTCGTAAAAGTAAAACCCTGCAATTGTAGACTGTATACATACTAAATACATGTCTTGATTTACATAATAAAATTAAATAGTTTTATATACGAGGATAAACAATTTTGCAAAAATTACAAATATTGCAAGAACTGACCTTATGGCTAAGTCTCTAAAGTATATATACAGTATGTAGTTTGTCTGAGTGTAGTTTTACTCTATAACTTACAACAAGTCTTGATGGTATATCATGTATCTCTCTTGGCGTAAGTCATTAAATATGCATTCAGTAGCATTTGTCGTTTCAGAAGACTCAATCTCTTCTTTTATTTCTCTACAAAAAAAACGTTTTACGTTTAATAGATGTTAAAAATACACTAGATATCTAGTTTTTGATACGTATTGGTATGTAGGTAGGTACGTAAAACGTTGTGCTAATGATTTTTTTTAAATCTCTATACATTTATGTAAATAATAGCCATAAAAAAACACGGAGGTTGAGGGGTTCTAATGACGGGTTCCTATATCCGCCGGTAACCGACTACGCCTCGTATTTCCTTGAAAAAGTGTCAAACTAGTGTCAAACTTTTGACAGGTTTACAAGGAGAAACGAGTCGTAGCTGGTTACCGACGAATATAGGAACCCACCATAAATAAATATATTTTTTGTTAGAGAATTAGTTTGTAGGTTTTAGGTAAGTATCTATTATATATCTACTTACCAAAATAAAAACATCATTAGGTACTAAAATACTCACTCCTCAAATATCTTGATTTCAGAGACACCCTTCATGGTATCTTGAAAAGAAACTGTAGCACTGAATGAAATAAAAATTTAGTTAAGTTTAAATTTTTAAGAATTGAATTGATAATGAAAAGTATGTATTAAAACTTACGTTTCTTCGATTGGCACGAGCATATTGTTTGTAGGTTTGTCTTCTGGTTTTCTACGCAAATAAAACTTAATTTTGAGTAATTAGGTAGGTATACTTTAAAATTTTCCTATTTTACGTTAATTCAAAGGTTGGTGACCTTAATTCTGGTGTCACCATTTCTAAACTAAACTTAACTTCACAGCGCTGTAATCTTTCCGTCGTTTTGTAATATATGGATTGAGATGAAAATGATACCGGTACTTTGGTGCTATTAAATTTAATTTATTTTAGTGAATCATACAACAGAATCGGCACCAGTTTACCTACCAAAATGTTCTATAAGTTGACGCATAATTAAGTATCATTACTCTGTGTACTTTTTATTACAGGTAGGCACAACTTATTAGTAATTATTTACTTACCTGTCTTTATCATCTAGTTAAATACCTCTATTTAAGTTGAAATATCTAATGTTTAAATTTTTGTATATCGGTATAAGTTAGTCTAAGCACCTATACATATTTTTACAACTAAAGAAGTAGAGGAGAGTTAGTAAGTACATAGATAGGGTGTGTAATAGAATGTTAATATTACAAGTAGGAGCTATGTAATACAAAATATAAGGACTATTACATTCTATCCTCAAACATGGTGGCGGTTGGTGCATGAAGCGGGAATATCCTGGGATCATTCGACAAAATAAACGGATCGCTCTGTCGCCACATCACAACACACCAACAAAACAATTTGTACACTGCTAAAGCTCAAACAAGATAACTGCAAAGGAAGTAGATAAATAAAATGATAACAAAAATTCAGTTCAACGACTTTAACTCCAAAATGCAATTTACGTACAGTTTGTCTTCTTCAAAAAAGAAATCATCATCGTATTCTTGCATCATTTTCTTTTTATTCACAATCACAATGTTTTGAAAAACGGGACGTCAAGTTGGCAGAAATATTGATTTTTCCGCGGTAAATACTTCGGAGAGGCAGAGAGAAGTGAGCAGCCAATGAGAGGGCAGGGTTTATGATGGCGGGAGCTGTCGTTCTTATTCAGGCAAGGAATGGTTTGTGTATTCCACCACGTAATTCGATTTATATTTTTGAAGTTTATGAAATGTCAAAATGCGTAATTTAATGTTGCCTCTCCCCAACCGCTATGAAAGAGTGATTCAAATCAGCTCAATGACAATATATGTAAAATTTTGTTAAATTATACCTATGTCTCAGTCATTTATCTCACAATAATTATATTTCCTCTATTAAACGTAGCAACCCGTTAAACATCAAAAATATGAATCTTGTTGGTGATGGTCTTGTTGGTACTAATTAAGAAGCAATAAAATGTTTGCCCGCATAAAATTGACCTAAAAAAACTAGATCAGTGGTGGAGTATTTCAGTACAAACATGTTTGTGTAAGAAAACTCACATAATAATAACTCGAGGGAAGGTTGTCTTAGATTTATAAATATTATTTACTAAAATTAGCTACAAAACAATAGGGGTTACGAAAATCTGTAAGGTCAAACATGTAGTTAAAATATATTTATTGCATAATTTATTAAAATTGATGACTAGGACGAATTCGTCATTGACCCTATGTTGTAACTTGATATAGCAATATAAAAGACATTAGGGTTGCCACACTGTCTAGCAGTTTTTACGAATGTAGATTGCTCTACATTCACTGTAGGTAGGTAGGTATGGATGTCACTGGTTTTATGTTGGTGTCTAACAATTTGAGGTAGCTTACGAGTGATTTTCTATGGTCTGAAATCGTAGCAGTTGTTTTTATACATTTCTTGGTACACACGGCTACACATCAAGCTATACATTTCAAGTATAAGCTGACCTCTTATTCTACAAAAAGCCTACACAATGCGACGTCAGCTTATACTGGAAAATTATAGCCTGATGTCTAGCCGTGTGTACCACCTAGTCAATCTGCTTATGGCAGGTTCTTATATCCGTCGGTAACCAGCTACGACTCGTTTATCCTTGAAAACGTGTCAAAGTTTGACACTAGTTTGACACTTTTTCGAAGTGTCAAACTATACGAGTCGTAGTCGGTTACCGACGGATCTAGGAACCCGCCATTAGTTACGAACCTGAAACAAATTTACTTTTCCGCAAGACGTGATCGTGGTTTGTATTTTATTGAGCAGATTATTCTGGGTTTCTTTAGAGAATATTGAGGATTATGTCAAATTTTTTAATAGAATGTTCATTCTATAGTATAGTGTGTATAGCATTGCGTATAGGATTGAACAACCCTGCCAGTAATGGCGTGGCGATTAAGTAACGTGAACCGCTTTTAAAATGTAAGAGTTGCAATAAACAAGTCGTGTGTGCGGGACGGAGCGGTTCGATGCGATTTTGTGTGTTCTTATAATAATTTAATAAGAAATATAAACAGAAAGTTTATGTGATTGGAGAAATTAGTAAACATTGTTAAGGATACAGTGAAATTGTAACGATGCAAAGGATAATTGTGAGTATTCTTGATATTTTAGTGTAGTGTAGTCTGTGGTTATAAATATTATTTCGAAATTGAGAAGGTCATATTTTAATTTTTTTGTAAATACCTGACAAAATACATTTTAAAGCTGATAATCTCGTAAAAAATAATTCAGTTTTTACCTACATCAGGTTTTATCATTTACAGTTCAATTTATAGAATTAAATGTAAAAATAAAATCAGCCGAAAAGTCGTGAAAAAACGAGGGAAATTGTAAATATTTGTAAAGAAAAAAATGTTGGCCACCGTGTTCTACACTTGTAGGTATGTGTGGGTATGTGACATAGGGTTGGTCATTCACTTATTTAATTGTTAGCTGAGCTTGTAACTAACTAAGTTTAAGCATTGTTTTTTACTTTTACACCTGAAGATGGAACTAGCATATGGCCTACCAGCGGAGCTATTTTAAACCTTCGGAAAGTTATCGGATTCGTCAGACAGTTTTTTTCGAATTCGATTTCGAATCAGAGGACGCTATTTTGTAAACTATCAACCTTTCAATCCGTGTTAGAAAGGTATCCTAGCTTTATTGTTAATCCAAAATCGTTTTAAAAAGCGTTTTGGATTATAATTCAAATCCGAAAATAATAGTGAACCGATCAGACAGCTTTCCGACGTTTTAAAATATGATGCTAGTGGTAACCATTGCCTATAACAAAGTATCTTCAGGTGGCGTCCATCAATCTGTAGCATTATATTACATTCATTTCGATTAATTTAAAAATTGGCAAGGTTGAGTTTGTAGAATTACACCAACTGTCTGATGCAATTTCCCGCTAAAACGTTGACATTGACATTACTTTTCAGCTGTCACTCTGCGTCATCGTTCTACTTTACCGACAAGTCTCGTCGCAAGGTTCCCTCGGGCCCGTAGCTGGTTTCATCCGAACAAATCTCGTGGGTGATCCGCTGCTCCACGAGAAAAAAGTATGGATCTTCGACCCAGATGTTTCACTGAAGAGAAGAAAAACCTTTATAGAACTTCATGGGGATAAAGGGGATAAATTGATTGAGAGGTTGGGGTTGGGAATCGATGGGAGGGATGAAGAGAGATTGAGAGCTCAGAGGCAAAGAGATGAGGGACATTTAGGAGGGTTAAATTTTTTTCTACCCTAGGTTAATTTTAATTAAAGTTTAGGTCACATTAATACAATTGTTTTTATTAAAGAAGATATTTAAGTGCTTATTATTAAGTATACTTAATATTATTATTTTCCTGAACTATTCTCACATTATTAAATACACAAATCATGCCTTTAGTTAGATTAATGCAATAAAATGTTTTTTATATTTTCCTATTTTTATTTACCTATTATAACAGATTAGGTTGAGTTAACAGAGTAATTAGTGAAGTACACTTTGTTTATAATTAATCATATAAAATCACGCTAAAAATTAGATTACTAACCAGGCGGGATTTGTACACGCCACCTTCGCTTGGAAACGGAAGTACGATCACCAAGTAGGTACACACGGCTACGCGTCAAGCTATAACTTTCCAGTATAAGCTGACCTCTCATTCTACGAAAAGCCTACAAAATGCGAGGTCAGCTTATACTGGAAAAAGTGTACATTGATGTGTAGCCGTGTGTACACAACCGGATGAACCAGATGATGATTTTGATTGATGGGATGATTGTCCTAGAATATGTCGATTTTGGTCATTTGGCTAAGCACTGACCATGGATCTACTATACAAATAGGATTGATTACTGCGAACAAAAAAAAAGAGCCGAGCGAAACGGACACCACAGAGGACCTTTGTCACTTTCTAATAGGGTGACAATGTTGATGAGTAGAATCCATGGAAAAAATGTCAACCAACGACACTATTAAAGGCTGGCAAGATGAAAGAACGAGACACACGGCCTCAGAGGTTGCTATCTCTCTCGGCTCGGATTAGCCTCCGTGTAAGGCGCAATGGAAAATATACTTAAATAGTATTCTAACAGATTTAATTTTAATAACTACAATTTTTCAAAATAATCGGTCCTGTTTGTATATAGAAGGTTCATGGCACTGACTAAGGATAATTTTGCATTCATTCTACCAGAAAATGTCTCTGTTGGTAGAATGCACAGACGTTCAGAGTTCAGACCTCACTTTTAGAGTTTGTTTAACGAAATAAGATGTCTATTGTATATAACATATATTTTCAATTTATTTATTTAATTCCATATTAATGTTCCTCAAATGGCCGCAGGACTCGTCTCTAACGTCAAACAAAACTCTCTCCATCTGTTTGTAAGTTGTTTGAAAGGATATCAGTTAGAAATCAGTCAAGGTTTGTGTTCGAATGCGATAGTAGGTATTCAGAACACTGGCCCGTTTGAATACTGATAGGTATAAGTCTGGCCTTGACTTGTGTTTTTGTTTGTAAGTTTTAAAAGTAGGTAGGTAAAATTAATCAAAAAACTTTTGTTGTTCTTGCGGTCGATTTTTAGGAAATATTAAGAATGAATGAATAATGTAATTATTTTCTTGTAAAGAAAGGATCTAATAAAATTGCAATAGAGAAGCTAATTATATAAATAAATAGGAAAATAGTAAATAGTAGCTAACAATTTCAGACCAGTATTTTGTAATAGAAAATCACCCGACGCTATCAATAGATAAATAAGTTTGTCACCGAGTGAATTACAAAAGAAATAAGGACATAATCCCTATTTCTTTCTAAGATCTAGAGTAGAATTTATAAACCTCAAGTAGAAGAAGAGTAATATGTACAGTTTTGTCTGTTTTGAAGTAAGTGCTGCCATCTAGTAATTAAGGTGTCAAGCATCCTAGCTTGTCTAGAACCAAATTTGTATTGTTGGACGTAGTTCACTATGCTACCAATAGATGGCGCTATTGGTTAAAAGTAGGTAATCAGTTATATTTTATGTAAATTTTTATATAAATATATTGTTATATATCGTAATTTGTAAACCTATCTATTAAAAAAAGTAAAACGAATAATTTAATATCATTTCATTTATTGAATAAGTATTACAATATCGAGACTTGAAAACTTATAACTAGCGTGACAATAGATATAAAATATAATCCTAGGAATAATGTTGGGACACCTAGCTTAGACTAAGGAGAAAAATGTTATTTGGAATACAAAATCGATGAAGTACTTTAATTTAGGACCGTTTTCACTATCGCCAGATAAGTAATGGTATAATTAGGATGACAAATATTAATTTCTACAAATCATAATTTGATAATAAATTTAATAATAAAAACGGTGTCTGACGATAGTGGAAACTGTGGAGAGGTCTTTAGAGCTGAAATAAAATGTGACATAGTTTACAAGAGGTATAAAATTACTAGTTATTTTAATTAGGTTTCAGCAGTACATACGCAGTCAAATATTTCCCAGTTTTAGACTTTTGAAGTTGAGACAACTTGCAATTTATAAAATATTATAAATTAGTTTTCAAAGATAATGTTAAAAATTATGTAAAGCTTTATAGAATTGGTGTACCTTCTGGAAAGTTTTATTTTCGTTGGGTAATTTAAAAAAATTAATACTCATAAGAGACTCTTGACCATTCTCTGATTAAGAATGTAGGCCAACATATTATTTCAGCATTTACAAAAAATTAAAAGAAGAAAATGAATTAAAATATCTAAATATGCCTAGTTTTTGATAAATAAATCGAAGAAGCAAAACTATTTTGAGACTCCAAGAAATTTATCAATTCACATAACATCTAGGTATTTGAAACTTAGTTATCTATGAGAATTTAAGATTAAGTATTTTATTTTCACTGAAAAACTGTTTGCCTGGGTCTGAAAAGTTCTAGTACAAAAACTAAATCTTACATTGTATTTACCATATAAAGAATAAAGACTACATTCACTATGACTGTTAAAATAAATGCGTAGAGTACAAGATTTATAGACAATTTTTTTACAAATATCGGCAGTAGGACAGAAAATATGGTTTTTAATCATTATTTAAGGCACCAAATATTTTTATGATTAGATACTTAAAAAATTCAACAATAAAACAAATAAGTTTTCAATCAAAACTGGATTTATAAGGACTTAAAAAGTACATCTATTGATTACCATAATATGATATTAAAACTATTGTATTTTAACGCCATCTAGCGGCGATGGATTCCTAAATCGAACTATGAATTTTCACTTACAACTACAAGAACACCAAGAAGAATTACATCTTAATATGGCATTATAAATCATAAATATAACATTTATAATTATTCATAAAGAGATCAAAATTAAGTTCTTTTAGCATAATTAAGTTTTCTTCCACTCATGTCGTGTCGCTTACCTAATAATAATATCCATTTATAAAAAATTGCATATATAGTTTAATTCAGCGTCTGAGATAGATCAAAAAATGGCATAAAACATTTAGATAAATAACTTTATTTTGCTTATGAATAGAAATCTTTTAATATTTTATGTTTGTCTTCAATGTTTTATTTTTAAGAAAACAAATGCAAGGCTATTGTAAATACCTATCATTTGTTTTTTATTTTATCTTAATCTATCGATTGTATACAATGAAATCAACGTATGGTTGTAAAGCTAATTTTGACACTTTTAAAATATCAAAAGTAGCTTGACAGAAATCTCTAGTTTTGATATTTTTTTGTAATTAGAATATTATTAAATAGTATGTTGTCAATTCCAGTTTTTATTGTTTACGAGAGTTGCTATTTGTTCAGTAGAGATGGCGCCTGTGTTGTAGATTTTCTTGATGCTGCAAGGTTCGCCCGTATTCCTCCATGTTTCTGAAATAAAAAGAAAAGTTTATTTATTAAACCATTGCTAATTTAATTACTGTACAAATATTAGATTAAAAGAATCAACAAGATTCCAAATTATTCTGTATCATTTATTTTTTCTTTTTATTATTGACATGAAAAGAAGCTGACTTCGTACAAAATCGTTTTCTATGGATCTTGATTATCTAAACTCTGGGAATGATTAGTGATGGGGTGTTCTTGGGTTTTGCCCAACTGCCGGAGAAGGGTTATGTTGATTGCGCGTGTAAGGTAAACACTTTATTACCTCATATCACCTAACCTATTATGCAGAGATTGGATGAGAAGAGCTGAGGATCGGGCTCAATGGCGCAGCCTGGGATAGACCTACGTCCAGCAGTGGACTGCAATAGGTTTTTTTTTATACTACTTAAGTATATGGCAAACGAGCATGCAGTCCACCAGATATTAAGTGGCTACTGCAGCCCATGGATATCCACATAGAATTCAAAACAAGCTATTATGTTATCTTGATCTCTATGTGGATACATTGCCATACTATAGGACTAAGCTGTTACGCCTATGTGCCAGTAATTACAGGAACATACCATTACCATCTAACCGGAACACAGCAGCACAAGTACTGCTATTTGGCGGCAGATAAAGGTAAGGCGGTGGTGCCCACCTCCTCGAGCCCGTTCACAAAAGCTCTACCACCAGTAAAGACCAGATTGATTTAATTTATTCCTTGCGAAAACGGGTACAGTTACATAGCAACAGATTATAAAAATACATTAAATTTAGAATATCCATAATCCAGCATAGGAGCATGAAATATCAAACAATGTCAAATGTCAATTAGATTATAAATCAAATTAATCAAAAATTTATTCAAATGTAAGGGACACTATCAGGAAATCTCATTATTTGATATGGTAATAGTCCAGCTGGTCTTTCCAATAGCACATCACTATTATTATAACTGCCCAGGCGCCCAGGGCGTCTGTTTACAAATTTAACAAGAACATAATAATAACAGTAACAGATCAGATGATAAGGCGGTTTTCTTACAAACCCAAAAAAGGAGGCGAAAGCTCCGTTACATTGCATAGCTCTTGCATAAATGGTCAGAATATTGAACGACCCTTTTGTATAATATTATGGAGAACTTTAACCATGCTTGTCTATACTAATAATATAAAGAGGAAAGATTTGTAGTTTTATGTGTTGTATGTTTGTAATGAATAGACTCAAAAACTACTGTGCCGATTTCAAAAATTCTTGCACCATTGGAAAGCTACATTCACCTTGAGTGACATAGGCTATATTTATTGTTAGAAAAGATTAGGGATCCTTACTAAAACTTAAGTAACGTAACCTAAGGTGTAAAAAAAGTGCCCTAAAACCACTTTCGTCGCATGCGCTGCGGAAACTATTGATGATAGAACTAAAGTATGTTCTACAATATTAAATAACATATCAATATCTACAAAAACAATATTATAAAGAGGAAATATTCGTTTGTTTGTTTGCATTGAATAAGCTCCGAAACTACTGGACCTATTTAAAAAATTCTTTCACTGTTGGGAAGCTACACTATCTCCCCGGGTGACATAGGCTATTTTTTACCCAACTGCGCAGAAGGAGGGTAATGTTTTTATTGAAAAACTACGCGTGCGAAGCTGCGGATTAGTCAGCTAGTAGGTACTTAATAAACATGATTAATTATTGTTTACATTTGGTACGCAAGAAGTATAAGTACGTTAACCACGTCAATAATAAAACTGTTTTTTTTAACGCTGGTCATTATTGTTACTACGTTACGTGAGCGTTACTCCGCCTGTACGAACGGCCGTTGGGACAGAAAGCTTTAGAATGGAAACCACGCACTAGAAACCGCAGCGTAGGACGACCCCTATATCTTAGTTAAGTTTATTTTTAAACCTATACCATGGTTTAAATTTTTGAAGTAAAACTTCTTTACGCACACTTGACTTGGGGAGTAAGCTGGTGAATGCGTGACGAGAGCGTTACGAAGAGTGTGATCGGGCGAGGCGAATGGATGTTGATAGGGAGATATAAGTTAGTGAAGATAGAAAAAGAGAGAGAGTTACGTTTCGTTTATTACTGTAGGGGCAAGAGAGTGTGCTAGCACACATTTTCTTTCTCTCTGTCTCTAATAGCCAGTTACGATTCGTATATCTAAGACACAGTGCATGACTATTGTCTGTATCACACCGTAGGAGCAAGACAGAGCAGTGCGCGCGCACATTTTATTTCTCTCTTCTTCTCATAGCCAGTGCATGAAATATATAATAGGTTTATATCTCAGTCAGTAGTTCGTTTGCAAGTTTGCTAGCGTTACGCGAACGGCGATTCTTGATTATTTTTCGTAATTTCATTATGTTCTTGAACAATTTTATAAATTAATATTTTGAAAAAGAAGTTTTTTTCAGTCGTGTGGCACATAAGTTTTTTTTTATAAATATTTGCTCATTTTTATTTTTTATTTATTTATTCAGAGAAACCAACGGCGATACAAATTGTTTGGTTAAATAGCTTAATACCAGTTGTACACTGCACTTATAATAAAAAGAATCTAATGTGAAATTATTGTGTTAGAAAATAAAGAAAATAAATAGGAAAAAGAAAAAATTCGTCTCTAAAAGTTGAAATATGTACCAAAAACACGTTTCAATTAACCCAAGGTTGGTAGGTAATGTAGAAAATTCAAAATAAAACGCATGCAATTTCATAGGTAGGTATTATAAAAACATGTAAAAAAAAATTAGGCAAATCCTCCCCTCCACCGCACTAGAAAGCTCACATCCACCACCCCGCCTTAAGATTTACCACGTAATGCTTTTATAATCCTACCTCTATAGGTAGGCTTTTTCCCGCTCTACATAAATATATTTAAACATTAGTTTGGTAATTGCCCATTGTACTCGTTGCTTTATGTATTTGTTTTTAATGCTTGTGTCTTTTGTATGTTGTAATTGTATTGGGGAATTTGTAAACTGTCGAAAAACTGTTTGCAAACCGTTGGAACGGCTAGCTTAAACAATTGTGTAATTTGTACATAAAGTTGCAAATAACCCAGACGTCACATTTTATCTAACCTAGTTCTATTTCTTCAAAAACAGTTACAAAAATTCATCATTTTTACGATAAACCCACTGACCAAACTTCTAACAGCACATAAAGATGCGAGAGGTCTCAAAAAAGATGCTGTGATAGTCTTGAGTTGCGACTCACAAAGAAATTTTTTCTTTGTGAGTCTTTTTCCTTCCTGGAGTTGGAACAAGCATATGGCCCACCTGATGTTAAGTGGTAACCATCGCCTGTAAACGTGCCCTACGATGCACTGCCCAGTGACTGAGGTGTAAAGCCTCATGTGCCTGTAATTTCACCGGAATCCATACCCTTCGTACCGAAACAACAATGTTGCTTGGCAGCAGAAATATGTATGTGGGTAGTACTTCCCCTGGCGAGGCCTTTTACATCTGAATCGCGGTATACTCGCGTCAAACCCTCGGAATAAATTGTAGGTTGAAAGATTGTCAATTATATTGAGCCGAGTGTCACGCGCGTGAGATCTTCACATAGACGATATATCGTAGATCGCGTTAACGATGACTGAAAACCTAAGCATAACTAGGTAATCAAATAAATATTGCTGGACATTTCACACAGCGCTATCTAGCCCCAAACTAAGCAGAGCTTGTATTATGTGAAGTGAACTAGATAACTGATATAATACTTATATACATTTTTTTTGTAAATACATACTTATAATAAATAGGGAAACAACAAGACCCGGAACAAATATGCAATTAACTTCTGAACAAGACCAGCAGGGCTAGCACAGCGATTTCCTTGTCTACTCTTCGAAGAGACGACAAGGTTCTGACCGTATGTGTATTTCTGCGTGTATTCTTATTTATTTTTGAAGTAAAACTTCTTTACGCTCGCTTGGTTTGAGCTGGTGAATGCGTTATGAAAAGTGCGAACGGAAGTTGAGAAGGAGATATAAGTTAGTGAAGATAGAAAGAGAGAGAGTTCGTATATTCGTATATTACTGGTGGGACAAGAGAGAGAGGTGCGAGCACACATTTTCTTTCTCTTTTTCTCTCATAGCCAGTTGATTTGTCGCATATCCCAAATTAGCCTAAATTATACATACTGCAAAAAAAAGCAAAACACTCCTTTATAAAATAATAGAGTTCATGTTGCTATAGATAAAAAAAAAGTATTTACGCCGTTTCGTATTTTGAATCTACCAGCTTCAATTTACGAAAAAGTTCAGCTATTCCGCAACAGATGGCAGGCAGCAGCAGAAAATAACTTATGCACTTACTGTATGTGCCTCGTGCAAAAATGGTTATTCGGAACGGATCGCACTCACCCTGATGAAGGTTCACGATTTGAACCGAAACATTGTCGGTCGAAACAAAGACGGTACGTGATAAAACCCGTGTTTATAATAATGACAGACTAATACTCTTTATTGACAATCTCTGTCGATAAAGAGTCGCAGCTTCGCATCAATGTGCGAAGCTGCGGGCGGAAACTAGTTTAAACAAAAATATTTGAGCTGTCAAAACGTACCGACACGAAGGAAATCGCTGATTATGCGTCAATTTCGCGGAGTAATCACAACGATTTTTTCGTCGCATTTTTGTATCGACGCGAATACATCACGATTACGGCACAGTGCGGTAACATACGGACTTCTTAGTGAATCACAGCACTGGTCAAATATTACCTATCAGTATAAAAGATCGCATTACGCAAACCTATAGGTATTTAGATCTGGTTTAGAGATTAAAAGTCGTTCAACTTGCCTGGTTGATGTTTTTCGTGCATTTTTTTGGTATAAAGATACTTAGTATTAGTAAGGTGATGGTAAAAAGTTTACAGGTGGGCTTGAAGACGGCAAAAAATGAGTTATTGAACAATTATGTATTAGGACTTTGAGATAAGCTCTGACGTAAGCAATACATTGTAGTAAGTAAGTAATAATTACATGCTTTGAAATAAATTAAATAAAAAAAACTTACACATTTATTTTTTTGATTGGTGATCATCATGAACGGATTTTAACGTGAAAACGTTTTAAAAAAGTCTTTCATACTAAGGTTCCGCCAGAGTTAGCGATGTAACGCTTCTGCTGTAAAAATATGTTACGTGACTCAAGGATTGTATCGCCAAGTGTTGTATACTACGTGTTTTGTTATGTAAGACATTAAACGAAAACACGGGTAGGGCTAATGACTAGTATTCTTGAAAAATAAGGGTTTTAGCAATTTATTACAAAAGAAAATTTAAAATTTTCAAACAACCTTAATATTCAGTCCTAAAATATCAATAAAACAGCCTGTATAAATTAGGTAAACAAGTCATATTCATTCAACATGTATTAAGGTACCTGTTGAACTGACTAAGCGGCATCGTAGCAAAAGCGGCGCCAATTTAAGTACGTTTAATTTTTTTATTGGAAATGTATCGATTACTGAATAAATATTCAAGCCCACTTCTAAAATCAGTTAATACGATTCCGGATGTGTGTTTTTAATTAATGTCGTGCATAATAAAACAGGTTGTATATTCTGAAAATATACTACTGCACGTTGCTTGTTAGTGCACTTACGGCCATCGTGCGCCTACATCATTGAGTGGGGTCGAAAAAGAGCCTCGAAATTCTGCGCGACCAAAGAGTTAGTCACAAAAAACTAAAAAAAAGCGTTACTCCGGGAGTGCCGACAGAAGTGAAAACATGAACAATTACGAGATACTTAATACAGAGGTGTTGGGAACGGTAACGGTAACAGTGTCGCGAGTTCAATGGTTTTCCCCATATGAAAAAATGCCCAACGCGCCTAAAGAAGTTTTCACTACTTATATACAGATGTGTCGGTAACGGTAACAGTGTCGCGAGTTCAATGGTTTTTTTCCATATCAAAAAATGCCTAACGCGCCTAAAGAAATTTTCACTACTTATGTACAGAGCTGGCGGTAACGGTAACAGTGTCGCCAGTTCAATGATTTTTTCCCATTTCAAAAAGTGCCCAACGCGCCTAAAGAAGAATTCACTACTTATATACAGAGTTGTCGGTAACGGTAACAGTGTCGCGAGTTCAATGATTTTTTCCCATCTCAAAAAATGCCTAACGCGCCTAAAGAAGTTTTCACTACTTATATACAGAGGTGTCGGTAACGGTAACTGTGTCGCGAGTTCAATGGTTTTTTTTCATATCAAAAAATGCCCAACGCGCCTAAAGAAGTTTTTACTATTTATATACAGAGCTGTCGGTAACGGTAACTGTGTCGCGAGTTCAATGGTTTTTCCCATATCAAAAATGCCCAACGCGCCTAAAGAAGTTTTCACTTCAAAAATAAGTTGTCGAGTAAAAAGTTGATTGTACAGTTCACGAGAGACATTTCTACGCAAAAAACTACGGTAGTGTAGCATTACTACTCACCTCTATTTTTATATTGCTTCGGTCCAGTCTCGCTAATCTTCTTTGACTTGAGAGAAAAGGTGAACCAAAGTTTTAGGCAAAGTTAACAATGATTTCAATGCAAGGACAACAAAAATAGTTATTGCATTACGAAACCTAGTCCCTTCTTTTACCCAGAAACTGTTTTAGCAATAATTTGAAATAAACTATCCAAAGCAATTGCAGATGATTGCAAACTAAATTAGGTTTTCATCGATTATCAAAAATTGGTTCAATTAAATATCTAGATGGCTCTAATAATTTTAGGCTAATTTGCAAATGTTTATGAACAAAATTCATACTAATAGCTCGAGCGAAGGGATATCACCAAATCAACTTGGACAGAACGGCGTTGTATGTATGTATGTTTGTTTGTTAGTTCAAGGAAAATTTTAGAGTCGTTGCTCCGATCTTCATGAAATCTTATGGCAAAATTCTGGTGTGACTAAATGAGTTAAAAATGTGAAGGGGTTGTTGAGATATTGGGGTACAAGAGGTGATTTTTCACATACTACTCGTGAAATGTTCCATCACAACTGAAGCGGCAGTGTGCGGGGCAAATAGCTCAAGAGCTGACGGCCGTTTGAGCAGAAACACGCGTGGAGACCACGCATTGGAAAAATCTGCCTTACTCGATAGAAAGACGACCAAGGTTGCTATAGCTGTTGGATGCACAAGCGGGCGCACGGCTCAGTACCATCCGTGCCTAGTTGATATACCACCCATTCGCACACACCGTTTTGGTTCCACGTTCTTGATGCGTACAGCTAAGGTATGGAACACTTTGCCGTCGTATGTTTTTCCTAAAGAATACAATCAGGGCCTCTTTAATGTAAGAGTAAATAGGTTTCTTCTAGATCTTCGTGCTTCATCTTAGATATCTTAGATCACACCATCGCTTACTATAAGGTGAGATTGTGGTCAAACGAATATTTATACAGTTTAAAAAAAAATTGGTCGTTCTGGAAATCCATGGACGGCTTATGTTTAGCAGAAGAAGTCCTATGACCAATCTGATGATGTTGAACACTTCTTTGGAAACCTTGTGGAGAAAAAAAAACTCATGAAAATAAGCTAATATATCAGAAACAAATTAAGAACGCGGAAAAAATAATCAGCTGTTCAGAAACGTTTCTACAACATATTCTTAGAAGATGCAACAAAAACTTTTCCCGTCTAATCTATTCAAATAACACCAACAAAAACTATTTAACGATACAAAAATATCAATACACATTTCTTTTGAATCAAGAACGGGTTGATTTAGAAAAACTAGATATTCTAGACTTGTTGGCTGTATCACTTTGATCGAGTTACTCAGCAAAATGAGCTTTGAAGTTAGCAAACTAAAAATGGAAACGACATAAAAAGCCAAAGGATCATAAAATCTTGTAGAAATCGCTTCTAAATGATAAGCCTCGTCCATTTTGTAGTATAATTAATTGAATCTATATCTAATACTATTATACGACCATACTTTCGACAAAATAAATTATAGCGACAGAGCCCTTTTGTTACTTGATTAAAAAAAAAAAAAATTTAATTATAAAATACAAAACACTATTTGTACCCAACATACAAAATGTTTTTAAAAGCGATTTCTTCCAGACAACCATTGCACTTTTGTGTTCTCTTTTTTATGGTATACAATAATGTGGTTAAGTATTTATTTATATTAAGCAAATGTATTTTTTAAACTTTCGCAATCATTGTACGTAATGACTAATATTAAACGGGTATTTATCGTGTCTACCTTCACTGCCCGCGACAACGGCTGTAGGAACACAGTCGAAACGTCAGGAGGAATACCCGTTAGTATACTGATAATACGTAAAAAAAGGTTGGAGAAGCCCTAATTCCAATTTATTATACGTACCGGCTTGTGATAGAGCGAAGCGAGATTGTGTTAATTTACTGATAATACGTAAAAAAAGGTTGGAGAAGCCCTAATTCCAATTTATTATACGTACCGGCTTGTTGATAGAGCGAAGAGAGATTGAGTTATTTTACTGATAATACGTAAAAAAAGGTTGGAGAAGCCCTGATTCCAATTTATTATACGTACCGGCTTGTTGATAGAGCGAAGCGAGATTGTGTTAATTTACTGATAATACGTAAAAAAAGGTTGGAGAAGCCCTAATTCTTTATTATACGTACCGGCTTGTTGATAGAGCGAAGCGAGATTGAGTTAATTTACTGATAATACGTAAAAAAAGGTTGGAGAAGCCCTGATTCAAATTTATTATACGTACCGGATTGTTGATAGAGCGAAGCGAGATTGAGTTAATTTACTGATAATACGTAAAAAAAGGTTGGAGAAGCCCTAATTCCAATTTATTATACGTACCGACTTGTTGATAGAGCGAAGCGAGATTGAGTTAATTTACTGATAATACGTAAAAAAAGGTTGGAGAAGCCCTGATTCAAATTTATTATACGTACCGGCTTGTTGATAGAGCGAAGCGAGATTGAGTTAATTTACTAATAATACGTAAAAAAAGGCTGGAGAAGCCCTAATTCAAATTTATTATACGTACCGGCTTGTGATAGAGCGAAGCGAGATTAAGTTAATTTACTGATAATACGTAAAAGAAGGTTGGAGAAGCCCTAATTCAAATTTATTATACTTACCGGCTAGTTGATAGAGCGAAGCGAGATCTCTAAATCAACTTTGGCAAATCGGCGTTGTATCTATGTATGTTTGTCCGAGGATAACTTTCGAAGCGTTGATCCGATCATCGTGAAATTTAATACATAGATAGGTAGTGATGGCACAATTTTGGTATGACTAAATGAGCTAAAAATGTTTGGGGGGTTGTTGAGATATTGGGGTTCAAGAGGGGTAAAAAAAATGAAAATGAGGCTAACTGGTCAAGTGGGACGTCAAATGAAAGGTATTCATTAGGAAATTTAGACTTCGTTTTTTTTCGTAAATTCTTTATTATTTTTGAGTTATTAGTCATAATAAAAACTAAACTTTAACAAAACTCACAGGGTACACCAGTGACCCCACAGTGCTGTAATTTAGTATGCGTGTAGCTTAAATGACACAAATATAGGCAAAAGTTTCAAATCAAGAATAAATGCAATTTGTACCCGAAAAAAGAATAAACAATTTACATGAACTCCCGTTACCTGTAATTTGAATGAAACTGTAGGTGAAGTAAGTTGGTTAATTATTTCGTTACACTATTTTGATAGTCAAACATTACAAATAATATTTTTTTGTTTTAATCGGAGACTCGCGAGATCTCAGTTCGGGGCGAACCACTAGTTATAGTATTGTTAACTTTATAATGGTTCTTTTAGTTGTGCTATTTGATAGTTAAAAGTGTAACCCACAAACGAGGTGTGGGTAATCTTATAAGGCCACGTTGCGTAATAGCGGCCATGCTCAAATTGTCATTCGGCATCGGTGTTGTCAATGTGTGCGTGAAATACTGTGTTTACGAGCGGGCCGGCACACCTCGCGTGCTTCACTCTACAGTATTGAACGTAATTTTACTATGGATGGATTTTACTGCATCGATGGTAAACATGCTAGAAACTCTGGAGAGTATCGGAGAGTTTAATGTTAATAACAAAGCCAAGAGGTTAGTATTTAGTTCTTTTCTTGGTAGGTAAGTTTAAAGATTTTCTCTATCAAACATGCCGTGGCCAAGATCAGTGTTGCCAACTTCGACTAAGCGTCCCCTCCTAGCGTCATCTCGAAATCCCCCTCAATCCCCCTAATACTATTTCTAGATCACCCTAGACTATTATTATACACGCTTGAGTATTCGCTAATTACGTATAATTTTTACTTTACAGAGAATATTTTTGCTGATGTCTACGAGATTACACACCTTCATAAAATTTTATTCATCAATCCAATCAATGATATTCTTATTTACGTTACAAAAACAGCTACAAAAGAATTTCTTCTTAGAAAATTCCCCTAAACATCAGGTAACTCTTGAAAAATTCGTCAAATAATTGTACCCCTAGTCTAAGAAAATATGACGCCTAAAATACCCCTTTCATCTAACTTATCCCCAAATTTAGGGGGATACCCCCCAAGCTGGCAACACTGGCCATGATAACCGAGTGGGTTGAAGTCCCACAGCTGATATAATGATGATGCCTATTAACTTATACCAACTTAGAGTGAAAATTACCTTTGTAACTTAGTAATATTTTCTCTATACCTTAAGCTCAAGACCCTGCGCCCAGAGATCTATAAATAACATCTGAATTATGCATCAAGTTAGAACTTGTATAGGGCAAAAACCTGGGCGTTTTGAAAAATAATATTATACAAAAGAGAAGGGTCTCTGATACTTCCTCATTCAACTAAGAGGTAGGAATGTTATGAAGAATGGGACAGTCTTTCCCATATTATACATTTTTAATTGCACTGATATTTTGTATCTAATTTGGAGTTGTACCCATTATCAATTCCTTGTATATACATAGACATAGACAATCATGGTATGTACAATCATGGTATGTACATGTATGTACATGGTTCAAATCAAGACCATATTAAATTATTTATCTAGCTACCTTAATATCATTGTTTTGGACTGAGCGCTTCCGAGCTTCAGTAGATTCTTATTATGATAGCATTATCCCTACAAACCTTAGTGGTTTTTAAGTGTTGTTTTTATTTGGCAGCATGGCAAACGTCGGTGGCAACATTCGACACCCAACTATTAGGTTATCTAAACTTTCAAAAGTTTTCTTTGTTATGGAGTCAAACTATATAATAAATTAGATGAAGATTTGCGTGCAATGGACTATGCCATATACAAAATAATATTAAAATTTATATTCACTAAGAAAAGCTACTATAGCATGACAGAAGCTCTCAAGGATGACTCCATTTCACAGGAAATTAATGGATAGTAGGTATGTATTAAATATAAATATATTGCTGGACATTTCACACAGCGCTACCTAGCCCCAAACTAAGCAGAGCTTGTACTATGGGAACTAGATAACTGATATAATACTTATAAACTTTTTTTGTAAATACATACTTATAATACATAGAAAACATCCAGACCCGGAACAAATATCTGTAGATCATGCAAACATTTGTTCCACGGCGGGAATCGAACCCGCTACCTCCTGCGTCTCAGCCGGCAATTCGCCCACTGCGCCACGGAGTCGTATTATTTGAATTGTTGTTTCTGTGATATTAGAATTAGGTATATACATTTTTTTGTTGTTCATTATTTAGGTAAGATGAATGCCCTTTTACAGCAGTTACGATTTGACTTTATAAAATGCATATCTTGACATTCCATAAAATATAATCAATGACTAATACAATTTATTATTTGCATTATTTATAATATTGTTACTTACTAACATACGCAGCAATTAGAATTCAAATAAGGTATTACCTATAATCAATTCTTTGACAATGCCCCTCTACAGCAGCTATAATCTTATGTACCTATTACTCGTGCGCGATAACTTGGGACATGCTAGGAATGCGAGTCCCCGAGTACAGGGGGCACTTCCCCGATGGCGCCCGTATTGTACCGTTCGCATCACTATTTTTTACTAGGGTTTTTAGTCTCGTACTGGCCTACGTCACGTAACGACGCGCTCTGGAATTCTTTTAGTTTTCGTTTGTGTTATTGTTTTGTTGTCTGGAAAAAAGAAGTCAACCATGTGGACAGGCTTCGACAAAAGTATTGGGACGATGACCTCTTACAAGAGACGAATGAATCACAATTAATTGTAAATTTATCGGATACCTCTTCGTCAAGTGATTATAGTGAGACTGAGGACGAAGAACAACCTCTAGAAGGCATAAATCCACTAAGTAGGGACGAAGATGAGATAATGTAAATAATAGATAAAATAAATGTATAAACTTAAACATTGTACTTTTATTTTATTCAAATAGTGTAAAAAAGATTAGATAAAAAGCAGCGTCCTCACTGAGTAACATAATAAATTAGGTTAAAAAAAACAAAGACGAAGCCGCGGCCGGCTGCTTGTTATGTTCGCTTTTTTGCGGGCGGTACTAACACGCCAATATGACGTCACCGCGCTCAGGTCCCAACTTATTGCGCACGGGTAATACATACTTATTAATCAGTATTTAGATAAATATCATAAATGTAAATGTATATGAAATGCTTGTCTGTTTCTGGCATCTCCAAAATTATGGTGCAATGAGCCACTTAGATAAAACCATGTAATTAATTATGTACTATTTTTGACTTTACCAAGTGTTCTATTGTGTCACTACGGTTTGAATAAATGAGTATGAGTATACATTCCAGTTTGTAAAAAAAAATTGCTTATCTGCAAAGTCGGTTTACGGGCGATAAATTTACGTGGTAAAGAGAGAGATAAATGCGTCACAAGCCGAACGCTTAGGCCGATCGTGCCTCTCTATCGCTTATTCCGCGCTCTCGCTTGCACGCTCGGCTCGGGCGGAACGTGACAATGAGTCATGCTTTTTCGTGCTTGCAGCCGGCGTTCATCGATTTATAAGACGTTATCACGTCAAAAATTAAAAGATAAAATACAAAAAAAAAAAAAATATGTGTAGACATATTTTTACAATCATTCTTACATATTTTTTAACCATACTATTATATCCATACTAATATTATAAATTCGGAAGTAACTCTGTGTCTCTGTTACGTTTTCACGACAAAACGGCTAGATCGATTTCGATGAAATTTGGTATATAAACAGATTATAACTGGGATTAGGACATAGGCTACTTATTACCCGACTGTGCAGAACGATGGTAATGTTTTTATTGACAAAAGAAGCGTGCGAAGCGGCTGGCTGAAGCTTGTATTATTATTGGAAAATAAACGACATATTTATCTTATCAGCCGTTGGGTACAAGATCGGTCGCTCTGAAGCTCTACAGTAGACGCCTATCTCCAGCAATGGGATGAGGAGAGCTGACAATGATGATGATGAATTCGTAAAACTAAATTATCCTAGGTAGGTTTTTTTCTTTTATGTCAGTTGGAGATTGAATGAATGAATGAATGAAATACTCTTTATTGCACACCAAATAAAAATACAATAATGGAAATAAACAATAAATAAACGTACAATGGGTGGTCTTATCGCTAAAAGCGATCTCTTCCAGACAACCTTTGGATGGACAGAATAAACAAAATCAAAAGACGGCGGTGTAAGAGTACCTACAGACATAAACAGAACCCACAAAATAAAATAAAATTTACCTATTAATTATACTAATAAACATAAACTTAAATACATACAAATAATATAAGTATAAATAAACTACACTACATAAAGAGGATAAATAACACAAACACTAACTAGCAGTTACGAGACAACGAAAGGAAATGGTTGTATACCTTGACTTTGAAAATAGGAAGAGATTGGGACGACCTTACAGACAAAGGTAAGGCGTTCCACAGTCGCACAGCTTGTACTGTAAAGGAGTCACCATAAAATTGTGAACTATGGATGGGAGTTCGAAGCTGTAGAGCTTCGGAAGAACGAAGGGTTTGAGAGTGTCCCTGATACAGAAACTCTAAACGCCTCAAAACGAGATTGAACAACACACCTGATGTTAAGTGGTAACCATCGCCTATAACAAAGTATTGCCGCGCAGGTCACGCACCTTAGAAACGTGCCCTGCGATGCACTACCCTGCGTCTATCAACTTGAGGCAGGTATAAAACCTTACCGACAGGGCCGCGGTTGAATCCAACCGGGACCCCGTGACCCTGTCAAGTGCTAGTGCAGCCTCGACTCGCTCATCTTAAGATGGGCGGTTTGATGATGCACTGGCACTGAGGTGAATGAAGGAATATCGGTGGGTTTTAAATCGGTATGCCGTCGAGCACTCCCCGAGCTGGAGGACATTTGTAAAGCATTTTCCCATCGTATAAAAAGTTATCTAAAGTCAAAGTCTAAGTTAAAATCTTTTATTAATTAAAATCACAAGGATCCCTTTGATACGTCAATTTCACTGCCTGTTCCTTCGCGACCAAGCCAGGAAGAAAGGCAAGAAACAAGGCTTATGTGCCAAAACACAACAATGCTGCTTGACGGCAGAAATAGGTATGGTGGAAGTACTTTCCCAGCTCTTTTAGAAAGAAAGAAAATAGATTAGATTAGATTAGAAAATTCTTTATTGTACTAATAAAAAGATACATAGGCGAACTTAATGCTAATTAGCATTTTCTTCCAGCTAACCTTTGTGTAGTGTGGAGAAAGTGGTAGTGCCAGAAAAAGTCAAACTTTAGCTTAGAAATAAACTTAAAAAATTAAAAATAATAATAATACACATACATAAACGAAATACACAAATCTACATAAAGTGCTCAATTTTGTTGGGTATCTTGAAGAGAGATGAAGTATTTAAAGAGTTTGGATTTGAAGATTCCCATAGAGGCGGCCTTGCGGATTTCCACTGGAAGAGAGTTCCACAAGCAGATAGCAGTCACAGTGAAAGAGTAAGTGAAGAAAGAAGTTTTATGCTCAGGCGTCTTGAATAACAGATGTTGAGAAGAACGAGAAGGGCGATCAGGTGGAAAAAGAGGAGAAAAACGTTCTTTAAGATAGCAAGGGGACAGAGGATTTTGAAGGATGTTATAAAGAAGACAGAGTATATGAGTATCCCGACGAAACCGGATTTTGAGCCACTTTAACTGAAAATACATTTATTTGCAGACATAACAAAACAAAGACATACACAGTAACAAAAAATAATACGACAGTAGAAGTAGCAATAAAACAAACAAAAATAGAAAACATAACATATACATAGGCAGTTAGTACGTCCAGGTTATGAACGTCCGCAGACTAGGATCCGGCTCAGCATTATGCGCCACGCACTAGTAAATACGAGTACGCAGCGCGCTGATCTTCCGCCGGCTCCTACATTCAGTAACGGATAGTCCGATTTTTTTGAAAATAAAATTATATAAACTAAAGAATTTGAATTAAAAGGGATATTGAATCTATATGTATGTATGTTGGCAAGTCGTAGTCATTTCACATTAAGGCAGTATGGGTGTTCATGTGTTTCGTGTAATAGTTTTTAGTGAAAGTATGTAATGTGGCTTTTCCGCTAGCAGGCTTTTACAAGAAACTCTACTTCTGTTGTAAATACCCCGCGTTTATAAAAACTAGGGTGTACCCTAATCAGTGTAGAAGGTATCGTGCCGAGTCGGGGTGTGGTGTCAGGCGCGCCCTCCATTATACCAGCCAATTAGTTTATATAAACATACCGAGAAGCCATTATGGCGGCGAAATTGCGAAATTGCGCAAAGTTGGTGATAGTCACGATAGGTTATGAATTTGATGAGCTATGATAAAATTATTGGTAATGTGTTGGTTTTGCTATTTAGCTAATGTATTTTTGTTTTTCTTTAAAATAACTATATTATTTCACAGTAAATGTGTCTTTTAGGGTTCCGTACCCAAAGGGTAAAACGGGACCCTATTACTAAGACTCCGCTGTCTGCCTGTCCGACTGTCACCAGGCAGTCTGTATCTCATGAACCGTGATAGTTATTGTAATTTCCACAGATGATGTATTTCTGTTGCCGCTATAACAACAAATACGTAATTATAACAACAAATTCAAAAACAATATAATAATTGTTGAAATTAAATAAAACCGGCCAAGTGCGAGTCGGACTCGCGCACGAGGGGTTCCGTACCATTATCTATAAAAACGGCTAAAAATCATGTCTGTCGTATGGGAGCCCCATCGTTATTAAGATCAAGAAAAAAATTTAAAAAAATCACGTTTGTTGTATGGGAGCCTCTCTTAAATATTAATTTTATTTTAATTTATTTATTTATTTTTAAAGTGAATATATATATCAAATGTTCTGTGAATATTATGAGCGTCTACCTGTTGCTGTTATCAATATCGAGCAAAAACAAACAATAAAATCATGTTTGTTGTATTGGAGCCCCTTTAAATATTTATTTTATTCTGTTTTTAGTATTAATTGTTATTATAGAAATACATCATCTGTGAAAATTTCAAGTGTCTAACTAACACGGTTCATGAGATACAGCCTGGTGACAGACGGACTGACAGATAGCGGAGTCTTAGTAATAGGGTCCCGTTTGGCCCTTTGGGTACGGAACCCTAAAACATAACTGACAACGCTGACAAAATTCAGGATAATAAAATGTGCTATTTTCGCATTGGCGTCGGATCGATTTCCGGCGCTGGAGTACTTATACTTTAAAAGTATAAGTGCTTTTACCAGTTTTACGTAATTTTTTTTAAATAAAGAAATGTTTTCTGTTATTAAATTAGCTAACAAATATTTATTTATTATTATTAATCTTGGAAACACTTCCGCCTGGTGTGATCTGGAGAAGTTGAGATGTCTATAGATAGTTTGCAACGGTCTTTATATGGTTCAAATGGTACTTTTATATTTTTCATGAGTTACGTAATTATTATTCTCTCTGTTAAAAAAAAGATATTTGTTTTAGGGCCCGTTCGTTATTCCTGTATACCACAAAATTAGTATACCGGGAATAAAAATACTATTAACGAATGAATAAGGGTACTTCGAGAAAGAGGTCAATCGTCGAATCCAACTCGGATGGGCAGCGTTTGGGAAACTTCGCAACGTCTTTTCGTCCAACATACCTCAGTGCCTTAAGACGAAAGTCTACAATCAGTGTGTGTTACCAGTGATGACATATGGAACCGAGACGCGGTCCTTCACTATTGGCCTTATGAATAAGCTCAGAGTCGCTCAACGAGCTATGGAGAGGGCTATGCTCGGGGTTTCTCTACGGGATCGAATCAGAAATGAGGAGATACGTAGGAGAACTCAAGTCACCGACATAGCCCGACGGATTAGCACGTTGAAGTGGCAATGGGCAGGCCATATAGCGCGCAGAACAGATGGCCGATGGGGCCGAAAGGTTCTCGAGTGGAGGCCACGGACCGGCAAGCGCAGCGTAGGACGTCAGCCCACAAGATGGGCAGACTACTTGGTAAGAACCGCAGGTCGGCGTTGGATGCAGGCCGCTTCCAACCGCAGTTCCTGGAGATCAATGAGGGAGGCCTTTGTCCAGCAGTGGACGTCCTACGGCTGATATGATGATGTTGATGATGAAGGGTACTTATCAAACTTATTAAGATAACTGTTCAAGCGATAAGGTCGCTAATTGTCTTTTTTAGTTTAAGTTTCGTGTTATTTTGTTTCTGTGCGGCAATTAAAATATAGAGTTATCTTATCTTATCTTATACTGAGGTAGCAACACTTAGAATTGCTGTTATACTTACACTTAGAATATGCTTTGCGATAAGACCTCTACATGTATTTCCGCGTTTCTAAATAAATGTTATTTCTATTTCCATGTGGTGTAAAATAAAGCGTTATCTATCTTCTATCTATTTATCTACGAACACAATTTAACATCAAAATGTAAAGTTTCTTTTGACTTAATAAATGCTCAGAACGTTAAGGCTCATGGGTCAAATCATAATGGCCTTATTAACTAAACCTACTCGAAAGGTTAATTAAATCCATAGCGGAGTCTAGCTTAACTTTTCTACTCAATTTAAAATTAAATTGATCCCCATATGGTTTGAAATAAAAGCTTGTATTGAATTCCTTCTAGTTTTTTTTATAAAAATACAGACCATGAAACAACGACGATGAAATACTCTTTGTCTAAAAAAGGTCTAGGTCTTTCCTAGCTATTTAAGTTTATACTTACAAATGGCCTTAAATGTTTATACTTACAAATGGCCTTAAATGTTTATACTTACAAATGGCCTTAAATGTTTATACTTACAAATGGCCTTAAATGTTTATACTTACAAATGGCCTTAAATGTTTATACTTACAAATGGCCTTAAATGTTTATATTTACAAATGGCCTTGTAAAATGATGAAATTATAAAATTTAATCTAATATATAAAAATCTCTTGTCACGGTTTTAGTTGTCGCACTCCTCCGAAACGGGTTGGTCGATTGTAATGATTTTGTTTTGTATATTTGGTATGTATGAGGGTAGGTTGTAAAGTAAGTATTTTTCACCCTCCTACCCCCACCCCCCATTTTTTTATTGCAATTTTAGTATTCTTCTATGAACTATATCCATATAAATGACGTGAAGTCATTTATATGAATTGTCGCGTCACTTTGACAAGAGTGTTTTATATAGTTTTTGTCCCCATGTTCGGGAACGAGAAATTTCAAGCGTGCGAAGTCGCGGGCGGGTCAGCTAGTATATTATAAAATTACAAATGAATTAGTATTACGGGGTTTTTTCTCTCGAAATATAGAGATTATGGTTTTTATGAAGCTCACGGACCCAAAACATGTCCGAATCAAGTTGAGATTGAAGACTTGTGTTTTCTTGTAGAAACTTTCTTACAATCCGAAACGTATTAAGAATAAAATTATTACTATTATTAACAAGATAAGTAGTTTCTCAGGTCATGAGTAGTGGGGCAGTGGCATTAAAGTTTGGCTAACCTACTTGTAAGAGAACAAAGACCTATCGATCTTTTATAGAAAATGCCGGTGGCAGAATTAGTAAACTTATTACCATTAACGAATAGAAACATCGGTGAATCTGCTGATTTCGACATACTTCGTGATATGCCAACGTGTAGTTTCCAATAAATACTGGGTATTTTGATATCATCTGAAGAATTAATTGATCGAGCGAAGTGAGATTCCAAATCATCTTGGGCAAATCGGCGTTTCATTTATTCCTTGCGGAAATGGGTAGCTACATTTACATAGCAACAGATGATAAATAAACATCAATTAGAATCTCCATAATAAGCTTATGAGCGTGCAATATTAAACAATGTCGATGATAAAAATACGATTATTAAATAAAAAATGGAAATTGCAATGGATAATAAAAATTTATATAAAATGTCAGCAAATACAAATGTTGTATGTATGTTTGTTTGTCAGAGGATAACTTTCGAAGCGTTGATCCGATTAACATGAAATTTGATATATAGGTAGGTAATGATGGCACAATCCTGGTGCTAAATGATTAATTTAATGGTGGCTAAATGAGCTAAAAATGTTGGGGTGCTATTGGGGTTCAAAAAGGATAAAAAAAAAACAAAATGAGACTAACCGGTTAAGTGTGAAAGGTCTTTTTTCAGTCTTTATTTTTAGTTTAAACCTTATAGTTTTTAAGTTATTTGCCATAATGAAATCTGAAGTTTAATGAAATTCACAGGGTACACTAGTGACCCTACAGTGCTGAAATTTGGCATGCGTATAGTTTTAGTGACACAAATATGTATCTGAAATCCAGAATAACTGGAATTTATACCCCAAAAAAGTATAACAAATCTACATGAACTCCTGTAATTCGAATGAAACTTTAGGTAATGAATGGAAGTTAGAAGAACTAGAACGACAGTTAATTTTTTGACCTGCAGTAGACCGAAAGTACACTAAAACCCTTAAAAAAGCTTTAATAAAAAGCAAAATACTTAATTGGTCGTGGCACTACTTTGATAATCAAAGATAACAAATTACATTTGTCTTTTTTTTGTTTTTATGGGAGACTCGCGAGATCTCAGTTCGGCGCGAATCACTAGTACTATAAATTGGATTAAAGGGGATCCAGGTGCATCTCGGATATATGTATATATATCGGATCAGTTCTACTCAGATATATTATAACATACAAATATATAATTATTTTTAATTTATTAAATAAATTTACCAAGCGCTAATGCCACTGGCGCTTATAACACAATGTTAACTTAGTTTAAGCAGCCAGGGAATAGTTAGTCGTTATTTCATTTAAAATATTTTACTTCCTACAGGAAAGTCATTGTTATCAATATTTTATATAACAAAGTTGTTTGAGTAAAGATTATTATTATCTCTTTTTGAAATTGTCTCATCAAGACATATATACCGTCTGTAGAAAATGATACCCATATATGTAGCTATATTTGGAAGAAGAAAAAGGTTTACATGTGAGACAAAATTGGTCGCTGCCAGTTTTTGTACCCCATCAGACCCCATGTAACTTTCGAGTACTTAGAGAATCATCTGACATCCCATATATGTAGATAAATCCACAGTTTGTATCGATGAACGCTAGAACGACAGTTCATTTTTTGACCTGCAGTAGACCGAAAGAACACTAAAACCCTTAAAAAAAGCTTTATTAAAAAGCAAAATACTTACAATTCAAAGGTACAGCGTCGGCACCCTCTTCTGAGCCCCCAAAGACAGTTTATTCCCAAGCTTCTTGTAGCCTTCATTTTTAACCCTAGATTTTGGTTTCTCCGTCTCAGCAGGACACCCTTTCAGCTCCCATACTAAATTTGTCAAAGATTTCGGCCGACTCAGCTTTCTCGACCTCTTTTCAGGCAATTTCGGCCCATTGCCCGAATCTCCTGATGTTCGGCCTCCGGAATGGCTCGAGTCCAGTGTTCCGTCTAACTCCATAGCGTTATGTATGTTGCTTAGGCTTTTGTACCGTATATTGAAGATTGGAGATTCATCTTTGCTTGTACGGATTGGACTACCTAAAGGACTTGGACATTCTTTAGTGGGAGAGTTGCTTTTCTGTCTGAAAACCATTCTTGTCTTATTGTTATTGACGCTGTTTTTGATAAATAGCTTCGGTAGGTTCGGTGTTGGTGCGATAGAGCATTTTTCTTTGTAGACAGTGACTGGGGTCTCTTTTATCGGTGCTTTTCGGGTTCGTTTCTCGGCTTTCTGTATGTTAAGAGGTTTTTTAGTGGGGATCGTTTCTATAGGGGGTGGTTCTGGTTTGGTCTCACTTATTAGAGGCATATGGATCGGTGTAGGTGCAGGTGATGCTGGCGCCGACTCGTGCTTTAAAGATGGCTCGTTAGAGTAAGAAGCTTTTATGGTTTTAGGAAGTGGAGCAAAACCTCTTACGTAGTCGTATATTTGGTCAATTTCGTCATACTCATCTGGGATGCTATTTTCATCTCTGTGACTACTATATATGTGGTTATATCTTGATAGATGTTTGTGCTGATTCGCAGAATCTGACGATACACTTCGTCTTAAGAAATATCCAGTTTTGACTAAAGGAGGGGCGTGTAATGGACCATTGAGGAGCCTCTTCGGGTCCCCTAATTTGCCATCTAGGACGTGTATCCTATCTACGACATCAACTAACAAACGATTGCACTTTTCGACTAGTCTAGAGAATTCCATGAAGTTTTTGATTTGTTCTTCATTCTTGCATCTCTGCATTTTTAAAGGTGCTGCCAAAGGTAAAGCTATCAAAGCATTCCCTTCCTTCTGCAGCGGTAGAGCGAAAACATGTTCTTCTTCGAACATTGATAACAACCTTAGCTCTGGAACGAAATGGCTCGTGCTTTTCAAGCCTCTTGGAGGTGTTCCGTGGACCAGTCTTACAGTTATCGGCAATCGCTTCGTCAGCAAAGTCTTTGCGGTATGAACTCCACTGATATTCTCTTCCTTAGCTATTGCTGAGAACTTCCCTCTCTGGTCTAAGCTCATCAACACCGTATCGCCTTTAGAATCTGTACACTTCAAGTACTTGTTTTTGCCTAGAAACGTTTCTCCTCTAGGCATTATAACTTCTCCAGCCGGTAGATTTCTGGCTCCATCAGCTGTGATATTACCGTCTAAATCTGTCTTAGCGCATATCACTCTTACTGGCTCTCTAACTAAGCATCCATCATCTAGCTTCCTTCTAGCTACTTCGAATACTGATTCCATACATCTTACAGCTCTTCCTTCTTCACTAAGCAGCTCGAAATAGCCTTTGTAGCTTTCAGGGATTGCTATTCTCGGTCCAACAGATACCATACGTCTTCCTTCTTTTAGTTTAATCGCTTGGGCGATGATCTTCTTTCGTTTTCCTACTGATATCAGGAGTGCTGTGCTTTGTAAGCCAGGGCTGGGTAGGGTGGGTACTCCGAGGCCTCCATACTGGCCTTTGATGATCTTGCTGACGTTTGGAAGGCGGTTCTTGCCGACAAACTCTCGAAGATAGGATCCTTCGTCGGACCAGCGTGATGCTGCGACTAGGACTTGGCCATCAGTCGCTGCCATCTCAGAGCTTGTCACATCTGTAATGATAGAAAGTTGTGGTGAGAAAACTATTATAGCAATTAAGTATGTTTAAAAGTTACAAGAGTAGTTGTAGAATTTATCTAATATCATCATCATCTATCTTTTAAGAAAATTGATCTTTGGGTTGATAAGAATTATGTTTACCAAGATCTTGAAAAAAACAAACGATGTTTCACAAACGTTTACCAACTGTTGATTAGAGGACACGAGCATGACGAGGCGTTAAAACCCAATACTTTTATCGTAACCAAAAAAGGTTTCCATTAAAACTGTACCGAAAACCGGATCCAAATGGCAACATGAATACTAGAAACCGCAGAAATGGAATTATGAAAGTCAATGTTATAAGCGTAACAAAAACAAAATGTAACGTAAAGGAATGTTTATATTGAGACGAATTAAAAGCTGATTTAGCTGAGATTATTATATTATTAGCTGAGACTTAGGTGAGTCTGAGCTGTTTCTTTACTTTTTTTTATTGAGTGACAAAGTTTCAACTTTTCAACTTACTTTACGATAGTTATTTTTATTTAATAGTGTTATCCGACGCTTACGGGAAAATCGTAACATTTTTAAAATCATCGCAAAAATTTGGAGCCGGAAGGGACTTGAACCCGCAACCTTACTTTTGATACGAGGATGTAATATCAATTTCGCCACGGGCACACAGCTTGTAAAGTGCCAAATTATTGAGATGTTTCTTTTTACGACTTGAAGCAATGTTTATTTTATTTATTGAGCACCAACTGATAAACACCAAATTGAATAGAAATTATACATAATAGAGAGTAAAAACCAGGTGACAGTATAGGTGTAGACAGCATGCAAATAAGTGGCGATAATAGCTTCATATACAGATGCAAACTATTCGTTTTCATCTGTGTAAACTCTGTGTAAACATGTAAACGTAACTTTAATGATAACAAGTAACTTTTAAACAAAAGTATAACCGACTACACATAACACTAAAAACCAAACTAGTGAACCGATTTCGATGAAATTTCTAGGGGACTAATCTGATAGTATATTCTTTCAAATAATAAAATAATTTTTCAAATCGGTTGATAAATGATGGAGTTCTAAGCTAACATAACATAACATAAAAATTAAATAAAATTAAGACTTTTTTAAGATTTTTTCATGAATGCCATTGTCAGATCTGGACCAAATGGAAATGGGAAAACACGGGCAGTACCAGCTTTCAAATAAATAAAGAATCATCAAAATCGGTTCATCCAGTCAAAAGTTCTGAGGTTACAAACAAGATAACATACATAGAGTCTGTCAAACGAAAGTAGGCACTCGCATTTTTTCGTAACTTTTTACATGGCAATACTAATGTTTTTCCACCTACGGACGCTATGTTCTACAGCTGGGTAAATTTAGGGTGGTATAAATTAATAATTGCACGTACTATAAATAACTATAATAATAACGAATTGTAACCCACTCTTATCAACTGCAGGTTAATAATATTGAACTATTTTATAGGTTTTGTCATTCTGAACCGGAAAAATAGACAAAAAATGCCTTTTCCCGAAGATGTAGGCAGGAACCACGGATGACCATGAATCTGACTTACTTCTTTCGTTTCAGCCACTCTCTTAATATTCTTCAAATATGTCGTCGTTTAAGGTTACTCTTGACTTTTTTTCAACAGAGTAGGAAATATGAGAATCGGAGTGTGGCATCATTATTATTCCCTAATGTTTGGGTTGCCACGCTGATATTTTTCGAATTTGCTGTGATTTTTCAGGGCCTACTTTTATTTGACAGATTATAAGAAAATAGATGTGTTCCATGTTTCTCTGAATGAATTCGCAAAGGCCACATTGTTTATTTTATGTTTGTAAATAGATTAGTTAATTGAAATTGAGTCGCATAGGTTAGATAATTAAGATATAAATTAAGTTGACTACATCATTGTATTAGGTTTAGACCTATAATGATAGATGTTAGCAGAAACAAATAAAAATAAATAAAATAAAATAAATAAATAAATCAAAAAAATACAGTCGAATTGAGAACCTCCTCTTTGTTTGATGTCTGTTAAAAAGTTAATTGATTGGTTTATGTAATTGTGTAATAATTTGTTATTGTATAAAAGCGCCCTCATTAATAAGTGTAACTTGCCATTACCTAGTTTTTAAGAACTTATTTTACACTTGTTTATGTAAATAAATATCTGTTTAATGACCATGTTGCTGGAGATGGGCTGCACACTTGGCAAGGAGGAAGGAAGATGGACGAGGGCAGCAACCGAGTGATGGCCGCGAGAAGCGCGCAGACTAGTTGGCAGACCACCAGCAAGATGGTCGGACGACTTCGCGAGAGTTGCGGGAAGGCAATGGATGCGATGATGATGATGACCAAATTGCATGTATAACCAATGTAAACAGCGCTTTATAATGTAAGTGCCAATTTGGAATTAGTATTTGATGTAAAGGAACTATCGTAAAACCCGTTAAATCAATGTTTCTCGTCCTAAAAACTATTGTTAGGTTCAAGATACACATAGCTCGGAGACTCGGCCGTTTGGGCATACTACACACTCACCTACCTACAACAAATATCTGTAGATCATGCAAACATTTGTTCCGCGGTATGAATCGAACCCGCTACCTCCTGCGTCCCATGCGGCTATTCGCCCACTGCGCCACCGAGGTCGTCTAAGGTTTGGACGAGACTTTGGAATTATTTTCTTTACATAAATCTTTAAGAAATTGTATTTTAGCTTCATGTAGTACCTATATTTATTTATTGCGAATATGGGTTAGTATCGACCGAAGCAAGATCTCCAAATCAACTTGGGAAAATCGGCGTTGTATGTATGTATGTTTGTCCGAGAATAACTTTCGAAGCGTTTCTCCGATCATCGTGAAATTTGGTTTATAGGTAGGTAGTAATGGCGCAATTATAGTGCGACTAAATGAGCTAAAAATATGGGTTGTTCAAATAATGGAGTTCAAAAGGGGTAAAAAAAAACCAAAATGGAACTATCCGCTCAAGAGGGAAGTTTAATGAAAGGTCTTTATTAGTACATTTCCACCCCGTTTTTATTTTTAGTTTAAACCTTTTAGTTTTTAAGTAATTAGCCATAATAAAAGCCGAACTATGACGAACTTCACAGGGTGCACCACCCCCCAGTATAGCACAAACATAGGGAAAAGTCTGAAATCCAGAATAACTGCAATTTCTACCCCAACAAGAGTAATCAATTAAAATGATCTCCCGTTTCCTGTGATTTGAATGAAACTGTAGTACTTAGTTGGTTCCTAATTTTGTGGCACTTTTTGGTGGTCAAAGATTACAAATAATATTTTATTTTGTTTATGTCGTAGACTCGCGAGATCTCAGTTCCACTAGTATAACTTTAGGATGGTAAGTTGTTAGCTCCCAGTGTGCCACGGTGCCTGCCGACGCGTAACGTAGTGTAGTTTCGAAGTTACATAAACTCCATTGTTCGTGTACAATGACCTTACACTTGGACTATCTATCGCTAATTGCTTAACGTTTATTGCATCAATGATAACATTACTTTCACCACACCAGTTCCTTAATGGTTACAATGGCTCCTACATTGAGACGAAAGCCCAGCTGGCTGAAAAAAAGCTTGGTATACTCGCAAAGGTGAGGTACTACTTCACTCCGGGACAGTTGCTCAACTTATACCAAGCACAAGTCCGATCATGTCTGGAGTACTGTTCTCACCTATTGGACTGATCAGCGAAATACCAGCTAGATGTCAGAGGCTCTAGATTCAATTGAGAGAAGAGCCAAGAAGCTCATTTGTAATGACGAATTAGCAGATGCAAGGCTCCACAGCCTCGAGCATCGTCGAAAGGTTGCAAGCCTCTCGGTTTTCTATCGGACACATTTCGGAGAGTGTGCTGCGGAGCTCTTTAACCTGATCCCACCATCCCCATTCTACGAGTATCATCGGACAACCAGACGCTCCGCGGTGCGCCACCGCTACATGGTAGACATACCTCCCATACGCACAAAGCGGTACTCTTCCACCTTTATTATGCGCACCGCCAAGGAGTGGAACGCCTTGCCTGTGTCTGTATTTCCTGATAACTACAACCTAGGGGTCTTCAAGTCGCGAGTGAATAGGTTTCATCTAGGCAAGCGTGTACCATCGTAGACTGCATCATCGCGCGTCATCAGGCAAGATCGTGGTCAAACGCTAGCCTATAATTTATAAAAAAAGATGTGTTTTTATATTATCGGGAGATGGAACAAGCATTTGGCTGATGTTAATGGTAACCATACCCTTCGAAATGCTGCTTTGCGGCAGACATAGGTGGTACTTCTCCAGACGAGCCCTTTCACAAAGAACTCTACATATCATAAATGTTGAGTAAGGTTCATAAACTGCAAGGCTAACACAGCGATTTCCTTGTCTATCTTTTGAAGAAACGGCAGGGCTCTGTCGATACTTCCGAAATTGTCTTAGGCCGCGAGCACGCTCTTAAGATATCTTTTTAAAATAGAAAAGAGAGACACTATCTATCTACACTATAGTAACGTATAACAACGCCTCCGTTACTATAAATACATAAATATGAACATTTCACACAGCGCTATCTATCCCCAAACAAAGCAGAGCTTGTACTTTGAGAACCAGATAACTGACAGAATACATACATACTTTTTTTATAAATACATACTTATATATATAGAAATGCACATAGACCCGGAACAAATATATGTAGCACCGCAATCTTCTGTGTTTCATCTGGCTATTCGCCCACAGCGCCACGTAGGTCGTCAAATATAGAAAAAGAATTTCTTTAAGGAATTTGTACTTTAGTACAACAGTTAAATAAAGGCGGTTAAAAGCTCCTAGCTAAGTACTTATCAGTACCGAAAAATCGAGAATCATCAAATCCGACAATCGCACGAGCAATCAGCCGATCGCCATCACAAACGAGCGTAGCTAAACTATTCAATATCTCGGGTACTGACGATGACACAACTATTATTTGAAAGCTCTAAAGCTGGTCGTTAGGGGCTAGATAGCGCTGTGTGAAATATCCAGCAATATTTAGATTAGATTAGATAATTTCTTTATCTTTATTTTAAATTTAACAAAAGAAAATAATAAATATTGCTAGACATCATTATTATAAATACGGGATTTATCACGTACCGTCTTATCGGTGTTTCAACCCACAATGTTTCGGTTATGTGCGAGGCGAGACGTTATTTGGAGCGGATCGCACTCACCCTGATGATGGTTCACGAATTGAACCGAAACATTGTCGGTCGAAACATCGATAAGACGGTACGTGATAAATCCAGTATTTATATTAATGATTGAAATCAATCACGAAAGTTTTCTAAGTAAAATTGCTAGACATTTCACACAGCGCTATCTAGCCCGAACTAAGCAGAGCTTGTACTATGGGAACCAGATAACTGATAGAATACTTATATACTATTTTTGTTGTAAATACATACTTTTAATACATAGAAAAACATCCAGACCCGAAACAAATATCTGTAGATCATGCAAACTTTTTATAATTTTATACTATTACTTATGCAAATAAATGGTTTATTTGATTTGATCAAATAATAAAAACTTAATAACTAATGTCAGCACATACTAATAAAATATCTAGATTAAAATTTAAGAATATGTATCTTCAATCAGTTTGAATAATAATACTGTGGTTAGATTGTGTGTGCGAGTGTACATCACGACTAGCCCGCACGATTAGCGCCGTTGTCCGCCGATGATATTGCGACTAACTGTACCGGATCGACGAATAAGGAGCTGCGCGTGCGGCCATTGAGCTAGCGACTTCAATGCTCAAATAACTTAATATTTGCTTTTATTTTTTTGTTAATTAATAACAGAGAGAATATACAATTATATTTATATGACTAAAATGCAGAAGAAACAGTTGACTCATCTAAAGATGAGATTGATGCAAGCGATCTATATTTATAGATCGCTTCTGGAGCAGTAGAGTTATCTAATTCAACTGCTCCAGATGCTCCAGGCGGAAGTGTCCCCTAAGCCACTGGCTGCATTATTACTAGCTTTTATTTTATTAGGTACTAGTTGACCTGCCCCGGTTTCGCACGGTTTTCAAACTAAAAAAACTAAAATGGTCTTGAGTTCATACAAAAATCCCATATGAAGAGCACTTTTGTTTAACCATTATTTTCTTCCGTGCAACTTTTCAAAATTTTCTATCGTACAAACCTGGCCCTTATAAAATAACGAACACAACAAAAAAATCAGCCCAGTCGTTGGAGCCATTTTTGAGTTTTTGCGAGACTAACAAACGACAATTGATTTTTATATACCTAGTCAGGTCATAAGTATTGTCACACAGTAAAAACTTTTCTTTTAGAATGCTGGCCACAAAAAAAGTTTATAGAATTCGAATTTCGAATTGTTCATGAAAATAAAACTGTACACTTTTTAGAATTTTACTCATTTTTAAATATGGAGTGGACGCTTAAAGAAGACCGTGTTGCAGTTATTGCGTTGCATCGTTGCGGTTACGCGCCAATTCAAATTTTTGACATACTGAAAAATTTTAATATAACCAAAAGATTCGTTTATCGCACCATCAAACGATACAATGAAGACTCTAGTGTAGATGACAGGTCAAGAAGTGGTCGCCCTCGGTCTGTTAGGAATCCAGCAGTGATAAAAGCTGTAAAGGCGCGAATTCAAAGAAATCCCAAACGTAAGCAGAAACTGTTGGCCCTTCAGATGGGGTTAAGCAGAACCACAGTGAAAAGGGTGTTAAATGAAGACTTAGGGCTTCGGGCATATCGAAGAAAAACAGGACATCGTTTAAATGCTCGTCTAATGGACCTGAGACTGAAGAGTTGCCGCGCTTTGTTGAAGCGGTACGCGGGAAAAAAATATCGGGAAATTCTTTTTTTCGGATGAAAAAATTTTTACCGTAGAAGAAAGCTACAACAAACAAAATGATAAGGTGTATGCACACAGTAGTGAAGAAGCGAGCAACCGTATTCCGCGTGTCCAACGAGGTCATTTTCCATCCTCGCTCATGGTATGGTTGGGAGTTTCTTATTGGGGCTTAACAGAGGTACATTTTTGTGAGAAAGGTGTAAAAACGAATGCAGTTGTGTATCAAAATACAGTCCTGACGAACTTTATGGAACCTGTTTCTCATACCATGTTCAATAACAGGTACTGGGTATTCCAACAAGATTCGGCACCAGCTCATAGAGCGAAGAGCACAAAAGACTGGCTGGCGGTGCGTGAAATCGACTTCATCCGGCACGAAGACTGGCCCTCCTCCAGTCCAGATTTGAATCCGTTAGATTACAAGATATGGCAACACTTGGAAGAAAAGGCGTGCTCAAAGCCTCATCCCAATTTGGAGTCACTCAAGACATCCTTGATTAAGGCAGCCGCCGATATTGACATGGACCTCGTTCGTGCTGCGATAGACGACTGGCCGCGCAGATTGAAGGCCTGTATTCAAAATCGCTGAGGTCATTTTGAATAAACTTTAGTGTCATAAGAATCTATGTTTTGTTAAGTTCATTTTGGTATATAAATGGTTACATAATGAATAAACTTGTTTTAATTATTTTATATTAAACATGTGACAGAATTTATGACCTGACTAGGTATATTAGTTATTTTTTATTTATTTCTTTTTTTACCAAAAGTTACTAAATAAATAATGCTGGTCAAACTTGTAGATAAACAAATATATATATATATATATAGCATTAATTTGTAACATCAAACACAGACACACACACACACACACACATGTACAACAACAATATTAACAAACAATTTAGAAATTTAGAAAATAAGCGCAAAAACAGACTAATATTATAAACAGACAAATATATTAAAAGAAAGCTAATAACAAAAGAACACAAGTAATAAAAATAGCTTATTATAATTTATAATACCCATCTTTTTCCGCCAGGGGTTAAAACAGCAGTCTCTATGCAAAAATCTAATTAAATTCGTAAGAATTTACGGCAGAAAATTATTTTTCATATAAATCAAACCGCTTCCCGCTCAGCGTATGACCCCGCTGCGATCATAGCTTCAATCTCTCAGAACCGACAGACGGCTATCGTGGTTCCCATGCAACGACTGATTTATTACAACTTGATTTGTCTCAAGGAACCCTAATTTGGACATGTCTAAAGTCGCTATCATACGCGCGACTTGTCACATAGAAAACTTGGGGCTTTGCACTTCTTTTTTATGTTCTTCTTGTATTTTACTGTTTTGAAATCTAGATTAAAACCTTATAACGAACGCGAAGACCTTTACCCAAGAATGGATCCATTTCTTACAATACTAGCGATAAGTAGTAAGGTAGAAATTGGGAATCTATCTATCTTATCTTAAAATAGAAAAGAAATGTATCCGAGCGGTCTGCGGAGCTAGGTTCTTAGACAACTGTAATCCTCTGTTTAAAATATCAAGAGTATATTACCTTTGCCGTGCATGTAATTCAGAGAAATCTGTATTTTTGTAAAACAGAGTCCTAGTTATTTTGCCAGACATGAAGCAGTGTTAGCCAGACACACTAGACATAAAAATAGAATGTATCTACCAAAGCACAACTCGACATTTTTTAACAGTAACGCTCATTGTATGGCAGTGAACATATTTAATAAATTACCAGACGAATTAAAAGATTTTCCTTTGACTTTATTTAAAGGCCGAATTAATAAACGGTTATCATCCAAATGTTTTTACACTATTGCGGAATATTATATTATGTACTAGACATGACATTATTTATTTTATTGACACGTTTATATAGTGTAGAACGAGTAAAACATTCTTAGGTGCTCACCAATCCCCTGTAAACTTTGGTTTAAAGTGTCCTTACAATCATAATCATAATATATTTTTATTTGGTAAGAATATTACGTTATGATTTAAAATACGTACCTGATATCGGTATGTAGGCCGGCTTGCATAACGATCCCTAGACGATCGCAAATAAAGATGTTTAAATTTGACGCATTTATATGATTTGACAACTCCTTAAATCATATTTAGCCACTAAATACGTTTAGGCATCGTTGCGCAAGTCGCCCTTAGAGTACACACTGGTTACAATCCCACTAATATTATAAACGCGAAAGTTTGTATGGATGTATGTATGTGTGGATGGTTGTTACTCTTTCACGTCGTAACGGCTGAACCGATTTCGATGAAATTTGGTATGTACGTAGATTATAACCTCGATTGACACATAGGCTACTTTTTGTTGACAAACCACGCGTGTTAGCTTTTTACCCATATTATGCAATAAATGAAATGAAACAGAATTGAGATGATACAAGCTTATGGCCCAACTAGCTATGTTAAGTGGAATCCATCGCCTATAATAGAGAATTTCTTTGTAGGTCACGCACCTTACAAATGTCCCCTGCGTTCATCCACTTGTGACATTCAGGTGTAAGCCTCATGTGCCTGTAAGTTCACCGGCATACCTTTCAAACTGAAACAGCATTGATGCTTAACGTCAGAAATATGTACACACGGCTACACATCAAGCTATATTTTTTCCAGTATAAGCTGACCTCTCATTCTACGAAAAGCTTACACAATGCGAGTTTAGCTTATACTGGAACTGTAGCTTGATGTGTAGCCGTGTGTACGATAGTAGTACCAACGCCGTCTTAGGCTATGCCGGGGCCCTTGGGCACACAATATTTTGGGGTCTTGTTGGAATGTACAGTGAATGCAAAAAAACATTTTTCTTCTATGATCCTATTATTTGTGGAAGTGGTTTGTGTTTCTGACCGCTAACTTTTTAGGCATTATTTATAATTATTAAGATAATCACTATTCAGAAAATGATTTAAAAACTGTTCTGGTGTCCGATTAAAATTCGCTAAGCTACATATAGAAACAGAGTTGACAGAAGCTTGTTGCTCTCAGGGTTGCCAGAAAGTCGCTAACAAAGCCCACATTTACTCTATGATCTTTTGTCATAGTTTGTACTTTACATTTGTCTGGTTATATCTACCTAAAATAGAAAAAATGTATAGTGTAAGCGAATATATCGGGCTTTAGGGGTCCCCGTAATGATAGGGGCCCTGGGCACGGGCCCCGTGTGCTCTTATGGTAAAGACGGTACTGTAGTACTTCCCTACTCTATTAACTCTAGTACTCTTGCGCATATTTAGCGCATATAGACACAAATACATTTCGAGTGTGGATAATGTAGGCAGCCTAGTAACGGAACAGGTCGAGCTAGTCCTAAAGGAAAATAAAAAGACGCGGGAACCCAAGCCCGATGCGTCTTACACCACGAATTAACGATTTTATTACGGTCGGGGCAGCGGCTCTCAATATTAAGGCTACAGTATTTAATTCAACTGAATATCGACTTGGATGACAGGGCATGGTTACCGGCGTTCTTGTCCTCAACAAACAAATTCTAACTCCTGCTTCGGTTTTATCTGGCAATACTTTGAGAATAATGATTTAGATTATTAGTTTGGTATATATTATTCTATCTTTAGGTATTTATTTATGTGTTAAAATAGTTTTTTATAAGATATAATTTTTTTTATTTCTTTCATTTGTAAATATACTCTGTGCACCGCTGTCCATTAATGCTTCGCTCTTTACTTTCCATCCAAAGGTTGCCTGGAAGAAATCGCTTTTAGCGATAAGGCCGACCATTGCACTATATTTAACATAATTTATTTTTTAAATATTCCTGGTGTACAATAAAGAATTATTCTATTCTATTCTACTTTCACAACATCTTTTCTTGACGAGTCTAGAATGACTTGGCAAAGTGCTTGCCCAAATACTGATCCAAAATCGTCTTTCGTTTCAATGGCAATGGGGCGGGCCTCTGTGCGAGTTGACGCGGAATTAGCTGTTACAAACGTGTTCAAGCTCCACAGATCGTGCGCGTCTCCTTGCTGTTTCCAAATGGGAGTCAGGACTTTGGCTGCAAGCTCTTCCTTCTCACAATACTGGTACTTTAATGGATCCTATAACTTTCCATATTACAACTTGTTTACGGTTGGGTACGCAGTGCTGTGCCCCTCATCAGTGCCAGTGCGGTTTGGCAGTCGAACAGCTTGGTCACCATGTATTATCGTGTTCTAGGGCCGCCGGTAGGATTTCCCGTCACGCTAGCCTTAATATCATACGCCGGGCAATTCGCAGCGTCAACATTCCAGCCGTTCTCGAACCGAACGGTCTGGATACGTGAAGATGGTAAGAGGCCTGGCGGTATGACTTTTATACCTTGGGGTCTGGTCGAAGCAACGTGTGATCCGAGAGCTGGCGCTTATCTGGGTCAACGCATAAGCATTGCAATTCAGCGGGGCAATGCAGTCAGTGTCTTGAAGACACTCCCGGCTGGTAGTGATCTGGAGCAGTTGAGCTATCTATATATCGTTTGTAACGGTCTTTAGATGACTCAACGGTTTCTTCTGTTATTTGTGTTAATACAGGTTATAATATACGTACATACCAAATTTCGTCGAAATCTGTTCAGCCATTACAACGTGATTGAGTAACAAATAAACACACATCAAAAGTTTCGCATTTCTATACTAATATTATAAAGAGGAAAGATTTGTTTGTTTGTATTGAGTTGGCTCCGAAACTACTGGACCGATTTAAAAAATTCTTTCACTGTTGGGAAGCTACACTATCCCCGGGTGACATAGGCTTCTTTTTACCCAACTGCGAAGAAGGAGGGTAATGTTTTTATTTAAAATCTACACGTGTGAAGCTGCGGATTGGTCAGCTAGTTGTAAACAATTGTACCTATATTCTTTCTGTTATATTAGAAATACTAATGACAATTTAATTCAGGTCTGGTTTTAATTTTTGTATTCTGTTAAGCTGAGAGATGGCTGACTGTACACTTTTTTTAAAATATTTTATTCAGTCATTACAGAATCAACAGCATTTGATATTATTGTAAAGAAACTGTTATAGCTAATGCTTAATGCCAACAACAGATTCTCACATAGTAGACTTAACTTTTAAGAAATTAGTCACCTAGAGAAAATTAAAAACTAAAACAAAATTATATAAAATAATTTGACCTTCTATGCATCCTTCTTTACTTGTGCATCATCAATTCATCATACTAATTAAAGTGAGTTCGCTTGTTTGTTACGCTTTCACGACTAAACAGCTGGACCAATTTCGATAAAATTTGGTATATAGATAGATTATGACTGGGATTGGGACATAGGCTACTTTTTACCCAACTGAGAAGATTGAATATATTGTTTTTATTGACAAACCACGCGTGGGAACAAGCGGGCGGTAAAACTCTTCTTTTTTCTACCCTTTCTCCACACTACGCGGGGTCGGCACAACATGTATTCCTCCTCCAAACCTCTCTATCAGCCGTCATCTCCGTTGTCACTTCCTTCTTACCCATATCATTCTTCACACAGTCTATCCATCTCTTCTTCGGCCTTCATATACTTTTATATCCCTCCACACTCATATCTAACACTCTTTTACTCACATGATTTTCTTCCCTCCGCAAGACATGCCCATACCACGCTAGCCTCTTAGTCCTCAAGTTTTCTATCACTGACGTTACTTTTAAACTTTCTCTAATATACTCATTCCTTATCTTATCCATTCTCGTTACCCCCGGAGTTAGCGGGCGGTACAGCTAGTAACAAAATATAACATACATCAATACGACGATAACCAACAGGAATGCACAATGGGGGGTCTTATCGCTCTAAGCAACAGTTACATGTATTTTATACGACGACCTCCGTGACGCAGTGGGCGTATAGCCGGCTCAGACGCAGGAGGTAGCGGGTTCGATTCCCGCCGCGGAACAAATGCTTGTTTGATCTTCAAATATGTGATCCGGGTCTGGATGTTTTTCTATATAATATTTTATGTACCTATGTATTCACAAAAAAAAAGTATATAAGTATTCGATTAGTTATCTGGTTCCCATAGTACAAGCTCTGCGTAGTTTGGGGCTAGATAGCCCTGTGTGAAATGCCCACCAAAATGTATTTATTTATAAGATTAAAGATCTATACTTGAGAACCACGGCCCATCGGATATCGGCAATCTACCAATCTATGATTACTTTTTAATGCATATTCACAAAAAAACGTATTCTGCATAAAACTATACGTGCTCATTTATAATTTTATATGCATCGCGATAAAGATTACATTGCTTTTTATAATCGCGAGATGAAAGAGGAATACTAATTTGGTATGACAGGAAAGGGGTGTGTGTATGAATAGCTAATGCGCGCTTTCTTTATTTTTAACCAACTCCAAAGAAGGACTACTACTTGGTTCTCAAAGGCTGCTTCGTTTGCTTGGACTTCAATCCTTATTTTCATAATTGATTTAAGCTGTAAGTTCTAAGCTAAAAAAAACACAGAGTCGAGAAATTAGGAAGAAGCTACCACCGCATTTACGCCTGCTAGGCCAATATCCTGGCCTTGTTAATAAAATAAACACAGAGTCGAGAAATTAGGAAGAAGCTACCACCGCATTTACGCCTGCTAGGCCAATATCCTGGCCTTGTTAATAAAAAAAACACAGAGTCGAGAAATTAGGAAGAAGCTACCACCGCATTTACGCCTGCTAGGCCAATATCCTGGCCTTGTTAAAAAAAAACCGGCCAAGTGCGGGTCGGACTCGCGCACGAACGGTTCCGTACCATTATCTATAAAAACGGCAAAAAAATGATGTCTGTTGTATGGGAGCCCCACTTAAGTATTTATTTTATTCAATAGCACAATATTATTTATATACCTTATTTGAGGTTGGTGCCGATTAAGCTAGTCTTCTAAATTGTATGAGCGCCCATACAACTCAGAGTTGTGTCTTCTTAATTGGCGTCAACTATGTATGTATGGGGACAGCCTTTAATTATATTTTTTTATATTTTTTGTAATTTTTCCTTTATTTGTGCTGTAAGAGCTTGCTTTTTGCAAAATTTCGTGATACTACGTCAACGGGACCATGAATTGTCAATTTTGGTTATAAGCAAGGTCTTAGCACTGCTGGGCATAGGTCTCTTTTCGTTTATACCATTCATCCCGATCCTGTGTCAGTTTAAACCACGTACGACCTTATTGATGCCGTCAACCCACCTCGCAACTTACATATAGTTATAAAGTTAGTATGTAAGTTACAGAATAAATGAATTTTAACTTTTTTTTTTTCAACCTATATCATCCCACTGCTGGGCAAAGATCCCCTCCATTGTCTTCTAGGACTTTCGCACGAAGGCATCAAAATCATCACGTCAGTGTCTACTAGATCGTCGTCACTCTCTTGTCTAATTTAAACTTTTAAAAAAACTATACATATTTCTTGTATATTTAAGGTAGGTGCACAATGGCAGGCGTCGAGTGCAAGACTGGTACCACCGTTATGCTTGACGCTCCGCTGATGTGTCCGCGGATTTATAACCGGATGCGTACACTGCAGGCCAAAAGAAATTACCACAAAGATGGATAAATAATATATTTATTACACATCCTATCCTATAACAGTCCAATGCTGGACGAAGGTTTCTCCCAGGTTTCGCCATTGAAGCCAATCCTTGCCAGTCACAGCGCACAAATCGTCAATCCATCCAGCCGGACGGCGTCCTAAAATTCGCTTGCCTAGACGTGGACTCCACTCCAGAACACGTTTACCCCAACGGTTATCGGTTCTGCGGCCACTGCCATTTCAGCTTGCTGATCCTCTGAGCTATGTCGATCACCTTGGTTCTCTGTCGGATAACCTCCTTTCGGATTCTTTCCTTCAGATAAATTCATAGCCCTTTCCATAGTTCGCTGAGCGACTTTCAATTTGTGGATCAGTCCCACCGTAAGTGCCCACGTTTCGGCTGCGTAGATTCATTATTACACACCAATAAAAATCGACAAGTATCACCATCATCATACGAGCCAAAAGACGTCCTCTGCTGATCGTAGGCCTCCCCTATAGATTTCCAGAGTGATTGATCTTATGCGGTCTGCATACGACGGCTCCCAGCAACCTTTATAAGGTCTTATTTCCATTAAGTGGGGCCGTCTTACGCTGCGAGTTCCAGTGCGTGGTCTCCACTCGAGAACCTTTCTACCCCAACGGCCGTTCGAACTATTTTCCCTGCCCACTGCCACTTCAGCTTGCTAATCCTTTGTGCTATGTCGGTTATCTTGGTTTATTTACGAATCTCCTCATTTCTGATTCGATCTTGTAGAGAAACACCAAGCATAGCCCTCTCCATAGCACGATAAGTGACCTTGAGACTTCCTTAGAGGCCCATACTCAATGACAAAGTTTCTGTTATACCACACGTCATCACTGGCAACACACACTGATCAAAGACTTTCGTCTTAAGATACTAAGCTCGTAATTATAGTCAGCCTTATCGCTAAAAGCGAACTCTTGCAGGTAATATTAGGATGGATAGGCTTCATGTGACAGATAAAGACGGTGGCGTAAATAAAATAAGAGATAATTATGCACGTTCAACGATCATTAATACAGTTCGTATAAAAAAACGAGTGTGCTTTAGACCACACGACTGAAGAAAAACTTATTTTTCAAAATATTAATTTATAAATGTTCAATTACAAAATTGTCCACACGTCTGTAGGTCGATCAGTCTATGTTCATTCTGGACAGACGCAACTCGCACTTGCATAATAACGTTTAAAAATATACGAAACGTAACTCTCTCTTTCTATTTTCACTAACTTATATCTCCCTCTCAACTTCCGTTCGCACTTTTCGTAACGCATTCACCAGCTTACTCCCCAAGTCAAGCGAGCGTAAATAAGTTTTACTTCAAAAACACATATAAAATGAGTGATATTATAAAAAAATCAATATAGGTATTTTTATAGGTTTCTATATTGTATCACCTGCCCATAGACTTCGATCCTACGTTTTATACTGGTCATGACTTGAGACTTGGTCCTTGACAGAAACACAAAAGTACCAACTCGAGATTTGTCAGAGAGCGATGGAGAGAAGCATCCTTGGAGTGAAACGAATCGATCGAGTCAGAAATACCGACCTCGAGCCAAAACTGGCATGGGCGAGGTAGGCATTAAGACCGCCCGATTAAAATGTGATTGGGCAGGCCATGTGGTTCGAATGCATCCAGAACGATGGGCGAATCTAGTCACTCAATGGATACCAAACGGACGACGCAGACGTGGTAGGCCCAGAAAAAGATGAATGACCTGGATGCATTAAAACCAGATTGTTCAAATTTGGCTGTGAACCGTGATGGATGGAGGGGAGATGGGGAGACCTTTGCCCAGCAGTGGGACAATATAGGTTAGGAAAAAAAAGTTTGTATATACTTAAAAAACAAGATCAAATTTTATTTGAACCGAGGAATCATAAGGAAACTTTATAATATTACTCAAGTTGCTAGAGTACCGTAATTAACTTGTATTTGGAACTATAATCATCAGTAAAACCAGTTCGAAGTTGTTTACAAACGTTACAGTCGATTTCAATTTCGCACTATAATTTATCTGTTTAATTAACTATATTCGCATATACATGATGCGAAAAATGTGTAATTACACGTTTCCTTCGCGAGTAGAAACATAACAACTGTTAATAAACAATAATGACGTGTTGAGTGGAGACCACGCGCTGGAAAGCGCAACGTAGGACGGAGGGAATATTTCCACTAGATGGAAATATTAATAAATAATAGTTTCTTTTCACATTAAAGCCAATTATAAAATAACGTGATATTACGGAAACGATAACAATCGTCGGTGAAGTCGTCGAAGTGTGACAAAATGTAGCTATTGTCGCGAAAGCTCTCACGTTTGTTCCAGATTTTAAAATTTTCTATTGAAATTAGAACTCTAATTGAGTTGCGTCGCTAACAAGATTACCTAGATAACTTTATGTCCTACCTTTACTTGAGTGTGTATAACTAAGTAAAGGTCAATGCGTAGGTAATATTTATTATTTCTTCACTGGTCACTGCATCTCATAAAACAACAGTAATGTTTATTCATGGCTTAAATTGAAGTTTTTATTAGTTATAGTTTATTAGTTTTTATAATTTATGTATGAGTTATAACTAGTTAAAACTATATTATATAATTTATAACAGAACTGTCTGAATAACTGTGTACAGGAATTTGTAATAATACAATCTGCCACTTTTTCCTTGTAGGCCTATAAGAAAGAGGATAGAAAAATTTACTGGATAAATAAATAATAGTTTAAAAAAACATGCTTATGCTAACATGCTTAACTAAAATTTAGAAAATATTTTTTTATTATTTTAACCACAAATATATAAAAAAAATATTTATAATAATTTTAAAAATAATTGCTTTCGTAGTTTTGTATTCTTACACTTTTTTTCCCTATAATATTTTTTTTGTTAATCACACTATTCTAAATTGATTGAAATTATTTTCTACTTTTTAGTTCGGTTACCTGCAAAAGCGTGTTTATTAGTTTTTTTAGACTATTATTTATTTTCTATTTTTTAGTTTGGCTAACTACAAAACCATATTTTTTTAATTGAATTATGCTTATGTCATCGGTCCTCGATAAGTGGGCAAAATTTCAATTTAATTCGACGTTTTGAAGTGGTTGAAACTAAAGTTCAAAGATTCCGACACATACATACATACATACCAAGCTCATGAAAGCGTTTTAAAAATGTGTCATATTTTGCCAAAGTCGCTTTTTACACAAAGTCCCGGGTATATTTTTGACATTCAAGAATGGAAAAATAATGTGTCGTATTTTTTTGGCCTGAAGTGTAAAGGCTTTTTGCACCCAATGGTGGGGTGAATGTCCTGTCTGGGCCGAATTTGACAGCTCCGAGTCATGTGCATGTTAAGCTAAAAATGACTCAATTATTAAATTACGAAAAGCATGCAATTACTGGACTTGTAACTGACAGCATTTTTGCGGCCATTTTAACATTCCTTTGTTTTATTAACGGATGTTTTTGACGTTTGGGGATTTTAATGACCAGTTTAATAAGACACTGGTCTTCTTTGATCCTCTTCGTTCTCTTATTTCTTGAAACTTGATCACTTCATCCAGCGCTATCTATCCACAAACTAAGCAAAGCTTGTACCATCGAAACCAGATAGCACTGATAGAATACTTATACTTTTTATTACTTACTAATAAATAAATATAATTAAATATAATTTTTTTTAATACTTACTTATCATTGATCGAGCGAAGCGAGATCTCCAAATTAACTTGAGCAAATCAGTTTTGTATGTATGTTTGTTTGTCCGAGGCTAACTTTCGAAGCATTTATCCGATCATCGTGGAATTTGATGTATAGGTAGGTAGTGATAGCACAATTTTGGTGTGACTAAATGAGGATAAAATGTGGGGGGGTTGTTGATATTATGGGGATTCAAGAGTGGTAAAAAAAACCCAAAATGAGACTATCCAGTCAAGTGACACGCCTAATAAAGTTATTTGTGGGTAAATTTGTACCCCAATTTTATTTTTAGTTTAAACCTTGTAGTTTTTAAGGTATTAGTCATAATAAAACCTGAACTTTGACAAAATTCACAGGGTACACCAGTTACCCCACAGTACTGAAATTTGGTATACGCGTAGTGGTAAAAATATAGGGATAAGTCCGAAATCCAGAATAACTGCAATTTCTATCCCAAAACAGAGTAAACAAATAACATGAACTTCCATTACCTGTAATTTGAATGAAACTGTAGATCAAGTTGATTGGGAATACATTTCGTGGCTCTATTTTGATAGTCAAAGATTACAAATATTATTTTTTTGTTTTTATGGGAGACTCGCGAGATTAGGTCCGGGGCTCACAACTAGTAGAGATAAAAAAAAATTTTTAAATTCATACTTTTCTTATAGGTATAGTGAAATTAGAGAAACACTCGGACCCGAATATTTTTTCCGCGGCGGAAGTCGAACCGGCAACCTCCGTATCGCAACCGGCTATTCGCCTGCTGCGCCACGGAGATCGTTAAATTAGTTTTTCTGGTTCCACTGTTGGGCAAAATTACTGCTGGAGAACTACATAATAATTCTGTATTTCAGACAATAATTGAAACGTACAACATGTTAAAACTTAATTCTAAACAAAGCATACGTAAATTCAGAATTTTCAATAACTTTACCTTCCAAACAATGAGGCTTGAAATATCCTAGTCTCCAACCATAAAATCTGAAACAAGACAAAAAAATAAAATGAATAAATCAATTAAAAATTAAATCTTTCAGTGTTTCAGCTACAAGTCTTGGGCTGGATAGCGTTGTGTGAAATGTCCAGCATTATTTATTATTATTATTCACATCATCATCATATCAGCCGTAGGACGTCCACTGCTGGACAAAGGCCTCCCTCATTGATCTCCAGGAACTGCGGTTGGAAGCGGCCTGCATCCAACGCCGACCTGCGGTTCTTACCAAGTCGTCTGCCCATCTTGTAGGTGGACTTCCTACGCTGCGCTTGCCGGTCCGTGGCCTCCATCCGAGAACATATATTATTCACATATATTTATTTTAAAACTCGTTAATAAAAAATACATTGTAGATTTTTTTGTTATTGATAGAGCGAAGCGAGTTCTCTAAATCAACTTGGGCAAATCGGCATTGTATGTATGTATGTATGTTTGTTGATCCGAGGATAACTTTCGAAGCGTTAATCCGATCATCGTGAAATTTGATACATAGGTAGGTAGTGATGGCACAGTTTTGGTGTGACTAAATGAGCTAAAAATGTTGGGGGGTTGTTGAGATACTGGGGTTCATGGGGGGTAAAAATAAATAAAAATGAGACTATTAGATCAGGTAGGGCGTCGAATGAAAGGTCTTTATTAGTACATTTAGACTCTGTTTTTGTTTTAAGTAAAGTCTTTATAGTTTTTGAGTTATTAGCCATAATAAAAACTGAACTTTGACAAAATTCACAGGGTACACCAGTGACCCCACAGTGCTGTAATTTGGTATGCTTGTAGCTTAAGTGACACAAATATAGGTAAAAGTCCAGAATAACTGCAATGTGTGCCCCAAAAAACTTTAACCATAGACATGAACTGCCGTTACCTGTAATTTGAATGAAACTGTAGGTCAAGTATATTGGTTATGTATTGCGTGGCACTATTTTGCAAGTCAAAGATTACAAAAAATATTTTTTTTAATCGGAGACTCGCGAGATCTCAGTCGAAATCACTAGTTTTATTATGAGTCACTTCTGCCCACTGCTGAGCAATGCCTGCCCAATAATGGAATATTCCAGACATTTTGATACCGTGCCAAATCTGGCTAGTCCTCCAGGAATTTGTGTAACTCGTCCCGCCGTCTCCGTCTTGGTCTACCATGTTAATTAATTAATTATTGTTATTATTTCTAATTAAAGCATTATTATAAATACGGGATTTATCACGTACCGTCTCATCGGTGCCTCGACCGACAATGCTTCGGTTCAATTCGTGAACCTTCATCAGGGTGAGTGCGATCCGCTCCGAATAACGTCTCGCCTCGCACTCAACGAACAATAACAACAACGTCGAGACAATAACGTCTCGTGCGAGGCGAGACGTTATTCGGAGCGGATCGCACTCACCCTGATGAAGGTTCACGAATTGAACCGAAGCATTGTCGGTCGAGGCACCGATTAGACGGTACGTAATAAATCCCGTATTTATAATAATGATTGGAATCAGTCACGAAAGTTTTCTAAGTAAAATCTAATTAAAGCGTCCAAATCATAGCGCCACCGCTTCTTAAGCCTTCCACGGTGTCGCTTTCCATCCACAGGGTTCCATCCAGCTACGACCTTAGCCCACCTATTTGGTTGCATGCGGGAGACATGACCCGCCCAATCCCACTTCAACTTGGCAGCCTTGATACCGACGTCAGTGATACCGGTCCTTGAGCGCAGCGAGGTGTTCCGAATCCTGTCTATTAATTCTCTTGACACCCAAAATGCTGTGCTCCATCGCTCTTTGGCAAACCTCGAGCCTGGACTTTTGAGATTCAGTCAGTGACCAAGACTGGGAACCGTAGGTTAGGACAGGCAGAATACACATGTCGATGAGTTGACGCTTTTTATAGGGACTGGCGGGATTTGATGCAAGATCGAGAAAAGTGGAGAGATGAAGGGGAGGCCTTTGCCCAGCAGTGGGACAGTATAGACTAGATAAAACAATCTAATTTATATACCTATTTAATAATTTCTTCATAAATTATTTGTTGAATTAAAATTCCTTACAAAACGAACTAAGTAACAATAACGTTAAAATTCCAAACAAAACTTTAATACATAATATTACAATACTGGGTGTCCCATAATACCATGTATCGTGCAGAAACGGACCCCCCATGAGTACTTTTAGGGTTCCGTACCTCAAAAGGGTAAAGGAACCCTTATAGGATCACTTCGTTGTCAATCTGTCCGTCTGTCAAGACCCTTTTTCTCAGGAACGCGTGGAGGTATCTAGTGGAAATTAATATCAAATACTTGGGTCTACGGTCCCTTGGAATAAAACTCAAGCTTTTTAGTCAAAGCAATAAAAAAATTGATACAGCTATTTATACTGTAACTAGCTGACCCGCGTGAATGCGTGGTATTTCAATTAAAACATTACCCTCCTTTTGCGCACTCGGGTAAAAATGTCCTTACCCAGAATATAATCTAACTCTGCAAGTTTCATTACGATCCGCTCAGCCATTTAGTTATGAAAAGGTAACAAACAAACAGTTACTTTCACAGTTACTATGTATGTTTTATACATATAAATCTTTCTCTTGAATCACTCTATCTATTGTTGGAAACTGCATTAAAATCCGTTGAGCAGTTTATAAGATCTAAGCAAACAGACAGCGGAAGCGACTTCATTTTATACTATATGGTTATTTTGGGTTAACCCTAAGAGATAGACCATATACCATCGCGGACTTTTTTGTAGACCTTTTTAAGGTGTACAATACTGTAGTATATTATTTTAATCTATCTCGTAAGGTTCAGCCAGCGTTTGCAATGTGAGCGCAAAAAATGTGTTTATTTACGACATCACATTAGCAACCTCTAAAATTATCAGTGTTTCTCTATTTTATTATATATGTATTATACATATAAATCTTCCTCTTTAATCACTCTATCTACTAAAAAAACAGCATCAAAATCTATTACATAGTTTTAAAGATCTAAGCATACATAGGGACCGACAGCGGGAAGTGACTTTGTTTTATACTAGGTACATATGTCGTGATGATAGTGATTTAGCAAGAAGCAAAGTCTTATAACACACGTACATGGAATTATACGAAAATCGTTAATTTGTATTACATTTATAAAAAACTAGCTGACCCGGATAACGTTGTTCTGCCATATAAATTATCAAAGAAATCAAATGCGGAATGACATGTTTGCGAAAAGCCCTGGCTCACATGCTGAGCTCAGGGCTTTTCGCATAATCCTGTACATGGCAGCATTTCTCCATGCATACACTTTAACTGCCGTAACGTATTATTTTCCTCCTGCGTGTATGTATTTTATTGTGTATAATTATGTTAGTTTAAGCGTTACGTCTGCTTCTTGTTCAGTTTATGTGAATAAATATATTCTTTCTGTCTTCTTTCTTTCTATGTCAAAGTGGCGCGACACTTCATGTAAATGACTTCACGTCAATGAACGATGGTTAAATTATATGAAACTTTCAACCCCTATTTCACCCCTTTCAAGATTATTTTTTGAAATAAAAGATAGCCTATTTCCTTCCATAGGATATAATCTGTCTTCTTGCCAAATTTCATTGCGATCCGTTCAGCCCTTTAGACGTGAAAATGTAACAAACAAACTAACAAACAGCGTTACTTTCGGAATTTTATTAGTACTAGCTGACCAATTCGCAGCTTCGCACGCGTAGTTTTTCTATAAAAAACATTACTCTCCTTCTACGCCTACGTGTAAAAAAGTAGCCTATGTCACCCGCGGATAGCGTAGCTTCCCAACAGTGAAGGAGTTTTTTAAATCGGTCCAGTAGTTTCGGAGCCTATTCAATACAAACAAATCTTTTCTCTTTATAATATTTGACGACCTCCGTGGCGCAGTGGGCGTACAGCCGGCTGAGACGCAGGAACAAATGTTTGCATGTTCTGCAGATATTTGTTTCGGGTCTGGTTGTTTTTCTATATATTATAAGTATGTATTTACAAAAAAAAGTATATAAGTATTCTATCAGTTATCTGGTTCCCATAGTACAAGCTCTGCTTAGTTTGGGGCTAGATAGCACTGTGTGAAATGTCCAGCAATATTTATTAATTATTATTTATAATTTTAATATTAGTATAGATAATATAGTATAGATACCAGATAGTCCAGTTCACATCGCACTGGTCCGGTTGTTTAGAGTTCCAAAATAAGTCCAAACTTATTTTGTTATGACTACCGAACCCTTCAATGCGCGTGCTCCGACACGCACTTGCCCGGATTTATAGGAAAACATGTACAATATACTATTTGTTATACAAATGAGATGTATTATAGTTTACGACCGCTTGGGTCATTTTATATAGTAGATGATATTAAACGCGGGATTTATATGGTAATAAAACTGGGGAAAGGCGGCTGTGTTTTTATTTTATTCCAGAATACTAGGGCTTTTTAGTGGTTTTACCTGGAATTTTAAGAAATTTAAAAGACTTTGTGTTACTAACGCACATAGAAGAACGGCCGTTGGGCAGAAAGATTCTGGAGTGGATACTACGCACTGGAATTTTTTTAACATGATAGAACTTCGTTTGACCACAATCTAAACTGATGGTAAGCGATGATGTGGTCTAAGATGTAGCACGAAGATCTAGAAGAAACCTATTCAGTCTTACCTTAAAGATGCCCGGATTGTATTTAACAGACGACGGCAAAGTGTTCCATACCTTAGCTGTACGCATCAAGAACGTAGAACCAAAACGGTACGTGCTAATGGGTCATCAACTAGGTACGGATGGTACTGAGCCGTGCGCCTGCTTGTCCTTTGATGGAAGGAGGATGGCGGGATCAGATAGTATAGTTGTTGGGCACATTCTTAAAAATGTATTCTGTAAAGATCGATAGGCTTGCAACTTTATGGCGGTGTTCGAGACTTTGGGTCTTAATCTCTGCCATATGTTGCTCACCTATAAGAATAAGAGCCCTACGTTCTATCGATAAGGACGGATGGAATGACGGAAGGATGCGTTAAGAACGGCCCTCACTAGACGGACAGACGCTCTGATATATATTGCTGTGAGCTGCTGGGTGCAGCACAAGATCGATAGCTCTGGAGATCTATGGGGAGGCAATAGACGTCTTGTGGCTGATATGATATATTTGGTTTTATTTTTTTATATCGCCTATACGTGTCGCCCGAGTGCGTAACAACATACTGCGCTTACTTACCGGCATTGCAGATGTAGGGAAAAGATCGGCTGGGCTTAAGTGGGAATGGGCGGGCCACGTTGCCCGAATACACTCCGAGAAATGGGCCCATATTGCCATGGACGCCTGAAGACGGAAGGCGACGTCAAGGTCGGCCAAGAAAGCGTTGGCGGGACGATTTCGACACCTTCCAAAGAGGATGGTGGGAAATAGCGACAAATAGGGATGCTTGGAGGGACTTGAGGGAGACCTTTGCACAGCAGTGGGACGAGATAGGTTAGGAAAAAAATCGCCTATAACAAAGCATTGCCTTGTAGGTCACGTAATTTAGAAACGTGCCCTACGATGCACTGCCCTGCGTCCATCTTGGGGCATACAGGTGTAAAGCCTCATGAAATTCCCTGACAACCATACTTTTCAAACCCAAACACAGCAATGCTGCTTGGTGACAGAAATAGGTATGGAGGTAATACTTTCTCGGGCGAGCCCGTTTTTGATATTTAATAACTATTGGAACACCTTGGTAGTAACACCTACCGACTTGTATGCCAACACGCCGTCGCGTCGGCAAAAACATGTTGGATAGTTTGGATTATTTTTCCCAAGTTCCAAGTCTCAAGTCCGTTGGACCGTTTTGCAAATAATAAGATAAAATGATTCTAAATTGTTTCTTAATTTATAAATTCTTTCTATTACCATCAATTCACGTGTAGATGTTTCACATCTGTCGATCTTCCCGTGAAGGTAACATTTTTTTTTATTGACGTAAAACTTCTTTACGCACGTTTGACTTGGGGAGTAAGCTAGTGAATGCGCGGCGAGAGCGTTGCGAAAAGTGTGATCGGATTAGGCGAACGGAAGTTGAGAGGGAGATATAAGTTAGTGAAGATAGAAAGAGAAAGAGAGTTACGTTTCGTATATTACTGTAGGGGCAAGAGAGAAGTGCGAGCACACATTTTCTTTCTCTATTTCTCTCATAGCCAGTTACGTTTCGTATATCTAAGACACAGTGCAGGCATATTGTCTGTATCACACTGTAGGAGCAAGAGAGAGAGCAGTGCGCGCACATTTTTTTTTCTCTTCCTCTCATAACCAGTGCATGAAATATATATATACATATATATCTCAGTCAGTTCGTTTGCGAGTTTGCTAGCGTTACGCGAACGGTGATTTCTTGATTATGTTTTGTAATTTCATTTCGTTTTTGAACAATTTTATTAAATAATATTTTGAAAAAGAAGTTTTACTTCAGACGTGTGGTCTAAAGCACACGCGTTTTTTTAACATATGTATTTTCAAACCGACAAACATTTTCCGTTGAATTATAGCGAAGATGCAAAACAACCGATACATTATTTAGCATATAACATTTGTTCCAAGTTGTTATATGGGTAGTTAAAGTTTATTGTTAGATGGCTGCGTCTGGACATCTTAAACCATTTAGAACTAGTTATTGCGACATGAGGCTTTTCTTTATAAAACCAATCCTGACTTACCTATAGGAGTCATCATCATTATATCAGCCGCAAGACGTCAGTCGTCCACAAGATACACACAGGACGACCTCCGTGGTGCAGTGGGCGAATAGCCGGCTGAGACGCAGGAGGTAGCGGGTTCGATTGCCGCCGCGGAACATATGTTTGCATGATCTACAGATATTTGTTCCGAGTCTTGTTGTTTCTCTATGTGTTATATGCATGTATTGACAAAAAAAAATTCGTATATATTGTTACGCCGAGGCTGTTATAGAATAAGTAATAGTCAGCATCTCGAAGTTATACCTAATGTATCACAGAATAGGTAATACTTGGTAGGGAATATACCTACATACCACGTTTTTACCTACAGTTGCACGGATTAAGAAATAATAGTTCGTCGAAATACCTACACTTTTCAGTAGAAACATCGAGAAGGTTCTGGAAATAATGCGCGGTATAAATAGTGCGGAGAGATGCTCGAGGAGTCGGTCTGGATTTGGCTATACGTGCGAACATTTTGGTGGTTTTTAGTGGTTTATTGTGCGATTATGTTGTGAATTAGTGTGTTGTGATTACTTGTGATTAAGTTCGTGTATTTATCAATTCAATGTTGAATAAAAGTGTTATTTTGGTTAGATTGATTTCATTATTTTATCCCGAACCCTCAGCTCGTAACAATCAGTTCTATCAGTTATCTGGTTCCCATAGTACAAGTTTTGCTTAGTTTGGGGCTAGATGGCGCTGTGTATATGAACGCTGTGGTAAGAGTAGTAGAGTTCCTTGTGAAAGGGCTCGCCCGAGGAAGAACTACCACCATACCTATTTCTGCCGCCAAGCAGCATTGCTGGGTTTGCCGGTTAAATTACAGGCACATTCGGCTTTTCACTTGTATGCCTGAAGTTGATGGACGCAGGGTAGTGCATCGCAGGGTACGTATCTAAGGTGAGAGTGACCTACGAGGCAATACCTAAAATTTAATTTAATTTAATCGTTGTTTTTTGATGTAAATTTCTTTCAAAATTTTATTTTATTTTGTTTGTTTTTTTCTGTCTTATTGTGCTAAACATGTCCCGCAAGTAGTAACATGGCCTTAATGGAAGACCAGCGCTGGTTCTTGCAACCAAGACATGCTGAGTTTAGACGATATACAAATTTAATTTCGGTGAAGAATGCATATTAAAATGCAAAAAAGTGACAGTGTTACTTGCTTAGGCGAAGAATGAGACAAACATGTATCATAGCCGCGCCGCATTGTCGCAGGAGTAAATGACGTAAGCGACAAAATATAAAATCTCGAATTGGATGAGAACCAATAAATGAAAAAAAGAATGCTTTTCCATTAATTTAGGTACCATAATTACCTACATAACTATGTGAAAAAATACTTTAAATCTTCTTTAGAGTCGGAGAATGAACGATATTAGTGTTTTAGAAGAGCCGATTTTGACAAATAATTGTATAGAGAATAGTTTCACCAATTGCGTTTCTGACTTCAATTTATGTAGTTTAAATGCTCAAGTAAATATTGCATAAATATGAAATCAGTACTATTTTTCGTTATTGAATACGACAGTTACTTAGCGGCTCAAATTTTTTTACATATCCTCTTAGGGACTATTTTGCAACTATACTCTGTGCATAAGTACATTTAGATCTGTTTTGTATATGTTTTTTTTACTTTATTTATTTTTCTACTTGTTTTTATGTGTTAATTCTGTGTGTTGCAAATAAAATATTATTCTATTCTATTCAATACTTTGTTATAGGGGTAGACCAGAAGCTTGTACCAAATCATGTAGTATAATAAAATAAAATGTCAAGCATTATTTATAACTAGCTAACCAATCCGCAGCTTTGCACGCGTAGTTTTTCAATAAAAACATTACCCTCCTTTTGCGCAGTTGGGTAAAAAGTAACCTATTTCACTCAGAGATAATGCAGCGTTCTAATGTTGAAAGAACTTTTAAAATCCGACACGTAGTTTTCGATTTTATTCGTTACAAACATACAAAAATATTGACCTTTTTATAATATTATTTTAGTATAGATTATTATTACTTAAAATAAATCTGTTAACATTATACAGATAGAACAATACAACCATAAAAATGTATTTTATGGAACTGTCATTTCAATAAAAACGTAAACACGAGATCCCTTGACATTCAGTCGACGCTAAGTACCTCTCGCAATGCATGTGAGGTTATATAAACAACGCGTACTGACCAGGGATTTTGAACTGAGGCGTTTGGTTCAAGTTGGAAGAACTTGTAATAAGAAAAATATATAAAAGTATATAAGAAAAATTGTTAGTATTGTTACGCCGAGGCTGTTATAGAAAAAGTATTAGTAAAGTAATAGTCGGCTTCTCGGGGTTATACCTACTGTGTCACAGAATAGGTGACACTTGGTCTGGAATATACCTACGTACCACGTTTTTACCTAAAGTTGCACAGATTAAGAAATAGTAGTCAGTCGAAATACCTACACTTTTCTAGTAACTAATAGAAACATCGAGAAGGTTCCGGAAATAATGCGCGGTATAAATAGTGCGTAGAGACGTCCGCAGAGTCAGTACCCTCCGTCGTCCGAGACACGTTCTCGGAGACCCGGATGACGAAATCACCTCTGCTAATGCGGAAGAGTCATCCACGTTAGACAGAGCAAACACTTAACAAATACACCGACCTAGCCGGCGAGGTCGACGAGTCCCTTCAGTCGCCGCCTATACGAGGTACAAGCACGTACCCGTGCGTTTCTCTCCTATCCCCGTCCCGGCAACAGCCCAAGCCGAGGTTCTTACCTAAGTGGTGCCCTTGCGCTAGTTGCCTCATCAAAACTTACAGGGCTAAGCGCCTTCTGCGCTCGCCAAAAGCTCGGTTAAGCTGCAACGGCCTCAGAGGCCAACAGCGAGATTAGTCCATTCGAAAAAAAAAACGCAGTCAGTCTGGATTTGGCGATACGCGCGGATATTTCGGTGACTTTTAGTGGTTTATTGTGCAACCGTGTTGTGAATCCTTGTGATTAAGTTCGTGTATTTATCGTATTATTGTGGAATAAAAGTTTTATTTTCGATTGATTGATTTCCATTATTTTGTCCCGAAGCCCCAGCTCGTAACAGTATGTTTCCTCGATACAGTCCTAGCCGTCTAGGAGACGACAAGAATTTCTAGAAATGTTTAGCCTGCTCTACGAAAATGTACTTACTACAAGTAACTTTTTAACAAAAATATACCAAACTAGTGAACTGATTTTGATGTAATTTCTATGAGATTAGTATGAAAGTATATCTTTTTAAATAAAAAAAATTATTTTCCAAATCGGTTGATAAATGACGGAGTTCTGAGGTAAAAGCATAAAACAATTATGCGTCCCTATAAAATTTGAGGGTTGCCCTCGATTTTTTAGGATCCCATCATCAGATCCTGACTTGGTGCCAATGGGACCATCTGGGAAGTACCCGGTAGGTAGTGGGACCCTTTCAAACAAAAAATAAATCGCGTAAAATCGTCTTCAATTCGACTTTAAACAAGGAAGAGGTTCTCAATTCGACTGTAAGTTTTTACGCGATTACTTGAAGACGCCTGGACCGATTCCAGAATTTCTTTTTTTGTTTAAAATGGTACACTTTCCAGGCGATCCCATTGGCACCAAGACAGGATCTAATCGTGGGATCCCAAAAAAAAGAGGGCAACCTTCAAATTTTATAGGAACGCAATTTGGTTTTACGTTTTTACCTCACAACCCCATCATTTATCAATGGATTTGATTTTATTTGAAAGGATACACTTTCGTATTGGCCTCATAGAAATTATATCAAGATCGGTTTAGTAGTTTAGTTAAGGTTAACTTTGTTAAAAAGTAACTTGTCTGTCTGTTTGTTACGTTTTCACGGCTTGACTGATTTCGATGAAATTTTGTAAATGAAAAGATTATTAACGGGATTGAGACATCGGATACTTTTTACACGACTGCGCAGATGGAGGGTTATGTTTTCATTGACAAACTACGCGTGCGAAGCCGCGTACGGGTCAGCTAGTAATAAATAAATAATGATGGACTTTTCACACAGCGCTATCCAGCCCCAAACTAAGCAAAACTTGTACTTTAATAATGCGTACACTTTTGTATGTAAATACATACTTAAAATAAATAGAGAAACATCCAGACTCGAAAGACATATCTGTTGAGCGCGCAAATATTTGTTCTGCGGCATGAATCGATCCACAACCTCCAGCGTCTAAGCCGGCTATTCGCTCACTACGCCGCTAATTGAAAACATAGTCATTTCATCGGTAAAAAACTGCACTTGGTACTAATACAAACTTTAAGTGCGATTTTCGCAATGATCCTAAACGTATTTAGTGGCTAAATATGATGTAAGGAGTTATCAAATCATACAAATACGTCAATTAAACATGTTTAGTCGCTAAATACGTTTAGGGATCGTAGTGCAAGCCGGGCTAAGTTATTAGCTATGCAGTTTACTATAAGTAACTTCCAATTCATTAATATTTCAATAAAAACTTTATAACTTTGATACAAAAGTTATTACCTCGCACCATTGTCAGTTATCTGCGCGTCCCGTTAATGAGATACTGACCGATATGTAGGCGAAAGGTCAACTCTAACCCGCACGACTCTGTGACGCGCACTGTACGGATTCGACCGATCGAATTGTTAGACATATTCTGGACTTGTACCTGTTTTTCTGTTAATTAGTTTTTAGGGTTCCGTACCCAAAGGGTAAAACGGGACCCTATTACTGATGCTCCGCTGTCGAACCGTGATAGTAAGATAGTTGAAATTTTCACAGATAATGTATTTCTGTTGCCGCTATAACAACAAATACTAAAAACAGAATAAAATAAATATTTAAGGGAGGCTCTCATTCAACAAACGTGATTTTTTGCTCGTTTTAGCTCGATATTGATAGCGGCAACAGGTAGACGCTTGAAATATTCACAGAATATTAAGATTATAATTATATTCACTTTAAAAAGAAATAACTAAATTAAAATAAAACAAATATTTAAGGAGGGCTCCCATACAACAAACGTGATATTTTTGCCGTTTTTATAGATAATGGTACGGAACTCTTAGTGCGCGAGTCCTACTCGCACTTGGCCGGTTTTTTTATTGACGCTTACCTAGAAAGAACCTATTCACTCTGGAATTGAAGACTTCGAGATTATACTGGTTCGGAAAGACATACGCCGGAAGTGAGTTCCACTCCTTACTTATGCTAACAAGAAAAGTTGAAGCAAATCGTTTGGTACGGCAAGGTAGTATGGCGACCAGGTATGGGTGGTACTTCTTTGTACGTCTGCTTGTCCGGTGGTGGAGGAGGAGGGATAAGGTCACGAGGATCTTGCGCACATTCACCAAAATGAATCTTGTATAAAACTGAAAGTCCGGCTACTCGGCGCCTGTGCTCTGTTTTTTTGGTCAACATATTTTACCTATTACCTTCTCGCAAAATGTTCATAACAACATTAACAACCTTCATCATCATCATATAACCCAAAGGGCGTCCACTGCTGAATATATGCCTTCCCTATAGATTTCCAGAGTGACCGATCTTGTGCGGCCTGCTCCCAACGGCTCCCACCAACCTTTAACAGGTCGTCTTTCCATCTAGTCGGGGGCCGTTCTACCAGTGCGTGATCTCTACTCGAGAACCTTGCTGCCCCAACGGCCGTTAGTTCTTCGAGCTATGTGCCCTGCCCGCTGCCACTTCAGCTTGCTAATCCCTTGTGATATGTCGGTGACTTTGGTTCGTCCACGAATCTCCTCATTTGTGATTGGATCTCGTAGAGAAACACCAATCATACCCTCTCTATAGCACTCTGAGTGACCTTGAGCCTTCTTATGAGGCCCATAGTGGAACCACGCTTTTATTAACTTATATTCTGGGCTTTTATATTCTGAACATTTATCTCAATATATAAAAATGAATCCCTATTTTCCTTGGTCACGCCATCACGCGTGAACGGCGGGACCGATTTCGCTAATTCTTTTTTTGTTGTATTTCTTTTAAAAAAATTAAGAAAATTGCGCGCAAAATTAGAAAATTTAAGAATACTTAAACACCATATAAAATTATTTATAATCTAACCTTAGCGCTTTTATAATGTAACCTTATGACGTTTGACATAGAATTGACAGAATGCGTGCTGCAAATATCGTCAAAGAGGATATAAAAAAATGAATATCGTTTGTAACAGATGCTTCGGTAGGAGTTATCCCGAGATATTGTCTATATATATAAAAATGAATTGCTGTTCGTTAGTCTCGCTAAAACTCGAGAACGGGTGGAGCGATTTGGCTAATTTTGGTATTGAATTATTTGTGGAAGTCATTTCTCATACATAATGATAGCCGGGGACAACAATTGACAATTCTACCAGGGTGACGTATATTGACAGCCCGCGTTATATGCATGTCAAGGCAGTACAAAGTTCGGCGGGTCCACTAGTATCTAATATTTATATAAAAATCATATACAGGATCTTTGGTATTGACACTGACTATATTCAAGTGACGGTTTCTCAAAACATAAAAAAGACTTATTTTTTATATTATCAAATTTCAAAGAAAATCGACTAAGTTTAGGTGATTTAATTGATATAAAACTTACTGCCTACTCTTGCAATTGACATCCAAAAATAATGGCCGATATCATCATATCTCTTTCGGAAATGGCTGCGGGTTTTGGGTTAGAAAGGGACAACAAGAGATATCTCCAGACGTCACCAATACAATATCTGTGGTTAGATGGCAAGTATTATGCATTAGCACAACATACGTTTAATAAAGTGTTTCTTTTTAAATGCCAAAACATATTTCACACTAGTGGACCCGCCGAACTTCGTATCGGCTTGACATGCATAGGTATAACGCGGGCTGTCAATATAAGTCATCCTGGTAGAATTGTCAATTGTTGTCCCCGGCCATCATTATGTATGAGAAAATGAATGACTTCCACAAATAATTCAATACCAAAATTAGCCAAATCGCTCCATCCGTTCTCGAGTTTTAGCGAGACTAACGAACATCAATTAATTTTTATATATGTATATAGACAATATATCTCGAGATAACTCCAACCGAAGCATCTGTTTCAAACGATATTCCTTTTTTTTACATCCTCTTTGACAATATTTGCAGCACACATTCTGTCAACTCTATGTCAAACGTCACAAGGTTACATTATAAAAGCGCTAAGGTTAGATTATAAATAGTTTTATATGGTGGTTAAGTATTCTTAAATTTTCTAATTTTGCGCGCAATTTTCTTATTTTTTCTTTCATAAGAACCTTCTCCTGACAATAAGAAATACAACAAAAAAAGAATTGGCCAAATTGGTCCAGGCGTTGTTGAGTTATGCGCTTACCAACACATTTTGCGATTCATTTTTATATTATAGATTATTATATAATCTAAAAAGGTCATTTAAAAGAACAACCAGCCTTGTTTCTTGCCTTCTTTCCTGGCTTGGTCGCGAAGGAACAGGCAGTAAAATTGACGATTGACGACAAGCTTTCAGCCGCGGTGTACACGTGGCTTGCTAATAAAAAGTTGGCCACGTCTCAATCCAGTTCATAATCTTTCTATATATCTACCAAATACTAGTGGTTCGCCCTGAACTGAGATCTCGCGAGTCTCCGATTAAAACAAAAAATATTATTTGTAAAATAGCCACCTGTAACGGGAATTCATGTTTTATTTGGTTACTTCTTTATAGAAGATATCGATGGTAAACATTTCACAAATTTATTTATTATGCTCATCAAAATAACCCCTTTGATTTATCTACGCATATTATCAAACATCCTATATTTATTTCATTCAAACATCGCAAATGCACAATCTACGTACCTACATTTATATTGCGAAACCAAGACAATAGACATTAAATAGAACCAACAGATGAGTTAACAGTACGATGGTGACAATTGACTGTTTTGTAACTATTATATTAGTTGACGAGTTATACAATTTCGAGGTTTTTCGTCGAAGTTTTACTATTACGAGGTCATTTTCTATGTAAAAATAAACAATGAGTAATTTAATCAGAAAAATATTCAGATTTTGATGTGTAACATCTTTCCTCTCGGTTTGTGGGAGTGATTTAATAGATTTTTGTTTTCAATAATAATATTTCTGGACATTTCACACAGCGCTATCTAGCCCCAAACTAAGCAGAGCTTGTACTATGGGAACCAGATAACTTATAGAATACTGATAAACATTTTTTTGTAAATACATACTTATAATATATAGAGATACAACCAGACCCGGAACAAATATCTGTAGATCATGCAAACATTTGTTCTGCGTCCTGCGTCTCAGCCGGCTATTCGCCCACTGGACCACGGAGGTCGTCATACTATAGTGTTAATCATTACCTAGCCGATGACAATTTTGATTCACCAATTATAATTTATGTCATAAGGTGGCGGACAGAAATTGGATGAGAAGAGCCGAAGACCGGGCTCAGTGGCGCGTATTGGGAGAGGCCTATGTCCAGCAGTGGACTAATGTGGGCAGATGATGATGAATTAAAATTATATTTTTTATTTTAAGTTTGACTTATATTATTAATACTTTTTATTTGTTTTAAATTTCATATGAGGTAAGAGCTGCAAAGAATTAATTTTTACTATTGTAAATAAATAACCCTGACTTTGTGTTTAGATGCAAAAACGTTATAATAAAATGTATGTGTGAAGCTTTAACATTGCACGCGTTAAACGCTGAATATGGCTGTGCCTAGACAACAACTCTGCCCTACTAATAGTACTTGCAGTAATCGTAATTATTAGGATTTTCACTTATTTGAAACACTTACATCTCAAGAAGCTAGTCTATAAATAAAAAATAATTCTCATGACTTTTTATTATAAACATGCTGTTTAGATTAGATTAGATTAGATTAGATTAGATTAGATTAGATAATACTTTATTGCACACCACGAATCAAATACATATATAAAAACAACTACGTAAATCTATGGATACAATTGGCGGTCTTATCGCTAATTAGCGATCTCTACCAGACAACCTTTAGATGGAATGGACTGTGTAGACATTACCTGGGGAGTAATGGTGTACCTAACATACTGCATGTACATACATACTAATACTAATTATATAAAAAAAAAATATATATATAAAACTTACATAAATGAAAGTTACATGAATCTAAATAATAACTACTCATAATAATTTATAGATACATACTTAGACTTATTTAAGAAACAAATAATTAATAATAAATACATATATATATTTAGCGACAAATACTCAGATAGTGTTCTCTGAGCATACGTTTAAAAATGGCAAGTGACTTGGTACATCTGATAGCCACCGGCAGCGCATTCCATAACCGGACAGCCTGCACTGTTTAATTAACGAGAAACGCAAGACTTGCACAAAATATTGCTTTTTCTAACGCAAAAAAATATGTTTCCCGCGTTCATCTGCAAACCGCCATTTTGCACGTACTGCGTTTGCACTAAGGAGGGCAGAACTGTACAACACCTTGTTATTCCCCATATTACGCAATAAAAGCAATTTAAAAAAAAAACTCGTAGAAATAAATTTACAATTTGATTTGATTTTGGCAAAAGGGACGGAAGTGTGTACAGGAAACAGAGGAAGCGTGCTCTATTTGATTTAACCAAAGAGCGCGCACGGTGGTCAAATGATGTGTCATCTACGACTACTGTAAGGCTCGTATTTTTCTTTTATTTAACTTGCAATGTATGTATGTTTGTCGGGATGTAATCTTGCAACTGAAATAATCATTTTTAATTTTGGTATACACGGTTATTTTGGATTGTTTTTTTTATATTAAGTTGTGGACTCATTTTAGGATTAGGTCGGTTTCTATCTTCAGAGAAAACCTAATGTATCTTCCAAGGCTGTCTTCCGTAGCTTACGAGCGATCCAGATAAAAAGATAAAGATAAAAATGTAAATTGCCAAAAGAAAATACATCAATGATGTCAGGCAGGTTACATGATCCAGGTACAAAATAGTAGATTATTAAACATGGGGATAAAGCAGTGTCTTGCGTCACGGGTGCTATATTGAATCCCGAACGTAACGAAGGATTCTAGAGCTAACTCACAAGCGGAGCGAGGGAGTTACTAGAATCCTAAGTGCAGAGAGGTATATAAGCACGCTCAAGATACAGACGAGGAGAATACTCTACTTTTCACACTTTCTGCGAGACAACAAAAACCAAATCTAGGTTGGTGCATTATGTGCAGATGTTAGTTCGATTTACGAATACGTTTCTATTGTATCTTTGTTTCAAATTTTAATACAGATGAGGTTCCAAATTCAAATCACATTACGCCCGTGACAAGTTGCATTATAAAAAAGCATTAGATATTTTGTTTATTTACATTATGTTCCTGTTATAAACTTCAATTTTTGTCGTCAAGTTCCAAATGTCAATGTCAAATCAATGATTCGATGTCTTGGAGATTTTTAGAACAAAATTATATTATACATGTTTCCGAACGAAACGTTTGGTCAATGGCTATATTTATAAGAACAATGACCTGTAATTGAGGCTTATTGATAATGTTATGATAGTACATTAGAACAATAAATAATTGTATTAATATTATTGATATTTTCAGTTGTGTTTACATTTTGTTTCTCTATTCCTAAAATATAAGTTTTAAAATGATTACTTATCAGGATTGATATGTATCATTGATATGTTGTCATATGTTAGGAATACGATTTTCAATTATCGAAAGATTGTGTAATTAATTATTCAATTTTTAAAAATGTTCTACTTAATTAGATTTTGTTAAAATTAACGATATGAGAATAATGCTGTGATTGGTGGCGCCCAATAAGTAGAAATTTGTGACATATTAATACGATTTTGTGATTGTTAGGACTTGTAATAATCATTAATTAAGTTTTAACATACTTTAAGTTCATTATATATTGTTATTATAGCCAATATAAAAAGATATTATGATGTAAACAACCAATGCTTGTGATTGGCTAAAGATGTCGTGACTTTTTACGACTTTTGGGGGGTATAAATAGCATTGTAAATGCTCTGGGGGTACTTTTGTATTCCTGGCTCGAGAATAAGTTAAGTACCAACCAATTTACTAATGCTGTAATATCTTTCTTTGTAAACTTGTACTTGTATTTCTGTGTGTTACCTGATTGGCTTGGGTGAGCTACCGTGTATTTAGAATATTGTAATAGACCGTATAGTTATTCAAACTATATCAGTTACACTGTCGCCCATCCAGCTTATTTTGTGTAGATAATTTTGGAATAGAATCTAGATACTTTTCATTATCGTCAGCCTTTTGTTTCAATTTATTACCTATTTATAGTATGTAATGAATGAATATACATTGTTCAAGTATTTTGTGTTTATTTTGTGTATATCCTTTATTTAACAACAAATCCCCATTAGGTTGTGTATAGTTCAAGGCACAGTAGCTGTAAAAGTAGAATTGCGAGTCCAGCACAATGCTACTTTGGCTATTGATTTGTATTTCTAGATGGGTCGTAGTGAAATTATTAGTAGACTGTTACACCCTTTCTATCACCCGCGAGGGTTTAATGAAATTCAGTACATCTTTACTCCCGGCTCAGCCGTAGGGATTTAATCACCTGCTTTCGGTGAGGTTTACATGATATATAATTTTACATTGTCGAGCAGGTGGTGTGATTTTTTTTAAGAGGTCGATAGCTAGAAACCCGTCTAAGCAGGGAACTTGTTGGAACCTTCTAGAATACAGCGAACAGATCTCGCGTAAGTAACTATTATATAACGTCATCAAAATGGCTCGTCGAAATGAAATTCCAACACAGATGAATCATAAATAATTAACAGATTACTGTCAATTGAAATTGATGAGGTTATCAAACTCTTCGCCGTCTGTCGTGTCAATGTCTTACAATTATTATTATTACACTAAAGTCAGGTTTCCACTAGAAATATGCGAGGTAGCTAAGCGGCGATAGAAGAAAAAATCACTAATAGGATTGCTTCATTTAGTCTTATCAAGATCATCCTTTGAACAACCATCTTATAAAACTAATGCAGCCAAAGCCTAGCTATCAAGTGTGCAGTCTGCCTTCGTTGGTGATAAAATAGTTATTTATAATATTATTTTAACACACCTCGCACGAGGTCGGCCGTAAACTACAATACCCAGCCGTGTTGTAATCTGAATGACAGCTTGTAATTATTTTTCACAAACTTAGGTCGTATTGTCATTCTAATGTCATTTTTGGCAGCTGTAATTTTATTCAATTTAACTTTATAAATACACAAATAAAAAGCTTGACCTTACGTATCACTCACCACACTCTAACATTGCATCAATGATGATTAGAAAGTGAGGTCGAGATAAATAATCTATTAAGGTATAGTTAATCCCCGTACAAAATATATTAATGTACAAGAAAAAACGAGTGTGCACACACGACCACACGTCTGAAGTAAAACTTCTTTTTCAATATATTAATTTATGAAATTGTTCAAGAACGAAATGAAATTACGATAAATTATCAAGAATTCACCGTTCGCGCAACGCTAGCAAACACGCAAACAAACTGACTGAAATATAAATATATTTCATGAAATATATAATATATTTCATGCACTGGCTATGCGAGGAAGAGAGAAAGCAAATGTGCGCGCGCACTGCTCTCTCTTGCTCCTACAGTGTGATACAGACAATAGGCCTACACTGTGACTTAGATATACGAAAAGTAACTGTTTAATTGAAAGAGAGAAAGAAAATGTATGCTCGCACCTCTCTCTCTTGCCCCTACAGTAATATACGGAACGTAACTCTCTCTCTTTCTATCTTCAGTAGCTTATATCTCCCTTTCAACTACCGTTCGTCAACCCAATCACACTGTTCGTAACGCCCTCGTCACGCATTCACCACCTTACTCCCCAAGTCGAGCGTGCGTAAAGTTTTACTTCAAAATGTCCTGCATTATTTTTGTAGATGAAAATTTATTTTATTTTATGATCTATTATTCCATAAAGCAGATAACCACGCACTTAAACTTAAACCAAACATAAAATATATACTATATATATATATAAATATATAATACAAAAATAAAAAAATGTAGCATGCATTAAAATTAAATTACCCTAACACTAGAAATCGCAAATTTAGACAAGAAATTATTAATTTATTAAAATCATTAGATGATTAGATATTATTACACATTTTTTATATATTAATGAAGCAGGAATTTATAGAAGTACCGTTTAAACCTACAGGTTTACACATTACAAGCTTCATCAAAAAGAAACCTATGTCTCAATCCAGGATCTATCTACTCGTACATACCAAATTTCATCGAAATCGGTTAAGCTGTTTAGTCGTGAAAACGACACAAACAGAGAGACGAAACTAGCTTAAAAATAATATTAGTTCGGAGTTTATTGTTATTTGTGTTTCTTTTGTTTTTTTTAATTATCATTAATAGTGTTATAAGTTAGCACGCCAACCTTTTTTGTTACCTCTGAGGTTGGCAGGTAGAAAATGCTATAAGCATTAAGCCCACCTTTTGTACATGCAATTTGTATTTTTGTGCAATAAAGTATTAAATAAATAAATAAATTAGTACGAATCTATCCTATATAATAAAATTTCTTTATAAACAACTCGGTGACAATAACTTAGCGAATTACGGAAGAGAAGCGAGCTGCTATCTGCTGTGATAAGATAAGATTTATCTTGGAGGCTGCGGATAAATCTACGTGGGAAGGGTCTCTTGTTGTCACCCACGTGATGTTGGGCTTAGAGCACAATATACAATAGCTTTGTTATACTAAACCTGAGAGAAAAAAAATAACAACACACATTCTCCTGACCCGAGGAATCCCTTAATTTTTTACCGAAAAAAAAACTAGTGTGCTTTAGACCACACGACTGAAGTAACTCTTCATTTCAAAATCTTAATTTATAAAATTGTTCAATTACAAAATTGTCCACACGTCTGTAGGTCGATCAGTCTATGCTCATTCTGGACAGACGCAATTCGCACTCGCACATTAACGTTTAAAAATATACGAAACGTAACTCTCTCTCTCTTGCTATCTTCACTAACGTCACCCTCTCAGCTTCCGTTCGCACTTTTCGTAACGCAAATTCAAATTCACAAGCTTACTCCCCAAGTCAAGCGTGCGTAAAGAAGTTTTACTTCAATAAGTTAATATTAGTATGATTTGATTACCGTGAAGAAATTAAACACATGTTCCTCTAGTTGATAGACGCAGATCGTAGGGCACTTTTCTAAGGTGACCTACGAGGCAATAAATAAATAAATAAATAAATATTGCTGGACATTTCACACAGCGCTATCTAGCCCCAAACTAAGCAGAGCTTCTACTATGGGAACCAGAAAACTGATAGAATACTTATATATATTTTTTTGTAAATACATACATATAATACATAGAGAAACAACCAGACCCGGAACAGATATCTGTAGATCATGCAAACATTTGTTCAGCGGTGGGAATCGAACCCGCTACTTCCTGCGTCTCAGCCGGCTATTCGCCCACTGCACCACGGAGGTCGTCAAAACAATACTTTGTTACAGGCGATGATTACCACTCAACATCAGGGGGTCATAAGCTTGTTCCACATCCAAGTGCCATAAAAAAAATTATTGAGAAGAGATAAAGATAACTATATGTATATGGTTAAGTAATATTTCTTTTTCTATTATTAAGTTTATTCTTTTTACACCTCGGCCAATCTTCCATTAAGCACTGATCATCTCCATCCAAAGGTTGTTATCCAGAGATCGCTTGTTATGCGATAATACCACCCATTATGCTTATATTTATTTGTTTTCTAGTTATTTCTGTATCTGTTGTGCTTATCTTGTAAGGTATAATAAAAAAAAAAATCATTCATTCATTCATTCAAAGATGGGGCTCAATGGCGCACTTTGGGAGAGACACTAAAGGAAATCTAATAATTGACGACTCATTTTGTATGCCATGATAACTTTGTACGAACGTCTACATAAAAAAATCGAAGATCAACCACTTATTGCTAATTAATAATTATGTTATCCGTACCCAATGAGTCTAATCAATAAGCACCAAGTTTTTATATTGAAAAATTACACTCAGAAACACTAGTTAATTCCAGATCAACATGTCGACCGGACGATATTCCAATGTTGTATCGTTTGGTACTGTTGTTTGTTAGTACCAACCTATTTTTTCCGCGAGTTTACGTCTAACAGTGGACTGGTTGGTTTTCAAAGGTCTTTATTATCAGAAATACATTATATAGTTAGCGTTGTGTATTTGCCTGTGCCGAGAACTACCGAAGAGATGATGCAGCCTGTCAACACGATGGGTACCGTTGACGCAATTCCCACCACCGCGCCCGTCTACTCGCGCGCAGAGTGCGGCGCGTAGTGCGAGGCGAGACGTAGTTCGGGGCGGATCGCACTCACCCTGATGTTCACGAATTGAACATTGTCGGTCGGAACACCGAAAAAACTGTACGTGATAAATCCCGTATTTATAATTATGATATTTTAATCAACTAATAATGACTCGACAGGCTGAAGCGCATCTAAAAGTCTTTTGACAAAATTGTTATTTATATTTATTTCACGTTGTAAATATAATATTTATTCACTAAGCCCAGTTAACATAATTTGTAAAGCAGTGACTGCTATAGGTTGATGATGATAATGATGGCCGTTAAAATATTGTCCAGTGTAAACCCCAGCTATGCAACTGTAAAGGGGTAACATAGGTGTTGATATATCCTCTGTTTATCAATCATAGACTTTCTCCAGTTGTGATTTATCGAGGGCCATGGTTGTAACTTTGTCGTAGATTGTATTGTGAGGTAATATTTGAGGCGAAATAAACGATGTTAACTCCCTACTGCCTTTAGATTACAGAAATCTAACAAAAGCTTTGTTTGGAATGCGGTGCGGTTTTATAATATTACCCAAACATGTCTCAGAATTAAAATAAAATGTATTCAAGAAATATATAAAAAAACACTTTACGAAAAAAGCATATTATAGCATCAATGACTTTTATCTTAGACTCCGGAATTTGGAATGAATAGTTTTAGTTTTGACAAAGCCCTGTACAGCTGCAAAATTTGTATTTTAGGCCTTTTTACAGTCGCTCTCATTTTAATTATATGTTATGATTTTTTAAATTTATTATTATTTGACAAAGCCTCTATACAGCTGCATCTCTCACTTTGTGCTTTTGTTTGCATTTGTTTGTAACCTGACGTAACTAGTGATCTTAAAGTTATATATAAGCCTTTGTCCATCGATAATGCTTACATATAGCCATAATGCCATATAGCGCGCAGAACAGATGGCCGATGGGGCTGGAAAGTTATCGAGTGGAGGCCACGGACCGGCAAGCGCAGCGTAGGACGACCACCTACAAGATGGGCAGACGACTTGGTAAGAACCGCAGGTCGGCGTTGGATGCAGGCCGCTTCCAACCGCAGTTCCTGGAGATCAATGAGGGAGGCCTTTGTCCAGCAGTGGACGTCCTACGGCTGATATGATGATGATGAATGCTTACAAGAGCAATGTTTGTTTTACTATTTTTGAAAGGTAATATTGTTAATTAATGAATCATTTTGTTAAAGTCAATTCAAGGGTTTTAATAAAAAACGGTTTAAAGCGAAAACAATAATTAAAATTCAATTTACGAGCTAGATACAACAATAGATAAAAGCAGGTGAATAATGGGCGGCTTTGTCTCTTGGAAAGCGTCTTCCAGTCAGCCTTTATGATATCTTAACCAAAACATTATAAAAAAAGCTTACTTTAAAGCGAACTTAAAAGTTCATTAAATATTTCCTGTGAAAATTTTAAATTTTATTTTGTTTTTATGAAAAGTTGGTCGGAACAACCTTATCAAAAAGCAGGAGTAAAATTATCCAATTTGTTTAATCCAGAAGATTTCACTAATATAACAACCGAGTTGACCCGCCAAAAACCGCCTTGAAATGCATATAACGCGGGCTGTCAATATACGTCACCCTGGTAGAATTGTCAATTGTTGTCCCCGGCCATCATTACTAACCCGATTTTTTATATTATCGATATATTTACAGCCATACTTAACCATAGATAAAATTACGTTTAGCTGGCATTTGCGTTTTGTTATTCCATGTCAGATGCGTTTTTGCTGTACCACGTTTTATAGTGACTTGTAACGGGAACGCGGTCGAACGGGATAAAAAGTATCCTATGTCCGTCTCCTGGTTCTAAGCTACCTCCCCACGAATTTTCAGCCAAATCGGTTCAGCCGTTCTTGAGTTATAAATAGTATAACTAAAAACGACTATCTTTTATAAGTATATCTATAATAATATTATAAAGAGGAAAGATTTGTATTTTTGTGTGTATGTTTGTAATCATTCATCATTTATTATGTTTGTAATGAATAAACTCAAAAACTAGTGTGCCGATCTCAAAAATTCTTTCACTATTGGAAATCTACATTCACCCTGAGTGACATAAGCTATTTATTGCTAGAAACTATTAGGGATCCTTACTAAAACTTAAGAAACGTAACCCAAGGTGTAAAGTGTTCTAAAACGTCTTTCGTCGCATGCGCTGCGGAAACTATTGATGATAGAACAAAAGTATGTTCCAAGATTTTAAAAATCTTGGAATTTTCCGCATGTGTTCGGATAACACTAAAAATAAAAATACTATTTAAAAGTATATTCTACATTAAAGAACAATAATATCTACAAAAATAATATTATAAAGAGGAAAGATTTTATTTGTTTGTTTGCATTGAATAGGCTCCGAAACTAGTGTATTTAAAAAACTCTTTCACTGTTGGGAAGCTATACTATCTCCGGGTGATACAGGCTACTTTTTACCCAACTACGCAGAAGGAGGGTAATGTTTTTATTAAAAAACTATGCGTGCGAAGCTGCAGATTGGTCAGCTATAGTCTAACTTTTTATTAGCTGCAGTAAAATGACGTTTCTAAATGTCATTCCGTAAAATAATGTTGCCAGCCTAATCTCAATAGGGATGTGATTCAGTTCACAAAAATTAATGAAATAACATTATTATGACGTTTTTGTTTCATTTTGAATGTACCTCCCTATACTTCCACTAAAAAAGATCAATCCTCTAGTATAGTAATAATAATAGGTTAAAAAATACATTACAACTTAATATTCTCAAAAAAAAAACCAAACTGATTATTCATTTATGATTCACTCATTTAGCTACATCCCTATTTATTTTTCTTCAAAAACCGGCAACCCACAAAACGTCATTTTACTGCAGCTAATAAAAAGTTAGACTTTAGTAACAAATATTTTGACATTTAACTTTCGCATAACTATGAATTTGTACAAGTGTTTCCATCATCTCATCAGAGTCCGTTACGACCTGGGGGCTAATGGGTTCCGTGAAGGGACGTAAAAGATGACCCTAAAGGTCCGAGGTTCGATTCCCGATTGATTTCCTGAGATTTATCAAGATTCCCGTTTTGTATGATGTATGGTTTGGGTCGAAAGGTCGACGGAGTTGTTATAAGGAATGATTGATGGATACAAAATTAACGAGGAAATGTATACTTGTCTTGTAGTATAGCTATAAAACCGCCTATGTCACCTTGTACCATGTCTACTTATTGTTCTAAATCAATCAGTACAATAAAATCACAAAGCTGTATAAAATCAATAAAAAAAAAAATGCCGCATATTCCATACTAATATTAAAAATGCGAAAGTAACCTTTTTTTTTGTTAACTTTTCCCGACTAAACGGCTGAACGGGTCTTAATGAAATTTGGCAAAGAGATACATTTTATCATCGAGAAGGACATAGGCGAAATAAAGAAATACGTGTTTCAACTTTTAGCAAAATCATTCCTAGGGGGGGGGGGGGGGGGGGCTACTTTATATCCGACTGCGCAGAAGGAGGGTCATGTTTTTATTTGGCAAAACAAACTGTCTGCTCTATTTAACACAAGCTTCTGCCAGCGGCTTCGCACGCGTTTTTTGTCAATAAAAATTAGCGTATGTGTTAATCCAGGTTATTATCTACATACATACCAAATCTCATTAAAATCCATTTAGTTGTTTTTGCGTGAAAGAGCAACTAACATCCACATATACATCCATACAAACTTTCGCGTTTATAATATTAGTGGGATAAAAAGAACTAGATAATGACTAGAAATAACATATCTAGATCTAACTGGTACCTAATTTTGTTCTTTTTCTGTTTTGGTTACTAAATAAATAAAATTTTATACATAAAAATCTCGTGTCACGGTGTTTGTGGTCGCGCTCCTCCGAAACGGTTCGACTAATTTTAATGATTTTTTTTTGTGTATTTGGTAGGTATTAGCGTAGGTCGTAAAATATTATTCCCTCTCCTACCCCCACCCCCCATGTTTTAATCGCATTTTTAGTATTTTTGTATGAACCAGAAAAGCGGCAATACGAGAGGAGGGGCGAAAGATTGTCAAGCGCGCCACTACCCCCAAAGTGACGACCACGATCACTCTGCCAAGAGTGTAATGCTAATGACCGAGAAGAAGATGAACAATATCCATATAATTTTACCGTCGTTCACTGACGTAAAGTCATTTACATGAAGTGTCGCTTAAAGACAAGAGTGTTTTATGTAGTTTTTATTCCGAAGTTCCCACGGGAACGGGAAATTTCAAGCGTGCGAAGCCGCGGGCGGGTCAGCTAGTAATATATAAAAATAAATCAAGACATAAACCATCAACAGTTCTCATAATTTTTGACACAATATATCAAAAATATTTATCTTAATATCACCGGCAAGATACTACATCAATAAGGCCGTGTCAACTTATAAAAAGGTGAGAAAATTCTTATCTCAGATGTACCATTTCGTTATTTATTTCCGACAAACTTATCTGATTCTAATTGACAACATCATTAGTAGATTATACGGTACAGTGGCGGCAGAAGTAGGTATACAACATGTGCCCAATAGTTCTAATATCATCATCAAAATTAGAATAAAAAAATTAGAGTCCTGAGCGTTAACGAGGGAATCAAAAGAGCACGAAGTGAAAAATCTTTGCACTCGAGTGCAACACGTAACTTTTCATCACACCTCAGCGAGGAAATGACTAAAAGCAAAAAAAAGTAATACACCAAGAAGGTTCCGAGTCTGAGTTTTTAACAAATTAAAATGATAAATGGTTGTATGATAAATTCGGCACCATGGAGGTAGAAGTAAATAGGTTTAATGATGTTTTGAATTCACAAACTGGTGTTCTAAATTCAATTTACTTTATCCTCTAGCAGATAAAAACGGCTTTTGCACTCAGATACCGAAGATCAAAAATACTCTTTCCGAGATGGGAGGATGAAAACAATACTTTTATTGATTAAGGAATAACAAACAACCACATTGTTTGTTATTCCTTAATCAATAAAATAAAGAAATCACGAAGTTGATAGTTGCTTTTAGAACTCTAGCAAGCTGTATAGCTAATCCAACTTGTGCAGCTACTTTTGATAATTGGAGTTGTATAGCTCTTTCTGAAGGCATTTGTGAACAGTAATCGCTTGGTAAATACATGATAATTATTATAATTTATTGTTGATTTGCTCATCAATTACTAGGATTAAAATGTCGGTTTGCAAAATCACTACTTCATTTACCGTTTTCTTACAAGGAAGAAGATAGTTTTTAATCGTGAGACTCTTCGTAGCATCCTTAATTATATTTAACTGGTCTGCAGTGCAAGAACGGAACTTGTCGACGATGGAAGTTTTTTGAAACAATCATTAAAATTTGATTGTTAAATTTTTTTGTTGTCATTTTTGTTTTTTGTCAATTTCCGAATGTATACTAAAGCATATACAAGTACTTTGCTTAGTTTGGGGCTAGATAGCGCTGTGTGAAATGTCCAGCATTATTTGTTTATCTAATTAAAAAAAACTATAACTTCAAGTTTTTTTATATGTGTTTAGCGGGAAAGATACTTAGGGCCCGATTGTAAGCGTTCTAGAAGAGAAGTTTTTAAGTATGTCTCGCTAAAACTTAAAAACTGCTAGACCGATTTTGATGATTTTTTTAGTGTGTTTGAGTGGGTCTCTGGTTGGTTTAGATTCACAATTGGACCCGGTAGGTGGCGCTGTTGTCGAGATCCAGAAAATTGCAGACGAAGACGCTGGCGTACAACTAGTATGAGATATAGTTATAAAATACCTGTATAAAACCTCAGTATATTTAAGACATATATTTTAAACTGGATTGATTTTCGTTTGAGCAAAATCTCACCTCATGAAGAAACCTATTTGCTCTTACCATAAAGAGGCCCGAATTGTATTCTTTAGGAAAAAACAGACGATGTTAAAGTGTTCTATACCTTAGCTGAACGCATCAAGAACGTAGAACCAAAACAATGTGTACGAATGGGTGGTATATCATTAATAGGAGCTGGTGACAAGCAATGAGTTATAATGTTTTTTTACACTTGTTACATAAAGCCAAAGATACAAAAAAATAAATTAGAGAATTGCAACGCTATGAACAAAAATCTAAAAAGTGGATACGTTTTACTAAATAACTAGTTCACTGGCGTTTTGATCGGGAGGAGACACAACTTTAAAGTCTAAAGTAATACCAATAAAACTGATTTATTTAAAAACATCATAAAACCAAAAGCTGTTCACAGATTCGCGTTAAAATCCCCAACTTTGTTTTCCTTTTATCACCTAGCGAAGGTATTCTCTCCATTCATCCACAAACACAATGAACCATTAATAAACATGTTAAAACATCCAGGCACGTATAATCGAATCGACGCCATATTCGGAACGAATAATCGATTAGAATAACGAGTCGCCTTCCCGGAATCGATACCGTGTAGGGTTGGTCATAAAAGCCGGATAATATCAGAAAATTATATCTGTTCTTAGTCATATATAGCGCGTTCCATAAAATATTCAGAAACTCACTCAACACACACTATCCTCCCTCCCTCAACCCTCAACCCCCACATTTACACAGCATCCCTCCCTCTTCTTTCGTTCTTCAAATGGGTCTTCAAACCTACTAAATTGCTTGAAAATTTTATTAATATATTATGATTTTTAATAATTTTCTCTAGGTGACTAATTTTTTAAAAGTGATGTCTATAAAATGAGAATCTGTTATTGGCATTAAGCTATAAGAGTTTGTTTACATTGTTAACAAGTGCTGTTGATTCTGTAATGAATAAAATATAAAAAAAATATATAATCGACACAAAGGATTAGCGAGCTGAAGTGGCAGTGGGCAGGGCACATACGAAGAACTGACGGCCGTTGAGGGAGAAAGGATCTCGACTGGATACCATGCACTAGAAAACCCGGCGTAAAGGTTATTGGGAGCCGTTGGGTGCAGGCCGCACAAAATCGGTCACTCTGAAAATCGTTGGTGGAGGCCTATGTTCAGCAGTGGATGTCCTTTAGCTGAAGCGCCTTTTAAGTTGTACACACGGCTACACATCAAGCCATACATTTTCAGCATAACCTGACCTCTCATTAAACAGAAATCCAGCAATGACAAGGCCAGTTTATACTGGAAAAATATAGCATAATGTGTAGTGGTTTTATAAATTCGGATCTTGCTTCTTCCTTGGAAGAACCAAGATCCGAATTTATAAAACCGTAATACGGCCCATCCTTATGTATGGTTCTGAAGCCTGGGCGCTAACCCTGAAGGAGAAGAATCAGCTTTTAGTAGCAGAGAGAAAAGTTCTCCGTAAAATCTTGGGCCCAGTAAGAAGAGAAGATGGTAGCCTGAGGGTCCGTAAAAACGCCGAAATAGAAGATCTTGTGGCCGAGCCTAACATCATAGGCCATCTACTGCGAATGGGTGAAGATCGAAGCGTAAAGAGAGCATACTTGGGCCCACCGACTGGCCGCCGACCGGTTGGTCGTCCCAAGTATCGCTGGAACGAAAAGAGGCAACCTGCGCGACCTGGGAGCCGACAACTGGCAAGAGTTGGCAATGGACAGAGGAAAGTGGAGAGTTCTCATATCGGAGGTCAAGACTCACTTTGGGTCCCTGCGCCAATGGAGTAAGTAAGTAAGTGTAGTGGTATTCGTAGTTTTTTTATAAACAAAGATTCTTTCATATTAACTTTAGTACCAGGACTAATAAATGTGAATATTAATAAATCTCTCTTAATTATTCATGAATTTTATTTTATTTTAAATTTTCCATTCCATTTTTTTATTTTTTTGTTATGACATTTTAGCTTTGAATTTTAAATATTTACTGAATTGTTATTATTTGACTGAATTTGTATATTTTTGATCTGACACGGGCCTAATTTGTATTTTTAATTTATATTTCTCTTTATTACTTATATAGTCTACTTAGTAGTCCATATCTCATGGACGTTGTCTGAATTAAATGATTCTATTCTACTGAGTATGTTATTTTAATTTGTATCTTAATAAATAGACAAGGATCGATGATGATAAAAATTTTATATTGTATATTATGATGAGAGTTAACGAGGGAACAGAAGTATGACAGGACCCTAACAAGTGGAGATCCGGTCTTTCCCTCCGGGATAAAGGCGTGACAGTACGAGTATGTATGTATGTAGTTTTTGTAAGTATTTTGAATTTGGACCTTTATCGCTTAATCTGACTGCTCTGTAAGGCTGCCTGTCCACTGGAGCGGAGAGGAGAAAATGGGAGCGGAGCTTTGCCAACATTAACTTAATTTTTTCTCCTGTCCACTACAGTGGTCAGGCAATCTAAAATAGTCGGACAGCTAGTTTAGCTTTATAATGTTGTGTTAGATTTTTTTTTGCCGGAAAATCCACTAAAAAGTCGGATATAATCCAACCCTATTAGGGGACGTTACGGTAATATTATTAAAACGATGCAGTACCGCTAACCAAACGAAACGGGAATTTAAGTCGTTAATTTTAAAAATATGACCTCGTTAATTGGGTATCGGAACGCCGTAGGACAAAACCCACCTCCTTTTTAAAAGTCAGTTAAAACTGACCAACATTTAGGATCTCAACCAATGATTAAACATACCCTAATGTGTTCAATTAGTGCCAAGTATTTGCAAATTGTGGTTCGCTCCGAACTGAGATCTCGCGAGTCTCCTATACAAACAAAAAAAAAATATTATTTGTAATCTTTAGCTATCAAAATAGTGCCACGAAATATTAACCATAAACTTGACCTACAGTTTCATTTACATTACAGGTAACGGGAGTTCATGTTAACTGGCAAATTTTTTTTGAGGTAGAAATTGTAACAAACAAACATCCAAACTTTCGCATTTATAATATTAGTGTGTTAAATAATTAACATTAGGCATACAGAATTATCGGCATCAAACTCTTAGATCGAGTTCCAAACGTCGAGATTCGTAGAAGAACGAAGGTTCATGACGTTGGGAATCGAGTTATGGAACTCAAATAGTCTTGGGCGGGACACTTGGCAAGACGTGGTGATGACAGGTAGAGCAGGGTAGCAACTGAATGGTGGCCGAGGAATGGCTGTAGAAGGGTAGGACGTCCGGCAGCGAGATGGGTGGACGACATCGTTAGAGTCGCGGGCCGTCAATGGGTGAGACTAGCGCAGGATCGTGGCGGATGGCACAAACTTGGGGAGGCCAATACCCAGCAGTGGGTGAAGTCGGGCTGTGGATGATGATGATACACAATTAATATTATTTACATAGAATTATTGAAAAAAAAACATATATGTATATATATATATAAAAATCAGAAAGCCAACATGTGACATGAGCGGTTTTATCGCTTAGAAGCTTCCAAACAGCTGGTGAGGATTTTTGTGATATTATATATGAAACATTTGTTATTTTCTCTCTTTCTTTCGGACAAGATCGATCGCTTTGGAAATTGAGGAAGGCTATGCTTAGAAGTAGACGTCCTATGGCTGTTATTATGATGATGATGTTATCAGTTGCTCTTAAAGGGATCATCTAGTCCCTTACATGTAAAGTAACACCATTATGCTTGTATTTTTCCCATCGCCTGCAATATGGTTGAAACCTGACTCACTGTGCCCCAGCCTTATGCACGGAGGAAAATAGATAACTTTTTATTTTCCTAGGCCACAGCTCTTTGTAAAGAGCTGGTTTAATGTTTAATTTAACGTGTACTTGAAAAGTTTTGGTTTAAAATCAGTGGTATGTAGACAGTTACTAATTGTAAAATAGTATTTGTATCACAGAGATAATAAAAAGACAAATATCAAAACTTATTTTTGTACGTCCCGGAGATGGAACAAGCATATGTTCCACCTGATGGTAAGTGGTAACCATCGCCTATAACAAAGCATTGTCTCGTAGGTCACGCAGCTTATAAACGTGCTCTACGATGCATTGCCCTGCGTTCATCAACTTGATGCATTCAGGTATATATGATCAGTAAGTGGATTTTTAATCTATACTAATATTATAAAGAGGAAAGATGTATTTTTGTGTGTATGTTTGTAATGAATAAACTCAAAAACTACGGGCCCGATTTCAAAAATTCTTTCACCATTGGAAAGCTACATTCACCTTGAGTAACATAGGCTACTTTTTACTCAACTGCGCATAAGGAGGGTAATGTTTTTATTGAAAAACTACGCGTGCGAAGCTGCGGATTGGTCAGCTAGTTATTTATAAATTTAATAATAATTAATATTGTATTAAATTAGTAGGAGAGTTAAAACTAAGCTAAAATACAATTATGAAAACCTTTTGACCTTCATCCTGTGGATAATTACGTAATCAGTTTTAATTTGATTTTAAAAACAGTAAATATGGATGATTAAAACTAACATGTATAAGACGGTTACTTCTATAACTAGTGGTACGCCCTGAACTTTGATCTATCAAAATAGTGCCACGTAATAATTAACCAAATAACTTGACCTACAGTTTCATTCAAACTACAGGGAACCGGAGGTCATTTTTTTGGGGTACAAATTGCAGTTATTCTGGATTTTAGACTTTTGCCTATATTTGTGTCACTAAAGCTACACGCATAACAAATTTCAGCACTGTGGGGCACCGGGGTACCCTGCGAATTTCGTCAAAGTTCTGATTTTATTATGGTTAATTATTCAAAAACTGCAAGGACTTAACTAAAAATAAAAATGGAATCGAAATTTACCAATTAAGACCTTTTATTTGACGTCCCATTTGACCTAATAATCTTATTTTAATTTTTTTACCCCTCTCGAATCCCAATATCTCCACAACCCTCCAACATTTTTAAATCATTTAGTCACACCAGAATTATGCCATCACTACCCACCTTTTTTAATTTTACGATGATGGAATCAACGCTTCGAAAGTTATCATCGGACAAACAAACATACATATATACATCGCCTGTTTGCCCAAATTGGTTTAGAGATCTGGCTTCGCTCGATCAATAATACTTTGTAAATTGGGCATCACTATCACTCTACGTAGACGATCGCAACAATCATTAAAACTGCATTGTACCGAATGTTAGCCTAAACTACGTTTCTGACCCATGACAGCAGAACAAAAGGCGAAACCAACAATTAATATTAACCCAGGTTGTCCCATTGTTGGGCCAAAAGCTTCCCCCCATTTCCCCCACAATCACAATAATATTATAAATGCGAAAGTTTGGATGTTTGTTTGCTTGTTTGTTCCTCAATCACGCCGTAACAGCTGGACCGAATTTGATGAAATTTGGTATATACGTCGATTATAACCTGGATCACCACGTAGGCTACCATTTATTCCATAAATCTGTTCCCATGGGATAAAAATGGGGCGTCAAGTCAAGCCACAGCAAGTTTAGCTTTATTTCTAGGCTACCTACACATTTAGTAGAGTAACGCGTACGAAGTCGTGGGCAACAGCTAGTAAAACACACATTTCAATAATTCAGCACAATATTTTTTTTTATCTAACCTATTCTGTCCCACTGCTGGGCAAAGGCCTCCCCCTCATCTCTCCACTTCTCGATCGTTCTCGATCTTGTACTAAATTCCGCCAGTCCCTATAAAAAGCGTCCAAATCATCGCGCCACCGCTTCTTAAGCTTTCCACGGTGTCGCTTTCCATCCACAGGGATCCATCCAGCTACGACCTTAGCCCACCTATTTGGTTTCATGCGGGAGACATGACCCGCCCAATCCCACTTCAACTTGGCAGCCTTGATACCGACGTCAGCGATGCCGGTCCTTGAGCGCAGCGAGGTGTTCCGAATCCTCTCTATTCTCTTGACACCCAAAATGCTGTGCTCCATCGCTTTTTGCTCAGCTAAATGATTATCAATATTAATTATTTACTAGTACTACGCTCCCCCTTTATATATTACTAATAGCTTATGGGTAATACTAATATCACCGGGACCGATGCCACTTTTTCCACTCACCGGGCCAGAATCCGAGGAGTTTCTGCTGCCGGGGCCGAAGACACAAAAAAAATTATCTAATCACCGGGCGCGATGGCATTTTTCCATCTGGTACTGGGGCCTGGCGACTGGGTCAGATGGGACTCCGGGTTCTGTCGACTGATTGAAACTGATAGTAACAAAGTTATTTAATCCTATGAAAGATTACTCTGACACAAAAATCGTATAACAAGTTGCATCAGATCGAACTGATGTTGATTTAGGTAGTCTACTTGACACCATTTGACACATTTTCCCAAAACCTTTGTTTTAAGTGTTCACATCCCGTATTTATTTATTTTGTAAAAAGTGGCGATAGGCGTTGTGCAACCGCGCTGCCGTCGGTGTGTTGCGCTTGCCTGACATAATATAGATTCATACAAAACTTGGCAGCTCCGTTACCACGACCCGCGTCCCAAACTGCGTTCAATAACTTCTAAGATAAAATTGATATTAATAAATAAAATAAATAAATAAACATTACTGGACATTTCACACAGCGCTATCTAGCCCCAAACCAAGCAGAGCTTGTACTATGGGAACCAGATAACCGATAGAATACTTATATACAATTTTTTTTGTAAATACATACTTATAATATATAGAAACACATCCAGACTCGGAACATTTGTTCCGCGGCGGGAATCGAACCCGCTACCTCCTGAGTCTCAGCCGGCTATTCACCCGCTGCGCGACGATGGTCGTCTATATATAATATAATATATATTTATAGTATACGGCCCGCGTCCCAACTGCGTTCAATATGTGGGAGCTCCTAAGATAAAATTTATATTTATTTGTAGTATTTTTTTTATCTATCTAACGTCTATGTCTTGACCTTGCAATTGCCGTCATACAAAATATGTTTATTAAGGAATTTTTTTTTTACTCATTCTTTATTGTGCGTTAAACAATAAATAAATAAATAGACCTGATTAATTAAATAATTAATATGCATCAAATCAATATCTTAATAATGCATACTATAGAACAAAAAAGTGGCACCCCGGGAGTGCCGACAGAAGTAAAAACTTGGAACACTTACGAGATAGTTATATTATACAGAGGCGTCGGTAACGGTGTCGCGAGTTCAATGGTTTTTTCCCATCTCAAAAAATTTCCAACGCGCATAAACAAGTTTTCACTTCAAAAATTGTTAGAACAACGTAAGTAGGTAAATGTAACATAATGGGAGGTATTCAGATGTCTCGAAATAATAGTTATCTTGTTTAAAACTTGTTTTGATATACTGTTAAAAGAAAGTAAAACATATGTTGACTTAAAAAACAAAAGTCGACGCTATACAACAAGCCAGTTGGTTTATTATTATTAAAAAGTCCTATTTTTTTCTTCTTTGACCGTTTGGGCAGGCAAGTTTTGACCATACCGCCTAGTCTGGCGTAGGATATTTTTTCTTCCGTTTATGTTTATAAAAAGTCCTCATTAGAAAGAGTGACCCAGTGGAACTTATAGGGCTGTGGTAAGGCAATATCCAGTCTAGAGCAAGATTAGTTACGCTTGCTTGCTTTTTTGCTTGTTTGATTGGTCTAGTGGGATAGTTTGCGTTTGACGTAGATGAATTGACGCGGGAAATAATAGCACATCCCTAATGTCATTGGACGTTTTGTTTTTGGAGGCAACGAGACGATTGTGCATTCCGCCATACTTTTGCCAATGTTAAAAATAAAATTGAATTTTCAGCTGTGCGCTTTTGCATACTTCACATTGAGATTATTTGAGATACATAGATAAACTATGTATTATACATAACACAAATTATAAAACACAAAAAAAACATGTGTAAATAAATGTATTGGTCGCGTCATGTAAAAAGAACGCTGGCGGTTAAAATGTTTTTAATTTTTTTTAATGATATTCTATCTACTCGTATAATATCTTTCAATGTACCTACCAAAAACCAATATACGAAGCCGCGAACGAAAGGCTAGTTATAAAATAAGATAATAGGCCTAGATACTTTCGTGCGCGAGTGCACCCATGCGCAAACACACTCCCCTCCCCTTTCTTCCAGCGTTCTTTTTACAAGACGTGACCTATACAATGGGTGGTCTTAAAGTTTTTAGTGTTCCAGACCAAAATGGTAAAAACGGAACCTTTATGGTTTACTTGGCTTGAAATTATAGAACAGTGTTTAAGATCCGTCTTAAAATACAGATAGCTGTTATATTAACATAAATAAATAAACTTATCTAGGTTCGGAACCCTCAGTGTGCGAGTCCTACTCGTAGTTGACTGGTCTTGTGTTTTCGTAATCTATACTTTCCCACTGCTGGGCAAAGGTTTCCATCATATTCCTTCATATCTCGCGATCACTCGCACCGTCCCACCAGGCTTCTTGATTGTCACGCCAACTCTTCCACGGTCTTCTCGTTTAAAGTGATTTTTTCCCGACAACCTTGAGATGTGGGCTCTCCGAAAAAAACGAGTGTGCTTTAGACCACACGACTGAAGTAAAACTTCTTTTTCAAAATATTAATTTGTAAAATTGTTCGATTACAAAATTGTCCACACGTCTGTAGGTCGATCAGTCTATGTTCATTCTGGACAGACGCAACTCGCACTCGCACATTGACGTTTAAAAATATTCGAAACGTAACTCTTTCTCTTTCTATCTTCACTAACTTATAACTTCCATTCGCACTTTTCGTAACGCATTTACCAGCTTACTCAGCTTACAGTCAAGCGTGCGTAAAGAAGTTTTACTTCAATATATTGTGTCAGGTATCGACTAAAAAGTGAACACAATTTGTCTATTACTCACAATCCTCACTGAACAATCTGTGTTCATATCAATCTAGTCACCATAATCATATCTGCCACAGGACCGATCTTGTGCCGCCTGAGCCCAACGGCTCCTATCAACCTTTCGTAATGAATTCTTTATTGTACACAAGAAAATACATTAAAAAGTACAGAAATAGAGCACATGTACAAAGGTGAGCTTAACCCTAAGAAGAGTTTTTTTCCAGCAAACCCTTGAGGCTAGAGAGAGAGATGATTTTAAAGGTAGGTGCGTGTACAAGAATCATTAATATGTACATAAATCTTAAACAAATAAAACGAAATATACCAAAAGAAAGTAATAAAATGAATGAATATAATAAATAGACTAATATATACAAAAATAAATAAAATAGGATTACACAGAAAGATAGTGCTCTTTAACTTTCCGTTTGAAAATGTTAAACGATGGACTAGCGCGAACTTCATGTAATGTATGTATAAGAATGTGAAGTTTCAACTTACTTGCTTGTATAAACATAGATGGATTACAGACAGCCGTTTCTCAAAAATACTATTTACTTATATAATTTAAAACTACTTCAACTAAAAAGGCGATTCGCGAATCCGGTTCTGTAACTAATTCTTTGACATTGAACCGTGTCAAAGTCAATACAGCTATTTGCATAAAATCTGCATATTTACTTGGTAATGTCGTTTCTACAACTAAATAAAATTAGAATATTGCATAGATTACGATAGTGAAAGTTTATATTTTGCAGGAGTTTACATTTTGTTAATTTTAATGGTTTTTTAAAGACTTTCTTGGCCTAATTTATTCGTCATTTTGAAACGCATTGACGACGTCAATCGTTCTTGATATATGTTCCCAGAGACTACAGAATGAGTTCTTTCATCGAGTTATTTTAATGAATCTAAACAAAAACACGACACATAAAACCCATTTTATTATGCTGTCCCACTGCTGAACAGCCTCTCTCTCTTGTTCTTTTTAACAGACTTTATAAAAGGAGGAGGTTCTATGTTCGACTGTATATTTTTTTTATGTATATTCACCGATTTCTCCGTCAATGGTGGACCGATTTTCAAAGTTCTTTTTTTATTTGAAAGGATGTATTATTCGATTTTTTTATATTATTTGTGGTGAAACAGGCTTGCGGCCCACCTGATGGTAAGCGGTTACCGTCGCCTATTGACACCGGCAACACCCAGGGTATTGTCGATGCGTTCCTTACACTGTTCCTTACACGTTCCTTACATTTTACATTTCTCTTGAAGCGTGCCATGTCGTAGCCTAATGGGAAAACTTCAGATGGTAGCTCATTCCACATCATGCAAGTATGGGGTAGAAAAGATCACGTGAAGCGTGTGGTGCGTGATACCCTATTGTCGATGATATGTGGATGAGCTCGGTTCAGTAGTTTGTTTTTTCTGTTATCTGAAGTCGGTTATATTCTTGTTAAAAAGTTACTTGTCACTTGTCACTTGTCAGATATTTGTTCTGGGTCTGGTTGTTTATCTAAAGTCAAAGTCAACATCTTTTATTCATTAAAATCTCAAGGATCAATTTTACTGCCAATTGCAATTTTAATCACTTTAAAACGTCAATTTTACTGTCTGTTCCTTCGCGGCCAAGCCAGGAAAGAAAGGTAAGAAACAAGGCTGGTTGTTCTTTTTAATGATCCTTGTAGAATACATCATAATAAAAAGAAAATTACGTCTAAATTGTAACATTTGTGAACGAGTTGGAGCAATTTCAATAACGTATCTATTATCTATGTATTATAAACGTGTATTTACAAAAAAAAACCGGCCAATTGCGAGTCGGACTCGCGCACGAAGGGTTCAGTACCAGTATCTATAATAACGGCAAAAAATAAAGTTTGTTGTGGTAGCCCCCCAATAATAATTTTATTTTAATTTAATTATTTATTTTTAAAGTGAAAAATATAACTCAATATTTTATGATTATTTCAAGCGTTTACCTGTTGCCGGTATAAGGAGCAAAAACAAATAAAAAACACATTTTATGTATTGGAGCCCCCCTTAAATATTTATTTTATTCTGTTTTTAGTATTTGCTGTTATAACGGCAACAGAAATACATCATCTGTGAAAATTTCAACTGTCTAACTATCACGGTTCATGAGATACAGCCTGGTGACAGACGGACAGACATACACACATACAGCGGAGTCTTAGTAATAGGGTCCCGGTTTACCCTTTGGGTACGGAACCTTAAAAAAGTGTATAAGTATTCTATTAGTTATCTGGTTCCCATAGTAAAAGCTTTGCTTAGTTTGGGGAGAGAGCGCTGTGTGAAATGTTCGGCATCATTTTTTATATTAAGGAGCCCTGCAAGGCCCTGTAAGGCGAAAATAAAATACTTTGGAAGAAAATCAAAATTGACCTCCCTGAAATACCCAACAGCCTATAAATTCTTTAGACAGTATAAGTAACTCACATACTATACGACGCCAAAGTAGGTACCTAATAGTGTTGTACCATCGAGTCGATAAAATCCTTATCGATGATCATTACTTATCGTAGACGTTAGAGCACGTAAAATGTTATGGGGTACTTAGAGGTGAGATAATATTAATGTTGCTAATTTTGTAATGCCAATGTTGTTTTTATGTCGCATCGTTAATGTCCCGAGGAAGATCGTAAAAACAGATCGGCATTTTACTCTTAAAATCTATGGAAAGGCTAAAAACCATCTAATTTCTTGTTCAGCAGTATGGCTGGTGTGATGGTTATGAAATATTTTGCATAAGTTGAAAAATAGTAATTTTTGATAAAATAGTAAGAGAAAGCCACCACCAATTAGAAATGCCAAAAGTGGCAACAGCTTTAGAACGAAACCGAAAATATGTCTAATGGAAGCCCAAATACAACATGGTAACATCAATGTCGACCTCTCTTTGATCTAGTCATCCAATAACTCTTCTTACATAGGTATGTATATCTAAATCAATATATTTTAAATAGTTGCCCATATTTATTTATATATAACCATTTACCGTCATAACGTTTAGATTCTACATAAGTCATCTATACTAATATTATAAAGAGGAAAGATTTGTATTTTTGTGTGTATGTTTGTAATGAATAAACTCAAAATCTACGGGTCCGATTTCAAAAATTCTTTCACCTTTGGAAAGCTACATTCACCCTGAGTAACATAAGCTACCTTTTACTCAACTGCGAAAAGGAGAGTAATGTTTTTATTGAAAAAGTACGCGTGCGAAGCTGCGGATTGGTCAGCTAGTATATTATAAAAGAGTTCGACTCTTGCGGCTGCGTACCGAAATGGCGTTCAGCTAAGCATAATGTTGGATGTCCTGCACCCAACGCTGATTTTCAACTGAAACCAGAAGTAAAGGCAGTGCAGCAGCAGCAGCGACGAAGTAAAATAAATAAGAAAATGAGTAAGTAAAAGGTGTGATTCAAGTTTTCACTTCTGTCAGCACTCCCGGAGACTTTTTTAAGATAAATTTTATATTTGAAGCTTTTATCTGTCTCTGTTGAGTTTTAAGCATATTTATTGCAATATTTCTTCTATCGTATGTTATAATGTTTCATATTTAAGTTTAGTGAAAATTCGTGCAATCGTTTTTATGTTTTTACCTCAAGCAAATTGTCGGTCACAGTACCTATGAAACGGTACGTGATAACTCCCGTACTTTTTAATTCGTTTCTATCGATAGTTTTTTGCTTAGAAATAAGCATATCTCTATCTGACATTAGGCTACGAGTAGATTCTGATGTCAACATGAGCGCCTACGTAGATTCCTGTCGCCTCGTCATGTGATTATTAACCTTGTAGTTTTGACCTGAATACCCTAGACTAAACACTAAGCCTAAGCACGTATTGAGGAGGGTCGGTGAATTTTTGCCTTTTATTGTATACTAGATGTTGCCAGCGGCTTCGCCCGCGTTGTTCTGGAGTGCAAAATACGTATACAAATTTTGACTTCCCATTTTTATCCCATCGGATCTAAGTTATGGGATTGATGGTAGCCTGTGTGGTGATCCAGGTTATAATCTACGTATATACCAAATTTCATCACAATCAATTTAGTGTTTACGGCGTGATTAAGTAACAAACAAACAAACTGAATTGTATTATATCTAGTAAACCATTGTAATTTTTGTTTGTGAAATACTGAAGTTTGTTGCTGAATAAATAAAATTATTATTATTAATTATTATTATTATAAACATCCAAACTTTCGCATTAATAATATATGTGTGATTTGACAACATCCGTAGCGAGTTCGATTCCCGCCACGGAACAAATGTTTGCATGACCTATAGGATGTTTTTCTATATATTATAAGTATGTATTTAAAAAATATAAGTATATAATATATTCTATCAGTTATCTGGTTCTCATATTACAAGCTCTGCTTAGTTTGAGGCTAGATAGCGCTGTGTGAAATGTCCCGCAATATATATATATATATATATATATATATATATATATATATATATATATATATTTATTATTGTAGTAAAAACTCCCAATTTGTGGGCGTAATTACGGCATACACAATCGACATTATATTACATATTTTTACAGAACCCTTGTGTGCAAATTAAACAAATTTAGATTTTAGAAGGAGCTTAATGTGTAATCTACATTGCTTAATGTGTAATCTACATTGCTTAATGTGTAATCTACATTGCTTAATGTGTAATCTACATTGCTTTATGTGTAATTCTGAAGAAAATACAAATCCAATGTATTTGAATAGCCTGTGTAAATCAAAACTGACCCTGGACAACAAACTCCTCCTTTACAAATGCATCCAAAAACACGTATGGTCTTACGGAGCCGAGCTGTGGGGTACAGCACCGAACTCAAACGCATGATAACGAATGCACCATGGTACATCACTAAGATCCAACTGCACCGCGACCTAGAAGTGCCAACGGTGAAACAAGAAGTAGCTAAAAAACTGAAATCTTAAGCTAAACGAATGGAGCATCATCCAAATGAGCTTGCCAATGAACTAATGAAAAAAACCACAACCTTTAGTAGATTAAAGGGGACAGCCCCTCAAGATCTCATATAGCACCTAAATGGAATATGGAAGTGCTACTGGACTTATTCCATACATGCCCAACGCGAACTATTCACCAAACTCCCTAATGGGCAGATGAATGCCCTAATGGGCAGATTGCAAGAAAATAAGGGGATAAAAAAAATTTTAGTTCTTAATCCACCCCTGTTAATAATATCTCAGCAAACTACATCGTACATCTAAATACCTAGCGTTTTAGGGTTAGGACTCTAAGCCTACCGTTTTCCTTTAGACATTAGTGATCCACTTTGAAGGAGAAGCCGGTGACACAATGACATAATCATAAAAATAAACATAAAAATGATTATGTCATTATTACATAGGTATATACGGAATTTATCATGTACCGTTTTATCGGTGTTTCGACCGACAAAAGTCATATTTAGTCAGTCACGTCAGTGTTACTGGTTTTATAGATTTTTAGGGTTCCGTACCTCAAGAGGAAAAAAACGGAATCCTTATAGGATCACTTTGTTGTCCGCCTTTCTGTCAAGACCTTTTATTTCGAGTACGCGTGGAGGGTATCTAGGTGAAATTAAAACCATTTACTCAAGTCTAGAGTCCCTTGAAGCTGTGAAAAATCGGTAAATCAAATTACCGTAAAAAAAGTAGGGTCGTTTATGCCGCAAAAAACGTATATTTAAACACTCACAAATAAATAAAAATATAGGATACTTTCTGTTAAACTAGAACTATAAAATTTGGCATGTAATAGCGTCTTATACTACCAGTAATATTATATACTATACTACGTAATATAAGTATATTTTTATTAAGTAATATTATTTTAGAAAAGTATTCAAAATTCAAATTCAAAATTATTTATTTGGAACATAAACAAAGTACAATAGACAAATGAAAACGTTGACAACTGCAAAAGTTAAAAAAAAAACTGAGAAGCGCAGTGTCAGCGCCCTCTTCCAAAACCAAACAGAACAACGTTCCAGCTTAAAACAAGTCGATACAAGGAAATGTTTATTCTAAATATGATTATGATTTTAAGTTGAATACTGCGTGTGTGTGAGTATGTATGTGGTGAGTGTTTGTGTGGTGTGTTTGTGTGTGTGTGTGTGTGTGTTGTGTGTAGATGGGAGTGTGTGTGCGAGTTTGTGTGTGAGGAGTGAGTGCATACGTGTTCGCTTGTTGTTAAGTTTGCTAGGTAGGAGAGATCAAAATATTCTCGGTATCATCGTACGTTAGTGACTGAAGCCAGGTTTTGCATTTAATTTTACATCTGTGGAATGACCGCGGATAAATGTCAATAGCTTTGTTTACTATTAGTATGTTCATATAGTTTACCTTTTGTTTACTCAATTCTTTATTTATTTTTTATTTTACTACGTAGCTGCTGCACTACCTTTGCTTCTGGTTTCAGCTGAAAATCAGAGCTGAACGCCATTTTGGTACGCAGACAAATGAGTCGAACATGTTTTATTGGATTCAATAGTATCTACTGTTCTTTATAATTGTTTCATGTGTCATTTTGTGTGTACCAAATAAATGATTATTCTATTCTAAGTATAAAAACTATAGTGTTGATTTAAAGTACGTAATCAATCAACGAAACTGTCGGTAGACATTTGTACGGAACCTTGCGGGCGAGTCCGACTCGCACTTGTCCTGTTTTTATTTGTGTGTCGGTTTGTAAACATTAATAGTATCTTTTTATCATTTTTTATTGGAACTTCGTAAACTCCGTTCAGTAGTGGACGTGAATTATATCTTATACTACTTTTTACGTCTACAAATTCCATTAGTGCTGTTAAAAAGTGAAATCGATTTTTAACGATGTCTAGCAGAATTTGAATTTTACGACAAATCCTAGTTTCCTTTTTCGTTTTAATTAGGAAATATCTGAGACCACCGTCCTTACAAAGAATTAACGAGTATATATGAACAAGTGGGCCCGCCGAACTTCGTACCGCCTTGACATGCATATAACGCGGGCTGTCATTAAACGTCACCCTGGTAGAATTGTCAATTGTTGTCCCAGCCATCATTATACAACCATATTTAACGATAGACAAAATTAAGTTTAGCTGTAATTTGCTGTCATAGCTGTTTTGTTATTCCATGTCAGATGCGTTTTTGTTATACGACGTTTTATAGTGACTTTCTTATATATATATATATATATATATATTATATATGAAATATAGGAATTCTATTATAATTATACTACGTGTCACAGCATTTACGACATTAATTTAAATCACGGATAGAGATGGCTATTATTCTTGTAAAATCGTTTTTTTTTCAAATTCTCAAATGTTTTTTTTATTTTTCAATCTACCTTAACTTCTAGTCCTAAAATATCAATGAAACAGCCTGTATAAAATAGGTAAACAAATCATATTCATTCATCATGTAGTTATGTACATAGCTGTTAATTAAACTGACTAAGAGGCATTATTACAATCATTTATTTGCTAAATAACACACATAATACATGTACACACGGCTACACATCAAGCTATACAAGTCCTGTATAAGCTGTGGCCTCTCATTCTACGAAAAGCCTACACAACGCGAGGTCAGTTTATACTGGACATGTATAACTTGATGTGTATACAATAGATGATTTAAAATAACTAACATAAAAATAACCACTATGCAGTACCTACATGCAAAACAGACACAAACAAACAATATAATATATCTATTAACTTTAAACATGAGGTAGGTATGTTGTGTGGTATAGCAGCAAAAGGGCCTCGACTCAGCATTATGTCAACTGGGTTAGCAGTGGACGCTGTTATTCTGCCGAGACCGCTTATTTAGATCTCTTTCGCTCTTTACCTCTGACTTTTCATAAAATTTATGGAATATAGGTACGTGTCTCTGTTGAATAAGTAATTATGTGATATATTTTATACTAGCTGTTGCCAGCGGCTTCGCACACGTGGTTTGCCAATAAAAAGTAGCCTATGTGTTAATCCAGGTTATGATCTACGTACATACCAAATTACATCGCAATCGGTTCAGCCGTTCCGGCATGAAAGAGTAACAAACATCCATACATACATACATACAAACTTTCGCGTTTATATTATTAGTAGGATTGTTTGTTAATGTCACATGTCCAAGCACATGTAATTTGTCAATGGATATAAATAAATGAAATGAAATAAATGGATTTGTAGGAGAAAAACTAGTGTTAAGTCGGAGTTTATTTCAAAATTGTGTTTCATACTTATTTTTTACGTAACTTCATAATAATTAGTATACAGTTTAAATACCTTATTTTAAGATACAGGTCAGGTAAATTAATAGCCGTAGCATTCTACTAAGAGCAACGATTTTAATACACCTATTTTAAGAGCACCAATTTTATTCCACGAATAGCAACGATTTATTTTATGGTTTGGTGGATTACTTAAAATGATTTCAAATGTTTCCACGAAGGGCACCTGCACTGTAGTAGCTTCTAGTTATCGGGTATTTTATATGTTTTATTAATAATTATGATGGATTGTATCAATTAATAGATAATTTAGATACAAAATAAAATGTTATTATTGTTAGTATCAGTTTGGGTTGTTTAATACTGCTTCAAAAAAATCTTTATTATAAAATATTATATTATTATTAAAACCATCTCAAAAATTTTCAAGCCTAAACGGGAATTGAACCCGCAATCTTAACATTTTCCGTAAGTGTTCGGATAACAGTATAAAAATAAAAGAACTAATTATAACCGTATAAATCATACCTCTCCTTCAGCTTGACAGGAATCGTTAATAATCTGTAACAAAAAAAATATAACTGAATAAGTACTTTTGTTTGAATATCACTTTTAAACTCACTTAAAATAATAATAAATAAAAAATGAAGAAACTAATAAATACTGTTTTGTAACTACATACTTGTGATATAAAAGTTGTTGCAATTTAAACTGCAAATAATGACGGAGCATATTTTTGAGACCATAAATAAATAATGTTTTTTTAATCCATAAACATAATTTTTGAGTTTTTATGCATAACATGTAGGTACATTACCGCCCTGCCATACGCACTGTACGCGCTCTGTTGACTAATTGGGTTGATTGACCGGGCCAGATCATTTACTGGACGAGGTCATTGAACTAGTGGGGTTGTTGAACGTCTCGTAGTAACTTTTTAGTAATCTGCGGCATCGTACATTACGCTAGTTCTCTAACATTTCATCGAGCAGCATTTTATCGATTTTCTCGAGATTTTGATATTAAAACAAGAACATTTTATAGAGAACGTCCGTTTAATATAATTAGTTTAAATTGCAACACCCTATATAGATAAACAATCAGACCCTGAATAAATATCTGTAGATTATACAAACATTTGTTTCGCGGTGAGAATCGAACCTGCAACCTCCTGCGTCTCAGACGGCTATTCGCCCACTGCACGAGGTCTGAGGTATGGCATAAAGTGAGATCAGGCGTGTTCTGACAGGTTCCTCACACCTGCCATGACATTTTATTTTTAAAAACCATTCGTAAAACATTCACAATTTCTTCGCAAAAATTCTTTTAAAATAATCCGTTACGCTAAACTAAACTCAATTAAGACCTCCAACGCAATAAAATACCTATTTCATTGTGACATACAGGTGAAAATCGCTTGAGATACCTAGGTAATTGTTTTAGCTGTACTTGCCGATGTAAATTGAATGTTATAACACTGGTGTAGGGTGTAATTTGGATTTGATAGGGCGTAATTTCAGGATAGGGTGTGCGACGAAGCATGTCGTCAATTTTCGCATAAAATGATACATGGGAGTACGACAGCGGGTAATAATATGGGTCAATAAACCTTTTTTGTTTGATGTTAGTGAAATTCAAATGTCAATGTCAGCTGGCTGGCTTTTTCTGTTACATGGTCTGTTACATCGGTTGCATCCGTATCAAGTAATTTTTTAACAACAATATAACCGATTTCAGATACCAGAAAAAACAAACTACTGAACTGATTTCGATGAAATTTGTATGGGACTACCTAGGAAGTGCACTCTTTTGAATAAAAAAATAATTTAGAAAACCGGTACACAATTGACGGAGAAATCGGTAAACATAGATAAATATATATATATATACAGTCGAACATAAGAACCTCCTCCTTTTTTGAAGTATGTTAAACATTGAAGTTAGAAAGAAAAACAAAGACATTAGAAAGTCAAACCCTTTTAAAAAAACCAGACAAGTGTGAGATAAGTTATTTAGTAGTAAATCAAAAAGAAATTTAAAGATATCTAAAAAAACTGTTCTAGATAAAGCCTTCGCTATAATTTTCCTGTAATCTATGCATATATACATATAACTGATACTAATTTCAAGTTATTACTAAGCAAACTTCGGAGATAAGCAGAGGGAAACGGTATTTTAATTGCAAAACTTTCGTGATTGATTTCAATCATTATTATAAATGCGGGATTTATCACGTACCGTCTTATCGGTGTTTCGACTGACAATGTTTCGGTTCAATTCGTAAACCTTCATAAGGGTGAGTGCGATCCGCTCCGAATAACGTCTCGCCTCGCACTGCGCGCCGCTGCCCTCCTAACAAACATTGTCGGTCGAAACACCGATAAGACGGTACGTGATAAATCCCGCATTTATAATAGTGATTGGAAACGGTATTTTGATCGTAATTCGTCATATCTCCAAAATTGAACTCTTTTTCATCTTCCTGCCCTTTTCCTACATTACGCGGGGTCGGCACAACATGTATTCCTCCTCCACATCTCTCTATCATCTCCGTTGTCACTCCCTCCTACCCATATCATTCTTCACACAGTCCATCCATCTTCTTCGGACTTACTCTACATCTATATCCAACCACACTCATATCTAACACTCACATGATTTTCTTCCTTCCGCATGACATGCCCATACCACGCTAGACTCTTACTCCTCAATAAGAATAAGAATTAGCTCATAGAATGTCCATAATGACTAAAATAAACTGCAAAATTAACTTGCTGAAGCTGAAGTGGTAGCTCGAAGAACTGACGGCCGTTGGGAAGAAAGGTTCTTGAGTTGAGACGCACTGGAAAGCGTAGCGCAGGATCGACCGCCCCCACTAGATGGAAAGGCGATCTGATAAAGGTTGCTGGAAGCTGTTGGGTTCAGGCCGCACAAGATCCGTCTGTGCGGCCGTCAGCAGTGTGATGATAAATAAATAAATATTGCTGGACATTTCACACAGCGCTAGCTATTCCCAAACTAAGCAGACCTTGTACTATGAGAACCAGATAACTGATAGAATACTTATTATATACTTTTTTTTGTAAATACATACTTATAATATATAGAAAAACAACCAGACCTGGAACAAATATATGTAGATCATTCAAACATTTGTTCCGCTACGGGAATCGAACCCACTATCTCCTGCGTCTCAGCCGGCTGTTTGCCCTCTGCGCCACGGAGGTCAATGATGATGATGATGACAGCCGTACTGTCGAAGGAACTCTTCACTGTGCATGGTCCAATACGTGCTTCACCATTTATGAAATAAAACTTCTTTACACACGCTTGACTTGGGAAGTAAGCTGGTGAATGCGTTACGAAAAGTGCGAATGGAAGTTGAGAGTGAGATATAAGTGAAGATAGAAAGAGAGAGAGTTACGTTTCGTATATTTTTAATCGTTAATGTGCGAGTGCGAGTTGCGTCTGTCCAGAATGAATATAGACTGATTGACATAGAGACGTGTTGACAATATTGTAATTGAACAATTTTATAAATTAATATTTTGAAAATAGAGTTTTACTTCGGTCGTGTATTCTAAAGCAGTGTTCTGCAAAGTGTGTGCCGCGGCACACTGGTGTACCGTGGTCATTATATTTGTTGTGCCGCGGGAAAAATCAATGTCTTATAAAATTAAAACAGCGGATAGAAATGCAGCCCAGTCGACGATTACTCCAAATTTGAAAGAAACAAAACATTTTTTTCAACAACCACACAGTAATAAAGGAAAATAAAACACAACAACAATAAAATCTAACCTAAGCACTAACAACTAATTTGGATCGCTTTTGCTCAATTAAACAAGGTCACGTTTCGCATTAAATACAACGTATGCTTTAAAATTAAGTATAAGTTTCTAAATTGATTTAAACTTAGGAATAAACGATAATAATATGATTAAATTAGATTTTTTATTTATAATGTACTCTAAAATTACCCGATTTCGTAGGTGTACCTTGAACACAAAAAGTTTGCGGAACACTGGTCTAATGCACTCGTGTTTTTTTGTTAATACACACAAACAGGATTAAAACTCTGGCGGGCCCCGATATTTCTTTCGTCATTCCCATGCAATTTTATATGCTACGACTCTTAAGTTATTTTGTTCACAGAAAAGACTTCAACGCGCTTCTGACTCATGTACATTTTATGACAAGACGTGGCTAGATACTTGTAATGTATTTTACTCGCATTTTCAGATTTAGAATTACAAATTAATGGTTCGGTCTTTTTTTATCAGATTACGGCAAAATAAAGAGTTTTTTTCTCCACCTACAAGAGTCCACTTACAAGATGGGCAGACGACTTGGTAAGAACCGCAGGTCGGCGTTGGATGCAGGCCGCTTCCAACCGCAGTTCCTGGAGATCAATGAGGGAGGCCTTTGTCCAGCAGTGGACGTCCTACGGCTGATATGATGATGATGAATGTGAGTTGAAGTAAACTTAACTATAAGTAATAACTATCACACTATAATATTATAAATGTGAAGGTTTGGATGTTTGTTTGTTACTCAATCACGTCGTAATGGCTGAACCGATTTCAATGAAATTTAGTATAGTATATTATAAATTGGTTTAACACATAGGCTACATTTTATCCCATAAATCAGGTCCCATGGGATATAAATTGGATGTCAAGTCAAGTTGCAACAGCGAGTTTAGCTTTATTCCTAGGTTACCTACACATTTAGTAGTGTAACGCGTACGAAGTCGCGGGCAATAGCTAGTAATATTATAAATGCAAAAGTTTAGATGTTTGATTGTTTGTTACTCAATCAAGACGCAACGGCTTACCCGATTTCGGTGAAATTTGGTATGTACATAGATTATAACCTGGATCAACACATTGGCTACTTTTTATTGTCAAACCACGCGTGCGAAGCCGCCGGCGGAAGCTAGTAACTAGTAAGTGCATAATAATAATATTGTATTGTATTGCTTTAGTGGGGCTCTAGTTTTGGAGCAAATTTTTTTTAACACATCTATTGTTAAACAAACATGAAACAATACTATATCTATGATTTAGTCACTAGATACGATTAGGCATCGCAAAACAAGTCGCTCATACCTAAATGCAATTTTCTAAAGGTTCTATTCATTAATATTACCTACACAGATGCACACAAGCTCACAAGCTGTCTAAGTATACAAGCTTCCTTTTAAGGTTTCTTACGGATGTCCTGCGCACCCGTTCACATACTAATAGCTCTTACTAGTCATGGGAGGATAAAAATACAAGATAACGTTCACTGAAAACCTGTGACCGGTATATGACGGCCGAGCTTCATTCGTCAACTGTTATTTGTGGGAAAACAGGCTTACGGCCCACTTGATGGTGAGCGGTCACCGTCGCCTATTGACACCGGCAACGCCCGGGGTACTGTCGATGCATTCCCAATCCCTATAAGATATAGGCTACTTGAAATAGCTAGTATATGTAAAATAACATTTCAGCGTCATCTTTTTTTTTATATTGCTGGACATTAGACACAGCGCTATCTAGCCCCAAACTAAGCAGAGCTTGTACTATGGGGACCGGATAACTGATAGGATACTTATATACTTTTTTTTTGTGAATACATACTTATATATATATAGAAAAACATCCAGACCCGGAACAAATATCTGTAAATCATCCAAACATTTGTTCCGCAGCGGGAATCGAACCCGCTACCATTCTGTGTCTCAGCCGGCTATTCGCCCATTGCGCCGCGGAGGTCTTAGCCAATCTTGAACTGTGGGAACCAGATTAATATAAGTTTTGTTTTCTTAATATGTACTTATACAGAAAAAAATCAGACCCGGAACAAATATCTATAGATCATGCAAACATTTTGTTACGTGGGAATCGAACCCAAGCTCCTAACCCTACCAACATTTCATCTGCTAAATGGTGGAAAAATTCAGGTGAAATCCGATATCAATAAAGGCATAGTTAAGTTAAGTAAAAATATTCTCAGCTTTATTACAACGTCCGTTATTTAGCAGAAACCGCATTTTAAGAATCCCGATGTTTTAAAGATAATTGTGGAGTATACGTAATCACCAGAGCTGCAGGCGATTTTGTTTTTATTAACAATAAAACTATTTAAAAACTGAATAATATAACTACAGTTTCATTAAATTGCTATAGAACTTCGACACAGGTCATTGAACTAACGGAGAGTATCTAGAAAACAAACCCGCGCATGAAGGGTTCCGTAACATTATCTATAAAAATGACTAAAAAAAACATGTCGCTTATCTGAGTCAACGCTTTGCAATTCAGCGGGGCAATGCAGCCAGTGTCTTGGGGACACTTCCGCGTGGTAGTGATCTGGAGTAGTTGAGCTATCTATAGATCATTTGCAACGGTCTTTAGATGATTCAACTGTTTCTTCTGTATTTTATAGTCTTGTAAATAATTATACATTATTTCTGTTACTATACGTTGGTATAGATAAGTGAAAACACAAACAAAAGCTAGTGTACAATTCGTTTGTCGCTAGATGGCGCTGTCTCGTGCATACTAAGGAGTACCAGGCGCGCATATTAATCAGGAGATAGCATTTCCCGCAGTACTCGTGATGTCATTGAATGCTAATTTCACACTTCACTGAACCCAGCGTCAATATCTTGATTAATTAACACATACCTTAAAGAAAGAATAAAAAAAGAGAAATAAAAAAAATGGTAGCATAGCTGTGTGTCAATGGATGAGACTCGCAAGGGACCGGAAAGAATGGCGTAATAGAGAGGAGGCCTATATCCAACAGTTGGTGCAGACAGGCTGAGATGAATGAATGAAAAAAAAAATGCTACTGGCTTCAGTCGCAGCTTCGCACGGTCTGTTTGTCAAAAAATTTAGCCTTTGTCTCAATTCAGAGGCTCAAGTGTACTAAACCAATCGCTTCACTATGACAATGGTATCGTCGCAATATAGCCACAATACATACCTTTGTCCTACTAACACAATATTTTTTCAATGCCCGTCGTTGCTATGACAGAATTAAAATTTTGTCAGGAATAACAATCATAATGGTTACCTTATGGTAACGATTAAGTAACGATCCTTCATCGTTTTTTAGAGTTCCGTACTCAAAGGGTAAAACAGGACACTATTACTAAAACTCCGCTATCTATTTGTCTGTCCGTCTGTCACCAGGCTGTATCTCATGAACCGTGATAGTTAGACAGTTAAAATTTTCACAAATAATGTATTTCTGGTACCGCTATAACAACAAATACTAAAACAGAATAAAATAAATATTTAAGGGGGGCTCCCATACAACAAAAATAAATTTTTTGGTAGTTTTTGCTCGTTTTTTATAACGGCAACATGTAGACGCTTGAAATATTCACGGAATTTTCAGTTATATATTCATCGGACTATCCGGTACTGAATGTAGGAGCCGGCGGAAGATCATCGCGCTGCGTACTCGTATTTACTAGTGCGTGGCGCATAATGCTGAGCCGGATCCTAGTTTGCGGACGCTCATAACCTGGACGTACTAACTGCCTATGTATATGTTATGTTTTCTATTTTTGTTTGTTATATTATATTGCTACTTCTACTGTCGTATTATTTTTGTTACTGTGTATGTCTTTGTTTTGTTATGTCTGCAAATAAATGTATTTTATTTCTTCTTTCTTTCTTATTCACTTAAAAAATAAATATTTAAATTAAAATAAACAAATATATTAAGGCTCCCATACAACAAACGTGATTTTTATTGTTCGCTTTTACTCGATATTGATAACGGCAACAGTTTAGACGCTTGAAATATTCACAGAATATTGAGTTATTATTATTTTTTTACCGTTTTTTATAGATAATGTTACGGAACCTTTCATGCGCGAGTCCGACTCGCACTTGGCCGGTTTTATCTTATGAATTAACAGAAAGGTTAATTCCAAATTTAGTCGTGATAACGTAACAAACAGACATACCTTCGAATTTATAATAATAGTATATATACAAAGAAAGTAGCAGCGCATGACCCACCATTTTAGCTGAAAGACGACCTGATAAAGGTTGCCGGGAGCCGTTGGGTGCAGATCGCACAAGATCAGTCCCTCAGTAAATCTATGGGGGCGGCCTTTTCAGCAGTGGATGTCCTTAGGTTGATAGAATGATGATGATGTCGTAGTGTATTTTAGTATTTGTTCGTTCTTCAAAACTAAATTATCCGTTTCTTTCAACACATCATTATAACTCTCTTCCCACTTTTAATGTCTGGAAAACCCTCATCTAAGCCGTTTATGAACACTACTTTAAATAAACACGTCTAAAACGGCCCTTTGTATCAGAAGAGCTAACAAATAGACTCGTATTAGAGTAATGAAACGGTATAGGGCACACCATACAGGATAACGACGTAAACACGTCTGCCCGCGACCACGGCTGATGCAACACGGTCGAAACGTCGTAATAACAAAAAAAAGGTACATACGCGATAAATACCCGTTTCAATTAGTGATAATAATTAAAAAAATGACAGTTTTTAAGGACGTGAATGTGGATAAAATATGCGATAGGAATCAATAAGATAAGATAAAATAACTCTTTATTGTACACCAAAGTAAAATACAGAACATAATTCTTACAAGTAGATTTAGTACAATGGCCGGTCTTATCGCTAAAAGCGATCTCTTCCAGACAACCTTTGTATGGACATGATTATCATGACGGCGGTGCATCTATATACAATTATAACATACCTACATACTATAAACCCAAAATACTAGTATTAATACAAATTTAATTTAAAATAAGCAACTATAAAAATGGTAATGATGAATTAACAAGCAGTTACAAGTTTAACACAGGTCCAGATAATAGGTGTGCACTTTTGTTTTAAAATTACTAATAGACTTGGATGTTCTTATAGAGAGAAACAAAGCGTTCCACAATCGTACGGCTGTGTTTTATCATTCATCAATGTTTTTTTTTAAATTAGGTGTTTGAAATGAAAACTTATTTAGGCGCGTTGGGTATTTTTTGAGATAGGGAAAAAACATTGAAGTCGCGACACTGTTACCGACACCTGTCACTGACTACTGACTGTTGACACCTGTCACTGACACTGACACCTCTGTATATAAGTATCTGTTGTGTAGTCTGCTTTTATTCAAGTTTTCACTTCTGTTGGCACTCCCGGAGTGCCATTTTTTTATAGAAGTTGGATGGGTTTGAATCAGTTGCGATGTATGTACTGTTTGCCTACTTTTACCTAACTACCTTATTTAACGCGCGACTTGAGTGAACCGCATAAACTGTTGTGGGTTTATAACCATGAACTTTTAATATTAAGGTCAGTTAGTATTGTTCTATTTTTTGCTAATTTCTAACCTTTCAACTATTATGTATGTTTTGTGTTTTTAGGGTTCCGTACCCAAAGGTAAAACGGCACCCTATTAGCGAGGCTCCGCTGTCTGTCTGTCCGTCTGTCACCAGGCTGTATCTCATGAACCGTGACAGTTAGACAGTTGACATTTTCACAGATGATGTATTTCTGTTGCCGCTATAACAAGAAATACTAAAAACAGAATAAAATAAATATTGAAGGGGGGCTCCCATACAACAAACGTTAATTTTTTGCTCGTTTTAGCTCGATATTGATAACGGCAACAGGTAGACGCTTGAAATATCCACAGAATATTTAGTTATATATTCATTTTTAAAATACTTAAACAATGAAATTAAAATAAAACAAATATTTACGGGGGGCTCCCATACAACGAACGTGATCTTTTTGCCGTTTTATTAAATAATGGTACGGAACCCTTCTTGTGCGAGTCCGACTTGCACTTGGTCGGTTTTTTTAATATTTGATGTCTGTAAGGCGATGTGGTCGCGCAGCGAATCCCTTTTTATATGTTCCGAAATAAACTAATTAAATAAGTATTGAGATCGTCTATTTTGCGACTCAATGTTCATACACACCACAGCTTATACTGTTCATACACACCACAGCTTATACTGTTCATACACACCACAGCTTATACTGTTCATACACACCACAGCTTATACTGTTCATACACACCACAGCTTATACTGTTCATACACACCACAGCTTATACTGTTCATACACACCACAGCTTATACTGTTCATACACACCACAGCTTACACTGTTCATACCTAATTTATATTACGTGTTACTCTGAGACCAACACCTTTCAAAAGAAATTCCTCACCTTTTGTTTGAACTCACTTTTGAACTTTCCTCTGCCGCATAAGGCTTGTTTAAATGTTTTGTAAGCACCTGCCTTGGTTACCTCATTTGTATGCACGTAAATAATGTACCTTTAAGGTAAGCGTCCACAATTACGCATCGTACCGATCTCACGCAACAGATTCTTATACAAACGTTTAGTGGCGATTCACTGGGTAAGTGAACAGCAGAAATGTCTAAATTATGAGTATCAAATTAGTTACGACTTATTATTGCCAAAGTCAATAAAATTGCACACTTTTATTCATATATATCTAAATATTTGACGGCCTCCGTGGCGCAGTGGGTGATTAACCGGCTGAGACGCAGGAGGTAGTGGGTTCGATTCCCGCTGCGGAACAAATGTTTGCATGATCTACAGATATTGGTTCCGGGTCTGGTTGTTTTTCTATATATTATAAGTATGTATTTACAAAAAAAAAGTATACCAGTTATCTGGTTCCCATAGTACAAGCTCTGCTTAGTTTGTGGCTAGATAGCGCTGTGTGAAATGTCCAGCAATATTTATTTATTATTTTATTTATTCATCATTTTCAAAGTCAATATAAGTGTTTTTTTTTCGAATTATAATATCATAACGAAAACCATTAATTTATTTCTTGACCTGTGTTTTTTTTATATTATGTGAGATTTGTTTTATGTTTTACTAGCTGTTGCCCGCGGCTTCGTACGCGTTACACTACTAAATGTGTAGGTAATCTAGAAACAAAGCTGAACTCGCTGTTGCAACTTGACTTGACACCCCACATTTTTATTCCATGGGACCTGATTTATGGGATAACATGTAGCTTTTTAACAAAAATATAACCGAGTTCAGAAAAAATAAACTACCCAACCGATTTTGATGAAATTTCTACGGGAATAATTTAAAACTATATAATTTCAAATAATAAAAGAATTTTCCAAATCGATAGATAAATGACAAAGTTAAGAGGTAACAAAAAAAAATAAAGTCTGTCGGTTCTCAAAACCACCTCCATTTTTGAAGTGTTATTTCAGAGTGTTAATCTATGTACATACTAAATTTCATATCGGTTCAACAGTTATAACGAGATTGAGTAACAAACAAACAATCATTCATTTATTTTTTTTTAAATTTAAACAAGTATAATCTCGGAGTCTTCAAGTCCAGAGTGAATAGGTTCTTTCTAGGCAAGCGTGCTCTATCTTCGATTACACCATCACTCACCAACAGGTGAGTTAGTGGTCAAGCGCTTAACATCAATATTTATTTTATAAGGCACACATTACAAGCAATATAAAAATAACTTAACTAAAAAAACAATTTTATCTGGCTTGAACCGTAACTTATGTGCGCACAGAAAAACAGAAATATACTCTTTGAGGAAATAAAAGGAAAAGCATGTTCAAGAACATAACAAAATAAAAAAAAACTAATAAGCAATTAAAGAAACATCCAAACTTTCGCATTTATAATATTAGTGTGAATGTGTATATTTGTATCCCGGACGGGGAATGTGATCCACTAAAATATTATTAAGATTTGACTATACCTCAGCCCAAACTCGAATTTCATCCCCGCTCAGCGCGCCGCTGCATGTCCTATCTCGGCGTGGTTCATATGTTTGCCGGTTTTTTTATTATTCAGTCCCTTCATTGTTGTGTTTATTTCTCATTACTGCGTCTTTACAAAAACCAACTAAATATAAATTCTACCTAAGAATTACGTGTTTGTTTGGAGCGACAAGCGTCACGGGTACCCCGTCTGAAAGCCGAGGCCAGACTGAAACGCGAAACGGGCATCCGGAGCGAATAGTTTCATTAGTGCAAAACTTAGATATTTTGATTTCATGATAAAATCAAAACGTATTTTGAAAATTTAACACATAGGTGCGCTTATTTATGTTGTGTAGAATTACTGTACAAAGTTTCAAGATCTAAATTTTAGTATTCATCGCATAAGAATGGTTTTAAGATAAATTTGGAGTCATCTTTGGATTGTTTTTCTATCGAGAAAATTTTACGGAATCGTGTTTTCACAAAACAGGCGCTCTAGCACGTATCCTTAACTATAACATATATGAATTACAAATTGAAATCACAAAATTTGTTGAACAAAACATTGTTTCAAAATAAGCGATTTATCGTCTCCCCAGGTATAGTGCGCCCTTAAATAAATTTTTTGAACCTTAACTACGTTGAAACGAATACCTAAACAGGTCATAAGTATTGACACACTGTAAAAACTTTTCTTTTAGAATGCTGGCCACAAAAAAGTTTATAGAATTGGAATTTAGAATTGTTCATGAAAGTAAAAATGTATACTTTTTAGAATTTAACTCATTTTTAAATATGGAGTGGACGCTTAAAGAAGACCGTGTTGCAGTTATTGCGTTGCATCGTTGCGGTTACGCGCCAATTCACGTTTTTGACATACTGAAAAATTTGAATATGTATAGCCAAAAGATTCGTTTATCGCACCATCAAATGATACAATGAAGACTCTAGTGTAGATGACAGGTCAAGAAGTGGTCGCCCTCGGTCTGTTAGGACTCCAGCAGTGATAAAAGCTATGAAGGCGCGAATTCAAAGAAATCCCAAACGTAAGCAGAAACTGTTAGCCCTTCAGATGGGGTTAAGCAGAACCACGGTGAAAAGGGTGTTAAATGAAGACTTAGGGCTTCGGGCATATCGAAGAAAAACAGGACATCGTTTGAATACTCGTCTAATGGACCTGAGACTGAAGAGATGCCGCGCTTTGTTGAAGCGGTACGCGGGAAAAAAATATCGGGAAATTCTTTTTTCGGATGAAAAAAATTTTACCGTAGAAGAGAGCTACAACAAACAAAATAAATGATAAGGTGTACGCACACAGTAGTGAAGAAGCGAGCAACCGTATTCCGCGTATCCAACGAGGTCTTTTTCCATCCTCGCTCATGGTATGGTTGGGAGTTTCTTATTGGGGCTTAACAGAGGTACATTTTTGTGAGAAAGGTGTAAAAAACGAATGCAGTTGTGTATCAAAATACAGTCCTGACGAACCTTGTGGAACCTGTTTCTCATACCATGTTCATAACAGGCACTGGGTATTCCAACAAGATTCAGCGCCAGCTCATAGAGCGAAGAACACACAAGACTGGCTGGCGGCGCGTGAAATCGACTTCATCCGGCACGAAGACTGGCCCTCCTCCAGTCCAGATTTGAATCCGTTAGATTACAAGATATAGCAACACTTGTAGGAAAAGGCGTGCTCAAAGCCTCATCCCAATTTGGAGTCACTCAAGACATCCTTGATTAAGGCAGCCGCCGATATTGACATGGACCTCGTTCGTGCTGCGATAGACGACTGGCCGCGCAGATTGAAGGCCTGTATTCAAAATCACGGAGGTCATTTTGAATAAACTTTAATGTCATAAGAATCTATGTTTTGTTAAGTTCATTTTTGTATATAAATGGTTACATAATGAATAAACTTGTTTCAATTATTTTATATTAAACATGTGACAGAATTTATGACCTGACTAGGTAGATAAATTATGATGATGGTTATGATGAATAAATGGAGGGAGGGGCTACCCGAATCACTCCCATTTATGTTATAAGATTTTTTACAGGATGGAGCTACGGATATTTTCAATAATAAACTGTTTTTTATGAGACCCGGAGATGTAACAAGCATTTGACCCAACTGATAGTAAGTATTAACTATCGCCTATGACAAAGCATTGCTTCGTAGGTCACGCACTTTAGAAAAGTGCCCTACGATGCACTGTCCTCTTTCCATCAACTTGAGTAATTTTTTTTAAACATGATAGAACTTCGTTTGACCACAATCTCACCTGATGGTAAGCGATGATGTGGTCTAAGATGTAGCACGAAGATCTAGAAGAAACCTATTCACTCTTACATGAAAGAGGCCCGGATTGTATTTATTAGGAATAACAGACAACGGCAATGTGTTCCATACCTTAGCTGTACGCGTCAAGAACGTAAAACCAAAACGGTGTGTGTGAATGGGTGGTATATCAACTAGGTACGGATGGTACTGAGCCGTGCGCCTGCTTGTCCTTTGATGGAAGGGGGATGGCGGGATCAGATCGTATAGTTGCTGGGCACATTCCCTAAAATGTATTCGTATGTATGTAGGTATACAGGTGTAAAGCCTCATGTGCCTGTAATTTAACGGGCAACCATACCCTTCAAACCAAAACACAGCAATGCTGCTTGGCGGAAGGGTATGGTGGGAGTACTTCCTCGGGCGAGCCCTTTCACTAGGAGTTCTACTACTCTTACCCTAGGATACATAGAATTATGATGTTGTAGTGAAGCTATTGGGATAACTTGATGAAAGTTTCAAGCAGTTATTGAACTGTTTATGTATTTAAAAACTAACGGTGACCAATCCTCAGCTTCGCATGCGTAGTTTTTCAATAAAAACATACCCTCCGTATGCGCAGTTGGGTAAAAAGTAGCCTATGTCTCAATCCCGGTTATAACCGATCTATACCAAATTTCATCGAAATCGGTCTAGCCGTTAGTCGTGAAAACGTAAAAAACAGACAGAGAGACAGACAGAGCTACTTTCGAATTTATAATATTATAGTTTCCGCAGCGCATGCGATGAAAGACATTTTATGGCAAATTTTTTTACACCTTGGGTTACATTATTGAAGTTTTAGTAGGGATCCCTAACTTTTTTAGTAATATAGGTAGCCTATGTTACTCAGGGATAATGTAGTATTCTAATGGTGAAAGAATTTTTGAAATTGGACTAGTAGTTTTTGAGTTTATTCGACATACAAAAATACAAATCTTTTCTCTTTATAATATACTAGCTGGCCAATCCGCAGCTTCACACGCGTAGTTTTTCAATAAAAACATTATCCTCCTTTGCACAGTTAGGTAAAAAGTAGCCTATGTTACTCAGGGTAAATGTAGCTTTCCATTGGTGAAAGAACTTTTGAAATCGGACCAGCAGTTTTTGAGTTTATTCATTACAAACATACACACAAAAATGCAAATCTTTCCTCTTTATATTATTAGTATAGAAGTATGATTTAATTTACGCTAGTGTACTGTTATAAACGACCAATTTGTAATTCTCATTAAAATGTTTGCCATCAAATTGTTTAGTTTATATCTTTTTAATTATTCATTAACAAACAATTTATTGCTCCTTTACTTTATGTTAGAAAGAGAGGTTTTATTGCTAGAACGAGACGTATTGTAAAATATTGTCGCATAAAATCTGCCACTGGGAAAGTCTCTCACTGTATACAGGTTGTTAAAATCTTACATCAAATAATCACTTTTAAAGAAGTTCCTCATTCAAGTCTCCAAGTTTTTTTACTTGACCTAGATATGGAACTAGCTTGTATGCCCCAGCTGATGTTAAGTGGTAACCATCGCCTATAACAAAGCATTGTCTAGTAGGTCACGTACCTCAGCAGCGTTTCCTACGATGCACTGCGTACATCAACTTGAGGCAGGCAGGTGTAAAGTCTCATGTGCCTGTAATATATTTGGCAACCGAAGCACAACAATGATGCAATACTTTGTTTTATTCTATTTAGTTAGAGAATAGTTATGAGAAGAAATATCTCGCAAAAGTTGTATTTGATTGATTGATTGATATCGCTTTACTTCATAAAAATTAAAAAAAAGAGCAAATAAAAACAAATAACACACTCGCGAAAATACAGTGGCGTATCGCTAAAAGCGATCTCTTCCAGACAACCTTTTATATTTATTTAAGGATTTATATAATATAGGTTGGTAGTCTTCCGAGTATTTCGGAGAAGTTACAGTAAATGAAATGAAAATATTTTATTAATACCACAAAAACACAGTATCTAAACAATTTAAAATATGATTTATAGGCTAAATTACAACTGGATATATACAAATAATAGATGCATGAATTTTGCAGACAACATTTATATCTATTTATAGTATTATCTATCGGTTTCCTCACTAGGCGTAGCCTGTATCGAGGAAACCAAAAGGAGGTAAGTAAGAGAGTTACAGTTTGGTACCCAAGAAATGAGAAAAGAAATAGAGGAATACAACACAAACGTTGGAAAGACGATATTGAAAATACGGGTGGTAAACTATGGACAAGAACAACAAATTATAGCGAGAAATGGAAGGAATTGGAGGAGGCCTATGCCAAAGGGTACGCAGATGATAACAATTAATAATTACCAATGTAGCTAAGCTTCAAAATTGTAAAATCTGAAAAAACGGCTTTTTTATTGTATTATAATATAGGTTGGTCTTGCGAGTATTTCGGGTCAAACCTAGTCGGCTTACTCGCAAGTAAATACCCGGTATAAAAATCTAGTCGCGTAATTACGCTCCTTCCCTAATCTGATCATGTTTTCGATTTTATGTTTTCTGAAGTTGGTTTTATTTTTTGTTAAAAAGGTAGGACACCCTGTATGCTATGATCCAAGTTAATCTCAACACCATGTAAATTACTTACATTATGGTAAGTTTAGCGCTTGCCTGGAAACGTCTAGGGCTCAGTCACGGCTAGTCTCATAATGCCTAGTGGTGGGATGTGCTAGCAAAATCGAGACTGGTCCCTTTTATCAGCCTACAGCAATGTAGAAAGTTACCAAGAATTATACAGAGGCTAGTATTTTTCAACAGACTCTTTATTCTTTTTTTTATACCACTAAGGTAGCAACCATTATTATAAATACAGGGCTAAAGCCACCACAGAGTGGACGCCTCTAAACGGGAAACGACCTCGTGGCAGCACACGGCGAAAATGGAGGGACGAAATTGATGCCCATTTACAGGATTGGCCCACAATAGCGCAAAATAGAGAAGACTGGAGTGAGGGAAGGGAGGCCTTTGCCCAGCAGTGGGATACTAATAATAATAATTATAAATACGGAATTTAACATGCGTAGTGCGAGGTTAGACGCAGTTCGGAGCGGATCGCACTCACCCTGATGAAAGTTCACAAATTGAACCAAAACATTGTCGGTCGAAACACCGATAAAACGGTACGTGATAAATCCCGTATTTATAATAATGATCATTATTTTATTGTAGACACCCTGTACATCTAGTTAATCAATCATGGTCATGTTACTTTGCTATTAAGTTAGTTGGCAATAGAAAACCACTCAAACCCCTTTTTCTGAGCTATTCAATTAGTTTCTCTCAAGAAAAAGCCACGATCAAACCTGTAGAACAAGATCAATTAGAGCAAGCGGCCGCAGCAATAATCCTATATGATCGAGTACCATAATTAATTAAACATACGTGAGCAGAGAGAAGAAACACAATAGCTAACATTATTTTAAAATCATATCAATTGTTTTTTTTAATATTAGGATTTTCCCAAAAATTTTAAATGCCCAATATTAGTTTTAGGTATGCAGTACTAAATTGTAGACATATATCCGAGGTGAAGTTATCTAAATCCGGCGCATTATTGGGATTCATGTACTTTAAGTACTCCGACACTTCCTCTTCACAGAAATAAGGATCGTGTTTGGAGTCTATGGTAAATATCAGATAAAACTTTTTTAAAGAAATAAATATATAATAATGTTTATTGGGAACAAATAGATAGAAGCATTAATGTTAACATTAGGCATACACACCGCTACACCACTTACCATCAGGTGGGCCGTATGCTTGTTTTACTACCTTAGTAGGTATAAAAAAACGAGTGCGCTTTAGACCACACGACTGAAGTAAAACTTCTTTTTCAAAATATAAATTTATAAAATAGTTCAATTACAAAATTGTCCACACGTCTGTAGGTCGATCAGTCTATGTTCATTCTGGACAGGCGCAACTCGCACTCGCATATTAACGTTTAAAAATATACGAAACGTAACTCTCTCTCTCTTTCTATCTTCACTAACTTATATATCCCTCTCAACTTCGTTCGCACTTCCCGTAACGCATTCACCAGCTTACTCTCCAAGTTAAGCGTGCTTTAGAGATAAACATGCATGTACTGTTATCATATAATACTAGTACATGATAATATATATTATATAACTATTTATAAATACAGTTGTTGTGCTCTTTATCATTGAGGGTTCTTTGAAGTTCAGACTAGATTTAACTGTTTCCCGAACTTCAGCGCTCTCCATCGGATTATTAGGTGATCTGTTGTAAATACATTTTATTTTAAAAGTTATGTGTGTTACTTAGTTGAAATCTTCGTATGGGTTGGACTTACGGTATACCTTATTTAATAAATTAGAAAGCTAATGAAACAAATTAAATGTGCGGTATTAATTATATGCTGAGAAATCACTTGCACACCAGCTTGCTTTTAAAAAATAGTTATTTTCTAGAAGTATGGTCTGATGATGATAATGATAATACGCATTTAAACGTTATTCGAGATCGGGACTATAGAAAACAGTTTTAAAATAATGTACTAAATCTATTTGTAAAATTTATGTTAGTTCTGTATTTTACTTTGGTGTACAATAAAGAGTTATCTTATCTTAAAATGATGATAATGATAATATGCATTTAAACGTTCATTCGAGATCGGGACTATAGAAAAAAGTTTAAAATATTGTACTAAATCTATTTGTAAAATTTATGTTAGTTCTGTATTTTACTTTGGTGTACCATAAAGCGTTATCTTATCTTAAAATATTATGTAATACTGTTCGTTGTTATTTATTTATTATTTTAGTACTTGATCAGATAGTATTGTTACCGTGTTCAGTCGATCTACAAAACAAGATTGTATATTCAATTTCCGGTCTTGTTTTTCCCATCACTAGGCATGTCTAAGTGAAAAATGCACTACTCGGAACAACACAGTTTAATATAAGTATTATGGTTAACGACTATTTAATGGGATTTGAGTTAAGGAGTACTTGGCACTGCTTCGGGGTAGATTTAGATGTTTTGCTTGATTTTGTGAAGAATTTGATGAAGTATGATAGTTGCCATTGCTTGTCTAGACTTCTATAGTAATATTATAAAGAGGAAAGATTTGTATTATTGTATGTATGTTTGTAATGAATAAACTCAAAAACTACTGTACCGATTTCAAAAACTCTTTCACCATTGGAAAGCTACATACACCTTGAGTGGCATAGGTTATATTTATTGCTAGAAAAGATTAGGGATCCTTACTAAAACTTACGTAACGTAACCCGAGTTGTAAAAAAGTGCCCTAAAACGTCTTTCGCCGCATGTGCTGCGGAAACTATTGACGATAGAACAAAAATATGTTCTACAATATTGAAGAACATATCACTATCTATAAAACACTTCGTAATATTATATAGAGGAAAGATTTGTTTGTACTGAATATGCTCCGAAACTACTGAACCGATTTAAAAAAATATTTCACTGTTGGGAAGCTACATTATCCCCGGGTGACATAGGCTACTTTTTAACCAACTGCGTAGAAGGATGGTAATGTTTTTATTGAAAAACTACGCGTGCGAAGCTGCGGATTGGTCAGCTAGTGTTCTATATACTCTATAAAGTGACGTTTTAGTTGTGGGTTCGGTTTCCACCGCGAAACATGTGTTTGCATAATTTTTAGATATATTTTCAGAGACTGGGTGTTAGACTTTTTATTATAAGTAGGTATGTAATGTACATAGTATACGTTTTACTAAGTTTCGGCATAGCGCTGAATGAAATGTCCAGTATTATTTATTTATTATTCATATTGATGCAATTTTTTTTCTTTTTGAGTCACATATTAAATCTAATGACCAAGCTCAAGGTCGCTCAACGAGCTATGGAGAGGGCTATGCTCGGGGGTTTCTTTGCGTGACAAAATCCGCAATGAGGAAATCTGCAGAAGAACTAAAGTTGCCGACATAGCTCTCAAAATTAGCAAGTTGAAGTGGCAATGGGTGGGCCACATCGCTCGTAGAACCTATAATCGTTGGGGAAGAAAGGTTCTCGAGTGGAGACCACGGACTGGAAGACGCAGCGTAGGCCGGCCCCCCACAAGGTGGACCGACGATCTAGTAAGAATCGCAGGGAGCCGTTGGGTGCAAACGGCTACCAACCGCTCGTTGTGGCGATCTAAGGGGGAGGCCTATGTTCAGCAGTGGACGTCTTCCGGATGATGATGATGATGAAATCTAATGCGGTACCACAAAATTGATTTTCGATACTTTCGTTATTTTGTTCATAATTGACTCCAAATTATAAAATTCACCAATTTGCAAAACATTTTTGATCAAACTATCATGTACCCTCAGTGATACGCAAACTATATCGAGAGTTTCGTTCAAAACCACCACAGATCTCTTATTAGTGTACTAAGTTTGATGTTTATGGTTTTTTAACAAATTACTTTATGTGTATATGTAAGCTTTTGATACTCACCGCCATTTGTTTTTTTTTTGTGGCAAGTGTGGTCCGAATTAGCTAAAAAACGTGGTTTTACCTTTGAGGGCGACCAAGTAAAGGAAGTCCTGTAGCTGATATAATTTTAACGACCTCCGTGGCGGAGTGGGCGAACAGCCGGATGAGATGCAGGAGGTAGTGGGTTCGATTCCCACCGCGGAACAAATGTTTGCATGATCTACAGATATTTGCTCCGGGTCTGGTTGTTTTACTATATATTACAAGTAGATAAGTATTTACAAAAAAAAAGTATATAAATATTCTATCAGTTATCTGGTTCCAATAGTACAAGCTTTGCTTAGTTTGGGGCTAGATAGCACTGTGTGAAATGTCCAGCAATATATTTATATTTACATATTTATTTGATTATGATGATGATATTCCGTTGATATATTTGTTTGTACGCTTGCAGGATAAATAGGATTATTTAAATCGGTAGCGAATCAAAAGAATCAATAGTGCGTTTGATTCGACACGGCTAAAGGTTAGAGCTTAGACAGTTTGTGTCGACATCGAAACGGGACTAGTTTGGTCTGTGTCATGAGAGACCGAGATTTAATGCGTTTTTGACATAACATTTCAATACATTCATAATAACATGCATTTACCAAAAAATATAACCGACTTCAAAAAACAGAAAGTGTTAACCAGTTTTTTTAATTTAAAAACCAAACTACGGAATTGATTTTGATGAAATTTCCATGGAACTAATTAAAAAGTAAATCCTATTAAATAACAAAAGAATTTTCCAAATCGGTTGATAAATTACGGAGTTCTGAGGTAACTACCATTAAAACAATCCAACTGAATTGAGAACTTCCTCCTTTTCATAAATGTGTCATCAATACAAATAATCTTATAAATATAACTTTTGAAACTATCATGGTTATGAACACTATTTGTACTAAAAACGGGATCATGGCGCATGCAACTGCGCCGAAATATCGGGATACTCAAATACTCACAAATCATGGTAAATATCCCGTTTTTAGTAAAAATGGATCCTTAAAAATAGGCGTATAAACAGATAATTGTGACAAAAATGGGCGACACTCATGTGCTATGATCTGGATATTCAAAGTCTATGGCAGATTCGATCTGCCATAAAGGAAAACAGTATACGTAAAGTAACTTACGTGATGGCTCTTCGTATTTTTTGACGTGATAACGTCTTATAAATCGATGAACGCCGCTAACGGTACGTGATAAATCTCGTAGAAGTTATTAACTATACTATAACGATTTATTGTTTCCTGGATTAAACGATTCATTATTATTATACGATCTTTGTTACTATAACCTAAAGTTTGTGACTTGACCCACACTATGAAATGAAATTACGACACTAGATGCCTAGCGCTTGTACAAGCTCTAGATTAAAAACATAATAATCAAACTTATAATCGATCTTACAATATCTCTTGTAATGTAATATGAACTTTATTTCACGGTGTTTAGATTTATATTGGATAGATTAAGCTATTGTCGCTGAGTCAAATATTTCGTTACATAGGTACCTCATGCAATTCCAGTTTCATTGATCATAATAATGATTTGAACTTATGTTATTATTGTCACGGATGCGCACTTGACTCTTGAATATCACAATGTTCGGTATTTTGAGAGCTTGTGTCAATTGTTCCTGTTAATTTATTAGAAAATCGATTACTGTGATATTTTTTTTTATTGATTTATTCTTTACAGAATAAATAGCACTTGATATTAATGTGAACAAACTCTTATTGCTTAATGCCAATAACAGATTCTCATTTTATAGACATAACTTTTAAAAAACTAGTCACCTAGAGAAAATTAATAAAAACACGATATAATATTTAATTTTAAAGGAATTTAGTACGTACGCATTTGAAGAACGTAAGGGTGGGAGGAATGCTGTGTAAATGTGTATACTTGAGGGGTTGAGGGAGGGAGGTGTGTGTTGTGTGAGTTTCTTAATATTTTATGAAACGCGCTATATATTATTTTATTTAATCAAAATCAAAAGCCTACCAGAAAGGTATTAAATAAGGAAATATCTCCAAATTACAGTTCAAATAAACACTTTATATTATCAATCTACATAATTTAATAAAATATAAACAATGAGTAAAATAGCCAGAACCAGTACGTGAATAAATCTTAATAGTTATATTATATATTATATTCAACTGGATTACCACTCACTGATTGACTGACTCATTGACATCCTTGTTCTCCCAGATGCCCCCTCGTAGGGTAGACATGTTTGATGGGGTCGTAAAGAGGGAGTTCCGATGAGTTGGAAATAAATCCTAAAGTACCCCTTTTGTCCCCCATTCAAATACAAATACAAAAAATCTTTATTGAAACAAATAAAGAGCAAAAAAACTTAACTTACATAAAATCATCATAAAAAATATTAGTAGGTAGCACGTTGGGCCTCAGGCTCACAGGCACACAGTCCTGAACCCACACTAGGATTCCCTGTGTCGTAGGTGTCAGGGATATGTACATGTACCCACCATCTGACATGTTGTCTCGCCAATACTCGTGCAGCGTGCTACATACTAGGATGAAGTCAGATATTAGGATGGTTCTCTAAACTCCACACTAGGATAACCTGTGTTGTGGAGTTTAGTGTCTCTATTTTAGGCATACATAAATGGAACTTTTAAAACTTACATGGTTCAGAAAAATATTTGTACTAAAAGCAGAAAAAAAAACTCACAGAATTTAATAAACATAAATTAAATCTGTCCAAATAAGAGGCTTATATTACATAAGTGGGCATTTAATTAAGTTAGACAGGTAAAATGTATAGATATAGGTATAAAGTGTAGGGTATAAATAAGTACAGGGGTAGGTATAGATGTACGTGAAAATGTAGGCAAAGGTTTAGGTATAATATAGTAATCTGTGGGGGAGGTCCATGCTCAGCGGGTGTCCTAGGGCAGATATTTTGCTAATAATATATGTTTGAGTTCGGGTATAGTAGGTATGGGTATGGTATAGGAATATATATGGATAAAGGTACAGGTGCAGATATAGGTGTAGGTAGGTAGGTATAGGTATGGGTATGTCGGAATGTAAGTAGCGTATCAAGGGTTAGCCTAAACCATCCCTACCAGAATGAGTGATTCGGTTTTGTCTTAGTCCAGTTCTTGAAGCCATGTGGCTACTCTTCTTTTACAGATGTATCTACTACAAGAGAACACATCAAGCTTCTTATCTACTAACTGATATAAATATGGGCCAATGAAATTAAACGATCTCTCTCCAAATCTCGTTCTTGTTGGTGAGATTTCAAATTTTCTTGTCATGGTCGGCCTTTGAGATTGTCTTAGATTACTGGATGGAAGCGCCATAACAGTATGATGAATAAAAACTCTTACTCTCAGAATTTTGGTTTCTTGGTAGAGAGCGTTGGTAGGATAACGGTATGGTTTTCGATATGAAACTTTTAGTACGATTTATGATTAAGAACAGATAACATTTGTTTCTTAAAACATGATTTGCTATTAGAGAAGATGTTTATTGACGAAAAAACCTTATTGTATCTAGCGTGCGACAGATGATAGAGTTTTGGGCATAGTTGGTGTGACTGAAAGGAACATGATGTGATAAAATCTAGTCGAATTTAAGTTTTATTCTAGTCTCTATATATTTCAATTATTATTATTAATTTATTTATTGCAGAGTGTCTACAGGGACTTGTATTATTAGAATTGGATAAAACAAATTACATTACAAATTATACATGAATTAAAATTGTTATACATTAAAATTATCGGGAATGTGATGCTGCTCTTTAATATGTAGACAGAGGACAACTACAGTTCGTGGCACATAGAACTCTACCGAAAACAAAGATTTAGTGCGCAATAGTGGATGTCATTGTCATAAGTTTATGTGAGCTAACTCACGGCTTTCTAGAATCACATCGTGATTATGCGAGACAATTATTTCATTTCTATTGCTCGTTGGTTACAATTGTTATTTAATTTGTTTTTAATTGTATTTGGATCAGTGAACATTCACTAAGGTGTGGTTTTGAAGGCTGTAATAAATTGGTATTACTCTGCACCCCGTAGGTATGTTAAAACCAGAACAATCGACTACGATGTATACAGCGCTATCTAGTCCCGAACTAAGCAGAGCTTGTATTATTGGAACCAGATAACTGATAGAATACTTATTTATATACTTTTTGAAATAAAACTTCATTATGCACGCTTGATTTGGCGAGTAAGCTGGTGAATACGTTACGAAAAGTGCGAACGGAAGTTGAAAGGGAGATATAAGTTAGTGAAGATAGACAGAGAGTTACGTTTCGTAATATTACTGTAGGGGCAAGAGAGAGAGGTGCGAGCACACATTTTCTTTCTCTCTTTCTCTCATAGCCAGTTGATTTGCCGCATAACTCCTATCCCAAATTAGCCTAAATTATACAAACTGCAAAACCAAAATACTCCTTCATGCTGTATTTCAACGGTCATTTTGCTGTAGATAAAAAAAAGTATTTACGGCGTTTCGTATTTTAAATCTACCCGCTATGATTTACGAAAAAGTTCAGTTATTCAACAACAGATGGCAGGCAGCAGCAGAAAAAGATGGAACTAAAGAAGTTTTTCAGTAGTGTGGTCTAAAGCACACACGTTTTTTTTTGTTGTAAATACATGTTTATAAATACAGAAAAACATCCAGATCTGAAACAAATATCTGTAGGTCATGCAAACATTTGTTCCACGGCGGGAATAGAACCCGCTACCTCCTGCATCTCAGCCGGCTATTCGCCCACTGCGCCACGGAAGTCGTCAAATAAAAAGTAGCCTATGTGTTAACCCAGGTTATAATCTACGTAATACCAAATATCATCAAAATCGTTTCGGCCGTTACGACGTGATTGAGTAACAAACAAACAAACAAACAAATAAACAAACATCCAAACTTTCGCATTTATAATATACTAGCTGATCAAACCGCAGCCTAGCACGCGTAGTTTTTCAATAAAAACATTACCCTCCTTCAGCGCAGTTAGGTAAAAAGTAGCCTATGTCACCCGGGGATAGTGTAGCTTCTCAACAGTGAAATATTTTTTTAAATCAGTCCAGTAATTTCGGAGCCTACTCAATACAAACAAACAAATCTCTCCTCTTTATAATATTAGTATTGAAGTGTGAAGTGGTAAATAAATGAATACTGAATACTAATGTGAGCACAATTTTATTTACTTTTGAAAGCCCGGGGAAAGCCGAGGGTTGACACCCCTGTCACGAATGGACCGATTCTGATGTGGTTGTTATTACGGAAAGCATGTAACTGGCATGGTTCTTAGCTAGATATAATAAAGATCAGGTTAGCAGGTCCGAAGACTATTAGCACTATTAAATGAATGAAAATCCTTTATTGCACAAAATAAAAATAATCTGTACACAAGCGAACTTAATGCTAGAAAGCATTCTCTTCCAGTAAACCTTTGTGTATGCGGACAAACAGTTACCGTAGGTAGTGCATATTTGGTAGATGGACAGGTTTAATTTAAAGTCCAAGGCACATAGATGAACCTAAACCTAAACAAACAGAAGGCTTTACCCTTTTTTGTAAACATTTACTAAGTACTTGTTTTTGACGACCTCCGTGGCGCAGTGGGCGAACAGCCGTCTGAAACTCAGGAGGTAGTGGGTTCGATTCCCGCCGCGGAACTAATGTTTGCATGATCTACAGATATTTGTTCTGGGTCTGGTTGTTTTTCTATATTATATATATATATATATATATATATGTATTTACAAAAAACAAGTATATAAGTATTCTATCAGTTATCTGGTTCCCATAGTACAAGCTCTGCTTAGTTTGGGGATAGATAGCGCTGTGTGAAATGTCCAGCAATATTTGTTTATGTTGTGTGTAAGTATCAAGGAACCGACTCTGTCTATTTCATAAGGGCCTGATGGTTGCTAATTAATAACCACTACACAAAGTACATTCCATCAAACTTCACGAAATTCTATGTAGTTAATGCTTTACAGAAAATGCAGTCGACAGAGGTGGTCCCTGATTTCAATCTGATTAAATATGCCTACGGCTATCTATGATCTTACAAAGCAATGTTTGTCGTCTCACTAGTCTTTTTTGGTTACACTGATTTTAGATCTACCCCTATAATGGTGGCGATTCTGTTGTTTACGTTAACTAAAATTGTGTGAAATACGAACGGTCTTATTTTGTTTACGCTAAAGATCAAATTAGAATGACATTTAAAGTGACATTTCTAAACTTATGTCATTTTAAGGGTTCCGTACTCAAAGGGTAAAACGGGACCCTATTAGTAAGACTCCGCTGTCTGTCTGTCCGTCTGTCACCAGGCTGTATCTCATGAACCGTGATAGTTAGAAAGTTGAAATTTTCGCAGATAATGTATTTCTTTTGCCGGTATAATAACATATACCTACTAAAAACAGATTAAAAAAAACATTTAAGGGGAGCTCCCCTACAACAACGTGATTTTTTTGCTCGTTATAGCTCGATATTGACAACGGCAACATGTAGACGCTTGAAATATTCACATAATATTGAGTTATATTATTCACTTTAAAAAAAATAAATAAATTAAAATAAAATAAATATTTAAGGAGGCCTCCATACAACAAACGTGATTTTTTGCCGTTCCGTAATGGTACGGAACCCTTCGTGCGCGAGTCCGAGTCGCACTTGGCCAGTTTTTTAAACTCACTTAAACAATAGCAAGAAAGCTAGTTTTCTTCGACTTGTATAAGTTATGAACACAGAGAAATTGAGCAATCATTACATGTTGTTAAACACTTTCTAAGTACGCCCGCGCAGTAAGAGTAGATCACGGAGATTGCAGAAGTGACAACTTAATGAACGATTAGGTTATACAACCTGTTTGTTATGGACGACATTAATTTAATACACACGTCCGGAATCGTATTCACTGATTTTAGAGATGGCCAGTCTGGAAGTCCTTAAACAGGCTCCGCACCCAGGTTGGCCGCTGCAGACTGAATATGTGCAAATGGGGATTCAGGGACCCTAACTTGACGCAGTGCGAGTGCGGTGATCCCGCGCAGTCAATGCAGCACTTGCTAATGTGCCCTTTGTGCCCGAACACCTGCACGATGGAGGACTTAATAACCACCTCATCTAATGCTATTGTTGTGGCCAAGCACTTGTCCAACATAGTAAAAAATGAAAACGTAGAACTCTTGACACGCTAAGAAGACGAAGAGGCGGGCTTAATACTGATCGTTTGAATATTTATCCAGAAATCGATACATTTCCAATTAACAATTTTTAACGTTAATTCAAAGTTGATACTCTCGAAGTTGTCGACGAATATGTATACCTAGGACAAACTGTCCAATTAGGTAAGTCCAATTTCGACAAAGAGGTCGCACGAAGAATTCAACTTGGCTGGGCAGCGTTCGGGAAACTTCGCGATATCTTTTGGTCCAAAATTCCCCAGAGCCTGAAGACTAAATTCTTCAACCAGTATGTGTTGCCAGTGCCCAAGCTCAAGGTCGCTCAACGAGCTATGGAGAGGGCTATGCTCGGGGGTTTCTTTGCGTGACAAAATCCGCAATGAGGAAATCCGCAGAAGAACTAAAGTTGCCGACATAGCTCTCAAAATTAGCAAGTTGAAGTGGCAATGGGTGGGCCACATCGCTCGTAGAACCGATAACCGTTGGCGAAGAAAGGTTCTCGAGTGGAGACCACGGACTGGAAGACGCAGCGTAGGCCGGCCCCCACAAGGTGGACCGACGATCTAGTAAGAATCGCGGGGAGCCGTTGGGCGCAAACGGCTACCAACCGCTCGTTGTGGCGATCTAAGGGGGAGGCCTATGTTCAGCAGTGTACGTCTACCGGCTGATGATGATGATGAACGTAAATTGGCAGCGCCTTTGCGACCATGCACTGTGGTAGGGATTTTATAGGATTTTTGAAAGTGATAATTTATTTTTTTACTGTTCCAAGTTTGCAGTTTTGTCGAAAATATGAAAACATTTAATAATCTAGCAGTCATGAGATTTTTTTTGGTAAAAACCGTTTAAGTATGAGTTTGACATTTTAAATGTTTGAAAATGGAATTTAGTTTCCTCATAACTGAACTGTAAAAACATAAATTATCATTTTCAAAAATGCTATGAAAGGGAAGCTTGTCCCACAGTGCGATGCACGATGCCGCTTAGTTAACAGATACCTACTTACATGATGAATGAATATGATTTGTTTACCTATTTTATGCAGTCTGTTTCATAGATATTTTAGTGCTTGATATTAAGGTAGTTTGAAAATCTAAATTTTTCTATAGCAATTCATTTGAAAAAACCTATTTACAACAGTACTAGCCATTGTCCCTATCCGTGTTTTCATTTAATGTCGCACATAAAACCCGTAGTATAGTAGGTAACTATTTGTAGACGAGATTTTATGAAGTACTAACGTTTTGCTATTATCAACGACCTCCGTGGCTAAGTGGGCGAATAGCCGGCTAAAATGCAGAAGGTAGCGGGTTCGATTCCCACCGCGGAACAAATGTTTGCATGTTCTACCGATATTTCTTCCGGGTTTGGATGATTTTCTATACATAATAAGTATGTATTTATATAAAAAAAGTATTGAAGTATTCTATCAGTTATCTGGTTCCCATAGTACAAGCTCTGCTTAGATTGGGGCTAGATAGCGCTGTGTGAAATGTCCAGCAATATAAAAAAAAACCTTGAGCATTCTTTTTTTGTGCTTCATACGGATTCTGGTGCAAAGCCAGATCTTGGGAATAAATAACAAAATTATTTATTATAATTCATCCATATTAGCCAGTTAAAACCCCCGCTAACTATTCGAACTCCGATATCGATCTTGATTGTTCCAATTTCGAATTAGTTTGCTGTATCTAGAAGTCGTTAAACTGGGGTTTATAGGTATAATAAACCCCGACACCTTAGCAAACTAACTATTATTAGTAGCTACTAGCTTCTGCCAGAGGCTTCGCACGCGTTGTTTGTAAAAAAATAGCCTACGTTTGAATCCAAACCATAATCTATCAACACACCAAATTTCATCGAAATCGGTTCACCACTTTTATAATATTAGCATTACTAACTACATTTGCCAGAGCACATGAGTCGAAATTCTACCGTAATTCGTATATTTTAAGCTTAATTTCATCATTCGTCCCTCCATTTCCATACAAACTATAATTATGCTAAATCTAACACAGGTAAATTGTGCTTTGACTACCTCTGGCCGAAGAAGAGATGGATGGACTGTGAGAAGAATAATATGGATAAGAAAAAAGTGACAACGGAAATGACGGCTGATAGAGAGGTATGGAAGAAAAATACATGTTGTGCCGACCCCACGTAGTGTAGGAAAAAGGCAAGAAGAAGAAGACTTTTTTACGACCTCTGTGGCGGATATATTTTTTTTTAATGTTATTTGTGGGGAAACAGCCCACCTGATAGTAAGCGGTCACCGTCGTCTATTGAAACCGGCAACACCCGTGGTATTGTCGTTGCGTTCCCTACACTGTAGAAACCTCTTTACATATCTCTTGAAGCGTGCCATGTCGTAGCTCAAGGGGAAAACCTCAGATGGTAGCTCATTCCACATCTTGCAAGTATGGGGTAGAAAAGATCGTGTGAAGCGTGTGGTACACGATACCCAATTGTCGACGATATGTGGATGAGCTTTATTTCGTGGTCGAGAAGTGCGGTGGTAAAATCTCGACGACGGGATGAGATCAAATAGCTCCTCGGAACATTCTCCATTATATGATTGACGTTATTTCAGTTGAGGGACAAACATGTTGTGCAAATATTTGAACCAGTTGGTATGGTATGGTTCATGCCCAATATTTTCACATTAACAGCACAACTGCGCTCGCGAACCCTCGTTCCCAGCTACGATGGACTTTATAGCGCATGTCTTCAGAGAAGAAGAGACGGTGGAGCACATGATGCTTCACTGTACGGCAACAAGCGATGTCAGACTGAAAACGGGTCTGCAGTAGCTCATCGACTTATCCGCTAACACCACAACAACATCCACGGGGATCTTGGAAAGCTGCATCCATCAACCGAAAGTCCTGCTCCGTTACTTTAAGGAACCACAGATCTTATTCCCCACACGCTAGAATAAGAATTAGACACGGGGAAGACCTGTCCAGTAGTTGACGCCTTATGGCTACAACATGATGATGATGACACATAGGATGCCCTGTATCTACAGGGCATCCTATGAGGCTAATATAACTGTTATAATAATTACGTAGAAGTCAAAGGCCACGAAAAAATCTACTCATAAATTAAAACCAAACAGCCTTTCAAATGTCACAATGTCATACTACTGTATGTCCTAAGACCACCCATAGAAAAGTTTTCAAATATTTTAATTAGCTAACTCAATACTCTTTCAATGCTAACTCATTGCTATTATTTTTAATTACTTACGCCTTAAGCTCTGTTCAGATAAAAGCAGTATTCCTTTAACTGAGCCGACACCATCTTTACGATTACGTCGGTTTGCAAACCCCTCGACAAGTTCCCGATTTTAAGATATTTTAAAAAAGGGAATTTGATCTCACGGATCAACGATTATTGACATTTTAACAAAACAACATAATGATAACCCTTAAACAGAATCATGAAACAACATAATGATCTCTTTACTGGTATCGAACTGTTCTCTTTCAGAAAGAGTGTATCTGATGTCATAATGTCGGATACACTATTTCTGTCTGACCTAAAGTAAGAGTTAAAAATCTTGTTCTTATATGTAATGTAACCTATAGGATATTGTTTGTCTTCTTTCATAAGCATGCACTTTATGCCCTTAAAGTTTGACAACCCAATCTGTGGACACCGGGGCTGATTATACTTATAGAACCTTATTTAGTATTAGGATTAAGTAACCTAATTCTACAATTGTTTGTTGTCCTTAATAAAGAAAATAAATAAAAATAAAATATATAAACAATTTTTTTAAATTATTAATGAAAATTTAAAATACCGATTAGGTACTAAGAAATCGATATCGATTTTGTCGAACTTTCAACGTCAACATAACCTACAAGAAAATCACAAGTTTGACGAATTTCCCTGCACTGCAGCTAAGTTATGCAAAGTTCCAGACGGTTCTCGAGATAAATAATTAATTAAGAATGTATTAATACTACAGGAATCATTTAGAAACGTCAATTTTGATGTCATTATTAACTTAGTACTATTGTGTTTCGGATGGCATAAAATAATAAAACGTCATAGATAATACCTAATTGATCAAGCGAAGCCAGACCAACTCAATCAAGCTCCAAATCAACTTGGAGAAATCGGCGTTGTATGTATGTATGTTTGTTTGTCCGAGGATAACTTTCGAAGCGTTTATCTGATCATCGTGAAATTAGAGATATAAAAGTAGGTAGTGATGCCACAATTTTTCTGTGACTAAATGAGTTAAATGTGGGGGGGGGGGGGGGGGGGTTGTTGAGATAAAGGGATTCGGTGTGCAAGAGGGAAAAAATGGTTTCAGTGGTACGTTTAATAAAAGGGCTTTGTAAGTACATACATTTTAACTCCGTTTTTATTTTTAGTTTAAAACTTGATTAAGAGTTTTCACAAATTTCACAGGGTACACCAGTGACCTTACAGTGCTGAAATTTGGTATGCGTGTAGATTTAGCGACACAAATATAAGAAGAAGTCTGAAATTCAGAATAACTGCAATTTCTACCCTCAAAAAACATCAGCAAACTCGCGAAAATAGTCGTTAAGTTTCCTGAAATTATCCAATTTTTGATGCAATTTTCTTTTCTGTTCTTTCCGTAAGAACCTTCTGCAAGTATTAGAAAACCTAAAAAAAAAATGCAATCGATAAAGTCGTTATCAAGTTATGGTGTTAAGGAAAACATGGATTCATTTATATATATAGGTATATATATATATATATAGGTATTTGTTTGTCCGGCTGTTAGTTAAGAACGACTAAGCAAACCACCGAGTTACGTATGTCTGAACAGACCTTTATTTTTAATGACGAGTCATATCTCACATATTGTTTGGTATTGTGTAGGTAGGCACATTTCTGCAAGTGTGCTGCACGCGAGTGCCTGCTTGATCTTTGACATAGTTTTAAAGGTGAAACTACTATGGCAGATAATTCAATGTTTATGTATTTTGTCTGGTTTTTTGGGTTAGTACTCAGTATCTAGTATTCATTTATTCACCACTAGCTGTTGCCCGCAATTTCGTACGCGTTGCACTACTAAATGTGTAGGTAACCTAGAAATAAAGCTAAACTCGCTGTTGCAACTTGACTTGACACTCCTTTTTTATCACTTGTGGATAAAAAGTAGCCTATGTGTTAATCCAGGTTATAGCATTCTCTTCCAGTTAACCTTTGTGTTACGCGGATAAATGTAGTAAAAAAAAGAGTGATAAATACGAGACTGAGGATACTGATATGACAAAATGAAGATAATTGTGGGCTGACTAAAACCGTTGAAGATCTTTAATCCTCACACGTTTAGTCTGTAGGTAACTGACTCACAATCAACAGAGATATACAAAATAACATACATAAAATCAATTATATTATCCTTTAAAAATGAACTGCGATGATTTTCTACCAGGAATCTATAAAACATTTCCATCGAAAATGAACAGGAAATAATATTTTATTGTTAACTGGAATAAAACCCTTTTATAATTTGTTTTTTGAAACGACTTTAAAACAGAAGTAGGTTATAATTCTGTAGTATTTTTTGTATAAAGAAAATATAAGGTCAAGCGCGTTGAACCACACAGTGAAAGGTTCCGTAGCCAGTACGGCTGTGTATAAGAATAACCAGTCTTGTTTTTTTCTAGTCAGGTCAAAATCGACATTTCTAAGTCGAGACGACCTACGTGACGCAGTGGGCGAATAGCCGGCTGATAAGCAGGAGATTGCGGATTCGATTCCCGCTACAGAAAAAAATTATTGCATCATCATCATCATGTCAGCCGCAGGACGTCCACTGCTGGACAAAGGCCTCCCTCATTGTACTCCAGGAACTGCGGTTGGAAGCGGCCTGCATCCAACGCCGACCTGCAGTTCTTACCAAGTCGTCTGCCCATCATGTAGGTGGACGTCCTACGCTGCGCTTGCCAGTCCGTTTGCATGATCTACAGATATATCTCTATATATTTTATGTATATATTTACAAAAAAGTATATAAGTATTGTATCAGTTATCTGGTTGCCATAGTACAAGCTTTGCTTAGTTTGGTTGCTAGATGGCGCTGTACGAAAAGTCCAAAATTACTAAAAATAAATTACACGCGATCCTTGTGATTTAAACGTATATAAATGAATCTTATGAATGTCCTGGAACACGGTGATTACTAGGTGTGCGCATCGTGATCGTCTCAGTGCGTAGATACGGTTAGTGTAGTGTGTCTTAATATGAACAAAGACATTTCTACTTCTAAAGACCAAGTGAGGGTACTCGCTGCAGCTGCCATCACTTCTCGACGGTAGCTCCAAGTACTCCAGTCCGCCCGGTACCACGGCTGTTGCAACACAGCCGAAACGTCAGGATAACAAATAAAAAAGGTACATACGCGATAAATACCCGTTTTAATCAGTAATTATGAATAAATGATTTAAATATTTGCAGCCGCTTATCATCAGATGTCCTTAGGGCGAATGGCGTCACCCCATCTTTAAAAAAAAGTGGATATTATGATCGTATTGCTAACAACTTGCAAGATAGTTGTTTGAGACAGGTGGTGCTAAAGTCCTTCGATCATTAAAATGGGTTCAATACCATCTCACTTTTTTCCTTCATGACTCACTACGGAATTCTAAAGAATATTCTCAACACATCAAGGCCAATGTCTACTAAAGCACATAATCTATGCTACATGTTTTGTTATGCACGACATTAAATGAAAACACCGGTAGAGCTACTGGTAAAATAGGTTTTTTCAAATTCATTACCATAGAAAACTTAAAATTTTCAAACAATTTTTATATCATGCTCTAAAATATCAATGCAACCGCCCGTATAATATCATTCATCATGTAAGTAGGTACCTGTTATACTGACTAAGCGGCATCGTCACAAAGGCGTCGCCGATTTACGTTAAAAATAGTTTATTGGTAATGTAACGATTACTGGAATAATATTCAAGCTATCGGTATTAAATATACCTCTTAAATCAGTTAATACGATTCCGGATGTTTGTTTTAAATTAATGTTGCACATAACAAAACTGTTTGTATATAAACTCGTAAAGAGAAAACATTGTAGGTTTTTTTTCAAGGTGGAGTGTTTAACATCGTTAACGTTTATATAGAGAAGGAAGTGCGAATGCTTAAGTTAAGTTAAAATAAATAATAAATAAATAAATATGGCTGGACATTTCACTCAATGCTATCTAGCCCCAAACTAAGCAGAGCTGTACATGTACAAATATATCGCCAGTTCAAATTGGACGAGTTGTCAATGGGTATAGACCAAATTAACTCTGATCTCAACTATATCTACTCGTGGGCAAAGGCTTTTGGTCTCCTGGTCAACCCATCGAAGTCTCAGGTTTTACTTCTTGGGAGCCCTTATATGTTAAATCTTGTCAGTAAGTGTGGTCCTCCTCCGGTTTTATACGCTGGAGCACCGATTAGCTACTCGGCCAATGCCAAGAACCTTGGCGTCTATTTTGACAATCATCTGTCTTGGGTGCGGCATGTTAATGAGATTAGTAAAAGGGTAATCTTTTCTTTTCAATTTCATAAGCGTCTCCAAAAGTTTTTACCCTTTGAAACTAAAATTACTCTTGCTCAAACCCTCATATTACCCCTTTTAGACTATGCCGATGTCTGTTTTCTTGATGCCACGGAGGAACTTCTAAATAAACTGGAACGTCTTCAGAATTTGTGTATCCGATTCATATTCGGGTTGCGCAAATTTGATCACGTCTCTATGTTTAGATCTCAGCAAAAATGGCTTCCCATTCGTCGTCGACGTGATCTTCATGTTGTGACTTTTCTCTTCAACACTCTTTTCAATCCTCTAGCTCCTTCTTACCTCCGTGAGCGCTTTGATTTTCTTGTCCCATCGGAGATGACTTGTAGGTCATCAAAGTTCCTCCTTCTCAAAACCCCTCCTCATTCCTCTAGTCGCTATGGCGGTTCCTTCACTGTCCATGGAGTCAACCTGTGGAATTCTCTACCACACTCTATCCGCGCAAGTCCATCACTAAGCACTTTTAAGCTTAGAGTCAAAGAGCATTACCTGTCCTTGAAAACTTTTAGGTTATTAGATATAAGTAGGTATATTATTTATTTAGTATGGATAAGTGTTGTATTTATATTAGTATATATTTTATATTAGTATTTTATTCCAATGTCCTTCTCTGTGCACGTACCCACCACTATAATCAAATATCTCTATCTTCAAAGGTTTGCCGGAAAAAAACTCTAATTAGGGTTAAGATCGCCTTTGTACATGTCCATTTTATAAGCTATTTTTGTCTGTAAATCTATTTGTGTACAATAGAGAATAAATAATCAATCAGTTTATCTGGTTCCCATAGTACAACCTTTGCTTAGTTTGGGGCTAGATAGCGCTGTGTGAAATGTCCAGCATTATTATTATTATGGTGGGTATTGCCCCTAAAGGAGTCTTCACATTAAGGTCCTTTCACGCACGTAAGGGCATATGCACATTAGTCAAATGCAATTTTTGTTCCTTTTGAAGGATTTGTAAAGACTTGATGGTATTTGTATGTAGGAAAAACATTGTTCATATACTCGTAGTTACAGATCAGTGAGAGAGACTATTTCCAGACTGGGGTTTATACTGTTACAAGAGGGTATGTATGTGAAACATACCTAAAAATTACTCCAAACCAACTTGGGCAAATCGGCGTTGTATGTAAGTATGTATGTTTGTCTGTCCGTGGATAACTTTCGAAGCGTTTATCCGATTATCGTGAAATTTGATACATAGGTAGGTAGTTATAACACAATTTTGGTGTGACTACATAAGTTAACAATGTTGGGGTTTGTTGAGATATTGGGGTTCAAGAGGGGTAAAAGAAATGCTATATTACTGGTCAAAAGTATCTACCATGTTGGTCCTCAACTCCTCATTTTGTCATCACATTAATTATTAATGATGTAGTGTTCAGACCAAGATTGGTCCTTCCAAAAATCTATAGAGGAAGCCTATGTTCATACAAAATCAGTAATAGCTTTCATCGATTAGGCAACCCGCTGAAGGATTTGTAAGCAAAATGGTATTACACAAAGTTTTGCTTAGATAGAACAGTTTATTGATATTGAATGGTTCAATTTATGTTTATGAAATGTTCCTAACTTGTTATCTCTACCCAACTTGCGCTAGAGGTTGTATTTGCGTTAATTGGATTTTATCTTGATTTGCTGTGTAGTTGACATAATAGAGATTTGAATGGGTAGGGGTTTTTAAACTAGAATAACTGAAATAAAACTGAGATGAAATGATTTTAAAGAAAAAATCACAAGGAACAATTAGTTGCATTTTTTTAATTGTTTGTTTATTGCTCTCTTCTTGTATACTTAGGTAATTAATGAAGGATTTTTATTTTTATTTAATTATTCTGTTACATGATGCAAAATATTTAATATCTGAACCAGTCTGAAAACTTTATAACGAACAAAAAATAATTATAATCTCGTAATTGAAAAAACTAATTAAAATGTTAAATTTACACCCTTACACAATCAGAAACAATTAAAATTAAAAATGTTTTTATTCATTAAAATCAGGAGGATCACTTTGAAACGTCAATTTTACTGTCTGTTCCTTCGCAACCAATCAATAAACAATACACATGTGCGGTCTTATCACTAAATATCTTTTCCAGATAACTTTTGGATAGAGAAATGCAATATTTTCAACTAAAGCGGCCACTTTCGTCTTGTCATCTTAAGGGGAGACCGGAGGGGAATCGCCCATACAACACGTACTACCAAGGTCATTTCTAATCGGAGCATATTTCTACCTTAATAAGGTATTATTTTAATTTGAATAGTATTTATCTAGGTTCCCAACCATATATTAGATCAAAATACTTACTTAAAATGAAATAGAACCTTATCGCATTCTGCAAGTTTTTATGTCATAAAAGACCTGTTTTCAACCTAATTGTTTCGTATTAAAAACAACAACATCTTACGTATCCTAGTCATGGGAACATAGATTATATCGTCTAGATATAGAATAACAACACAATGAGAAAAATACAACAAGTTTTCAGTCATAATTTTTGGTATTACGGAACACGGTCAAAATCTAATCAAATTTAGAATCGTTCATTTGCTATCACTGTCGCTCTGCGTGGCTAAACTTCGTCACTAAACAGGGATAGCGATATTTAGGCCGAAGTTTTTGACGCGGCTGAATTGAAGTTGCGCTCGGGGTTCGCCGGCTTCTTAAGGATCTAATCCTATTGGAATATTTCAACACTAAGTACAGACAATGAATCACATACAATGCAGTGGAACTAGTTACAATTGTCAGCTTGTAGATTTGGATCTACTGGCTATTTTAGGGGCAGGATTTGTACCTACATTATTGGAATAGTTTGAAGGCATTTTAAAGATTGAGAAATTACAATGATTGTATTCTACAAGCGGCTTCGAACATTTTAACAAAAAGACCGACATAACCTATTTCTGCTATATAGGTACCCTGTTTTCGCGCGCGACCGACACACTCACACCCAAAAATGGCACCTTTACCTAGTGTCCGTATCCAATCAGCGCGTCCATTCTTGAAAACAGCTATTGACTATGCAGGCCCTTTCTACGTTCGTGCTAATACAGTTCGAAATGCCAAGATAATTAAGTCGTACGTCGCAGTTTTCATGTGTATGAGTGTAAAGGCAATACATCTCGAATTAGTTTCTGATCTTACGAACGAATCTTATCTCGCGGTGGGTATAAGATGTTTTTCTACCAGAGATGTGCGAGGTAGCTAAGCGGTGAGTGAGGCTAAGACGACGATATTAAAAAAAATTGAGCCGCTAAGTAACTGTCGTATTTAATAACGAAAAATGGTACTGATTTCATATTTAGGCAATATTTACTTGAGCATTTATACTAAAGAAATGAAAGTCAGAAACGCAATTGGTGAAACTTTTCTCGATACAATTATTTGTCAAAATCGGCTCTTCTTAAACACTAATATCGTTCATTCTCCGACTCTAGAAAATATTTAAAGTATTTTTTTACATAGTTATGTAGGTAATTATGATACCTAAATTAATGGACAAGTATTTTTTTTTCATTTGTTGGTTCTCATGCAATTCGAGATTTTATCTTTTGTCGCTTACGTCATTTACTCCTGTGACAATGCGGCGCGGCTATGATACATTTTTGTCTCGTTCTTCACATAAGCAAGTAAATAGCACTGTCACTTTTTTGCATTTTTATATGCTCCGCCCAATCGTCACCGAAATTAAATTTGTATATCGTCTTAAAGCTGAGCTATGACTATTTGTCTATTTCCACCAAATCTAAGCTAAGTAATCCTACTAATATTATAAACGCGAAAGTTTGTATGTATGGATGTATGGATGTTTGTTACTCTTTCACGCTGGAACGGCTGAACCGATTGCGATGAAATTTAGTATGTACGTAGATCATAATTTGGATTAACACATAGGCTACTTTTTTGGCAAACCACGCGTGCGAAGCCGCTGGCAACAGCTAGTATAATATATTTCTATTTCTATTATAATTTTTTTGGTTTTTAGATTAGTGTAGCTTGTAAGTTATTTGTTAGTTACATAATATTTATGTAATCTTTTAAATATGGTCATAGTTTTAGTGTCTTAAATATCTCTTGGTAATTTGTTGTATATTTGAGCACCATCATACATTATACCTAGTCAGGTCATAAGTATTGTCACACAGTAAAAACTTTTCTTTTAGAATGCTGGCCACAAAAAAGTTTATAGAATTCGAATTTCGAATTGTTCATGAAAATAAAAATGTATACTTTTTAGAATTTTACTCATTATTAAATATGGAGTGGACGCTTAAAGAAGACCGTGTTGCAGTTATTGCATTGCATCGTTGCGGTTACGCGCCAATTCAAATTTTTGACATACTGAAAAATTTGAATATAACCAAAAGATTCGATTATCGCACCATCAAACGATACAATGAAGACTCTAGTGTAGATGACAGGTCAAGAAGTGGTCGCCCTCGGTCTGTTAGGACTTCAGCAGTGATAAAAGCTGTGAAGGAGCGAATTCAAAGAAATCCCAAACGTAAGCAGAAACTGTTGGCCCTTCAGATGTGGTTAAGCAGAACCACGGTGAAAGGGGTGTTAAATGAAGACTTAGGGCTTCGGGCATATCGAAGAAAAACAGGACATAGTTTGAATGCTCTTCTAATGGACCTGAGACTGAAGAGATGCCGCGCTTTGTTGAAGCGGTACGCGGGAAAAAAATATCGGGAAATTCTTTTTTCGGATGAAAATTTTTTTACCGTAGAAGAGAGCTACAACAAACAATATGATAAGGTGTACGCACACAGTAGTGAAGAAGCGAGCAACCGTATTCCGCGTGTCCAACGAGGTCATTTTCTATCCTCGCTCATGGTATGGTTGGGAGTTCTTATTGGGGCTTAACAGAGGTACATTTTTGTGAGAAAGGTGTAAAAACGAATGCAGTTGTGTATCAAAATACAGTGCTGACGAACCTTGTAGAACCTGTTTCTCATACCATGTTCAATAACAGGCACTGGGTATTCCAACAAGATTCGGCGCCAGCGCATAGAGCGAAGAGCACACAAGACTGGCTGGGGGCGCGTGAAATCGACTTCATCCGGCACGAAGACTGGCCCTCCTCCAGTCCAGATTTGAATCCGTTAGATTACAAGATATGGCAACACTTGGAGGAAAAGGCGTGCTCAAAGCCTCATCCCAATTTGGAGTTACTCAAGACATCCTTGATTAAGGCAGCCGCCGATATTGACATGGACCTCGTTCGTGCTGCGATAGACGACTGGCCGCGCAGATTGAAGGCCTGTATTCAAAATCATGGAGGTCATTTTGAATAAACTTTAGTGTCATAAGAATCTATGTTTTGTTAAGTTCATTTTGGTATATAAATGGTTACATAATTAATAAACTTGTTTCAATTATTTTATATTAAACATGTGACAGAATTTATGACCTGACTAGGTATTTTTCTTGTCTTAGGTTCTAGGCGTGTGCAGTTTTATGTCATTTGCACTTCTTAATTTAATTATTGGAATTTGATGTTTTTTTGTGAATGTTATTTACATGTGTATATATCTTCAGTTAAAATTTTACGTATTAAGACACAGTTATTAAATAAATATGTTTGGGACAAGTTGTGTAGTGATAAAGGTGCGCTTTGCGCGATGTAGCTGTGGTTTAAACGCGACGCGCTCCCTAGCTCACATCTATAGTATGAGAGTATGTAATAAACTTAATTTCGTCGAACCCCTTGCCACCAGAGCTAAGCTATTCGCGCACTGCGCCACGGAGCTCGTCGTATGGCTGATGATTTTCATTCTTTTCGCAGTTTTGCGTCAGCGCGAACATATCGTGATTTCCTATTATATCGTAACAGAGCAGTAAGCGGAATGGCTGAAAGAATAATAACAGATGCTAAGAATCGAATTCTGATCACGTACCGCGGTCAGTGACATCAGGCGTGACATTTGATAGTTATTTCTATCGATAGTGCGTTCCTTTAATAAAGAAAGCTGGATATTTTACACAGCGCTATCTGGCTCTAAAATAAACTATGGGAGTTAGCTAACATTTTATATAGATTTATTTTTTAACATTGTATCACATTAACATATATTTTTTTTGTAAATACTTTGGTACTTATAGCATATAGTGAAATATCCAGCCAGACCCGAAACAAATATGTGTAGATCACACAAACATTAGTTCTACGGTGGGAAACGAACCAGCAACCATCTGCGTCTCGTTGAATTAATTTGAATTAAAACCAAATTTGTTTTTAGACGCTTAAAGATGCTAGAAGTCTAAACGTATTTAAAAATACTTGTAGTAAAAGCTTATTATGGTTCTAAGGAATATTTAGATGACAAGAATGTTGTTTAATAATAATTATAAGTAAATAATATAGACATTGTTATTACAAGTAAAATGGAACCTACTAATTAAACTCGACATTGTATGCTTAAAACGCTAAATATAGCTGCACTTATCTATGTAATAAATACCTTGTGCCTACCCATACTACGCAATACATAGATTTGTATTTGATTTTGAACCATTAACATCTGTTCCTCGCGCATTCAGCGGAAAGACTTGTTCGGCAATGGGCATCCTTTAAATCAGAGGTCCCCAAACTTTATGTCTCGTAGACCACTTGCCATGTTTTTCGCTTTTAGGTAGACCCACTGCTCATCATCATCGTCGTCCACAGCCTGACTTCACCCATTGTTGGGTATGGGCCTCCTCAAGTTTGTGCCATCCACCACGATCCTGCGCTAGTCTCACCCACTGACGGCCCGCGACCTTTACGATGTCGTCCACCCATCTCGCTGCCGGACGTCCGACCCACTGCTCACTTAGTATTAAAGTTTTGCAAATTCATCGACTTTAATGAGTTTTTGACGTTTGGAAATTTGGCATAGTACACATAGTGTGGTACTTGAAATATTTATTATATTCTGTAGTATGAAAAACTTTAATAATAATAGGTACTTTGTATGTAGGTATGTGTATTTTTCTATTTATAAAAAAACCAAAAACAAGCTAAAATTAACCTGCTAATACACCAGCTTAAGTTATATTCGTTATAGTATAACCCCAATATCTTTGTTTGATGACATGCACTCCTTGGAAATCTTAGTCGACCCCTGGGGGTCGATATAGACCACTTTGGGTATCATCGCTTTAAATGATGGTGACATTGATGAAAAAGGAAAATAATCTATCTAATCTAACTTTGCTGCAGTCATCGATATAAATACTGTGAAGGTTGTTCTTAAATGATTCGAACTTTTAGTTTTAATCATTTGTTTTTTGATCGGTATCGTGAGATCTACCAGTTTAGAGTCAAAAAACCTATTCAATATGATGTAACTATGTCGAATTGGATTAGGTCATACATGAGAACTAAAGTATTTTACGGCTTTGAGCAAATTTGCGTGATTTTACTAGGCAATTGTGTGAATTCGCAAATAAAAGCTAAGGGAATAGTACTGTTACGAGCTGAGGGTTCGGGATAAAATAATAAAAATTGATCTAACCAAAATAACACTTTTATTCAACACTAAAAAGATAAATACACGATCTTAATCACAAGGATTCACAACACACTCAATCACACCACTGTTACACAATAAACAACTAAAAGTCACCGAAATATTCGCACGTATCGCCAAATTAAGACTGACTCCTTCGATCGTCTGTACGCACTATTTCCGCGCGTTATCTCCGGAACCTTCTCGATGTTTCCTCTAGTAACTAGAGAAGTGTAGGTATTTCGACCGACTACTATTTCTTATTCTGTGCAACTGTAGGTAAAAACGTGGTTTATAGGTATATTCCACACCAAGTATTACCTATTCTATGACACAGTAGGTATAATATCGAGAAGCCGACTTTGATTTTTTTATTTTACTTATACTTATTCTGTAACAGCCTCGGCATAACAGTACCTATTAGTAGTGTACAAGCCACCCTAACCTTGTCCTTTACCTAGCTGGTGCTGCAACATACCAAGCGCTGTTTATATCATCTTCACTTGATAGTTTAAACGACCTGTTTTGTTATGACGACGTTAATTTAAAACACACATCCGGAAAAGTATTGACTGATTTTAGAGGTTCCCGGAGGAGGGCGTTGATGATGTCTGAAGACAGTTGATTACTTCTGCAGATATCTTCGTTTTTCATATAATTTGTACCATTGTTTGTTCCAAATAAATAATTATATTATAAAAAAAATATTTTTTTAGTTTTTTACCACCGTTTTTAGATGTTGAATTTGCCAAATTTCCTTACTAGCTGGTAAAATAAGTAGTAGTAGTAATTTTAAATAATTATTAATATTTGGAGCCTGTACTGTCCCACTGCAGGGCAATGGCCTCCCTTCCTTCCTTCCACTCCACTCTATCATGCGCGTGTGTAGTCCAGTCTTCCATATACGAGTCGAGTTCGTCTTTCCATCGGCGTCGCGGCCTGCCGCTAGCTCGTTTTCTGTCTTTTGGAATCCACTCGGTGGTGGATTTTGCCCATAACTCCTCCATAGTTTTCAATTAAATATATTTTTATTGAGAATTGTAAAGAGCTACCACTAGCTCACCCACCTCACCTGGTGGTAAGTAATGGTATGGTATGAAGCTTGCCTAGAAATAATTTGTTCACTCTTGACTCCTAGATTTAGCGGTCCAGAAAGTGTTTTTTGTTTAAACCTTTTTAGGTGCCATTTTTTAGGTAACATTCTATAAGTCGAAATAAATAAAACGTCAGACGAAGATGTACCGTCAGAAAAAAACCACAAATCGATGTAGCGTCAGCAAAAACGCTTATAATTACTAACGGCTAGGCGGCTGCGTAAGCGCATGCGCTGGATAGGCTATTACCGTTTAATCAGACGCTTATTACTTTGCATGCTGGGGAAGAGACAGCAGCAAAGTCAGTTAAGTGTTTTTAAAAGAAAATATATTTTTACACCCCAAAACTCATTGGCAGTAAACGAGTAAGTACCCAGTAAGTGAGCTAGAATGTAAATGCTGAGTTGGACGCCTTTTTGTGGCGTCGGTCGTTTAGGTATAATTTATAAGACATACATTTGTTGGGTATTTTTTTTGTATGTATAAATATGTTTTTTGTATCTTGCTTGTGTGCTGTGTGTGCTTGTACCGTCCCAAATAAATGTTTTTTATTTCTTTCTTTCTTTAAATGATCTTTATTGTATAATTGACATACGAACATGTACATGTATTCATTATGTACATTTATGTACGGTACATGTATTCAAATAAATGGTTATAATTAAAAAAAGCACATACAGTAAACGCATGTACAAATTAAACTAATGGTTCGCCCCGAACTGAGATCTCGCGAGTCTCCCCAAAAAAATATATTATTCATAACCTTTGACTATCAAAATAGTGCAACGAAACAATCAACCAACATACTTGACCTACAGTTTTATTCAAATTATAGGTAACGGGAGTTCATGTAAATTGGTAATCTTTTTTTGGTTACATAATGCAGTTATTCTGGATTTCAGAATTTTGCCTATATTTGTAAGGCTACACGAATACCAAATTTTAGCAATGTAGGGTGTAGTGTACCCTGTGAATTTTGTCAAAGTTTTGTTTTTATTGTAGCTAATAACTCAATAACTACAAGGATTAAACTAAAAAAAAAGGGTTGAAATGTACTAACGAAGACCTTTCATTTGACGTCCTTGACCTAATAGTCTCATTTTCATTTTTTTACCGCTCTTGAACCCCAATATCTCAACAACCCCCAATATTTTTAGCTCATTTAGTCACACCAAACTTGTTCCATCACTACCTACGTATCCAATTTCACGATAATCGGATCAACGCTTCGAAAGTTATCCTCGGACAAACAAACATACATGAAATGTCCAGCAATATTTATTTATTATTATTATACAACGCCGATTTGCCCAAGTTGACGACAAAATCTGTATCGTATCTGTAAAAGCCTTTTTTACCTATCGGGTTATTTAAGTGATAGAGAAGCTGGGGATTGGATTTGCTCCAACTGTGCTAAAAATGTTACAAATTATTTAGACGAAATTTATTTTGTTTACTAGTGGTCCCGCCGAACTTCGTATCGGCTTGACATGCATAGGTATAATGCGGGCTGTTAATATAAGTCACCTTGGTAGACTTGTCAATTGTTGTCCCCGGCCATCATTATGTATGAGAAAATGAATGACTTCCACAAATAATTCAATACCAAAATTAGCCAAATCGCTCCACCCGTTCTCGAGTTTTAGCGAGACTAACGAACAGCAATTCATTTTTATATATATAGACAAAATATCTCGGGATAACTCCTACCGAAGCATCTGTTTCAAACGATATTAATTTTTTTACATCCTCTTTGACGATATTTGCAGCACGCATTTTGTCAATTCTATGTCAAACGTCATAAGGTTACATTATAAAAGCGCTAAGGTTAGATTATAAATAATTTTATATGGTGGTTAAGATTCTTAAATTTTCTAATTTTGCGCGTAAATTTCTTAATTTTTTCTTTCATAAGAACCTTTTGCTGACAATAAGAAATACAACAAAAAAAGAATTGGCCAAATTGGTCCAGGCGTTGTTGAGTTATGCGCTTACCAACACATTTTGCGATTCATTTTTATATTATAGATTATTATATAATCTAAAAAGGTCATTTAAAAGAACAACCAGCCTTGTTTCTTGCCTTCTTTCCTGGCTTGGTCGCGAAGGAACAGGCAGTAAAATTGACGATTGACGACAAGCTTTCAGCCGCGGTGTACACGTGGCTTGCTAATAAAAAGTTGGCCACGTCTCAATCCAGTTCATAATCTTTCTATATATCTACCAAATACTAGTGGTTACCCCTGAACTGAGATCTCGCGAGTCTCCGATTAAAACAAAAAATATTATTTGTAAAATAGCCACCTGTAACGGGAGTTCATGTTTTATGTGGTTACTTCTTTTGGGGTACAAATGGCAGTTATTTTGTATTTCAGACTTTTGCCTATATTTGTGTCACTTAAGCTACCCGCATACCAAATTACAACACTGTGGGGTCACTGGTGTACCCTGCGAATTTTGTCAATATTACTTTTTTATGGCTAATAACTCAAAAACTGTAAAGAATATACGAAAAATTAAAACGGAGTCTATATGTACTAATGAATACCTTTCATTTGACGTCCCACTTGACTTAAGAGCCTCATTTTCATTTATTTTTAGAAAGCATAGCGTAGGACGGCCCCTCACTAGATGGAAAAAGCGGCCAAGTGCGAGTCGGACTCGCCCATGAAGGGTTCCGTAGCAGCAAGTAACATAATGTAAAAGTTCTTGTGGTTCGTTGTAACTTTTTATATTTGAGTTGATTGAATGAAAGGTAAATTGCGGTTTACGTTTTATGACGTATTAAAAAAAACTACTCACTAGATCTCGTTCAAACTAATTTTCGGTGGAAGTTTGCATGGTAATGTACACCATACATTTTTTTTAGTTTTATCATTCTCTTATTTTAGAAGTGACAGGGGGGAGGGACATATTTTACCACTTTGGAAGTGTCTCTCGCGCAAACTATTCGGTTTAAAAAATGATATTAGAAACCTCAATATCATTTTTGAAGACCTATCCATAGATAACACACACGTCTGGGTTTGATGAAAAAAATTGAGTTTCAGTTCTAAGTATGGGGAACCCCCAAAATTTATTGTTTTTTTTTCTATTTTTGTGTGAAAATCTTAATGCGGTTCACAGAATACATCAACTTTCAACAGAAACCAAGTTTCAACAGTGTTATCGTTTCGGAAGAAAGTGGCTGTGACATACGGATGGACAGACAGACAGACAGCCATGACGAATCCATAAGGGTTCCGTTGTTTGCCATTTGGCTACGGAACCCTAAAAACTACCCGATAAAGGATGCTGGGAGCCTGGTGCAGGCCGCACAAGATCGCTCGTTTAGAAATCTATTGGGAGACATATGGTCACCAGTGGACTACCTATCACTGATATGATAATAATGATGAAACATGAATTGACGACCTCCGGTGAAGTGGGCGAAGAGCCGGCTGGGATGTAGGAGGTTGCGGGTTCAATTCCCACCGCGGAACAAATGTTTGCATGGTCTACAGATACGGTACGGGTCTGGTTGTGTCTCTATAATATTATAAGTATGTATATTTACAAAAACAGAGTATTCTATCAGCTATCTGTTTCCCAATTCCCATTGTACAAGCTTTGCCTTGTTTTAGAGCTAGATGGCGCTATGTGAAATGTCCAGCATTATTTATTTAAATATTTGCTCGTAGACCAAGAGTCAGACCAGCCCGATGTTCGAATGACATTGAAAGCGTAGCTGGGTGTCAATGGATTTGACTCGCAAGGGACCGGAAAGTCCGGAAGACTGGCGTAATAAAGAGGATGCCTATACCCAACTGTGGGCGCAGACGTGCTGTGCTGATTATGATGATGATATTTATAGTTATGGTGTGAATCGGAACTGTCACGTTACAGGAAAGTTCCATCGTACATCATCAATCAGTTCTGAGCGGGATAGCAAGTGCGTTCAGATTACAGCCAGGAATCCCGTGCCATGAGAACGTAACGAGGCATTGGATTACTATAGGTACTAGACGCCAACGCTTCAGACAGTCGGGGTCATAAAACGTGGGGCAAGTGATATTGCTATCTCGCTCGCTCTTGCAGCCCTTACGGGAGCAGTTAGTGATGTGCACCCCAACTGATTTTTATTGTAAGAAATTAATGGGCAATAAATTATTTGGACATTAGTGTTGCCCTGAGAAGGTCGGATTCCTTTATAAGTTTATGAGTTAGAAGTCCGCAAAAACTTGCAGGATTCAATTCCCGCCGCGAGCAAATGCTTTCATGATCTACAGATCATTGTTCGAGGTTTGGGTGGTTTTCTATATATTGTAGTAGTCTTGTATTTGAAGTATATGTACACACCACCTGCCCGACAATGTCAAATTATGTCATGTAAACCTCACTGAAAGCAGATGAATAAATCCCTACGGCTGAGCCAGGAGTAAAGTTGTACTGAATTTCATTATGCCTTCGCGGGCATAATGTGATTTGAATTTGTAACCTCATCGATATTCGTAAATCGAACTAACCTCTGCACAAAATACACCATCCTAGATTTGGTTTTTATTGTCTCACAGAAAGTGAGAAAAGTAGAGTATTCTCCTCGTGGATAAAGCTGTCTGCATCTTGGTCGTGCTTATATACCGGATACACCTGCACTCAGGATTCTAGGAGCTCCCTCGCTCCGCTCGTGAGTCAACTCTAGAATCCTTCGTTACGTTCGGCATTCTAGCGCCAGTGACGCAAGACACTCCTTTATCCCCGCGTTTAATAATCAACTATTACAAAAACTTGGAATCTGGTTCTTATAGTACCATATTTGTTTAGTATATGGCTAGATAGTGCTATTTGAAATATCTAGCTTCATTATATTATTATAGGTTGTTCATTATATTTACAGGAAAAACCTGCACAAAAGTAGGGTGTTACTGTCAGTGTACATTTTCAGGCAAATCATAAATTTGCCTATAAAATGACAGTATTGCTAGAGATATATGTAACTGGTCAAGTGTTTAAAATGTACAATCAGGTACATTACAAATAGTCGCAGTTAAACACTATTGCTTTTGTTTTTATATTTGATATCTCTATAGTTTAGGTAAAGTACGTCAGTACTTACGAAATACAATTCCCAATAATGATTACCCTTAACCTTTTTACTATCGCTACAGAGCAGAATAAATACGGAACCAATTTGACATGAGCATCTCGATAATACTACCTTCTAAATACAACCATATCTCAAAGGCTTAGGAATTGAAATCGTGTGGCAAGTCGGTGTATATTGAGCAGTAAATTTAGCTTAGACAGTGTTATTACAGAACCATCGACTAGTAAAGGGTGGTTGTATTTCATGTGAGGTTTGTAGATGGGTTTTTGATGGCAATGGTTCTTTTATGGATGCTCTAGGTAGTTTTGACCTCGGGCTTACTCTTGGCCTGTCCAATAGTCAGTTCTCGCGACAGTTTTGATTTAACAACAAAAATGATATGGTTTGAATTTTTCTAACCATAATTTTTTTTTGACCACCTCCGTGGCGCATTGGCTGAGCCGGCTGAGACGCAGGAGGTAGTGGGTTCGATTCCCGCCGCGGAACAAATGTTTGCATGATCTACAGTTATTTGTTCCGGGTCTGGTTGCTATTATATATATTATAAGTATGTACGCGTATTTACAAAAAAAATATATAAGTATTCTATCAGTTATCTGGATCCCATAGTACAAGCTCTGCTTAGTTTGGGGCTAGATAAACGCTTTGTCAAATGTCCAGCAATATATTTAAATCTGAGATTTTGTGAAAGTGTTAATGACTAGAAACGTTAAAAAAAGGCTGTTATTGATTTTTTTTATCCACCTGGAAATACCCGATGTAAAGTGGTAACCATCACCTATAACAAAGTACTGCATCGTAAGTCACATGCCCTCGATACGTGTAAAGCCTCATGTGCCTGTAATTTCACCGGCAACCATACCCTTCAAACTGAAACACAGCAGTGCTGCTTGACGGTAGTAATAGGTACTTTCCCGGGCGAGCCCTTCCACAAGAACCTACTCTTGTTGCGTGCACGCCACACAAGATCGGTCGCTATGGACATCTATGGGAGGACCAATGATCAGCATTTCTTATAGCTAATAAAATGACAATGATGAACAAAAACAAATAAAAAAAAGAATACTATACATTTCACACAACGCTATTTAGCCCCAAACTAAGCAAAACTTTTATTATGAGAATTTATAATTTGATAGAATTCTTATAAACATTTATTTTAAATTACTTACTTAAAATATATAAAAAATACCCTACTATTACTAATAATATATATGTAACTAGCTGTTGCTCGGGACTTCGTACGCGTTACACTACTTAATGTGAAGGTAACCTAAAAATAAAGCTAAACTCGTTGTTGCAACTTGACTTGACACCCCATTTTTATCCCATAGGACCTGATTTATGAGATAAATCATTTTACGACACACTGATCATTTTTATCCTTTTGTAGTAATCCGCGTTATAATCTACGTATATACTAAATCTAATTTAAATCGGTCCACCCGTTACGACGTGATTGATTAACAAACAAACATATAAACAAACATCCAAACTTTCGCATTTATAATATGGCGCATTTATAATAACTATGTGTTCTTTTAAAAAAACCGGCCAAGTGCGAGTCGGAACACGAAGGGTTCGGTACCATTATATATAAAAACGGCAAAATAATCACGTTTGTTGTATGGGAGCCCCCCCCTTAAATATAGGTTTTATTTTAATTTAATTATTTATTTTTAAAGTGAATATACATATAACTTATTATTCTGTGAATATTTCAAGCCACTACCTGTTGCCGTTATCGAGCTAAAACGAACAAAAAAATGCACGTTTGTTGTATGGGAGCCCCTCCTTAAATATTTATTTTATTCTGTTTTTAGTATTTGTTGTTATAGCGGCAACATAAATACATCATCTGTGAAAATTTCAACTGTCTATCACGTCTATCATGAGATACAGCCTGGGTGCCGTTTTACCCTTTGGGAACGGAATCCTAAAAATTGACTAAGTTTAAGATTTTTAAACCCATCTCAAATCTGATTGAGCCAGACGGGACTCGAACTCGCAACCTTCCTCTTAATACGAGGATGTGCTGCCAATTATAACATCTTAGGATTTTCCGTAAGTGTCGGCTTACACTCTAAAAATAAAATAGTATTAGCAAAACTGAGATAGAAATTATATCTGACATTGAAAACACCAAAGCAACATTCCTCTAAATTATTTTATAACAAAGCGTTTATACAATGCTAAATTTCTCAACAGTTTCATTGACCTTAGCATTCGATTTATTTTCCATCTATTTTGCTAAAATTGTTAGCGATCATAACAATTAAGCATCGTAAAAATTTTGACGAATCATAAAATCTGCATAACAAAAATGTTAAATGTAGCATGAATTTAGTGCTATTTATGTAGATGCATATTAAAATTTTTGAGATTATATCATGTTTGGAGCGTACCAATCTCGGCATCAAACTTTTAGATCGAGTTCCAAACGTCGAGATTCGTAGAGGAACGAAGGTTCACAACGGTGGGAATCGAGTTATAAAGCTCAAATGGTATTGAGCGGGACACTTGGGGGGCTAGGAATGGCTGTAGAAGGGTAGGACGTCCGGCAGCGAGATGGGTGGACGACGTTGTTAAGCGCCTCGTCCACGATAGATTAAAATTACGGAGAGCGACTCTCATAGGGCAATCTACGACGTGTACAGATAAGCGAGACTAACCCTAGCTAGAGTATCACTAGTCTACGTAGACACTACGTGTACTACATCTCTACGTGTACGTAGAAATTATAGTATAGATTAAATTAGTCTCCAAGCGGTCTAGCTCTATTCTCTCACCGTGGACGAGGCGCTTAAGAGTCGCGGGCCGTCAATGGGTGAGACGAGCGCAGGATCGTGGCGGATGGCACAAATAGGGGAGGCCTGTACCTAACGTGGTCATTCGTCCCGCTTTGGGTGGGACAGTCCCGCTTTCAGTCTGTCTGCCCCGTTGTCCCCAACCAGAGAAAAAAACTCCAGCTTTTACAAAGGGATCAAACGATAAATTAATTAAGCGCACCATTACCTACCTACGAGTATATTCATTGGATTCAAAACGCGCGGGTGACAGTGGCAGCGCGGCCAGCACGGAGAAGACAGTGAAAGCGAGTCAAAATTACGAAGACTAACGTCCACAAATCATGTGATAAGCTCCATTTCTACATAAAAACTAGACCCGACATTTTAAAACTAATCTGCTACACCGACAAATACAAAACAGATGCATCTCTTAATTTTATATTAATATACCTAATATTCGTTATTCGTCACGCCAGAGATCGCGTCAAATGGAAAAAGATAGTTACCTAAAGCAAAAGTTGTGCAAAGCGGTCACGACCTTCTACATTGAGGAAACGATGCACAGATAAAGAGATACATAATACATTATATTGTTTTTCATGTCCTTTTCTTTTTTTAATTAATACCTAGTAAAAATAAGTTTTTTTTGGTTAATTCCGCAAGCGTCCCGCTTTGACAAAAAAAATGGTCTGGTTACCCAGCAGTGGGTGAAGCATCATTACCACAGCCCGATTGTGGATGATGATGATGTTATCATTTTTAATAAAAAATATGTTACTGGTAATGGAGGAAATCAGACTATTATACCTTTGCCGAGAAATTTTAAGCGAGGGCCAAACCTAATAATCAATTTAAAATTTATTGAAGTGTTTGGTTTAGTATTTATTTATTATTAGTAGTTTTTGTTGTTTTTTACTATTTATTTGCTTGAAATAAAGTTTGTAACAATTTAATTTTAATTTATTAAACCACCATGTACTTAATCAACAGTATATATCGAAAATTATTGTACCTAAGTAGATATTTGTATGCCTAGGTACTAGTTCGAACTTCTTATGGTTCCAAAGTAAGTTTGTTTACCGATAGGCACCTTTAATAACGACCACCTTGAGTAAACTGCAATTCTAAAATCGATTCTATCCCGAGTCGATTATTAAGCATTCGATTCGTAATCGATTAATGAGAGATATCGGCATCAGCTTCCACTTAATAGCGATTTGCATAGGACTCATAGTTGTATCCTACGATTTTATTAACCTATCTCTTTCGTATAAAGCAGAGTGAGTGAGACAGATAATGTAATGGTTTACGCTGTCTTGCTTTTTGTATGGCGTGCGAGAGAGATGGCTATTGGACATGGTAATGTTTTCCGGGAAGTTTCACTATTTATTAGATAATGATAGATTGGTTTATAATTAAGGAATTGCAGCACTGGGATAGATGATTGATCAGTTTATTTTCTATACAAGAATCATGGAGTAAACTAGCATTTTTCCACTAATGCCAATGTTACTCTCAAGTTATTATTTTCCTCATTTATTGTTTTTAAATACTTTATAGGCTTGCGTTTGACCACGATCTCGCTTGATGCCGTCTACGATGGTACACGCTTTCCTAGAAGAAACCTATTCACTCGCGACTTGAAGACACCCAGGTTGTAGTTATCAGGAAACACAGATTCCGGCAAGACATTCCACTCTTTGATAAAGTCTGTTATCCGTTATATGCCTGCCTATCTACCAATTTAAATGCCTATATGTACGCAATAGTATGTGAAATAACGTCTCATTATTTCTCATTAGATATTCAAACCACGCCTCCAAAAGTTATTGCCTTATTGTAAATCATAAAAAAACGGCTGTCAAATTTTGACAGCAGAAAAATGCTAAGCGCTTGTAACTAGGTAGGTACTTACACCTTGACATTTCATCTGTCAAGTTGAAAATGTCACTTTGTTTTAAACATTCTAATTAGATATTTTAACATTAAGTCATTAACATTATGTATTTTGTAATAACAAATAAATATTCATACAAGGGTTAAGTTTTGTTAAATCCCTAGTGTAAATAACATAACTATATACTATTGTACATGTCACACAGCGCCATCTAGCCCTAAACAAAGCAGAGCTTGTACTATGGGAACCAGATAACTGATAGAATACTTATTTACGGGTTTTTTGTAAATTCATACTTATAATATATAGAGAAACAACCAGACTTGGAACAAATACCTGTAGATCATGCAAACATTTGTTTTGCGGCGGGAATCGAACCCACAACCTCTTGCGTCTCAGCCAGTTATTCACCCACAGCGCCACGGAGTTCGACAAATAACCTTATCTTAACTAAAGAACCATCCCACTGCTAGTCAATGTGACTACGTATAGATGATAGAAAATGAGGCCTCTCTTTTTCCATGCGTAGGTAGTTACAACTGTACCTACTTTAATTCTATGACGACTGGTGACAATCTCTGAGACTGAATTAGAAAATGGAAAGATTCGTAGTCGAACCAAAGTCACCGACAAAGCACAAAGAATTAGCAAGTTGAAGTGGCTGACGGCCGTTGGGGCAGAAAAGTTCTCGAGAGACCACGCGCTGAAAAGCGCATAGAACGGCCCCCACTAGATGGAACGACGACCTGTTAAAGGTTTCTGGGACGCGTTGGGTACAGGCCGCATAAGATCGGTCGCTTTGGGAATCAATGGGGTCGGCCTATGTTTAGCAATAGACTTCCTATGGCTAGTATGATGATGACAAGTATCTACGTTAAGACGATATACAAATTTAATTTCTGTGGCAATTGGACGGAGCATATAAAAATGCAAAAAAGTGACAGTACTATTTACTTGCTTAGGTGAAGAACGAAACAAAAATGTATCATAGCCGCGCCGCATTATCGCAGGAGTAAACGACGTAAGCGACTAAAGATAAAATCTCGAATTTCATGAGAATCAACCAATGAAAATAAAATTCTTTTTCATTAATTGATGTACCATAATTACCTACATAACCTTGTAAAAAAATACTTTAAATCTTTTCTAGTCGGAGAATGCACGATATTAGTGTTTTAGAAGAGCCGATTTTGACAAATAATTGTGTCGAGAAAAGTTTCACCAATTGCGTTTCTGACTTTCATTTATGTAATTTAAATCCTCAAGTAAATATTGCTTAAATATGAAATCAGTACCATTTTTCGTTATTGAATACGACAGTTACTTAGCGGCTCAATTTTTTTTACATATCGTCTTAATTAAAATTAACAAAAGCTAGTGTTTTTAATCCTACTAATATTATAAACGTAAATTTTTGTATGGATATATGTGTGGATGTTTGTTACTTTTTCACGTCGTAGATTATAACCTGGATTAACACATAGGCTACTTTTTGATGACAAATGCGTGCGAAGCCGCTGGCGGAAGCTAGTTTACAATAAATTTCATCAATATCAATTCATTTCTATCAGAATAAAATGGAATCACAGGCTGTAAGTACCGAGTGCGTAGAACTGATACCATACCAAGCATTTTTGAAGCACATTATCATCTAGGTAGGGGCATAAAATACCATGTACAACCACAAATAACCATAAAATATATTATCACCAGTTAATAGTACTGCCGCTCTAAGATTTAAGGCCCATAAACTTTAAATTGTCGTTTATTACATATATCCATGGGTGTCGGTTTCGTAAGACGAGACAAAGGAGCATCCTTTTTTTACGATTTGCATTCTGAAAAAGATTGCGATTAAATTATGAAACAATAGGAGTCCGTCGTGAGGTGTCGAATGGAGGCGGTGGACAGTGATCTGACACGTGCAATCATTGTCATATTATTATGGTTGTAGGATGTATTTTGATATAGGGTTAGACTAAAAATGTCTAGGAAATTACGTGTACTTTATTGGTATTATTTTAGATTTAGTTTTAGTATCAGAGCATCGCACAACAACAAACACACAACAACAAAACCGTATAGAAATCTGTGTATTACTCGTACTTCTTAGGGTTCCGTACCTAAAGGGTAAAACGGGACTCTATTACTAAGACTTCGCTGCCTGTCTGTCTGTCCGTCCGCCTGTCACTAGGATAGATTGCATGACCGTGATAGTTACACAGTTGACATTTTCACAGATGATGTATTTCTGTTGCCGCTATAACAACAAACACTAAAAACAGAATAAAATAAATGTTTAAGGGGGGCTCCTATAGAACAAAGGTGATTATTTTGCCGTTTTTATAGATAATGGTACGGAACCCTTCGTGCGCGTCCGACTCGCACTTGGCCGGTTTTATTGACATTTTAATAGATTAGCAATATTAGCAGACTGAAGGCAACTTTCTTATAAGAGTATACATCAATTTAAATAGTAGTTGTATCAAATATATAAAAGGAAATCATTGATAAAAGATAAAACTTTGTTAAGCCCACGCAAACACTCATTTGTAAAACTGATATCACTAAAGTGAGATAAACTTAACCTATACTTGAAGGATTGGGCCCACCAACCCAATATCTGAAAATCCAAATTTCTAACTGTCACCTCAACATTACGTAATAAACCTATCAACATCAAAATTCCGTTAAATTGTCATGCAAATTCGCGACACCCAAATCCCTTTGACAATGACAGCTAGACGTTTCGTCGAAAGCGCGATTTTGCAATTTGTATGTAACATAACATTTAGTTCGGAGCATAACAATTACTCGTAATACCATTGTCTATATTCAAGAGAAAGGGCGTTTGTGTGAAAATTGTATAGAGAAAGTCAGACGTTTTGTAACTGAGCAGTTTTGTCGATAGTAAAAGTGGTTTTGACAGTAACTTGCGTAGTAACTATTAGTAAACTGTGGCGGTACTTGAAAGTGTAACGATGGCAGTGATCAGTTGTCTGTATTTACTTTTAACTTATGTAATTTTATACAAGAGATGCGCACCAAACATAATTTGTTAAACTTATAACAAACTAGCTCACCCGCACGCAGCTTCGCATGCGTGGTATTTGAATAAAAACATTACCCTCAAAAGTAGCATGTCCTTCCCCAGGATATAATCTATCTCCTTGAATCCAAATCTCATTACGATCCATTCAGCTGTTTAGTTATGAAAAGGTAACAAACAAACAAATACTTTCGCAGTTACTATGCATGTACGTATATAAAAAATATAAAAAATAATATAAAAAATATAAAAATATCAAAAAATAAAAAATAAAAAATATAATATATACTATAAAATAATATATACTATAAAAAATATCGGAAAAATTCACGCAAAAAGAGATTACGAAGAAAAATCATTTTCTCAAACATAATGATGGCCGGGGACAACAATGGACAATTCTACCAGGGTGACGTATATTGACAACCCGCGTTATATGCATGTCAAGGCGGTACTAATTTCAGCGGGTCAGCTAGTTATGCATATAGACCTTCCTCTTGAATCACTCTATCTATTGATGAAAACTGCATCAAAATTCGTTGCGTAGTTTAATAGATCTAAGCGAGCAGACAGCGGAAGCGACTTCATTTTTAACCGACATCAGAAAAGGAGGATGTTTTGAACTCGACTGTTTTTTTATGTTTGTTACCTCAGAACTTTCGACTGGCTGAACCGATTTCAATGATTCTTTTTCATTTGAAAGCTGGTGCTTCCCGTGTGGTCTCATTTCAGTTTTGTCCAGTTCTGAGAAGGGCATCCATGAGAAAAGCATATAAGTCTTAAATTTGCATTAAGTATGTGCGCGACAAATGGACGAGTAACTCGCACAGTAGTAGTCTGTTTTTCTGTTATTTGAAGTCGGTTGTATTTTTGTAAAAAGTTACTTGTATACAATGAAAAGATAAAGAAGTCAGTTTACGTAACTAATCAAATGTATTTGATCAAATGTATTCCGATCTGGTGGTACGTGGTATTGAAGGCCTTACCAGTGACCTCAGTGCTGTGTATGAGTGGACCCAAAGGTATGGTCTACTTATAAATCCTGCTAAGACACAAGTGATGATTGTTGGTAGTAAGTATCACATTTCCAGACTAGACATTTGTTCCCTCCCCCCAGTCAGATACAATAGTTCTCCTTTACAATACTGCACAGAGGTAAAAAACCTTGGTCTGTATATCACTAACGACCTATCATGGGACCGTCACATTGCTCAGGTTAGTAAGAGAATGTATGGAAGCATGCATTCCCTGAACTTGATGAAAAACTTTCTGCCTCAATCTGCAAAGAGGACACTGGTGAACGCACTGCTTTTTCCCTTTCTCGACTACGCCAATGTCGCTTATTCCGATGCCACAGAGGATGGGTTGAACAAGCTGGAGCGTTTGCAAAACCTCTGCATACATTTCATCCATGGTTTGAGGAAATATGATCACGTGTCTGCTTTCCGCGCTCAATTACAGTGGCTCGAGGTCAGAGAGCGTCGGGATGTACATATACTATGTCAACTTTATAACATCCTACATGACCCCAAACCACCTAACTACCTCAAAGAGCGGTTTTCTACCCTATATGCTGCAGACCGTCTTGTACGTTCCATATAACTTCTCCAGTTAATAACTCCTCAACACAACACAACCTGCTATTCTAACTCTTTCACCATTACTGCTATCCGACTATGGAATAGTATTCCGCACGAGATTCGGCATGTTTAATCTACTGAGGTTTTCAGATCCAAAGTGTGCAAGCACTACCTCACCTTCATGAACGAAGCCTACAAAATGAGTGGTGTCCTGTAGATGCTCTGTCATTTATCCACTCTGTTATCTTTATATCATATGAGTTTATTTAGTTTTATTGTAACTACCTATTTATTAGTTTATATATTATTTTTCAACTAGTGTTTATTGATGTGTAATATTTGAAAGTACGTTTATTGAAAATACTCTATATATATATATATATATATTTGATGTTTCGTTCGTATTCTCAATATATCGTAGTCTTATTTTTTATTATACAATTTTTCCTGCTACATTATGTCATGCACCACCTACAAAAATATTTTTTCAACACTACGCAAAGGTTAACTGGAAGAGAATGCTTGCTAGCATTAAGTTCGCCTATGTACAGATTTATGTATTTTGTGCAATAACGAATTTTCAATCAATCAATATTTCTGTAATTTCAGTATTCAGTAAATCTGATTCGACGCACTACATACGTTTCGACAAGGCCCGGGTTTTAGCGAGAGAAGTTCTTCGTTCCTAGCAAGATCCGAGAGGCGATAGAAATAAGTCGTGTGCCGAACTTTAACAGAGATAAAAGATGGGTTCTACCGCCAGCCTGGAGGCCATGGCTTTATGATGCAAGTGACAGAAAAGTGTATGTGACCCTAGTAGAGACATAGTTAGGGTTGTGTGTTTGCCTGTACCAAGAACTACCGAGGAGAGCAGCAGTGATGATAATGATGATGACACAGCCGGTCAACACGCTGTGCTTTTGTTGACCCCCACCCCACAACCCCGCCCGTCCACTCGCGCGCAGAGGGCAGCGGCGCGCAATGCGAGGCGAGACGTTATTCTGAGCGGATTGCACTCACCCTGATGAAGGTTCACGAATTGAACCGAAACATTGTAGGTCGAAACACCGATAAGACGGTACGTGATAAATCCCGTATTTATAATAATGATTGAATTCAATCACGAAAGTTTTCTAAGTTAAATAATCAAATGTAGTTTATTTGGATCTCAATGTCTGTAAATGCAACACTCACCGTAACTAAAAGGTTAATTCCTCTGAGGTAGCTAAAGTTGACAGATTTCAAATTAGGAGTATTTGGGCACTCATGAACACACATTAATTTTTTAGAATACGTTTCAGAAAATTACATAAACATCAAAATAACAGATAACATTTAACAGATTTCCGCCAACAAATTTAATTTTTTTTTAGAAATAAATTGCATTTTTTATCACGTTAATGCGTTTTATGATGCGTATCAGCATGTTAGCGGTTTTTACAAGCTTTTTAGAGGTGGGGATATAAACTATAGTCAACAACCTAGTTGACCTGATAAAAAAAACAAGCTATTCCGCCTTACCCTGAGTTCCATCATCGCCAGACAATGTCAAATGTACGAGTTGCGTGCACAATGATTGCATTTGCTTTCGGTATCGTTAGAACTCGATAGTGGCGACTTGCGCAACGGTGTCTATAGGTACGTATTTAGTGGCTAAATATTATTGAAGGAGTTGTCAAATCATACAAATACGTCAAGTTTAAACATGTTTAGTCGCTAAATATGTTTAGGGATCGTTGTGCAAGCCGGTCTAAGTTTAGTAATTTGTCCATACATCATGAATGGAAAATACCTATACATACGTATCGTAATATAGCGCGCGGTGATAAATAAAAAAAAAACATCGGTCAAGTGCGGGTCGGACTCGCGCATGAAGGGTTCCGTACCATTATCTATAAAAACGGCAAAAAAATCAAGTCTATTGTACGGGAGTCCCACTTAATTATTTGTTTTATTTTAATTTAATTATTTATTTTAATAGTGAATTTATAACTAAATATTCAAGCGTCTACCTGTTGCGCATCGATATCGAGCAAAAACGAGCAAAATAATCACGTTTGTTATATGGAAGTCCCCCTTAAATATTTATTTTATTCTGTTTTTAGTATTTGTTGGTATAGCGGCAACAGAAATACATAATGTGTGAAAATTTCAACTGTGTAACTATGTTCACGAGATCTATCCTAGTGATAGACGGAGGGACAGACATACAGATAGCGAAGTCTTAGTAATAGGGTCTTATTTTACCCTTTAAGTACGGAACTTAAAAACTGACTATGTCTACGCATCGAGCACGCAACATAAAAACAGTTCATAATCTTGTAATGATCCAAGTCACAGTATACGCTGAATAGAAGGCATGCTATGATGTAGCCTATGATGTAAGACAAAAAATATATTAGAAGCAGATCGCGTGAGCATTTCACATAAATCGAATGATTTAGTCAGACAGACACAATGGGAAAAAGACGAAGTTTGTGTCAGGAAACAACAAAAGCATCGCTGGCTCTATCTTAAATCATTTTGTAGGGTAATTCCGTTGGAGTTTTCGAAGGGTTTGGATTGAATAGGATTTTTATTGATATTAGGTATCTATTTGAACGGGTTTAGGTTTTATTGTTATAAAGACGGGATTTATTACGTACCGTTTTATTGGAGTTACGAGTGAAAATGTTGAGGTATAAAAGAGGGTTGAATATAAAAGATGGATGACGCGTTGCCTTATTACCAAATGAAGCACTGTAATTCAAAGGATGATGACGATAAGAACTGCTTGTTCGAGGCCGGCATACGTTGGGTACTTCACTTAAAAGTTAGTAGCACTCCATTTATCTAATTCTATTTATCTGTGGGTTTTCGATGTTTTATAGATATCCTTACTAATATCACACTAATATTATAAATTCGAAAGTAAGTCTGTCTGACTCTTTGTCGGTTTGTTTGTTGTGTTTTCACGGTTAAACGGCTTGACCGATTTCGATGAAATTTGGTATATAGATAGATTATCCAGCTGCGCAAAAGTAGAGTAATGAGCTTATTGACAAATATTAGCAAACATATACATACATATTGCTGCACATTTCACACAGACCTATCTAGCCCCAAACTAAGCAGAGCTTGTACTATGGGAACCAGATAACTGATAGAATACTTATATACTTGTTTTTTTGTAAATAAATACTTATAATATATAGAATAGCACCCAGACCCGGAACAAATATTTGTAGATCATGCAAACATTTGTTCCGCGGCGGGAATCGAACCCGCTACCTCCTGCGTCTCAGCCAGGTGCAGTGGCCGCACCACAGAGGTGGTCAGAAATAAAGAATACACAATTATTTACAAGATTAAAATACAGAAGAAACAGTTGAATCATCTAAAGATCGTAAACGGTCTATAGATAGCTCAATTGGTCCAGATTTCTACCAGGCGGAAGTGCCGCCAAGACGCTGCTGGCTGCATTCAGAAAAGAAAATAATTTTATATTGATTGCAAAACCGCCGGTCGCATATACATACATATATACGTTTGAAATAGCGTTTAAACTCATAATTAACTTTGCTTCTCAATCCAGAAACATCAAATAATTACCACCTATCATCCATTTTGACTTTTTGACTGACAGCTCACCACTACCTCACTCATCCCTAAAAAAGATTCGCACGCGATTTTTTTTTGCTATGTCCGCCTTTTCTAAAGCGAAACGAATTATTTGACGTACAACATCCTCATCAAAATCAATCCTTACGACTAGTGTTGAGGCATTAGTGGTATTTGAAGCCGAATTTCAGCTTGTTCCATTAATTGAAGCCGAAGATATTGTGGCAATACAATTGCGGTCTAAATAGGGCTCTTTTCGCGTAGTTGCCATATAATAATAGGGATTTTTTTTATGAATACCTCCTACTCCAAAAAAATTCAAAATCACTGGTATCCATAATAAACATAAGGAACTTATTGAATCGACAATTCAACGCATGTATGTTTACGACCAATCCAACACTATTATTATATTATTTGTTACTCAATCATGTCGTAACGGCTGAACTGATTTCGATGAAATTTGGAATATACGTATATTATAACCTGGATTACTACATATGCTACCTTTTATCCCATAAATCAGTTCGCATGGGATAAAAATGAGGTGTCAAGTCGAGTTGCAACAGCGAGTTTAGCTTTATTTCTAAGTTACTTACACATTTAGTAGTGTAACGCGTACTAGATCGCGGGCAACAAAATGAAAAATGATTGAATGAAAAATAAAACGCGGTTACATTATAACAGTATGGTTATAGTAGACGTGTTTTGATCGATGTTTTAGCCGAAGATGCACTTTCGTTAGCAAACAGCTTAACATTAATAACCGTTAATCGTATAGGGTTTAATGCACATCAAGTACGAACATCTTAGACGTCAACAGTGACAGATGATTGATATAATTATCAAGTTGACAGACAAGTTAACAGATAACATGACTTAATAAGTCACTGTATAATGCATTTAAAACAAGATGTTTCAACTGCGTAATATGTATTCCTTTTGTATTCTTACAACTCTATTTAGTAGATATGGTAATTCAATCAATACTAATAAACATTCACATACTTTATAAAATACTAGCCTCCGCCTGCGGTTTCTCATGCGTGGTTCGTCTATAAGTAAGTAGCCTATATCTAAATCCATGTCATGATCTAGTTACATACCAAATTTTATCTTAATCAACTCAGCCGCTTCGTCATGAAAACGTAAAAAACAGACAAACAGAACGACAAAATTACTTAGGAATTTAGTAAATGTTATTGATATAACAGTTTTTATCTTTATGAGTTTAACGAATTAAATAGGTACTATACTAATTTTGATGAATCTATGATTGTGTTAAATTTAAATTTGTATTTCTGAGTCCAGATCAAAACAGATGATTCAGGCATACAATAGATTCAAACGAGAAACATTTTGGCTGCTCCGGTAGGAACAACAGACTTTGAGAGTTATTGATTGACAACTGTCAAAATAACTTGTTAACAGACTCGATACAAGCAATGTTTAAATATGGGCCCTTAAATTTCTTTTTATTTTAGCCTTCAACTTCTTCGGCTTAAAACGGTGAAACCGAAAGATAAAACGCGTTTCCCGAACCTCCGCCAACACTACTGGATACTAATCAAATTAAATTGGTCTGTAACCTCTTTGTGAGGTGCAGTCGAGCAAAAAATAAAGATTAAATTGCGCAAATAATATACTATTATCTTACCTCTTTCAGTGGTGGTGTATCCTGTAACAAAACAAAGCAATATTAGTCTAGATTTTTCGAAATAGAAACTTAATAAATGAGTTTAAGAAAAATTATGAGCAATCTCAATGCGACTTGCGCAACGATGCGTAATTATGAGTGTTGTTAAATCATACAATTACGTCAAAATTAAACATGCTTAGTCACTAATTATGTTTAGGGATCGTTATCATGTACGAGTTGAATATACGATTTATCACATTTCATTGGTTTTTTAATCCTAATTGTTTACATATTTTTTTTTGATTGTCAGACTTGACATTCATCAATAAAAAAAATTTTGGAAATAAATACATGTCTATGAAACGGCCTTCAGCTCAGTGCAGCAGTTCTGCTGTCGCCAGTGTTGACCGTGGAGGTAGTAGTATCGTTTCATTGGAAACTAGTTCAGTACCGGCCGAGTCATAATAGGTATCTAATACAACGCTTACGTTCCTAATAATTCATAGTTCAAACATTGTTTATTCATCAATTAACATCACATAACACCAGGTGTACGGTAACCCAGTTCAACCTCATATTTGAGTTAAGTATCTAGATGTACTTGGAGCGTAGCTTTAAGAAGCCGGCGAACCCCGAGAGCAACTTCAATTCGGCCGCGTCAAAAACTTCGGCCTGAATATCCCTGTTTAGTGACAAAGTTAAGCCACGCAGAGCGACAGTGATAGCAAATGAACAATTCTAAATTTGATTAGATTTTGACCGTGTTCCGTAATACCAAAAATGATGACTGAAAACTAGTTGTATTTTTCTCATTGTGTTCTTATTCTGTAACTAGACGATATAATCTATGTTCCCATGACAAGGATACGTAAGATGTTGTTGTTTTTAATACGAAACAATTAGGTTGAAAATACGTCTTTTATGACGTAAAAACATGCAGAATGCGATACGCTTCTATTTCATTTTAGGTAAGTATTTTGATCTAATATATGGTTGGGAACCTAGATAAATACTATTCAAATTAAACCTTATTAAGGCAGAAATATGCTCCAATTAGAAATGATCTTGGTAGTACGTATTGTATGGGCGATTCCCCTCCGGTTTCCTCAATTTAGGCGTAGTTGAACACAATTATCAAATTCAAATCAAGTATATTTATTTCAGTAAACTTAATCTTTATACATTTCATGGGCCCTCCTGTGTTAGAGAGTCTCGCTCTTCTGTTAATTCAGTTATTCCGATTAAGTATACAATACAAATATGTATAGATATTGATAAATATATATCAATATTGGCCAATAAAAGAATTTAAGAGAAATAAAACTAAGGTTACCCTAGAAATAAAGCTAAACTCGCTGTTGCAACTTGACTTGCCACCCCATTTTTATACCATAGGACCTGATTTATGGGATAAAATGTAGCATATGCGTTAATCCAGGTTATAATATATATGTACCTACATACCAAATTTCATCGAAATCGGTTCAGCCGTTACGACGTGATTGAGTAACAAACAAATGATAGATCAGTCATAATAAAATCTCAAGTATGTATCAATTACCAGTGCTAATCTAGATTTTTTTTAGCTATTCCGTCTCACTCGATAAAATATGTCTCCCTCAAATCCTTCTAACCAATTATTAATTTTAATAATATAAAATAAGTCAGACTAAAATTAACCTTTCGTATAAAAAAAAATAATTTGGTTGGTGTGGTCCTCAAATTTTAAAATAAGTTTCGGCCGTCGCATCCATCAAGATGGCCAGATTTTGCGGCCGAATGAATAGGTTATCTTTTTGTGGACCTTATGCACATTTTATTGACAGCTTAATTTAATTACAGAAAAATCATTTTTAAATTAACTCGCATGATTGATGACAAAAATGCCAAATAACGGTTTCTGTTAAAAAGTTATGATACGACGAGAAAGAAATAATGAGTTTTTACTGATCAAAAACCTACACTAAGAACATACATGACGACCTCCGTGGCGCAGTGAGCGTGTAGCCGGCTGAAACGCAGGAGGTAGCGGGTTCGATTCGCTCTACGGAACAAATGTTTGCATGATCTTCAGATATTTGTTCCGTGTCTGGGTGTTTTTCTATATATTATAAGTATGTATTTACAAAAAAAAGTATATAAGTATTTTATCAGTTATCTGATTTCCATAGTACAAGCTCTGCTTAGTTTGGGGCTAGATAGCGCTGTGTGAAATGTCCAGCAATATTTATACATATACATGATACAATGAATATATTAAATTACAAGCCTGTTGTATCCAACTGCAGAACAAAGGCATCCCTCCCCTCTTTCCACTCGTCTCTGTTGTTCGCGAGTAAAGGGGTAGAAGTTTAGCTCATCCCGCCACCTTCGCCTGCGCCTTCCACGCGGGCGTCGTCCGTTATTTGGGACTAATTCTGTGGTGCAGTCAAATTGGTGCTGATTAAAACTAGCCGCAAACACGCCATCTTAGTAAAAATAACATAATATTAGAAATGTAACTTTAAATGTCATTCTAATTTGATCTTTAGTGTAAACAAAATAAGACCGTTCGTATTTTACACAATTTTAGTTAGAGTAAAAAACAGAATCGCCACCAATGAATAGCTTGAAAAAATATATCATTGGGTTTTTACCCGATTACGGCAAAGCCAAAAGGAAGGGTTATGTTTTTAGCAGTCTACCGTAGTGGCTAAACTACTCATCCGATTTCGATGATTGAGCTGTCAATCGATTTGGTGGTGCGGGTGGCATAGGCTATTATTGGCATGGGTATAACATAGTCGGGTTTCAGTTTTTTAATTTATATAGCTTTCTTCATAAGATGATGTGACGACACAAGCCATTTAGGGCTCATTTTCACTAAACCAATCGCTTCACTAAAACTATGGTATTGACGCAGAATTGTCACCATAGATACCCTTTGGTGTTCTACTAACACAATCTTATTTCAATGACCGCTATTGCTATGACAATGGCGACCATCGAAAATCGATTAGACTATTTTCCGTATTCCGTTCCTCTATGGTTTAGCAGTCGCTAGCGATAGCTGGATGAGGTATTCTGCTATTTTCTAGACAGCTTTCCCTATCGCCATATTATGGTAGAGATAGTCTACTCTAATAATGAACGCCCTGTACTTCATTACTGTGCGTCAACGCCACAGCAAGACAATTTAAAATAAGCCTTGTGATACAGTAATTAAGATACATTTCGCTTTGACGTAATGAAGTGGAGGGGTGTTCATTTTAAGTGTAAACGGTCACTACAAATTTGTAAAGGTTGTTTTTATATCAGTTGTTGTGTGTTTCAAAACTATCGCACAAACAAAAATTATTGTATTTATTGATGGCACAAACTTGGGGAGGCCTATACCCAGCAATGGGTGAAGTCGGGCTGTCGATGATGATGATTGATAGTATTGAGAATTTACTAAGAATAGTGATGTTAAACCGTCATCGCTACATATGGTTGCATTGCGTCCGTCACCTTGAGACAAATAAATAATAATAATAAATTTTGCTGGACATTTCACACAGCACTATCTAGCCCCAAACTAAGCAGAGCTTGTACTATGGGAACCAGATAACTGATACAATACTTATATACTTTTTTTTTGTAAACAGAACTTATAATATATAGAAAAACAACCAGACCCGGAACAAATATCTGTAGATCATGCAAACATTTGTTCCGCGGTGGGAATCGAACCCACTACCTCCTGCGTCTCAGCCGGTTGTTCGCCCACTGCGCCACGGGGGTCGTCGACATACCTACAGATGGTTTTAAGAGTAACAATGCTGTGTTTAATTCCAGAAACAAAATTTTATCTAACATTCTCACAATACTTCATCTAGAAAAAATAACAATATGTAATAAATAATAGCTCTTGGAATTTTAAGAGAGAACTAAATTATGGCATTCTATCTCTGACATTCGAATTGTTTTGTATTTTTTTCGTATAAATTGGAAATTGAAGCTCAAAATCACACGCACTAAAGGCGTCACATAATACCAGCGCTAAGGTAGCTATACAGTACAGTGGCACACCGCTGAGTGACGACCTATTTTGCTGTCTTCAATCAATCATTAAAATCATTTATTTCACTGACAATTCTGTTTATGATACAGTGCTAGTTCCCAAATTTGGTTGATAACAAACATTGCTTACAGAGAGCCTCAAGCTAAGCTTAAATAATAAGCTTGTGTTTTGAGGCTCAGAGTAAAATTACAAAACCACAAGTTACATAATTGCCCGAACAGCAATATTATTGAGAAATAAAAATGTATTAATAAATTATAATGAGCATGCATTACATTATAATTACTTAATAAAATAGAATAAAAATTAAAATCTTACAATATGTTACTTAATTTATGTTTATGCTATTAGCGGTGAGTGGGTGAGTGTGTGAGTGGGTGAGTGTGGCTGTTTGAGGGTGCGTGCGCGTGTGCATGTGTGTATTGTGTCGTGTATGCGCGTATGTTATTGAAAGTATAAGGGGGTATATTGAGTGTGTGTGTGTGTGGGAGGGGGATTAAATAAGTACGTGTTTGAGTATATGTACCTACGTATGTTTGAGTGTGCCTGTGTGTGTGCGTGTGTGGGTGTGTGAGCGTGTGTATGTCTGTGAACAAGATTGCGCAGAATGGGAAATGTGGAATGTGTCTTGTATTTGGTATAAGTATAACTTTTGTATTCATAGAATGTAAAAATGGTTACAAAATAAATATTTTCTATTTCATATTTCCAAAATTAACGGTCTATGATGTGGTTACACAAACTGGTCTACTATTTCTTTTTAAATATAATATATTGCGTTTGTTTTTAAAGTCTAATGGTTTTGTTTTAAATCATGTTTCTATTTCAATTAGTATGCCAATTTCCGCCAAACATCACACTAATATTATAAATGCGAAAGTTTGGATGTTTGTTTATTTATTTGTTTGTTTTTTACTCAATCACGTCATAACAGCAGAACCGATTTCGATAGTATGTACGTAGATTATAACCTGAATTAACACATACTACTTTTTATCCCGTAAATAAGGGATAAATTGGGGTGTCAAGACAAGTTGCATCACCGAGTTTAGCTGTATTTCTAGGTTAGCAACAATAAATAAATATACATGCTTTAACAGGGCCACCATCATCAACCTGTAACAGTTGACTGCTAGACGCAGGTCTCTCCCAGGGTGCGCCATTGAGCCCGGTCCTCAGCTCTTCTCATCCAACTCTTGCCAGCCACAGCGCGCAAATCGTCACTCCATCTAGCCGTAGCGCGACGTAGACGTTGTCTCCACTCCAGAACACGTTTACCCCAACACACAACACATTAGGCAATTTGTTTTAAAATAATTCAATAATAAATTGCCCGTATTAAAGTATATATGTTTGTAGTAATCGTTCAGTTACAAGGCCTTTACCGGGTGTGGACGTAGCGGTGGGGATTTCGAGATCAAACCTTCTATGGCTGATATAATGATGAAGTTTTTACATTATTCCGCAAGTACCCTACAAATAATGATTGATTACGAAAAGTAAACTCTTATTGTGTCGAGACTCTTTATTATTCTTCCAATTATGACATCAACACCTGGCAATGGCGTTGTTACGACATAATAACTATATTACTAATAATAACAAAATGGGCTTGTACTACACTTGAAATATTTCAATATACGATAAACTTTTACCATACCAGTTATAGAGGTGAAGAACAACACCCTCTCCCATATTAAAATAGTTAAACAAAGTGACCATCTTGTGTAGCGGTACCATTTGGTCGACTCCATCTTTAATTTTTTTATAGTGTGAGGCCGATACCGAGAGGCCGTCCTGCGCTATGCTTACAAAAGAAGAATTTTAATACAATGTTGTGATTGGCCTAAAACTCTTATACCAAGACCACAAACTAAGAATTGCTCGTACGTATCAACCAACTCTGTTATTTAACTTGATGAGGATCACGCCAATATTCTTCTGTAGGTTAGTGGTGAATCTTGAATCTCAAGATCACATAGAATGGAAGAAAGGAAAGGAGGCCTTTTCCCTGCAGTGGGATCAAACAGGTTAGTTAGATGTCAGTGGTGTCTGACCGATTAAGAAATAAAATTCAATGAGATTAACAAATTCCTCGATTAGAATAGAATAGAATAATTATTTATTCTACACCAGGAATACTTAAAAAAACCAATGTATGTTAAATATAGTACAATGGGCGGCCTTATCGCTGAAAGCGATTTCTTCCGGGCAACCTTTGGATAGAAGGTAAAGAGCGAAGCAGTAATGAACAGCGGTGCACAGAGTACATTTACAAATGAAAGAAATTAAAAAAAATATATCTAATAAAAAAACTTATAATCCTAATACATAAATAAATAAAAAAAAATATTGTATTTTCTTTCGATATTTATTGTAAAAGTATATATGTATATATTTTATTTTTATTTATGTAAGTATATATAGGTATATTTTAGGTTAAGGTATTTATTTATTTATTTTTATCCTACATAAATAGGTATTTATTGTAACACCGCCTCCTCACACGTCTTTTCAATCCAGTCCATCCAAAGGTTGCCTGGAAGAGATCGCTTTGAGCGAAAGGCCGCCCATTGTACCACCATGTATTAGTCTTTAAGTTTTCTAGGTTAAGTTATTTTATTTTGGTGTAACAATAAAGAATTATCTATCTCTATCTATCTATCTATCTATAAATACCTAAAGATATACTACTAAATACCAAGCTAATAACCTAAATCATTATTCTTACAAATCTAATAAAACGAGGGCAATAAAATTAAAATAAATATACATAAATGGGTAAAACCTCTAATGACAAGAAAGCTAGGCATTTAGGTAATGCTTCTTTAATCTCAGCTTAAAAGAGTGCTCGATTCCTATTTATACAATAATAAAACTTTAAACACAAATCACTCGTGTTTCTAGATTGTCTGGATGAGATCGCTCATAACGATAAGACAGCCATATTGTGCTGTGCGATTAATTTGTTTTTAGTGTTATTCGATTTATTTCCTTTCTTCATTAGATTTTTACGATCTATCTATCTCAACATCTTTGACTACTAACCTTTACTAACTTTTATGTAAGCCTTTTAACCTAAGGTCACCGAAATGGTCACCTCAAATTGCGGCCACTAATGGCCAAGTTTACAGTCGCCCTTATTATTATCAAGAGTGAAGCTTCTGTGAAATCTTCTGTGAGTTATTTCTTCTGTGATATTATTATGAAAGATAACGTCATAACAGGCTAAAATTATGTTATTAGATGTAATTGGTTATGTTACAAAAGGTACTGTTGGGAAATATTTTTTCATCACACACGCTCTAAAAGTAAACTTGATCGGCTCCGGCGATTTACGGTCCCAAGGTTCCAATTAAATATATTAGTTTTCTAGGAAATACAAACATTTCTACAGAACACGTAAAGAAATACATACGAGTCACTCATTGCGGTACAAAAACAAACTTATGCTACCTACTTCCAGACTCAAACTGCACTCTTCAAGCGCTTGCGTACCTAATGTCGATCAACATAATAATATTATTACCCCCCCCCCCCCCCCCCACCCCACCCCTAGTGAGATATCGCGAGATTTGTTTCGACCCTCCGCCCTCCCTTTATCTGACGTGAGATTTTTCAAAATTTAGTATTCACAGGGTCAATGCGTTGGACCCCCCCACCCCGAACACTACGCGTAATTAATGGACGGCGTAAAATGAGATAGATATACAGTGATAAAATTAAAAAACGTGAGATTGGATGCCCCCCCCCCCCCCCCCCCCCCCTGAACACATCTCGTTACTAATGGACGGCCCCTTAATTTGCATCTATCCAAACTTATAACCCAAGCCACCGTATTTTTTTAGTTCATAGATCAAATAAATTGGTGATTGTCTATTGAAATGTGATAAGACAATAGTAGTTTTATTGAACACCTCAAGACGTAAATACTGTAATTACAGATCCAATAGTAATATTTAATAGTACATTATTATATTAGCCAAGGTATTATTATCTGGATTAAAGCCAATTAAACATGGTACCATTAATTAAGAAGGGGTCACGATTTGACGTCGAAGGTCCAAAATAATAAACCATTTTGATTATTAAGCTCTGTGGTAGGATTAATATGGATAAGAAGTTTTGTTTCAAATTTTATTACTTACTAACTGTCCCGGCAAACTTCGTACCGCCTTGGAATGTATAAAATGCATATGTCACCGGTAGAATTGTCAATCAGCCAATCAGAAATTGCATCTATGTATGAGAAAAAAAAATTTCTTCCTAACTTTTTTTGCGTGAATTTTTCCAAAATTTTAATAGTTATTCTGCTATTCGGGGTGGAGACAAATCTAACTAACCCGACTTTGTTTTATATATTTAGATGGGTACATAAGGACAACTGCGGTGCGGTGCCATTTTTAAAAGTCGTAAAGCTGCCGGATCGGTCAGACATTTTGACGGATTCGAATGAATGTATGAAAATTCTTTATTATACCTATAAAGCTAGACACAACATTAGTTAATGAGATAAAACAAATAAATGTAAGCATAATGGGCGATTTAGTATTGATTTAGAATTCAAAACGCTCTTTTAAATTTCGGATTGACTTTATTTCTTTAACTAAACAGACAAGTATCGTTTTAACAAAAATATAACCGACTTAACAAAACTACGCAACTGATTTTAATGAAATTTCTATGAGACCAAAATGAAAGTATATCCTCTCAAATACAAAAATAATTTTCTAAATTGGTTGTTAAATACCGGAGTTGTGAGTTAAAAACATAAAACCGAATTGCGTTTTATAAAATTTGAGGGTTGCCCTCGATTTTTTTGGGATCCCATCATCAGATCCTGACTTGGTGCTAATGGAACCACCTCGGAAGTATACCCTTTTATACAAAAATATAATTTCACGAATCGGTCCAGGCGTCTTAGAGAAAACGGGGAGCATACCTAAAAAAAGATACCGACGCATTGAGAACCTCCTCCTTTTTTTGAACTCTGTTGAAAATGAAACAAATTACGGACCTAGTCACTATGAGCTCTGTGCCGAAAATGGAAAAAGAAGTAAGGGGGTAATCCCCTGCCGGCACTCGAAGTCCCGAAATCCCCTGCGCAGGGGAATGTCTCGGGGAATTTGTATAACATTCATTCATTTAAAGCTTATTCATACAACTCTGCTCCTTATCTGACCTCGTTACATTACTTACACTTTATGTAGGCTTCGGATATTTGACACATTAGCATATCCTGCCGGCACTCTAAGTGAACACTCAGGGAATTTGTGGAGTAAAAATCCCTAAATCCCCTGAGCAGGGGAATGTCTCAGGGGATTTGTGTAACATTCATTCATTTAAAGCTTATCCATACAACTCTGCTACTTATCTGACCTCGTTACATTACTCACACTTTATGTAGGCGTCGGATTGACCCATTGGCTTATAATCGCGAGCACTTGCCTTATTTGGAAAAGAAAGTTACTAGTAAAGTTTAAAAAAGAAAATCTGAACTCCATAGATAATGAATTTTTTTAAGGTATACATTTTTAGAGTTCCCTAGTCAAACTAGGAACCCTTATTTTTAATGTCCGTTTGTCTGTATGTTTATTTTGACTAAAAAGGGATATTTACAATGATTTTTGGGATAATCAAAAACCCACAAACATTGTAAATAACATGATTTGTGACAGTGGGCTTTGTCGCGCAATGCTTCAGGAAGAAGAGACTGTGGACACGTGATCCTTCACCGATGGCCACCAGCGATGTCAGGTTGAGACGGGTCTACGGGAGCTCATCGAATCCTCATCATCTAACACCACAACAATATTCACGGGGATCTTGGAAAGCTGCATCCATCAACCCAAAGTCCTGCTCCGTTACTTCAAGGAGCTACGAAGGCTGGGGTCAGGTTAGAAAGGTGCGGGACGTCAGTGCAGATCTTATTCCCCCATACTCAATACAACTGGTTCTTAGGATAAAAATATCACTCCCAACCTCTCAATAACATGCAAACAAGATTTAATATATCTTTCAAAATGTTTCCTTGCAGTTCGTGAGTTAACGATAGCCAGTCAAAGTCATCTGAGTTTAATTGAATCACTACCGGGTACTCAAGAGATCAAGTTAAAACATGACCGGGCGGGATTCCTATAAGGCATTGTTGTGGGCGAACAGGCTTAGCTTCGTACTAGGTACTTAAAATATCTCGAGCTTGTACCTTAATTTTATTACGCACCTGTGTGGTAGATACACACTCATTTTTTATATAAACTACCTCTTAGGATTTACTTATCCCCCCCCCCCCCCACCCCCAGACCCCTCACCCCCCTACCACGACGCAAACAAAGGGGTGTTATAAGTTATGGTTATAAGTCTACATCTTTTTTTATATTACCCTGAGGTGGAACATGCATATGGCCCACCTGATGTTAAGTGGTAACCATCGCCTTTAACAAAGTAATGCCTCGAAGTCGTAGGGCACGCACCTTAAAAACGTGCTCTACATTACACTGCCCTGCGTCCATCATCTTGAGGCAAACAGTTGTAAAGCCTCATGTGCCTGTTATTTCACCGGAAACCGTACACTTCATACCGAAATACAGCAATGCTGCTTGGCGGCAAAAATAGGTATAATGGTAGTACTTGCACCCTTTCACAAGAAATTCGAATTGATTTTAAAGAAATTTGGTATAGATAGATAATTCCTTTATTGCACACCATTAAATATAAACATTTAAGGCGGGGAAGTTTGAAGGGGGACGACTTTTAGGTTTTTTTAACAACTGTATCTGTACTGAAATGTAAAATATGCACAAAAATATATTTTATTAAAATTGAACATATAATCTACCGCTTTGTGAAGATAGAAACGTGAATATGAATACTTTTCTCGATAAAAAAAATCATAAAGTTGACACTATATTGATATTTAAACGGTCGATACTAAGAGGTTTCTTCTTGAAATCATGTCAAATTTATACCAAAAGATAGAGCTTATTATTAACTAAGGAATTGTGAAAAAACAATATGTAATTCAGTTATTATTGAATCTCTGTGAAAGAAAACTATCAAAATCTGCTCGTTCAGGCGCTTGCGCCGGGCTGCCGGTGCCCATCGAAAAGTCTTCGAGGTCGGACGCACGCCGTTTGTTTCCCAAAAATTCAAATTAGTGCAGTGCAGATACGTTTAGATTGGCAAGGCCTGAGGTAGCGTAAAACACCTAAAGTTCCGAAACAAGCCCGCCTGAACAGAAAACACAATTCTAAATCATAGGTATAATGGGCGACCTTATCGCTAAAAGCGACTCTTCCAGGAAACCTTTGGATGGACAGGATCTATGTGAACAAATAAGGACGGCGGCGTAAATCAGATCATATAGAACAAATTTAAATTACAATTAAATGTATAGAGGTAGATAGATAGAAACGCTTTATTGCACATCACAGTTAAATTATAAAATAACAATACACACAGAAATATAAGAGGCGGTCTTATAAAAGCCAGAGAAGAGAAAGATCTCTTCCAGACAACCTTTGGATGTCCTGGATTTCACGACAACGTTATAGCACGATAGTTTTTAATAAAATAATAATATATATGAATGAATATTGAATAAACATTGTACATGAGCATAATAAATAAATATATACATATGTATATGTATATAAGTAGGTACTCATCATTAGTACATAGGCGAACGGTGAAAACCATACACAACTTACTTTTTAGGCGTGTAAAAATACCTACCCAATTGATAATACCTACTTGTTTGCTAAAGCAGTAGTAGCCTAGTGGGTGACCCGGCATTCCGACCCAAAGGTCGTGGGCTCCAAGCCCGCGTCAGGCGTACATGAATGACTTATGCGCACAAACACACATCGTGGGAATCCTGTGTATTATAATCCTTATACCTACTTAACCAATACTAAATTAGAAAATTTCTTAAATAACTAGCTGTTGCCCGCGACTTCGTACGCATTACACTATTAAAATGTGTAGGTAACCTAGAAATAAAGCTTAACTTAATTTATGGGATAAAAAGTAGCCTGTGTGTCCAGGTTATGATCTACGTACATACTTAATTCGAAATTAAATTGAAACTATTTCAGCCGTTACGGCGTGATAGAGTAACAAATAAACAAACATCCAACCTTTCGCAACAAATATTAGTGTGATAATAAAAAAAGTTATTTAGAAACAAGGCAGTGCCGCTTCCAACCGCAGTTCCTGGAGATCAATGAGGGAGGCCTTTGTCCAGCAGTGGACGTCCTACGGCTGATATGATGATGATGATTATGATTTAGAAACAAACAAAAGAAAACTATGAATCACACAAATTTTATAGAGAAGTGGTAACGGCAGAACTGATTTCAATTAAATTTGGTAAATAAATACATTATGATATGGATTTAAACATAGTATTATTAATATATGTAATATTATTAATCGGTCGTCTCAGTGCGTAGATACGGTTAGTGTTGTGTGTCGTAATATGAACGAGGACATTTCTAATTCTGAAGACCAAGTGAGGGTAGTTGCTGCAGTCAGCCCGAGACCATGACTGTTGCAACACAGCCGAAACGTCGGGACAACAAATAAAAAAGTAAATACGCGATAAATACCCGTTTTAATCAATAATTATGTAAGGTGATCGCGAAAGTTTGAAAAATAATATTATTATTGTTATTGTCCACGCGTGCGAAGCCGCGGGCGAAAGCTAGCAGTTTCTATTCGTCAATACAGATTAGATCTGGGATCTATTAGTCAAACATCTTTAGAAATTAAGCTTCTATTGTTTTAATGCAAGACAACTCGAGCTGAAAGTTGAATCGATAGTCTGGCCATAGCTCATTTAGAATTGGCTGCCTCACTTCAGCTCAAAAATTCGGTATACGCGTGATAATGGCGCAGGCAACTGTGCCGAAATTGGGTCACTCCACAATTCCATATTGTTTGTGGACTTGGGTTACATTGTACTCGTACGGTGTTGAGAATCGAGGGAGATTCTGTTTCAAAAATATCGAAATCTGTCGATCGAGTCGAGGACTCGAAACCGCGCTCAGGATAAAAAAAAGTACAAAAAGGTCTTAAATCTATTAAATATCTACTAAAACCTGCCTTTACAGACGTATTCACAAATCATAGTATATATACCGAATTAGTGAAAAAAAAAAATTAAAGACGTCGATCACAGCACTAGTCAAGACGTATCGCTATAGACTAGAACCACGAAATAAATAGGTACAGAATTCAAGCTCGGGCCGATTTACCTACGCTCGAGCGTAGCGATGTACATTATTCTACAACCAAATACATAACAATTTATTTAATTGCAAAAAAATCTAAAGAATTTAGCTCTGTTCTATCAGTTATTATCATTACACAGTTGTCGCTTTTTTGATAAGAACGTTTGTTCTTTTTACATAAATTATGCTAACAAATTATGACACATAAAACATGATTTACGTCTCGCCAAAGTGCACACGGCTGGCGTTCGACTGACTTGATCCGAGATCCTCGTACACGCGCGTGTATTATCGCTGGTTCATTCATTTATTTATTCGACAAAAAGTTACTTACTAATCATCATCATCATCATCATATCAGCCGTAGGACGTCCACTGCTGGACAAAGGCCTCCCTCATTGATCTCCAGGAACTGCGGTTAGAAGCGGCCTGCATCCAACGCCGACCTGCGGTTCTTACCAAGTCGTCTGCCCATCTTGTGGGTGGACGTCCTACGCTGCGCTTGCCGGTCCGTGGCCTCCACTCGAGAACCTTTCGGCCCCATCGGCCATCTGTTCTGCGCGCTATATGGCCTGCCCATTGCCACTTCAACTTACTAATAGTAATACATAAAGTACTGTTAAACCTAAAAGGTTTGTCTCGGTGCTTAGATACCACTCGAGCCGCTATATATTACTAAGCTGTACTAAGCTTACCTTCTGTACTATTCTGTGCTAGAGATATCTTGGGAACTTTTCACTATAGAATTCTTAGAAAGAAATTAGAACAACGTTAACCTATGTGAAACAATTGGAGGTCTTATCGCTAATTATCCATCTCTACCAGATACACTGTAAACTCCATAAGGTTAGTAAATCGTAGGGCAAAACGTACGCTTTTATAAAAAAACTCCTAAGTGATGTACACACGGCTACACATCAAGCTATATATTTCCAGTATAAGCTGACCTCTCATTCTACGAAATTACTACACAATGCGAGGTCAGCTTATACTGAAAAATTTTAGCTTGATGTGTAGCCGTGTGTACAAAAATTGACAATTAACAAATTTAAACACGTTATTAAACTAAATCTAAATAAAAAAGCCTACTTTAACATATAGGATTATTTAGATGTTAGAGAAGCTTGGGATTTAAACTGCTCCAACTCGGTCAAAAATGTTAATACGAGTAGTATGTATTCTAAAAGGATCATTCAAAATCAACAATCAGCCTTGTTTCTTGACTTTCTTTCCTGGCTTAGTCACGAAGGAACAGGCAGTAAAATTGACGTTTCAAAGTGATCCATGTGATTTTAATGAATGAAAACATTTTGATTTGATTCGACATGCTTTGGATTCTAAATTGATCTAGCTGCTTTAAGCACTGTGTCTGGTCCTCTCGAATGACATCGTGATGATGGAGACCTTGGCTATCGAAGTACTGAGTATCTACTACTGGATTGGTTTGACAGTTGCAATGGCGATTAAAATAACTAGAATGGGGGCTTTGTTTATTGCCCCCCTTAGCTTTTCCCCTAGCTTCAGTTGCATAACTAAATAAATATTGCTGAACATTTCACACAACGCTATCCAGCCCCAAACTAAGCAGAGCTTGTACTATGGGAACCAGATAACTGATATGATGAATACATACAATATATAGAAAAACATCCAGACCCGGAACCAATATCTGTAGATCATGCAAACATTTGTTCCGCGGCGGGAATCGAACCCAACTACCTCCTGCGTCTCAGCCGGCTATTCGGCTACTGCACCACGGAGGTCGCCCCATTTCATTGATTCATTTATTTTTGTTTCGGACAGAGCAATGCCTATTTGGTGGCAGAAGTACGATGGGAGTACTTCCCCACACAAACTATTCACAAGAAACTCTACCAAAGCAAAGTTACGGCAGCTTTGAAGACGACCTGTCATAAGGTCACGTGAATCAACTGATCGCTACTTCCCGAATCGCAAAGTTCAACAAGAAGCGTGAAGATCGTGCTATTAATGATATCATAAAGATCTCCATGATGACTTCAATCACTTCCTAATGTTAACATCTTAGATTAGTCATGCGTCAAATTTTTTAACCGACTTTGGTAAGGTGGGCAACCTTCACACTTAGTTATTGGACACGATGGCTGTGATGTATGAACTTGGCAAAAAAATAATATATATTTGTACATACTAATATTATAAAGAGGAAAGATTTGTATTTTTGTGTGTATGTTTGTAATGAATAAACTCAAAAACTTCTGGTCCGATTTCAAAAATTCTTTCACCATTCGAAAGCTACATTCACCCTGAGTGACATAGGTTATATTTATTGCTAGAAAAGATTAAAGATCCTTACTAAAACTTAAGTAACGTAACCCAAGGTGTAAAGTGCCCTAAAACGTCTTTCGTCGCATGCGCAGCGGAAACTAACGATCATAGAACAAAAGTATATTCTACAATATTAAAGAACATATTAATATCTACAAAAAACTTTGTAATATTATAAAGAGGAAAGATTTGTTTGTTTGTATTGAATAGGCTCCGAAACTACTAGACCGATTTAAAAAATTCTTTCACTGTTGGGAAGCTACACTATCTCCGGGTTACACAGGCTACTTTTTACCCAACTGCGCAGAAGGAGGGTAATGTTTTTATTGAAAAACTACGCGTGCGAAGCTGCGGATTGATCAGCTAGTGTTATATATTCATGTTTGTTATCTGATATAAATGTTTATTGTATTAATTTATAGTAGTAACTTGTACAAGCCTTCATGATATCGTATTTATATACATTTTAAAATATTTATTTTATCTTAAATAATAAATATACCTGACTTATTTTACATTAAAAACCCCAAATAGTTGAAAATGAATTGAGCAACCGCGAATGCAACTGGCGCTTATAGCACATGATATTTAGTTTAAGCAGGCAGAGAATACTTACTCATAATTACATTTCAATTATATTACCACCTAAATTAGGACACAGTGTCCCAACTGACACTTTTAATTTTAATATTTTTTTTACTGTCGATTCGGACACCATCAAATTATTGAAGCTGTTGAGTACACTCAGGTAAAAAATGTTTAAGCAAAATATAATATAATGTGATAACACTAATCAAATTGCTTTGCGAGCGTGCGACTTACATTAATGTTAAAAAAAACCACAAGTTTCATTCATAGCGTATATTTTTGGTATAAATCAACATCTTGTATACCTATGCATCTACATATATAATGATCACTTAAAAATATCTCAAATAAAGACATAGACAGAGTGTGACCTTACTATGCATCTATTTCGTCATCTTGCTGTGCCGCCGGCGCCGCCGCGCTTCGGTAAAAACCTGTTTTTTTAACTGTACAATGCAGCTATTATATTACATTGATGTCCGAATCGACAGTAACAAAAATATTAAATTCAAAAGTGTCAATTGAGACATTGCGTCCCAATATATTTTGTCCGAATCGACAGCAAGTCCAGGAAAGTCATTGTTGTCATTGTTATCAATGTTATATGTATCTAACCAAGTTGTTTGCATAAATATTTATTTATTTAATACAATAACTATTAAAATAAAAACAAGTGATGTCTGATCGTTTTGTTCGAGCTATTGAAGTGTTTTATTATTGTATGCTAACCGATATTTTTTGCCCGCAATTTTTTCCATATCTCCAATAATCATTTCGAAGTAGCAAAGTTTTTGTAGTAGCCTGTAGGTACAATGTGGTAATAGGTAGGTTAGTAGGAACATCTTTTTACCGTCGTCATCAACGGCTCACGATCTAACAATCATTTGGTAGGAAATGTTTAGCAAAACGTAATTATAAAAAACATTTTTTCTTTATGTACGGCAGAAACGTTTTTGTTTCGTGATCAAATTTGTATAATTATTTCAATTAATTTAACTACCGGTAAGAATAATAAAATATACTGACAAATTATTTTAAACGCAAACAATGTTAGTCAATGTTGTCGCCCAACAAAACGAGACGACCTCCGTGGCGCAGTGGGCGAATAGCCGGCTGAGACGCAGGAGGTAGCGGGTTCGATTCCCGCCCAGGAACAAATGTTTGCATGATCTACAGATATTTGTTCCGGGTCTGGTTGTTTCTCTATATATTATAAGTATGTATTTACAAAAGTATTCTATCAGTTATCTGGTTCCCATAGTACAAGATCTGCTTAGTTTGGGGCTAGATAGCTCTGTGTGAAATGTCCAGCAATATTTATTTATTTAATTTTCCAAACAAGTGATGTACAAAAATATACTATATATACAAATTTAAAAACGATATTAAACTAAATCTTTGTAAAAAAAGCCTACTATAAAATATCATATTATTCAGATTATAGAGAAGCTTGGGATTTAAATTGCGACAACTCGTTTAAAAATGTTACAATTTAAACGTAATTTATTTTCTTTATTGTATGTAGGATCACAGCCTTGTTTCTTGCATTTCTTTCCTGGCATGATCGCGATGGAACAGGCAGTAAAATTGACTTTTTAAAGTGATCCTTGTGGTATTAGTGAATAAAAATATTTTGATTTTAATTCACTAATACTCCTCTCCATCCAAAAGTTGTTTGGAAGAGATAGCTTTTTTAGCGATAAGACTGTCCATTATGCATTTATTTGTTTCTCGTTCTGTTGTTTATAGCCTAGTTAAATTTAAATTTATCACCCCAGTTAAACTAGCATTCTATTAGAATAAAACCGGAGAAGTGCAAGTCGGACTCGTGCACGAAGGGTTCAGGTTTAAGACATTTATTCTCATAAGAATTTATAATTCACTTAAGTAAATGAGAACTTATTAAAAGAAAAAACGGTTGAGTACCATCATCTATAAAAAAAGCAAAAATCATGTCTGTTGTATGGAAGCCCCACACAAATATTTATTTTGCATATAATATATATTATTATTCGAGAACTTTCCGGCCCCATCGGCCATCTGTTCTGCGCGCTATATGGCCTGCCCATTGCCACTTCAACGTGCTAATTCGTCGGGCTATGTCGGTCATTTGAGTTCTCCTACGTATATCCTCATTTCTGATTCGATCCCGTAGAGAAACCCCGAGCATAGCCCTCTCCATAGCTCGTTGAGCGACTCTAAGCTTATTCATAAGGTCAATAGTGAAGGACCGGAGGCCACGGACCGGCAAGCGCAGCGTAGGACGTCCACCTACAAGATGGGAAGACGACTTGGTAAGAACCGCAGCGCAGGTCGGAGTTGGATGCAGGCCGCTTCAACCGCAGTTCCTGGAGATCAATGAGGGAGGCCTTTGTCCAGCAGTGGACGTTCTACGGCTGATATGATGATGATGATATATTATTATGCAATAGCACAATTTTATTTATTTACCTTATTTGAGGTTGGTGCCGATTAAGCTAGTCCTCTAAATTGTATGAACGCCCATAAAACTCAGGTATCTTAATTGGCGTCAACTATATACGTATGGGGGACACCCTTTAATTTAAACGTTTTTTTTTATTTATTGGAATTTTTCCTTTATTTCTGCTGTAAGAGCTTGCTTTTTGCCATATTTCGTGATTCTAGGTCAACGGGAACTACAATATAGGTTTACGACACAAAACATATAGGGTACTTCCAGTTGACCTAGAATTGTCAATTTCGGTTAAAAGCGAGGTCTCTTACAGCACAAGCAAAGGGAAAACTCCGAAAAATAACAAAAAATAAAATTAAGGTAAATTTTGGTACTTCGGTCTGTACTTCGGTACTTTGGTAATCGGTCTGTTTTGTGAATGACGATACCACAGACAGACACACAGGCATATAAGTCAACCTTATAACACCCCTGTTAGGTCAAGTACTATTGTCGACGACCACCGTGGCGCAGTGGGCGATTAGCCGGCTGAGACGCAGGAGGTTCAATTCCCGTGCGGACCAATGTTTGCATGATCTACAGATATTCGTTCCAGATCTGGTTGTTTCTCTATATACCTATTGTAAGTTTATTTACAAAAAAGAGTATGTGCTATGTGGTTCCCTTAGAGTACTAGTGGTTCGCCCCGAACTGAGATTTCGCGAGTTTCCCTTAACTAAGATATAAGACAAAATAGTGCCAGGAAATGCATAACCAAAAAAGTTGACCTACATTTTCATTCAAATTACAGGTAACAGGAGTTCATGTTAACGGAAGTTTGTTCTGGATTTCAGACTATTCCCTATATTTGTGTCACAAAAGCTACACGCATACCAAATTTAAGCACTGTGGGGTCGCTGGTGTACTCTGTGAATTTTGTCAAAATTAAGTTTTTAATATGGCTTATAACTTAAGAGTTGACTATACCTCAGCCCAAACTCGAATTTCACCCCCGCTTCACGGTTTTAAGATAAATTTGGAGTCATCTTTGGAATTTTTTTCTATCGAGGAAACTTTACGGAATCGTGTTTTCATAACACAGGCGCTCTAGCACGTATCCTTGACTATAACATATATGAACTACAGATTGAAAGCACACAATTGGTCGAACAAAACATTGTTTCTCAATAAGCGATTTATCGTCTCCCCAGGTATAGTGCGCCCTTAAAACTACCAGATTTAAACTAAAAACAAAAACGGGGTCGAAATGTACTCACAAACACCTCTCATTAGACGTGCCACTTGACGAGATAGTCCCATTTTGTTTTTTTTTCATACCCCTCTTGAACCCTAATATCTCAACAACCCCCGCAAATTTTTAGCTCATTTAGTCACACCAAAATTGTGCCACCACTACCTACCTATATATCAAATTTCACGATGATCGGATAAACGCTTCGAAAGTTATCCTCGGGCAAACAAACAAACATACACACATACAACGCCGATTTGCCCAAGTTGGTTTAGAGATCTCGCTTCATTCGATCAACAAGCTTTACTTAGTTTGGTGCTAGATGGCGTTGTGCAAAATGTCTAGCATTATACATTCTTTTACAGGTGGTCGGTTTGTGACGTCACGTCGGCGTCGTCTGGTTGGGTCCAGCCAAATAAGATCTATTTATAGCTTGTCAGCTTTAACCCGCAGAAAAGACAAGGACATATTAGACAGCTAACTAATCCACGGGTTTCCACTATATTCAGTCCATCCAAAGGTTGCCTGGAAGAGATCGCTCTAATCGATAAGGCCACCCATTGTACCACTACCAGTCTTTAAGTTTTCTAGGTTAAGTAATTGTAATTTGGTGTAACAATAAACCGTTATTTATCTATCTATTTTTTTTCACAGGTTTGAGCACGAAACAAAACAGTCGAAGAGTAGTAGAGTTATTTATTATTATAAATACGGGATTTATCACGTACCGTCTTATCGGTGTTTCGACCGACAATCGTGATAAATCCCGTATTTATAATAATGATTGAAATCAATCACGAAAGTTTTCTGAATAATGTAGTAGAGTTGTTTGTGAAAGGGCTCGTCCCGGGGAAGTACCACGATACCTATTTCTGGCGCCAAGCAGCATTGCTTCAGTTTGAAGGGTATGGTTGCCGGTGAGATTACAAGCACATGAGGCTTTACACCTGTATGCCTCAAGTTAATGCATCGTAGAGCTTTTACAAGGACATTCGCGTCATTAGCTTGTTCCATCCATGTAGCATAAAAAAACTTAACCTACAAAAATATAAAACTAAATTATATAATAAATAAATAATTCCTGGACATTTCACACAGCGCTATCTAGCCCCAAACTAAGCAGAGCTTGTACTATGGGAACCAGATGACTGATAGAATACTTATATTCTTTTTTTTTTGTAAATACATACTTAGAATATATAGAAAAACAACCAGACCCGGAACAAATATCTGTAGATCATGCAAACATTTGTTCCGCGGCGGGAACCGAACCCACTACCTCCTGCGTCTCAGTCGGCTGTTCGCCCACTGCGCCACGGAGGTCGCCATAATCTAATATAACCATACCAAAAAAGCATTACCTAATTTCAGTGAGGAAAAATAAATAATGATTCAATGCCACAGGGTCAAAAGAAATCCATTTTGGCTAATTTTAAACACATTACCAAATATTGTGAAGATGAGGTAAATCGTTTCTATTCGACCTTACGCTTTGTTGGGCGGCTATAATGGTTTTTTTGTTGTATTTAACGACAAGCCAAACAAAAAGGCCTTATATAATTAAAGAGGTATTTATAGATACTACGATGGTTATGTTGGTGTGTTGGTTTTAATAATTAAGTACACTGAAATCGGAATATTTACCATGATTATAAGTTTAAAAAATATATCTGGACATTTAGTTTGGGGCTCAAGAGCGCTGTGTAATGTCCAGCAATATTTATTTATTTTATATCGGGATACTCAAAATCTCATGATAAATTCAAAATGTATATAATTTAAAAAAAAAATTGTTGTTTTTTTCCAATTGACGACCTCCGTGGCGCAGTAGGCGATTAGCTGTCTGAGACGCAGGAGGTGGCGGGTTCGATTCTCAGCGCGGAACAAATGTTTGCATGATTATCAGATATTTGCCCCGAGGTTTGGTTGTTTCTTTATTAAGTATATTATAAGTATATATTTACAAAAAAAAGTATTAAGTATTCTATCAGTTATCCTGGTTCCCATACAAGCTTTGTTTAGTTTGGGGCTAGATAGTCTGAAATGTCTAGCAATATATATTTACTTATATTTATCGAAAGTGACATTTTATTCCATGGTAGTCGCAAGGAAGTTCTAAATTGTGGCATATATTTATATTAGTATAAGTAATATTTCAGTGTGCAATCCTTATTCATATTTCTTCTGAGACATATACTCCTTTGGAAAAAGGTATTAAAATGACAAATTCCTCAACCGAGTCTCTTTCAGGCTATCAAGTAGAGTCAAGATAAAAAGTCGTTTTTGACGGGTACAATTTTATCGAGAAATGAAAGACAATCATAAATAGATAATGACAGATCATGTAATGCCTGATTCCTTTTATAAAACAACAATGTTCTGCCCACGGCAGCGTGCACGCGAGGTTTGTCAATAAAAAGTAGCCTATATCTCAACCCGGGACATAATCTATCTACATTACGATGACGACCTCTGCGGTGGAGTGGGAGAATACCCGGCTGAGACGCAGGAGGTAGTGGGTTCGATTCCCGCCGCGGAACAAATGTTTGCAACCAGATGTTTGTTCCGGGTCTGGTTGTTTCTCTATATATTATACGTATGTATTTACAAAAAAAGTACTTAAGTATAAAACTTTGGTTTCACAAATATAGGCAAAAGTCTGAAATCCAGAATACCTGCAATTTGCACACCAAAACAGAGGAACTCGCATTACCAGTAATTTGAATGAAACTGTAGGTCAAGTAAGATGGTTATTGATTTCGTGGCACTATTTTGATAGTCAAAGATTACGCGAGTTCGGGGCGAACTACTAGTAATATTAGTATTGATTGAGATTGGCTGATCGATTATTTTATAAAGCGTGTAAGTTATGATATATACTTACTGATTTTAACGGGTATTTATCGCGTAGACTATATCTTCTTGACGGTAGCACCAAGTACTTCAGGCTATTGCAACACAGTCGAAACGTCAGGATAACAAGGAAAAGGTACATACGCGATAAATCCACCGTTTGAATCAGTAATTATGTACAGTGATCGCAAAAGTTAGAAACATACTGTTATGAATATGGTTAGCAACTAAAATGGGGTAGATTTGACCATGAAAATGGTTTGATTATCCAAACACTAAAGTAAGCTAAAGAGAAACCTGATGAAAATCATGATTTTGTTATTTTAACTTTATTGAATGTTACAGTGTAATTCTCTGTATTTCAATAACTAATTTTCATTTATTGGCATTTCATTATCGTACCTACAAAACCGTGCAAACGCATATGTCAAAAAGAATGCTACAAGCGTGTCTCTACTATAATTATGTCATATGGTAAGTTTATTATCATTGCCGAGGTTTGCTTTTGAAAATACTTTCTCAAGAACGTTTGTCTTTGTGCAGTTCTCGGTAAACGATGGACTAAATGAGTTTGTTGACATTCTTCAGAAATTACGAACATACTGGCATTTTGTTAAGGATATGGAGACATATTGTGACAAGAGAATGTGTTCCTTGAAAGTTGTCTTTAATTTTTGTAATTAGGTAAAGTTTTTAGATAGGACCTCTTTAATGTAAGAGTAAATAGGTTTCTTCTAGATCTTTGTGCTCCATTGACCGAGCGAACGAAGCGTCTCAGTTTCGAGATTGTCCAAAAATGCTTTTGTCCGGCTGTCTGTTCGCGCCTACAGGTCGCATTTTTCAACCGATTTTGACGTAAATTGGCACACAAGTTCCTTGATTTATTAAATTTTAAATTTTTTGTTAGGGTTTTTGATGAGGGGAAAATAGGGGGGGGGGGGGGGGGGGGAAGGGAAAGTTTTTTATCGTTGATGAACTAATTTTATTTTAATTAATTATTTTAATGTTCTTTTGACAAAGCCAGTATACAGCCGCTACTAAAATATTATTGTATTATTAAAATATTAGTTAGGTAAATATTTTCCTAACATTTTTTATGTAATGAAGCTGACGTAACTAAGTGTTCTTTATGTCCCTATGGTTTGAAATAAATAAATATGAAATATCGACGTAGCGTTATTTATCGACGATTTTTCATCTGAGAGGTACACTGATTACCTCATTCTATCATTCTAAACAAGATGTTGCGAAAAAAATTTCAAAAGGGAGAAGGGGAGAAAAGAGGGGAAGTTTGCGTTATTGTGGACGGATTTAAATTTTTATTGGAAATTTATATCTACTTATACAAATCAGACTAAGCAGTCCTCTTCGCCTTCACGAGACGAACCCGTAAACATCACATTCGACCTCCTAGAACCAAGGGAACACGAGTAATCGCTACAACTTATACCAATATTTTGCTCCAAAGTCTACATAGATAAGTCTATTGTAAAATTTAAGCACCTGAAAATCGATTTAATATTGGACTTTCTTCGTAATTTTTTTTTTGCTCAATTTAGTTTTTGGACTTGGGAAGCGAGGTGTACTCTTCTCACAGAACCCTAGTCTTACACCACATTATCACTTACCATCAGGTGAGATGTGGTCAAACGAAGATCAAGTAAAAATAAAACCAGCCAAGTGCGAGTCGGACTCGCGCACGAAGGGTTCCGTACCATTATCTATAAAAATGGCAAATAATCACATTGGTTACAGCACCCCTTAAGCATCTGTTTTATTTTAATTTAATTATTTACTTATAAAGTGAATATATTTATAACTAAATATTCTGTGAATATTTCAAGCGTCTACCTGTTACCGTTATCAATAGCGAGCTAAAACGAACAAAATAATCACGTTTGTTGTATGGGAGTCCATAAATATTTATTTTATTCTGTTTTTAGTACCTATTTGTTGTTATGGCGGCAACAGAAATACATCATCTGTGAAAATTTCAACTGTCTAACTATCACGGTTCATGAGATACAGCCTGGTGGCAGACGGACAGATAGACAGACAGCGAAGTCTCAGTAATAGGGTCCCGTTTTACCCATTCGGTACGGAACTCTAAAAAAGAAGCTATACTATTTCTGAGTGCTATCACACTATAATACTAATATTATAAATGCGAAAGTTTGGATGTTTGTTTGCTTGTTACTTAATCACGCCGTAACGGCTGAACCGATTTCGATGAAATTTGGTATGTACGTAGTTTGGTATACGTAAAATTGAGGTGTCAAGATGCAACAGCGAGTTTAGTTTTATATCTAGGTTACTTACAAATTTAGTAGTGTAATGCGTACGAGTCGCGGGCAACAGCTAGTTTATCTAACTAGCTGTTGCCCGCGACTCGTACGCATAAAAGTGTTAGGTGAGTGAAACATTGATTGACAAACTAGGCGTGCGAAGCCGCGGGCGGTCAGTTAGTTGTATAGTAACAAAACGGAAGTAATTTCCTAAATAGCTGTAACCCCGGTTCATTTGAGTTTAGTGAAAGTGGTCAATGATGAGTCTGTTTTATATTTCTATTTGGTTTTTGGGTTTCGAAGTCCGTATTTCCTGTCATTGTGTTAATTGAAACTCCTATTTGTAAAGGTTGGCCCGTATACAGTGATTTAGTGCAGTTTCCAAACTAGGGTTGTTAATTTGTAGACTTGTACACTCCATAAAGTTAGTAAATCGTTTAAAGGTTGTATGCTTTTACGCAAACTCCCAAGAGATGTACAACAATTGACAATGAACTAATTTAAAAACGTAATTAAACAAAATCTTTATAAAAAAGCCTACTTTAAAATATTGGATTATTTAGATGATAGAGAAGCATGGGATTGAAATTGCTCCAACTTGTTCAAATATGTTACAATTACGTTTTTTATTTTCTTTATTGATATGTATTCTAAACGTATCATTAAAAAAAACAACTAGCCTTGTTTCTTGACTTTCTTTCCTGGCTTGGTCGCGAAGGAACAGGCAGTAAATTGACGTTTCAAAGTGATCCTTGTGATTCCAATGAATAAAAAGATTTTGCAAACTTATGCGATCACTGTACATAATGTAAAATATCTCGGGTATAATATATTGCTTACGGCCCTCGTATAACAATGTACTATTATTCTCAAGAAAAGGAATCTTTTAACCTTTAACTTAAGTCATAAATTGTAAGATAAATCAAAATAGCACGAAAAGTCATATCTATGATTGGAATCTAAATGTTACGATGATACATTGTTGAGTACTTTGAACTTAGGCATAAGATTATCTGTAGTGTTTTAAATTTTTAAAAGTATAATTCTTCAAGGTAAAACAGTCATTTGTTAATTCATCATCATCATGGGCATATTCGCTGAATCACGCGCAGACACCTTTGATGCCAGCTGGCGTATAAATACAGCCTCACTAAGCGCACGGCACGCGAGAGCAGCAACACCATCCTGAACGTCATCGTCAACAAACTCGACTGTCCTCTGATGTGGAAGCTCACGCAGAGGACTATATCGTATTTAGTAATTATGTACTAACTCCCATAGATATAAGCTTTTTACTAACAAAATGGATCCATTTTTTTATATATATATTATAGGCTTGCGTTTGACCACGATCTCGCCTGATGGTAAGCGATGATGCAGTTTACGATGGTACACGCTTGCCTAGAAGAAACCTATTCACTCGCGACTTAAAGATACCCGGGTTGTAGCTATCAGGAAACACAGACTCTGGCAAGTTGTTCCACTCTTTGGCGATGCGCATAATAAAGGTCGAAGAGAACCGTTTTGTGCAAATGGGAGGTATTTCTACCATACAGCGGTGGCGCACCGCAGAGCGTCTGGTTGTCCGTTGATAGAAAGGAGATGGTGGGATCAGGTTGAAAAGTTCCGCCGCACACTCCCCGAAATGTACTCGATAAAAAACCGAGAGCCTAGCAACCTTTCGTCGATGCTCCAGGCTGAGGAGCCTTGCATCAACTAGCTCATCGTTGCCTATGAGCTTCTTGGCTCTTCTCTCAATTGATTCCAGAGCTTCAAGTTGGTACTTCGCTGATCCGTCCCAGAGGTGAGAACAGTACTCCAAACACGATCGGATTTGTGCTTGGTACAAGTTGAGCAACTGTCCCGGTGTGAAGTAGTGCCTCACCTTTGCGAGTATACCAAGCTTACCTCATTAAGGCGAATATAGTAGCTGATTGGTCTTATTTGGAGGCTTTCTCCTCAGGGAGGAATCAGTTTTATGTGCTCAAAAGAATACATATATTTCATTGATCTTCTATCTGCAAAGTGAACATACAAAAAAGTTCTACCTGTTTATTTACTATAAGAAAAAAATAAAAAAATGTAGCTGTTTTCGACTTTCTATTAGATTCAACCTCTAAACGACGTAAAACTTTGTAATTTTTCTTTCACTTAAATGTGCGCAAAGACTATACCTTCTAGTTGAACATATGATTCTGTACTGTGACGGTCTTTCACGTGGCAATTAATTATTTTCAATTTTTCCGAATAATTAGGGGGAGTGTCAGCGGCAGTGTACCGCTGACTGTCGACCTTTTTTCTGGTCGGTTAGATGCGCGTGGCGGAAGGTGCGGGGCAGAAACTATAGCTACGCCCATTCGCTTAAGGTCATCGGCTACGGTTAGCGCCTTAAAAAAAAAATAATAATAATAATAATTAAATAAATACTAATGATTATCATAGGATCTCCACTGCTAAACTCCCCCAAAGGTTTCCAGAGCGACCCATCTGATGTATCAACATTAGATTATCTAAGTACACATAGAAATAAAATACACGTGCGAAATAAAGGCCAATTGGAGCTATATTTGGCTTCAGTGTCGCTATTGAAACCATTACGCTGTTGCAGTGGTCAAATATTGACAAAATAACATTTGATGTTTAAAATAATAAGAACCATATCGGCACAAAGAAGAACAATGCCGCTATTTGGCTACGATGTCCGCGCTGTGTGTTTTATGAGCCAGAATAGAATATAAAAAAAACTCGGCAACTTAACAAAAATATAAAAGAAAAAAAACGACTTCAGAACACAGAAACACTAAAAAATCGCGGCAAACTGAACTATAAAAAAAAGTCATTAATGAAATGTTTAGTTGACTTTAAAGAGTTTTCCAACAATACCACCCCCACTGGAATACAAGATTTTTTTTTTCATATCGCCTTTTGTAAGTCGATGTAATTCTTTGAACTTAATGAAACTTAAATGGTTATTACTTAAATTAAAATCGGTTCTTATCCTAATAAGTTACGAGGGAAGTTACAAACAAAATATATTTAAAAAAACTGACAAACTGAGAACTTTTTTTAAGTAAAATCATATGATGGTTTGTGCGGTGAAAAGGTACATCCGTTTGCTGTATTACTCGTGCGCTTGGTACTCACATATTAGTTGTTTTGTGGCCTACGTTTTGAACGAAAACTTGTTCGCAACTTCTGTTCTATGTACCAACAGTTATTCTAATGAATCAACCTTTATTAGGTAATCCCTCCATTTAGTGTGGGTTCGTCCTACGCTGCGCTTTCCAGTGCGTAGTCTTAACTCAAGAACCTTACTGCCCCAACTGCCGTCAATGCTTCGATCAATAAACAAAACACTGACTGATTGTGATAAATTGTTTTTCGAATGTACCTAATAACCTCAAAATATTTTTTCGTTTGATACCATCACATCATTTTATCGTTATGGCGGCCAAATGAGATCATTTTTAACATCATTTATCATATGTTTCAATACATCAATCATTATTGTTCTTCTGTTTGTAACTCACACAAGTTTTTATTCGTTATTTTATTTGTTAATGATTATGGTGAGGTCAAAAATCAATTGTTTAATTAGGTTTGCCCCTTAAAGTTTTTTTTATATTTTTTATAACACTGTTCTTGTAAACTCAAAAGTATTTACAACTAGCTTTCGTCGGCGACTTTACATGCGTGGTTTGTCAATGAAATGTAGCATTAAGCTCAATTCAGGTCATCTATCAATTAACCAAATTTTATCAAAATCGGTCGAGCCGTTTATCCGTGAAAACGATTTTTTAAAATTGTTTTCTGTTCTTTAGTGTACACAAGAAAATATATTAAAAAACTAGCTGTTGCCCGCGACTTCGTAGGCGTTACACCACTAAATGTGTAGGTAACCTAGAAATAAAGCTAAACTCACTGTTGCAACTTGACTTGACACCCCATTTTTATCGTATGGGATCTGATTTATGGGATAAAAGATAGCTAGAAGATAGCTAAAAGATGTGGTAATCCAGGTTAAATTCAACGTATATACCAAATTTCATCAAAATCGGTTCAGCCGTTACAACGTGATTGAGTAACAAACAAACGATAAATAAATTAACAAACATACAAACTTTCACATTTATAATATTAGTGTGATACAGAAATAGAGGACATGTACAAAGGCGAGCATAACCCTAAGAAGAGTTTTCTTGCAGAAAACCGTTGAGGCTAGAGAGGTTATGAGTATCATACATCTGTTTACTGATGAGGCTTCACTCAGGCGTGACCGACACGCACTTAGCGAATTTATTTTCTACTTTTACATAAGCTATTATATATCATATATCTATTAATCTAATTATGATTAATGGATGACTCAAATGTCAAATCAAAAACTTTTGAGGAGATACATATCGTAAAAAACCTTACAATCGAAAGTAATCTCCAACTGTCATCTATATTTGCATAAAAATACCAGTTGTGACAAAAATGACATTCGCAACAACAGATCAATGTCACTTTCTTTGACCCAGATATGGTACAATGGTCACAATTACGAGGCGTAAAATGTTCAAACAGATTTGACATTTTATCATCTTCATCGTATCTTGTCATCCCACTGCTGGGTTTAGATCTCCTACATTTTGTACCTGTGTTCTACTGATCGCATCCAGTTGGGATATCATGCGCGCCGTAAGATCATGTCACGCCGCGCGCCGTCATGCGCGACACGAGAAATTTTGTGGATTTGAGCGTCCGAGTCAGAAATAGCGCCAAGGGTGGATCCGAGCTACGTTTTTAGGGTTCCGTGCCTCGAAAGATAAAAAAATGGACCCTTACAAGATCTCTCTTGTCCGTCTGCCTGTCCGTGTTTCACCACGATTTTCTCGGGAACGGGTGGACCTAGTAAGTTGAAATTTATACCAGATACTGAGGTCTATAGTACCTTTTAGGTGTATAAAAATCAATATCCTGAGTCAACACGATAAGAAGATATGGGCAAATTTAGATTTTCGCGAAAACTTGTAGTATCAAAATTTACCTTAATTTTCAACTTTTTTATTTTTCGGAATTTTTCCTTTACTTGTGCTGTAAGACCTTGCTTTTAGCCAAAACTAAAAATTCTAGATCAACCGGAAGTACCCTATAGGTTTTATGTCGAAAACCTATATGGCAGTTCCCGTTGACCTAGAATCACGAAATTTGGCAAAAAGAAAGGTCTTACAGCACAAATACCTAAAGAAATAATCCCAAAAAACAAAAAAGTTTATAATTAAAGGTTGTCCTCATACATACACAGTTGACGTCAATTAAAATAGTGCTCTCAGTTGTATGAGCGCTCATACAATTTAGAGGACTAGCTTAATCGGCACCAACCTCAGATAAGGTAAATAAATAAAATTGTGCTATTGAATAAAATAAATATTTAAGTGGGGCTCCCATACAACTGACATGATTTTTTTGCTGTTTTTACAGATAATGCTACGGAGCCCTTCATGCGCGAGTCCGACTCGCACCTGGCCGGTTTTATTTTTTTCTCTTTTCGCGTCAACACGAGCATATACGCTTCGTATGAAAGCAATTCGCTCACAATTATCTCTGAAACGACTTAGTTCAGAAAATGTCTGACGCAAGAATGTGTATCAGAGAATACGCCATAATCAAAATTTTACTACAAATTACATAATGACAGCACGAAATGTCAATGTCATGAAACCACAAAACTGGCTGATTCTACAAGAGATTAGGAAAGGAAGTCGTTTGGCTTTTTACGTAAGACATAATCGGTCTAAATTTAAGTGATTTAGGAATCGAGCCAAAACTTTCTAGTACACTTGAGGGTAATCTTAAGTTGAAATCACGGAGAATTGGGCAGAGATAAATAATATATCACTTAGCCTGAACGTATGCTTAGTAATGTCTCTCACGTGGGCACACATTACATGGCAGAATGAGATAGTAACTATTTTAACACTTGTAATGCTTATTTATTTTAGGCTCTTTGAAAACCTCGTTAGGAAACCAGCCGCGTGATTCATAGCACTGCGTTAAAAAACATTTCTTTTTAGGGTTCCGTAGCCAAATGGCAACAACCGGAACCCTTATGGATTCGTCATGTCTGCCTGTCTATATGTCTGTCCGTCCGTATGTCACAGCCACTTTTTCCGAAACTATAAGAACTATACTGTTAAAACTTGGTAAGCAGATGTATTTTGTGAACCGCAATAGGATTTTCATTCAAAAATAGAAAAAAGTCAAAAAAATTTGGGGGTTCCCATACTTAAAACTTGAGGTTTCTAATATAATTTTTTTTCTAAACCTAAAAGTTTGCGCGAAATACACTTCCAAAGTGGTAAAATGTGCCCCCCCCCCCCCCTGTAACTTCTAAAATAAGAAAATGATAAAACTAAAAAAAATATATGATGTACATTCAAACACAAACTTCCACCGAAAATTGGTTTGAACGAAATCGTAAACCGCAATTTACCTTTCATTCAATCAACTCAAATATATAAAAAGCTACAACGAACTACAAGAACTCTTATATTATGTTACTTGCTGCTACGGAACTCTTCATGGGAGAGTCTGACTCACACTAGGCCGCTGTTTGATCATGCATGTATCAAAACTTAAAAAAAAAAACATTCGTTTAATACTCCAGAAACAACATAACAGTTTATAAAGACCAGAGCGTTATTAGTATACACGGCTACACATCAAGCTATACATTTCCAGTATAAGCTGACCTCGCATTGTGTAAGCTTTTCGTAGAATGAGAGGTTAGCTTATACTGGAAATGTGTAGCTTGATGTGTAGCCGTGTGTACACGAAAAATGATAAAAATACAAATGAAAATTAAAGTTATACCACACAACAGAAATAAAAAATAGTGAGTTTTATATAAAATTAACTAAGTACATACTAAACAATGAAAATGAGCAATAATGGGATAATTGTCTAAAACAATTTAGATAAGGATTAGTCCTAATATAATGTTCTAAGCTAAGGTATCGAACGTTCATCCGCTGACTAAGATGGAAAAGTTGCTACAAGCCTTTTAAAATTGCAAGCTCTGTAGCGATCGTGTTCTTTACTCGGTTAGTGCTGCAGCTTGGTACCTGGCGCTGAATAAATAGAAAATTGATAGATGCAAAGTCTACGTAGACGAGACATGGCAAATATTTGGCTAAGTCGCCTCGGCAAATGTGTGGAGAGCTATTCCACAAGTTTCATGAAGAATCCTCAGATCCACTGATTCTGTCCTTCTTTTTACCCCGAAACACTCTACATCCTTCCGTGGCAACTCTTTTGAGGTGGTAGCTGTCGGTCTATGGAGCTCTCTCCCTACTCATATTAAAAAGGCGCCTAGTAAACTGGCTTTCAGACGACTAGTCTACAGTCATTTCTTGCAGTCCTCCACTAGCTGTTAAAATATATGGAAAGTAGTATGTGTAGTGTAGTATGTAATAGTATGTTTTTGTTTTATATATATATTTGTTATATATTCTATGTATTATTATTGTTATATCAAGTAGGTTTATGTATTTGTTATAACTGTGATTGGAGTTTATTGTTATTTGTGTTTCTTTTGTTTTGCTAATTATCAGTAATATTGTTAAAGTTAGCACGCCAACCTTTTTTGTTACCTCTGAGGTTGGCAGGTAGAAAATGCCATTAGCATTAAGCCCACCTTTTGTACATGTAATTTATATTTTGGGCAATAAAGTATTAAAATAAATAAATAAACTAGGCAAACGTGTGGTCGAAGTCTTATTTATTCCAATGTCGAAAAGTCCAAAGTTTTGCGAAGAACCGAGACTTGGCAATTGACATTTGTTTAGTCAAGAGATCTTGGCAAACGTGCTGAGAGCTATTCCACAAGTTTTATGAAGAACGTTTGGTTGAAAAGTTGAATGTGTATTTTTTTTAGATTTACGAATTCGTTATCCTAAACTATTTGCGCAATTTAAATCCATATCAGAAATAGAAAGATAAGAAATATTCTTAGAAATTGTGTCGGCTTGATAACCCGATTTAACGTCGATAAAGCACACTGCATAATAGTATTGTTATCTTATCAGCGTATTTAGTACTTGACCGAGATCTAATTTTTCAAATGTTTCACAAATATTTTTTTTTTACTAAATATATCTTCGTTTGACCACAATATCACCTGATGGTAAGCGATGTCTAAGATGAAACACGAAGATCTAGAAGAAACCTATTCACTCTTACCACAAAGAGACCCGTAGCCTTATTACGTAAGCCAAATTGCTGTCGTGTCGCTATCGCTAGTCAGGCCATCCCTTTCACTCGTACAGTACATACCTCACGTGTGAAAGGGATGGCCTGACTAGCGATAGCGACACGACAGCAATTTGGCTTAGGTAATAAGGCCGCCGGATTGTATTCTTTAGGAAAACATACCTTAGCTGTACACATCAAGAGTGTAGAACCAAAACGGTGTGTGCGAATGGATGGTACATTAACTAGGTACGGATGGTACTGCGCTTGCTTGTCCTTTGATGGAAGGGAGATGGCGGGATCAGATCGTATAGTTCCTGGGCACATTCCCCGAAATGAGTTCTGTAAAAGATTGATAGGCTTGCAACTTTACGGCGGTGTATATGTGTATATTTGTAACACCTAGCCTTAATTCGAGGGCTAGAAGTTAGATATTTTTAAAAAATAGTAATTAATTTGGTAGGTACTCAAAAATGAAAACGCATTGAATTGTTCAACTTTTCGAAAGCCACCACCTACGGACATACGTATTTCAATTTCATATAAGCACACCGTAAGTTTTACGTTTTTTATATTATTATATTTTCCTTTTTTAGAACCAGAAATGATGTGATTCTTAGACAAACCAGGTTCACATCCAAGAAAATTAGCAAGCTGAAATGGCTGGTGGGGCACGTAGCTCGTAGAAAAACGGCCGTTTGGGTACACACATTCTCGAGTGAAGACAGTGCACTGGAAATCATTAGGACGGACAAAAAAACGTGCTCGTAAAGGTTGCTGGGAGCCGTTGGGCGTACCCAAGGATGTCCACTGCTAAAATAAAGATACTAACTTTATTTTAATGTAAGTCTTCAACATACATTGTAACTTAACCGGTAAAATCCTATTTAGCTTTTTACATAGCGCAAATAATTAGTGATCTAACAGGCGATACCGAAGGGCTCACAATTACACCGTCCAAGGAAGTAATTACAGGAAAAATAACAGGCAACAGGAAACATACCGAATGCTTTGAATCAGGTTTGCTGGTGGAACTACAGGACAAGAAACTAGTGACGTTTACCGATTTACAATGAATTTAAAAGCGATTATAACTTCTTTTAATCCGCAATAGAGGAGTGCTGTAATAACATTATACGTTGCCCCTTACGGTGCCTTCTATTGATGGCACTTATGAAGGCCCGTTTAGTGGATAGCGAGTCACCACCTGCCTCAATCATCCCCCACCACTTCGGCATTTAAAATCACACATAGTCTTTAAAAAAACGTTTAAAATCCTTAATTATTAGTAAACAAAAAACTGCGTTGGCTGGTGCGGGAAGCATTTGTGCACCTTTCACGTGCTAGCCGATCGAGGTATTCCTATAACCAATTTATCAATTTGTTTTATATATGTTCTGACTTTATTTATTTTATTTCATATTATAATATTTTGATATTTTCTACTATATATGGTTATATTTTGACACAACATGACATATCTACCATGACACATAGTATTCTCATTTGACAACACAATACTCTGAAGGTCTAGTGGCTAAATGGAGCGGTCTCGACAGAAAATCAGCGCTTACCATCACGGCGGGCATAATGCTGATTCAAGTCCCATTTACTGCTGTAGCACACAGTATCTACCGTACAGTATTTACGTTTATACGGTTTAATTGTTTAATTTTAAGTATTTGCTATGTCCTAAAATGTAACTGTATTGTATATTGTGCGCTAATGTAGTGAATAAATGATTCTCTATGTCTATACTGCGGAATTGGCAGGTGCCGTATCTCATCTCTCCCGTAGCCCAGCATCGATTCCATTAGCATTGCTCTGACAATAACCTGTACTCATAATCCATTGTTGCAATAGTTTAACCATCTGTCCCACCTCCATCTTATGACGAGATTGTGGGCAAAGAGTGCTCGTAGACAAAGAGGCAGACCACCCGCACGATGGTCGAATGACGTTGTCCGCGTAGCTAGGTGTCAATGGATGAGACTCGCAAAGGACCGGAAAGAATGACGTAATAACGAGGAGGCCTATACCCAACAGTAGGTGCAGACGGGTGGAGATGATGATGATGAATTATGACTAATAAAAACAGGCCTCTTTCTCATTGACTCCGGCCCCGGTAATGCCTATGTTAAAGGTCCAGGCTAGTTCCTGAGTTGTAAAATAAATACTTAGAATAATAATATAAATTTTATTTCAGGCAAAAATATGCATATACAATATATATGATTACAAGGCCCATAACTATAAACATCTTACCTAACACATAAAACAATACAATTAAAATTAACACTTCGATTTATTTGGGGAGATATTAGCCCACTCGAAAAGAGGCTGACACTGAAACAATTTATTCCTAGAAAAAAATTGATGCAAACGAAAGTTGTAGCAAATTTAATTTTAAACAACTTTGGTAATAACCACTTTTCGTGTAAAATTTAAAATACACGAGTTATTCAATAAACAAGAATTCACTCTCTCTTTTCGGGTATTCATCGAAAAATATCGATCCTAGAAAAAAAATTATCAGAGCCAAAATTGTAGGAAATTTAATTCCAAACAACATTGGTTATAACCAGTTTTCGTGTAAAATAGAAAATAAACGAGTTATTTAATAAACAACAATTCGATTCGGGTGCGAAGCCCGAAAACTAAAATGTGCACTGCCAGTGACCCCCCACCCCCGCCTTCCCCCCCCCCAAATATTACGGAAGGAATTATTTTTTTATATATTATAGGCTTGCGTTTGACCACGATCTCGCCTGATGGCGCGCGATGATGCAGTCTACGATGGTACACGCTTGCCTAGAAGAAACCTATTCACTCGCAACTTAAAGATACCCAGGTTGTAGCTATCAGGAAACACAGACTCTGGCAAGGCGTTCCACTCTTCGGCGGTTCGCATAATAAAGGTCGAAGAGAACCGCTTTGTGCGAATGGGAGGTATTTCTACCATATAGCGGTGGCGCACCGCAGAGCGTCTGGTTGTCCGTTGATAGAATGGAGATGGTGGGATAAGGTTGAAATGTTCCGCCGCACACTCCCCGATATGTACTCGATAAAAAACCGAGAGGCTAGCAACCTTTCGTCGATGCTCCAGGCTGAGGAGCCTTGCATCAACTAGCTCATCGTTGCCTATGAGCTTCTTGGCTACTGTAGCGCCTGTAAATGAAGATGAATGATAAAGATTTATTTAACAAAGTGGTTTAACCTTGAATAGGTATAGGTAGGAAAAATATTATAAAATAAATTTCCCGAAACTGACCCAATCACAGTTATAACGATGACTAATGAAAAAGACGATCATATTAGACACGTACACAAATTCTTGACCCGGTTTCGGAATGCCGCGGGCAAATGGGCGTAACTCTATTCTTGTAAAAATGCATGCAATGACGTCTAGTGGGATTAGCAGAAAGGTGTCTTGCATATCTTGCATGCATTTTGATTTTCGTTTATCCTCTCCATCCAAAGGTTGTCTGTCTAATTGATAATTTATATGGCAGAACAAAGTTTGCCGGGTCAGCTAGTTTAAATAAATAAATATATATTGCTGGACATTTCACACAGCGCTATCTAGCCCCAAACTAAGCAGAGCTTGTACTGTAAAAACCAGATAACTGAAAGAATACTTATATACGTTTTTTTTTTGTAAATACGTAGAAAAACATCCAGACCCGGAATAAATATCTGTAGATCATGCAAATATTTGTCCCGCGGCTGGAATCTTACCCGCTACCTATTCGCCCACTGCGCCACGGGGGTCGTCAAATAGTTATAATAATAGTGTGATATGATTGCAAAAAAAAAATACCATTAATGACACTAGTATTTTAGACGCTCGACCAACAATCTTGACCTTTAGAAAGAAGAGCTTGTGAGCTACTGATGATGGTTCCGGCCTGATGACATTTGTGAATATTTTTAGAATTGACAATTAAAGCGTTTGCAGTTTTTCTGTAAGATATTTCACACAGCGATATCTAGCCCCAAACTAAGCGAAACTTTTAATATAGGAACCAGTTAACTGATACTGATTAGAATACTCATATATTTAGTTTTTGAAAGTAGATACTTATCATCATTCTAGATACGGGATTTATCACGTACCGTCTTATCGGTGTTTCGACCGACAATGTTTCTGTTCAATTCGTGAACCTTCATCAGGGTGAGTGCGATCCGCTCCGAATAACGTCTCGCTTCGCACATACATATACATCTATACTAATATTATAAAGAGGAAAGGTTTGTTTGTTTGTATTGAATAGGCTCCGAAACTACTAGACCGATTTAAAAAATTCTTTCACGGTTGGGAAGCTACACTATCCCCGGATGACATAGGCTACTTTCTACCCAACTGCAGAGAAGGAGGGTAATGTTTTATTGAAAAACTACGCGGGCGAAGCTGCGGATTGGTCAGCTAGATATTAGATATTACGTCATAACCATATTAGATTGATTAACTTTTTGATGACTCTTATGTATGACTTATCATTACTTAATTTTTACAGCATAATATTGGTAATAAGTTATAAGGGGCCGGAAAGTTCTCGAATGGAGGCCACGGACCAGCAAGCGCAGCGTAGGACGTCCACCTACAAGATGGGCAGACGACTTGGTAAGGTCGGCGTTGGATGCAGGCCGCTTCCATCCGCAGTTCCTGGAGATCAATGAGGGAGGCTATCCAGCAGTGGACGCCCTACGGCTGATATGATGATGATTGGTAATAAATCTTAAAAGAGGGCATGCATTAATTACGTCAGGCAATTTTGGCGATTTTTTTACTCCCTCCCTTCTCCCCCCCCCCCTTAGTGAGATTTCGTGAGATTTTGCACGCCCCCCACAGTTTTTACTGAATTTAACCCAGTTTTCTCACTATATTACACTTTTCTTGGGGAAAAAATGTTACGTGAGATTTTCCGAGACGGTACGGACCATTATGCGTGAGACTCTTAGGGGGGGGGGGGGGGGTATCTGGTACGGTATCTGGTAAAACACACAACCGGAATTGTATTAACTAAAGGTGGGTTTAATACCGGTAGATTTTATCTATTGATCGATACATTTCCAATAAACCATTTTTAACGTAAATCGGCGCAGCCTTAGCGCCGATGCCGCTTAGTCAGTTTAACAGGTACCTTACATGATGAATGAATATGATGTGTTTACCTATTTCATACAGGCGGTTTCATTGATTATTGATGTGTAACATCTTTTCTCTCAGTCTGTGGGAGTCATTTGGCAAAAGGGACGGAAATGTGTAACAGGAAATCGGGGCAGCGCGCGCTATTTGATTTGAGCAATGAGCGCGCGCGGTGGTCAGATGTTACACATCATACGCGACTACTGAAAGGCTCGGACTAAATGGCATCCGGGACTCCCGGGCTCCCGGAATCCGGAGCATGTACAGGTTGCTTTCAGGTAAAAATCGGAGTCGGATGGCCTCGGATCGTGTGTAGTCGTCGATGAAGGAAACATTCAAATGTTTGGTTGTGCGATGGATTGGCCAGGGGCCGTTAAAAAACGGTGCCTGACAAACCCGGATGCCATATAGTCCAAGCTTAAGGCTCGTAGTTTTCCTACCAGTTATCTGGTTCCCATAGTATACCAGTTCCCATATTATTTTATATCGATGCACCGCCGTCATGTGATAATCCTGTCCATACAAAGGTTGTCTGGAAGAGATCGCTTTTAGCGATAAGACCGCCCATTGTACTAAATCTATTTGTAAGAATTATGTTCTGTAGTTTACTTTGGTGTACAATAAAGAGTTATCTTATCTTATCTTGTCTTATCTTTATCTTATACTAGGTTTGCTTAATTAGGAGCTAAATGGCGCTGTGTGAAATATCCAGCAATATTTATTTAGATTGATAAGCTAATGATGGCGATTGACGTTAAAAAGGACCAAGTCACCGTCAGCTGTTCGAAGTTTTATATCACTCTCTCCTTCGCTAATGCACTATAATTTGAAATCTAGTGAAAGTGGTTTTCTGTTAAATGATATAAGTTAACACACTAAAGAACCACAATCGATTGACTATCAAGTGAAAGTTACTTGTTTTACGAGAAATTACCTACAGATTATTTTTTTTATCTATAATCCTGACACACTTCTTTTGTATTCAATCGTTAATATTGCTATTTAAGCAACATCACCGAATGATTGAATGAAAATACTTTATTGTACACCACATATGAAATAGACATAAACATAAAAAATCACAAAGCAATAAGTACAATGGGCGGTCTTATCGCTTTCTTCCAAACAACCTTTGGATGGAGAGGATTTTTGTAACATTTTTTTGAGTTGTTTCTGCTTGTTAATTCATCATAACCATTTTTATGTTTGCTAATTTAATTTTTATCCTGTCCATAAAAAGGTTGTCTGGAAGAGATAGCTTTTAGTGATAAGACCGCCCATTGTAATAAAGTTATTTGTAAAAATTATGTTATGTATTTTACTTTGGTGTACAACAAAGAGTTATCTTATCTTATCTTAATGGGGGGTGTACATTAACAACTCAAAAACTAAACTAAAAAAAAATACTAAATCTTAGGTGAGCGCTGATCACCTACAATAAAATAAAACAATAAACTTAAGTAAATATAGGTACTTACACTGACAATAATATACCTACAACAAATAATATACCCTGGGTACCGGTGGATGGACAGCAACGTCGGGGTCGGCCGCGACGACATCAGCGGCTTCGAGAAGGAATGGTGGGAATCTGCCAAGGATCGCGATAGGTGGAAGGAGTTGGGTGAGGCTTTTGCCTCAATGAATTATAAATATAATATAATATTATTATAATATAATTAATTAATAATATAGTAGGAAAATGATGGGCTAGTAAAAAATATACAAAATACATACATACAAATCGCGTTACTACGACGTTTCTAAAAGATAAAAGCTTCTCACTCTTGCCGTATTGAGACCGGTAATGTGTTCCAAAGACGTGTTGCTTGAATGGTAAAGGAATCATCATAGAAGCTAGTTCTATGAACTGGGGTTTTCTGCAGGAAATTTAAACTAACGAATCCAGAGATAAGCTATAAGACGTCCATGGCCTCCCATCAGGTGAGGTTGAGGTCAAACGTTTGACTATCATCCAAACAAAAAAAAAAGTGTCCTTTAGACCAAACTTTTTTTTTGTTTTGTACATTATAGGCTTGCGTTTGACCACGATCTCGTCTGGTGGTAAGCGATGATGCAGTCTAAATTGGTACATGCTTGCCTAGAAGAAACGTATTCACTCACGACTTAAAGATACCCAGGTTGTCGCTATCAGGAAACACATACTCTGGCAATGCGTTCCCCTCATTCGCGGAAAACTCAAGAGATAAAACTTCTTTCTCCATCTATATGTATGTATATTATCTTCACTAACTTATTCTCCCTCTCAACTTTCGTTCGCCTCGCCGGATCACACTTTTCGTAACGCTCTCGTAACGTATTCACCAGCTTATTCCCCAAGTCAAGCGTGCGTAAAGAAGTTTTACTTCAAAAACGTCTAATGCTGAACATCTTCCAAAGATATCCAAAGCGACTTCTTGATATCGGCGGCCGAGCACCATAATGACGTAAGAAAAAAACAACAAATAGGAAATCTCGATGTGGGTAATCTTGACCTCAAAATTCCAGGTAAATCGTGATCGAAATTATTAGTCACTTTAAAATGTGCGTAACTTCTGCAATATCTTTACATACGGATGTTGCAAGTTCGTGATGAGATTTGAATAATTAAGTAAATTGTTAATTAATCTTTTAAGTATTACATTAGATATACCTATTTCTACCGACAAGCAGCATTGCTGTGTTTCGGTTTGAAGGGTATGGTTGCCGGTGAAATTACAGGCACATGAGGCTTTACACCTGTGTGCCTCAAGTTAATAGATGCAGGGCAGTGCATCGTAGGGCATGTTTCAAACGAGGATATACTTTATTATAGGCCACTTAACATTAGGTGGGCCATATGCTTGTTCCATCTCCAGATGGTATAAAACATACAAAATAAAACAACATGTACATACAATAACGCATAACTTACATAAAATACATTTTTTTGCTTAAATTAAAATATTGAACACTTAATAGTAACTATATCTGACTTTTTTGGAATTCTTTTACTTACTGTATTACTTACATCATTGATAAACAATCCATTATTTAAACCAAAAATAGTGGAACTCCGGGAGTGCCGACAGAAGTGAAAACTTGACTACACTACAAATACTTATATTCAGAGGTGTCGGTAACGGTGCCGCGAGTTCAATGGTTTTCCCCCATCTTAAAAATGCCCAACGTGCCTAAGAAGTTTTCAATTCAAAAATTTGAATTTTGCAATATAATCATAATGAAAATCGGATAAACATGAAAATTTACTAAGATTTTCATGATAACAAGAAGTTGTATTATGCCCCTCAACAATCTAAAAAAAAATATATACAGAGGTGTTGGTAGCAGTGTCGCGAGTTCAATGATTTTTTCCCATCTCAAAAAATGCCCAACGCACCTAAACAAGTTTTCACTTCAATAATGTTTACTTACATCCTCTTGTAGTAAATTATAAATTAATTTAATATACCTATTCAATATTATTATTCAATTTAATATACCTATTTTTGTAAATATATACAAAAACATCCAGACCCGAAACAAATATCTGTAGATCACGCAAACGTTTGTTCCGCAGCGGGAATCTAACCCGCTACCTCCTGCGTCTCAGCCGGCTTTCGCCCACTGCACCACGGAGACATAGAACAGAAGATTAACAAGGTAAAGTGGCAGCTGGCGGGGCACATAACTTGAGGATGTGACGGTCGTTGGGTCGGAGACCTAATAAGGTTGCTGGGAGTCGTTGATTGCAGACCGCACAATATCGATCGCTTTGGAAATCGATGACTGAAGGATAATGTTCGGAAGTGAACGCCCTAATTCTATGTAAAAAGCTAGATAAATACTAGTAGTATATAAGACTTTACAACTTTTAATTAAAAAAATAAAATTAGTTTACTGAAATATAAGGAGAGTTTATTGCCATTTAAATAATAACAGATACCTACCTAACGGTATTTAAATTATAACACCGATCTAAAACGAGAAATTATCGATTAGGCATGTCATTGATTTGACAAACCAGGTTAAAAAATGATTAATGAGATTGGCATCGATTTGAATAACAGAAAATATTGAGTTATAACTTATAACTCAATATTTTCTGTTATAACTTATAACTCAATATTTTCTGTTATAACTTATAACTCAATATTTTCTGTTATTCAAATCGATGCCGATCTCATTAATCATTTTTTAACCTGGTTTGTCAAATCAATGATATACCTAATCGATAATTTCTTGTTTTCCAAAATTATCCCAGTTTGCGAATCTCGTTCAGTGTTATAACTTATAACACTGAACGAGATTCGCAAACTGGGATAATTTTAAAATCAATTCCAAAAACCGCTACGAAAATTGGCAAACGCGAGGAAACGGTAAACTGAAAACAATTAAAACTAGGAAGTAAACCGGTCCAGGTAAATCAGTCAAGGCTTGCATATTTATGTATGATATAATGACAACTGTTGCATTGTCCGTGCAAACGGTACTTTATATTTGAAACAATTAACGGTCGTGTGATTCGACATTTGAAAATGAGGAAATAAAAGATATACGGTTTCTCGGTACTGACAACCTTTCTACTGTGTGGGTCGTTTTCAGAGATTTTATAGTTTAACAATCCAATTTATTTACCTTTTTAACCGATTACAAAAAAGGAGGAGTTCTCAATTCGACTGTATGTTTTTTGTTTTTTTTATTTTTGTTACCTCAAAACTTTCGACTGGGTGGACCGATTTTGATGATTCTTTTTTTAGTTTAAAGCTGGTGCTTTTCGTGTGGTCCCATTTCCATTTGGTCCAGTACTGAAAATGGCATCCATGAGAAAACCACATAAGTTTAAATTTGTTTAATTTTTATGTTATGTTATGTTTGTTAGCTCAGCACTCCGTTATGTATCAACGGATTTGGAAAATTATTTTTTTATTTGAAAGCATATACTTTTAGATTGATCCCATGGAAATTTCATCAAAATTAGTAGAGTAGTTTGGTTTTTACTGTTATCTGAAGTCGCTTATATTTTTGTTAAAAAGTTACTTGTACTTGTCTCTTGTACTTGCGGAAGTTAGTAGGTAATACCTACTAACTTCCGGTAGCGGCTTCGCTCGCGTGTTTTGTCAATATGTGTCTATGTTTTAATCCTGGCTATAGTATATGTATACCAAATTTCATCGAAATCGGTTTTGCTGTTACAACGGGATTGAGTAACAAATAAACATCCAAACTTTCGCATTTAAAATTTAGTGTGACGTAATGTACCTACTCAAAATTTCTCAATTGAAAAACTATAATTGGGAACATAATTAAACAAAATCATATCATACTAATATAATTAATGCGAAAGTTTGGATGTTTGTTTGTTTGTTACTCAATCACTTCGAAAGGGCTGAACAGATTTTAATGAAATTTAGTATGTACATAAATTATAACCTAGATTACCACATAGGTTACTTTTTATCCAATAAATAAGGTCCTATGGGATAAAAATGGGGTATCAAATCAAGTGGCAACAGCGAGTTTAGCTTTATTTCCAGGTTACCTACACATTTAGTAGTGCGGACGAAGTCGCGGGCAACAGCTAGTATAAAATACATGGGTTAATATTATAAGGGTTCCGTTCCATACATCAAAAGTTGCTCAATAGTTGTAAAAAACTTGACATTATTTGTACAAGATAATTTCAATATCCGAGCATAATTCAATCGGAGGTCATTACTAATATTTTGATTACGATAATAAATTGATTTTTTTCTGCCGCCTCAATATTTGATAAGCGTTAAATTCGTGATTAGAGATTATGATTAATAGAACCTACTTTCATCGAGGCCTTGTAAAGATTAGAAAATAGTTGCTATAAATATATCATATTCGACCTCAATGTCTGGCCAAATTTTTTTTGATGTTAAACTTCTTTAGGAGAAACAGATCAGAGTGTATTTTTGTCATGTTATGGATCTAACGCTATGAAGTTAGTTTTTCCGGTCTGAAGCTATCCATGGGGTGCGCAGAGACTTTAAGGCTAAGTTCATATGACCGCGATGTACCGCGCTAAATAGGTCAAACTAAATAATGTTCATAGTCTACATTACCGCACGCTACGTTATAAGAGAAATACATCATCTGTGAAAATTTCAACTGTCTAACTATCACAGTTCATGAGATACAGCCTGGTGACAGGCAGACAGACAGACAACGGGGTCTTAGTAATAGGGTCCCGTTTCAACCTTTGGATACGAAACCCTAAAAAGACACGAGAGACGAAAGAAGAAGTGGAATGAGAAAAGGAAAAAAGCAGACCCCACCATAAGATGGGAATAATTTGCTCAGGAGATACAGAGAGAATACATAGTAATTTTACGCTGTTATGAGAATCTAAAATTATAAATAAATAAATAAATATTGCTGGACATTTCACACAGCGCTATCTAGCCCCAAACTAAGCATAACTTGTACTATGGGAACCAGATAACTGATAGAATACTTCTATACTTTTTTTGTTGTAAATACATACTTATAATACATAGAGAAACAACCAGACCCGGAACAAATATCTGTAGATCATGCAAATATTAGTTCCGCAGCGGGAATCGAACCCGCTACCTCCTGCGTCTCAGCCGGTTATTCGCCCACTGCGCCACGGAGGTCGTCAAAATTATGAGGTTTTTTACTCGAATTTCATAGCAAAACTCTGCCAGTTTATAAACTAAAATACAGATCTACATGTAAGTGTACATTGTTCTACCTACATAACTACTCATAAGTTAGTGATATTAGGGCAAAAACTCTGCCGTATATTTTATTCGGCTACTAGCAACCCGCCCCGGCTTCGCACGGGTGCAATGCTTATACTAAATATACTACAGAATGTCTTTATACATACAACGTTCACAGCTTTTTTGTCTTCAGACAAACATGTTTTATTTCGAGGTTACTCTTGAAAGAGTATTAAGAGTATTTACGACATCACATTAGAAACCTCTTAAATTATCAGTGTTTCTCTACTATATTATGCATTTATTATACATATAAACCTTCCTCTTGAATCACTCTATCTATTAAAAAAACCGCATCAAAATCTGTTGCGTAGTTTTAAAGATCTAAGCATACATAGGGACATACAGACAGCGGGAAGCGACTTTTCAAAACAAAACAGATACATAACAACATAATATAAAATATATTATGTTGTTATGTATTTTTTTGTTTTTTTATATTGTACGTCCGAAACGGATAAACTGTCCAAACTTTGACGACCTCTGTGGCGCAGTGGGCGAATAGCCGGCTGAGACGCAGGAGGTAGCAGGGTTCGGATCCCGCCGCGGAACAAATGTTTGCATGATCTACCTACAGATATTTGTTCCAAGTCTGGTTGTTTCTCCATATATTATAAGTATGTATTAACATAAACAAAATGTATATAAGTATTCTATCAGTTAGCTGGTTCCCATAGCACAAGCTCTGCTTAGTTTGGGGCTAGATAGCGCTGTATGACTACCATTACACCCCAGGTAATGTCTACACAGTCCATTCCATCCAAAGGTTGTCTGGTAGAGATCGCTAATTAGCGATAAGACCGCCAATTGTATCCATAGATTTACGTAGTTGTTTTTTATATGTATTTGATTTGTGGTGTGCAATAAAGTATTATCTAATCTAATCTAATCTAATCTATGAAATGTCCAGTAATATTTATTTATTTATTTGTACCTAATCTTTAAGATTTTTCTTGTACATCGGTTTAACAATAGGAAATTTGTAACTCTGATTCCAAGTGTCAAACATTCTCAAAGGCAAGTTTCTAAAGAACAGAAGATATCACAATCAATCAACCTAATTAATATTCCACTAAATCTATCAGACAGTACAATGGAGAAAGTGGTTAGTCACCACACCCACACAGCTTGGCCTATTTAGCTAATGCTTCTGGCAGTATCAGTGTTAACACTGGTGGTGTTTTGGTTAATGGATCTTACTTTTAATCTTATTGCTAAAATCCCAGTTCTACAATATCAAATCACACTTATATTGTAAATGCGAAAGTTTTGAAGTTTCTTCGCGTCGTAACGGCTAAACCGATTTCGATGAAATTAGTACGTACTTAAAAAAAAATTAGTACGTACTTAGATTATAACCTAGATTAACATATAGGCTACTTTGAATCCCATAAATCAGGTCTCATGGGATAAAAATGAGGTGTCATGTCAAGTTGCAACAGTGAGTTTAGCTTTATTTCTAGGTTACCTACACATTTAATAGCGTAGCGCGTACGAAGTCGCGGGCTAAAACGAGCAAAAAAGAGCAAAAAATCACGTTTTTTGTATGGGAGCCCCCTTAAATATTTATTTTATTCTGTTTTAGTATTTGTTGTTATAGCGGCAACAGAAATACATCATTTGTGAAAATTTCAACTGTCTAACTATCACGGTTCATGAGATACAGCCTGTTGACTGACGGACAGACAGACAGATGGAAAGACAGACAGACAGCAGAGCCTTAGTAATAGGGTGCCGTTTTACCTTTTGGGTACGGAACCCTAAAAATCAGGTTTGTTGTATGGGAGCTCCTTTAAATATTTATTTTATTCTGTTTTTAGAATTTGTTGTTATAGCGGCAACAGAAATATAATACATCAGTTGTGAAAATTTCAACTGTCTCACTATCACGGTTCATGAGATACAGCCTGGTGTCAGACGGACAGACAGACAGTGGAGTCTTAGAAATAGGGTTCCTTTTTACCCTTTGGGTAAGGAACGCTAAAAACTCTATATTTATAACAGATTGTTGCTAAAAAGAAAAATTGCGTTCCCGGTATCCATCGTTTTTATTTACTACTAGACTATGGCCTATTTCATTTAATATAAATAAGGCTTTGTTAAGGAGGTTGTATTTCATTAGGTACCTATAGCATTATTATGAATGTGCCCTCTTTTATTTTTAAATGCAAATAATGATTTGTCATGGAGATTGTATTTAATTTTAGCTGACGAATTTATTTTATTTTATTTTATTTTATAAGGCACACAAAAAATTAATAAATTAAACACATTACAAGCAAAAAAATATAACTTAACTAAAATAACAATTTTATCTGGCTTGAAACGTAACTTATGTGCGCACAGAAAAACAGAAATAACATCGAGGACACAATAGGAAAAGCATTATTAAGAACATAGCTACTACTAAATAATTAAAATGAATAGATACAAAACTGAGAATCAGAAGAAAAAAATACGAATATTATGAATGCAATGTGCCACATTTTATTGATGTGTAATATCTTTCCTCTCGGATTGTGGGCGTGATTTTGGCAAAAGGGACGGAAATGTGTGACAAGAAACCGGGGAAGCGCGCGCTTTTTGATTTGACCAATGAGCTCGCGCGGTGGTCAGATGTTACATATCATATTCAATGCGACTACTAAGGCTCGTAGTTTTTTTCAAAATACTTACTCGGTAAATCGCATTTACGGAGCCGATATAGAGTTAGCAATAAAGATTACAGAAGATACCTTAATACCTAATCATTTTTAAAACGGGTCCCTTTTAGTCGGACTTTAAATATAATCAGAAAAAATTATATTTTCTTTTTCTGTATAAAAATAAATGTTTCATATGCGCAGTAACCCAACACCGAAAGTTTCTTACGCTTGTCACTCTAGCCAAGGTCTGTGCAGTTCATTCGATCGAAAAAACTACTTTTCAACTTGTTCAGAGACCTGCATTGATATAATAAACAATTCTGGTTTGTCAGTTTGTACTCTTATTTTGCAAGCTGACCTACAGAAAACTCATTAATTTATACAATTTGTTTTGTTATATGTTCGTTTGCGTGGTCCAAAATTACAATTATCTATTATTGGGATTTATTTTTTCTATCAAGCGATAACGACAGAAGCGATTTTGATAAAAACTAAAATATTTACTACCTTACTACGTTGCGGAATCCTTTGTGCACGACAATATCTTGACTGTTTATTTGATAAACGAAGCGAGATCTCTAATCAACTTAGACAAATCGGCGTTGTATGTATGTATGTTTGTTTGTCCGAGGATAACTTTCGAAGCGTTAATTCGATCATCGTTAAATTCGATAGATAGGTAGGCAGTGATGGCACAATTTTGGTGTGACGAATGAGCTAAAAATGTTGGGGGGTTGGTGAGATATTGGACTTCAAGAGGGGTAAAAAAATGAAAATGAGACTATTAGGTCAAGTGGGACGCCAAACTGTAGACTTCGTTTTTATTTTTAGTAAAGACCTTATATTTTTGGGTAGCCATAATAAAAACTTAACTTTACAAAATTCACAGGGTACACCAGTGACCCCACAGTGCTGTAATTTGGTAAGCGTGTAGCTTAAGTGATACAAATATAGGCAAAAGTCTGAAATCTAGAATAACTGCAATTTGTACGCCAAAAAAGTTTAACCACATTCATGAACTCCTGTTACCTGTAATTTGAATGAAACTGAAGGTCAAGTATTTTGGTTAATTATTTCGTGGCACTATTTTGATAATCAAAGATTCGGTACAAATATTTTTTTTATTTTTACGGGAGACTTGCGAGATCTCAGTTCGGGGCGAACCACTAGTTACAGTTACTGCCACTACCTTTTGCCTTTGCTGTTTTATTGATCCTCACGAACACCTCCCCTTGGATACAACCTTCCATAGCTGATCTGGAAATCCATCATCTGACTCCGAACTCAGGTTGGGTGGCGTAGGGAAAACCTCATTAGGTGGGGAATGCGAGACATTCACTAACCAGCTGTGATTGTGGGCACTCCCTTCAGACTATGCCTAACCTCTTAATTGTCCTTTGGTTTCTACGACCTGCACAAAGGACGACCGTGGCCAGGTTCTACTCATTGTTAATATAGTTTTGAACCTGTTATATATGCATAAACCATTGACGCGATAGAAGACAGTGGGGTAGCGTGGGTATCAGCCGCCCTGGGCGGAAAAAAATTTAGCCACCCTCTTATTTAAATATTTCAATTTAATAGACTATAATAACTTCTGTCTTTAACTAAAACTTTAATCGTCTAATTTTTTTAAGAGCTAATTCTTTTATTTCACTAGCAATGTCTATACTCTATAGCATCACACACCTCTTGCTCAATAGACAGGATAGCCAGATTGGTTAGCCTTAAAGTACTCATTGTTGATCATAAATAGTTTTTGATCAATTTCAACTTTGATAAACTTCTCTCACAGCTGGCATTGCTTATGTGACGAAAATATGTAATGGTTCAAATATTTATAAGATATTATTATTATTTATTGTTAAATTTTGCCGCCCCCTAAAGTTGCCGCCCCTGCCGCCCCTACTACGCTACGCCACTGGAAGAAGAATACGCAAACCGAGGGAAAATCTGTCGGGCCAAAACCGTGGATCAAACCTAGTGTACAAGAGTAAAAAGTAAACTCTTCTCGTTCAAGGTAGCGTGCGTAAACTAGTCTTTAAACTCGCCTTAGTATAAATTAAATATGAGAGGTCTAAACTAGTACTGATGCAACGAGCTAAGTACAAGCCTTGTTGCGAAAGTAGATTGACTCTTGTCAATTATGATCGAGTGGATTAGAAATACGGTGACCTCTGGATAGCGGGGCTTTGGAGTTGCCTCTGCTATACTCACAAATTCAGTCAAATAAATAATAATAATAAATATTGCTGGACATTTTACACAGCACTATCTAGCCCCAAACTAAGCAGAGTTTGTATGGGAACCAGATAACTGATAGAATACTTATATACATTTTTTTTGGAAATACCAATAGAAATAACCAGACCCGGAACAAATATCTGAAGATCATGCAACAATTTGTTCCACTAACTCCTGCGTCTTAGCGGCTATTCGCCCACGGAGCGTCGTCAAATGCAATGTAAATTTTATAATTTAAATCACAAAAATAATTACTGATTAAAACGGTTATTTATCGCGTATGTACCTTTTTTATTTATTATCCCGACGTTACGTCTGTATTGCAACAGCCGTGATCGCGGGTGGACTAGAGTACTTGGAGCTACCGGAAGTGATGGCAGCTGCAGCAACTACCCTCACATGGTTTTCAGAATAAGAAATGTCCTCGTTCATATTAAGACACACTACAGTAACCGTATCTACGCACTGATACGATTGTGGATACGACCGATCACGACGCGCACACCTAGTGATCACCGGGTTCCAGGACGCTGAGAGTCTATAGCCATCTTCCCGATTGAAATTTGGAAAATTCTTGATTTCAATCGCTTTATGAAACATTCTCTTGTAATACTGGCGTTCACTAGAGTTGTATACGCGATAAATACCCGTTTTAATCAGTAATTATGTATCGCGAAAGTTTAAAAATTACTAGGTATCACAAAAAATCCTCTGGCAGCCTGATTACTTAACAGATTGGCATTTGCTTAGCAGTGGGACTGATTAATGCACATTCTCGCCTAGTTCTCCTCAATCCTCTAAATGTTTGTTCTTGTACTTTTTATAACTTAATATCCTTCGCTACTTTTATATATATATATTTTTTTTTTTTCTTAGTGTGGTAACTTATATTTATCCATATATTCATATTTTTTGTAATTGTGTTACTGTGCGGGCAGTCATCCGTGACATCCTATTTTTAAATGGTTCCAACGGGAGATCAGCGTTGTGCCAAAAGCAGCATTTAGCCACAAAATACGTTTAGGGATCGTTTCACAAGTCACCCTTGTCCTTTACCTAGCTTTCTTACACAGCATAGGTAGGTATCATCTTTAAAGAAAAGTATAGCTATAGAATAGTGAAAACATTATTCAACCAAAAACATTTTATAGTTTTAACATATCTTTTAAACTCAAAGAAGGGTTTTTAACCCCCAACGCAAAAAGAGGGGTGTTGTAGAATAGAATATTTTATTTTAGACAATGCAGATACAAAACAATAAAGTAATAATCACAAGTACAATGTCAAATTAAAACTTTATATTATAATATAATTAAAACTAAAACTTTATATTATAATATATGTAATTAAAACTAAAACTTTATATTATAATATAATTAAAATTAAAACTTTATATTATAATATAATTAAAACTAAAACTTTATATTATAATATAATTAAAACTAAAACTTTATATTATAATATAATTAAAACTTTATATTATAATATAATTAAAACTTCATATTATAATATAATTAAAAATAAACTTTATATTATAATATAATTAAAATTAAAACTTTATATTATAATATAATTAAAATTAAAACTTTATATTATAATATAATTAAAATTAAAACTCTATATTATAATATAATTAAAATTTAAACGTAAAATGCAACAAGTTAAATACAAATTAATAATTCAATACAAATTTAAATTAAATATAATATTTTAATTTAATTATTATAAGTTTTATAATGTAAAAATTGACATGCCTGTAACAACCAATGTTGTAATCAAGGTGAAATAAACAAATCAAAACCATTAAAAAAAATCAAAAGTCCAATGTCTTATGATATTGATAATAAAACATGAACTTAATATACCTACCAACGACGACGCCTGTGTCTGGATGTCTGTGGCATCGTAGATTCAAAATGGATGGACCGATTCGGATGTGTTTTTTTTAATAGAAAGCTAGTTTAACTGGGTTCTTAGCTATGTCCGTTTTTAGCCAACGACGCAAAAAGGTTTGGGGAATTTGAATTTTAACTTTTTCCTTGTATTTAGTCATCAATGCCCAATACGATAGGTGATAAAATGATTCCCTATAACAGTAAAAATAACATCTGCATGTATTTAGTATGAACAACATTCCATTTAGTGACCTTTTGGTCTTACATTGACATAGATGTTAAATGCTTTGACATACCAGTTGCTAAGTGCATTGTTTTATTCATTTGTACCTTTTAATAATATAGCCTTGTTATACCTACTTGTATTTTATTAATATTTAATTATGCGCCTACCTATTGTATATACCTATGTTAAACTGGGCAAAATGTTTGTCTAGGATTTATTTATTAAAAAAAACTTCTACCACCTTTTTTTAAAACAGTTTTACAATAAGATTTTTATATTCTATTAAATAACTTTATTTCGCTTAAATTTATATTAAAAAACTAAGATTCATATATTACCTACCTATTATGCTTTCAAGCTGACGATTTTGCAAAACATCAACATTGACAATCGTCAAATCTATTTGACAGTAGTTGTCACTTTATTGACCCCAAAAGATACAATTTCAAACTTACATTCGTATGCCACAAGGCTGCCAAACAAGTGAAATTAGATCAAGTTTCTTACAAGATCCAAGCAGTAGAGCGTTCAAGTCTATATCATAAAAGTTGATTTCTGCAAGTTACTTACCGAAATCGAAGAAAGTCTCCCGATGCAAGTTCAAAAAACTCACTAAAAACCACTGTTCACATTGAAACACAACACACTTACTACTCGACAACTTTCTAGTTTCAAAACTCGATTTAACAACACATTCATGAAAGAAAACAGTCGGAGAATACCACAAAATGTATTTTTTTACTTGTAACGCGTAAAAAACTTATTGTGTGTAGGCCAGAAGAGGTGGCGTAAAAGTTTTTTGCAGCGAGAGAGACATGTGCACTCGCTTCGGAGGGCGTCATGCATCTGATTGTATGTTCGGAGCGGTTCGCTTGACCTTCGCGGAGTGAAGTTGGCTGAAGACCGGTTGGCTTTAGGCAAAACTTATTTTTTCTTGTCGAGTAACTTACTTGATATTAATCTGCGGTTGACTTCACGGGCTTTGAAGCTTTTGTTTGAATGCATTTAGAAATGTGATAATGTGTCTACTTAGTGCACTCTTTGTTAAGTGCGTATACAAAAATTTATCTGTTCTGTACCTACTGTTGACCCTTGAGGAGTTCCCTCTTCGGACGCCAACTCTGAGCGCAACAGCCATCTAAATAGTAGTTAAATAATTAATCAATATTACTGGACATTTCACACAGCGCTATATAGCGCCAAACTAAGAAGAGCTTGTACTGTGGGAACCAGATAATTGATTGAATAGTTACCTATATACTTTTTTTAGTAAATACATACTTATAAATAGGAAAACAACCAGACCTAGAACAAATATTTGTAAAACATGCAAACATTTGTTCCGCGGCGGGAATCGTACCCGCTACCTCCTACGTAGTAACCTTATATCATGGTGGAACTTAGAAGGGGATGCTTAATTTTACAAAATATCGTGTCTGTGCTGTTCATCGTTGAGTAGTTCCTTCGTCTTGAGCCAATCCAGGGTGTAGAATCAGGTCATGCTTACCATAAAATGAATTGTTACCGGAACTGAAACAACATATTTCAACTCCGTATGATACGAGAAAGTGGTTCTAATTCAGCTCGCAAGATTTGATCTAGACAAACAAATAAACATTGCAAGCTAAATAGGTATAAATTTGTACAAAAATACAACGTATTTGACTACCCACACCCTCGTGATCAAAATATCATCACGAGTTTGCCTATGTAATGAAATCTGGGAATATTCTTAATGAGGATTTAAAAAAAATATTTCATGAGCTTGTGATATTTCAGTACTAGTTTTATTGTTTCTGTGGTTAATAGTAGCCACAATTATGCCAATATTAAGTTGACATATGAAACAAATCGTAGCCCAAGGTTTTTACAGTTTTGTAAGTTATGCCAATTTTGATCTTTGTCGTCGATACTGAGATCCTCCTCACGTTTAGATTAAAATATCCTAACACAATGTCGTCAAAGTAATGATCACTTTTTTATGTTATGGCCCACCTGATGGTAAGCGGTCACCGTCGCCTATTGACACCGGCAACACCCGGGGTATTGTAAATGCGTTCCCTACACTGTAAAAACCTCTTTACATTTCTCTTGAAGCGTACCCAGTGCCTAACGGAAAAACCTCACATGGTAGCTCATTCCACATCTTGCAAGTATGGGGTAGAAAAGATCGCGTGAAGCGTGTGGTGCGCGATACCCACTTATTGACGATATGTGGATGAGCTTTATTCCGTGGTCGAGAAGTGCGGTGGTAAAATCTCGACGACGGGATGAAATCAAATAGCTCCTCAGAACATTTCCCATTATACAGGCGGTAGAATACACTGAGCGATCCGATGTCACGGCGTTGTCTCAGCGGTTCTAGCCTGTTGGCGAGTTTGGGATCGCCGATGATTCTAATGGCTCTTCTCTGAAGGTAGTCAAAACGAAGCAATTGGTACTTTGGAGCTCCGTGCCAAAGATGGGAACAGTGTTCTACGAGCGGCCGGACTTGTGCTTTGTACAGCAATAACTGTTGTGCCGTAAAATACTGTTTGGCGCACGGATAAGGACTCCAAGTTTTTTGAAGGTGAGCACAGCTTTTGCTTCTAAGTGACTCCCTACTGGATACATACTTTGACACGATCTTAAATTGGTTATAAGTACTTCCTTGTGATTGTAGGTAAATGATAACTGTTATCATCATCATCACTTTATAAGCAAGTGTTTCCACCAGCGGCTTCGCGCGTGTTGTTTGTCAACAAAAAGTAGCATGTGTGAATCCATGTTATAATCTACGTGCATACCAAATTTGATCAAAATCGGTTAAGCCGTTACGACGTGATTGAGAAACAAACAAACATCTAAACTTTCACATTTATAATATGTATTAGCGTGATAGTGTGATAACATACTCGTATCCTCTGCTGAAAATAAGCTTCCCCCATATTCCAGGGCGACCGATCTTGTGCGGCCTGCACCCCAACAACCTTTATTAGGTCGTCTTTCCATATATAGGATGGGGGGGATGGAGATTGGGGTCATCGCTGCGTTTTCTTAAGAGGAAACACAAAGGCCGTTTTTCCATACAAACGTAATCCCCTGTTTCCTCCCTGGATATTGCCATTACAGCAATCATTTTTTTCTTAAAAATCTATGGCCACTATTGGCATGTCCTTATGTTTCCCTTTTTTTCAAAAATTAATTATTATAAGAGACATGAACATTCAAAAACGTATAAAATTTGTCAGATTTTCCGCTGTATTCAAATATCCAGAAAACAAATTTGACTAGAATAAATAAAAAAAAGAAAACATAGGAACACGGTCAAAGCCTATCTTTAATTTATAAAGAAGAAAGTAGTTAAATCGGACAAGTTTTGGAGAAACAATCAGGAGACTACGAATCGTTGATTTTGTGTATTTTTAATAGGTATTTTCGGTCCAAGCTGCAGTTGTCTCTATCGCGCATACTGCGCCATACTGCGCAACAGCAATAGATTTTACAAATACGTATTTTTCAATTCTTTAGCCCTTGGTGTTTCCTCTTAAGTGCGTGGTCTCCACTTAACAATCCTTCTGCCTCAACGGCCGTCAGTTCTTTGAACTTAATATAAGTATGTACTTACTTATTTTATGTCCTTAATTGCGTTACACTTATTTTAAACAAAAAGCTATGGTATTTTATACTAACCAATGAGAAAAAATATAAGGCTCTTACCAAGAAATCAGTTTGGGGATAAATCGGTAAATCACTTCAATTTAATTGCAATGCTCTTCGGATACTAAGAATAATGTTTAGCAAACTATAAACCGTTTGTAAGAACATAATATGAACAGTAAGCAATTAAAGCTGCCTTGGAAAATTTCAACAAGAGTAACAACGCTTACTGCCCACTTGATGGTATCTGGCTAACGTATGGATGGTTGTAACACCAAAGGAATAAAGTCGTGCTTTTCTAATACTTTATTTTTTTAAAAGGGAACTTATAAAATACAAGCTGCTGCTTCGCACATGATTGTCAATAAAAAGTAGTCTATGTCTCAATCCGGCTATAATAACAAATAAAAAAGCGGCCAAGTGCTAGTCGGACTCGCCCATGAAGTGTTCCGTAGCAGCAAGTAACATGATATAAAAGTTCTTGTAGTTCGTTGTAACTTTGAACGATGTTTTAATAATAATGTATTTTTTTTAAATTAAGTTGTTTTTAATTTGTTTGTCCAATAATGGCTCACGGTTTATGCATAAGGTTTATGTTTATGAAATTAAATGGTTTTTTTTATATTTGAGTTGATTGAATGAAAGTTAAATTGCGGTTTACGATTTATGACATATTAAAAAAACACTACTTACTAGATCTCGTTCAAACCAATTTTCGGTGGAAGTTTGCATGTACATCATATATTTTTTTTAGTTTTATCATTTTCTTATTTTAGAAGTTACAGGGGGAGGGAGGGAGGGGGGGACACATTTTACCACTTTGGAAGTGTCTCTCGCTCAAACTATTCAGCTTAGAAAAAAAATGATATTAGAAACCTCAATATCATTTTTGAAGACCTATCCATAGATGTATGAGTATGACACGTATGAGTTTGATGAAAAAAATTTTTGAGTGAGTTTTTTTCAGTTTTAGGGAACCCCCAAAATTTATTGTTTTTTTCTATTTTTGTGTGAAAATCTTACTGCGGTTTACAGAATACATCTACTTACCAAGTTTCAATAGTATAGTTCTTATAGTTTCGGAAAAAAGTAGGTGTGGCATACGGACGGACAGACAGACAGACAGCCGTGACAAATCCATAAGGGTTCCGTTTTTTGCCATTTGGCTACGGAACCCTAAAAAGGTTGCCTGGAAGAGATCACTTTAAGTCATAAGACCTCCCATCATACCACCACGTATTAATCTTTAAGTTTTCTAGGTTAAGTACTTATAATTTGGTGTAATCTCCTTTCTATCAACGGACAACCAGACGCTCTGCGGTGCGCCACCGCTATATGGTAGAAATACCTCCCATTCGCACAAAGCGGTTCTCTTCGACCTTTATTATGCGCAACGCCAAAGATTGTAACGCCTTGCCAAAGTCTGTGTTTCCTGATAGCTACAACCTGGGTATCTTTAAGTCGCGAGTGAATAGGTTTCTTCTAGGCAAGCGTGTACCATCGTAGATTGCATCATCGCTTACCATCAGGCGAGATCGTGGTCAAACGCAAGCTTATAATTTATATAAAAAAAAAACAATAAAGAATTAATAGAAATCTTAGAAAACTTTCGTGATTGATTTCAATCATTATTATAAATACGGGATTTATCACGTACCGTCTTATCGGTGTTTCGACCGACAATGTTTCGGTTCAATTCGTGAACCTTCATCAGGGTGAGTGCGATCCGCTCCGAATAACGTCTCGCCTCGCACGAATTGAAGGTTCACGAATTGAACCGAAACATTGTCGGTCGAAACACCGATAAGACGGTACGTGATTAATCCCGTATTTATAATAATAATAGAAATCTGTCCAGTTAGTCGTGTGTATGCATTACTTTTGAACTTATAATATTAATTTGAATAACTTGCAAAATTTTGGCAACGCTTCTTGTCTGGGTTTAGTAGGTAATTATTACTCTTAATTCTAACCAAAGCAAGAGAGATTTATGAGACAGTTGGTTTTTTAATGAAATTATAGGGGTTCAGTTTAGATCGCGTGTAATGGTAGAATTCAAACGGTAACTAATTACCTGACTTTCGGTAATTTGAGTTACATATTTTTATGTTGAAGCATAACTCGAAGAAACGACGGCCGTTGGGGCAGAAAGGTCCTTGAGCAGTGGTCTCTGCCCGAAAGAGCAGCGCAGCTATAGATGTAATGACGATCTGATAAATGTTGCTGGGAGCCATTGAGTGCAGGACGCACAAGATCGGTCGCTCTGGAAATTATGGGGGAGGCCTACAGCCCACTGTCACTTCAGCTTGCTAATCCTTTGTGCTATGTCGGTGACTTTGGTTCATCTACGAATCTCCTCATTTCTGATAAGACCTCGTAGAGAAACACCAAGCATAGCCCTCTCAATATATAAATATATCGCTAAATAAATATCGCTGGACAATTCACACAGCGCTATCTAGCCCCGAACTTAGCAGAGCTTGTACTATGGGAACCAGATAACTGATAGACTACTTATATACTTTGTTCTTTGTAAATACATACTTGTAATATACTAGCTGTCCAATCTGCGGCTTCGCACACGTGGTTTACCAATAAACAGTAGCATATGTGTTAATCCAAGTTATCATATAAGTACATACCAAATTTCATCGCAATCGGTTCAGCCGTTCCGGCATGAAAGAGTAACAAACATCCATAAGTACATACAAACTTTCGCGTTTATAATATTAGTAGGAGTAGGATAGAAAAACATCCAGACCCGGAACAAATATCTGTAGATCCTGCAAACATTTGTTCCGCGGCGGGAATCGAATCCGTTACCCCCTGCGTCTCAGCCGGCTGTTTGCCCACTGCGCCACGGAGGTCGTCTCCGCGGTCACCGCGCGATTCCGCAGCGGGAATAGCACGCTGATCGAACCTGAAAGACCACGTTTCTCACCCATAATGTCATTACTCACATCTAAAATACCTCAAGTCTTTGATCAGTGTTGCCAGTGATGACTTAATTTAAAAAAAGATATAAAATGTCGATACCAAATGGTTTTTAAGATTTAATGGAATAAGGAAATTTTGACTTTGCTTTTCATTGAACGGATAGCGAAATGGTCTTGGGCGGGACATTTGGCTAGACGTGGTGATGACAGATGGAGCAGGGCAACGACTGCATGGTGGCTGAGGATCGGGTATAGAAGGGTAGGACGTCTAGATGAAGGCTGCTAGGTGGGTGGACAACAGCGTTTAGCCGCGAACCGTCAATGGCTGAGACTAGCGCAGGATCGTGGTGGATGCTACAAACTTGGGGAGACCCGAGGGTGAAGTGAAGTGATGATGATGTACGGAAAGCCTACACAATATTGGAAATGTATAGCTTTTTTTTATTTAATAACAGAAATAATAGACCATTATTTACAATACAACACAGAAGAAACAGTTGAATCATCTAAAGACCGTTATATGTATAGCTTGATATATTTATTTATTTCTTTTCTGGTGGCTCTGAGGCTGCTAATACGAGTTGTCGTTTTTTAGGGTCTTGTATATTGAAAGCATGCGTAAGTGAGCATTTAAGTTATAATTTATTTATCTTTTTAAACGGTGTTTTAATTCAGATTAGCCAATAATTTATTTATGCTGATTGACAGGTCTGAATTAAATAATGACCAAATGTTTTTACTTTAATTTTTAACTGTTTATTATCATAATCGACCTTCGCGCAGTGGGCGATTAACCGGCTGAGACGCAGGTGGTTGCGGGTTGGGTTCCCAGCGCGGAACAAATGTTAACACGATCTACAGATATTTGTTTTTGGCACTATTTTATTAGTCTAAGATTAAGGCCGGCTTGCACAATGATCACTAAACGTATTTAGCGACTAAACATGTTTGTATTTGTATGACAACGGATTTTTATGGTTTAACAACTCCTTAAATCATATTTAGGCACTATATACTTTTAGGCATCGTTGCGAGAGTCGCCCTTAGAATTTTTTTTTGTGTTTTGGGAGACTCGCGAGATCTCAGTTCGGGGCGAACCACTAGTTTTATGTACAATCTGCATTTCTGATGAACTAGACGGTCTAGGCTAGCGGTGACTTGAGACACATGGTAGGTAATAGGTATGAATGAGATCTGCATTTCTGACGAGAGCTGTTAAACTACACACCTTGACCTTGACTCTCCGAAATGCAGATCTCATTGATACCTACCCCATAGTCTTCCTTTACAAAAAAAAGTATATAAGCATTCTATCAGTTAACTGGTTCACTTAGTACAAGCTCTGCTTAGTTTGAGGCTAGATTGCGCTGTGTGAAATGTCCTGCAATATTTATTTATTTATTATCATTATTGTCAGCCCATCTCATCCGACTGCTGGGGTATGCCTTACTTAGCAATCGCAATACATGCCTGTCTTTGATGTTTCCTCAGGATTATCAATTCATTTTGGTACATATTTAAAAAACTTAGGTACGTATATAATTAATTCATTTTTATTAGATAATAAAAATAAGCCGTGGGGCGCCGGCAATAGAATGTTGCCCCTCCGCTCTTGACCGTGGATGCAGTAGGAGTCTGCTAAGGGATACCTCCGAAAGATGGGCAGCAGCGTCTTTTCGTGTTTCTACACCTATACTGCGCTCGCCAACCCGCCTGCCAAGCGTGGCGAGTATGGCAACAACCCCCTCATGGATTTACAACATAAAACCAGACCCCGAGTCCCCGGCGGCCCCGTTAATCCTGGCTACGGTAGCAGTCACGGTAACGGCGGGGCCAGGGGTGCTAAGAATCCCCGGGAGACGATCGGCTACCAAACCCTACGACGACCACTGGCCCTGGTAACACACAACATCCGCACTTTGAGGACAGACGAAAAGATTGTTGAGCTGGAAGAAGAAATTAGTAGATTACACTGGGACATTTTGGGGTTATCAGAAGTCCGTAGAGAGGGCGAGGACACGATATCCCTTAAGTCTGGTAACCTATTATACTACCCGGAGGGCGACCAACAGTCCCAAGGTGGTGTTGGGTTTCTCGTTCACAAGTCACTCATCAACAACATTATCACCATCGACAGTGTGCCGAGCAGGGTCGCGTACCTGACACTCAGAATATCTAAGCGATATTCGCTGAAGGTCGTTCAGGTATATGCGCCGACCTCTTCACACCCAGATGAAGAAGTAGAGTCTATGTATGAGGACATCAGTAGAGCCATACATACGAACAAAACTCACTTTATTGTTGTTATGGGGGACTTCAATGCAAAGCTAGGCATGAGAAGCGATGATGAGTTGAGAGTGGGGCAATTTGGATATGGGCAACAGAACCCCATAGGACAGAGGCTGGCCGATTTTCTGGAGAAAGAAGGACTCTTTATGATGAATTCTTTTTTCCAGAAGCCGCCTCACAGGAAATGGACCTGGATGAGTCCCAACGGTTCCACGAGAAATGAGATTGATTTCATCTTGACCAACAAGAAACGGATGTCTCTGTGATTCACAGGGTGAAAACCGGCAGTGATCACCGAATTGTAAGAGCCACATTGAATATGAACGTTAAACTTGAAAGGTCCTGTTTGATGAATTCTACGCTCCGACCCACTCGCGCACATATCCAAAACCTCGAGAGCTTTCAACTCGAACTTGCAAATCGCTTTGACTGTCTAGAAGTAGATGCATCAGTGGACGAGATCAATAACAGGTTCGTAGAAACCGTCCATACGGTGGTCCTAGTTCTTTAAGACCCCCCGTACCAATAGACCTCAGAAACTCTCTGATGACACCCTTAACCTCATGGCTGAACGACGTTCTTTGCAACTGCAGTCTCCCGATGATGCTCAGTCACATAGGCAGCCCAATAGAAAGATTTGGAAATCCTTGCGGCACGATATTCGTACCCTTAATACATCTCGTATTAAAGATACGATAGAGCGGAATAAAGGCTCCAAAGTGTTCGCGAGAGATAATTCTATTGGGCAGAGCCGCATGACGAAGCTGAAGAGGGAAGATGGCAGCATAACGTCAAGTAAAGCGGAAGTGTTAAGGGAAGTCGAAAGGTTCTATGGACGGCTCTACGATTCGGTCACTAAACCTGTTTGCAGTGCGGCCAACGACCCAAGAGCCAAACTGACCCGACATTATACCGAAGATATTCCGGACATCAGCCTGTATGAGATCAGGATGGCCTTGAAGCAGCTTAAGAACGACAAGGCGCCGGGTGAGGACGGAATCACTTCAGAGCTTCTGAAAGCGGGTGGATCACCGGTACTTAAAGTCCTTCAGAAGCTTTTTAATTCCGCCTTGCTTGAAGGTACGACGCCAAAAGCATGGAACGGGGGCGTGGTGGTTCTGTTCTTCAAGAAAGGTGACAACACCTTGCTTAAGAATTACATACCCATCTCGCTTTTGAGCCATGTTAATAAGCTGTTTTCGAGGTTCATCGCGAACCGTCTCGAACGCAGGTTTGATGACTTCCAGCCTCCCGAACAAGCCGGGTTCCATAAAGGCTACTGTACCATAGACCACATACATACGCTGCGGCAAGTCATACAGAAGACCGAAGAGTATAACTTGCCGCTATGTCTCGCGTTTGTGGACTATGAGAAAGCCTTCGATTCGATCGAAACATGGGCAGTGCTTGAGTCTCTCCAACGATGCCGTATTGACTATCGGTACATCGAAGTGTTGAAGTGTTTGTATAAAAACGCCACTATGTCAGTCCGAGTACATGAACAGAGCTCGAAGGCGATTCCCTTAAAAAGAGGCGTAAGACTGGGAGATGTCATTTCTCCGAAACTGTTTACGACCGCATTGGAAGATGCCTTCAAGCTTCTGGAATGGAAAGGACTGGGCATCAATATTAACGGCGAATACATCACTCACCTTCGGTTTGCCGACGATATTGTAGTCATGGCAAAGTCGATGGAAGAGCTCAGCACGATGCTCGAAGGCCTCAATCGAGTCTCCCAACGGGTAGGACTAAAAATGAACATGGAGAAGACGAAAATCATGTCGAATGTCCATGTCGTCCCTGCCCCAGTTATGGTTGAGAACTCGGCTCTTGAAGTTGTCGACGCGTATGTATACCTAGGACAAACAGTCCAATTAGGTAGGTCCAACTTCGAGAAAGAGGTCAATAGTCGAATCCAACATACCTCAGTGCCTTAAGACGAAAGTCTACAATCAGTGTGTGTTACCAGTGATGACATATGGAACCGAGACGTGGTCCTTCACTATTGGCCTTATGAATAAGCTCAGAGTCGCTCAACGAGCTATGGAGAGGGCTATGCTCGGGGTTTCTCTACGGGATCGAATCAGAAATGAGGAAATACGTAGGAGAACTCAAGTCACCGACATAGCCCGACGGATTAGCACGTTGAAGTGGCAATGGGCAGGCCATATAGCGCGCAGAACAGATGGCCGATGGGGCCGAAAAGTTCTCGAGTGGAGGCCACGGACCGGCAAGCGCAGCGTAGGACGTCCACCCACAAGATGGGCAGACGACTTGGTAAGAACCGCAGGTCGGCGTTGGATGCAGGCCGCTTCCAACCGCAGTTCCTGGAGATCAATGAGGGAGGCCTTTGTCCAGCAGTGGACGTCCTGCGGCTGATATGATGATGATGATGAATAAAAATAACTAAAAATAATAAGTAAAGTGTATAAAAACATATTACTTGCACAAACTATTGTTTAAACTAGTTTTAGAAGCGATTACCTTTATCTCTTTTATTCTTAGCACAAACCGTTATACTCTGTCCCGCTCTATCCAACTGTCGTGGAAAGGATGCAGGCTTTATATCCTCGTAGCTTTTTTTCTTAAATTTGAATAAATTTACACTTTTATAGAAAGGTTTTGTAAGGTTCTTGAACTCTTGCGCAGCTAGATTATAAACGTTTACTACTTGTTGCGTCGCATGAGCTTTTGAGTTAGTGTCGAAGCTATTTGATAGATGGCACTATTTTGTAAAATTTTAATGATTGTTGACTTTTATGTTAACTTTTGTATTTCATCATAAAATCCGGCTCCGCTGTCTGTCTGTCTGTCTGTCTGGCTGTCTGTCTGGCTGTCTGTCTGCCCGTCTGTCACCAGGCTGTATCTCATGAACCGTGATAGTTAGATATTTGAAATTTTCACAAATGATGTATTTCTGTTGCCGCTATAACAACAAATACTAGAAACAGAATATAATAAATATTTGTGGGGGCTTCCATACAACAAACGTTTTTTTTTGCTCGATATTGATAACGGCAACAGGTAGTCGCTTGAAATATTCACTGATAATTTCAAGCGAATATTCACTGAATATTTAAACACTGAATATTCACTTTACAAATAAATAACTAAATTAAAATAAAACAAATATTTAAGGGGGGCTCCTATACAACAAACGTGATTTTTTTGCCGTTTTTATAGATAATGGTATGGAACCCTTCGTGCGCGAGTCCGACTCGCACTTGGCCGGTTTTTATAGTTTGATATAGAAATAATTTATATCTGTAGTTATTTTTTAATAGTTCGTAAGTAATGTATATTATCTGCAATAAATTATTGCGTAGTAATAATACCAACTGACAAAGTGAAAGTCAAAGTCAAAATCTTTTATTCATTAAAATCACAAGGATCACTTTGAAACGTCAATTTTACTGCCTGTTTCTTCGCGACCAAGCCAGGAAAGAAAGGCAAGAAACAAGGCTGGTTGTTTTTTTTAATGATTCTTTTAGAATACATTACAATACAGAAAATAAATGACGTCTAAATTGTAACATTTTGAACGAGTTGGAGCAATTTCAATCCCAAGCTTCTCTATCATCTAAATAATCCGATATTTTATAGTAGGCTTTTTTATAAAGATTTTGTTTAATCGCGTTTTTAAATTTGTTGCCCTTTAAACGATTTACTAACTTGGAGTCTACAAGGGGCAACAGCGAGTATTTCTAGTTAAATTATGATTATCGCTATTTTACTTAGAGAAATTAATATTTTTGTGAACATACATCAGATTTTCATAGATGTATTGACAAGGGAAAGTCAAAATATTTATTTCTTTAAACTTATTGCGTAATGATTCTCTGGGGCCCATATTATAAATTGCACGAACAGCCCTTTCTGCAGCACAAAAACGGTGTTTATATCTGCAGCATTCCACCACAGCAGTATACCGTATGACATAATGCTGTGGAGGTAGCTGAAGTAAACTAGTCTAGCTGTAGTAGCTGTGTCTACGTCTGTAAAAAGACGGATCTTTTTGACTGCGTATGCCGTACAGTAGTATCCACAAGAGCCAACTCCTCGTCTTTGAATTTTATATCTGCTTTAACTTGTGTAACATTAGGTAGTGTAAATCTAATATACTTTGTTTTGTTTTCATTTAGAAGTAAATTGTTTACATTGAACCATTTTACGACCTTAGAGATTGCATGTTTACATCGTCAAAATCGGTTTGTCGTCACTTTAATTTAAATAAAAGTGACGTGTCATCTGCAAACAATACAACCTCATGATCGTCCCTTACAAGATGGGGAAGATCATTAATATATACTAAAAACAAAAATGGTCCCAGAATTGATCCCTGTGGTACACCTATTTTAACCAGATACCCCGGAAAACGCTTCCCATTCACGTCAACTCTTTGCACTCTGCCACTTATATATGAAGTGAAAAAGTCTAGAGCAACGTTCCTAATGCCATAATGGTGTAGTTTCCTGATCAATGTGTCATGGTCTACGCAATCAAATGCCATGGACAAATCACAAAAAACACCTAAATCGTCATGAGACTTCTCTTAGGCATCAAATATGTGCGATATTAACTCAATACCAGCACCAGTGGTTGAGCGACCCCTGGTAAATCCGAATTGTTTATTTTGCAGTAAATTATGAGAATTGAAATGTCTAGGTAGTTGATTTAAAATTAGTTTTTTTAAATATTTTACTAAATGTCGGAAGTACTGAGATTGGTCTAAAATTACCAGGATCAGAACTAGTGCCTGATTTGAAAAGTGGAGTTACTTTACTGTGTTTCATTAAATCAGGGAATACACCACAGTCAATACACTCGTTGAATATTAAAGCTAGTTCGGGAGCAATTTTGTTAATCAATGTTTTTACGACGCTAACAAAGATACTCTTGATTCTTTATTGTACACAAATTGATTTACAGATAAAAATAGCTTACAAAACGGACATGTACAAAGGCGAGCTTAACCCTAATAAGAGTTTTCTTCCAGCAAACCTTTGAAGATAGAGATATTTGATTATAGTGGTGGGTACCCCAGAGGTCCGTAGTTTTCTTAACATCAATCAGTTTTAAAGCTCTTATGATGTCACCACTATTTACATAATCAAATTTGAATTGTGTTTTGCATTCCGTTAAGTTTTCTTTCAACAATGACTAAAGATAAAGATAAGATAAAGATAAGATAAAGATAAGATAAAGATAAGATAAAGATAAGATAAAGATAAGATAAAGATAAGATAAAGATAAGATAAAGATAAGATAAAGATAAGATAAAGATAAGATAAAGATAAGATAAAGATAAGATAAAGATAAGATAAAGATAAGATAAAGATAAGATAAAGATAAGATAAAGATAAGATAAAGATAAGATAAAGATAAAGATAATTTATTTGCAGAAAGTTAGTTAATTTTACACTGGTCTTAATGTACAATTTAAGCTCTTAACATTCTACCAGATAGTGTCCTGGTGTGCAAATATTACAAAGAAAATAATTAAAATTTAAAATTTACTACACAATATAAAAATGTCAATAAAATAAAATAATGTCATGTCTAGTACCTACGTATCATTAAAAAATTCCGCAATAGTATAAAAACATTTTGTTGACAACCATTTATTTATTCGGCGTTTAAATAAAGTCAAAGGTAAATCTTTTAATTCGTCTGGTAATTTATTAAATATTTTTACTGCCATGCAATGAGCGTTACTGTTAATAAATGATGATTTGTGCTTTGGTAAATAAATTCTATTTTTATGTCTAGTGTGTCTGGCTAACACTGCTTCATGTCTTGCAAAATAGCTAGGAAACTGTTTTACAAAAATACAGATTTCTCTGATGTACATGCACGGCAAAGGTAGTATTTTTGTTTTTTTAAAAAGAGGCTTACAGCTGTCCAAGAACCAGGCTCCGCTGACCGCTCGGACACATTTCTTTTGTATTTTAAAGGCTCTAAGTAGATCCACTGAGTTACCCCATAATGGTAAGCCATAAAGTAAAACAGAAGACACATAACCATGATATGCAGCTAGAGACGCTTTGTGAGAGACGGTTTTTCTAACTCGTTTTAACGCATAAACAAATCTATTTAATTTATTGCAGACCTGATCAATATGTGGTTTCCAATTTAGATGCTTATCAATTCGGATACCTAGAAATACTGCCGACTCTACGCTTTCTATGTCCATTGACTGATATTTAATGTTTAACTTAGGGGGATCAGTTTTATAATTTCGAAATTGAATCAGTTTTGTTTTATTTATATTGATCATTAATTTATTTATATTTAACCATGTCACTATATCATTAATTGCATTATTAATTTCATTTTCATATAATTCCTTATTTGTACATTTGATTATTAACGTTGTATCATCTGCAAACAGTAAGCGTTTATGTTGCGTTACATTGGGCAAATCATTTATAAATAATAGGAACAACAGGGGGCCCAATATACTCCCTTGGGTCTAACTTTAGGATTAATAGCCGTGGAGTTCCCACGGCTATTAATCCTAAAGTTAGACTGAAAATGTTTTTTTATTACCATTTTATCATTATTATTATCGCAGTATGTAAGTCGATATATTTCAGTTCATTGACTTCGTCCACACAAGTAGCTGCGCAACCAGTCTTGTGCGACGCCTCTTATCCCGTATTTTTCTAGTTTTGCTAGAAGTATGTCATGATCGATCAGATCAAATGCCTTACTTAGGTCCAGCATTAACGCAACGACAGGTATTTTGAGGTCTATACAGTCCGTCACTTCTTTTACAAGATTAAAACATGCTAAAGTTGTAGACCTATTTTTACGGAACCCAAATTGTTGATTGGTAAGTATATCATATTTATCTATAAATTTATTTAACCTATTAAAAACCACCTTTTCAAACACCTTGGATAATATTGGGATTAATGTTATTGGCCTATAATTGTTAATATTTTTGTCATCCCCTTTCTTGAATAGAGGCTTTACCACTGATATTTTCAATTTGGAAGGGAAACAGCCTTCGGAAAGAGACAAATTTATAATGTAGCACAGTGGTGCTCAGATACTACCTGCGCACCTCTTGAGAATTTTGGTACTCAGTCCATCGTATCCAATTGAATTAGTGTTATTAAGTCCCTTTAAGATTTTAAATATTTCATTCTCATCTGTAGGTTCTAAAAATATTGTCGATGTGTTGCTAATAACGTTTGAAGTAGTCCCAATATTATAATATTGATGTTTTGGGATACTGTTACTGAGGTCTATAAAAAAGTCATTAAATAATCTACAAATTGCATTAGGGTCAGAAATTGTCAAATTGTTATAGTTAATAAAGTCAATGCTTTTAGAGTCGTTAATGTTACCTATATTTGAATTCACTATGTTCCGAGTAGCTTTGCATATATTTTCACTATTTAAAATATAATTATGGTTGCTATTTTGCTGCGATTTATACATACATTTTTTAAAAAAAAAAATATAATTATTGTATTTATTCTTATGTATTTCTTTATTATTTGTCGAAAATTTATATGTTATGTATAGTCTTCTTTTGATTTTGCTAGATTTTTTAATACCTTTTGTTTTCCATCGATTTTTGGTATTATTGTTTCCTCTTCGTAGAGAAACGACAGGAAAACACAGATCGTGGAAAAGCGTTAGGATGCCATGAAACACATCAAAAGATTCGTTAAGCGTCTGCATTTCGTAAACCTCAGAAAAGGAAAGTTGAGCTATACATTCAAGAAATTTCCTGATATTCTCATCGCTGTAGTCACTACGAAACTCAAACCATTGTTTGATGAGTGGTTTTCTCTTCAAAGGAAAAGATATTAGTAGTAAGGAAGAGGAGTTTAAGGATTTTGTGGTAGAGACTGGAATATCAGTAAAAAGGTCTTCGAACGCATTAGCTACATCACCATTCTGATTGATCGTGGCATTGCCAATTTTCAAACTAAACTTATTGTTCTTAGTTGTGACTCTTCCAGTCTCGCTGGGTGCCGGTTGCTGGGAGGCGTTGGGTGCAGGCCGCAGAAGATCGGTCGCTCTGGAAATCTCTAGGGGAGGCATATGTTCAGCAGAGTAGCTCCTGTAGATGATATAATGATGGTAATAATGAGACCAAAGACAAATCACACTAATCGAACTAATATTATAAACTATATTACTAACCTGAAAAGCGAATACATGGTTTTTAAGGGCGCCGGTAAATGTCTCGGTTATACACTGAACGACTTGAACTCACCACACGCTTCACGCGATCTTTTCTACCCCATACTTGCAAGATGTGGAATGAGCTACCATCTGAGGTTTTCCCATTAGGCTACGACATGGCACGCTTCAAGAGAAATGTAAAGAGGTTTCTACAGTGTAGGGAACGCATAGACACCCCGGGTGTTGCCGGTGTCAATAGGCGACGGTGACCGCTTACCATCAGGCCTGTTTCCCCACAAAAACCATAAAAATAAAACTTAAATCGTGTTACGAAATTTAAACATCTGGGACATTTTCTTGTCGGCGACCTTAAAGACGATGCAAATGTTAAGAGGGGGTGCATTGGCGGTCCGAGGTAACATGTTGGCCCGTAGATTTTCCCGTTGTACTGAACAAGTTAAAGTTACGCTTTTAAAAGCGACATACCAAAAGATCATTGGGTGTCCTACTCATCCAATATAATAACATCTTCGGGATGATGTTGCGGTTGCCCCGATACTGCAGTGCATCGGGGATGTTTGCCTACTATCGCACAGATGGCTTTCACGTCATCATGCGCAAACAAATGGCATCGCTGATGAGCAGAGTTCGGGGCAGTCGCAACAGCATCCTGAGGACAGTGGCCGAGTGCTGCATATCTCCGCTCTGGAAGTTCCTTGTGCGGAGGGTGATTAATGAAGGAAATAATTTCCTCAGTTAGTCACCCTTGGCACAAAATGGTGTTTGCTATTTTCACCCAGTGCCTATTTTTATTCTTGTATATTTAGTTGTTCTTGTTTGTTGTTTTATTTTTGTGTGTGTTTTAGTTTTAAGATATGAACTCTATTTGTCTGAAATAAAATATTTTTATTCATAAACGCGAAAGTTTGTATGGATGTATGTGTGGATGTTTGTTACTCTTTCACGTCATAACGTCTGAACTGATTTCGATAAAATTTGGTATGTACGTAGATTATAACCTGGATTAACATAGGCTACTATTTGTTGACAAACCACGCATGCGAAGCCGCGCGCGGAAGCTAGTCCCTCATAAATACATATCTAGTTAATACCAGCTCGTATCCCAAGGTATTCTACATAAATTCTAATAAAACACCAAAAATAACCAAACACATCTTCCATTCATAAAAATTGGTATTTCTATCAACTCAACTTATGCTTTATGTGACTGCATTGTTTTTAGATATAAGGCTTTATAGTCCTTGACACTATCTGCAATAGCCGAAAAGTACGTGTTACTTCGAATAGACACGCATACAGTCAGACACGAACGCAACACATGTTTTATATATCATGAGTGATTAAAGATAGACGACTCATTACAGAAAGAAAAAAAGTAATGAACGTTTATTTGATTGATGGAAAATACTTTATTGAACTTATAAAAAATACCACAAAGGCGAACTTAATGCTAAAGAGCATTCTTTTCTAGAAACCTTTGTGTATGGTGGATATATAGGCTGTATGATAATATACGCATAAAAATGAAAGGGGTTATTTTGATGAGCATAATAAATAAATTTGTGAAATGTTTACCATAGAAATGTGAAATTTATTTTTGCATGTACAAACAAACACTTTTTTATACTTATGTTGTGCTATTGAATAATGCTTGCCATTTAACCACAGATACTGTATTGGTAACGTCCCAAGATATCTATTGTTGTCCTAGGTACACTAGTGACCCACAGTGATGAAGTTTGGTATGCGTGTAGTTTTAGTGACAACTAATATAGGGAAAAGTCTGAAATCCATAACAACTGCAATTTCTACCCCAAGAAAAAATAACCAAATTACATGATTTGAATGAAACTATAGGTCAAATAATTTGGTTATATGTTGTTTTCATGGAAGACTCGCGAGATCTCTATTCGGGGCGAACCACTAGTTATGTTCCAGCTTTACAGAATAGGGTCTCAATAGTCTGACCCAATGCAGTTCGGTAACGATCCCAATTTGCGGTTAACATTACATTTCTATGTTATATCGACTAGATCTTCCAATATTTCACACGCTATTGACCATGAGAAGAAATTGTAAAAGAGTATCTTAGTATACCTAGAGTGAAATTACAGGCACATAAGGCTTTACACGTGTATTGATAGACGCAGGGCAATGCATTGTAGGGCACGTTTCTAAGGTAAGGAATAAAGAATATTTATTTGACAAAATGTAGAAATTTTAAATTAACCATTGTTATTATATATTTGTAATCGTATCGATATTCGATACTTTTAATTTGTCTATATAACATTAAAATTAACATTAGCTTCCCTTCTAGTATAAATGTTGAACTCTTTATTTGTTTTGGTTTATGGAGGTTTAGTTATAAAAAAACGATTCCACCATAAATGTGTTCTACCATTTTGTAAATTTTACTATGTCTAACTGCTTCCGTTTAGAAGATACAAGCAATTAAAGTTTTTTTGAGAAAAATCATAATTTTATTGAGAGGATATCGTAGTTGAAGAAACAATCAACAAAGATATTGCAGTGGAAGAATCTATCAAATAAGATATCGAAGTTACTGAAGCAATCGAATAGGATATTAAATTTAAAAATCAATAAAAGAGGATATCGAAGTGGAAGAAGCAGTCAAAGATGATATCAAAGTGGAAGTAGCAATAAAAGAGAATATCCAAGTGGAAGACGCAATCAAAGACGATATCGAATTGGAATAAGCATTCAAAGAGGATACCGAAGTAGAAAACACGATCAAAGAAGATACCGAAAAGAAAAAGGAAATCAAAATGGATACTTATCAAGATCGATGATGACAATAAAAAAAAGATTCTACCAAAAATTTGTACTACTATTTTGTAAACTTTACTATGTCTAACTGCTTCCGTTTAGGAGATACAAGCAATTAAAGTTTTTTTTAAGAAAAATCATAATTTTGTTGAGAGGATATCGTAGTGGAAGAAGCAATCAACGAATATATCGAAGTGGAAGAATCTATCAAATAAGATATCGAAGTTAACGAAGTAATCGAATAGGATATTAAGTTTAAAAAAGCAATAAAAGAGAATATTGAAGTAGAAGAAGCATTCAAATAGGATATCAAAGTGGAAGTAGAAATAAAAGAGAATATCCAAGTGGAAGACGCAAATAAAGACAACATCGAATTGGAATAAGCATTCAAAGAGGATACCGAAGTAGAAAACACGATTAAAGAAGATACCAAGGTGAAAGAAGAAATCAAAAAGGATACCTATCAAGATCGATGATGTCAATAAAAAAACAATTCCACCAAAAATGTGTACTACCATTTTGTAAACTCTACTATGCCTAACTGCTTCCGTTTAGAAGATACGAGCATTAAAAAATTATTTTAGGAAAAATCATATATTTGTTGAGACGATATCGTAGTGGAAAAAGCAATCAACGAAGATATCAAAATGGAAGAATCTTTTAAATAAGATATGGAATTTAACGAAACAATCGAATAGGATATTAAATTTAAAAAAGCAATAAAAGAGGATATCGAAGTGGAAGAAGCAGTCAAAGACGATATCAAAGAGGAAGTACCAATCAAAGAGGATATTGAAGTGGAAGAAGTAAAAGAAGCATTTAAAGACGAAAACGAAGTCAAAGGTGCAATCAAAGACGATATCGAGGTGGTAGAAGCAATCATAAACATGAAAATTTACTAAGCAAGTTGTAATATGCCCCTCCAAAAACTAAAAAAAAATTTTGTACGTCCAAAACGATGATGATGATAGATGTCGCATAAACATTAAAATATACTTAATAAGTTGCTTTATGCACCTCCAAAAATAAAAAATAAAAAAATTTGGGACATCCAAAATAATGATGATGACGGATGTCGCATAAACATGAAAATGTACTAAGCAAGTTGCCTTATGCCCCTCTAAAAACTAAAAATAAAATTGTACATTTAAAATGATTTTGATGATAGATGTCGCATAAACATGAAAATTTACTTAGCAAGTTGCCTTATGCATCTCCAAAATCTAAAAAAAAAATTGGACATCCAAAATTATGATGATGGATGTCGCATAAACATGAAAATTTACTAAGCAAGTTGCCTTATGCCCCTCCAAAACTAAAAAAAAAAGAAATATTTGAACGTCCAAAATGATGATGATGATGGATATCGCATAAACTTGAAAATTTTGTTATCTCATGCCCCTCCACCAATAAATAAAATTACAGTAAAATAAATTGTATAGTACCCACATGCCGTTTGGCTCCCTACAAAAACAGTAAGAAAGTTACGGCAAATGAAATATACGGTGTACGGTATTTGCACAAAAATGTTTTGTATAGGACAATTTTTTTTTGTAAGAAAGACGATTTTTTTTATGAAATCCGGATATAAAAAAATGTCCTGAGCAACTTTAGTTTCGGCGCAAATGCTCTAAAACTCGTACATTCCGAGATACGAGGTGGATGGGAGCGAATGGGGACAAAAGGGGGACTTTAGGACATATTCCCAACTCACAGACACTCCCTCTATACGATCATACCAAACATTTCTACTCTACGAGGGGGCATCTGGGAGAACAATTATGTCAATGAGTGAGTGGTAATTGAGCTGTATTTATATTATAGATAATGGATTAGGTCGGTGTTATGATCCTAGTGTGGATATGAGGGTGTGTGAGTGTATTTGTGTGAGTAAGGGTGTGTGAGTAACGGTGTGTGTGTGATTGTTGAGTGTTGTGTTGTGTGGGGTTAGGGGTGTCTCTGTATATGTTTGTATGATCCGTGAGTGAGGGAAATTGTTCAAATAATTGTAATTATTAGGTTTGTTACACTATTATTTAAAGACATTAAGTAGGTGACCTCTTTCGTCGGTGGTTTCAACGAGAGCGCACGTGTTTGCCGAACTACGTCAATAAAGTTCAAATTTGCATAATAAAATAATAAAATCAGTGCCCTGGATCTTATCAAACCAGGTATTTATGCTCCATCCCTTTCCCGCACCGCTGATCTAGGTCACAAACGCAGCCTGCTACGCGAGAACGAGAGGCCCCCGCTATAACTGCTATCTTGCTCCTGCACCACTCATCACGGTAGCAAACGCAACCTGCGACGCGAGAAAGAGAAAAACCTGCATAATTTCTATCTTGCTCCTGCACCGCTCAATAGGGTCGTAGAACGCGACCTGCGGTATATAACTCTGCACGCACGGCATAAACATTGCCTCCTCCGTCGTCCGAGACACGTTCTCGGAGACCCGGATGATGAAATCACTTCCGCTAATGCGGGTGAGTCATCCACACTAGACAGAGCAAACACTCCACAAATACACCGACCTCGCCGGCGAGGTCGACGAGTCCCTTTAGTCGCCGCCTACACGAGGTACAAGCACGTACCCGGGCGTTTCTCTCCTATCCCCGTCCCGGCAACAGCCCAAGCCGAGGTTCGTACCTAAGTGGTGCCTTTGCGCTAGTTGCCTCATCAAAAAAATAAAATTATAGGGCTGAGCGCCTTTTGCGCTCGCCAAAAGCTCGGTTAAGCTGCAACGGCCTCAGAGGCCAACAGCGAGATAAGTCCATTCGAAAAAAAAATAAACATTGCCTAAACCCTCCGTCGTCCGAGACACGTTCTCGGAGACCCGGATGACGAAATCACTTCCGCTAATGCGGAAGAATCATCCACATTAGACAGAGCAAACACTCCACAAATACACCGACCTCGCCGGCGAGGTCGATGAGTCCCTTCAGTCGCCGCCTATACGAGGTACAAACACGTACCTGGGCGTTTCTCTCCTATCCCCGTCCCAGGAACAGCCCAAGCCAAGGTTCGTACCTAAGTGGTGCCCTTGCGCTATGAAAAATAAAATTACAGGGCTGAGCGCCTTCTGCGCTCGCCAAAAGCTCGGTTAAGCTGCAACGGCCTCAGAGGCCAAAAGCGAGATTAGTCCATTCGAAAAAAAAAATAAACATTGCCTCATCGCTTCTGCTAGCCCATTGCAGTACTACGGCACTTGGCGTGCTCACCCCGTCGTCAGTGGCACGACTTGCCCCTGCGCATACTTTATACTCTCTTGGTACTTCTAGCTGCCTGCTATTTATATTATAATGAGCGAGATTGCGATGAACAAGTCTCCATCAGAGAGTAACATATGCAAATTAAGTTCGGACACTACCTTTTTCAACGAGGTAAAAGAGCAAAAGAGGCTGAATTGCGTGACGACTTACGTACTTTTAGAGAAGAGATGAAATCCACGATTAAAGGACTGATGACCGAACAAGAAACTGAACTCAAAAAGCTGTTTAAGCTGTCAGAAATCCAAAAACCAAACCGTAGCATAGAGGTCTTTGTTACTCAAGTAATTTCGCAAAATGAAGAACTAACAAAGAAAATTGAGCTTCTGGAACAACAGCGTATGAAGGACAGAGAACACATTACGCTACTGGAGGACAGACTTGAGGAACAGCAGAGGGGCAGCCGTAAAACAAATATAGAAATAAAAAATGTGCCAAATAACCACACTGAAGATAAATAAGATCTCATAAACATGGTTCTGCGCCTAAGAAACTCCATTGACTGCAACATCAACAAGTCAGATGACAGACATTTATAGAGTACGAGAAAAGAGAGATAAACAAAAAATTGTGGTAGAATTCTCCTCTACTATCGTGAAAACTGACGTCCTGAAAAAAAGCAAGGCCTACAACATTAAAAACAAAAGTATGCTTCGTGCTAAGAACGTGGGCTTTACGAAGAACGAGGAGACACCTATATTTGTGTCTGAGAAATTGACGGTGAAGGGTTCACGTCTCTTCTTCCTTGCCAAGGACCTAGCCAAATCGAAGGGGTATAAATTCTGCTGGACATCCTATGGCCGTGTTTACGTAAGAATGTCTGAAAATACTCCAATAATACTTGTTAATTCGGAAAATCAGGTACAGAGCCTGCTTCAGTCTATATGACTGTTATATTTAATAGGATGTACCTTTGCGAGTGTTCCACCTTTTTGTAATATTGTTAGGAAACCTTATTTTATAGATTTTTTTTATATATTGATAAATTTTGTTTTACACTACACAGTTCTACATAAAACACAAACACACGAAACACTACCATTATTACACACAACATACACAATACAACTATATACTACGTATACAGCTAGTGGAATCACTTGTCTTATCAAAATTAAATGACACTGATGTTGTTTTTGGTCCACGGCTTTTAGCCAAAACGCAAAGACTTATACAACGCGTCCAGAATGCCTGTGCTCGTTTCTGCTTCGAAATTCCGTTCAAAAGTCATGTAACACCCTACTTAAATGCACACTCTGTTTTAAAAATGAAGCATCGTAGGAAGCTTCACTTAGCATGCCTCCTGTTTAGTGTTTTAAAGCATGAGGCCCCTAAGTATCTCATTAACAGGCAAGAAAGTGCGTCAAGTTTGAGGTCCTGCGAGCTCCGACAGCGTTCGATGCAGTTCTTAACACAGCGTCATAGATCTACTGCTTTCCGAGGAAGTTTTCGCTACGCTGCATCGAAATGTTGGAATAATATTCCTCCGCCAATAAGGAACCTGCATAGTGTTTATGGATTTAAATTAAAACTTAAAAATTATTTGATCAACTGGCAGAAAAAGCAGGAAAGGCTTTTACACGATACGAGTGCTATATATGTAGTTGTTTGTGTTGATTGCTCTTATAAAATTAACTTCGTCTAGGGTACCACTGAAGTATGTAAATTAGTTTAATTTAATTTAATCTTTGTTTTTTATGTAAATTTCTTTCGAACTTTTTTTTTTTTTTTTTGTTTGTTTTTATTTGCTGTCTTATTTTGTTAAACATGTCCGCAACTAGTAAAATGGCCTTAACGGAAGACCAGCGGTGGTTGTTGCAACCAGCACATGCTGAGTTAAGGACCATTTTCAACTATACTTTGTGCATAAGTACATTTAGATTTGTTTTGTGTTATGTGCTTTTTTACTTTACTTGTTTTTTTAATTGTTTTTCTGTGTTAAATCTGTATGTTGCAAATAAATAATATTCTATTCTATTCTACAATACAACATAAATCTAGCTAGTCTTGCTTTCTTTCTTTCCATGAACAAGCCTTATCAACTAAACTTACTGAACTACTATACACGAATACACAATCTATTTAAAAGTAACACGCAACACCTACTAGAAAAGCATGAAATTTCCTTTTTCGACACTCCATGATGGACTAGCCTCTAGAAGTAAATGAATTAGACAATGCTGAAATTGCGTATTCTTTCGAATGCACAACTGTTGAATTATCTAAAATGTTATGTGTTAAACGTACCGATATAACTGTAATTTCGCAAAATATAAGAAGTATTTACAAAAACATCGATGACCTACAATCTAATTTATCTGTACTAAAATTTGATGCAGATGTTATTGTGTTACCTGAATGTAGACTTACTCAGAATAAACCTATTCCATACCTAACAAACTATAACTCTTTTGCTATTACACTCCAATTGAACCAAAATGATGGGGTCACTACCTACATTCAAAATACGCACAAAACTGTGATAAGGGAAATAAAATTAACGCATGCATCTTGCCTACAAATAAATATGTATAATACAATTATACTATGTATTTATAGATCTCCATCAAACGCTAATGCGGAATTATTTATAGATTCCCTAAACACATACTTAGAAAGTATAAAAAGATACGAAAAAATTATCGTAGTAGGGGACATAAATATTAATACTTTACCCAGATCAACGGAAAATAGTCAAGAAAGGAAAAATATATTAAACTATTTAAACATGTTATCCATGCATGGGCTGCTACCTGGACATAATCTACCTACGAGAGTAAATAGCTGTTTAGACCATGTCTTGCTAAAAATAAATAAAAATAAAAACTCAGCAACAGTTACCGTACTACAAACCTCTGTTACTGACCATCTTATGGTCCTACTTAGCCTTTCTAAAGTTACAGATAAAAATTATTGCAAGTCAAAAATAGTAATTAATTATGAAAATGCACTGAAAACCTTAACCGAGCAAAACCTTGATAAATTTCTTAAACTAAATGATCCTAATACTCTGTGTAGACTATTAATTACTATGATACAAAAATGTCTCATTGACAACACAGTAACTATACGTATACCTGGGAGTAAACAAATATTAAAGCCCTGGATTACACAAGGCATCTTACGCTGCATTATAAATAGATATAATATGCAAAGAAAAATACGCACTGACCCTTATAATGAAACGCTAAAGATTACCTATAGAAGATATAGTAATTACTGCAATAACCTAATAAAAAAACTTAAAAGAAAATACAACACGGAACAACTTAGTAAATCTTCGAAAAACAGTAAAATCTTATGGAAAACTATAAATAATATAACTAATTACAAATCTACAAAAACACCAAATATACAACTACTTAATACGAAGGCTTCACCTAAGGAAGCAGTTAATTTCGCAAATTCATTTTTCTCTAGCATAGGAAAATCTCTGGCGGAAAGTATTTCTGTACAAAATATGACCGACGCTCATTTATCTTCCGCTCTCACTCTACCTTCCAGTCAAGTTTCATCTTTTGCACTCTTGGAAACAGATCCTAAAGAACTCCATAATGTCATAATGAATCTCAAATCTGAAAGCGCACCCGGATGGGATAACATACCTACTAAATTTCTTAAACTATCCAAGCATATTTTAATACCAATTTTATGTCATCTGGTAAACTTATGTTTTACTAAAGGAATATTCCCTAATCTCCTTAAACAATCTATTGTAACACCGGTTTATAAGAGTGGAGAGTGAGATAACATTAATAATTACAGACCTATATCGGTGTTGCCATCTATCTCAAAAATAATGGAAATTCTCATTAATAGCGTAAAAGTCAATAATATAGTAAAAGTTACTATATTTAAATAAATTTAACATTCTAACTCACAATACGGTTTAAGACAAGGACTTTCTACTGAAGATGCTGTTGCAACAATCAGTAACCTTATCGTGAAACAAGTGGATAGCGGGAAAAAGTGCCTGGCGACTTTCCTTGACCTCAAGAAAGCTTTTGATACTGTGTCTGTAGAAATCCTTATCAAAAAGCTAGAAAATGTCGGGGTCCGAGGAGTGCCACTAGCCCTTCTGACAGACTACTTACGTGAACGTAAGCAAAGTGTTAAAATTGGTGAATATATTAGTAATGACGAGACTATTAGTTATGGGGTACCTCAGGGGAGCATCCAGGGGCCTACTTTATTTTTAGTCTACATAAATGATATATTACGCGAATATTTTTTCATATGCAGATGATACTGCTATCGTCTTTACTGGTGCGTCATGGAATGACGTTAAAAAAAGAACCGACGAGGGACTGTCTAAAATATCTAAATTTACTTACCCTAAATGTCTCAAAAACGAACTTTATGACCTACACTAAATATAACAACAGCCAACCCAATCTCGATTTTAGCCTAAAAATACATAAATGTTACCTCACTGACGCTTCTTGTGATTGCCCTAGCATAAATAAAGTTACAGCCACAAAATACCTAGGAATCATGATTGATCAACGTCTGTCCTGGCATGCTAACATCGAACTGCTGATGAACAGGGTTCGTAAATTAATATGGATTTTTAAAATGTTACGTCATGTTGCGCCAGAAGACTTACTCAAACAAATCTACACATCTTTGGCACAATCAATTCAAAACTATTGTATACCAGTCTGGGGAGGAGCTACCAAGACAAAATTCTTGAAACTTGAAAGAGCACAAAGGTCTCTATTAAAAGTGATGGTTTTCAAACCCTACCGATACACTACAGATGTGCTCTACAGAGTTTCAGGACTATTATCAGTCAGGAAACTCTACATCCTGGGTGCCGTCTTGAGGTTGCATGGATCTCTTGTGTACAACCCCGAAAATCTCAATAAGCGAAGAAAAGATAGAGTAGCTATTGAAATTACTGCTCGGTCTCAGTAGGCATCTCAGCAATATGCCACGCAATCTACTCGACAACACTGTAAATAAAACTTTAAATATCTACCCTATGAACAATTATAAATGCAAAAAATCCCTTAATGAATGGCTATTGTCAATAAGCTATGAGGAAGCGGAAAAACTCATGGAAATTGTTTCGTAACATATGCATACACAAACTTCACACAATCTTTAATTCACACCTGGTTGCTCCTATAATACCCATGCTCCTATGAGATCTGGTGATCCGGAGCACCCACTCACGCGAATACATGCACACACGCACACATCAGATACTCACACGTATGCACAATACACACACACAATACACATACACACACACACACGTACGCCTAATATTATTATTTATTTATCAATATCGTTATTTAATTTGTTTTGATTGTATACCGAATTAACGAAAGAGCGAGACCCTCTAACACAGGTATTTTATACTTAAAAGAGGGTCCCAAACCCATGAAATGTATGTATATAAATTAAGTTAACTGAAATAAATATATTTGATATTTGACATTAAGTAGGTGCTCAGTTTCATCGTACGAGTAACTCAAAAGAATTTGTGTGAGGCACCTTTTAAATTCATAATGCTTGAGATGACACAGACATTCCTCAGCAGAAAGCTTGTTATAGAGATACCCACATAAGAAACAGGGAAAACAATCAATGAAAATGGTATTAAATCTGATGCTATCAAAAGCTTTATCAGTGCTCCTCTTATCCTGTTGCAGTGGGCGGTTCTTATCTTCTCTTAGCTTGTGCTGTTTTATCAGTAGTCTGAGTATGAATAGTTGACGTACGGACAACACATTAGCTTCCTTAAAGAGTGCCGAGGTTGGGAGTTTATAAATGGAAAGAAATTACTAACTTTGAGCACGGCAGGTGCGTGAACTACGAGACAACACTTTGTTGGAGTCGATGGATACCACTTAAAATCATGGGCTATATGCATGTTCCATCTTCATGTGGTAAAAAGTTCTTCATGGCGCAGCCTTCCACTAGATAGATAGATGACCTAAGTAATTACGGTTGCTGGGAGCCGTTGGGTATAGGCTGCACAAGATCAATCGCTCTGGAGAGCTATGGCGGAGTCATATGACGTCTATACCTGATAATTCTATTAATGATGATACAATTTAATTCTTAAACTTAATTCTTCAAACTTTATTAATGTTTTCTACCAAAAAGCATCAATAGAGTTTGTTAAGTTCTACGATAACCTAAATAAAAGTCTAAAAATAAACAAACACACCTTGAACTAAACCTCAATAATTACCAGTTAATAAGGCAATACAAACTTTAGACATTAGACACACACTTAGACAGAAAGCAGATAACTGATGACATTTGTCAAAATACTTCCACCGAAAAACAGAAACAAATGATAGGTACAACATTGGACATCTTGTCAAAAATTTACACTAAAAAACACTAGTTGCTCCTGGATCTATTGACTCAGGAGCAACTAGTGTTTCTTAGTGTACATTTTCAATATAAAGTGAATCTTGGTGCTTATTCATGCGTGTTCTGTTTTATGTACAGTGACGGAATTAAAAACTTCGTCCCCTAAGAGTCGGTTTTCACCAGTAATGCAAGAATTAATTAATTATTTTTGACAAGATAAATAGTCAAACAACTTTGATCTGAATAATTTTGAACTTTACTATCGAACAGTTAAACATTATTTTCTCTAACTCAATCTATTCTGTAACAAAGTTTCAAAAGATAATAAGTAAGAAATACGTTGATCGAATCAATTTGAAAATTGATGAACCTTTTTACTGTACCAACTAATTAAATAAAATTATCATTCTTTCGTCTTTGGATCTTCTGTATTTTTGTCATGTAAATAGTTCTACTTAGTCTGGCCATAAATACTGATACAAATAAAAATAAACAAAAAAATACATTTGTATTTGGAATCTGTCATTTTTATATGATTAATCACTGTGTTTTCTCATTTTGGCACCACTACATTGTACAAAATTTTGCGATATTAAAATAAAGTGGGGTGATAAAGAGAACCGAATCGCTTTGATTGCATTACACAAAGTAGGTATGGAGCCAAATGCAATTTGTAAAACTCTCCATACGCTTGGTATTAGTAAAATGTTTGTGTACCGGGCTATTAATAGATATAATGAGACCTCCTCCGTTTGTGACAGAAAAGATCTGGCCGCCCACGTAGTGTTCGTACGAAAAAGGTGGTCCAAGCAGTAAGGGAAATAATTCGAAAAAATCCTGTCCGAAAGCAAAAGATTTTATATCGGGAGATGAAGATAGCACCTAGAACCATGTCGCTTATTTTAAAAGATGACTTACGACTTGTAGCCTATAAGAGACATACTGGTCATTTCTTAACTGATAATTTAAAAAAGAATAGGGTGGTAAAATCGAAAAATCTACTGAAGCGGTACGCAAAGGGAGGTCACAGAAAAGTTTTGTTTACGGATGAGAATTTTTTTACAATTAAGCAACATTTTAACAAAAAAAATTTACTGTATCTATGCTCACAGCTCTAAGGAAGCTTCCCAATTAGTCGACAGAGTGCAACGTAAGCATTATCCGACTTCAGTGATGGTTTGGTGGGGTATTAGCTATGATGGAGTGACTGAGCCATACTTTTGTGAAAAAGGTATCAAAACATCGGCACAAGTGTATCAAGTGTACACGATTCTTGAGAAGGTAATGAAGCCTCTTAACAATACCATGTTCATTATCCAAGAATGGTCCTTCCAGCAAGACTCGGCGCCGGGTCATAAAGCTCGGTCTACGCAGTCTTGGTTGGAAACGAACGTTTCAGACTTCATCAGAGCTGAAGACTGGCCGTCGTCTAGTCCCGATCTTAATCAGCTGGATTATGATTTATGGTCAGTTTTATAGAGTACGGCTTGCTCTAAACGCCATGATAATTTGGAGTCCCTAAAACAGTCAATACGATTGGCAGTGAAGAATTTTCCCATGAAAAGAGTGCGTGCTTCTTGATAACTGGCCCCAACGTTTAAAGGACTGTATTGCAGCCAATGGAGACCACTTCGAATAAGCTTTTTATATTTTAAATGGTTTTATATTTATGTATTAAACTAACACACTGTAAATGTAATAAATGTTATTTGAAAGAAAAAGATTTTTTTTTTTGGTATAGTATTTATGGTAAGACTAGGTATATTCCTTCTGTTATTAAATACAGTTTGCTCCTATTGAGATATAGATTATAAGAGATAAATGTATTACTGCTTCGGCTTCTTCTTTCGTGTTAATAGCTTACAACATATTAATGTTCGCGGCTGAAATTTCCTTTAGGAAAGTTGTGCTAGGACTTTCATTTTTTTTCATGTGTAGATATACATAAAAAAGCCTACATGTGAAGTGGCAACTTACACAACCTTATAGTTTTTAAGATATTAATTTTTGAAAATCTGTGATCGATTGCGAAATTCGCTCGAAAATCAGTGTTCGACGTTTCAGTTTGCGTTCTATCGATTATTGCGACACTAAATTGACATGACAGTGACAGATAATACGGCTTTTCCCATAGGTTTTACATATTTATTGGCGGAAATTTAGTTTTTGGCAATGACAGTGACATAAGTTTTACATTTTTATTGGCGGGAATTTCGACATTCTTTTACAAAGTGTACATTAGATTCGTTCACTGTTGCATGGATATTTATAATAATGGTATTATTATTATTTTTTTATTATTAATTTATCTTTTGAACTATGAAAAATGGTACACTGAATCGAGACGGGGCACCCCACCTTAAGTAGGTAAGGTTCAAAAAGAGTGACAGAATCGACACGGAACACCCCGACCCCACGTGGTCTTGTGCGTGACACCCCCCCTAGAGTGTATATAAAGAGCGCGGGAGCCAGAAGCTCGCGGGATGGCTACCTCACCCTCTACAAGATGGCTACCTCACCAATACCACAGAAGGTTGTGAAGGTAATAGCTTCGTTCCTCCAAGGACGCAGCTTCTCAGTGCGCGTGGAGCAAGCGACCTCCTCCAGAAGACCAATCGGGGCCGGAGTCCCCCAAGGCAGCTGCCTCTCCCCAGTGTGTTACTCACATTACACCGACGACATACCCAAAACAGAAGAAGCTCTGTTAGCCCTATACGCGGACGACGCCGCATACATTACCAAATCAATGCACTTGAACCACGCCGCCACCAAGATGCAAAGGGTACTAACAGAGCTCCCCGCCTGGCTGACAAAATGGAGACTGAGTGTCAATGTGAGTAAGACACAGGCCGTCGCATTTTCGAGGAAGCTCACCCTACCACCCAAACTCACCCTGGAGGAACAGCCGGTGGCCTGGTCACACACGGCCAAATACCTGGGGGTAACATTAGACCGCAACTTAACGATGAGGAAACACGCAAGGAACGTCCGTGGCCTGGCGAGTATAACCCGAGCTCTACTCAAGCCCGTCCTGCAGTCCAACCTACCGCTCCGAATGAAGGTTGGACTATACAAGACCTATGTCCGTCCGCGCCTTACATACGCGACCCCCGCATGGTATGCTTTGTTAGCCAATGGCCACAGAAAGATACTGCGAAGTCAGCAAAGCCTCTGCCTCAGGACCATCGTAGACGCGCCACGGTACGTCCGGAACAGCACTATCCAGCGTGACCTAGAAATTGAGAGCTTAGACCAATTTATAGGCCGCCTAGCAACCAGGATGTTTGCGCGCCTGGGCAACTCCACTTACTCTCACCTACGAGAACTAGCTCCTCTCACAGATAGACCCCCAAAGAGTAAGCCATATCCGCGGGAACTGGTCACAGAAAACGACCAGAATACGTCGACAGACTCAGACGTCGACATCCCTTCATCCCTCCCCACCCCCACCCCTCTTACCATCCAACCTAGATCCGCGCCAAGCAGCCGACCGCAAGTCACTTCGTCCTGCGGAGAGACCATCGGGCGGCCAGCAACGCGTGAGTAAATCACCTGAGGCTCCGCGAGCCGACCCGATGACCCCCCCCGTAGAAACGGGGGGCGGAAAGAACTCCGCAGGAAAGGGCAAAAAAAGCCCGGTACTGCTGCCCCACACCGGCTGCGCCGGTGTGTGAGAGCGAAAGAAGACACGGCAAGCTCGCGGGAGGTCCTAAGTGAAGTAAGTCATACGAGGCCAAGTGAAGCGAAGGGGGGAAGTGGCGAGCGAAGCGAGCCGGCGACCTCCGTAGCGGAGTGAAAAATTATAATTAAAAAAAAAATTATAAGTATAAAATATTATTAAATTATTTCAAAAAATTATAGGTAAAAACCTATAATTTTTTGAGAAGTAAGTAAGTCCTCACACACTAGGATGGGGGGTTTCAAGTCCCACCCCCTCCTCCCCTCCTCCCTTCATCCCTCTATCAAACCGTTCCTAAAGGAAAGCCCTTCCATGTTCGCAATTATATAAGGGTTGAGTAGAACCTGGTCCACGTCTATTGCATATTTTTTTTTAGCTATTGGATATGAAAAATTAAAATTTTGCGCTCTAAAGTTAAGTAAAATTTTTTGTTAAAAAATGCTTTCAAAAATGTATTTACAGTTTAAGGTAGTATTAAAGTAAGAAAGTAAAGGAAAAACATTTTTTCGTAATTATTAAAAATATGTGGAGTTTAGGAGTACACAATTCAGTGGATACTATTTTAGTGTCAGCCTTATACCTTACCCGGGATAATACACTGAAAGTTGATTACATAAATGTACTTAGAATAATTATTAGCTTTTGCGACTTTAATTTCACTGCGGTCACGAGGCCTATTGTGATCGCCACTTGTTTTTGTATAGCCCCTAGGTTATAGGGGCGTTTAAAGTTCACCACTAAGTCCTACAGCTGCCAAAAACTAGAATATTCTTAAGGGTGATAACTGTTAGCTCCTCCTGGCTAAGAATGTGTTTGCCCAGATGAATGCTACGTTTACGCATTAGTGGACCACACTCTAATAATTTACTAATGTAGTAAATGTACTTACATAAAAGTGTATCACAAGTTAGCCGGTAGACGGGCAGCCTGCTTTCTGTTTAAAATAACATATTTTTTATTCTTTGCGTGACAAGCATTAGGGGTGGTGAATGGCATTGGCGCAATATCATGCCCTTAATAATAATTTTAACACTACTTATAATAAAACTGTACCTACTTGCCTAATGTTTGTCTGCACGTTATTTACTCCCTTCTTATATATATTTTACCCTCATCAAGCATTGATTTTAGGAAACCATTGCCTAAATTTCCTCGACATTCTAGATCGGTAAGCACCACAGTGAAATATTAAAACTTAGTCCTAAAATAGTTATAACAATAAAAATAAACGCCCCTCTTTACCATCCAAGTTTATTTTTTTATTTGAAGCTTAAACATAAAACAGATAAGTGCTAGGCGGTCTTAAATTGCGTATAACTTATTATTTATCATATAATATGAATTATTATAATTGAAATAGTGGTCTTTTTAATTACTTCACTTTGGTATTAGTGGTGGTCCTCTTTTCCTCCTCCAAATCACGTTTCAAAGAACAACTTACCCTCAGAGTAATGAAATATAATATTTCAATCAGACTCAAAAACGAAAAACCCAAGAATACTCCTAGTAAACCTCCTATATTAGCTAAGAAGTCAGTCCTTCCAAAAAGCTCAGAGCGACGCATCGAAATGAACTGAGGTTTCTTAAAATACATTTCTATTTTTGAAAACTTAGAGCTGTTTATGGAGTCATCATCAGAACCTAAAATTTTCTTTATTACCCTTTTCAAATGGAATTCCGTCTTCAAGATTTCTGCATCATATTCTACACTGTTGCACGCAGGGAGACATCTACAACCTTCATTCTTTTTGGCAAGTTCAAAACGAAGTTCTCTAGCCGCCATTTTGTTGCGAGCATCATCCATACACTCCATTTTATTCTCTGCGCATATTTTGCTGCTGTTGTCATATGGCATATAATACCCCACACAGTCACATTCCTGATAAGTATAATTTGATAAACATTCAGCTCGGCAATTGCTAGCCGTGTAAATTTTGAAGTAGCGCAATGGTCGGTCCTTAGGGAAGTAACATTGCCGAATTTCTGCGTCGTACTCTTCTAATGCATCCGCAGTGCTCAAAACATGAAAACTGATAGCTAGAGAAGAAACTTGTCTATCAACAGCCGCGTAGTAATACATCGAGGATTGAGGAAAGTCAGCTGGATGCTGTAAGTATATTTTATAGCCCGAATTTAAGCCATTGCAAAGAGCATCAGTATCTTCTTCATTAGACTCTAGAATAACTTCAAGATCGGGTGTCGCTCCGTTCTCGTTGCCTCGTTTCGGATAGGGATCTTCTTCTGTATCCGAGTAACCATTTTCTAAAGACCATCCTTTCATAGGTTGATCTCTTTCTAAATACTTATAATTCGACTGAACAGTATCTAGAATAATATCATTTGCTGCAAGGCCGTTCATATTGAAACACAGGCCTTCAGCCGTGTACACTTTGTTAAATAGCCATTCACATGGTACATAATCATTTTGCCAACGACATTCTGCTAGAGCATCAACTGATGGTGCGACTTCATCGATATGTTTAGTTAAATTCGCATTCGAGAAGTTTCTTTTAAAATAGTAATAATACTCGTATTTACAAATCATTGCTACATCTGCAATCTTCGCCAAGTCGTCATCCGAACTATTATTCAACGTTCTGTTAAACAGATAATCAACTTCCTTGCTGATATTGTAGATTGTCGCTCTACTTTTTATTTGAGGGCAGATGGTAACAGATGGAAATGGAACTTCACCGACTGAGACGAGTCGTTCGCTGACTGTCACGATAACTGGGCTGGTCTTCCACTTCACGTAGACATTCTTGATGAGGAAGGAGCAGAGAATAACACTTATTATGAAAGTGACCATCCAGAATACCTTTTCTACCATCGTAAGCCCCTTCTGCGCGATGTACCGTAGACCGTGCAGCGTAGAATTCTTCGCATAGTCCAGGAACAGCTCTGTGATGATCAATTTCTGCCGTTTTCTTCTCTGTTTACGAAGACAAACGTCTCCGTAAACATTTCCTGTATTCTCTAAATCGTTTTGCATTTCCGCGCGTGAACTTGTGGTTCATTTGAAGGTGGGGTTGACACTGAGCAGAAAAGCCTTTGTCAATATGTTTTAATTAGGTTAAGTGTTAATTAGTTTACAGTTTGCCTACATACATAAATTATTCTCTGCGGGGCACTTCATTGCGGGAGCAAAGCGTGTTTTTGGTCCCAAACGAGAAGTGACTTATTCAAAATTTATTAGAATCAAATGCAAAGAAAAAATTGATTAGAATGTAAGTTATTAGAAACCTTGGCCTGTAACTCGAAAACAATTGTTTCAGAAGTTTCCAATGACACCGTCTATTATCCGAGAATATCCGGAAGTATAAGTTTAAAATGCGGAGTTCGGTTGCGGGAGTTATATGACTCGGCAACAATGCAGGTCTGACTGCATGCTCCTACTGGCCCTATCACCATCAACAGGGGGGTGCGACAAGGAGACACCATTTCACCCAAGCTCTTCACCGCGGTTCTAGAAGACGTTATGAGGACGCTTGCATGGGAATCTAGGGCTATCAAAATTAATGGTATTTTCTTTTCGCACCTTAGGTTTGCAGATGAGCTCGTTCTTTTTGCCGATAATATAGAAGACCTCCATCTTATGATCCAGCAATTGCACGATGCTTCTTTGGTAGTGAGCCTTAAGATGAATTTGTCCAAGACGAAGGTGATGACGAATGTTGCCGGATTCCCGAACTCAGCTGTGATGCTTGGAAGCAAGAAGCTGGCAGTAGTCGACCAATACCTTTATCTTGGACATATTCTTTCTTTTGGTAAAGAGCATCAGAACAAGGAGGTCTCTAAACGAATACAACTCGGGTGGGCTGCATTTGGAAAGCTTGAAGATGTTTTTCGGTCAAAGAAGATCCCACAATGCTTGGAAACCCGTCTGTATAACCATTGTGTCCTGCCAACAATGGCTTACGGTGCTGAAACATGGGCGCTTACTAAGGAAACTGTGTACAAAGTACGAGTCGCACAGAGAGCCATGGAGCGCGCCATGTTTGGCACCAACCTGCTGGATCAAGTTCCTAATACCGAAATCCGACGCCAGACAAAAGTTTAAGTCGTCGGAACAAAAGTGGTGGAACTCAAGTGGAACTGGGCAGGATACTTGGCTAGACAGAGTGATGGCAGGTGGAGTAAATCTATGACCGAATGGTGGTCAAGAATAGACCTAAGAAATCTAGGACGTTCGTTGGCGCGATGGGTCGACGACATAAAGAAAGTCACGGGCAACTCCTGGATGGGCGCAGCACAGGACCAGGAAGGGTGGCGTTTACAAAGGGAGGCCTACACCCAGCAGTGGGTACTTATGGGCTGTGGATGATGATAAGTTTTGCTGAAAAAATTGCTAATCCTCATTGACTTTTCATCACTCTAATATTATAAATGCGTAATAATAAATAACGGCTGAACCGATTTTGGATAAATTTAGTATGTTTGTATGTAGTCAAGTTGCAACAGCGAGTTTAGCTTTATTTCTAGGTTACCTACACATTTGGTAGTGTAACGCGTACAAAGTCGCAGGCAACAGCTAGTTTTCTAATAAATAGAATCAAAGAGGTGGGTACCTAATTTTTTTTAATCAAATTTGTTTGCCAGTTTATGCATCATTGCTGCTTGGTATATAAACTGGCAAACAACCTAGATTAGTTGTAGTTTTTTAGTTAAACTATCATTAGTTTATAAAAACAAAAGTGTTGTTCAATATTTCTGCCTCAATAGAAATGTATTACTTTGGTCCCTTGGTGAATAATCTACAGTAGTTTGTGGACCAACCTATTTCATGGCCACCAAGAACACCTTAGGGAGCTCATAACAGTTGATTAATAATTCTCAATATGTCAAGTAAAACTATCCTGTAATAAGTAATGCATATGTACCAATTATGACGACTTTTGTGGCACAATGGTCGAATAGCCGACATAGACACTGGGGGTTGTGGGTTCACCTTGCGGTTTTAATGTTTGCATGATCTACAGACATTTGTTTTGGGTCTGAGTATAATTACATATGTATTTACAAAAAAAGTTAATTAATACCTTTTCTATCAGTAATAAGTAATCATAGTACAATCTTGGCTTATTTTGGGGCTAGATAGCGCTGAGTGAAATTAATTCATTTATTTTGGAACAATTCTATAGGTACAATAATTTATTATAAATATATAATTAGTTAATATATTATAAAACTGATATATGATTATACAATTAATTCGAAGTTATACAATAACACAATAACACACACTTAAAAAATAACAAAAACCAACCTAGCTTTACAATAAAAAAATAAATCGGATAAAAATAATTAAAAATGGTCAAAATTAATATAAAAATGTCAAAAATTTTATAATTAATGGACGCCCCCTAACATACATACACCATCACCATGATAATCTATGAAATTGTTTAAGAAAATCGTAAAATGATCTGTTTTTTTAATTCATTCGAAAATAGAAGTCGTAAAGTAAGTCGTACTGCGTCTTCTCGTCCAAAATAGCTTTTTTTGTAATTATATTTTTTAATTCAGATTTAAAATCCATACAAAAATTCTTAACCGCTAACAATATTTCATAGTTACATCTGTGAAGAAATGTGAAGCATTATTTTTTAATCATTATAAGCTTTGGCACGTGGCATCGCACGCGTCTTATGCTGATAAAATGTAGTCCATGTCTTAATCGAGGTCAATATACCAAATACCTATCAATATACCAAATTTCATCGAAGTCCGTCGAGCTCGACCGAGAGTCGTGAAAACGTAAAAAAATGGGTTGTCTGTAACGTCGGTTTACGGACGTTAATTTTACGTGATAACGAGTAGAAGAGAGATAGATGCGTCACAAGCCGAACGCTTAGACCGATCGTGCCTTTCTATCGCTTGTTCCGCGCTCTCGCTTGCATGCTCGGCTCAGGCAGAACGTTTTTTTTTCGTTTGACCACAATCTCACCTGATGGTAATCGATGATGTGGTCTAAGGTGTAGCACGAAGATCTAGATTCTAGAAGAAACCTATTCATTCTTACCTTAAAGAGGCCCGGATCGTATTTATTAGGAAAAACAGACGACGGTAAAGTGTTCCATACCTTAGCTGTACGCATCAAGAACGTAGAACATTTGGTTCTACGTTCTTGATGCGTACAGCTCAAGAACGGTGTGTGCGAATGGGTGGTATATTAACTAGGTACGGATGGTACAGAGCCGTGGGCCTGCTTCTCCTTTGATGGAAGGGGGATGGTGGGATCAGATCGTATAGTTGCTGGGAACATTCCCCAAAATGTATTCTGTAAAAGATCGATAGGCTTGCAACTTTGCGGCGATGTTCTAGACTTTGGGTCTTAGTCTCTGCTCTTTTAAGCCTAAAAGCCCTACGTTCAATCGAGTCTAAGGTAACGAGCAGGTATTTGGCCGAACCATCCCAAAGGTGGCAGCAGTACTCCATACCAGACCGGACTTGAGCTTTGTAAAGACTAAGAAGCTGTCCTGGTGTAAAGTATCTCTTGACCTTGTTAAGGATGCCCTGCTTCATGGCAGCGGTTTTAACCTTAGACTCGATGTACATATAAGCTAAAGTTGAAAGTGGGCGTGAGCGAAACCCCTAGAAGCTCGAGGTGACCTTTTACAGATACCGGTACATCTCGGAAAATGGAAACTTGGGAAAACTGACACTTTTTCGCCGAGAATGCTTGCGTTTTTAAAGCGTTGAATTTGACAAGATTGGCATCGCCCCAGTTTGAGACGGCCTTGGATGTCAAATTCAAACGCTGCAGAGTCTCGTCTCTCTTCTTCCGAATTTTAGACGAACGTGAAACTTTATCGTGCGTGCAGCTGGCATTCATCGATTTATAAGACGTTATGACATCAAAAACAGACAGACATAGAGACAGAGCTACTTTAAATGTTTTATTCTTAATAAATAGTAAAATAATATCCATTATATGTAAATAATCCATTAAATTATTTGCCATTTGACAGATTATTTGCTGCCATGGCAGCAAAGTAAAATTACGATTATCATTATCGATATTTTTTCAATATAATATAGTTAATGGTGGCGATTTTGTTTTTTACACTGACTAACTAAAATTGTGTAAAATACGAACGGGGTATGATTAAAACTAGCCCGCAAACACGCCATCTTAATATAAATTACTTAATTTTAGAAATGTCACTTTAAATGTCATTCTTATTTGATCTTAAGCGTAAACAAAATAAGACCGTTCGTATTTTACACAATTTTAGTTAGTCAGCGTAAACAACAGAATCGCCACCATCATGATATTTCGGATTGTAACACTATATGATCTATCAATATTGTTAGATAATTCGGTTAAAGGTACTTAATATGTTGTTTGTTTTTAATAGTGGATTATTAAACGAGAGGATAAAGCAGTGTCTTGCGTCACGGGCGCTATATTGAATCCCGAACATAACGAAGGATTTTTTCGCGAGGGAGTTAGTAGAATCCTGAGTGCAGAGAGGGATATAAGCACGCTCTGATGCAGACAGCTTTATCCACGAGGAGAATACTCTATTTTTCACACTTTGTGCGAGACAATAAAAACCAAACTAGGTTGGTGCATTCTGTTGGTTATTAGGTCATTAGTTCAATTTACGAATACATTCTTATTATGATGTGGGTCTTATTGATTCAAATTTTAACACAGCTTAAGTTCCAAATTCAAATCACGAAACGAAAGGAAAATAACGAAGGTCAAAATATTTTTGATGAGATTTAGGTATGGGATTAAAAGTAGGCTATGTGGTTCTAATCTTACGTAGATTAGAACCACATAACCTACATACCAAATGTCATCGAAATCAGTTCAGCCGTTACGACGTGATTGAGTAACAAACAAACAAATAAAAAACAACCAAACTTTCGTGTTTACGTGTTACTTAGTTTTAAAACTAACTACTTAGTTTTAAAGAATTCTACTACCACAGAAATATTGATGAATTGCAAGTTGCAGGGAGACTGACAGGATATTATGTATTGTTGACCGAAGGTTCTATAGGAGATTCTATTTGAAAGCCTTCTCAACTCTTTAATTAGCATAAATGGTCACGCACTGTCATTACAAATACAAACAAAGTGTAAGCCCGGCAATTATCGCGCCTAGGAGTAAAGGAGTTACTGCTAATTGCTACCAGCAAGGTACCCAGGTTAATATATTCAGGCTAGTAGGATTCAACGTTCCGTCGCTTAAACAAAATAAATAAATAATGCTGAACATTTCACACAGCACCAACTAGCCCAAACTAAACAAAGCTATGTGAACCAGATTACTGATAGAATTCTTTTAATATATAACGTTTTTTTGTAAATCCACACTTATAATCTTTCTAATATATAAAAATCTTGAGTCACGGTGTTTGTGGTCGCACTCCCGCACTCCTACGAGACGGGTAGACCGATATTAATGATTTTTTTTGCATATTTGGTAGGTATGTGAATAGGTCTTAAAGTATTTCTCACCCTCCGACACCCCCCCCCCCCCCTTCCCTTAGTTCTTAATCGCGATTTTAGTATTTTTATGAATATTAACCATATAATTTAACCGTCGTTCGTTGACGTGAAGTCATAATTACATGAAGTGTCGCGTCACTTTGACAAGAGTGTTTTATAAAGGTTTTATCCCGAAGTTCCCACGGGAACGATAAATTTTGCAAAGCCGTGGGCGGTTCAGCTAGTATATTTGTAGAAAAAAATCCGTTGATCATACAAACATTTGTTCCGGGGCGCGAATCAAGCCCGTTATCTCCTGTGTCTCAGCTAGCTATTCGCCCACTGCACCACGGGGCCGTCCGCTTAAAAATCGTTTAAAAATGCTTAAATTCCGCTTACAAACCAAAACCCAAAAGAAAAAAGCTGCGCAAATATGGGAGTCTCAACAGAGCTTACGTATTTAGGGTCAGTAAGGATCGAGTCTTTCAAATCAAATCAAACTCAAATTATTTATTTGGTTCAAAAACACAGGAATCAAGAACAAATAGTGAACATTGACAGCTGCAAAAAGTTAAGAAAAACTGTGTAGCAGTGTCAGCGCCCGTTTCCTAAACAAGTACAATTGTTGTTCCTTACTTACTATTTTAATACAAAATAAATTTTTAAAAGTAACAAAAAATGGCAAAAGAAAAATTTAACTTAGTTTAGTTTTTATATAGCTAAAATGAGATATTATAGGTTTAGACTACTGTGTGTACATGATTGTGAGTGTGTGTGTGGTGTATGTGTGTGTGATTTTATGAGTGTATGTGTGTGAGTGTGTTAATACATGTGAAAGGGTCATGAGTATTTGTTACCTGAGGGTGGTCAACAGTTCCTCTGTTTCTGCATATGAAAGAAATTGGAGCTATTCAGTGATTTTTTCTTACATTTGTAAAGTGAGAGGGGATAGACGTCTAGAACTCGGTTTATTTTATTATAAAGTGAGCAACATAGGTGGTAAAATTGTCTAGAAGCTGCCACTATTGTACGCGACTCAATCGGGTTTACTATATCAGAGCGTCGCTTTGTGGAGCTTAGGTTTGGATCGTAGGTCAGTTGTAAGTGTTTGCGCAGGACCGAAGCTAATATAAACAGTTGTCTCACCGTTAGAACACCACAAAGTGAATACAGACTATCAGTGGGAAAGCGTCTTGGTTTTGATGACATAACCTTCAGGACTGCTCTTTGTGCACGCTCGACCCTTAAGATTTGAGTTTTGATAGCTCCTCCCCAAGCGCTGATACAGTAGGAGAGTATAGATTGTGCCAGAGCAAAGTAAACCATTTTCAGACAAACAGGATTAGCAGCACCTCTCAGTTTTCTAAAGACATATATCAGTTTTCTAACTCTAGAAACAGTGGACTCAATATGGGTGGTCCAAGAGAGACTACAGTCTAAGTGTATACCCAGGTATTTTATATTAGACGCACAATTTAGATAGGGACAAGAACATGAATCATTGCCAACATTAGGACATGTGTGAGCACAAAGAGAAAAGAAAAGAAAGTGAAAAAGCAGAAGGAAAGAAAGTGACAAACTTGGTTTTGGCAGTATTTAGAGTAAGTAAATTTTGAGAGAGCCACTTAAGGACTAAAGTAACCGCAGATTCTCCTGCTGATTGGGTTTCAATCCAAGTTTGACCCCTGACGATAAGCGCAGTGTCATCCGCATATGTGAATATACTAAAGTTTGGGTAAGATAGTTGGCAAAGATCATTTATGTAGATAAGGAAAAGTGTAGGTCCTAGGACACTACCTTGAGGAACGCCGAAGCTGATATCTTCCTCAGTGCTTATAGTGTTGTTTATAGAAACTACTTGTTTACGCTCAGATAAATAGTTACTAAATAATTTTTTGACGTAGCCTCTGACTCCAATGTATTCCAGTTTATCAATTATAATCGGAATAGATACGGTATCGAAGGATTTACTTAAATCAAAAAATATACCAAGAGTTTTTAGCTTTTTATCAAAGCAATTAACAACTACAGAAGTGAGGGAGATTACTGCGTCCTCGGTGGATTTCGCGCTCCTAAAGCCGTATTGGTTATCTGCCAAAATATTCTTTTCATTAAGAAATCGAACAAGTCTTACATTGATAATTTTTTCGAGTATTTTGGACAGAACTGTAAGAACGGAGATCGGCCTATAATTATTAATGTCGTCTTTAGCCCCACTCTTGTGAATAGGATGTACAATAGCTTTTTGAAAGACACTGGGAAAGATACCAGAACACAGGCAAAGGTGGTATATATGTTATAATATTGGGACAAGGATATGCCTGGCGCCTTTAACCACAGAGGTGGGTATTTCATCCCATCCTACAGTACAAGTATTTTTGAGACCGATAACAATGTGGTTTTTTTTTTGGTAATTGTGGTTTTTTTTTGGTTTCCTGGCAGTCAGTTGGAAGAAGAGCCATGGAATTAAGCGGAACACAACTAGAATGGAAGAGGTTAGGTAAAGAGTGGTTATGTAATGTAATAGTCCTTGGGTCTATGGGGTACCAAGCCCATTGCTTTTTCAAAATTCTTTCGGTGCGTCTGGTCGAAACGACGTGTGATCCGAGAGCTGGCGCTTATCTAGGTCAACGCATAAGCATTGCAATTCAGCGCAATACAGCCAGTGTCTTGGGGAAACTCCCACTTCCAACTTTTAGTGATCTGGAGCAAATGAGCTATCTATAGATCGTTTGATTGCAACGGCTGATGGTAGATGATTCACTTTTTTTGTATTTTAAGGTGAGGTTAAACAGGTCGTTGATATATTTTAATAGATGATAAATTACTAGCTAACTATAACCATTCACATCTATATTTTTGTTCGTTATTTTTATTGTGTGCTTTATATGTATAGGTTGCACAATATACAAGGAACTACAGAAGCATATATACCTGCCTCTACGAATCAAACCAACACAAAACAATAACCAAATTAGACGAAATTAACAACCACGAACACTAAAACCCAATCAAAATCAGAACTACGCAGATGTTGTTCAGAATATTCCGACCAAAACTAAACCAAAAATAGCTCTTGCGGCTCCACAAGGACCCCCGTAATCTATTCCAGAACCCGAATTTAACCAAGCACAGTAACTAGCAAGCGAAAAGCTACCACAAGCCAAATAAACTATAAAAACAGTTAACTTCCAAGCAAACAACGAGCAAAAAGCAACCATAACAAGCAACATGCGAAAAAAATATTGACTTTAAAGAACTCATGGACATGTTTAGACAAATTATGTTACAGATGCCTACTATGACAAACCTACTCGTGAACCTCATGACTGAACTCCGTTCTCAATCAACTCATGGGAATAACCAGGATTTTGTCCAGGGGGATGCAAGCAGCCCACATTGCACCACCACGGCTACTCCTATGCAAACCATTGTAAATAGCAATGTGGAATGCTAATATGCTAACAAATAACGCACTCGAGTTAAAAAAATTTCTTCATACACATAATATCGACTTCATGTTAGTGTCTGAGGCGCATTTCACCAGGGAAAGCTATCTTAACGTCCTAAAATACAAGCTCTATAGCACAAACTATCCAGATGGAACGGCTCATGTAGGCTCTGCATTGCTTGTCAAGGAAAGCATAAAACACTATGTCACTAATCCATATTGCAGCGATGAAATATAAGCCACAAATATCACTGTCGAAAGCCTGATTGGTCCTGTGACTGTATCCGCCTTAAACATTCCTCCAAAGCACAATGTTAAAAGTGAAATATACACTGCTTCCTTCAAAACACTTGGTCAGAAATTTATAGCTGGTGGTGACTACAATGCGAAGCACATGGACTGGGGCTCAAGAATCACAACAATTAAGGGTCGAGAACTTCTAAAAACTGTACAGGGACTTAACCTCAATGTCACATCTACCGGTGAACCAACATACTGGCCAACCGCTACCAATGAGAAACCTGACTTAGTAGATTTCTTCGTAACTAAAGGTCTACCTACATCCTCTTTGCATTATCGTTTCAGCTATGATTTATCATCAGACCATACCGCGGTCCTAGCGGAATTGTACAATGAAGCCATAAGGGTAGAGAGACCATGTATACTTCATACTAAAGAAACGGATTGGGAATACTTTCGCGAACTGCTTGAAGACTCGGTAGATACCCAAATCCCACTAAAATCAGATGAAGATATAACAGATGCGATTGAAAAATTTAACGGTTACGTTCAAACAGCAGCTTGGCAGGCTACTCCTAAAACCACTGACTATACTGATTATATCCCCATGTATCCCCAAGTTGTAATGGACTTGATCCAGAAAAAGAGACAAGCGAGAAAAAATGGCAAACAACTAGATATAAGAGTGATAAGAACGCCTTTAACAAGCTAGTCAAAAAAAACAAAATAAAAACTGCTTGAAAATATCGCAAATCTAAATACGGAGAAACGCCTGGCTAGCTTAGATGCTACGGCTGCCACAGACTACTCCCTATGGAAAACCACAAAAGAACTCAAAAGATCTGTCTCATTTCAATCGCCTTTGCATAGAAATGATAGAAATTGGGCCAAATCAAACGCCGACAAGGCGGTATTTTTTGCGGAACACCTGTCGGAAGTCTTTACCCCTCACCCAGACACAGGCTCGTCAAAACTAGATGAAATAAAGGAAAACTTGTCTGCAGCTCACCAATTGGCGCTTCCTATTAAGAAGTTCACAAAAAGCAAAGTACACTCTGCTATCAAGAAACTTAATCTCAATAAAGCTCCCGGTTATGACCTTATTACTGCAAAAGTTATGCAAGAACTACCGGACACAGGCATCAAATTTTTAACCCAAATCTTCAATGCTATCTGCGACGTGAATTTATACCTACACAATGGAAGGTAGTAGAAATTATCTTAATACACAAACCAGGCAAGGACCTTGAAATGCCTCTTACCGTCAAATAAGCTTGCTCCAAATAGCCTCTAAAGTCATGGAATCGTTTTTCATGAAAAGACTAATGCCGGAAATACATCAGCTCAACTTATTCCCTCACATTAGTTTGGCTTTCGTGCAGCCCATGGTACAATTGACCAAGTTCCTCGGGTCACACAAGCCAGTCGTGTTGATTTATGCTCCGTAATTTTTATTTGTTTACTCGGCATACAGCGATTATCTTTCGAAATAACAGTGCTCACCATCTTCAGAACGACGCTCTACATCGCTAACGGATAACAGTTTTGTTGAATTAGTTGTTATTTCAACACACATCTTGGAAACATTTCTTGGCGATTCCAAACTGCATCTGCGTGCGTCCGTCTATCAGAACACCCCATTATGCATCTGAAAAAAACCTCTCAATAGACACCAGATCCTTCCTGCTCTTCAGAAGTGACTGTAAAAACGTCCACTACCACGGAGTTTCCACTATACTCTATGTTCACTCAAAGAACGAAAGAAATTGAGCTGTCGTCGGACTTAGCATCAAAACGCGTTAAAAGAAAATTTGAAGGAACGAATGAAAGAAGCACAATCATTGCCGAAATGCGCACACTTTTCAGTAATTTCACGGACCAGGAAGATAAAGAAATTTGCTACTCTACAGACATCTATTGCCAAGTCTTTTGATTTCCTCTATGCAAAACAAGACGAAACAGTAAAAAATATAAAGAGACTTGAAATTGAGCGTGAAGGAGACAATGAATATATTCTTTCCTTGGAACGATTGGTTGAATACCTTGAGCGCAAAGCACGTTGCTCTTGCCTACAAATACGAAATATGCCGAAAAGTGATGGGTCCAGCAGCCTCACTGAGTCTGAGGCTCAGCTCCGGGATATAATTGTGTTAACCTTAGTGTGTTAACCTGGGAAAAACTCTCAACACTGAAATCGACATAGCTGAGATAAAAGATGTTTTCAGGCAACAGTTCAAGAAGGACCTAGTGAAGTCTATCACTGTTGAATTCACTTCAGTCCTGAAAAAAAGGTCATTCTGAACTCTATTAAAAAAATCAATAAGGACAGAAAAGGCAGCGACAAATTAAATACAGGTCATCTGCACCTTAAGGGGGCACCGGAGGGACAATCGCCCATACAACACGTACTACCAAGATCATTTCGAATTGGAGCATATTTCTACCTTAATAAGGTATTATTTTAATTTCAATAGTATTTATCTAGGTTCCCAAAGCATATATTAGATCAAAATACTAACCTAAAATAAAATAGAAGCGTATCGAATTCTGCATGTTTTTACGTCATAAAAGACCTGTTTTCAACCTATTTGTTTCGTATTAAAAACAACAACATCTTACGTATCCTAGTCATGGGAACATAGATTATATCGTCTAGTTACAGAATAACAACACAATGAGAAAAATACAACAAGTTTTCAGTCATCATTTTTGGTAATACGGGACACGGTCAAAATCTAATCACATTTAGAATCGTTCTATTGGTATCACTGTCGCTCTGCGTGGCTAAACTTCGTCACTAAACAGGGATAGCGATATTCAGGCCGAAGTTTTCGACGTGGCTGAATTGAAGTTGCGCTCAGTGTTCGCCGGCGCGTTAAAGGGCCGGTCAAACCGATATTCGTTTCGGAATCCCTCACATTTAGATCGTAGCAGCTTTTTCGATTAGCGCGAGAATTCAAAGCGTCACATGGATACCAGCACTGCTGGTCTGCGAATAGCGTTACCTACCTACGAAGGAAATATGGCCTGCCACACATACGTATCAATAACGAATCTGATATCAAAAAACTTGAAAATCCTAAGTGACTGACAGTGGCTGCGTCGCTCTCTTACCTTGTAAACTGACTATTTTTATGTGCATGTCTAGGATATTAAGTAATTTTATCTTCCAATCTTATTAATTTTAGGTATTTTAAAGTACAACTAGTTACACTACACTCCACACCGTTTCACAATAGCACATACAATAATCGTAATGGTAGGTTTTATATGGTACAAGGTAGATCGTGGTTTTTTGTGTTTACACATCGATATTTTATACATGCTTGACTACGCAGAGCGCTTTGCAGGTATCCTCGAAAAATGTACTCCTAGTAGTAAATCATACAGTGTAGTTTATTTCTTGGGTACTACATACACTTACAGCCTATGTAGTGAACTTTAAATTTTTGGTCCTGCTTTTAATATCCGTATATCTAATGATTAACACAGTTTCAGACATAGAGCGCCAAATAGATGATTTAAGCGTGTCCGCTTAATTTAAATGTACACCAGAAGACTGCAAAACTATACTGATAAAACCAAAATTACATAGCTTAAATATCTTAGTACAAAACATCCGTAGCATTGCCCATAACATTGATGGTTTCTATAATTTGCTCCGTAGAATCATTGTAGAGCAGGATATTATTGTCCTTGCAAAGTCATGTGGCTCTCACGTGGTCATGTGATTCCTAGAATTAATAACCTTAGCTCTACTGCCTCTAGCAAACTTTTTAACCAAAATGATGGATTGGTAATTTTCACAAGGACAGACCTTGACTGCAATATTCAGGAACCTGAATTCTCCGATGCGAACTGTACAATTATTACACTCAAAAAGGACATAGCAGTAATAGCTATATACTTACCTCCTTCTTTTGACAAAACTGATAATTTCTTGCAATCATTAGATGTCGCCCTCAAATCTCTATCGGCCTTCAAAACTGTAGCAATCATGAGTGATATAAATATAGATATCAAACCTGACTCTAAGGACCGACACGCTCCTGACTACCTGAATCTCACAGCATCGTATAGTCTCTTACCAGCACATAACCTACCAACACGCTACTCCACTTGCCTCGATCATGCGATGCTTCATACTAGATTTTCGGCTAAGACCCTTGTGATCGAGAATAGTCTCACTGACCATTATACTCTTTTACTATCTCTTAATCAAAGGAAAAATACGCTAAGGTGGCCCAGCATTGATCCGACTAAAATTTATTACCGTAACATTCGCAATGAATTGAATATAGTTGATTTTCATTACATTTACACTGATTGCGATATGGCAGCGGAGATGTTGACAAGTAGAGTTTCTAATATCATAAAATCTAACACTTCACTAGCAAAGTTGCACAAACGCAAAACTTCAATTAAACCTTGGATAACACCGGGATTAATCCGAGGCATGAAAAATAGAGATAACTTGCATAAAAAATCAAGAAAATTTCCAGATAATAAAACCATAAAGTTAACTTATACTAGATATCGCAACTTTTTAACTCAGTTACTACGAAAAGTCACACTCACGCTCACAAATTCAGCAAGCTGATACTATCAATAAGATGTGGCAAGTAATAAACAGCATGGCTAACTTAAAACCTCTGAAATCGCGCTCCTCGGAATTTCTATCGGGCAAATCCAGTTCTCAGAATGCCGTAGATAATACTAATTCCTATTGTGCTAACGTCGGTGAAAATATAGCGAGTAGCATGAGAAATTTTCTGCCAAATACCCCAGTATGAATTAAATCCGGACCACTCTACTCCAAATATTCCTCCCTCCGGCTCGTTCTCGTTGTTAGAAACAGATCTCTCTGAGGTCATCATGATCATAAATTCCCTCAAGAATACTGTATCTGCAGGTTACGATGGCATTTCCACACGTAAACTTAAAGAAAATAAATTTATTCTGGCTGGACTGCTAACACACATATGTAATCTTGTCATTAACCAAGGTCGTTTCCCTAAAGTGTTCAAAAAAGCAATTATAATATCTATTAACTAGAATGGATCAAAAAATGATATTAGTAACTATCGACCTATTTCCATTCTTCCCACTTTCTCAAAAATACTGGAACGAATTCTTAATAAGAGGTCAGTGTACTACCTTGTAAAGCACGAGTTGATCTCTGACAACCAGTATGGATTTCGTCAAAATAAATCTACGTCTGATGCAGTTTGTGACCTGACCGATTATATTGCTAGAAGCTTGGACTCTGGTGACAAATGCTTGGTGATCTTTCTTGATTTAGCCAAAGCATATGACACTGTGTCAACTCCACATCTTTTACAAAGACTAGCGTTGATGGGAGTACGCGGACTACCTTTACAACTCTTCAGAGACTATCTCACAAATAGAACACAGAGTGTAAAAATTAATGACTATATTAGTGCAGCTGTTTCTGTGTACCACGGAGTTCCACAAGGTAGTATTCTCGGACCAAAGCTCTTACTTGCGTATATAAACGAACTCTGCAATCTGAAAATACCTAATGGGAATATTTTTACTTACGCTGATGACACGGCTCTGGTTTGTAGGCGTGATAGTTGGAACTCCGTTTTTGTTATTGCTCAGGCTGGTATAAACGATACAATAAACTGGCTTACAAAGAGTCTCCATAAGATAAACGCCTCCAAAACAAAACTCATAACATTTTCTATCCGCAAAAATACCCAACCGTCCAATAACCTCACTATTGTTGCACACACGGATACAACTGACCTCAACTCATGTGCTCACAATTCATGTAATTGTAGTAGGTACATTGGAGAGAACTGCTTGTCTGCGATATTTAGGCGTGACTCTAGATTCAAATTTATCCTTTGAACAACACATTTCATCACTCAGTAATATAGTCCGTAAGTTGATTGCTGTATTCAAAAATATTCGTCACGTCACTGACAAAGGCACAATTCGAAACATCTATTTTTCTCTTTGCCAGAGTTTTATAATGTACTGTGTCGAAGCTTGGGGTGGTGCGGCTAAAACTACTTTGTTTCCACTGGAACGGGCACAGCGTTTCGTGATCAAAGTTAGTAACTTCTTACCATATAAATTCCCAACCTCGGCACTCTTTAAGGAAGGTAATGTGTTGTCCGTACGTCAACTATTCATACTTAGACTACTGATAAAACAGCACAAGATAAGAGAAGATAAGAACCGCCCACTGCAACAGGATAAGAGGCGCACTGATAAAGTATTTGATAGCATCAGATTTAATACCATTTTCATCGATTGTTTTCCCTGTTTCTTTGGTGGGTATCTCTATAACAAGCTTTCTGCTGAGGAATGTCTGTGTCATCTCAAGCATTATGAATTTAAAAGATGCCTCATACAAATTCTTTTGAGTTACTCGTACGATGACACTGAGCACCTACTTAATGTCTTGAAATAATAGTGTAATAAACCTAATAACTACAATTATTGTAACAACTTACCCTCTCTCACGGATCATACAAACTCATACTTAGGCACCCACACAACACAACACTCAACAATCACACACACACGCACCCTTACTTACAAAACACACTTACACACACTCATATCCACTCTAGGATCATAACACCGAATTATTATCGCTAATAATTCATAATAATATTAGTTCCTATTATTGCAAAAAACAAATATTATTCTGCACAATTGTATTTAAGTTATATTAATGTACTTCTAATTGCATACATACATATACACAATAATAATTATTCTTAAATAAATAAAATTAATGTAATGTTTTTATATTCTACTTGATATTAAGCAGGGGGAGCACAGCTGCCTATCATACAGACTTTTCAGTCTAGTTTAGGCAACTTAAACTCATACACAATTGTTGTCACATATTCATCTTAATTTTTGTTACATGTACTGACCTAATAATTATGTATTGAATTTTTGTATTTGTACATTTTGTCAAAATAAATATTCATTATTCCTTTATTCTTAGTTCATCGCTTAGTTGCCGAGATAAACGATGTGTTCGAGCACAAAATATACAGCTCTGCTGTCTTCTAAGATATTTCTCAGGCGTTCGATCGTGTATGGCACGACGGCTTGTTGTATAAGTTACTGAAAACTCTTCCCATAAACCATTACTTACGGATAAAATCATACCTTCATCAGCGGCACTTCTATGTAAAACTTGGATAGAACAGAACTGCACTCTATGATATACAAGCTGGGGTCTCCCAGGGCAGCGTCATGGGCCCAGTCTTGTACCTCATATACACGTTCGACTTGCCAATGACAGCAGATGGCGTACTTGTGGGAACATTCGCAGACGACACAGCGCTGGTTGCAACCCATGATAACCCAATTATTGCTTCGAACATGCTCCAAAAAAGCCTAGATGAAGTCTCAACTTGGCTCAAAGACTGGCGCATTAGAGCAAACGAAACAAAGTCAGTTTGTGTTACCTTTGCTTTTAGACATAGCTCGTGCCCCGCAGTCAAACTAAACGGTGTCCAAATACCTCAGAGCGAAGACGTACGCTACCTGGGCATACATTTAGCTAAACGCCTTACATGGAAGAAGCATATCTTCACCAAACGAAAGTCACTTGGCCTTCAACTAAGGAAACTGTATTGGCTTATGGAACGTAAATCCAAACTGACCCTGGACAACAAACTCCTCCTTTACAAATGCATCCAAAAACCCATGTGGTCTGACGGAGCCGAGCTGTGGGGTACAGCGGCGAACTCAAACTTTGAAATCTTTCAACGTTTCCAATCCAAAATGCTACGCATGATAACGAACGCACCATGGTAAATCACTAACATCCAACTGCATCGCGACCTAGAAGTGCCAACGGTGAAACAAGAAGTAGCTAAAAAGTTGAAATCTTAAGCTAAACGAATGGAGCATCACCCAAATGAGCTTGCCAATGAACTAATAAAAAAACCACAACCTTTATTAGATTAAATAGGATAACCTCTCAAGACCTCATATAGCCCCTAAATGGAATATGGAAGTTCCACTGGGCTTATTCCATACATGCCCAACGCAAACGAATTACCAAACTCTAGCTTAATGCCCTGATGGGCAGATTGCAAGAAAATAAGGAGTTAAAAAAATATGTATAGGTATATAATTTACGTAGCAGTCACAAATAATTCGAGGCTACTTCAGTAGAAGCATTCAGATTGAGAATCTATAGTTACCTTCTCGGTCAAACAGACCAAAAATTAGGAATATAATCTTTCCCTATCACTTCCTTATTGATAAGTATGTATTTTTATTTAAAATTGGTATAGTTTAGTCTATTACTCTATATATTATACGTATGTATTTACAAAAAAATATATATAAGTATTCTATCAGTTATCTGGTACCCATAGTACAAGCTCTGCTTAGTTTAGGTGTAGATAGCGCTGTGTTTGATATTTATTTATTTTATTATATTATGTAATTGCTTCCACCGCCGGCTTCGCACGCGTGGTTTGTCTACAAAAAGTAGCCTATGTGTTAATCCAGGTCATAATCTACGTACAAAATTTCATCGAAATCGGTTAAGTCTTTACTACGTGAAAGAGTAACAAACATCCACATATAAGTACATCGATATAAACTTTCGCGTTTATAATATTAGTGGGATTTAAGTAGGTTTATTCATGTAGTATGTACCTATATTATGCTGTTTTATTAGTCCTGTGCAAATTTTCATTAGTTTCCTTTTCTGTAGATAACAGTTTGAATTTGAATTGAATTTGAATATATCCACAATACACATACGTTATCTGGAAGAGAATGCTTTTTAGCATTAAGTTCGCCTTTGTACTATTTTTATAAGTTAAATAAAGTATTTTCAATTCGACGACCTCAGTGGCGCAGTGGGCAAAAATCCGGCTGAGACACAGGGGGTAGCGGGTTCGATTCCCGCCACGGAACAAATGTTTGCATGATCTACAGATATTTGTTCCGGGTATGGATGTTTTTCTATATATTATAAGTAGGGTAAAGATAACTTATTTTAGCACCCCACCAACTATTGGCACTTCTCCGAATTATTGCGTTTACTAAGAAAAAAACTGAATGTCGCAGTGTTGCAACTTATCTAAATTCAATAAAGGCAATTCTGAGTTATCATAGTGGCAACACAGAAAAGAAACAAAATCACAATGGCGTCGAAACGACATCAACAGAATTGCGTCTTGACTAGACCAGTGTAAAACTATTTTTTGCTAAGGTAAGAACTTTTTTGATCTCATCATATCTCAGTTGCTTAGGTATATATACTCCAATGATCGAGGAAAAATAAAGATCCTGCACACAGCAGCTGAAATAGAGAAATGTTTGACACGTGATTAAATAGGCACCTTTAATAAACAATAAATAAATTTCACTTTATGAGTGTTTTTTTTATTGTAAGTACCCACTTTTCTAGTGCTCTCTTTACTGATCAGTTTGGACTGCCAATAAATTGGACATGCAAATGCCGACAATTAGCCAAAGTGTGTCAATAATTGAAAAATTGTGTACCTTAGAAAAAACAGTAAAAACACACGAAATTATAATGTAAGTTATAATTTCGACGTGAATTAAAAACCATAGTTCAGCCCTTTTTCTGTCATTTTGACGTTTTATTGTTGTTGGCTACACTTCGCAGAGATAGTTTTCATGATTTATGTTCACGGGGGTCCGTAAAATGCCAATAATTGGGTACTTTACACTACGTAGGCAAACTGTTAACTAATTAACACTTAACCTAATTAAAACATATTGACAAAGGCTTTTCTGCTCAGTGTCAACCCCACCTTCAAAAGAACCACAAGTTCACGCGCGAAAATGCAAAACGATTTAGAGAATACAGGAAATGTTTACGGAGAAATTTGTCTTCGTAAACAGAGAAGAAACCGGCATAAATTGATCATCACAGAGCTGTTTCTGGACTATGCGAAAAATTCTACGCTGCACGGTCTACGGTACATCGCGCAGAAGGGGCTTACGACGGTAGAAAAGATATTCTGGATGACCACATTCATAATAAGTTTTATTCTCTGTTCCTTCCTCATCAATAATGTCTACGTGAAATGGAAGACCAGCCCAGTTATCGTCACAATCAGCGAACGACTTGTTTCAGTCGGTGAAGTTCCATTTCCATCTGTTACCATCTGCCCTCAAATAAAAAGTAGAGCAACAATCTACAATATCAGCGACAGAGTTGATTATCTGTGTAGCAGAATGATGAATAATAGTTTGGATGATGACTTGGCGAAGATTGCAGACGTAGCAATGATTTGTAAACACGGGTATTATGGCTGTTTTAAAAGAAATTTCGCAAATGCTAATTTAACCAAACATATCGATGAAGTAGCACCTACAGTTGACGATCTAGCATCCTGTAGTTGGCAAAGTGATTATATATCATGTGATTGGCTATTTAACAAAGTGTACACGGCTGAAGGCCTGTGTTTCAATATGAACGGCCTTGCAGCAAATGATATTTTTCTAGATACCGTTCAGTCGGATTATAAGTATTTGGAAAGAGATCAACCTATGAAAGGATGGTCTTTAGAAAATGGTTACTCGGATACAGAAGAAGATCCATATCCCAAACGAGGCAACGAGAACGGAGCGACACCAGATCTTGAAGTTATTCTAGAGTCTAATGAAAAAGATACTGATGTTTTTTGCAATGGCTTAATTTCGGGCTATAAAATATACCTACAGCATCCAGCTGACTTTCCTCAATCCTCAATGTATTACTACGCGGCTGTCGATAGCCAAGTTTCTTCTATAGCCATCAGTTTTCATGTTTTGAGCACTGCGGATGCATTAGAAGAGTACGACGCAGAAATTCGACAATGTTACTTCCCTAAGGACCGACAACTGCGTTACTTCAAAATTTACACGGCTAGCAATTGCCGAGCTGAATGTTTATCAAATTATACATTTCAGGAATGTGACTGTGTGGGGTATTATATGCCATATGATAACAGCAGCAAAATATGCGCAGAGAATAAAATGGAGTGTATGGATGATGCTCGCAACAAAATGGCGGCTAGAGAACTTCGTTTTGAAATTGCCAAAAAGCATAAAGGTTGTAGATGTCTCCCTGCATGCAACAGTGTAGAATATGATGCAGAAATCCTTAAGACAGATTTCCATTTTAAAAGGGTAATACATACATTTAAGAATTGAGTTCATTTCGATGCGTCGCTCTGAGCTTTTTGGGAGGACCGACTTCTTAGCTAATATAGGAGGTTTACTAGGAGTATTCTTGGGTTTTTCGTTTTTGAGTCTGATTGAAATAATATATTTCATTACTCTGAGGGTAAGTTGTTCTTTGAAACGTGATTTAGAGGAGGAAAAGAGGATCACCACTAATACCAAAGTGGAGTAATTAAAAAGACAACTATTTCAATTATAATAATTCATATTAAATGGTAATTAATAAGTTACACGCATTTAAGACCGCCTAGCACTAAAAATAAACTTGGATGGTAAAACGGGGCTTTTATTTTTATTGTTATAACTATTCTATGACTAAGTTTATTATTTCACTGTTGTGCTTGCCGATCTAGAATGTCTAGGAAATTTAGCCAATGGTTTTCTAAAATCAATCCTTGATGAGGGTAAAATATAAGAAGGGAGTAAATAACGTACAGACAAACATTAGGCAAGTAGGTACAGTTTTATTATAAGTAGCGTTAAAATTATTATTAAAGGCATGATATTGCGCCAATGCCATTCACCACCCCTAATGCTTGTCACGCAAAGAAAACATATTATGGTAATTTAAACAGAACGCAGGCTGCCCGTCTACCGGCTAACTTGTGACACACTTTTATGTAAGTACATTTACTACATTAGTAAATTATTAGAGTGTGGTCCACTAATGTGTAAACGTAGCATTCATCTGGGCAAACAAATTCTTGGCCTGGAGGAGCTAACAGTTAAGAATATTCTACAGTCTTTGGCAGCTGTAGGACTTAGTGGTGAACTTTAAACGCCCCTATAACCTAGGGGCGATACAAAAACAAGTGGCGATCACAATAGGCCTCGTGACCGCAGTGAAATTAAAGCTGCAAAAGCTAACAATTATTCTAAGTACATTTATGTAATCAACTTTCAGTGTATTATCCCGGGTAAGGTATAAAGCTGGCAACAAAATACTATCCACTGAATTATCTATCTTACTCCTGAACTCTACAAATATTTACGAATAAATGTTTTATCCTTTACTTTTTTATTTTAATGCTAAATATAAATAAATACGTTTTTAAAAGCATGTTTTAAGCTAGCTACCAAAATTTTTAGAGCGCAAAAAACTTTAGAGAGCAAAATTTGGATTTATCATATCCAAAAGCTAAAAAAAATATGCAATAGACGTGGACCAGGTTCTACTCAACCCTTATATAATTGCGAACATTAATATGTTGTAAGCTATTAACACAAAAGAAGAAGCCGAAGCAGTAATACATTTATGTCTTATAATCTATATCTAAATAGGAGCAAACTGTATTTAATAACAGAAGGAATATACAATTATTTAAATGACAGATATACAGAAAAAATTGTTGAACCATCTAACGACGAAAGAAGGATAATTTTATGTAATCAAATTGTACAGTGACGTAATAAAAAGGTTCGTCAATTTGAAATTGATTCGTTCAACGTATCGCGAGTACATATTACCTTTTGAAACTTTGTTACAGAATTGATTGAGTTAGAGAAAATAATATTTAACTGTTCGATAATAATGTTCGAAATTATTCAGATCAAAGTTGTTTGACTATTTATCTTGTCAAAAATAATTAATTAATTCTTGCATTACTGGTGAAAACCGACTCTTAGGTGACGAAGTTTTTAATTCCGTCACTGTACATAAAACAGAACACGCATGAATAAGCACCAAGATTCACTTTATATTGAAAATTTACACAAAGAAACACTAGTTGCTCCTGAATCAATAGATCCAGGAGCAACTAGTGTTTCTTAGTGTAAATTTTTGACAAGATGTCCAATGTTGTACATATCATTTGTTTCTGTTTTTCGGTGGAAGTATTTTGACAGCTGTCATTAGATCGCCACTAGATATTAGTCATCGTAAAATACCGGTTATCTGCTTTCTGTCTAAGTGTGTGTCTAAAGTTTGTATTGCCTTATTAACTGGTAATTATTGAGGTTTAGTTCAAGGTGTGTTTATTTTTAGACTCTTATTTAGGTCTGCTTTGAACTTAACAAACTCTATTAATGCTTTTTGGTAGAATGGGTAAAATAATGTTACCATTACAATCTCAAACTTATGAAGCGTACCTATTTAGAAACACCGCAGCACAGTTGAATTCAAAGAAAAGAAAAAAGCTGATACCCACTTAAATTATATTATCATCGACGTAATTATGAGGTGTAACGTCATAGGTATCCGTCATAGCTCTTCAGAGCGATTGATCTTGTGCAGCTTGTACCCAACGGCTCCCAGCAACCCGTAATTACTTAGGCCTTCTATCTATGTAGTGGATGGCTGCGCCTTGAAGGATTTTACAACACCTGAAGATGGAACATGCATATAGTCCACCTGATTTTAAGTAGTATCCATCGCCTCCAACAAAGTGTTGTCTCGTAGTTCACGCACCTGCCGTGCTAGTAACTTCTTACCATTTATAAACTCCCAACCTCGGCACTCTTTTAGGAAGCTAATATGTTGTCCGTACGTCAACTATTCATACTCAGACTACTGATAAAGCAGCACAAGATATGAGAAAAAAAGAACGACCCACTGCAACAGGATAAGAGGCGCACTAATAAAGTATTTGATATCATCAGATTAAATACCATTTTCATTGATTGTTTTCCCTGTTTCTTATGTGGGACTACAGAAAGCTTGTTATATCTCTATAAAAAGCTTTCTGTTGAGTATTGTTTATGTCATCTCAAGCATTATAAATAAATAAATATTGCTGGACATTTAACACAGCGCTATCTAGCCCCAAACTAAGCAGAGCTGGTACTATGGGAACCAGATAACTGATAGAATACGTATATTTTTTTTGTAAATACATACTTATAATATATAGAAAAACATCCAGACCCAGAACAAATATCTGTAGATCATGCAAACATTTGTTCCGCGGCGGGAATCGAACCCGCTACCTCCTGCGTCTCAGCCGGCTATTCGCCCACTGTGCCACGGAGGTCGTCATTATGAATTCAAAAGGTGCCTCAAACAAATTCTTTTGAGTTACTCGTACGATGACACTGAGCACCTACTTAATGTCTTGAAATAATAGTGTAATAAACCTAATAACTACAATTATTGTAACAACTTACCCTCTCTCACGGATCATACAAACTCATACTTAGGCACCCACACAACACAACACTCAACAATCACACACACACGCACCCTTACTCACACAAACGCACTCACACACACTCATATCCACATTAGGATCATAACATCGACCTAATCCATTATTAATAATAATAATTCATATTAATATTAGTTTCTATTATTGCAAAAAACTAATATTATCCGCGCAATTGTATTTAAGTTATATTAATGTACTTCTAATTGCATACATACATATTATTCACAATAATAATGGGTCTTATTTATATAAAATTAATGTATTGGCAATGTAGTGGCAATGGGCAGGCCATATAGCGCGCAGAACGGATGGCCGTTGGGGGCCGGAAGGTTCTCGAGTGGAGGCCACGGACCGGCAAGCGCAGCGTAGGACGTCCACCTACAAGATGGGCAGACGACTTGGTAAGAACCGCAGGTCGGCGTTGGATGCAGGCCGCTTCCAACCGCAGTTCCTGGAGATCAATGAGGGAGGCCTTTGTCCAGCAGTGGACGTCCTACGGCTGATATGATGATGATGTCATCATCATGATGTATTGAATGTATTGTTTTTTTATTCTATTTGATATTAAGCAGGGGGAGCACCGCTGGCTACATACAGGCTTTTCAGTGTAGTTTAGGCAACTGAGACTCATACATAATTGTTGTGACATAATCTTAATTTTTGTTACATGTACCTACATAATATTTATGTATTGAATTTTTGTAATTGTACATTTTGTCAAATAAATATTCTTTATTCTTTACTTTAGAAACGTGTCCTACGATGCACTGCCCTGCGTCCATCAATACACGTGTAAAGCCTTTTGTAGCCTGTAATTTCATCGTCAACTATACCTACCCTTCAAACCGAAAGACATGGTGTTATTCCTTCCCCGGACGAGCCTTTTCACAAGGAACTTCCGCTACGCTTTGATGGTTCAGGCGAAAAGGATGTAACCTGTATATACTTTTTCTTATTATGTTAGATATCTCAACTTATATTTTAATAATAAATATTGCTGAACATTTCACACAGCGCTATCTAGCTCCAAACTAAGCAGAGCTTGTATTATGGGAACCAGATAACTGATATAATACTTATAACCTTTTTTTGTAAATACATACTTACAATATATAGGGAAACAATCAGACCCGGAACAAATATTTGTAGATCATGCAAACATTTGTTCCGCGGCGTGTATCGAACCCGCTACCTCCTGCGTCTCAGCCGGCTATTCGCTCACTGCACCACGGAGGTAGTAGATAGATAGATAGATGACTCTTTATTGAATTACCACACAAACAGAAATAATACAAAAATAAGTACTAGGTTAAAATAAATAAGGCAATACAATGGGCGGCCTTATCGCTGAAAGCGATCTCTTCCAGGCAACCTTTGGATGGAGCGAAATTTGTAAAAAATACGGAGTGTGGTGTACTTTAGAGGATACATTACATTTACACATAATATATTCTAAGATATAATAATAATATGAAGTTTTAATCCTAATACTTAATATACTTATGAAATAGACTAATACATAGGTATATACATATAGCAAACTATACTAACAGATAAAATAAGTACATAAACAGTAATTAAATAACGCTAGGAAGATGACATCGTCAGGTAATGATGTTTCACCTTCAATTTGAAGGTGTGTAAGGACGATGACCGTCTTACTTCTTCGGGCAGAGCATTCCACAGCTGAACAGCCTGGACAGTAAAAGAAGCGCTGTAAATGGAAGTGCTGTGCGAAGGAGTTTTGAGTATCAAGTTTTCTGATGACCTAAGAGTATAGTTATTTGAAGAATGGAGATATTCAAATGTATAGTCAACTAGTATAAAGCTTTACTATATTGTTATCTAATTAATGGTAATATATTTCTTTGAATATTTACACAAATATATATATAAGATGCGTTACCTGAAATTTAATCTAAAGATAAACAAATTCGACAAATCGTCAACAGATATTAACTTCTATTCACAAGCAACCTTGTCAAAATTACCTTTTTCGAGGTTAGTTCTGCATTTAACGGGATAGCAGGATTGCTTAGTTTGACAAAGGCGTTTGCAGTGCATAAATTAGGAAAGTTTCCTTCAGCTAATAGCACCTTGGCACGAAATTTACTAATTATCATAGCAGCGTTTTATATAAATCCTGAACTTTACCGTTGTTAGTAACTAATTTTAAAGTTAGTTTTTGATGTGCGATTTGTGCTAATTATTGTGGAAGTTCTTTGTAATTATGCATCACTACTTCTCTGGCTTCTGTCCGTGACGTGGTACACACGGCTACACATCAAGCTATACATTTCCAGTATACGCTGAACTCGCACTGTGTGGGCTTTTCGTAGAATGATAGGCCAGCTTATACTGGAAAATTATAGCTTGATGTACTTGGGTAAACAGGACCGTTCAAGTGCGAGTGTACACACGGCTACACATCAAGCTATACAATTCCAGTATAAGCTGACCTCTCATTCCACGAAAAGCCTACACAATGCGAGGTCAGCTTATACTTGAAAATATAGCTTGATGTGTAGCCGTGTGTACTCGACGATATAATAAGCTATGACAGACGGAAAGACAGTTGGACAGACGGACATAGTCAAACAGTGGTAGGGGGAGCCGGAGATCCCCCCTACGCTATGCGTTATAAATATAATTCACAAACATAAATTAGTTAAACAGTTACCTTACTATACAAACTTTAATTCTAGAAAAGTTCCCAACTTGTAAAAACAAGAAACTAAGTTATTAACTTAGATTAGACAAGGCAAAGGCAAGTTTCAAGTTAGCATTGTTCATTTCACGATAATATTTTCACCTAAAGGGTAAAACGGGACCCTATTCAGTAATAGGGTCCCGATTTACCTCTCTCCGCTGTCTGTCTTTCTGTCCGTCTGTGATAGTTAGACAGTTGAAATTTTCACAGCTGATGTATTTCTGTTGCCGCTATAACAAAAAATATTAAAAATCGAATAAAATAAATACTTAAGGGAGGGTCCCATACAACAAACGTTATTTGTTTTGCTCTTTTTTGCTCGATATTGATAATGGCAACAGGTAGACACTTATAATATTCACAGAGTATTTAGTTATATATTCACTTTAAAAATAAATAATTAAATTAAAATAAAACAAATATTTAAGGGGGGCTCCCATAAAACTAACGTGATTTTTTTTGCTCTTATTTGCTCGATATTGATAACTGCAACAGGTAGACGCTTGAAATATTCACAGAATATTGAGTTATATTATTCACTTTAAAAATAGATAAGTATGTATAATTTTGTTGCCGTTTTTATAGATAATGGTACGGAACCCTACGTGCTACAGCCCGACTTGCACTTGGACAGTTTTAGGGTTCCAAACTTAAATGGTAAAAATGGAACGCCTATGAATTTGTTCGTCTGTCAAAGTTGATTGCAAAAATCCTTTCCATCGAAAGGTTGTCTGAAAGAAATCGCTTTTTCTTCAATCTGGATTAGCCGTAGTCAAGTAAAATGTAGCCTATGTCCCCTGACCTTTATAATGAATCGATTGACACCTCATCCATCAAAATCGGATGAGTAGCTACGGTGCAACATAGGTATATACAAACATACATACATAGACTGCTAAAAACATTACTTTTCCTCATGGGTTTGCCGTAGTTGGGTAAATAGGCCTAGGTATGCTTAGATACTTTTTTACAATTTCTCCTCATGGTCAATAGCGTGTGAAATATTGGAAGATCTAGTCGAGATAACATAGAAATCTGCTGTTCACCGCAAATTGGGATCGTTACCGAACTGCATTGGGTCAGACTATTGAGACCCTATTCTGTAAAGCTGGAACTTATCTAGTATTTCACCCCGAACTGAGATCTCGCGAGTCTTCCATGAAAACAACATATTCTAAATTACTTGCCCTATAGTTTCATTCAAATTACAGGTAACGGGAGTTCATGTACATTGGTTAATCTTTTTTGGGGTAAAAATTGCAGTTATTCTGGATTTTAGACTTTTCCATATATTTGTGTCACTATAGCTTCACGCACACAATATTTCAGCACTGTGGGGTCACTAGTGTACCCTATGAATTTTGACGAAGTTCAGTTTTTATTATGGCTAATAACTCAACAACTACAAACTTTATAAAAAAAAACGAAGTCTAAATTTACTAATCAGGAAGTTTTATTTTACCTTATAGTCTCATTTTTAATTTTTTTACCCCTCTTGAACCCCAATATCTCAACAACCCCCCTCCCCCCCCCCCCCCCCCCCCCCACATTTTTAGCTCATTCAGTCACACCCAAATTGTGCTATCACTACCTACCTATGTATCAAATTTCACGATGATCGGATCAACGCTTCGAAAGTTATCTTCGGACAAACCAACATACATACATACATACAACGCCGATTTGCCCAAGTTGATTTAGAGATTTTTTTTTGAATAAAAATATATTTCGGTTGAATTTCAACCAGTATGCTCTAGTACCTAATTTGAATTAAGACATGTGTTACTAGTTATGTTATGACACAGAGATCTGGTCTCTCTTATTTAAATAGGCCTCTTAAGAAATCTCAAGGGGTCTAAGCGTGCTATGGAGAGGGCTACGCTTGGTATTGTTACGCTGAAGCTGTTACAGAATAAGTAATAGTAAAAGTTATGGTCGGCTTCTCGAAGTTATACCTACTGTGTCACAGAATAGGTAATACTTGATCCATACTACTTTTTACCCACAGTTTCACAGTATAAGAAATAGTAGTTGGGAGAAATACCAACACCTTTCTAGTTAACAGTGGAACCATCGAGAACGTTCGATAGAGATATACTGGGCGCGGTATAAATAGCGCGTAGAGAGGAAAGGACTGACACCCGAAGGAGTCAGTCTAGTTTTGGCGATACGTGCGAACATTTCGGTGAATTTTAGTGGTTTATTGTGTAACAGTGGTGTGATTTAGTGTGTTGTGAATCCTTGTGATTAAGATCGTGTATTTATCATTTTAGTGTTGAATAAAAGTGTTATTTAAGGTTAGATTTATTTTCATTAGCTAAGTATTTTATCTCGAACTCGAACCCTCAGCTAGTAACAGTATTATGAATTAGAGATAATGAGCTTTGTAGACAAACTTAACTCATTTACATAGGCTAGAGGATGAGCAAGCTGACGTGCAGTGGATGGGGCACACAGCTCGAAGAGTTTACGGCTGTTGGGAAGATTCTCGAGTGACAACCACGGAAAGCGCACCGAAAGATGGCCACCATTTTTACCCGAATACGGTAAAGCCAAACGGAAAGGGTTATATTTTTAACAGTGTATAATAAATATTTCTGGACATTTAACAGAGCGCTATCTAGCTCCAAACTAAGCGGAGCTTGTACTATGGTAACCATATAACAATCGATTCGTTATATGGTGCGGGTGGCATAGGCTACTCGTACCATTGCCTATTAGGCCTATTACGTAGTCAGGTTTAATTTTTTTGACTTATCGCTTTTTATAGTGATCGTATCAAGGTTTACTTGTGAGATTTGAATCCTGTAAAATAGTTGTTCATATTTTACACAACTAATGCAATAATAAACTAGTAGGTAAGCTTGTCTTGTAGGTATTGAACTTCAGAATAGACGCATACGCGTATACGTCTCAATAAGGAAGCCATCTCTGTTTCCGTGTAGCTATGAGAGAGGTGTAGCTTCTTTACCCACTATAAGTAGATGTATGACTTTGTAGATTAATATTGATGATAAATAAATAAATATTGCTGGACATTTCACACAGCGCTATCTAGCTAGTGGGCTTCAACATGAACGTCTTCAAGAGAGGTGTAAATAAGACAACTCGAATGCAGTAGGTACCTCGAGTCCTGCAGGAGTTTATAGACGAAGAAATTTTATAGAATTTTTAAGTCGCGAGTGAATAGGTTTCTTCTAAGCAAGCGTGTACCATCGTAGACTGCATCATCGCGCGCCATCAGGCGAGATCGTGCTCAAACGCAAGCCTTTATTCTATAAAAAAAGAAGATGACCACTTAACATCTGGAGGCCCGTCACCTTGTTTGTCTAAATATATAATATAAAAAAAAATCCTCCATCCAATGACGGAAAAAAATCGTTAAAAAGCGATAACACCGTCCATTGTACTATTTGCTTTGTATCTTCTATTTTTTTTTTGTCCCCGCCCGCTTCCCCCCGCATTTCCTTTTCTCGCCCGGCAAGTGTCAGTACGGTCAGTATCTTTGTTACCGTTACACGCGTCGATAATTTGGCCAATTTTCTTGTTAAATTTGGCTTGTTTTCTGTTTTTGTTATATAGTTTTTGTTTTGTTAAGTTTTTTGTTACTGTTGATTGTTGAATATTAACTGTTGAACTGTGTTCAAACCAGAATAACATGGGGAAAGTTATACACAGTGAAGGGAGATGTTAATTGATATAAATTGGGTAGCCATACAACAAGTGTGTGTTTTCCTATCTTTATGCTCAAAATTAATAACGGTAACAGGTAAACACCTTAAATTTTCACGGAAAATGTAGTTGTATATTACCTTTCGAAATAAATAAATATTTTTTATTCATTTAACAAACTTAATTTTTTAACAATGTATACTCGATCTTAATAAACAGGTAGAAACTTATTTTTTATAGATGATGGTTCAGAACCTTTCGTGCGGGAGTCCGACTCGCACTTGGCCGGTTTTTTTCCACACCGTACTTTAGTGACAAAATGACGTCACATGGTCAAGCGTCTAGTTAATGTGACCGCGTTGTATGGTGTAAAATAAAGTGTTTTCATTCATATATTAATTTATTCTTTTATATAATTTTGAATTCAATTTACGGCTGTCCCTCGCCACCAATCACCGAGAAGGCTGGCTGGTTTACTAAGAGTGCCTTATGGTGACCAACGGGATCCCATATCAGACCTTGTTTCTACGACTGTATACCTATGTATAACTTCATCTAGGTAAACCCTTTACCTAGGGTCGGTCGTGCCAGATAGATAACGATGGAGCCAATATGGTCTGCCTAATGAGCTTTTCGATGCCTTATGGGGAATATATTGTTGGAATATGGGTGGAGTGGAGAGGATTTAAAAAAATCCATACCAATATTCAAATCCAATCTCTCATCATCGTGAAGGTTGTCTGGTAGAGATCGCTACTTGGGGATAAGACCGCCACTTGGATACATTTGTGTACTGTTACTTTTAATTATAATCTAATCATTATAACCATGAGCACCGCCAAGAAGTGGAACCAAGGAGTGCCTTGCCTGAGTCTGTGTTTCCTGATAACTAGTAATAACTACAACCTATTGATCTTCAAGTCGCGAGTGTATAGGTTTCTTCTAGGCAAGCGTGGACCACCGTAGGCGAGATCGTGGTCAAATGCTAGTCTTTAGAAGAATAAGAAAAGAAAAAAACAGCTCCTGCTGAATATAGGCCTCCCATAGGTTTCCAAAGTGATCTTGTGAGGCCTGCACCCAACGGCTCCCAGCAACCTTTATCAGGTCGTCTTTTCATCTATTGCTGGGAGAGCCGGTTTAAGCTGCGCTTTTCAGTGTGCATATCCGAATTCTAAAAACACTTTATCTCTTTTCAAAATAGCCAACGAATTTAGCACTTTATGTGTATTTATTTATTTTGTTTTGTGACTAATATCACTAAGGTCAAAACTATTAGGACTTAGGTACTTTATATGGAATCCTCTTTGAGTAACTGCTAACAGATGGCGTTGCTCTTTCTAAGCAGATTATCAAAAAAAAGTCAATAGTCAATGTCAATTCCCGTGTTATCATTATTTTCAGAGGAATCACACAAATATTATAAATGCGAAAGTTTAAATGTTTGGTTGTTTGTTTGTTACTCAATCACGTTATAAAGGCTAAACCAATTTCGTTGAAGTTTAGTATGTACGTAACCTGGATGAACATATATGCTACTTCTTATCCCATAAATTAGGTCCCATAGGATAAAAATGGGGTATCAAGTCAAGTTGCAACAGCGAGTTTAGCTTTATTTCTAGGTTGTAGGTACACATTTAATAGTATAACGCGTACGAAGTCGCGGGCTAGTGTGACATAAAAATATCATTTGTGTTTGTTTACCTATCTGACGAAGTGACATTGTTTTAGACAAATTTTGATATCGTCTTGAGATTTTGGCATATAAAGCATATTTTTTGCCGGTGTATCTTCAGCAAGCGCCATCTATTACGTTATGTGTTTTAATTTTTAAGAAAAATGAAAAGCCCTCAATAAAACTATAGAAAAATACCTAACGGCCTGCCTGCCAACCAAGATACTCTGGATGGAAGTAGTTCATTAAAATAAATTAAGGGGTTATCAAGGCCATGTATTTAGAACTGCTAATAGATGGCGCTGCTCTATCAAGCACTAGGGATTTAACGTTTCACGAGTAGCATGTGAAAGTCATATGTCACACCTATTATTCCTTCGCCTAACCTGTTAAAACTCATTCAAATGATATCACTTTCGGTATTCATCGTATATACGTTGTTGTCATTCGGCCTCCGTATTACATAAACCAAATAGTTTTCGTGACGCTAGTCAGGCCATCCCTTTCACACATCCAGTACGTACCTCACGTGTGAAAGGGATGTCCTGACTAGCGATAGCGAAGCGGCAGCAATTTGGCTTAGGTAATAAATAAGGCCTGCTACAAATCACAGTCGTTCGCAATTTCTTCGGAATTCATCAGGCGGAATTTTCTTTGCATGTTATTTTTCACATGTGAAATAGCAGTGATAAAAAAATACCATTTGATCATATGAAAATGATGTAAAAATGGCTATAAATTCCATGCCTATCATGCAATTGTGCGTTTTGTCTGTGTCCAAAAGTACTTACGTAAAAACTTACAAACGAAGTGAGCATGTTTTTTTAGAAATTTTGATGTTCTCTTTGCAATTTTGACAGTTTGGCAAGTTTAGACAAATATTTTTAGCGGAGCATGTCTCGTGTGCTTGTTTAGACGGCGCTAACATATATTACGCTAGTTGGAACTACTTTTTTTAAATGGAGAATGAAACGCCCTCATTAAGTTTTGACTGATTTTCTCAATCAAAATCGGTTTCGACTGGACAAGATTTGACTGTGACGCACTTTTTGTGCATACACACTTTTATCAGAGAAACACACAGACCCGAAACAAATATCTGTAGATCATGTAGAATTGTAACACGGCGGGTACTGAACCCGCAACCTGCGTCTCGGCCGGCTATTCGGCCACTGCGTCACCGAAAACTACGGTCAACCGGTCTAGAAGACGTAAAGTCATCGTGACAGTGTTTCTTAGGCTTTCCTTGACTTTAGGAATAGTTAGGTTTTAAATGCAACTTCAAGATTTTCCTGTCCAGTTGACAGAGGTCTAGGTCATCGACCCCAAATATCGAACCAATGCAGCCTTAACTGTTAAGGCTTCGTCCTTCCAATCGAATAATCTTTGCATCGGTAAATGTAGCAGGTTTCCCTTCCTACTATGAATCATCACTTGTTCTTAAAGATCTGACCATCCAAAAGCTGTTTGGAAGAGATAGCTAATGGTGTGCAAAAAATATATGATCTAATCTATCAAGCTAATCAACCCACATCCACTCACTGGTGGACTAAGGGTCCGTTCATACAGACCGGGTCGGAGAGCATCGGCGCGCATTTTTCTTTTCACACAGACCGGATCGTAAACGCTTGGTTAGTCGGAGCGGAGCTGCCAATTATTTCACATAGACCGGCTGGAAGCGATCTGAAAGCGGATGCGCTCCGAACGGCTGCGCGAACGAGAAAAGTACGCGATCGGAGCCGGTCAGCTCGTCTTATTGTTTCACACCAAGCGCGTTTAAGCATTCTTAATGACAAAAGCAGTGGACATGCAAAAATAAACCATACTACATGTATTAAAAAGTCAGTTTTCAACGTGATAAGAATCTGTTCTCCTCTCCGAGCCGGTCTGTGTGAACGGACCCTAAGGCGCTGCGTAGACACAGCAACTCTCAACTATTGATACAAGTGTAACCTTTGGTGTGGGACGCGACGTGCGCCCTATCCTATGTATACCCTTGCGCCATCTCATCTATCATCAGTTGGGAACGGTGCGGCGACAATTTCAGCCGAAGATCTCAAGCAGCGCAATATGAAAGTCTCGACAGAGCTTACGTGTTTGAGCTATTTGGGGTCGAGACCCTGGGTACATGGGGTATAATGCGCGCAGCCAAAGATGAGACCTGCCAGATGCTAGTAGAGGGGATTTCGCGCAGGTACAGTCGCGCTCAAAATAATTAAATAAAATAATGAGTTCCGATTATTAATATATTTATTGAACACCGAAATCGCTATCGCTGTCGTCATCGTGTATAAAACGAACACCACTTATATATTCGTGGGTGCGATGGCAACCACTATCACAAGCTGTCCCACTTGCACTAGTGGTGCGACTGGTCCGTCTTCGTTAGAGCTATTTTCTTTTCGCTGTCTTCCGTGTCACTGTCACTGTCGTCGGACGATATTATTAATTCCCGATCAGTCAAATCGTCAATAATATGATCACTTTCAATATATTTATTTTCAATTCTTTTACTTTTTTCACATGACGCTTTCCACTTATTTGGACCCATTTGGTCCACCTTTTCCTTCACCAACTCCATAACTCCTGTATTCCATTTATATTAATATTCCATTTCACGTTCTTGCTGCTAACATGACCTTTTATTGCTGCCCAGGCCATTTCGATAGGGTTTAAATCGGGATGATATGGGGGCAATCTAAGAACGCGGTGGTTAGGCATAGTCAACAAAAAACGATAACGAAAACTATAACAAAAAAATAACGAACACAATAATCAACTTTTTCACTCGTTAGTTCTTGGGATCACAGCGGCGTGTGCGCGGGTTGTGGGGAACGACACACGGTTGAATACGCATGCGCGGACGCCATATCTCGCCGTCCCTCCCCGCTTGCATCGCATACCGCCAAAATGGCCTGAAAACTATCTACTGCGCAGGTATGACCACGTGATCCGTAAAGTCTCATCTTTGGCTGCGCGCATTATACCGAGGCACATCGCGTTTTCAAAATTCTTTCTGGGCGTCTGGTCGAAGCAACGTGTGATCCGAGAGCTGGCGCTTAACTGGGTCAACGCATAAGTATTTCAATTCAGTTGGGCAATTCAGCTATAGTGTCTTAAGGATACTACCAACTGGTAGTGATCTGGAGCAGTTGAGCTATCTATAGATCGTTTGCAACGGTCTTTAGATGGTTCAACTGTTTCTTCTGTATTTGAGTCATGTAAATATTTATTGTTATTATAGGCATTTTGCCCCTTAAATAAAATGTGTAACCTGGATAAAGCATATTGATAAAATTGCAGGTAAACTATCAAGATTCACCGATGCACTGTATGAATTAAAAAAAACTCTGCCACCAGTGCTTCTTTTGCACTGTATGCTCACTTTTGGCTGAGCTATTGTATTATACTTTGGGGTAACAGAACAAACACTAACAAACTATTTATCTTGCAAAAGCGATGCATTAGGATTTTAGTAAATACATATAATATAAGAAATGGGAAGTTGCAGATCTCACTTTAAAAGACAACACTTAAAAATTTGTAAGTTTGTAAGAAGAAATATAATATTCTTGACTCAATCTAATGAGCAATACTTACTTGCGTTGCGACGTCACAATTTAAGAAATAAAAACATATTAGCTCTACCATACACAAAATATCAGATAAGACAGGCACCATATGGCTATTCAAATATTTATCATATTAACCCCTCTCCCATAGAAAAAATATAGAAAAATACTCCTTATTTTACCGTAGATTATAATAATACCTAATTGCAAACTGTTTTTTTTTAACATACAAGAATATTTTTGTTCTAGAAAAGTTTTTTTTATGAATGATAGCCAAGCGCTTGACAACTACCTCACCTGATGGTAAGTGAAGGTGTGATCTAGATGGAGCACGCTTGCCTAGACAGAAACTATTCACTCTGGACTTGAAGACTCTAAGATTATACCTACTAGTTTGAAAAAACAAAACTTGTGCTAACAAGAAAAGTTGTAGCAAATCGTTTGGTACGGCAAGGTGGTATGGCGAACAGGTATGGGGGGTACTTCTCGGTACGTCTGCTTGTCCGGTGGTGAAAGGGGAAAGGAGGGATAAGGTCATGAAGATTTTTATTATTATTATAGGATTAGGAAATACTAAAAAATACTTAATTTTTGACAACTAATTAATTTTTGATTAATAAAAAAGTAGTTCCATCTAGCGTAATAGATGGCGCTGTTTCTTGGAGATACGCCTCCAAAAAATATGGTTTATACCTATGCCAAAATCTCAAAATTTGTCTAAAACAATCATAATTTAAAAAAAAAACAAACAAACAAAATGATGTTTTATTAATTTTAAGTTCCTCAGAAAATAATGTTAACACGGCAATTGACATTGACAATTCACTTTCCTTTGTTAGTCAGCATATGAGCGAATGAGCTATTCATCTCTTACCGTATCTACGGAAAACTTTAATTGGTTTTCTTATTATTATGTAGCATTTTATGTTGTTTAATATCTACTCAAATACCATTTCTTCTACCTGTAAGTTTTCCAACAATTCTAAAAATAAAAAGAAATAAATGACAGAATATTAATGACGCCATCTGCGCGAAAACCCACCTTTTAAATTATTCCCTACAGCGACATCTAGTGACATACTATGTAACTACATAGTACGTTAGAATTCATAAACAGAGAATGCTGTCTACCGTATCACATTTTAACGTACGCGCGGACGGTGCGAGGTATGTAGTATTTAGAGCAGGTATTGAATGAAATTCCAATACAAATTACTAGATGGCGCTTTCTATGAAAAATGTGTTTTATGCCCTCATTTATCTAATTCAGATCAGTACATACTAATTTACTAGATTAACATAAAAGCATTAAATTAACCTACATGTTAAACTAAATGGTCGTCCTTTATTCATGTGAGGTTTTTTTAGACAATGTTACCCCCCCCTGTGATGTTTTGGACTAGGTACCCCAACCCCCCACGCCCAACATCACGTGTATTTTTGAAGTGAAACTTCTTTACGCACGCTTGACTTGGGGAGTAAGCTTGTGAATGCGTTACGAAAAGTGCGAACGGTAGTAATGTGCGAGTGCGAGTTGCGTCTGTCCAGAATGAACATAGACTGATCGACCTACAGACGTGTGGACAATTTTGTAATTGAACAATTTTATAAATTAATATTTTGAAAAAGAAGTTTTACTTCAGTCGTGTGGTCTAAAGCACACTCGATGATTACACATTCTGAAAACCGCTCAAGGTCGCGAATGGAATGACAGTCTGCTGGACGCTAAATACCTATGGTTTATGCTTTTTAGACATAAATCACTCGTTTAGTATTTCACGTGATTTAAAACAAAACACTCGTTAGAAGGGTGAAGGGAGGGGGGTCCCCTTTTTGCCCCAACGCCCGTCAGTTCTTCGAGCTATTTGCCCCGCCTATTTCAGCTTGATATTCCATTGTGCTACGTCAGTGACTTTGGTTCGTCTACGAATCTCCTCAATAATAATAATGTCATATAATTGGAGGCCAAATAAAAAATACCAAACTAGCTTTCCGCTTGTTTGTCATTAAAAACTCCATTCTACAAGTACCTTAATACGATACATTTCAGTACGGTCAAGTTACTGTTGGTCGGTACGTACATCAAGGGGTTCCGTAGTTATTATATTGAACAAAAAGAAAAGCTCGCCACAAGTTTTCGTATAAGACCCCTTTTTATTGGTTAGAGTCTGAAGAAGGTCATGTATGACTTTAGAAAGCTGTGGTCTAAGTTATTAACTCTGGCACTTCGATTAATAATACAACAGCCTTTTTCATTTTCATTTCAAATCAGTACCAATGTTCGAGTTGAGGAGTTTGTTAATTTATTTGCTTGCACATCGTAACGGCTGAACCTATTTTGATGAAACTTAGTACATAGGTAGATTATGACATGAATTGAAACATATTGTAAAACTTTTAATGACAAACCTCGCGTGTGAAACTGCAAGTGTGTGCTAGTATATTAAAAGTATGTAATAACAAAAAAAAAGTGGCACTCCAGGAGTGCCAACAGAAGTGTAAACTTGAATAAAAGCAGACATATATTTTATATATGGAGGCGTCGGTACCGGTATCGGCAACAGTGTGGCGAGTTCAATGGTTTTTTCACATCTTAAAAAATACCCAACGCGTCTAAAAAAGGTTTTACTTAAAAAAATATTTGTATAATGAGTTATCTGGTTCCCATGTACCATCTTAGCTTAGTTTAGTTTGGGGCTAGATAGCGCTGTATGAAATGTACAGCATTATTTATTTAATATGTGCATAGCTGACTAAGCCTCCCAAAACACACACAACCACAAAACGCCGGCTGGAAGCGGCCACTTAGTAGCGGCAGCGCGCGACATCCGCTTTTTTACTTTTTTCTTAACTTTTAGTTGGTGGCGGCCACATGACACGAAGCGAGCGGCGTCTTTTGGCGTGTAGCGACCACTGACGTCAACCGGGGGCGGCAAGTTCGTATATAACGTACAAAAATGCAGTCCGCAGCTCTGTGGCGGCGTTTTGTTGCTGTGGCGTAAATCGTGGATTGTAAAACACAATCTTACACCTTGGGACACACATTAAGGGCGGTTGCAGACACAGAACTCGTAAAACACAACCACGGCAGTAAAGCACAGGTTTCTACAGAACCCATATAATGTACGCTTGCCTTTATTTTGATACAAGTGTCATTGGATTTAGTAGGAAGTGGAGGGTCAATAAACCTTTTTGTTGTGTTCTTGCTTTGGTTTCATGTTGTACATGTACAGTCCAGTTTAATAAATAATGAGAATGAAAGAGGTCAGTCACAGTACGGTTTTGAAAAATAAAATAAAACAATGGGCACCGGAAACGCAAATTTTCTTTTTAGCAACAAACTTAATTATTGTATTTAAATTAATCTATTTATTAACAGAAACTATATACAATTATTAACAATAAAATACTTGATTGATTTGTGGCATATACTAGCACACTCCTACAATAATTCACATGACAGTGACATATAAATGCGGCTCAATAGTTGAGGAGCCTGAACAAGTTTTCGTGTTCGGAATGTCACTGTCAGTGATGAAAATGACATTACGCATTTACGCCGGTCGGCATATCATTCAAGAGACGGATCATGGTCCTGAAATTTTGTCTCCATAACGTTTTAATTTACTCTTTTCGGCTCCATTAATAAGTGTAGCAAACGAATAACCGGAGTTTTATTTAGGAGGAACTCAGACTGAGCAACTCCGCCAAAGATTGATTGATTGAAAATACTTTATTGCACTTATAAAACTAGTACAAAGACGAACTTAATGCTAAAGAGCATTCTCTTCCAGATAACCTTTGTGTATTGTAGATAAAGATGTGTGGGTAGTGCACAGGAAAGGGAACTAATGAAAATTTGCACAGGACCATTAAAAATAGTATAATATAGGTACATACTACATAAATAAACCTACTTAAATACTTTATATGATAGACTAAACTATACCAATATTAAATAAAAATACATGCATAACAATAGAAGAAGTGATATGGAAAGAATGAGTCGCTCATTTTTGGTCGGTTTGACCGAGAAGGTGCCTATAGATTATCAATAGTTGAAGTAGTAGAAACAGTTAAATCATCTAAAGACCGTTGTAAAGGATCTATAGATAGCTCAACTACTCCAGATCACTGCCAGTCGGTAGTGTCCCGGCACTAACTGCATTGCCCTGCTGAATTGCAATGCTTATGTGTTGACCCAGATAAGCGCCAGCTCTCGGATCACACGTCGCTTTGACTAGACTCCCAGAAAGAATTTTGAAAATGCGATGGGCCCCAGTACCCCATAGACCCAGGGTCGCGACCCCAAATGGTTCAAATACGTAAGCTCTGTCGAGACTTCCATATTTGCGCCGCTTGAGATATTCGGCTGAATTTGCCGCCGCACCGGCTCCAACTGCTGTACCAGATAGAAGAGATGGCGCAAGGGTATCGACGCACGTGGCGTCCCACACCAAAGGCCTACCCTTCTCCTAAGAGTCATAACGTCAGGTCTCTTACCATTGTATTATAATTAATTCGTGATTTAGTGATTTTCGTTAATACTCGGGCGATCAATAACACCCTCGGGAATCGCTCGCTCGTACGCCAAAATATCTGGGGTGTTATAGATCACTTACAGCCCTTTATCACATCACACTAATATTATAAATGTGAAAGTTTGGATGTTTGTTTATTTGTTTGTTACTTAATCACGTTGTAATAGCATAACATATTTCGATGAAACTTGGTGTGTTGATAGTTTATATTCAATTCATTTACTAAATTTTCAGATGTCCAAGATCCATATTTGTTAATAAAAAACTTAATTCAAACATGTCACATGGGTTAGTACGAACGAAGTATACTTAGGCATAATTAAACAAACATTACACACATTAAACAAACATACATTATGACTTGGATTCAATTAGAGGCTACTTTTTGGGTGACAAACAACGCGTTCGAAGCCGCTGGCGGAAGCTATACACTATTACTCAATTCTTCTGTAGATAGAAACTTTTCTAGTCCCGTCATGCTGGCCTCGAAGGTACGAGTTGTTTTTTCCTGAACGTCTGTTATTAATTAAAGATCGGTTCCTATATCCGTCGGTAAACGACTACGACTCGTAGCTCCTTGAAAAAGTGTCACACTAGTGTCAAACTTTTGACACGTTTTCAAGGAGTCGTAGCTGGTTAACGACGGATATAGGAACCGTCATTTATCACACTAGCTGACCAATCCGCAGCTTCGCACGCGTAGTTTTCCAAAAAAACATTACCTTCCTTCTGCGCAGTTGGGTAAAAAGTAGCCTATTTCACCCGGGGATAGTGTAGCTTCTTAACAGTGAAAGATTTTTTTAAATCGGTCTAGTACTTTTGGAGCCAATTCAATACAAACAAACAAACAAATCTTTCCTCTTTATAATATTAGTACCTATAGACAAAGAATACTTAATCCTTGTAGTTATCGTACAGAATTCTTACCTTATTATTATTGATTACTAAGGGAACGGAATCAAGGAAAACTACAAACGCGTGCATTTAATATACCAATATTCATTAATTGGTAAATAACACCCAACCATCTAATAAAAGTAATAATAAATCTTTTAAATCAGGCAACAATAAAATAGTTACAGGATACTAATGAACTTATTTTGCGGCCCATAAAAAATTATTATACAAGGGGATAAAGCAGTGTCTTGCTTCACGGGCGCTATATTGAATCCCGAAAGTAACGAAGGATTCTAGAGTTATCTCACGAGCAGAGCGAGGGAGTTACTAGAATCCTGAGTGCAGAGAGCAGACAGCTTTATTCACCAGGAGAATACTCTACTTTTCACACTTTCTGCCCGACAATAAAAAACAAATCTAGATTGGTGCATTCTGTGCAGAGGTTAGTTCGATTTACGAATAAGTTCTTAGTGTGTAAGTCTATTTGGTTCAAGCTTTAATATAGATGAGGTTCCAAATACAAATCACATTATGCCCAGGGCATAATTAAATTCAGTACAACTTTACTCCCGGCTTAAAATACAGCCTAAAATACTTATTATAATAAAAACGCATAATTATTTACACTTTGAGGTCTCGGTGTTCGGTGTCCAGCCTCGGAAACGACGAAATACGAAGGCCTTCGGCTAAAAATCTTCCTTCATGAAGGTCGACAGATGTTGGGTCGGCACTCTCACCACAAACGAATAATTTCACGGTCATAGCCCAGGGGATTATCAAGTTGAAGTGGCAGCGGGCAGGAAAAATATCTCGAAAAACTGACCGCCGGCCGATTGGGCGGAAAGGTTCTCGAGTGGAGACCACGAACTGAAAACCTCAGCGTAGGAGACCCCCCACTAGACCGTTATCCAGTTTACAGCAACAAACTTTTAGAGCATGAGTGATGAAAAATTACTTTTTACCGTGGATAGTTAAAGACACTTCTCCGTGTGGCAGTTCATATATTCCAATGGAATTTTCTCAAACATGGTTTGAAATTTGAGTATTATTTTAACAACCTTCTTCGAGATAAATCGAAATCGCTGTACTGGCCGAATACATGTGAGCAGCGGCCGGCAGAAGTTGTATGAAAATCCATATCTGTCGTGGTTTAGCGGCTAAATAAATTACATAATAAACTTATATCTGTCAATTAATTTAAAAATGGAACAATGTTTTAATCCGAAACATGGCAACCAAGGAGGTAACTTATCAAAGGTTTTATTTAAATTTCGAACTGGCTTGCAAGTAGGCTGTGATTTGAAAAAAAAACAAATGAACACTTTAACTCTGGAAAAATTATTATTGTTTGTTGTTTGTCATTGATTTTGAAAAATAATTGTATTTATTATTTTATTTTATAATTTCCGCGCATTATTTGAGAAAAGTACTATAAGTACAAGCCTTAGCCACAACTAGGCATTGATGGATTTGATTTTAAACGTTTGCCCATTAATGCCTCTTTTGCTGCAGAAATGTACTATATTTTAGCATTCGCCTCTTCTTCTTCATATTAACTTTAACTATGCCAAATGACTCACTCGTCCGTGCGCGAAATAAGCTTAAAAAGGGGTACAAAGTTTTTTCTTCACGTATTATTATCTTTACCTATAGATGGATATTATATATAATATTATGTTTCTATAATAAATAGAGTATTTATTTCAAGGCGATCGTGTTTTATCTTCAACCCCACATCACTTACCATCAGTAGTGTTTAAACGATGATATAAATAAAAATTACTTGGAATAATAAAACAAGTATTTATTTTTGCATTACAGTCATTTATATTATAAAAAATATAGTAGGAACAAGTACAATAGTTACTTTTGTGCTATAATATTGCGCAATTAGATAAAAACTTTAATTTGAATAAAACTTAAATGTCAGTAAGAAAAAAAAATCATTAGTACTCACGAAATTTCCATTCGGGTCCCAAGTGAGCGATATATTTAAAATATTTACGTAAAGTTAGTCAAAAACCATACTTAAATCAACTTCAATGCAATTATCACCTACTCTTTCGTAGCCTTCGGAACATCCACCGGCTCCAATAGCACCGTTGACTATTCCTTGATTATTTATAAGCTGTACTTCGAATGCTGACAACACAGTATCTAAAAGAAACGTGAGTGTCTCAGCGCTTTCATTAAAGCGGCCTGTTACTTTGTCGTTGTGTAAAATGGTTTCTCCGTTTTTGGGTGGCACAGCTGCTCCGTCATTAGATAACGTAGTTACTTCGTCCTTGGGAAACAGTGTTTGACCGTTAGGTAGCAATGTATTTGGGTTTGAGTTTACTAAAATGCCTGTATTTTTTCCAATCTCAGCATTAGCAGAATTCAATACAAGCTGGCAGAAACAGACGACGCAAACTGCGATAGTGAGACGCATTTTAATCTGAAAATAAAGATCAATATATTATAATCTTAATTTATTACATAGAATGTTGTTTTTAATTAAGACCAGCGCAGTTCCTCATTTGTCAACTGTTCGGAGTGCAAAATTAATATAATTTTGGTTTAAATATATACCAACATTACTATAACTCAAATCTGAATTACAACTTTTAGAACTCTTTTGCTAACACAAAGATTTTTGAGTCATTACGACCTAAAAGCCGTCGTTTAACTAGTATTATTTAAAATGGATTAGAATATATTGCCAATATTGCTTTGGATGGTATATCCCTACCAGACTGCTCTGACTTTCGGTACCTTGGGTCATTGATCCAAAACGAGGGCGACATAGACCGGGACGTTAAAATAGAATAAAAGCGGAATAGATGAAATGGCGACAGGTTACAAGAACAACGTGCGATCCTCGAATTTCCATAAACTTAGGGAGAAAATTTACAAGACGATCATAAGACCTGTCGTAATGTATGGTTCTGAGTGTAGGGTCACGAAAGAGATGGATCAAAGAAGAGTGCACTCACACGAATGTTGAGATGGATGTGTGTGGTAACGAGAATGGATAAGATAAGGAATGAGATAGATAGGAATAATATTAGAGGAAGTTTAAAAGTAGCGCCAGTGATAGAAAAATGGATCAAAGAAGAGTGCACTCACACGAATGTTGAGATGGATGTGTGTGGTAACGAGAATGGATAAGATAAGGAATGAGATAGATAGGAATAATATTAGAGGAAGTTTAAAAGTAGCGCCAGTGATAGAAAAATGGAGGAGAAAAAGGATAGCGTGGTATATGCATGTCTTGCGGAGGGAAGAAAATCATGTGAATAAAAGAGTGTTAGATATGAGTGTGGATGGATATAGAAGTAGAGGAAGACCGAAGAAGTGATGGATGATATGATATGAAGAATGATATGGGTAGTAAGGAGGTGACAACGAAGATGACGGCTGATAGAAAGAAGTGGAAGAGGAAAAAATATTGTGCCAACTCCGCGTAATGTGGGAAAAGGGTAGAAAAATGAAAGATATATTGTAGAAATTACTGTACTGGAAAAATCAAATAAATATACAAACACACTCACCTTCAAACTAATATTCAAATATATCTAATATTTAGATCAAACTGCAAATTTTGTTTTTGCAAATGTAGGATTTATACAAAAATTATCAAAATATACATTATATTTTTAAATCAAAATGGTCAGTCGTGCTTCTTGTAACAAATACAGTATTATTATGGAAATATTAAGCAGACCAAGATTGCATAGCAAATATTCCTGTTTTGCATAATTAATGTAGTTTTTATCCTCAAAGCAGGCTAAACATAGAATAAACCTATCACAAGCTACGGACTTACGGTTCTGAAGCATAATGACATAATTTTCATAAGCAAAAAATTCTATTCGCTGGATGAGAGAGCTATTTCACTATTTGCACCATTTGGGGTGGAGAGCGAGACCCTGGGTCCAAAGGGCACAGGGGCCTTTCATGTTTTCAAACGTCTTCATATGTGGAAGCAACTAATGCTGTTGCTTAAGTGGGTCAACGCATAACTATTCCAATTCAGTGGGACAATGCAGCCAGTGTACCTATTATGAACACTTCTGTTCAGATTTTTTGGGTTAATGAGCTGTTGAGCTACGCATTATAATAAGTCATTTGCAATACTTATTTAATACTGTTACACAAAATATGGTAGTGCTAGGAGGACTTAATGCTAATAACATTATTTATCAGTCATCCAGGGCTTACAAAAGAAAGCGAGGAATACTACAAAATAAAGCAACTATTAGAGCTATTTGCTAAATTACAATACCAAACATAAACTAAATGAATAATAACAATTCAAATAATGTAAAATAACCTAGTAAATGAGAATTTAAACATTAATCAAAACCAATGATGGCAGCAGTGGCTACTTGATCTGTGACGCTAGCGGACTCGCGTGCAGAAGCTAGTATATGTTATTATGTATTACCAAATTTTCTCAAAATCGTTTCTGTCAGTTTTCCTATTCTGAACCAAATGGATTGTTTAGGTTATGCAATGAAAACTACAGTAACAACAGAAGTGTTTCTTCAATAACACCTGTTTGACGACCTCTGTGGCGCAGTGGGCGAACAGCTGACTGAAACGCATGAGGTAGCGGAACAAATGTTTGCATGATCTACAGATATAAAGTAAAAAAAAACGCAACGAATTTCAAAAATGTACAGATCAGATGTATATGAGGACTGTGGCCCCCTTTTAGGTTAATGTAAGTACATGCCCTGAAGCATCCTGAATACTGGCTAAAAAGTTAACGATAAAATATGACGGAATATTTTATGTAGTTTAGTACTAGTAGAGTTCTTGGTGAAAGGACTCGTCCGGGGAAGTACTACCATCAATACATATTTCTATCGCCAAGCAGCATTACACTGTTTTATTCTGTAGGCTATGGATGCCGCTGTAATTACAGGCACATGAGACTGTACACCTGTACCTTTGCCTCAAGTTGATGGATGCAGGGGAGTGCATCGTAGGGCACGTTCGTAAGGTGCGTGACCTACAAGGCAATACTTTGTTATAGGCGTGCGTTACCGTCAAGCCAAGTTCAAGCTAACATAACTGGCGAGCAGCACCGTGTGTAATATTACACGAACCATTTGGAGCCACTTTTGACCACTTAATAACTCAAAAACTATGAATGAATGAATGAATGAAAATTCTTTATTATACCTTACAAGCTAGACACAACAGATTTATAGAAAAAAAACAAATAAAAGTAAGCATAATGGGCGGTCTTATCGCTTAACAAAGCGATCTCTTCCAGACAACCTTTGGATGGAGAGGATCATTGCTTAATGGAAGATTGGCCGAGGTGTAAAAAGAATAAACTTAATAATAGAAAAAGAAATTAGTTATATACATACATATTAGGTACATAAATAACTTTAAATAAATATCATATATAAAATAAATAAAAATGTACTTACATACTTATACTTACAATAATAATATTAGAGATCAGATGAATCATGACTCTTCATGGAGATAAAAGTTTTTGAGTCTAGCTTTAAATACGGAAGGTGAGGGGGATTTCTTAATGGAGACCGGCAAGGCGTTCCATAATCGGACAGCTAGGACGGAAAACATTTCACATAAACATTTCTTTGGCTCATATTACACTTGCGAGATACATATGTTCTCCAAATTTCATAACTACATCTAAAACGGTTATTTAGATATTAACGTCAAAAAAATGACTGACTGACCTATAGATAGATCAAAACTCTAACCCAGTTGCAGATGACCTAGAAAGTTCAAATTTGGCATGCAGATAGGTAGTTAGATTAGATTAGATTAGATAATTTCTTTATTGCACACCATTAAATACAAACATATAAAAGAAAATACAATTTCAAATCATAGGTACAATGGGCGGCCTTATCGCTAAAAGCGATCTCTTCCAGGCAACCTTTGGATGGACAGAATCTATATGAACAAATAAGGACGGCGGCATAAGATTTTTTTAGAATCAGTTTTTTTTTTTTTTTTAAAAAACAAGCAAATATTACAATTTATAAAAAATATAAGTTAGGTGAATACAAAAATCAGAAACTAGTAAATTTTTATAATTTTATTAAAATTTTTCAATTAATTGATTCTGTTAGGAACACTTATAGTGCCTGTAATATAAGAATCAGCAATCAAAATTGATTGCTGATAGGAAATAACACAAAAAACACAATTATACCCCGTAAACGTAGGAAAATACAGTAGAATAACAAAAACCATTTGGTATTCATTTTATTTTTAATAAGTAACTACTAATCATTTCTGTCCAAAAAGTAATGATATCCCATCAAAAACATAAATGTGAAATGAGAGCCAAGTTCAATATAAGTACATAAGATTTAGCCAAGTCAGACTTTAGGCTTCATATATTATCCTAAGTTATAAGAAGAAATTATATTTTAAGTTGTTATATATAAATTTCAGGACTGACCTTTGAACATGGCACCCACTAACCACTTCTTATGTCATTGAATTCAACAAACTAGGTATATTATATCATAATATTAAACCAAGTTTATAGCTTGGCAAGTTTATAACTTGGATATATATATTAACAATAATATAGCCAAGTTTAATACCATAATATTAAACTTGGCTCTCAGTTCACATTTCTGTTTTGGATGGGATTTAACTATACCAGCTGTATCCGGTGATGTAGTACGCTTAAACCTACTAAACGTGTACAATAGTCGAAATTTCTGACTAAATGGTAAAAATGTGCTGTGTAGCTCCATACATTTTAAATATCGAATATAGAAGATATCATATTGTGTTATCAGATAATCCAAATACGGGCCGTGTTTGTTCTACTGTCATTTAATATAATCTGTAGATCACCTCCATCATTGAACATTTCTTAAGTAAGAGAAAATAAAAAAAGGGTTTGCAGCCTGGTTTTCTTACTACTTTATGCATTTTTGTTATTGTTTTCAACCGTGATTGTAGTCTACTATTGCGCAAACGTAGCATAGTCATAGTCATAATAGTTATCACCCCTATGAATATCCTTCATTTTCTAACAGCTGTGGGGCTTTAAAGAAGACCTCTATGTGAACTTTGAACAACCCAATGAACTAGAGGCGACATAAATACAAGTAGCGACCACGGCCGCAGTGATATAAAAGCCTCAATAGAAAATAAAACACGTATAAAGCTTTATCTAATTAATCAAATTCTGCAGGAGGTGCTTCCGGAATGCAGTTATTGCCTACTTTTCTGGAGCCGTCTTCACATTCACCGGCCCCCACAGCACCATTCACCACTCCTTGATTATTAACAATCCGTACTTCGTGTGCTGATAATATAGCTTCTATAAGAAAAATCAGTGTCTCAGCACTTCTATCAAAGTGACTGTTTACTCCGTCAACATAAACTCCGTTGTTTGGTAACAAAGTTACTCCGTCCTTAGGTAGCACTGTTACTGCGTCGTTAGGTAATGTAGTTACTTCGTCGTTGGGTAACAGTGTTTGTCTGCCGAGTAGCAATGTATTCGGTGTTGAGTTTACTAAATTATTATTATTTTTTCCAATTTCAGCGTGAGCTGAATATATCATTAGCTGGCAGAAATAGACGACGCAAACTGCAATAGTGAGACGCATTTTGAACTGGAAAGAAATATTAAGTGAGATATTAAATATGCCGGCCACATACACTCAGAACTCCGTTCCGGAATTCGGAGAAATGTAAATAAGGCATTAAGTTTTAGGCAACACGACTGCAGTACAATATTTGCTGCAGGAGTGTATAGGCGACGTTGACCACATCAAAAGAAAGCGCGTCAGTTTGTATGTCTAAATGATTAATATAAAAAAAATAATAAGAAAAATACTTTGTATCCTCGATTGTATATTTAAATGTTATAACATATATTCAAATGTAAATATTATATAGCATTATTTTGAATTTTTGTGGGACGTCAACCAGCTACTACTGCCTTTAACGATTCAGGCCACATCAAACTAGTCATTGACCTACATGGCATTGCACCCTAAGACACAGATGAAAAGTCTAGTACAATTCCGTAGCCGATTGAAGGTAGTAGCAGGTGACGAAGTGTCGCCGCAACAATACTGGTTTCCATGTTTCACTATCACACAATAACTAAATAAATAAAATATTTATTTATTAGCAGAAAGGTTTTAAAGTATACATCGATATGAAGGACTTACATAACTAAGCATTAGCAAGCTTATAATGGAAGACATAATATATTTTTACAATAAATACTTATTAATTTAGCTATGCTAGAGCAGCGGTATACTTTGCTCAAAACTTGTGTACAGTGAATGCTTCGACTCTTTGCTCTAACTATGTGAGAACTTAATAGATTTATATTATACTAGCTGGCCTGCCTGCGGCTTCGCACGCATTCTTTGTCAATAAAAACATTACCTTCCTTGTGCGCAGTCAGGTAAAAAGTAGCCTATGTTACTCAGGGATAATGTAGCATTCTAATGGTGAAAGAATTGTATAAATCGGACCAGTAGCTTTTGAGTTTATTCATTACAAACATACACACAACAATACAAAAATACAAATCTTTCCTCTTTATAATATTAGTATAGATTAGTCTTGATTATTTGTTAACATAAAGATTACAAATACAATTATTTACAATAAAATACAGAAGAAGCAGTTGAATCATCTAAAGACCGTTGCAAACGAACTATAGATAGCTCAACTGCTCCAGATCACTACCAGGCGGAAGTGTCCCCAACACACTGGCTGCAAGACCCCGCTGAATTGCAATGCTTATGAGTTCAACCAGATAAGCGCACGATCTCGGATCACACGTCACTTCGACCAAACGCCCAGAAAGAAATTTGAAAACGCGATGGGCCCCGGTACCCCATGGACCTAGGGCCTCGACCCTAAATAGCTCAAATACGTAAGCTCTGTCGAGACTTCCATATTTGCGCCGCTTGTGATCTTCGGCTGAATTTGCCGTCACACCGGCCCCAACTGATGTATTAGACAGATGAGATGGCGCCAGGGTATCGACGCACGTGGCGCCCCACACCAAAGGCCTACCCTTCTCCCAAAGTATAAGTGTCATACTGTCAGGCTTCTTACCATCATCACGTAACAGACCGTTCGGTTCGAGAACGGCTGGAACGTTGACGCTGTTAAAAGCCCGGCGGATAATATCGTTAAGGCTAACGTGACGGGAAATCCTACCGGCAGCTGTGGAACACGATAATCCATAGGAGAACTTGTATTTAGACGCGAAGAAGACAGGTTGGCCGCTGTATGTGCAAAAAAGGCACACTGCGTATCCCCAGCAGTGTGCCTGTGTGTGATCCCGCGCAGTCAATGCAGCACTTGCTAATGTGCCCTTTGTGCCCAAACACCTGCACGATGGAGGACCTAATAACCGCCTCACCTGATGCCATTGTTGTGTCCAAACTTTTATCCAACTTAATATAAAACAAGGCGTGGAATTGTCGTCACGCTAAGGAGAAGAAGATTATGCGTATAACGTGTCGCTTGCAACGGAAGGTATTTCATAGTGAAACATAGAGTCCAATAGTGTTACCGCGATACTTCACCACTTGCTGCTGCATTCAGAACACAGTCGGTTTTTAGGGTTCCGTATCCAAAGGGTTTACCCTTAGTAATAGGGTGCCGTTTTAACGGCAAGACTCCGCTGTCTGTCAGGCCTTCTGTCACCAGGCTGTATCTCATGAACCGTGATAGTCAGACAGTTGAAATTTTTACAAATGCTGTATTTATGTTGCCGCTATACCAACAAATACTAAAAACAAAATAAAATAAATATTTAAGGGGGGCTCCCATACAACAAAAGTGATTGTTTTGCTCGTTGTAGCTCGATATTGATAACGGCAACAGGTAGACGCTTGAAATATTCACAGAATATTTAGTTATATGTTCAATTAAAAAATAAATAATTAAATTAAACTAAAACTAATATTTAAGGGGGGCTCCCATATAACAAACGTGATTTTTTGCCGTTTTTATAGATAATTGTACGGAACCCTTCGTGCGCGAGTCTGACTCGCACTTGGCCGGCAAATATGCATGTGATAAACAAAATGACTCGATAAAATAAATGTGGCTGTCAAGTGTCACGGGAAATGTGAAATATCTAATTAGTTATTATTCTAAATCAAAAATTAGTCATTAATTAGCAGTTATTTTAATTAATTAGTCTAAATGATTGTTTAATCCTTACTTAATCTCACATACCAGTTAATGTGGGCTGTGCTAATATTATAAATTCGAATGTAAGGCTGCTTTTCCACCAGAGATGTGCTATGCAGCTATGCTGCGAGGATGTAAAAGCTAAGCTATGATACTATGTCACTGTTTCCACTGGTACTAAGCTATGTAGCGGAGCGAGTAAGATGTGCTAAGAAGATGCGCCGCCGCAAAGTAGCCGTGGGAGGAAGATGCGCAGCTGTCGCGCAGCAGAAGACGATGGCATGTCTACTTTCAGTGACAAACGCGGGCCTACTGAGTACTCTGCTCTTCACATAGTTACCACGCGCGACCATCCATAGTACGCTTCCTTATAAAAACATAGCTTAGTTGAATCCGTTTCCCCCAGTGCTATGCTATGTGGACCAATGAATATGATTGGTGGATATCAAACGCAGTCATAGAAACGTAGCATAGCACATCTCTGGTTGAAAAGCAGTCTATCTGGCTCTCTGTCTGTTTTTTACGCTTTTACGACTGAACGGCTTTAAGATTATGATCGGGATTGGGACATAGGCTACTTGTTAACTGACCGCGCTGATCGAAGGTAATGATTTTATTGACAAACCACGCGCGCAAAGCTGTGCGTGGCTGCTGGTAATGTATAATTAAAGAAATCCGTTTATAATTATCTTATCTTATCATATGCAATATAAGTACGAGTGGCGGTAAAAAATTCTAAATCCGTACTTTTGACAATTATTGATAACTACCTGACCTGCCTGCAGCTTCGCACGCATGGTTTGTCAATAAAAACACCACCCTCTTTCTGCGCAATCGGGTAAAATGTAGCTTATGTAGCTCAGGAATAATGTATCATTCTAATTATGAAAGAATTCCTTAAATCGGTCCAGTAGTTTTTGAGTTTATTCGTTACAAAAATACAAATCTTTCCTTTTATAATATTATGATTTTGGTCGGTATTTCTATCAACTTTTAAAATGTAAAAAGTGGTTATTGCGACATAACGATAATAGTTGGACATATGGTATTCCAAAGTTCTTTAATATTGTAGAACATACTTTTGTTCTATCATCAATAGTTTCCGCAGCGCATGCGACAAAAGACGTTTTAGGGCACTTTTTTTACACCTTGGGTTACGTTACGTAAGTTTTAGGATCTCTAATCTTTTCTAATAATAAATATAGCCTATATCACTCAGGGTGAATGTAGCTTTCTAATGAAGAAAAATATTTTTGAAATCGGCACAGTAGTTTTTGAGTTTATTCATTACAAACATACACACACAAATACAAAAATACAAATCGTTCCTTTTTATAGTATTAATATAGTTAGATGCGGTTATTATAGTTTGATAAATCAAATAAAATTACACAAAACACTTACCTTTAAATGCTTATTTAAACATTAAATATAAGCAAATTATAATTTTTGATAGTGTAGTCAACAGAAACCAATGTGTTAATATTGTCAATTCATGCTTCATGTAGCAAATGCAATCGTCTTGTGGTATTATGGAATTCCAATGAGTAAATCTTTACCTAAGACTTGTTTCCTGTTTTGTATATCTAATTAATTATCCTTAAAGTATGTTGGCTAACCTGGTTAATACTGGGAATGGATCTAGACAGTATGTAATATTTATTTATAAGGCTTTGCTTGGTAGGTATTTCTCTAGACAACAGTATTGTTAATATTCTGAGCCCAGTAAATTATCCTCATTAGTATGTAAAATGAAATATTAGGTTTTAACTTTTGAGAAACCCAATGTCTTTTTATACTGTGCTAATAATAATTAAATTCGATGTTTGCAGCGTCCGCCCTAATGGGTTCTTGTACCTATCTACGTACATTATCATCATCCACAGCCCGACTGCACCCACTGCTGGGTATAGGCCTCCCAAAGTTTGTGCCATCCGCCACGATCCTGCGCTAGTCTCATCCATTGACGGCCCGTGACACTAACGATGTCGTCCACCCATCTCGCTGTCGGACGTTCTACCCTTCTACAGCCATTACTCGGCCACCATTATATTTACGCACATAATCTATTTAAAATGATATATATAAAACCAGTGCTAATAATGTCAAATAAATATAGCTACCAGGCGGCTTCGCACGCGTTACACTACTAAATGTGTAGGTAACCTAGAAATAAAGCTAAACTACAATACAAGCTAAACCCATATTTTTCCCATGAGACCTGATTTATGGGATAAAAAGTAGCCTATGTTGTAATCCAAGTTATAATCTACGTACATACTAAATTTCATTGAAATAGGTGCAGCCGTTACGACGTGGCGTTTTGCCGTGGCGGCTCCGGCATAGAATTTAGGCCCCTCCCTTTCTTCCCGTGGATGTCGTAAAAGGCGACTAAGGGAATACACCAGGAGATGGGCAGCAGCATCTTACTGTGTCTCTAGACCCATACTGCGATCACCAATCCGCCTGCCAAGCGTGGTGATTATGGCAAATCCCCCCATTGTATACTTGTTTACTTTGGGGGAGGCCCATGTCCTACAGTGGACTTTGTTCGGGTTGTTGTGATGTGATGTGTGTGTGTTACGACGTGATTGAGTAATTAACAAATAAACAAACATTCAAACTTTCACATTTATAACATTAGTGTGATTCTTCTCCTAAACGGCTTGAAAGATTTTGATGTTTTTTTTTATGTATTTAAAGGTTTACCCGGATGGTTTTTAACTATAAATATTGTATAAATGCGTTAAAATAATATCCTGCCCTTTTTCCAGATTACGCGGGGTAATAAGTACGGAGAAAAATTACGAACAACACGAATTTTATTTATTTAATAATATAAGTAACTACAACGGCCTTGGCCAATTATCACATAATATATATGTACAATATTTACAATACATGTCTTATTAATAAAATTTGGAATAAAGGAGTAATTTTAACAAATTAATAATATATAATAATGTTATAAAAAATGTCAAAACAAATAATACAAAAGCAATAATTGATCGAGCGAAGCGATACCTCCAATTCAACTTGGGCAAATCGGAGTTGTATGTATGTATGTATGTTTGTTTGCCCTAGGATAACTTTCGAAGCGTTTATCCGATCATCGTGAAATTTGGTATATAGGTAGGTAGTAATCGCAAAATTTTGGTGTTACTAAATGAGCTAAAAATGTGGGAGGGTTGTTGAGATATTGGGGTTCGAGAGGGGTAAAAAAACAAAGTGGAATTATCCGGTCAAAGAGCACGTCTAAGAAAAGGTATTTGTGAGTACATTTCGACCCCGTTATAATTTTTAGTTTAAACCTTGTAGTTTTTAAGTTATTATCTCTAATAAAACAGAACTTTGGCAAAATTCACAGGGTACACCAGTGTCCCCACAATGCTGAAGTTAATATCCATGTAGCTTTAGTGACACAAATATAGGGAAAAGTCTGAAATCCAGAATAACTGCAATTTCTACCCCTCAAAATATTTCCCAAATTACATGAACTACCGTTCCCTGTAATTTGAATTAAACTGTAGGTCAAGTATTTTGGTTTGTTATTTCGTGGCACTATTTTGATAGTCAAAGATTATAAATAATATTTTTTTGTTTATGGGAGACTCGCGAGATCTCAGTTCGGGGCAAACCACTAGTAATATTAAAGAAAAACACACACTATTCTCACAAAACATCAATCATATCGTCCATCCGTCCGCAAACACATCACATTCAGGGCTTGCGTCCAGGAGGGCATTGAGCGCATATCTATACTAATAATAAAAGAGGAAAGATTTGTTTGTTTGTATGTTTGTATTAAATAGGCACCGAAACTACTGGACCGATTTGAAAAATTCTTTCACTGTTGAGAAGCTACACTATCCCCGGGTGACATAGGCTACTTTTTACCCACCTGCACGGAAGGAGGGTAATGTTTTTATTGAAAAACGACACCTGCAAAATAGTGTAACTAACACGACTTTCTTATATATATATAGATGTATGACGGCCGTGGTCCACTGCGCCACGGTGGTCGTTACATTAACGTTTAACGACAAAATCGTTAACATATCCAACATGATCAGAAAATTCGAGAACTCCGCGATATTTTAACTATTTTCTCGAATCCCAAAAAAGGTTGCTGTGAGAACTTTGTCAGGTGCGCATTTTTTATAACTCTGTAAAGCCTTTACAGCGCCTACTTCGTTAAGTTGAGCAAGTTATATCATCAAATCAGGACGTCCACTGCTGTACATAGGCCTCCCAAAATAGTATTTTTTATATTCTACCTGGAGATGGAACAAGCCTATGCCCAACCTGATGGTAAGTGGTAACCGTCGCTCTACGAAGCACTGCCTCATGTTCTTGTAATTTCACCGGCAACCTTACCCTTCAAACCGAAACACAGCAATGCTGTTTGGCGACAGAAATAGGTATGGTGGTAATACTTCCCGGACAAGCCCTTTCATAAGAAACTACTACTCTTCGATCTTTAGATTTTCAGAGAGTCAGATCTCGTGCGGCCTGCACCCAACGGCTCCCAGCTATCTTTATCAGGTCGTCTCTCCATCTAGTTTGTAGGTTTGCTGGGGGTTATCTCAGAAATTGCATTTAATGAGCTAAAAATGAAAAATATTTCAATGATAGAAAACTACAATCCCTAAGTGCTAATAATAATTATTTTAATGTAATACAAGTAACTTTTTACAAAAATATAACCAACTTCAGATGAAAATAAACTAACTTTTTATTTTATTTACCGTGAAAAATACCAACATTGCCCGCTTTTTTCAAATAAATACAAATATTTCAAAAAAAAATGTATAAAAATGGCTACCTGTGATAAATTTATTATCTACAGCAGCTTTGGGATCACTTGAAATCATTTTTTAGAAATATTTATTAAAAATTAACATTTAAACCCCGCTTTTGATCGATTTTGATAGCGGGCAAAGTTATGTGGACTTCTAGCCAACATTGCCCACGTCGATTTTGGAGCAAATATCATATTTATGAAGATAAAAGCCACTTTAAGAATTTAAGTAATGATGGCGTTTGCTGCAGGAATTTAACGCATTTTCTTTAAACTAACATAGTAAAATGGGTGGGCAATGTTAGCAAGGAATTTTTCACTTTTCCATACAACCCGTAATTCGCGATTCAAAAATGTTAGGGTTGTCACATTGTTGTAAAATCTTTAACTATTTTTTATTTTTATAAAAAATATATGCGAAAGTGAGTTTGTTTGTTTATTACGCTTTCACGCCTAAACTATTGAACTAACCTTCATGAAAATTTGCATAAACATGATCAGGGGTACGGAGAAGGACATAAGGTATTTTTCATCCCGGAAAAAAGTACTGTTCCCGAGGGATTGACATTAACGCGAGCAAACCCGCGCGCGAAAGCTAGTGATAAATAAAAAATGATTTGTAGGAAAGATAAGTTTATTTTTTTTTAAATATAGGATGCTACCCAACATTGAGCAAATTTTATTTAGGTATTTTGGATTTGAGATCAATCAACATACTTGATTATAGTATCAAAATTGAACAATAATATAATGTTTACAGACAGTACATAATAAAACAATTAAAAAAAATCTTTTCTTCTGCGGGTGTTAAAGCAGTAGGATGACCAACAGGTTATTGATGATTTTTTTTTATTTTATTTAATACCGTGCGTCTCGGGATACCAAATTTTCGTTCAGCATCCCTTGATGAAATTCGTTGTGTAGGTAACAGCTGCCTCGCATGCAATTCTCAACATATTTTCAGAGTAATTTTTATACATTCGAGAGCCTATCTCACGTCTTGGTTTCCTTTGTCGAATTCTTGACTCACTTTTCTTTTTCTGATAAGTAAAAAAAATACAATACAGGTAAAATGCAGGTATGGGCTACCTACCTGACAAAACTAACAATCAAAAAAACATTTTTGTTACTTATTCAATTAATTGCTCAAGAGGTCGCTAATTGAGAATTGTACGCGCAAACCCGACCGCACTTAGAAAATTAAGTATTTTGTTTATTTATTTCTATTTAAAAAAAAGTAATGTCAGAATGTGACAACCCTAAGCCGTTTTAGTCCGTGGGCAATTTTGGCATTCAAGGTTCGGAACATTCCAAAGTAACATTGCCCATTAGCATAACTTTTGATTAAAATAATATTTAGCGCTGAAACTATCGGCAAAATACTTAACACATTCTCTTTTAAAAAATAAAATAAACATATCTTACCTGTTGCTTCGCCATGACACACAATTCACTTCTAAATTTCCGCAACTTTTTGCCCGCAAAAATACAGTCCTCACTCGGTAAATGTCACACATAAAGTCTATTTTCCACTATCACAATCAATGTTGCCATACTACTGACACATTTTTACACATTAACGGATTAGCTTAAAAATCGTGATTCGGGCAAAGATTCTTTAGGAGGCAAAGTTGGCATATTTCACGGTATTAAACGCTCAAACTACATTACAACCACTTACAATTAAAGATATAGTGTGACCATTAGTGCTGTGCACTCCCTGAGGTATGCGCGCGGCGAGACGGGGGGGAGAATCGGCTGCTGCGCTCTGTCAGTTCGCCGTCAACGCTCGTGGCGACAGGTAGTGTTATTTGTATCGGACTGTCTATGTCAGACGCACATGAGATAAATATTCAAAGATGGGTCGTGCGTTATCTCGTGATATCAAATGGAAGATGAAGTTGAAACAGAATCTATGTCAGAATAACTTTCGTTAGAATATATAATTGTTTGTAAATATAAAAAATGTTCAATAAAACAAGTCCTTTGAATTAAAAGTTTAGTTCTTATTTATCACCTGCATATTTTTAATAAAATATGAGTATATTTAAGTTACATTTTAATCAACTAAGTAAGTATAATATATTACAGATAGATAGCCTCCGACCATCGTCCCGCCACAAGTCTTGCCTTAGAAATGCAAACTGATATCGTAAGATATGTCCGACATGTATTGATCTCATGTGAACTCATGCAGTTTTTTCTTTGCCTCCCACCTCGCCGCGCATACCTCAGGGAGTGCACAGCACTAATGGTCACACTATAACAAAAATGTTCTTTTTATCTGGACTGCAACATAAACACATGCGTGTACAGCTTAAATAACTTACAAATCAAGCAGACGTTAAGTTGAAACAGATATATATAAATTTAAATACTTATTGTAAATAGAGAATAAAAAATAAATAATCCGTGAATCCCTTATTAAACACATTTTGTATGCGGCCAATTGCACAAAGAATTTGAATACATAACTAAAACTAATAACAAAATATCTAATCGAATATTAAATAAGCATATTTCTTACAATTAGGAATGTAACAACTTAAATCAGCATCTGAGTGACAATATTTATTAAGATGGAGGATGTCTTTGATAGTTTTAACAAATTGGGTCAGTTTGGAACTAAAGATCTCAAGTTCTATAATATTTTTCGCTAATTCATTATATTGACCGATTCTGATGAAATTTCTATTGGAATAATCTAAATGCATATCCTTTCCAATAAAATAATTTACCAAATCGGTTGATACATTATGAGAGGACCTACGCATCCAATATAATAACATCTTCCGGATGATGTTGCGGTTGCCCCGATACTGCAGTGCATCGGGGATGTTTGCCTACTATCACACAGATGGCTTTCACGCCATCATGCGCAAAAAAACGGCATCGCTGATGAGCAGAATTCGGGGCAGTCGCAACAGCATCCTGAGGACAGTGGCTGAGTGCTGCACATCTCCGCTCTGGAAGTGTTTTGTGCGGAGGGTGATTAATGAAGGAAATAATTTCCTCAGTTAGTCACCCTTGGCACAAAATGGTGTTTTCTATTTTCACCCAGTGCCTATTTTTTATTTTTTCCTATTTTTTATTGTTGTATATTTAGCTGTTCTTCTTTGTTGTTATATATTTATTTTGTGTGTATGTTAGTCTTAAGATATGGACTCTAGTTGTCTGAAATAAAATATTTTTATTTTTATTTTATTATTTTTATAATGGAGTTAAAAGTTAACAAACATAAACAAAAAAAATTCAACCGAATTGAGAATCTCCTCCTTTTTTGAAGTCAGTTAACATTATGTGCGGCGCCTAGTCACCTAATATTATAAAAATGAAAGTTTGGATGTTTGTTCATTTATTTGTTTGTTTGTTACTCAATCACTTCGTAACGGCTGAACCGATTTCAATGTTTGGTATATACGTACATTATAACCTGGCTTACTACATATGTTACCTTTTATCCCATAAATCAGTTCCCATGGGATAAAAATGGGGTGTCAAGTCAAGTTGCAACAGCGAGTTAAGCTTTTTTTTTCTGTTATTATTATATTAGTTGTAAAACATAATGTGCGCAGCCAAAGATGAGACTTGACGGGTCACGTGGTCATACCTGTAGATATTTCTTGGCGGTTTTGGCGGTATGCGAGGCAAGCGGGGAGGGACGGCGAGGTATGGCGTCACGCATGCGTATTCAGTCGTGTGTCATTCACCGCAGTCCGCGCATACGCCGCTGTGGTCCCAAGTTAAGGTGGGTGACAGGTATGTCATGTCTCGTCTTTGGCTGCGCGCATTATAACACGTACGAAGTTGCGGGCAACCGCTAGTGAATAATAAAGTTTCATTGAATAAATAAAGTTAAGGACTTAATGAACCTATTTTACTGTGATTTGAACCCAATTGACCTATCAAATGTCACTCTTGGGCATGCTCGACCCAATTAAGTGTCTGCGGAACCCTTACTCAAGATCGTCGGTCACTTGACGTTGTTTTTATTTAATATTAGCGAAATTGTATACATACTTCAATCAGATTGAAAGTTAGGGCAGCTTGCGCAACGATACCTTAACGTATTTAGGGGCTAAATATGATTATGAGAGTTAACAAATCAAACAATAACGTCCAATTTAAACACGTTTAGTCGCTAAATACGTTTGGGGATGGTTGTGAAAGCCATACCAAATTAAATATCCTTTAAATGTCCATAATTAACTGGGAATGCCGTGGGACGCCGGCAGTAGAATGTTGCCCCTCCGCTCTTGCCCGTGGATGCAGTAGGAATCTGCTTAGGGATACCTCCGAAAGATGGGCAGCAGCGTCTTTTTGTGTTTTCAATACCTATACTGCACTCGCCAACCCGCCTGCTAAGCGTGGCGAGAATGGCAACAACCCCCTTATGGATATAGTGCAACATAAAACCAGGCCCCGAGTCCCCGGCGGCCCCGCTAATCCTGGCTACGGTAGCAGTCACGGTAACGGCGGGGCCAGGGGTGCTAAGAATCCCCGGGAGATGACTACCAAACCCTACGACGGCCACTGGCCCTGGTAACACACAACATCCGCACTTTGAGGACAGACGAAAAGACTGTTGAGCTGGAAGAAGAAATTAGTAGATTACACTGGGACATTTTAGGGATATCAGAAGTCCGTAGAGAGGGCGAGGACACGATACCCCTTAAGTCTGGAAACCTACTATACTACCGGGAGGGCGACCAACTGTTCCAAGGTGGTGTTGGGTTTCTCGTTCACAAGTCACTCATCAACAACATTATCACCATCGAGAGTGTGTCGAGCAGGGTCGCGTACCTGACACTCAGAATATCTAAGCGATATTCGCTGAAGGTCGTTCAGGTATATGCGCCGACCTCTTCACACCCAGATGAAGAAGTAGAGTCTATGTATGAGGACATAAATAGAGCCATACATACGAACAAAACTCACTTTATTGTTGTTATGGGGGACTTCAATGCAAAGCTAGGCATGAGAAGCGATGATGAGTTGAGAGTGGGGCAATTTGGATATGGGCAACGGAACCCCAGGGGACAGAGGCTGGCCGATTTTCTGGAGAAAGAAGGACTCTTTATGATGAATTCTTTTTTCCAGAAGCCGCCTCACAGGAAATGGACCTGGATGAGTCCCAACGGTTCCACGAGAAATGAGATTGATTTCATCTTGACCAACAAGAAACGGATATTCAATGATGTCTCTGTGATTCACAGGGTGAAAACTGGCAGTGATCACCGAAATGTTAGAGCCACATTGAATATGAACGTTAAACTTGAAAGGTCCCGTTTGATGAAGTCTACGCTCCGACCCACTCGCGCACATATCCAAAACCTCGAGAGCTTTCAACTCGAACTTGCAAATCGCTTTGACTGTCTAGAAGTAGATGCATCAGTGGACGAGATCAATAACAGGTTCGTAGAAACCGTCCATACGGTGGGGTCCCAGTTCTTTATGACCCCCCGTACCAACAGACCTCAAAAACTCTTTGATGACACCCTTAACCTCATGGCTGAACGACGTTCTTTGCGACTGCAGTCTCCCGATGATTATCAGTCACATAGGCAGCTCAATAGAAAGATTTGGAAATCCTTGCGGCACGATATTCGTACCTTTAATACATCTCGTATTAAAGATACGATAGAGCGGAATAAAGGCTCCAAAGTGTTCGCAAGAGATAATTTTATTAGGCAGAGCCGCATGAAGAAGCTGAAGAGGGAAGATGGCAGCATAACGTCAAGTAAAGCGGAAGTGTTAAGGGAAGTCGAAAGGTTCTTGATTTTCTCTCTCTCGGCTCTACGATTCGGTCACTAAACCTGTTTGCAGTGCGGCCAACGACCCAAGAGCCAAACTGACTCGACATTATACCGAAGATATTCCGGACATCAGCCTGTATGAGATCAGGATGGCCTTGAAGCAGCTTAAGAACGACAAGGCGCTGGGTGAGGACAATCACTTCAGAGCTTCGGAAAGCGGGTGGATCACCGGTACCTAAAGTCCTTCAGAAGCTCTTTAACTCCGCCTTGCTTGAAGGTACGATGCCAAAAGCATGGAACGAGGGCGTGGTGGTTCTGTTCTTCAAGAAAGGTGACAACACCTTGCATAAGAATTACAGACCCATCTCGCTTTTGAGCCATGTTTATAAGCTATTTTCAAGCGTCATCGCGAACCGTCTCGAACACAGGTTTGATGACTTCCAGCTTCCCGAACAAGCCGGGTTCCGTAAAGGCTACAGTACCATAGACCACATACATACGCTGCGGCAAGTCATACAGAAGACCGAAGAGTATAACTTCCCGCTATGTCTCGCATTTGTGGACTATGAGAAAGCCTTCGATTCGATCAATACATGGGCAGTGCTTGAGTCACTCTAACGATGCCGTATTGACTATCGGTACATCGAAGTGTTGAAGTGTTTGTATAAAAACCCCACAATGTCAGTCCGAGTACACGAAAAGAGCTCGAAGGCGATTCCCTTAAAAAGAGGCGTAAGACAGGGAGATGTCATCTCTCCGAAACTGTTTACGACCGCATTGGAAGATGCCTTCAAGCTTCTGGAATGGAAAGGACTGGGCATCAATATTAACGGCGAATACATCGCACACCTTCGGTTTGCCGACGATATTGTGGTCATGGCAAAGTCGATGGAAGAGCTCAGCACGATGCTCGAAGGCCTCAATCGAGTGTCCCAATGGGTAGGACTTAAAATGAATATGTACAAGACGAAAATTATGTCGAATGTCCATGTCGTGCCTGCCCCAGTTATGGTTGAGAACTAGGACAAACAGTCCAATTAGTAGGTCCAACTTCGAGAAAGAGGTCAATCGTCGAATCCAACTCGGATGGACAGCGTTTGGGAAACTTCGCAACGTCTTTTGGTCCAACATACCTCATTGCCTTAAGACGAAAGTCTTCAATCAGTGTGTGTTACCAGTGATGATATATGGAACCGAGACGTAGTCCTTTCACTATTGGCCTTATAAATAAGCTCAGATTCGCTCAACGAGCTATGGAGAGGGCTATGCTCGGGGTTTCTCTACGGGATCGAATCAGAAATGAGGAGATACGTAGGAGAACTCAAGTCATCGACATAGCCCGACGGATTAGCACGTTGAAGTGGCAATGGGCAGGCCATATAGCCCGCAGAACAGATAGTCGATGGGGCCGGAAAGTTTTCGAGTGGAGGCCACGGACCGGCAAGCGCAGCGTAGGACGTCCACCTACAAGATGGGCAGACGACTTGGTAAGAACCGCAGGTCGTCGTTGGAATGCAGGCCGCTTCCAACCGCAGTTCATGGAGAACAATGAGGGAGGCCTTTGTCCAGCAGTGGACGTCCTATGGCTGATATGATGATGATGATGATAATCTGGGAATAATAGTTTTCGATAAACTCTTTGACAGTGTATGTTTGAATTGCGCTTATAAAACGAAAACAAAGTCTTATTTTACTCATATTAACTCTATTTTTAATAAATATATCTTAATTCTAATGATTTTAATTCTGTTTTTGAATTTTAATTTAAGTACCATATTTTATTCTTGATCTTTATATCAAACAACATAGATTAACTGCCTCTCTCTCCCCCCCCCCCCCCCCCCCCCCCCCCCCCGCACATAATATGGAAGTGTTGAAATCAATTACAAATCAATTATTACTAAGTAGAAATATTTAATATAAGTACCTTTTTTTTTACTAGTCCAAAAGGGAAAAGGGGGAGGCCTTTGCCCAGCTGTGGGACACTAGTCCCACTGCTGGGCAAAGGCCTCCCCCTTTTCCCTCCACTTATCACGGTCTAGAGCCATATCCCGCCAGTCTCTTTCAGGCGCAGGAAGAATATACCTGTATTACGGTAATGTTATCTACTGTATTATGTCTTCATACAAACAACAGGAACGTGAGTCACACCTACGCGCCTCGTGTTCGGTACCCACTCGGTACCTAACCAGTCGCGAATGCGCCGCAGTATGGTGATGTATGACATCACGGTATGATTGTTTTTGTAAGCAGTAAGTGTGTGATTTGTGATAGTAAACTTAGGTATCTTTTCAGAATCAGCCATTTGGCTTAAAAGTGCGGTGCAGACTGCCAATATTACAATATTGCATTTTAATCTGAAAATGTAAAAAATAACCAAGTTAAATATATAAATATACTTTAGGAGTATTTTTATTTATAAAGTGTTACACTTACGAGAAAACATAAGATTTTTAAAACCATATCAATGACTTGAAACCGCAACCTTCATCTTGATACGCGGACGCACTGTCAATTGTGATACAGGCCCCAGTAAGACTATCCCCAATATATTATATATAAATAGATAATAAGAATCCAAACTATCGAGCCAGACGGGACTTGAAGTCCCGTCTGGCTCGATAGTTGTTGAGATGATTTAAAAAATAATTAAAAATCTACAGTTTCAGTAAGTTCGGTTTTAATTTTCGAAGGCGTAAAAAACAATACTAATTTTCATAGTTTGACAATATTTTATTTTGTTACTTTCACATGGTTTCATTGGTTAATGTACTTAGGTGTTAATCTATGTAATTATACTAGCTGTATCCGACGATCTAGTATGCGTAAAACTACTAAACGGGTAGGTACTATAGTCGAAGTTTCTGAGTAAATGGTAAAAAATGATGCCCTGTGCTGCGTAGCTCTATACATTTTAAATATCCAAAATAAAAGTTATTATAATCTGTTAACAGATAACTCAAACACGATCTTTCTATTACTTTTTAATATAATCTGTTGATCACCTCCATCATTGAACATTTCTCAATTAGGAGATAATAAAATTAGGATTTGCAGCCTGGTCTTCTTACTCCTATATACATTTATATTATCGTTTTCGACCATGAGTGTAGTCTACTAATGCGCAACCTTAGGATTCATCTGGACAAACACGTAAAGCCCGGAGGAGGTAACAGTTATCACCCCTATGAATATCCTTCATTTTCTAACAGCTGTAGAGCTTTAAAGAAGACCCCTAGGTGAACTTTGAACACCCCAATGAACTAGAGGCCGCAGTGATACAAAACCCTCAATAGAATAGAAAAAAACACGTATAAAACTTTATCTAATTATCAAATTCTGGAGGAGGTGCTTCCGGAAAGCAGTTATAGCCTACTTTTCTGTAGCCGTCCATACAATCACCGGCGCTCACAGGACTGTCACCTTGATTATTACTAATCCGTACATCGTGTGCTGATAATATAACTTCCATAAGAAAAATCAGCGTCTCAACACTTCTATCAAAGTCACTGTTTACTCCGTCAACATAAACTCTGTTGTCTGGTAACAAAGTTACTCCGTCCATAGGTAGCACTGTTACTGCGTCGTTAGGTAGCACTGTTACTGCGTCGTTAGGTAACGTAGTTACTTCGTCGTTGGGTAACAGTGTTTGTCTGCCTGGTAGCAATGTATTCGGTGTTGAGTTTACTAAACTATTATTATTCTTTCCAATATCAGCGTGAGCTGCATTTATCATTAGCTGGTAGAAATAGACGACGCCAACTGCAATTGTGAGACGCATTTTGATCTGGAAAGAAAGATTAAATTGAGATATTAAATAGACCGGTCACAAACATTCGGAACTCCGTTCCGGAATTTGGAGAGATGTTAATAAGTCAATAAGTTTTAGGCAACACGACTGCAGTGCCACGAAGGAGTTTGTAGGCGACGATAACCACTTAACATCAGAAGAAGGCCCGTTAGCGTGTATGTCTAAATGATTAAATGCTTAAAACAGTGAATAAGAGCACCGGTGTGCCCTAGAACCCAGGGATTCCTGGTAGATGTGAAACATCATAATGTGATGGTTATTGAAATAACTCATAATTGAGGAATACTGTATACAATCATCTTATCATAACATAATATCTTCTATGTATACAGGTTGTATGGTAGTATACTTCTTCTTCTTAGCGTGTCAAGGGTTTTACGTTTTCATTTATACTATGTTGGCCAGGTGTTTGGCCACAACAATAGCATTAGGCGAGGCGGTTATTAGGTCCTCCATCGTACAGGTGTTCGGACACAAAGGGCACATTAGCAAGTGCTGCATCGACTGCGCGGGATCACCACAGTCGCACTGCGTTAAGTTAGAGTCCCTGAATCCCCATTTGCACATATTCAGTCTGCAACGGCTAACCTGGGTGCGGAGCCAATAGTAATATACTGACAATATTCAAGTGACGGTTTTTCAAAACTTAAAGGAAACTTGACAAAAAAACTACTAGTTATATTATCATATTTTAAAGAAAATCGACTAAGATTAGGTGATTAATTCGATATAAAACTTACTGCCTAAGCCTACTCTTGCAATCGACATCCATAAATAAAGGCCGATTGATATCTCTTTCGAAAATGGCTGCGGGTGTTGGGTTAGAAAGGAACAACAAGAGATATCTCGAGACGTCACCAATACAGTATCTGTGGTTAGATGGCAAGCGTTATGCAATAGCACAACATAAGTTTATTAAAATGTTTGTTTTTACATGCCAAAATAAATTTCACATTTCTATGGTACACATTTCACAAATTTATTTATTATGCTCATCAAAATACCCCCTTTATTTTTGTGCGTATATTGTCAAACACCATATAACGATTGTATAAATCGATTCCATAAAATAATACCATAAATCGATTGCCGTTCGTTAGTCTCGCTAAAACTCAAAAACGGCTTGATTGATTTTGATGAAATTTTTTGTATGTGTGTTTGAGTTGGTTCCTGGATGGTTTAGATTCACACATAGACCCGGTAGGTGGCGCTGTTGACATGATCCAGAAAATTGCTGACAAAGTCGCGGGCATACAACTAGTACTCAATATAAATACGCGTTACGGAATACGAGTCGGTCTTACCCCCAAGGCACGCTAATAATAAATAAATAATAAATATTGCTGGACATTTCACACGGCGCTATCTAGCCCCAAACTAAGCAGAGGAACTATAGGAACCAGATAACTGGTAGAATACTTAGATAATTATTATAAATACGGGATTTATCACGTAGTGCGAGGCGAGACGTTATTCGGAGCGGATTGCACTCACCCTGATGAAGGTTCACGAATTGAACCGAAACATTGTCGGTCGAAACATCGATAAGACGGTACGTGATAAATCCCGTATTTATAATAATGATTGAAATCAATCACGAAAGTTTTCTAAGTAAAAATACTGAGATACTTTTTTTTGTTAATACATACTTAAAGTATATTGAAAAACATCCAGATTTAAAAAATAAAATGAAGCCATTATTGTCTTGAGTTCATAAAAAAAACCGGCTAAGTGCGAGTCGGACTCGCGCACGAAAAGTTCCATACCATTATCTATTAAACGGCAAAAAAATCATGTCTGTTGTATGGGAGCCCCCCTTAAATATTAGTTTTAGTTTAATTAATTAATTAATTTTTAAAGCGAATGTATAACTTAATATTCTGTCAATATTTGAAGAGTCTACCTGTTGCCGCTATAAATATAGAGCAAAAAATAGCAAAAAAAAATCGCGTTTGTTGTATGGGAGCCTCCCTTAAATATTAGTTTTATTTAATTTTATTTTTTTTTAAAATGAATGTAACTTAATATTCTATGAAAATTTCAAGCGTGTACCTGTTGCTGTTATCAATATCGAGCAAAAACGAGCAAAAAAATTGCGTTTGTTTTATGGGAGCTCCCTTAAATATTTGCTTTAATCTGTTTTTAGTATTTGTTATCATAGCGGCAATAGAAATACATCATCTGTGAAAATTTCAACTGTCTAACTATCACAGTTCATGAGATACAGCCTGGTGACAGACGGACAGACAGACTGCGAAGTCTTAGTAATAGAGTCCCGTTTTACCCTTTGGGTACGGAACTCTAAAAATTACTTAGAAATTCAATTCAATGACACACAAGGCAAGTACATAGTCCATATTAAGTACAATGTAGAAGAAAAAAAAATTAGTTAATACGTGGTACACTAAAATAACATAACAATAACAGCCAGGTCGACATTGGACTATGGAGACACTAAGCGTGCACAGTGTGCGTTCTCGTCCAGTGTTCCATGTATTGACAGTCAAGAAGCCAGTGAAGCCTGTGAACAGTCAGTGAAGTCAAAGTCCAGTCTCCCTGCAATGAGTAGCAGATAACTGTTTAAGTTTTTAAGAAATAAGCACTTTTTCCAGAATTTTCTAAGGAATTTTATTGTTTTTTTGCCTCCTGAAAACCTCACTCGAACAAAAATTTAAAAAAAAATAGCCAAATCTGTCCAGCCGGTCTCAAGTGATGCGTGAACATCATCATATCAGCCATAGGACGTCCACTGCTGGACAAAGGCCTCCCTCATTGATCTCCAGGAACTGCGGTTGGAAGCGGCCTGCATCCAACGCCGACCTGCGGTTCTTACCAAGTCGTCTGCCCATCTTGTGGGTGGACGTCCTACGCTGCGCTTGCCGGTCCGTGGCCTCCACTCGAGAACCTTTCGGTCCCATCGGCCATCTGTTCTGCGCGCTATATGGCCTGCCCATTGCCACTTCAACGTGCTAATCCGTCGGGCTATGTCGGTGACTTGAGTTCTCCTACGTATCTCCTCATTTCTGATTCGATCCCGTAGAGAAACCCCGAGCATAGCCCTCTCCATAGCTCGTTGAGCGACTTTGAGCTTATTCATAAGGCCAATAGTGAAGGACCACGTCTCGGTTCCATATGTCATCACTGGTAACACACACTGATTGAAGACTTTTGTCTTAAGGCACTGAGGTATGTTGGACGAAAAGACGTTGCGAAGTTTCCCAAATGCTGCCCATCCGAGTTGGATTCGACGATTGACTTCTTTCTCGAAGTTGCACCTACCTAATTGGACTGTTTGTCCTAGGTATACATACGCGTCGACAACTTCAAGAGCCGAGTTCTCAACCATAACTGGGGCAGAGACGACATGGAGATTCGACATGATTTTCGTCTTGTCCATGTTCATTTTAAGTCCTACCCGTTGGGAGACTCGATTGAGGCCTTCGAGCATCGTGCTGAGCTCTTCCATCGACTTTGCCATGACCACAATATCGTCGGCAAACCGAAGGTGAGTGATGTATTCGCCGTTAATATTGATGCCCAGTCCTTTCCATTCCAGAAGCTTGAAGGCATCTTCCAATGCGGTCGTAAACAGTTTCGGAAAGATTACATCTCCCTGTCTTACGCCTCTTTTTAAGGGAATCGCCTTCGAGCTCTGTTCGTGTACTCGGACTGACATCGTGGCGTTTTTATACAAACACTTCAACACTTCGATGTACCGATAGTCAATACGGCATCGTTGGAGAGACTCAAGCACTGCCCATGTTTCGAACATGCGTTGAACACGTGTTGCGTGAACATCATTTCATTTTTTTTAACTAGATTTTATCTCATCTATTGATATATTGCAAATAGCCTATTTTATTCGCTTACCTTCTTTTGATTCAATAGTTAAATTTACATAAAACTGTATGCCGATATTATTAACCTTCACTTCGTCACAATTTTAATATTTACAAACGATTTTACAAATGCCACTTGTTATTCTTTATGTAGTATTTATTTGTAATTAAAATCAATTATAAACGAATTATGCAGCGCTTGGTATCAGTTGTAGCGTTAACTGGGAGACGACCGTTTACTCCCGACTCACAGTTTAAATAATAAAGCTTGCAGAAACTTTCGTTATATAAAATATTTACCTGGTAGTAATAGCCTGTATTTAGGAGGAAAAATATATGCAAAATAAGTAGTCACAGAATTGAGTTTCAATTTTTACATAATATATAATAACAAATGTGTGAATTACCATTATACAGGCTTTTTGGTAATATACTGACGACATTCAAATGACGGTTTCTCAAAATATAAAAAAAGACTTTTCAAAAAAAAAAACAACTAGTTATATCATTAAATTTAAAAGAAAATCGACTAAGATTAGGCGATTAATTCGATATAAAACTTACTGCCGAAGCCTACTCTTGCAATCGACATCCAAAAATAAAGGCCGATTGATATCTCTTTCGGAAATGGCTGCGGGTTTTGGGTTAGAAAGGGACAACAAGAGTTATCTCGAGACGTCACCAATACAGTATCTGTGGTTAGATGGCAAGCATTATGCAATAGCATGACGTAAGTTATATAAAGTGTTTTTTTACATGCCAAAATAAATTTCACGTTTCTATGGTAAATATTTCACATTTCTGGGGTAAACATTTTACAAATTTATTTATTATGCTCATCAAAATAACCCCTTTCATTTTTGTGCCTTTATTATCAAACAGCCTATATAAAATTATGAGCTTATGACCCGATGACGTCTTTTGGCTGATATGAGGACTGGGGAGGAGGATAAATAAATACTTATTCATCACATATATTAAACTAAGGACGATTTTCTCAACTTTATGACTTTTTTTTATGATAGTCAAGCGCTTGACCACTAACTTACCTGATGGTAAGTGATGGTGAGATCGAAGATGGAGCACGCTTGCCTAGAAAGAAAGGTAAGGAAAAACGTACGCCAAAAGCGATTTTGCCGTATCTGGATGATTCGAGAAATTTCGCCGCTAAATACGTTTAGGCATCAATGCGCAAGTGTCTTAAATGAAATATGAATGAATGAAAACACTTTATTGTACACAGTATAAACAAAAAAAATATACAAAAAATAGAAAATATAAAGCAAATAGTACAATGGGCGGTCTTATCGCTTAGAAGCGATCTCTTCTAGACAACCTTTATCAATGATTATGATAGTTGCCCAAACCATACAAATACGTCATGTTTCGTCTCTAATTACGTTTATGAATATAACATGAATCTCGGTGGAGATGACTTTAGGCCTCAGCGATATTTCCTGCCCGCAACTAATGAAAAGGATTATTAGGAATTCACGTGAGTCATCTTTTATTGAAATGGCCTGTCGGGTATTCCTGAGTGTTTGAGGAAAATTTAATAACTGAATGAATAAGCCAGAACAGACGAGAAAAATACCTTCAAAATTGCTTTACTGTTTTTCTAGTACGTGATGATTTATTGCTATACGGTGTCTGGAAGGGACCACTTTGTTAAGCGATAAAACCACCCATTATGCTTACATTTAATTGTTTTTAATTCTTGTGTCTAGCTAGTAAGGTATAAAAAAATTTCATCAAGAACCACACTCACATAACATACAATTGGATTTAGTATTGTATTGTATTTATTCATCCATAGATTCATCCATTATTCACCATATACATGTACTTAGACTAGTCATATCAACAGAAATATAAATTATAAATTATCCAAATTAACAAATGAGTACTTATCATAATAACAATATTAAGTGTATGTAAAATCAATTCCAACGGTTAATGGTTCCAACGGAAGATCCGCGTTGTGCCAAAAGCACAACAAATGCTGAGTTGGACGCCTTTTTGTGACGTTGGTCATTTACGAGTATATGTAGGTAATTGTGAGACTCACATTTGTTATGTATTGCTGTTTTTGTGTGTATGAATTTGTTCTATTGTGTGTACCCTACTTGTGTGCTGTGTGTGTTTCGTACCGTCACAATTTTTTTTTGGTTTTTATATATATTTTGATATATTTTTTTTTACTTTTTTTATATGACTTGCGTTTAACTACGATCTCGCCTGATGGTAAGCGATGATGCGGTCTACGATGGTACAAGCTTGCCTAGAAGAAACCTATTCACTCACGACTTAAAGATACCCAGGTTGTAGCTATCAGGAAACACAGACTCTGGCAAGTCGTTCCACTCTTTGGCGGTGCGCATACTAAAGGTCGAAGAGAACCGCTTTGTGCGAATGGGAGGTATTTCTACCATATAGCGGTGGCGCACCGCAGAGAGTCTGGTTGTCCGTTGATAGAAAGGAGATGGTGGGATCAGGTTGTAAAGTTCCGCCGCACACTCCCCGAAATGTACTCAATAAAAAACCGAGAGGCTAGCAACCTTTCGTCGATGCTCCAGGCTGAGGAGCCTTGCATCAACTAGCTCATCGTTGCCTATGAGTTTCTTGGCTCTTCTCTCAATTGATTCCAGAGCTTCAAGTTGGTACTTCGCTGTTCCGTCCCAGAGGTGAGAACAGTACTCCAAACACGATCGGACTTGTGCTTGTTGAGCAACTGTCCCGGTGTGAAGTAGTGCCTCACCTTTGCGAGTATACCAAGCTTTTTAGCAGCCAACTGGGCTTTCAACTAAATGTAGGAGCCGAAATTGAGAGTTGGAGTTAATGTGATACCAAGAAGCTCGAGGTGGTCAGATATCGCTACGGATACATTTCGGAAAGTAGGAATCAGATTAAATTGACTTCGTTTTGCGGAGAACAGACACGCCTGGGTCTTATTCGCATTGAACTTGACCAGATTGGCATCACCCCAGTTGGAGATTACCTTCAAGGACAAGTTTAAGCACTCGACCATGGCCTCCCTGAGTGACTGAATCTGCGCTCTACTGGTTCGTGCACTAGATGTATAGCTTTCCACAACTGTGCTATCGTCTGCATACCCAAAGATACGGGGTTTAAGTAGGTCGTTGATATGCAGCAACAACAGAGTTGCGGAAAGTACTGACCCTTGTGGGACCCCGGCGTTAATCGCCAATTGATCGGACGAGCAGCTTTCAATGACAACTCGTATCGAACGGTCCCTCAAGAAGTCCGATATCCAGACACACAGACCAGTGGACAGACCGTATGATGGAAGCTTGCTAATAAGGCTATCATGCCAGACCCTATCAAAGGCCTTTGAGATGTCAAGAGAAAGAGCCAACGCTTCTCCATGTTTCTCAAAGGCCTCGCTCCATATGTGCGTGGTGTACGCTAGAAGGTCCCCAGTAGACCGATTTCGGCGAAAGCCATATTGTCGATCACTGAGGTGGTTATGCGTTTCTAGGTGTGCCAGGAGCCTGTTGTACAGTACACGTTCCATAATCTTACAGATGACGGACGTGACCGAGATAGGCCTATAGTTAGAGGTGTCGGCACGACTACCTTTTTTAGTCACGAACTGCACGTTTGCAAGCTTCCAGGATTTCGGCACTTGTCCAGACTTCACAGAGCGGCGAACTAGGCGTGTCAGTACCGGAGCGAGCTCAGGCGCGCAGAATTTAAGAACAACTGCCGGAATACCGTCAGGGCCACTGGCTTTGTTCACTTTCAGATTCTGCCTCGTTTTTCGAACCTCGGTCTGATGTATGCGGATTTTCGGCATATATACCCCACCATCCGGTAGACTCGGAGGTGTCCCGCTTGCAGCATCTAGACGAGAAGATTCCGCAAAAAGATTGGTGAACAGATTCGCTTTTTCTTCAGTGGTATGGGCCAGAGTACCGTCAGGTTTCAGCAGTGGAGGTAGTGAGGGGCGACAGAAGTTCGACTGAACCGCTTTAGCCAGGGACCAAAACGCCTTACTGCCCGATGGGTACGACGCCAATTTGTTCCCTATTTGGCCTATGTGGTCAAATCGAGCCTTCCGTAAAGCCTTCTTGCAGGACTTGGCAGCTTTGTTATAAGCTGTCTTCTTCTTAGATAGGTCCTTGGTTTTGCGGTTTCGAGCATCAGCCCATGCCAGGTATGCCTCATGTTTCTGCATTTCAGCGCGTCTACATTCGGCCCCAAACCAAGGTTGAGCTTTGCCTGACACTGTTACGTCAGAAAATGGGATAAAATATTCCATCCGCAGCACATCTGTCACGGCATCCGCGCAATCTGAAGGATCATCCGAGGAGAAGCAGACTTGCTGCCAAGGAAGAATTGATGAGAAGAATGCACGCACTTCATCCCAATCAGCTGACTTGTACTGCCATACTCTTCGCTTGCCTCTAAGGCTAAGATCGGGCGGGGAGTAGACAGATACAGATTTCACCAGACAATGGTCGGAACTACCCAAAGATGATGAAACCGACACGGAGTAGCGGTCTAGATCAGTTGTCAGTAGAAGGTCCAAGCAATTGGCTATTTGGCCGTCAACATCAGGAACCCGCGTTGCTCCTTGGACCAGCTGGGTGAGATTAAGCGATAAAGCTAGTTTTCGCGCTTCTCTCCCTGTGTGGTCAGTACTTTGGTATGGGAAGAGCTACTCTTGGTGGTGAGCGTTGATGTCCCCCAACAGCACCAATTAAGCAGATGGGTACTTTTGTTGGCCGGCGTCCGCCGCCTCACTGAGGTAAGTCATAAGCTTGGTCGTTTCCTGGTCATATACATCCATATAAATTTGTTTCAAGGCCTGTGTCCACCAAAATTCATACAACAGAAAAGCTGAGATCTTCAAGGTTTCGGAGATGCCGACAGTAGATATCATCACGGGCGTACACACAGACGAGTGTCTGTGTGTACGCCCGTGATGATATCTGGTCGTCACGGGGTTTAAAATTGTGCTCCAGGGTAAACTCTGGATAAGAGAGGTACGCCGTGTCAGACGGACATCCTATCTGCGTCTCCGATAGAAACAAAAGAGCTGGTTTCTCAGTCTCAAGGTGGTGATGGACTGCGACGAGATTTGAGTGCAGGCCTCAGATGTTGCAGAGGTGCACTTTGAGTGAGAGGGAGTGCAGCCGCTGTTTAAACGTTCTCTTGTTTCTATTTTTCATTATGGTTACGAGTGATTAAGGTTACGAGGCGGCAGTGAAGTGGGGCTTCATACTGACGAACACGAAAAGTTTCATCGTTGGAGTACTAATCTGGAGACTGCGTGGACGCCTGAGCCCCCCCTAGGATGTCCATAGGGCCGTCTCGTCCGGTCGCCAGCCGGCACCATGACGCATCTAGGGATTTTTCGCTAGTTGGACAGCCTTTCGCGAGTGGCTATTTCGCTACTTGGGCCCCCTACTGACTGCGGTCGGCCAGCGGTGCACCGTGCCTCGGATCCCGCTACCCCCCACGACTAGTCATCCGATGCGGCGCTTATCAGTGTGCATCAGGTCGGTCTGCCAGCAATGAGACCATCACGTCGACCCGCCCCCGTTAGTAGCTACACCAGTCACCGTGTCGGAACGCAGCGGAGCTACTTGGCGACACGACTTTGACCAGGTGATCAGCCGCGGCCGAAGCCTACCACCGACTTCACCTGATTGGCACCACCCGGGGACCACGTGTAGGGATTCTATATAAATGTTTAAATAAATGTTTTTTCTTTCTTTCTTTATTTCTAATTAATTGGTTGCAGCAAAAACATTGTCAGATTGTATAAATTTAAATAATTAAAATGTATAACGTAAATACTATATATGGTATGCATTTTTTAAGGTTCAGCAAAGAGTGAGTTTCAAACGTCCATAGGCTATCTCGATAGGTAACTGCTTACAATCAGGTGACCCGTATGCTTGTTTGCTACCTCAGTAGGTACTATAAAACGAGCCTTACAGTAGTCGCATAATATGTGTAACATCTGATCACCGCGCGCGCTCATTGGTCAAATCAAATAGCGCGCGCTTCCCCGGTTTTCTGTTACACATTTCCGTCCCTTTTGCCAAAAACACTTCCACGAAAAGAGGAAAGATGTTTCATATCAAAAACTCATCAGCGCTATTTTTTCTGATGTACAAGAATAATGACAATGTAAGGCAGATATAACAAATAGTTACAAATGTTTGCCTAATGGTAGCTACTTACTATTATATATGTGGTCGTTTTCTTGTTTCTTGTGGTGTTACTAAAAGGTTGTTACAGAGTATATAGTGAGCCGTAACTACACTCTGCTTACTGTATAATAAACTATGACACAGTGCTTCAATATGTCAGCTTTAGGACGTATACTGCTAAACATAAGCTTATCATTCATTTCCAGATCAACCGATCTTTTGGGGCCTGCACTAAACAACTCCTAGCAAACCTTTATCAGGTCGGCTTTACATCTAGTGAAGCGTCGTCCTACGCTGCGCTTTCCAGTGCGCGGTCTCCACTCTTTAACCTTTCTGCCCCAACGGCCGTCAGTTCTTCGAGCTATATGCCCCGCCCACTGCCACTTCAGTTTGCTAAATCTCTGGGCTGTCACTAGCTAATTAGATCTCTTAGAAAAATATCAAGCATAAACTTAATATAAGTGATTCATCATCATCATTATCCACAGCCTGAATTCACCCATTGTTGGGTATGGGCCTCCCTAAATTTGTGTCATTTACCACGATCCTGCGCTAGTCTCACCCACTGACGGCCCACGACCTTTACGATGTCGTCCACCCATCTCGCTGCTGGTCGTCCTACCCTTCTATACCCGCTCCTCGGCCACCATTCAGTCACTGCCTTGTTCTATCTGTCATCACCACGTCTAGCCAAGTATCCCGCCCAAGACCGTTTGAGCTCCATAACTTGAATCCCAACGTCATGAAACTTCGTTTGTCTACGGACCTCGACGTTCGGAACTCGATCTAACTGTTAAGTGATTCAATAAAAGTAAATTTAGGTTACTGCAATGAAATGTCTACAAGTTTGTTAATTTTAATATTTTTAAAATCATAGCAAAAATTACGAGCCAGACTGAACTTGTACCACTGTCTTATACCAATGCCTTGTATCACTAACTTGGGCCCCTGCCACCCACGGGGCCCATTTATTTCTATTTTTATGCTACATGGAGATGGAAGAAGCTTATGTCCCACCTGATGATAAGTGGTAACCATCACCTATAACAGATAATTGCCTCAACGCCGACGACGCACGTCAGAAAGCCCTACAAAGCACTTCCCTGCATCCATCATCTGGAGGTATACCGGTGCTAAGCCTTATGTGCCTGTAACTTTACTGGCAACTATACTCCCATTAGCTCATCATCATCAGCCGGAAGACGTCTACTGCTGAATATAGGCCTCCACCTTAGATCGCCACAACGAGCGGTTGGCAGCCGTTTGTGCCCAACGGCTCCCCGCGATTCTTACTAGATCGTCGGTCCACCTTGTGGGGGGCCGGCCTACACTGCGTCGTCCAGTCCGTGGTCTTCACTTGAGAACCTTTCTTTCCCAACCACCTATTGGCTCGTTAGACGTGAAATGAATAAGACGATTTTTAAAATCCATAAATATAAAACTTTTTACATTTTGTTTTGTTTGTTCCTTGAACTAACATAATACTTTAGGCAAATGTCAGGGCTCTGCTTACAACGATCGTGTTAGGCACTACCATTTTTATAGGCAGTTAAAATCGCCAACATATCCGAGAGAGATACAGGAAAGTATGCTGTAAAATGTTTAAGATTTCGGTTATAAAGTTGGGGAAAATGAGTATTTCCGGGTAGGAAGATGATATTTTGAAGAGCTTTAAGAGTTAAATAAACGTTCAGCCTTTTTATAAGTTAGAAGTAAAAAGGAAGACGTTATGTGAGCTTGTAAACTGAGGTTTCTTTTATTTAACGGAGCTAGTCGTTGCATCGTTTACCTCGACTTCTAAAATTGTATTAACTCAAGGTTACGGCTAACTCTCGGCCTACATGGTATTGCAGCCGTCATCTCCCGGTCTGTGATTTAACAGATGATACCACGCACAGCTGATGGCCACAGCCAGCCATGCACCGAATCTACTCCTTCGGTGCGTTTCTGTCTGAGCGGATCCGAGATTGTAGCGGATCAGAGAAACCAGTTTGTTATTTCAAAATGTTAAAATGCAAAAAAAGAGCGCGCCTCGCGCAAGCTCGCCCCGCTTTGAAGTTTTTGACTAGCGGCGGATCCGACGTACCGCTACATATGTGTCTACAGTACCACAGACGAGACCCTTCTCACATCGCTTCAGTGCGGGCTTGTCTGTCTCTACAATATCACATACCGTAAGAAGCTACCTTGAGGCATACAGGTGAAAAGATGCAGTAGCCAATTTGGAAGTTCCTAAACCGGTTGCACACTCAAGTTGGCCACTGCAGAGTTAATCTAGCCAAGTGTGGCTACATCGACCCATTCCGGAGTTAGTGTCACTGCACCTTACAAACAATGGCCTACCTGCTGTCATGTCCTCTATGTTCAACCACCTGCACTCGAGAGGACCATAACAAAGTATTGTCTCGTTAGATGCGCATTAAACTTTAGATACGCGCCCTACGATGCACTGCCCTGCGTCTGTCATGTTGAAGCATATAGGTGTTAAGCCTCATGTGCCTGTAATTTTACCGGAAACCGTTCTTTTCAAACCGAAACACAGTAATGCTGCTTCTTGGTGGCGGAAATAGGTATGGTTATAGGTACTCTGCGGAAATAGGTACTCTTCTAAAAATTATATCATATCTAAATCGCCGATGTCACGCAAAAGACAGCTAAATTGAAGTGGAACTGAGCTGGACACGAATGCCGAATGCGCGATGACTTGTGGGCTAAAATAACTACCGAGTGCGTCCCACAAGACAAGAGACTGCGTGCCCGGCCCAGGTGGAGATGACGGAACGAACTTGACGCGTACAGTGCCAACTGGTCGACAGAAGCCCTAGACCGAGATAAATGGAAGAAGGGAAGGGAGGCATGTGCCCAGCAGTGTGATCCAGCAGGCTCTTTAGATTATAATAAATATCTAAAATAATAACCGATTTCGATGAGTTTTTACAGAGTAATACTATAGAAAACTTGGTCTAATAATTTATTTCCAAATATCCTAAAAGCTAATGATAATAAATATTCGATCTCTATCTTCATAGGTTTGCTGGAAGAAAAGATTAGGGTTAAGCTGGCCCTAATACATGCCCATTTTGTGGGCTATTTTTGCCTGTAATCTATTTGTGTACATCATCATCATCAGCCGGAAGACGTCCACTGCTGACATAGGCCTCCCCCTTAGATCGCCACAACGAGCGGTTGGTAACCGTTTGCGTCCAACGGCTCCACGCGATTCTTACTAGATCGTCGGTCCACCTTGTTGGGGGCCGGCCTACGTTTCGTCTTCCAGTCCGTGGTCTCCACTCGAGAACCTTTCTTCCCCAACGGTTGTCGGTTCTTCGTGCGATGTGGCCTGCCCATTGCCACTACTTATGCACGATAAAGAATAAAGAAAGAATAAAAGAATGCTTACAGGCACCTTAGTTTTGGCGTTACAACGTTGACGGTGTAAAGTATTTTTTTTAACAGAAATAAAGGAACAATTATTATAAAAGGAATTTCGTAACATATAACACGTTTATATGGGGTTAGCATAGTTATTGAAAATTTCTTTAAAATTGACCTATTTCCCAAGGAAAAACTAAATCTTACTCGGTCATAAAGGTGCGTAACCCAAAAATAAGGATAACATTGTTATGGGTTATGACGTGCACAAAATCAGGTACCTACGAGGTAATTTGTTTCTAAACCAATTAAACGAATTGCGATTCAAATTTATCCTTTATTGAATTATTAATTGTTGATTACTGAAATTATTAAAATTGAAGCTTTTAATCGAAAATAAACAAGTCCTTTCTTGGCAAGCGTCTTTTGAATCTTTGGTGAGGTGAGGTCAATCACTTGACAATACCAATGCTTTTTTTTTATATTTTGATAAGATCTTCATTTAACCACAATCTCACCTGATGGTAAGTGATGATGCAGTCTATGATGGATTCTAAGAGTAATAGAGTTCCTTGGAAAAGGGCTCGCCTGGGAAAGTACTATCACCATACCCATTTCTGCCACCAAGCAGCATTACTGTGTTTCGGTTTGACGGGTGTGGAGGTGGCCGGTGAAGTTATACCTGTATACGTCAAGTTAATGGACGCAGTGCTTGTTATAGGCGACGGTTACGTACCAGTTAACATCAGGTAGGCCATATGCTTAGTTCGTCTCTAAGAAGTATAATAAAACACGCTTGCCTAGAAGATATGTACCATTTTAAAACCATATAAAAATGTTCAAGCCTAGACGGGACTTGAATCCGCAACCTTCCTCTTGATACGAGGATGCACTATCCAATTGTGCTACAGGGCTCTGTTACATCAGGGTTGAAAATTTTTGACATGGTTTTAAAATCTTGGAATTTTCCGTATGGGTTCGGATAACACTCTAAAAAAATACTATTAGAAGACACCCGTTCACTTGCGACTTCAAGCCACCGTGATTGTCATAAGCTAAATCATATCATCATATATGTCTTCGTTAGACCTCAATCTCGCCTGAAGGTAAAAGATGGTCTAACTTAAAATTTATAAATAAATAAATAAATATTGCTGGACATTTGACACAGCGCTATCTAGCACCAAACTAAGCAGAGCTTGTATCATGGGAATCAGATAACTGATAGAATACTTATATACATTTTTTTTGTAAATACATACTTATGATATATAGGGAAACAACCAAACCCGGAACAAATATTTGTAGATTAGATTATTTGTAGATCTAGAAGATACCTATTCACGTTAACTTTAAAAAGACCCGGAGTGTTATCTTCAGGAAGGTTAGATGACGGTAAATTGTTCCATATCTTAGTTGTACGCAAGAACGTGTAACCAAAACGGTGAGTGCATATGGGTGGTATACTAACGAGGTATCGATGATGCTGAGTCTATTTGTCCTTTGATGGAAAGGAGATAGCGGGATCAGATCATGTAGTGTTTATGTGCATTTTCTAAACGTAGGTATCCAATAGGCAACTTTACTAGCAACACTAATACCAATGAAATGTAAATTTCAGCAAACCGAGGTCAAAATATTACGAAGGGGAATAAATTCTATATATTATGCGAGTGCATTTTGCTATTTAATTTGTTACTGACAATATATAAATATAGGCAATATTAAAAACTTTTGGGAAAACCCATTTTTAAATAATATACATGATATACTTATGAAATACTAAAGAAACAGTTGAGCTATCTAAAGACAGTTGCATGTAATTATAGATAGCTCAACAGCTCTAAATCACTATCTCGCGGATGTGTCCTTATGACACTGGCTCCATTGCCTCGTAGAATTGTAATGCTTATGCGTTTCACCAGTTAAAGCAATGTGTTTTTTAAATAAAAAATTTAGTTTTTTTAGGCATGTTTAATAAAAAAACACAATATAGGCTTAAAGGTATTAAAAGGAAATAACAATTAACGTTTGCCTATGATAAATCTTCGTTTCTCCACAATCTGATATCTGATATAGATCTGATTATGATCTGGTCAAAGATCAATCATAAATATTTAGAAGTCACCTATTCATTTACTTATTTAACAGATTCCTTATACAGGTTGTTTGGTATTGATGATATTCAAGTGACGGTTTCTCAAAACATAAAAAGACTTCTCGAAAAAAAACTACTAGTTATTGATTAAATAAAGAAAATTGACTAAGTTTAGGTGATTAATTCGATATAAAACTACTTAGTCTTGCAATCGGCATCCAAAAATAAAAGCCGATTTGATATCTCTTTCGGAAATGGCTGCGGGTTTTGGGTTAGAAAGGAACAACAAGAGATCTCTCGAGACGCCACCAATACAGTATCCGTAGTTAGATGGCAAGCATTATGCAATAGCACAACATAAGTTTAATAAAGTGTTTGTTTTTACATCCCAAAATAAATTTCACATTTATATGGTAAACATTCACAATTTTATTTATTATGCTCATCAACATAACCCCTTTCATTTTTGTACGTATAATAACAAACAGTCTATATTTTGACTGAGCAAATTTTAACAGTTTTATATTTTTCATATTTCAATCTTAGATTATTGCACAAATACACATGAAATGTACAAAGTGGGCTTAATTCTAAAAACATTTTCTACCTGCCAACCTCAGAGGTAATGAAAAAGGTTGACGTGATAGCATAATACATTTTACCTTATTGGTATCTACTTAAGGGCGCACTTTACCTGGGGAGACGTTAAATCGCTTATTGAGAAACAATGTTTTGTTCAACAAATTGTGTGCATTCAATCTGTAATTCATATATGTTATAGTTAAGGATACCTGCCAGAGCATCTGTGTTGCGAAAACACGATTCCGTAAAATTTTCTCGATAAAAAAAAATCCAAAGATAACTCCAAATTTATCTTTAAACCATTCTTATGGGATGAATACTACAATTAAGATCTTGAAACTTCATACAGTAATTTTACACAACATAAATAAGGGCACTTGTGTTTTAAATTTTCAAAATACCTTTTGGTTTTACCATAAAATGAAAATATCTAAGTTTTGCACTAATGAAAGTCTGGCCTCGGCTTTCAGACGGGATACCCGTGACGCTTCTCGCTCCAAACGAACACGTAATTCTTAGGTAAAATTTATATTTAGTTGGTTTTTGTAAAGACGCAGTATTGAGAAATAAACACAAGATAATGAAGGGACTGATTGATAAAAACCGGCAAACATATGAACCACGGCGAGATAGGACGTGCAGCGGCGCGCGGAGAAGCGGGGGTGAAATTCGAGTTTGGGCTGAGGTATAGTCAACTCTTAAGAAACACAGATAACAATAAACTCCAATTACAATACACATGCTTGACATAATAATTAGAAAAAAACATATGACACATACATAATTATAAAAAGATTCACTTTAACCATTTGAGGCAGAAAGGTTCTGGAGAAATCATGAAATACTGGAAAACGCAGCGATGAACGGCCCCCCACTAGATAGAAAAGTATCTGGGATCGGTCGCTCTGGAGATCTATGAGAAAGTCTGTGCAGCAGTGGATGTACTATGACTGATATGATAATAAAAAACCAATAAATATTGCTGGACATTTCACACAGCGCTATCTAGCCCCAAACTAAGCAGAGTTTGTACTATGGGAACCAGATAACTTATGGAATACTTATATACATTTTTTTATAAATACATACTTATAATATTTAGAGAAACAACCAGACCTGGAACAAATATCTGTAGATCATGCAAAATATGTTCCGCGGCGGGAATCGAACCCGCTACTTCCTGCGTCTCAGCCGGCTATTCGCCCACTGCACCACGGAGGTCGTCCATGATGATGATGATGAAGTTTGCCTAATTAAAGCATCTTATTTATCGTAAATAGAGACGCACTTTGTTAGTACTCAGAGGTAAAACATTTTCTGAGACTACGACTTTAGTCTCAGAAAATATTGAGTGCACTGTGTGCACTTTTGTCCAGCACTTCATAAAACACTATTATAATACTCTATGGTAAAACATTTTCTGAGTATTACATAACGACTTTAGTCTCAGAAAATACTGAGTGCACAGTGTGCACTTTTGTCCAGCACTTCATAAAACACTATTATAATACTCTATGGTAAAACATTTTTTGAGACTTACTTAATGACTTTAGTCTCAGAAAATATTGTGTCCAGGGTGAGTGATTTTTTCTGGATCCCACGTTCATAGTCGTTTGCAGAGTTGCTGACGATTCGGACACAATTTATTAGGACACAGTGCCCTAATTGGCACTTTTGATTTTAATATATATTTTACTGTCGATTCGGACACCATCAAATTATTGAAGCTGTTGAGCACAGTCAGGTAAAAAATGTTTAAGCAAAATATAATATAATGTGATAAAGCTAATCAAATTGCTTTGCGAGCGTGAGGTGACTTACATTAATGTTAAAAAACACAAGTTTCATTCATAGGGTATAATATTTGGTATAAATCAACATCTTGTATACTTAGGCATCTATATAATGATCACTTAAAAATATCTAAAAGATATTTTTTTATTATTCTTAGACAGTATATGAGTATGTTTAAAAATCACAGATAATCTAGTTCAAACATACCTAAAATAACTACTTAATATTTGTTAGTTTTCGACATCAGCAAGGCCTACATCTACTGAAAAAAAACGATAAAACTCTTACACAAAAAAAAAACTTTACCTACAATAATCACAGTATTTTACACAGCACTGATTTTATGAATGGTATATTTATTGTTTATGAAAAAAACACTCTCACAATATGTCTTAGTCACGAGATAAAAGCCATACTTATTACTAATGTAGTAACTAATGCATGTTATTACTAATGCATTAAGTAAGTCCTAATTTTTACTGAAACTAGTATCATACAAAAATCTTACAGAAATAAACATAAATAACATATATCAGGTAGTAAACATAATTAGTAAAATATACAAATTTAATTTCGGTGACGATTGGGCGGAGCTTCCGGAAATGCAAGAAAGTGTCAGTACTAGTTACTTGTTTAGGTGAAGAACGAGACAAACATGTACCATAGCCGTGTCGCATTGTCGCAGAAGTAAATGACGCAAGTGGCAAAATATAAAATCTCGAATTGCAAGAGAACCAACAAATGAAAAAAAATCCTTTTTCATTAATTTAGGTACCATAATTACCTACATAACTATGTAAAAAAATACTTTAAATCTTTTCTAGAGTCGGAGAATAAACGATATTAGTGTTTTAGAAGAGCCGATTTTGACAAATAATTGTATCGATAAAAGTTTCACCATTTGCGTTTCTAACTTTCATTTATATAGTTTAAATCCTGAAGTAAATATTGCTTTAATATAAAATCAGTAATATTTTTAGTTATTGATATAACAGTTACTTAGCGGTTTAAATTTTTTTACATATCGTCTTTAAGTTGTAAGTCTAATTTATCTATTTACGTTATTATTATATGAGTATTAAACTAAGTTGCATTATTTAACTGACTCCCAAACAACATAAAGAACAATATAAACTGCCACATAATTTCTTTAACTTTCACACTTTAACGATGCGTGTCCTTGTTTGCACTGACTTTCACTTACTCGCAAGACAAATTGTTTTGTTGATTTCCTTCGGCCTTGGTGTAAAATAAAGCGAAATTGAGCTATAAAATCAAAAGTGTCTATTGGGACACAATGTCCCAATATATTTTGTCCGAATCTACAGCAACCCCGTTCGCAGATCTGTTTTATTATAGGTAAAACTGGTTGTGTCCAATTTCTAGGTTTGCCAGTAACGCGTGCATTCGCATATTTCGTGATATTTGCTAGCCACTTTATTTCGGTTCTGCGGTTATTTTTGTAGTGCTCTGGGCGTTCCGAGATTATTTGTTTAAAGACGTGCAAGGAACATCAAATATACTCATATTCTCTAAGATATATTATTTGGCTAATGTTTATTACATGGCGTAAAGATGACGCGGCAGGTCAACGACAGGATTGAGAGACATGCTTGTAAAATTCATCAGACCATTTTAGCGTATACAAGGGCTGGAAAGAATGCGGGGAGGCTTTCGCCCAGTAGTGGTACACAGAGGGCTGAATACGTATTTTTTGAATAATAAAAAAATATGCATAAGTAAGTACAATCAACTATTTATTCCATTTGCTACTGGGCATGCGTCCAAAACTGAAAATGGGTGAAATAAACAAATGCTTAAACTTTAGCCGAATTAAAGTTTTCCCGTTACTCGCCTCAGGCTAAACAAAAACAGTAATTTAAACTAAAAGGAGAACTAACAATTAATCAACTTCAAAACTGATAAGCCTGCAGGCTTTCGATCACCATCGTGATATTAGCGATAAGACGTCCATTACTGTACGTAGGCCTACACATAGATTTCCAGAGCGACCGTTCTTATGCCGCCTGCACCCAACGGATTCCAGCAACCTTTATCAGTTGTTGGAACCACTGCGAGTACGTACGTTGCACCGCCAACAGTCACCCATCTCCCGTGCGCAGCGCAGCCTTAATGAGCTTATTACCATCCATCCTCAGTTTGATGTGTTTGCGGATGACTGGAAGACAATCGAGCGAGTGTGCCTCAGTTATTTTGAGATATGTTAAATTAGTTATTTCTAGTCCCTATTTGTATATCTGTGGTGTTTTATTTGTGTACCTTTTTAAATTTAATGTACCTCTTATTTTTAACATGTACCTAAAATATTTAATTTGTACTTCTTTCTTGTAGTAGTTTTAAATAAAGTGTATTAAATTATTCTGTAATGTTATATTTAATTGTAAATAAACGAGTTAAATTTGAACCAGAGGGCTTAGCCAAGTTACGTTCGGTTAGTGATGACGCTAGTCGATAAGTCCGAAAATGTATGGGATTTGACACATACTATGAAAATATCACGTGAACTATCGACAGCAAACCTATGTAGAAATCGAAACGATTCGATGCGAATGTAACTTGGCTACGGGTCCTGGTCTTTTAAGGGTTCCGTACCCAAAGGGTAAAACATGACCCTATTACTAAGACTCCGCTGTCTATCTGTCCGTCTGTCACCAGGCTGTATCTCATGAACCGTGATAGTTAGACAGTTGAAATTTTCGCAGATGATGTATTTCTGTTGCGGCTATAACAACAAATACTAAAAACGGAATAAAATAAAGATTTAAGGGGTGCTGCTATACAACAAACGTGATTTTTTTGCTTGTTATTGATAATGGAAGCAGGTAGACGCCTGAAATATTCACAGAATATTTGGTTATATATTCAGTTTATAAATAAATAAATACATTAAAATAAAACAAATATTTCAGGGGGGCTCCCAAGCAACAAACATGATTTTTGTTGCTAGTTTATATAGATAATGGTACGGAACCCTTCAGACTCGCACTTGGCCGGTTGTTTTTTTTCATCGAGCGGGGAGTCGTATAATACGCTGCCCTTTTCAGAACTTTTCCTCCACTCGTGAACAGCATAGATAAAAGAGTGATTACATTCAGCTCAATTACACCAATTTTCTTGAAATCAACGGTCAAGTCTTAGCACTTAAACTTTTCAACTTAACTCGACTCGATTAGCTAATGAGATAGGTATATAATAAGTTATTGTAGGTACACCATAAAAAACAAAACAATACTTAAAAATTGACATTGTTCAAATGAATGTATACAGGCCTTAGTGATGTCAGTGAGTGCTCAGATCAACCTGTTAATTTTTTTACCTCACTAGGCTTGGCTTGCACAACAGTCACAGTATTTAGCGACTAAACATGTATAGATTTAACATATTTGTATGGTTTGACTATTCCTTAAATCATATTTAGCCACTAAATACGTTTGGCATCGGTGCGCAAGTCGTTCTAGGTATTTATTTTGTCATCCCGCTACGATTGGTGGGTGAGTATAAATCAAACTATTTTTCAGACTAAAGTTTTTGAAACTGGACACTTCATGTCCTATTATGTGTAAAAACTAAACGACCTTAATTAGTGGCTAGGACTAATGGCATCCGGGCTTGTCAGGGGCATGTCAGGCGACTATAGCAGCTGTTTGGTCAAAAAAGTTCTACCAGAACTACTAAAATAACAAAAAGTAGCTGTTTTCGACTTTCAATTTGATTCAACTTCTGAATGACGTAAAATTTTGTACTTTAATGTGGGCAGACTGTTGAAAAAAATAAAAAAAAACTTGACTGAAAAAAACCTTCAAGTTGAACATATGATGCTATCCTGCGACGGTCTTTCACGTGGCAATTAATTATTTAAAACTTTTCCAAATAATTAGCGGGCGTATCCTTAGAAGGTGGTTGCGCGGGCGACTGGCGGCAGTGTACCGCTGACTGTCGTACGGGAGGGTTGTGCTCGTTTGCCTCACGCTCACCTATTTGCTGGTCAGTTAGATGCGTGTGGCAGAAGGTGCGGGGCCGAAACAATGGTTAAGCCCATTCGCTTAAGGTCATCGGTTACGGCGAGCGCCTTAAACATACGGTACATGCTCCGGATTTGCAGGCTTCACCCCCTGTTATTTTGCGGTACAAGTGGGCGGAGCTAAACAATAGCGTATGAAATTGTATGACTTTGACCACACCGACAACGAAAACTATCAGTTCCGGGGGGGCTTCCGGGCGAATTTTACGTCAATGTTATGACAGACAGCGTCGCAGTAGGACGCACGTGTATGCACTAAATTAGCTACAAAATAACCCGAAGTATCTTTGACTTACATTTTCATCAAAACTGAAACTCTGATTAAAAAAATTACAAAAGCCGTATCTTGATGTAAGTACTCTTTATTAAGAATAAATAATATTTATTTAAGTAAAATTTACAGGGCAGGGACTTTAAAATATTTAGATCAATATTTTTATTATTCCAAAACGTAGTACTAATATAAATAAACGTTTTATATTCAGGTAAATTTTTCGCTTATTCCTTTTGTTTTTGAGTAAATAGTTTTTACATGCTGCCTTGTAAATCTTGCATACGATTCTAAAAAAAGTAGGCGTCATCGGGACATCTGTCCAACGCAAGTGCTAGCGGTCGACTGAGAGAATTTTTCTCTTGACTCAAACGGACCTTGTGTAGTCGATACCATACCGAATTTGGTATTTTCTCGGATCAAGGAGACCCGGATGTCATATAGTCTTAACCTTTAATAAACTAATACCATTTTCTGTTTTCGAAATAACCTACATTGAATAATGATTACACATGGAAACAAATGCTCCCTGCAAATCGCTTTTTTGCAGCCCTTGCAGAAGTTAGTGGTCATACGACGTTTAATTACAGGGCATGCGAGAAGAAAACAAGAATATATCAAAAGTTACTATTCATCATCATCATCATCATCATCCACAGCCTGACTTCACCCATTGTTTGGTATAGGCCTCCCCAAGTTTGTGCCATCCACCACGATCCTGCGCTAATCTCACCCACTGACGGCCCACGACCTATACCTTTACCTTTACGCAGGAGGCTGTGTACAGGTTAAGAGTTGCACAAAGGGCCATGGAGCGTACCATGCTTGGCATCAGACTGTAAGATCGAGTTCCAAACGTCGAGATCCGTAGACGAACTTTTTGCGTATTTGACAATGCCATGATAGGACAAATAAGATGCTGGAATGACTGATATAAAAGTCCGACAGATGCAAGAACCATGTTCAAAATTCAAAATTGTTCTGAAATACGAAAGGTTTTTAATTACTTATGACAGCATGGAGCTCACAAACTTCTTAATCGCTACAGTATTAATACTTCTTTAATGTGCAATTAGAATCTAATAAAATGTTTGTTGGAGGAATTTTGATTTGTCCTGTTGTATGAGAATACATTTTATCAAATTTGACTGACTTCCGCTGCTCAGATTTATTTTATCGAATACAATAAAATGATCCTTACATAAGACTGCATCGATCGGCATAAAAAAAAAATTTTACCAACTTGATTCATTTTACTACTCACGCTTGACCCAGAAATTTATAATGCCAAAATGTTTTTCTTTGAAAACGAGCTGATGTTTTAAAAGAAAGTGTACCTGTATCTCCTCTAGTTATGGGTGCTGCCGTACTGTTCCAGTTAAAAAAAACACTGTATAGATAGATGGTGACTGGGATTGGGACATAGGCTACTTTTTACCCGACTGCGAAGAAGGTTAAAGTTTTTACCACGCATGCAAAGCCGCGGGTGGGTCAGCTATGTATGTATATTCTGAAGAGAAAACCAGTAGGAAAATTGTCAGTGCCACAATCACAATTTTGATAGAACAAACAAACTGTTGGTATTTAGTTTTTGCTATATCAATTTTCTTAATACAATTCCTATTCGAGCAGTCTGTGAAGTTTTTCTATTACCAGTGACAGCCTCTTTGAACAATAAAAAGTTTCCAGTTTCGTCTATATAACAGCTGTTTCTATTTCTATAATACTTATAAATGTTGAATTATAAATTATAAATCAGTTGACAACATGGTTGTTTTCAACCTACTTCAAAAAGGAGGTGGTTTGTAGGTTGTTTTTAAGGTTGCGTACCTCAAAAGGAAGAAACGAAATCCTTATAGGAACACTTTGTTGTCCGTCTGTCTGTCAAGGCCCTTTATCTCGGGAGCACGTGAAGGTCCCATAAAGCTGTGAAAAAATCAAACTTCTAAGGTAACGTAAAAAAAGATATGAGGCAAAAAATTTATATTTCGATACTTTCAAGAAAATCAATATTTATAAGGTATTTTCCGTTGATCTAGATCTATGAAATTTGGCAAGTAATATCGTCTTATACTACAAATACAGGGAAAAATCTGAAAACTATACATTTGTAATTAAATCATAAAAAATATAGTCTTTATTTTGAATGGAACCCTCGATGGGCTAGTCCGACTCGCACTTGACTGGATAATATTTTATTTTGTACTAGCTTTCATCCACGGCTTCACATGCATGTTATGTAAATTAAAAGCAGCCTATGTCTCAGTCCTATAATGTTCTCGTGAAATCCAGTCCATCCAAAGGTTGACTGGAAGAGATCGCTTTTAGCGATAAGACCGCCACTTGTATTTCTGCGTGTTATTTGTTTTTATAATGTTTTTGATCGAGCAAATCGGCATTGTATGTATGTATGTATGTTTCTTTGTCCGAGGATAACTTTCGAAGCGTTTATCCGATCCTCGTGAAATTTGTTATATAGGTAGGCAGTGTTAACAGAATTTTGGTGTGACTAAATGAGCTAAAAATGTTAGGGGGTTGTTGAGATATTAGGGTTCAAGAGGGGTAAAAAAAGGTCTCTGTAAGTACATTTTGACCCCGTTCTTATTTTTAGTTTAAACCTTGTAGTTTTTAAGTTTGTAGCCAAAACAAAAACTAAACTTTGACAAAAATCACAGGGTACACCAGTGATCCCACAGTGCTAAAATTTGGTATGCGTATAGCTTTAGTTGCACAAATATAGAAAAAAGTCTGAAATCCAGAATAGCTGCAATTTGTACCCCAAAAAATGTGTATACAAAATACATGAATTCCCGTTACCTGTAATTTGAATGAAACTGTAGGTCAATTTATTTGGGTTTTATTTCGTGCCACTATTTTATTAGTCAAAGATTAAGGCCGGCTTTTACAATGATCCCTAAACGTATTTAGCGACTAAACATGTTTAAATTTTAAGTATTTGTATGATTTAACAATTCCTTAAATCATATTTAGCCACTAAATACGTTTAGGCATCGTTACGCGAGTCGCCCTAAGAATATTTTTTTTTGTTTTGCAAGACTAGCGAGATCTCAGTTTGGGGCGAACCACTAGTTTATTTTAAGTGACATTCAATTACAATAAAGCGTTTTCTATCTATCTATGTTTCAAGATATGTAGTTTAAATAGCCATGCGATGATTCGACTGAATGTATTACATAAGTATAAGGGAATTATGAGTACGCACTGTTATACAAACTGTTGCAGCAAGCTGAAGGGGCAGTGGGCCGGTGTTCTGGAGTGGAATCCACGTCTAGGCAAGCGAAGTAGGACGCCCTCTGGCTAGATAGAGTGACAATTTGCGCGCTGTGGCTGGCAAGGGTTGGGTGAGAAGAGCTGAGGATCGGGCTCAATGGCGCAGCCTGGGAGAGACCTACGTTCAACAGTGGACTATAATAGATTGATGATGATGATGACTTTTATAATTATCCAGTATAAGCTGACCTCGCATTGTTTAAGCTTTCAGTACAATGAGAAGCCAGATTAAACTGGAAATATACCTTGATGTGTAGCCGTGTGTATAATAATAACAAGACAGAAGGGTTTATGATAGCGATCCAAGATCAGGTAATTGAAACCCGGAACTATCAGAAGCACATGTGTACACAATGTGCCAACGGACTTGTGCCGCAGGTGTAATAGCTCCTCGGAAACCATACAGCACATCACAGGAGTCTGTAGAGCAATAGTCCAAACGGACTACAAATTCAGGCATGACCAGGTAGCCAACATAATACACCAACGATTAGCTGCTATGTGCGATCTCATTGATGCATCTGTTAGACCAATACCATACTACAAATATACGCCCGAAGTTGTACTCGAAAATGCCTACCCTAAACTATACTTCGACAGAGCGATATTAACAGACAAACTACACACTACAATAGACCAGATTTAACCCTTATAGATAAAACTAACAAAACCGCACTTATTATTGATATAGCCATCCCAAATATCCATAACATGCAGTCCACAATCGCGGAGAAGCTTTCTAAGTACATTGATTTAAAAATTGAAATCACGCGAATGTGGCGACTGCAAAAAGTATCAATAGTCCCAATAGTTTTATCTTCTACAGGCGTCATCCCAAATCAACTGTTTCAGTCCCTCTCTCTTTTGGACCTCCCAAAACATACCTTTGCCTTATTGCAGAAGGCAGTAATTTTGAATACTTGCAGGATTGTAAGAAAGTTCTTGCAGACTGCCCTATCCACCGAATTGTCACCTACACTATCTACACCTACACTACCATGTACAACGGTTCAAAATGATACCACCCGAACCACTGAGGGGTACTTGGCTTAGGCCCGTGCACCTCTGTTATTCCCCGGTTTTTCTGAGCCGAGTTGATGAAAATCATATACATGATAATATATATAAACAATGATAATAATTTCATTTATTCATTTCAAGTACATAATAACAATTTTAAATAATATAATTTACATAGATTTATAATTTAAATAATGGATAATTAATGCAATAAACAGTTGAATAGGTTTATGAGTAATGGCTTGAATTATTGTTTATGTTATTACATTTTTTTAAATTTTTCTTTTAAGGGGCAAAACGCTTTTAATAACAATAAATAATTACATGACTAAAATACAGAAGAAACAGTTGAATCATCTAAAGACCGTTGCAAACGATCTATAAATGGCTCAACTGCTCCAGAGCACCAGGCGGAAGTGTCCCCAAGGCACTGGCTGCATTGCCTCGCTGAATTGCAATTCTTATGCGTTGACCCAGATAAGCGCCAGCTCTCGGATCTCAAATTAATGATTAAATATTACTATTATATATTACGTTTGACTACCACCGTGGCGCGGGTTCGATTTTCAACGCGGAACAAATTTTTTCATGATCTACAGGTATATGTTTGGGTCTGGATGTTCTTCTATTTACTCGTATGATAAGTATGTATTTACAAAAAAAAGTATTTACGTATTCTATCAGTTATCTGGTTCCCATAGTACAAGTTCTGCTTAATTTGGGGCTAGATAGCGCTGTGTGAGATATCCAGCGATATATATTTATATGAATTATAATAAATGTAACCTTACCATAAATGTAACCTCAATAATCAGATTACAGGGACATTCAGTTTTAATTATTATATACCAGTGTATCATAAAAGATCGTTAATATCGCTTTAGAGATCGCTTTTAGCGATAAGACTGCCCACTGTACTAAATCTATTTATGAAAATAATGTTCTCTATTTTACTTTGGTGTACAATAAAGAGTTATCTTATCTTATCTTATCATATTTTGACTTTATTTGGTATTATCTAATTTATTCTATTTTATTTTGTATTCAATTTCTCTGATTTAGTTATTTTGTATTTAATTAGAACATTTCCATACCCTTAGTTGTCAAAGCCCGAGTGGCAATAGGACATAAATAACAATAAACGACCTCCGTGGCGCAGTGGGCGAACAGCCGGCTGAGACGCAGGAGGTAGTGGGTTCGATTTCCGCCGCGGAACAAATGTTTGCATGATCTACAGATATTTGTTCCGGGTCTGGTTGTTTCTCTATGTATTATAGGTATGTATTTACAAAAAAAAATATAGGTATTCTATCAGTTATCTGGTTCCCATAGTACGAGCTCTGCTTAGTTCGGGGCTAGATAGCGCAGTGTGAAATGTGCAGTGCAATTATTATTATTTATTATTAAAAATAAATAAATAATACAAGACATTTCACACAACGCTGTCTAGCTCCAAACGATGCAAAGGTGGTAACATGGGAGGAAATCAGATAACTGATTGAATCAACATCATTTCAGCCACAAGACATCCACTACTGCAGATAGGCCTCCCTCATAGATTTCCAAAGCGACCGATCTTGTGCGGCCTGCACCCAACGGCTCCCACCAACCTTTATCAACTCGTCTTTCTATCTAGTAGGGCCGTCCGACTGTGCTCCTACTGATTTAACTGATAGATTACTTACAACTTATTTTTTTATTAATTTTTTAATATACATTCCCTTTTATTATAGACTCCTTTCAGAGAAGAGCCCTTAGAATCATCGGTGATCCCAAACTCGCCGACAGGCTGGAACCGCTGAGTCAACGCCGTGACATCGGATCGCTCAGTGTATTCTACCGCCTGTATAATGGGGAATGTTCTGAGGAGCTATTTGATATCATCCCGTCGGTCGTCGAGATTTTACCACCGCACTTCTCGACAAAGTAATAAAGCTCATCCACATATAATCGACAATTGGGTATCGCACATCACACGCTTCACGCGATCTTTTCTACCACATTCTTGCAAGATGTGGAATGAGCTACCATCTGAGGTTTTCCCATTAGACTACGACATGGCACGCTTCAAGAGAAATATAAAGAGGTTTCTATAGTGTAGGGAACGCAACGTCAATACCCCGGGTGTTGCCGGTATCAAAAGGAGACGGTGACCGCTTACCATCAGGTGGGCCGTAAGCCTGTTTCCCCACAAATAACATAAAACGAAAGACAAACGCTCAGACCTGGGACAAATATCTGTAGATAACATAGTATCACGGCGGGAGTTGAACCCGTAAACTCTTGCGTCTCATCCGGTAGGAGTAGGTAAGTTAGTTTTCACACCACCTGCTCGACAATTTCAAGTTATATGTCATGTAAACCTCATTGTGATTGAATTCCTCATTTGTATTAAAATTTGAACCAAACAGACCCACACAATAAGAACTTATTTGTAAATCGACGTAATCTCTGCACAGGATGCACTAACCTAGATTTGGTTTTAATTGTCTTGCAGAAATTGTGAAAAGTAGAGTAATCTCTTCCTGTACAAGGATTTCTGCATCTTGGGCGTGCTTATATCCTTCTCTGCGCTCAGGATTCTAGTAACTCTCTCGCTCCGGTCGTGGGTTAACTCTAGAATCCTTCATTACGTTCGGGATTCAATATAGCGCCCGTGACGCAAGACACTACTTTACCCCTCGTTTAATAATCTACCGTTATTTTGAAATTAATAGTTAACACTATCTAATAACAGTTGAATTACCCGTTTGGGGTTAAAAATTGCCACAATAATGACATAAATCTATTTTATAATCCTTTATTAAGATAAACACATATAGGGATCAATTCTCTCATACTTCCACTATATTTATGTCGTAACATAACCAAAATATCATCATCACAAGCAGAATTAGCTAATAAAACAAACACCCCCGTAATAGCTACCACTTGATAAGAATTGATAATACAAAAAACATGTTCCACATCCTGGTTTCAATCTATAAAATGTGGAATCAAATCTATAATTAAAACCTGCACGCTAGCTGTATAAGCTAGTACTGAGAAAACAGCGCAAGTTTTCACAACACCCTTCACTTTGTCAGGTAACCTGACTGCTATCCAAAATATTCTAAAAAATAGCACGAAATTCATAAGAAGAACAAATAACTCCGTGTAGATGAATATTAGCAACGCTGTAAAGATGTAAAAACAGTTCAAAATTATGAAAATTATAAGCGTTCCTATCCAAATAACCACTGATAATATGGAAATTGAGTTATTTTCTACATAGAAAACATTTATGACTTTGTCATTCAAATTCTTAGTAAAAACACACATCCAACATATCAAAGCTGCATCTGTGTGTAAATATATAATCCATATTATCAATTTTATATGCGACTCAATATAAATTGTCGTAAGGCATTGAAAGACTACATTGATCAATCTGGCTATAGTCAAGTTTAATAATATTTTCTGGTTGAAATTTCTTATAGATGGCAACAGAAACTACATCGATAGTTGCATTAAAAAGCATATCTGAAAATCTAATGTTAATAACGCCAGTCCATAGTACTAGCTTCTATGACAGTTCTTTTACCGTCCGAGCAGTACGTCTATGGAATGCTTTACCAATAACAATACGGCAAGCCTCATCCTTAGCCATATTTAAATCTAGGGTAAAAAGTTTATATTTATCAGAAACGTCATAGTATCGCACATAAATTAATGTATATTTATCGTATTTATCTAATGTACGTATTATAAATATTATATGTATCATAATTTTATATATTATATTTAGGTATGTAATTTAATAATTAATTTATGAATATTTATATTTTATTTAGTTATAAGTTGCACTCCCTTCATTCTTAACTTAAGTGCACCCCCGACCATCTTTGACATTACTATATCCTCTCAATCCAATGGTTGTCTGGAAGAAATCGCTTCAAAGCGATAAGACCGCCCATTGTACTATTTGGCTTTGTGTCTTCTATTTAGTCTGTAATTTCTATTTTTTAATGTGTACAATAAAGTGTTTTCATTCATTCATTTATTCATATTATAGAAAGTTTTAGTCAGACTCGAAAAAATTATAACGTAAGTCGAATTTATTTCTAATAACGTACTATTGTGAATTTCTATTTGGCTTCAGATACGCACCGATTTATCTCATTAATCGAAGTCAAGTCCAGATATTAGAACGGAGTAAAACACTCTTGTAGGCTTGTAGAAGTCCAGTTGAAGAGTTCGAAATTTAATGACTGATGATGGATGATGATGAAGTGTGTGTGTTCATCATAAATATGACAATGTTATGGTCACAGGAAAACGTACCGAGATGGTTCAAAATAGTTATACTCGGAGTACTCTGAGGGTGGTCTACGTCTAGCTTGTATTGTCTGCAATGTTCCCTTCATTGTACGAGTATGTCAGGTTAACAATGAGCTGTTTTAAACTGTCACTGGAATTAGTTAAAGCCTTTGATAAACACAAGCATTCTGCTTCAACGGTAAAGAGGTACAGACCGAGTTGAATATGACATTTCCTCAATCAGTCATTACTAATATTCTCACGGTGGATTAGGCCGCGATGAGTAACATGTAACAACTTAAGTATGAAACACCAAAATGTCCATTTATTGTTTTGTAAAGTTTTGGATTTGTCAACTCCTTTGTTATAACATTATGATTGATAAAGACCGAGTAGATGCAACAGTTAAATACACCTCATCGGGTATTAAGTTTGCTATAAAAATGGCTGATTGCATACACATACGATGCATTAGTCATGTCGAGCGAAGCAAGATCTCCTAGGGCAAATCGGCGTTGTATGTATGTATGTTTGTTTGTCCGAGGATTACTTTCAAAGCGTTGATCCGATCACCGTAAAATTTGATACATAGGTGGCACAATTTTGGAGTGACTAAATAAGCTAAAAGTATTAGGGGGGGGGGGGGGCAGGGGAGGGGGTATTATGTATATGAGATATTAGGGTTCAAAAAGGTAAATAAAATGAAAATGAGACTATTAGGTCAAGTGAGTCGTGAAAATGAACGTTTGACCACGATCTCGCCTGATGGTAAGCAATGATGCAGTCTACGATGGTACACGCTTGCCTAGAAAAAACCTATTACCTTGCAACTTGAAGACCCCTAGGTTGTAGTTATCAGTAGTGAGTTATAACTCTTTGGCGGTGCGCATAATAAAGGTGGAAGAGGTGCCTTATGCGTACGGGAGGTATGTCTACCATGTAGTTTATAAGTAATTAGCTATTTAAAACAGTCCAGATTCTGCAAGAATTCAAACATGTGGTTTTTAAACAGTATGACAACTAGGGTTGAAGGGTTTGGTTGCCGGTGAAAATACAGGAGCATGAGGCTATACACCTGTATGAATCAAATTGATGGACGCAGGTTCTCCTACGTATCTCCTCATTTCTAATTCGATCCGTAAAGAAATCCCGAGCATAGCCCTCTCCATTCGATGAGCGACTCTGAGCTTATTCATAAGGCTAATAGTGAAGGACCACGTCTCGGTTCCATATGTCATCACTGGTAACACACACTGATTGAAGACTTTCGTCTTGAGGCACTGAGGTATGTTGGACGAAAAGACGCTGCGAAGTTACCCAAACGCTGCCCGAAACGAGTTGGATTCGACGATTGACCTCTTTCTCAAAGTTGGACCTACCTAATTGGACTGTTTGTCTTAGGTATAGATACGCGTCGATAACTTCAAGAGCCGAGTTCTCAACCATAACTGGGGCAAGCACGACATGGACATTCGACATAATTTTCGTCTTTTCCATGTTCATTTTAAGCCCTTCCCGTTGAAAGACTCGATTGAGGCCTTCGAGCATCGTGCTGAGCTCTTCCATCGTCTTTGCCACGACCACAATATCGTCGGCAAACCGAAGGTGAGTGATGTATTCGCCGTTAATATTGATGCCCAGTCCTTTCCATTCCAGAAGCTTGAAGGCATCTTCCAAAGCGGTCGTAAACAGTTTCGGAGAGATCACATCACATCTCCCTGTCTTCCGCCTCTTTTTAAGGAAATCGCCTTCGAGGTCTGTTCATGTACTCGGATTGATATAGTGGTGTTTTTATACAAACACTTCAAGACTTCGATGTACCGATAGTCAATACGGCATCGTTGGAGAGACTCAAGCACTACCCATGTTTCGATCGAATCGAAGGCTTTCTCATAGTCCACAAACGCGAGACATAGCGGCAAGTTATACTCTTCGGTCTTCTGTATGACTTGCCGCAGCGTATGTATGTGGTCTATGGTACTGTAGCCTTTACGGAACCCGGCTTGTTAGGGAGGCTGGAATTCATCAATCCTGCGTTCGAGACGTTTCGCGATGACCATTGAAAAAAGCTTATAAACATGGCTCAAAAGCGAGATGGGTCTGTAATTATTAAGCAAGGTGATGTCACCTTTCTTGAAAAACAGAACCACCATGCCCTCGTTCCATGCTTTTGGCGTCATACCTTCAAGCAAGGCGGAATTAAAGAGCTTCTGAAGAACTTTAAGTACCGGTGATCCACCCGCTTTCAGAAGCTCTGAAGTGATTCCGTCCTCACCCGGTGCCTTGTCGTTCTTAAGCTGCTTCAAGGCCATCCTGATCTCATACAGGCTGATGTCCGGAATATCTTCGGTATAATGTTGGGTCAGTTTGGCTCTTGGGTCGTTGGCCGCACTGCAAACAGGTTTAGTTTCGACTTCCCTTAACACTTCCGCTTTACTTGACGTTATGCTGCCATCTTCCCTCTTCAGCTTCGTTATGCGACTCTGCCTAATAGAACTGTCTCTCGCGAACACTTTGGAGCCTTTATTCCGCTCTATCGTATCTTTAATACGAGATGTATTAAAGGTACGTATACCGTGCCGAGGGATTTCCAAATTTTTCTATTGAGCTGCCTATGTGACTGAGCATCATCGGGAGACTGCAGTCGCAAAAAAATTCGTTCAGCCATGAGGTTAAGGGTGTCATCACAAAGTTTCTGAGGTTTATTGGTACGGGGGGTCTTAAAGAACTGGGACCGTATAGACGGTTTCTACGAACCTGTTATTGATCTCGTCCACTGATGCATCTACTTTTAGACAGTCAAAGCGATTTGCAAGTTTGAGTTAAAAGCTCTCGAGGTTTTGGGTATGTGCGCGAGTGGGTCGGAGCGTAGACTTCATCAAACGGGACCTTTCAAGTTTAATCTTCATATTCAATGTGGCTCTAACAATTCGGTGATCACTGCCGGTTTTCACCCTGTGAATCACAGAGACATCATTGAATATCCGTTTCTTGTTGGTCAAGATGAAATCAATCTTATTTATCGTGGAACCGTTGGGACTCATCCAGGTCCATTTCCTGTGAGGCGGCTTCTAGAAAAAAGAATTCATCATAAAGAGTCCTTCTTTCTTCAGAAAATCGGCCAGCCTCTATCCCCTAGGGTTCCGTTGCTCATATCCAAATTGCCCCACTCTTAACTCATCATCGCTTCTCATGTCTAGCTTTGCATTGAAGTCCCCCATAACAACAATAAAGTGAGTTTTGTTCGTATGTATGGCTCTGCTGATGTCCTCATACATAGACTCTACTTCTTCATCTGGGTGTGAACCAGATAACTGATGAAATACTTATATTGTATGTATAGAGAAATAACCAGACCAGCAATAAATATCTGCAGATCATCCAACATTTATTCCGATTTGGGAATCGAAACCGCAACCTCCTGCATCTCAAACATCTTCGTCTACTGCGCCACGGAGGTAGTCAAATCTGAGTAAACTTAACACTAGTTAAGAACCGTGTATCTTTATGGTAGACCAGTTGATCATGACATTTTAGGGTAGACTGTAGAATGATTTCTACGCGAGACAGTACACATTTTTCTACATTGTAGGACTGGTTTGCAACAGCCGAAACATTGGGATAACAAAGAAAAAAGGTACATAGGCGACAAATAACCTTTTAAAACAGCAATTATCTGCAAGGTATTGCTTTGATGTAGGTGATGTTTACATCTCAGGTTGGCCATTTGCTTATCTCCATATTGAATAAACTAGTGTTTCATCCAGAACTGAAATCTTGCGAGTCTCCCAATACTCATAATCATTCACTAACAAATAAGTGCCACGATATAACGTCCAAATAACTTAACCTGCAATTGCAATTGGATATTATTTTAAGGGGTAGAAATTGCAGTTATTCTGGATTTCAGACTTTTTCCTTTATATGTGTTACTAAAGCTACACAAATACCAAATTTCAGCATTGCGGGGTCACTAGTATACCTTGTAAATTTTGTCATAGTTCAGTTTTTACTATGACTAATAACCCAAAAACTACAGAGATTAAACCCCCTCACGTTTTTAGCTCATTTAGTCACACCAGGATTGTGCCATCACTATTTACCTATATATCAAATTTCACGATGATCAGATCAACGTTTCAAAAGTTAACCTCAGATAAACAAACATATATACATATTATAAAAATATATACATATATATAATACATACGTATACAACGCCGATATGGCCAAGTTGATTTGGAGATATCGCTTTGCTCGATCAAAAAGTTCTAAAAAACCGCCAGCCCTTATTCCTTGACCGTTAAGGTAATCACTTAACCGTGTATCTGTGAGAGAGATCTCACGTTGTTTTAGACCCCTTTCGAAGGTTTTTATGGCATACTTCGGGCCATAAACTGCGTTAAACCAGGATAGAAAGATCTGCGTTTTACTTTGGAGACTGTAGCACATATCTATAAGATATTTGATGAAGTTCAATAACGTTTATGTGAATTTTTCAACTGAAAATATTTTGTAATAAATTAGAGCTGTTTTTATGACTTGTAAAAGTCTAATTATTTTATGTCATTGTAATAGATCTATGAGCTTTATTTTTGTCGGTGAAATATGTCATTCCCCTCTGATTTCTTTCCATCGCACTCTACCTACCTTCTTAGCAATATTTTCCTTTATCTGGTTTAGGTAGCTTTTTTATACCACCTGGAGATGGAACAAGCTTATGGCATGGCCCACCTGATGCTAGATGGTAACCATCGCATATAGAAAAGTATTGTCTCGTAGGCCACGCACCTTAGAAACGTGCCCTACGATACACTGCCCTGCGTCCATCGTAAAGCCTCATTTGCCTGTAATTTCACCGGAAACTATACCTTTCATAACGAAACACAGTAATTTTGCTTGGCGGATGAAATAGGTATGGTGGTAGTACTTCCCCGGGCGAGCCCTGTCAAAAGGAACTCTACTACGCTTATACGCGGCATTTCTTTTTTCGTTTACATATTTTTTCTTCGATTATTGTTTTTATCAAGATGGCAATAGCGGTCCATTCACTGATGTGCATTCCTTCTGAGTTGTCCTCTCATTCAAACTGTACAGTAAAGCGACAGGCAAAAACTCAGAACAATGGTTCTTGCTCTTTCAAATCCACTGGCGTTCATTTTATAACGATTGTAGATTCCGACAGGAAAGAACGTTAGTGGATGCGATGCTATTTTATTTTATTTGTATGGTAAGATAAACAGTCATACGTTATGAAGTAGAACATAGTGCTGATGCTTACATGAATAAATTCATGACTCACGACATCATCCACAGATTAATTGAAGAAGTGAACAATATTAATAATTTTACAAACAGTAGGTATATGATTAAACAGAATGTCACATGATGACCAACCAACCATCATGCTGGACTGGACTGGACAGAACCAGTGAACGCATATTATATGGAATATAATTGAATTGCATACTAATTTATTTGATTCACGCAAAATGACACACGATACGATCATGAAGAACAGTAGGTGTAATTGCATCACTACCATGTTGGCTATGTCAATAATATTTTTTTTTACTTGCACCTATTATTTAAAACTGTTCCCAAGCCCATTTATTTAGTGGTTACTGTGACAGACGGACAGACATACAAAGTCACACCTTATGATTATTATAAACTAGCTTCCACCCGCGGTTTGTCAATAAAAAATAGCATTTTTATCATTTTTCTAAATACGGGATTTATCACGCACCGTCTTATCGGTGTTTCGACCGACAATGTTTCAATTCGTGAACAATTCAGTTCTAATTGCGAGGCGAGACGTGATTCGGAGCGGATCGCACTCCTGATGAAGGTTCACGAATTGAATCGAAACATTATCGGTTATAAATCCCGCATTTATAATAGTGGTTGAAATCAATCACGAAAAAGTAGCCTATGTAATAATCCAGGTTATAACTTTCGTATATACCAAATTTCAACTGTAGGGTGTTCCGAAATTATTTCCGCCGTTACTACGTGATTGAGTAACAAACAAACAAATAAATAAACAAACATCCAAACTTTCGCATGTTTATTATTAGTGTGATATGGGATTTATCACGTACCATTGTATCACACCAGCGTTGCCAGACGTCCCGGGACAGGCTCAGTCCCGCTTTTTGGGGATGAAACTTTAAAACAAGTTAAATCTTCACAGAAATATCATAAGTACTTCTTATAAATCAATTATTCTGATATTATAAGTTAAAATATGTAACGCTTACTTCTCAGACCAGTTTGTAACACCACATTTTTCTAATAAATAAAACATATTTATTTGATTTATGTTTCTTATTTTTTTATTCAGAAGTCGAAGAAGACTGAACTACCTAACGATATAAACCTAATTTAATATATCATATTTTTATTAAAATACATTTTCTATGGCTATTTTTGCTATCTATTGTCATGTAAACGTATTACTAACTCAAATATAAAGATAATTAATAAAAAACTTCTAATTATATACGGTTGTTTACTATTTCCCGCTTTTGACGAAAGAATCCCGCTTTTTTCACTCAAAAATTTCAAAATTCTGACTTGACAAAAAAAAATCTGGCAACGCTGTCTCATATCTTTTGGGTTCCGTTTTTACCATTTATGTCCGTAACCCTTATAACCACCATAAACATAATAATTTTAAACTTATAGCTTTATATTTTAACAATATCCAAGGTGGTTTCAACTAAATTTTGGGCAACAACGAATTGCCCGAGGTTTTCCTAATATAGGGGTTCAGAGCTTACCTCGTGAATAACATGACATAAGTTCACATGAAGCAAGTCATGGCAACTAAAATGTAAAATGTAGTTCAAGATGGTTTGGTGCAAAGCGTCTTCGGAAAGCAATCGTCTGATAGCAGCCGATACGTAGTTTTTACGACACCTCCTGTTTTGGTAACAAATGGGCACGTTTTTATATCTTTGTAAACAAAGTGGCCAGATTTTATTGGGTCATATTTTCTAGGAGATATAGTTTGTATCCGGATGCCGGAGAACCGATCGGGTGAGAAATATCACGCTTCGTTCGCTAACTGGCATTGCCGATGTAGGAGACAAAACCGTTAAGCTCAAGTTGGATTGGGCAGGGCACGTAAGTCAAATGCTTCCGGAGTAGAAGGCCAACATCGTAACGCCCTGGGTACCTGAGGGTGGACAGCGACGTCGGGGTCAGCCGCGAAAGCCTTGGCACAATGACATCATCTTAAAAATCTTAGTCTTAAATGTGCACCCGTGACCATATATTTGACATAACTAAATCCTCTCCACCCAAAAGTTATATGGAAGAAATCACTTCAAAGCGATAAGACCGCCTATTGTACATTTGGCTTTTTGCCTTCTATTATGTCTGTAATTTAAATTTTTTAAGGTGCTCATTCATTCATCCATCATTGGATTCCAGAGGGAGTAGTAAGAATCTACCAAGGTTATAATCTACGCATATACAAAATTTCATTGAAATCGGTACAGGCGTGATTGAGTAACAAACAATTATCCAAACTATATATTATTAATGAGATAGTGTGATAAGCCCAATGTTTCGCACTGCATGCAAATGAATTTTGAATTTAAAATTCAAAATTGCCAAATCTTGAATTTAGATTTTTTTAAATTGACAATAGTAATGTACATTTCACCGGAACACAAAACCGATGGGAGCATTAAAGCTTGGCGGCTTCAATCGGTACTGTTGTAGTGCTACCCTGGACGAACTCTTTCATAAGGTGTCGTGGTGCCTCAATTAGATAGACGCAGGAAAATAAAAAAGGTGATTCTACAATTTTTTAATATACGCCTAATTTGAGTGTTGATATTAACTACACCATCAGAGCTTTGAAACATTTTAAGTAACAACAAGTTTGTAGAGTTAGTAGTTGGCTAACTCAATCTGGTGATGGAAAACAAACATTCTGGGTGACGGTCGATTGATGGTGGGTACAATGTGCCACCTAAATCCACTCGCGTCAATATCGGGCTTAGGAACTCCACTATACACTGTATTGTAACAAACAAAATAAAAAATATCTAAAATTCTTTATTTTCTGTCATGCTTCACAATAAATGGCGCCCTAATTGCCAAACTAAGTTTGTGAAAACTTATATCGTGGCGATTGGTGCTCTTCCTTTTAATTATATCTACTTACTTGTGAACTAAAACAAATAAAATGAACTAATAAAAAAATTACATTAGATTATGTTACTGTTGATTTTATTTTACATCTGTAGACAAGGCAGGCAAAATCACTTGTTAATAGTTTACATAGAAATTAGGATTCACACTATTCCTAATTAAACAATAGTGGTGTGTCTGTATTTTTGTGTGTTCGTGTATTACCTTAAATAACTATTTTAAAAAGTTCCTCGGTTTCAATATATATGTTATAACCTTCTTTCCAGACAGATAACCTATTCAAATGCTTTCTAATATTATATATTCGAATGTAACTTTGTCTTTCTCTCTGTCTGTCTGTCTGTTTGTTTGTTACATTTTTACGACTAAACGGACAATTTGATAAAAATTTGGTATGTACAATATGTAACAAAGACCTTGTCAGATGCTTAAGGGTGTGATAAAGTATCGATATTTGTGTAATTATTAATAACCTACGTACGACATTTGTTTTTTTTGACGATTGCAGTTAAAAAACAATAAGTTTAATGTAGCTCTGAAAATAACTTAGGTTCAGCTCTGACAAGAGCTTAGGTACGTATTGCTAGATAAGCAGAAGCACGTCAACTTGACCTCCAACTTCAGTGCATCTTTGACACCGTTTTATGACGTTGGCAGGCACTTTTCGCAGCACACTTCTGTAAATTTTTTGACCACCCCTACAAAGAATATTAACATGTTGTAATATTCCGCATTCGATTTTGACATTTCACTAAGAAATAAAGTCGGGAAGTACAAACTACGAACGGTACAGCGAAAAACTGAAGCGTGCTGTGGTGGATGCGTGCGAGCGAGAGAACGAGTGAGCGGAACGAGTGAGCGGAACCTTTGTTGAACTCGTGCCTTAGTGCAACCCGAAGGGTGATTTTCGTATGATGGCATTTACAAAAAGTGCCACCCACTCCACAGCTGACTGTACGACGGTCAAACCGTAAACCGTTCTTGAGTTATGGTGTATGGTAAATGGTGTAACTAACCCGACTTTGTTTTATATAAGTATAAGATATATGTGTAAAGAACAACGACTTCCATGGACTTATTTTATTGATTGTCAATATTTTATAACCTCAATCTTGTTATACATGAATTTATTACTTAATCAATAATTTTAAACATCGATAAGAACAGCATAAACATAATGGCTATCGTATTTGTATTTAGTTACATGTGTACAACATGACTGACGGTAATCAACTGAGCCGCTACTTTTTTTTTTTTTTGAATGGACTAATCTCGCTTTTGGCCTCTGAGGCCGTTGCAGCTTAACCGAGCTTTTGGCGAGCGCAGAAGGTGCTCAGCCCTGTAATTTGTTGGATAAGGCAACTAGTGCAAGGGCACCACTTAGATACGAACCTCGGCTTGGGCTGTTGCCGGGACGGGGATAGGAGAGAAACGCCCGGGTACGTGCTTGTACCTCGTATAGGCGGCGACTGAAGGGACTCGTCGACCTCGCCGGCGAGGTCGGTGTATTTGTGGAGTCTTTGCTCTGTCTAATAAGGATGACTCTTACGCATTAGCGGATGTGATTTCGTTATTTGGGTCTCCGAGAACGTGTCTCGGACAACGGAGGGTTTACCACTGAGCCGCTACTTCCAGACGACATTGCTTTTATATTATATAGAGACATAACTCCATAAAGCAAACACGACGCGAGCGGTTAGACGCAATCTCGACGCAGACTTCTATTTAAAAACGAATTACATAATTATACACATTGCTTTAATATAATAACATTTACAAATAATCGCTAACATACGTATCCTATAAGTTATCTGGTTCCCATTGTACCCGCTATGCTTAGTTTGGGGCTAGATGGCGCTATGGTAAATGCCCAGCATTATTTATTATAAATATAGTACAAATTTTGATAATAATCGCTTTGTTGAGCTCGTTTTGGTGTATTTGCGTCCCGATCACACGTCACACTGACGTGGCAACACTTGCACTCCGAATTAGGGTAATCCCTTGTAAGTGCCGGCCGTAATAGCTCTGTCGATATAATCGATATGCATCAGTGACAACCCAGTACACACGCAAATGACCTTCACCCTTACACCCTTAAACCTAAAGCTCAAATCAGCCTGGCAAATAAAACAGTTTAACATAAGACGCGTATCAAAGGTGATTGAAGATAAACAGAATTCCGTAACAAGTCCCAAGCTAGCGATATTACATCTAGACAGTATAGCAATAAAGAACAATTTTGTTCGGTAAGGACCTATTTTGGGCAGAATTACATATCAGGGTTTTGTCTTAGATTTCAGGATTACTATTTAGGAATTGGACGGCATTTTGCCAAGTGGTTTTACTAGTCAGTATTAGCAGTGCGATTCGAGTCAGTTTTTGTGGCTCACTTTAGACATAAGCAAAAGTTAAATGCTTATGTCTAAAGTGAGAGACCATGTTTTTGAACCAATCTCATCACTGGTAACACACACTGATTAAAGACTTTTCTCTTCAGACGCTGAGGTATTTTGGATGAGAAGACATAGTTTTCAGGATGCTGTTCAGCCAAGTTGAATTCATTGACTGACCACTTTCTCAAAGTTGGATATATCTATTTGTTACTAGACTGTAATAAAATGCCTAGTTTTGAAAGACCCATAAACATACCCTAAAAGCTTTGACGCCTTTTTTAAACCTTATTACCGATACCTATTAGAATTTGAATGAAGGACAGATGTCTTGTTACTAGTAATTGATTAGTTACTATCCGATATTATTTGACCTCATATGGGCAACAAAGAGCTTGTTTCTATCAGGTCAGTTAAGTTATCACAGCTTATAGGGTACGGACAATCTAGATCAGTTAATCAAGTGACCGGCATTTGAAAATCAATCATCGAGGGGAAAATACCATAGTGCCGTAGCCCGCTACGTTGTTCTGACAGGGAGTCTACTATAATATACCGAAGTACGAAATTTCGTGTTTAGTTTCGTTCTATCGGTACTCTAATCAATCGAAAACCGAAAGTTCGGCACGAAGTTCGTAATGTGACAGCTCGAGCGTCACGCACCGTACTCTAGTTCAGGCAATTTACCAGCGTAATATTGAATCTGACAATTTTTGTTTCCTGATTATAATGTCAATTCGCAGTAACTCGCACGGGAGCTTCTGAGCTTGATCCGTAACTAGATTAAGGAGTACGACTCTAAGAGTGAGAGAGAAAGAGACAGACGATAGCAAAGTGTTTGACGTTAGTACTTAGTGGAATAAAGCAAAATGATTGAAATTAAAAATATATTTATTTGAAGTATAACAAACATTAAACTAACTAAACAAAATACAAAATAGTTGGTCAAACCAATGTGTTAGACAGGGTTGGTAGGTGTCCATTTAGACTAAACATATCTAGTGATCTCCACACAAGACACGTCGAGATCTATTTATTTTCAATGTTGAATCAGATTGAGAATTCAGATTGTGTACAACGAATGGAAAAATTAAATCGCAACCTGTGAAAATGACATAAGTTTATGTGGAGTGAGTCATCGCAATTATCAGAATCGCCTGTCTGTGTCTTTTTGGAGCCAAATAGAGGCAGTTCCAAATACTTGGTGAAAATCAGCCATAAACAATGGAAGTGGGTTGGTAACGTACTGCTCTCGGAAATAGCCGTTTTAGTAACAAAAGTTGAGTGGTTTTTTTATAAGTTTTTTCTTAGCTAGCTTTATATGTTAGTATTTGTAGCACTTAATCGACTAGGTGAATGTAGAGAAATATGGTCTTAAAAGAATCGTTACGTCCTTAAGAGTAATAGGGTGCAGGTGTACCCTTGCGATATCTAGGCTACCTGGGACAGCAGTTAGGGCAGGTGTGGCGGCAAATTCAGCCGTAGATCTCGACAGAAGTCTCGACAGAGCTTTCGTATTTGATCTATCTAGGTTCGATACCCTGGGTCCGCAAGGTACTGAGGACCTCCGCGTTTTTAAAATTATTTCTGGGATGTGATCCGAGAACAAGAGCTTATCTAGGTCAGCACCTAAGTATTTTAGCAATTATTTACGTAGTAGAACGGATTACCCAAGTACACTAATTAATTTAAAATAATTAAAAACATTAATTACGTAAATTGTCAAATTAAAATCTAAATTACATTATTAATCTACTTAATATACAAATTATTACCCATAAAATTCAATCAAACCCATCACACTAATCACACTAATCACACTAATATTATAAATGTGAAAGTTTGGATGTTTGTTTGTTACTCAATCTTACTTAAATTTGGTATATACGTAGATTATAACTTGTATTACGACAAAGGCTACCATTTATGCCATAAATCAGTTCCCATTGGATACAAATGGGGTATCAAAGTTTCTATACAAAAATGTTTTTTGTCTTTGATGACTACCTAACTATATGACTAGAAGAGAGCGAATATATGTATGTTTGTCTTTACTAATATTAAAAAGAAGTAAAATTTGTTTAAAAGTTTGTATGTAATTAGCAATCTCCGGAAAGTACCTCTGGACTGACCGACTGATAATTATTTTACCTATAGAAAACTCAACTATCCCTAAGTGCTATAGGCTATATTTAATTTTGATAAACCGTGCGAAGCCGGGGCGGTTCAGCAACTAAATAATTGATCGAACGAAGCGAGATCTCCAAATCAACTTGGGCAAATCGGCGTTGTATGTATAACTCTCGAAGCGTTTATTATTTTTACTCAATGAGCTAAAAATATGGGGGGAGGGGGGGGGGGGGGGGTTCTTGAGATGTTGGGGTTCAAGAGGGGTAGAAAAAACTAAAATGAAAATATCCGGTCAAGTTGACCCTTCCAAGAAAAGGTCTATGTGAGTACATTTCAACTCCGTTTTTATTATAGGTTAACTGCCTTGTAGTTTTTAAGTTATTAGCTATAAAATAAACTGAATTTTGACAAAATTCACAGGGTACACTAGTGACCCCGCAATGCTGAAAAATAATTGTGTCTGAATGACAAAAGTCTGAAATCCAGAATAACTGCAATTCCTACCACAAAAAAGTATGACCATTTTACATCAAGTCCTGTTACCTGTAATTTGAATGAAACAGTAGGTCAAATTAGTTGGTATTATATTTCGTGACACTATTTTGATATTCAAAGATTACGAATAATATTTTTTTATGGGCGACTCGCGAGATCTCAGTTCGGGGCGAACCACTAGTTTAAGACATAAAAGGGAAGTAGCTCGTTTTGCAGATCAGGTGCATCAATTTAGTTGCGAAATATTTTGCAGTGGTTATCTATTTACACGCTTTCCTAGTTTTGGTGGGATTATAACCTTGTCTCCTATCTCCTATATTGGGTAATCATTCATTCATTCATACCTTGCAATCCGTTTATATATTTATGTATCTAAGAAATGCCTAGTGTTTTTTTATAGCTTTTGCAGCTTCAGTTTCACTGCGGCCACGAGGCCTATTGTGATCACCATTTGTTTTTGTATCGGCCCTAGGTTATCGGGCGATAAAAGTTCACCACTAAGTCCTACAGCTGCTAAAAACTCTAGAATATTCTTACGGGCGAAGATTAAGCTGGGCGGGCAATGCAACCAGTGTCTTGGGAACACTTCTGCCTTGTAGTGATCTGGAGCAGTTAAGCTATCGATTCTATTTATAAATCGTTTGCAACGGTATTTAGATGATTTACGTTTTTAGGGTTCCGTACCCAAAGTGTAAAACGGGACCCTATTACTAAGACTCCGCTGTCTGTTCATCTGTCACCAGGCTGTATCTCATGAACCGTGATAGTTAGACATTTGAAACTTTCACTGATGATGTATTTCTGTTGCCGCTATAACAACAAATACTAGAAACAGAATATAATAAATATTTAGGGCGGCTTCCATACGTGATTTTATTCTGCTCATTTTTGTTCGATATTGATAACGGCAACAGGTAGACACTTGAAATATTCACAGAGTATATAGGACAACCTCCGTGGCGCAGTGGGCGAATGGCCGGTTGAGACGCAGGAGTTAGCGGGTTCTATTCCCACCGCGGAACAAATGTTTGAATGATCTACAGATAATCCGGGTCTGGATGTTTTTCTATGTATTATAAGTATGTATTTACAAAAAAAAAGTATGTAAGTTTTCTGTCAGCTATCTGGTTCCCATAGTACAAGCTCTGCTTAGTTTGGGGCTAGATAGCGCTGTTTGAAATGTCCAGCAATATTTATTTATTTACTTTTAAAATAAATAATTAAATTAAAATAAAACTTATATTTAAGGGGGCTCCTATACAACAAACGTGATTTTTTTTTTATAGATTTTTTTTAAAGATGGCCGGTTTTTTATATTTAATTTTAAGTTATTACAAAAATACTTTTTGTTAGCTAACATGTCGTAACAAACAAGGCGTCACTAATAAGTATCATCATTATATAAAGCTGATATTTAGAATCAGCTTTTCAGTACAGTAGATGGGCAATAAAAATCTTCAGGTCCATTTAGCAGATTTTAACTTATGTTAAAACAGAGTTCATTGTCCTTCTGTCAGTAACCGTTTGATTCAAAGAATAGCTTTGAATTATTTATTGCGAAGAGGTCCGTTTGAAAGTTCTGCTCGGAAAGTTTATATTAGTTTTGCCTGAATTCGAAATTTTAGATAGTGAAAATATTTTAAACATATTCATAATTCTGCTACAATTTAAATAGAGTTGAAAATATTTTTTCAACATACACTGCAACCGAGAATATAACAATAATGAGATCTTTAATGAGTTTGTTAGAACTAGCAAAGTACTACCGTCTATAACAAACAGGTCTCACTTTATTGGCTTCGGCACTGGTAATGCATATATACTACGTGTTCTTATGTACGACGTTAAATGAAAACACGGGTGAGCTATTTGCTAGTAATACTGTTAAATAGGTATTTCTTCAGATTCATGACCATAGAAAATTTTAAATTATCTAACATTCTTATTATCAAGTCCTAAAATATCAATAAAACAGCCTGTATAAAATAGGTTAAACAAATCATATTCATTCACCTGTCAAACTGACTAAGCGGTATGGTCGCCAAGGCGCCGCCGATTTACGTTAAAAATTGTTTAAATAAATAAATAATTTATCGATTACAGAATAAATATTCAAGCTATCGGTATTAAACATCCCTCTAAAATCAGTTAGTACGTTACCGAATGTGTGTTTTAAATTAATGTCGTACGTAACGAAACAGGTTGTTTGTCTCGTGAATATTTTACTTCTATGCAAAAAATTGGCATGTATCAAACTGAATGTTTGTAATTGTCCCTGACTACCTACTTGTGGACTTTACTGGTCTGCATACTGACTAGATCCGAGGATGTACACAATGGGAATTAAGACTATATACAAATTTTATTTCGGTGACTATTGGGCGGAGCATCCAGATATGCAAGTAAGTGACAGTCCTATTTACTTGCTTAGGTGAAGAACGAGACAAACATGTACCATAGCCGTGTCGCATTGTCGCAGAAGTAAATGACGCAAGTGACAAAAGATAATATCTCGAATTGCAAGAGAATCAACAAATGAAAAAAAAAGATGTTTTTCCATTAATTTAGGTATCATAATTACCTACATAACTATGTACAAAAATACTTTAAATCTTTTATAGAGTCGGAGAATTAACTATATTAGTGTTTTAGAAGAGCCGATTTTGACAAATAATTGTATCGAGAAAAGTTTCACCAATTACGTTTTTCACTTTCATTTATGTAGTTTAAATCCTCAAGTAAATATTGCATAAATATGAAATCAGTACTATTTTTAGTTATTGAATACGACAGTTACTTAGCGGTTCAATTTTTTTTACATATCACCTAAATACAGTCAAATCAAAATATATTTATTCATTAAAACCACAAGGATCACTTTGAATCGTCAATTTTACTTTCTGCGTTTATAATTTACACTATCTGTTGCCCGCGACTTCGTACGCGTTACACTACTAAATGTGTAGGTAATCTAGAAACAAAGCTAAACTCGCTGTTGCAACTTGATTAGCTATAAAATAAACTGAATTTTGACAAAATTCACAGGGTACACTAGTGACCCCACAATGCTGAAAAATAATTGTGTCTGAATGACAAAAGTCTGCAATCCAGAATAACTGCAATTCCTACCACAAAAAAGTATGACCATTTTACATCAAGTCCTGTTACCTGTAATTTGAATGAAACAGTAGGTCAAATTAGTTGGTATTATATTTCGTGACACTATTTTGATATTCAAAGATTACGAATAATATTTTTTTATGGGTAATAAATATTATCTCTCGAAAATGACCTGAAAATTGTACATTTTTCCAGCAAATTGCCGAAAATAACGCTATTTCCCCAACATTTCCTTTAGATGCTTCCAACAGGTCACTAAGCAAGTAAAAACCTTATTTATTCAAGTCATCACACGAAAGCGGACTAAAAAAATCCTTAACAATCCGTTTTGGGACGCTACTACTGGTTTCTTAGTTCTTATTTCTACGACAATTTAAAAAAATTCTTTATATCGCTTCTGTATTTTACATAGTATAAAATGAAGTCGCTTGTCTGTTCGCTTAGATCTTTTAAACAACTCAACGGATTTTAATGCAGTTTTCAGCAATAGATAGAGTGATTCAAAAGGAAGATTTATATGTTTATAAATGTGTAATAAATGTGAAAGAAATTCCATTTTCTTAAGGCTTTTAACCAGGGGGGTTAAAAGGCGTGAAGTTACCGATCTGTAATTGCAATTAAAAATAGCTTCGAATAATATTATCTGTGCCGATTTGTTAACGAAAATTAAAATTAGTGTATCTTTAGGCCTAATGGTAGCCATTGACGATACGTCTGCTTGGAATGCTTCTTATTGGAAGACTTCCTTATGGAGGTACTTTTTGATTGGATACATGGATTTCAATCCATTTAGAAATCCAAAGCTGGAAGGTGCATTCACAAGCACATTCACGAAACCATTTTGGAAAACGTCCACTCCATTTGGTTTGATGGACATATCGTTAAGAGATTTAATCCTCCTATCCATATCTCTGTAGTTGGTACACAAAGCTACACATCAAGCTATAAATATCCAGTGTAAGCTGACTTCGCATTGTGTAGACTTTTCGTAGAATGAGAGATCAGCTTATCCTGGTAATTATAGCTTGATGTGTAGCCCTGTGTACCAACTACAGGCAAAATTCATTTTTGTGGCGAGCAAGCGACAATTTTAATAAGCTGAGTAAGCGATTATATATAGATCTATTCTGTGAGAGTGTCAGTTCAGCCAGACTGCGGCTGAACAGACTATTTTTTGGCGATACAAGTATACTTTAAATATATCTATATACTTAGTATGAAGTAGCGTTTACGTAACTTATTATCCATATTTATTTATAACTACTTTGTTTTGACTTTTTTATTGTTCACTTCACATTTTGTATTAATAGGTTATTTAGTCGTGAAGACTTATTATTGGCTTTCTTTTATCTACTGTGTTTCATATTATGTATAATTAACTATTGGTTTTCCAAATAAATAATTATAAATACATACATATTATATAAATAAATATTGCTGGACATTTCACACAGCGCTATCTAGCCCCAAACTAAGCAAAGCTTGTCCTATGGGAACCAGATAACTGATATAATACTTATATACTTTTTTTTTGTAAATACATACTTATAATATATAGAGAAACAACCAGACCCGGAACAAATATCTGTAGATCACACAAACATTTGATCCGTGGTTGGAATCGAACCCGCTACCTCCTGCGTCTCAGCCGGCTATTTGCCCACTGCGCCACGGAGGTCGTCATTATAGTACAGAACGTATACTCTATAACTTAATACTTTATATACAACAAGAAGCGATGATGGCCGCTATAAGACTTAAACACCAGGGAATGTGGGGAAACACAAGGAGTCAGCACGCATCTATCTTAGAGCGAGCGATAGCCTGCGAAATACTACTCGCCGCCCCAAGCGACAAGATCCCAAGACAACAGATATTTCAAAAACACTATAAAATACAACTCTACGAGGAACAGAGAGATCAATCAGGGATCAGTGAAGTCCGCGTTTACACCGATAGCTCAAACACCAAACAGGGAACGGGCGCGGGAATTCATTCACTGGATCTCAACATAAACATATCATTGACACTAGGTACATACAGTTCCATCTTCCAATGTGAATGTATGGCCATTACCGAAACAGCTACCGCAATAAACAGGAGGCAGATCGAAGACCACAATATACGAATCCTCTCCGACAGTACAGCAACACTCAGAGCTCTGGAAAGCCACAGCTGTATCTCCAAGCTCGTTTACGAATGCCATTTAGCCCTAGAAAGAATCGCCATGAAAAACAAGGTGATCCTACAATGGATTAAGGGACATAGCGGATCTCTGGGCAATGATGCTGCAGATGAACTAGCCAAAAGAGGATCGGAAAGCACGGCTATAGGCCCACATCCATTCCTCCCTCTACCTTTCACACAACTACGAACATGGATACGACATCGTACTCTAAACCTACACAACGAACGTCGGGCACAGATCATGGACTTCAGACAGTCGAGGGCAGCTCTGCCGGCCATCTTGCCACGACTGACACGACGACTGCTCAACCTTCAGAGACTGGACCTTCGAATCATCGTGGGGACCCTTACAGGACATTGCCCCCTCAACAAACACCTCTACATCATCGGAGCAACAGACAGCCCACTCTGCAGGGGATGTCTCACCAAAGAAGAATCAGCAGCCCACGTAGTCCTGGAATGCGTGGGGGTAACAGCACAACGTGCAGAAATCCTGGACAATCCAAGGTCACTCCGTGAAGCCTGCGAAGACCCCAGGAAACTTCTGCGCTTCTGGTCGGAGTTAGGCTGGCTATCCATATAGCCAACTATATCACGCATAATGGACCACTTAAGAGTTCAAATGCGGAAAAGGGAGTCCACCAACATAACAAAACATGTAATACAGAAAAGATGATAAATATGCGCTGAAATCGCAAACGCTGGCTAAACCTTACGAGATAGATCAAATTAATGTACTACAGAATTGTATATCTTAAAAACATCGATTATTTGACTGCGCAGGAGGGGAATGTTTAACGAAATAAAACCGGCCGTGCGAGTCGGACTCGCGCACGAAGGGTTCCGTACCATTATCTGTAAAAACAGTAAAAAAATCACGTTTGTTGTATGGGAGCCCCCCTTAAATATTTATTTTATTTTGTGTTTAGTAAGTTTAGTGTTGTTATAGCAGCAACACAAATACATCATCTGTGAAAATGTCAACTGTCTAACTATCACGGTTCATGAGATACAGACTGGTGACAGACAAACGCGAAGTCTTAGTAATAGGGTCCCGTTTTACCCTTTCGGTACTGAACCCTAAAACGTGAGTGAAGCAGCTGCTGGCGGGTCAGCTAGTTAGATAATAAAAGCTTAACTTATACAAATTCCAGTGTGAATTTAATCCTAGAATGAATCAATCATAATGATTTATAACGTTTATTAAACTAAAACGCTTCTCAAACCTTATAAAAATGAATTGACCTGAAGTAGGTACTTACTTCGTCTTACGATACTATTGCCTTTAAATTTTTAACTATGAACATCTAAAAACATGTAAGCTTTGATGAGCATTACATTAAACATCATACGATATTTGTATGGGTTTGAAAGGCCGGCCTACAAGGTAAACGTTAGAATTGTCGCTGAAATAGTACCTGAGATATGCAAAAAAACTATTTGCGAGCGAACGATCTAAGTTTTTTACCTATCATGGTTGACTGGTAGAAAATGATTTTAGCATTAAGGCTTTAATCTGTACATTTTTCTTTTAGTGCATTATAGAACAAATGAAACAAACGACAAAAATACCGACAAATTAAAGCCAGCTACATAAACAGCCAATAAAATAAAAGGAACAGTCGCCCAAACAAGGCTTTGATGCTTATTTATTTGTGCAATTTAAAGTTCGTGTATGTTTAACTCGATGTGCCCAGCATATTGCCACTTTAGCTTGCTAATCCATGAAAGAATGAAAACACTTTATTGTACACCACAAAAGAAACAAACATAAAAATAAAAATTCACAAAGCAACAAGTACAATGGGCGTTCCTTTGTGGCCAGTGACTTGGGTTCGTCTACGGGTCTCGTAATTTGTTTTTAAATTTGTTATTGGACAGTAGGTTAAGTCTCCTAACAGTGTTATGTAGCTATATCAATTTGATTTAATTTTAATTCATTATTATTAATTTTAATGAATATACAACACATACATATCACTTCTACGAGAAGCTTCTCGTAGAAGCTGCCCTGGCTCAACGATTCGGCACTTAAGACAGAAGTCAATATCAGTCATTACTGCTGTCACCGACTGCTTTTGTGTTTTATTTTGTACATGTGTCGTGTCAAATAAATGATTAAATTAGATTTTTTTTCATTTTACAAGCACAAAAACAGTGCGACGATGCTTTGCGGCGGACACAACCACATCACGAAGGCTGCATTCCGAATCGCGCTAAAATCGATATCATCGCGCTAGCAGACGTTCCGAGTCACCGTGAGCGCAACAACCATGTCCCCTGAATCGTCATAGAACCCATATCACCGTGAGCCTCCCTATCAAAAGTGACGTGGCAGCTGGTTGGTTGGTTGCTTGTGAGTAATAATGTTCTGTGGTTGGTTGGTATTAATGTTGTTATGTCAATAAAGGAACACTGACTTGCAGCGCGTTCATGAGCGTTCCGAATCCTTGACGACAATCAACTGTCATCAGCGCGATAACTGAATCGGTACGCAAAAATACAGTGACGAGTGCGAGTGGCGAGTGCGTGATAAACACAGTAAAACTATAATTCAATAAACACATACACACACTAACTCTTGCACAAACCCGTATTAGAGCGCTTCAAATAGTACCAGCTGAGATCAACTGTATTTAGGATTATGGTTTTTCTGTTTGTTTGATAATGTATATTATTATTTCAGATTTATTTTATTTTTATATTGTTAAACTTATAGAATATATTTTAGACGGTAAACGTTTGATTTGTAATTCGGTTTCCTACGATACAGTCTAGCCCTAGTGCGGGAACCACAGAACACAAAAAACAATAGAAGTCGTAAGTAGGCGGAGCCCGCGTAACGCCAAGTACGCGGAGTACCGCGCACTACAAGCTTCGCTCACTTCAGTCGCGTTTCAATTACTGTAGGGTAAACGTACTTCAAAATAATATAAAAATGCCATATTGTGCCGTTTTAGAGTGTAAATATTAAAGCCCAACCAAAAATTTAACAAAAGGGGCATATCCTATCACCGGTAAGTATTATTTTATTGTTTTTTGTTTAAAATGCAAAATCGTCAAACAAAATAGACTGTGAATCATCATACTCTTTAGGTCGCGTTTCTCTTAAACCTCAACTTAAGCTACTCAATTAGGGATGTGACCCCAATATAGTGATGAATGTGTTATCGATATCTTTATTTAGTTACCCCCTATTAAAAGGTGTATAAGTTTTAGGGCGTTAATTTCTTTTGTTATTTTATTGATGATTTTCTGAATGTATTTGAGACCTATGGTGTGAAATAATATAATAACTTCTGTTTTCAGTTTCCCCAAGGCGCAAGACATAAAAAAAATTAAAAAACGTACAACTTATGAGTCATCCAGCATACAGAGTCATGGCCTGGCACCGTGTGTTTTTTTTTCTGTTCTCAAAAATTAAGAACCAATTACCCGATCAACGGTTTTCATCACCAGAAGAGGCTGTCGAAGAGTATGAAAAACATGTATCTGACGTCACCACCGGAGGAGTGGCACAAATGTTTTCAAAATTGGTACAATTGTATAAAAAAGTGCATTGACGCAAAAGGAGAATATTTTGAGAATTAAAAAACAAATTCTATTTTGATCATTAATAGTATTCTTGTATTTTTGATTCCGGAAACTTTTAGTGTGCCTTTTGTATAATAATTCAGTATTAATATTCCAGTAATATAATATTTTTTTTAAGTATTTACGAGTTACAAACTTGTGATTATGTTAAGAAAGAAAGAAAAGAAAAGCTGTTTATTTCGACCACCTATATTATAACCTGACGTACCTATTTCGTTATCCGTAGTAGGTAGGTGATAATTGATATGAATACATTCGTCTTGTATCCTCATACATAGGTACATCACTAAGGAAGTAGCAATGTATTTTGGTGCATTATCAATCTTATTCTTTGCTGTTAGAGACTATAACAAAAATCGTTAGCGACAGCGCCATCTGTTGTTGAGTGGCTTTGTTTTGTGGGTAATCAAGTAACAGCTATTGAATTATCAGTCTTATTTCTAATTAAATTAATAGAGACTAAAATAAAAATATTTTCTAAAGCGCCATCTTTTGGTGAGTAGACTTTAATTTTTTATTACTATTTATTTTATTGAATTTTAAACCATGTTCCCTTAGTGGCTAAGGTTTTATATCCGTAAAATTAGTTTTATGGTTTTATGTCTTTTTGAACGTTCTCTTTCAACCAATTATAACTTTTATTTCTAAGTGTGCTAGTTTTTACATGTGTGAGTTTAGCTACACTGGTTCTCTTAGTAAAAAGTCATCATGCTAGTTCTATTGTTTTTTTATGTTCTGTGGCGGGAACCACCAGCAATTTACACTACACTTTTAGTTTTTGTGAAGTTTTTTGTAAATAAATAAATAAATGTATTTGTCTGTATATAAACGTCTAAACTGTATCTGAAAGTATTATTGAAAAGCACCAAACCTCCACTAAGCCTACAGTTTAAAATCCATGTTTAACAGTATTTTCATTCAGAGTTCTTTCGAGTTCAAGTTCGAGGGTTCATAGTACCAGCTTCCTCGCTCATCCCGTGATAAAGCACCCCACATAAAATTCCACTATAACGACTGCGCTGCCAGGAACAAGGCACGCAATTTATCCTTTTTCTCGCTCTACAGATATAGAACCTTTGTTAAGACGCTTGGTAATTTTTGATATACATAGGCTGCTATTTAAGAATCCGGAACTGGCCACTGCATAAATAATATTTAAAAAGAAATTATCACGTTTGAACATGGAACTCTTTGGCTGTAGAATGCAGGTTATTTCGTCCGTCTGTCAATTGTTTTCATTGTGTGGCGCGATTTCAAAAATTGCGTGTCATTATCACAATGGATTTATCTCGAGAAAATTTTCGTGCGATGATTTTTTATGATTTTCGACGTGGTCTAACTCAACAGCAGTGTATCGATCAACTCAGTTCGACTTTTGGGGATAAAGCACCATCGAAGACTACTGTGTATCACTGGTTTAGTGAGTTTAATCGTGGACGTCGTATGCTCACGGACGAAATTAAAGATGGTCGGCCTAAATCAGTTGTTGTGCCACGAAACATCGACGCAGTGCGTAAACTAATAATGCAAGATCGTCATGTGACATATCGAGAGATAGAGGCAATCTTGGGCATTAGTATGACGAGTATACATAAGATATTACACGAACACTTGGCTGCAAAAAAAGTTTGTTCGCGTTGGATACCGCACAACTTGACAATAGATCAATAACAGGCTAGTGTCGATTGGTGCAAAAAAATGATAAAAAAATACAATCGTGGTGCATCAAAAGCTGTATATAATATCTACACAGGTGATGAATCCTGGATTTATGCATATGACCCCGAAACTAAGCAACAGTCAACAGTTTGGGTCTTCCAACATGAGCCGAACCCAACAAAAGTTGCTCGTGCGAAAAGCACTTTGAAGCAAATGGTCGCCTGTTTTTTTGGTATAGATGGACACGTGGCTACTGTACCCCTAGAAAATTGTAAATCTGTTAATTCAGAGTGGTACACGACCATTTGTTTGCCAGAAGTCTTTGCAGAAATCAGGAAGAATAATCCACAACGCAGAATCATTCTCCATCACGACAATGCAAGCTGTCACACTTCGGGTGAAACGACCCGATATTTGGAGGGTGAAACGGTGGAATTAACGGGTCATCCGCCATATAGCCCTGATTTGGCACCCAACGACTTCTTTTTATTCCCAACCGTGAAGAATAAATTACGTGGTCAACGATTTTCAACCCGAGAAGAAGCCGTTGAGGCATTCAAAAATCATGTTTTGGAGATACCGTCTTCCGATTGGAAAAAGTGCTATGAAAACTGGTTTCACCGAATGCAAAAGTGCATTGATCATCATGGCGAATATTTTGAAAAGCAATAAAACCATATTTAACAGTCAATGATAGTTATTTTATTTTATTCCGGATACATAAATAGCAGCCCTCGTATATCTTTATGCGGAGATTGGATTTTGAAATATTACTTAGCTGGATAGAAAATCATTTGCCTCGTTACTGAAGCTCTAAGCAGCAACGGATATTATATATAAATAAAACCGGCCAAGTACGAGTCGGACTCGCGCACGAAGGGTTCTGTACCATTATCTATAAAAACGGCAAAAAAAAAATCACGTTTGTCGTATGGGTGCCCCCTTTAAATATTTGTTTTATTTTAATTTAATTATTTATTTTTAAAGTGAATATATAACTAAATATTCTGTGAATATTTCAAGTGTCTGCCTGTTGCCGTTATCAATATCGAGCAAAAAAAACACGTTTGTTGTATGGGAGCCCCCTTTAAATATTTATTTTATTTTGTTTTTAGTATTTACTATTTTAGCAGCAACAAAAACACATCATCTGTGAAAATTACATGGTTCATGAGGTACAGCCTGGTGACAGATCGACAGACAGCGGAGTCTTAGTAATAGGGTGCCGTTTGATCCTTTGGGTACGGAACCCTAATAAAAAAGCTTTTAATGTAAAGTAAAAAAAAACTAGCTCCCACTAGCGTGATAGATAGCGCTATCTGGAGGTGAGCCGCCAAAAAAGATCACACTAAATTATAACTGCCTAAGTTAGTGTTTATTCATTTATATGTTTGTTTGTTACTCAATCACGTCGTAAAGGCTGAATCGATTTCGATAAAATTTAGTATGTACGTAAGGTACATTGGACTAACACATAGGCTACTTTTTATCCCATAAATCAAATACCATGGGATAAAAAGGGGTATCAAGTCAATTTGCAGCGACGAGTTTAGCTTTATTTCTAGGTTACCTACACATTTAGAAGTGTAACGCGTACACACGGCTACACATCAAGCTATATATTTCCAGTATAAGCTGACCTCGCATTGTGTAGGCTTTTCGTAGAATGAGAGATCAGATTATACTGGAAATGTATAGCTTGATGTGTAGCCGTGTGTACGAAGTCGCGGACAACGGCTAGTACTTAAACTGTTAAAGTCGTAAAGCCACAATATTAAAGTCTGTGCAAAACCAATCTCATTTCGTCAGTTTTTCACCAAATATTAAATGATTTTGTTTTATTTTTCAAGTTTCACGTAAAATAATGTTTACACGGCATTTGACATTGACAGTTCACTTTCCTTTGATCACATAATTGAGAACCTCCTTTTTCGAAGTCAGTTACATAGGAATTATAAGTGAATCGAGCAATAAGCGAACAATTGGAACTAAAACTCCAATATAAATAGTTCCCTTATCAATCGGGATAAATTAATGCGAATGCCTCTGTTGGCTCTAGGAAGCTAGATTAGTATGAAATAAACTTTTTTCTATATTTACAGAGCGACTGAAAGGAGCGAAGATCTCAGTAGAGTTTGGGAGGTTTTCTTTTGTATGTATGTATGTTTGTCCGAGATTAAAACTCAGCTCGGGTCCGAATGTAATGGCAGTAAAAATATATATCAAAATACCAGAATAAATTAAAGCACAAGAAAACGACAACATCTTTGAACAAAGATTAAAACATATACGAATGGAAAAGAGCTACTACACACTAGATGACTTTTTTAATGACAATACAAGTAAATATTCTTTATTCTATAATAATGATTTCACATCTCCGAATTTCGTATCAAGCTCAAGTGGTTACCTATTCGTCTTCGCCGGAATGCTCATATACTTTCCCTCCTGTACAACATCCTCCGAAACCCCTTAACCCCTTCCTACTTGAAGGAACGATTTGAGTTTCTTCGCTGCTCTAATTCTTACACGCTCCGATCGTCTAAAAATTATATGCTGAAAACCCCAGTTCACAGAACTAGATTCTATAATGATTCCTTTACCGTTCAAGCAACGTGTCTTTGGAACACATTACCGGTCTCAATACGGCAAGCTCCATCATTAGCCACATTTAAAACAAGAGTGAAAACATTTTATCTCACAGAAACGTTGTAGTATCGCTATAGATATGTATGTGTGTATGTTTATATATATATATATATATATATATAATATATATATTATATTATATATATTATATATATATATCTATATATATATATAAATAATGAATGAAAATACTTTATTTTACACTTCAAAAGAAACCGACTTAAAAACAAAAAAACACAAAGCAACAAGTACAATGGGCGGTCTTATCGCTTAGAAGCGATTTGTTCCAGACAACCTTTGAATGGATAGGACTTTACAATAATGGAGGGGGGGGCGGTGTACCTACATTAACAAAACAAGAACTAAATTTAAGAAAGCGCTGAACAGTTACAATAAAATAAAACAGTATACACAAATATACCTACAACAAATAAATTAAATATATATATATATATATATATATATATATATATATATATATATTTAATATATATATTAAATATATATTATAATATATATATCATATATATATTATATATATATATTTATATATAGATATATATATAGATATATAGATATAGATATATATATATAATATATAATATAATATATATATTATATATATATTAGGGGGGGGGCGGTGTACCTACATTAACAAAACAAGAACTAAATTTAAGAAAGCGCTGAACAGTTACAATAAAATAAAACAGTATGCACAAATATACCTACAACAAATAAATTAAATATATATATATATATATATATATATATATATATATATATATATATATATATATATATATATATATATATATTTAATATATATATTAAATATATATTATAATATATATATCATATATATATTATATATATATATTTATATATAGATATATATATAGATATATAGATATATATATAGATATATATATATAATATATAATATAATATATATATTATATATATATTATATATATATATATATATATATATATATATTTAATTTATTTGTTGTAGGTATATTTGTGTATACTGTTTTATTTTATTGTAACTGTTCAGCGCTTTCTTAAATTTAGTTCTTGTTTTGTTAATGTAGGTACACCGCCCCCCCCTCCATTATTGTAAAGTCCTATCCATTCAAAGGTTGTCTGGAACAAATCGCTTCTAAGCGATAAGACCGCCCATTGTACTTGTTGCTTTGTGTTTTTTTGTTTTTAAGTCGGTTTCTTTTGAAGTGTAAAATAAAGTATTTTCATTCATTCATTCATTTCACTAACCAATTAAATCGCAAAACTTCGATGCCACTAGACCTGCCTAGTTAGCTATAATATTGCTACACCCTTACTTGCAGGGTACTTATGAAGTGCTGGACTCGTGACTAGTCAATAAGATCTGACATGTAACATTTTAATCCACTTTGTATGAACGCAATATAATACTGAATACTGAAAACGGAACCGTTGATTCGATCTGCTTGACTTTCAGTAATTCGATAGCTTGTGCTGTGAAATTTTGCTGGTATGAGCTGAATTGATAGAGGGGTTGTTAAGATATGGGGCTCCAATGGAGGGTAACAAGATTTTAAGTGATACAAATATTTTACCCTGAAAATTTTCGTGATTTATTTAAATCATTCTTAGAAATACAGTATTTATCACGTACCATCTAGTTATTTAGTGCTGCGGCATACGCAGTCAAAAAGATCCGTCTTTTTACAGACGTAGACACAGCTAGACTAGTTTACTTCAGCTACTTCCACATCATTATGGCATACGGTATACTGCTGTGAGGGAGTGCTGCAGAAGAGGGCTGTTCGTGTATTTTATAATATGGGCCCCAGAGAATCATTACACAATAAGTTTAAAGAAATAAATATTATGACATTCCATGACATCTATGAAAGTCTGTTAAATGTTCACAAAAATATTAATTTGTTTAAGAAAAATAGCGATAATCATAATTTTAATACTAGAAATATAGATAAACTCGCTGTTGCCACTTGTAATCTCCATAAAGTTAGTAAATCGTTTACAGGGCAAGATGTTCGCTTTTATAACAAACTCCCAAGTGATGTACAAAATTGACAATTAACAAATTTACAAACGCAATTAAACAAAATCTTTATAAAAAGCCTACTATAAAATATCGGATTTTTTAGATGATAGAGAAGCTTGGGATTGAAATTGCGCCAACTCGTTCCAAAAGTTACAATTTAGACGTAATTTATTTCCTGTATTGTTATGTATTGTAAAAGGATAATTAAAAAAAAGAACCAGCCTTGTTTCTTGGCTTTCTTTCCTCGCTTCGTCGCGAAGGAACAGGCAGTAAAATTGACGTTTCAAAGTGATCCTTGTGTTTTTAATGTATAAAAGATTTTGACTTTGACTTTGCCCGTTTTATCGGTGTTTCGACTGACAATGTATTTGTTTAATTCGTGAACCGCCATCGGCTACGTACGTAGATACGTGAAAAATCCCGTATTTATAATAATTATTGAAATATATATATCACGTGGCGTGGTATGAAAAAGGGTTTTGTGTATACATTCCAAAATGTTTTTATTTGTATTCTAGGATGTATAGTTTTTAAGATAAAACAAAAAATATCTCAAATTTGTCTGAGTTTCGATGACTTTTCCAATCAAGTAAGATTGGAAAATTGTAAAGGATGGAATTTTTTTTTAAATACATTGAGTTATATTTGTTATTTTATTTATTAATAATTTTTTTTAAATATAGTTACCTATAAAAATATGTTATAAAGAAGCTTCTCCATCCTATTTAGCTGTTCGATTCCAACAATAGGTGGTCTGAGGTGAAACGTTATTTAGCATAAATATAGGAACATATTTAATAAACTTTAATATTAATGACGGAAGGTTTATTTTTAAATGATAAATGACCATCGTTTCATTATATTGGATGAAAAATATTACGAATATATCTATATCATTGAAAACGTTCACTGTTAGATATATACCCCATAAAACCCCACAAGAAACGGTTCTGAGTTCTGAGGTTTTGCACCTATCGACTAGTCATAATCATCATATCAGCCAAACAACGTCCACTACTGAACAGTACCATACTACATCTTCCAAAGCGCGGCCACCACTTGAGAACGTTTGTTACCTAGCAGCTGCGAGCAAGCTCTAATGGGCTTTCCATTAGACGAGGGTTTCCCAACATTTTTAGCCTGACGCCCCTTTGGATTATAAAAAATATTTTCATGCCCCATTGTATTTTTTTTTTGCTTCTATAAAAACACATAATTAATTTGTCACGAATATTAAATCATATCTCTGGTGTTACTTACTGCTATGTTCTGTATGTTACCTCTGCGCATGCGCGGATGGAGCGAGAGCGCCCTTTAATTAGTACAATTAGTGATCGAACAAATAGTGTAAAAATAGTAGTAGTTAGTTTGTCCGATTGGAGCTAGGTGGCGCGGCTAAATCTTTGTGTTAATGTTAAATCGTAAATAAATAATGAGTAAGTAGATTAAAATGTCTAAAAATAGTATGCCCCCACATAATACAATATGAGGATCTCTCAACGCCCCTCCCAGGGGGGCGCGTCCCACCGGTTGGGATGTCCTGTTATACGACTGACTGTTATACGGTTCTCGTAGACGCTTTGTAGACCCTCTACGGCGTAGCATATACGGTAGCTACGCGTCTCACGGCAGGCGGGCGTGAGAACATTGCTAAAGATAAAAATCGAGGATTCGCAGATGATGGTAGAGTAGAGATCATCACAGGACACTGCGAACGAAATCACCATCTCTCGAAGACAGGGGCCACGGATAGTGGGCTGTGTCGGGGATGCCTACAGGATGAAGAGACGGTAGAGTACGTGCTGCTACACTGTACGGCCACACACGAAATCAGACTGAAGTCGGGACTGCATGAACTCATCGAGTCATCGAAACTTTTGAAAACTGCTGCCACCAGCCCAAGGTCATACTCCGCTACTTTAAGACGGCTTAGGTCAGGTTAGAAAGAGAGTTTTTGCTTTTAAAAGGTCTTTATTGAACATAAATGTTAACAGCGTATTACAACTAAACACAGTTTAGTATAATAGTATCTTAAACTAGAATAACTCAGCAGGCTATAACACCTTTATAAGTTTTTTGATAAAATTAATATATATGAGAGTTACACTTTGTAAATCAGTTTTCTTAATTTTATGTTATTTAGCTTGAAGCCCTTGATTCGATTGAGCGACTTGCTGCTAGACTCATTTGTGATGACTCACTAGTGGAAGCCAATTTACAAAGTCTAGAGCACAGGCGCCGAGTAGCCAGACTTTCAGTTTTTTACATGATAAATTTTGGTAAATGTGCGCAAGATCTTCATTACCTTATCCCTCCTTCCCTGTTCTACCACTGGACAAGCAAACGTACTAAGAAGTATCACCCATACCTGGTCGGCATACCACCTTACCGTACCAAACGATTTGCTTCAACTTTTCTTGTTAGCACAAGTAAGGAGTGGAACTCACTTCCAGCGTATTTTTTTCAAAACCAGTATAACCTTGGAGTTTTCAAGTCCAGGGTGACTAGGTTCTTTCTAAGCAAGCGTGTTCCATCTTTGATCACTTCTTATACCATCAGGTGAGGTAGTGGTCAAGCGCTTGGCTATCATCAATAAAAAATGTAGCAAACATAATACATTCCCCGCCACGCCAGTCTCAATGATGTCATACAGCTTTTACAACCGCCAACTGCGCCGCGATTTTGGAACCAAGTGGTCTCGTACGTGACGATGGTAAACCTGACGGAGTGACACTAATTTCGTGGAAGATGGGACGGCGTTTAGTGTGGGACGCCACTTGTGTAGACACTTAAGCGCCGTCACATCTTTCCGGTACGCAAAATAAGGCTGATACAGCGGCTGAATCGGCTGAAACCTCAAAAGATGCAAATATTTGCACCTTTTGAGGTTTTAGCCGATTCAGCCGAGTAGTCTAAACACATGCTTTATATTTGAGCCTTTCGGGGTTGAGACCTTTGGTCTGAGGGGACCGAGCGCCCGCAAAATGTATAATGACCTTTCCAAACGCCTGGTCTAGGCGACGCGTGACCAAAATGCTGGCTAGTATTTTGGCCAACGTTTAAGCATTGCCATTCAACGTGGCAATGTGGCCAGCATTCTGGGCACGCTGCCCACTGGCATCGCCTTGTTAGATTAGGGTTTTGTATATATTTTGTTTTAACGCCATTATGCGTAAAAACTAACTCAGCCATGTTTGCAAAATATAATTGAATAAATACTTTCTGTATTTATTTACATTACCTATGGGAAAATATATATTAGGTTAGGGAAAAAGTTTATTCGCATTTTTTAAGAAAATTCAAAACATTTTTTAATATAGTTTATTAACATTTAAATAAATTATTTAGGTACCATTTTGTTCGATAACTTTTTGCTATCTTGTAGGTAGGAACATGATCCTATTGCTATATAAATTTTGGGGCTTCTGATCAAAATACCGCAACAAGTAGTTTTGGCAGTCCTCTCGTAATGTTAACCTGACACTGCCTAAAGAATTCTGAAGAGACTGAAACAGGTGGAAATCTGAAGGTGCATGGTCAGGACTATACGGCGGATGCATTAACACCTCCCAGCCAAACTCTCTTAATTTTTGCTGAGTAGCTAAAGATGTGTGAGGTCTAGCGTTATCACGATGAAAAACCACACCCCTTCTGTTGTTTAATTCCGGCCGCTTTCTCTCAACTTCTTGCTTTAATCTCATCAGTTGTTCGCAGTAGAGTTCAGAATCGATGGTCCTGCCTGGTGGTAATAGCTCATAATGAATAATGCTCTTCTAATCCCACCACACACACAGCATCACCTTGTTGCGAGTTAACCCGGGTTTCGCCACAGTCTGTGAAGCCTGACCGGCCTTTGACCACGACCTTTTTTGCACGTTCTTGTCGTACGTGATCCACTTTTCATCACTGGTTATCATCTTTTTCAAAAATGGTTCGGTTTCATTACGTCGTAATAAAAAATCACAAATGAGTACACGGTTCATTAGGTTTCTTTCAGTGAGCTCGTGGGGTACCCAAATATCGATCTTTTTTGTGTACCCAGTTTATTTCAAATGCGTCAAAACTGTTTTGTTCACGTTTATTCCCAGTTCTTCAGCTACGTCGTAACTACTGATATGCCAATCTTGCTCCACTTTTTCAAAAATGTCATCAATTTTATCCGTAATAGGGAGACCAGAGCGACGTGCATCCTTGACATCAAAATTTTCGGATTGAAAACGCTTAAACCAAATTTGTGCTACTCTCACAGACACTGCACTATAGTGTGACCATTAGTGCTGTGCACTCCCTGAGGTATGCGCGCGGCGAGACGGGGGGGGGGGGGGGGAGAATCGGCTACTGCGCTCTGTCAGTACGCCGTCAACGCTCGTGGCGGCAGGTAGTGTTATTTGTATCGGACTGTCTATGTCATGTGCGTCACACTATAGGTCCATAAACATTGCAAATTTTTTTCGCGGCTTGCGTTTCATTTTTACCTTTTTTGTAGTAAAATTTTAAAATGTATCGAATTTCTTCATTAGATTCACTCATCTTTACATTACGAAAAACAAATATAAATCACACATTTCCCTAATTTGAATTTAGAATTATCTTCTTTAAAATTTAAACTTTGAATGATACCAAAACCAGCCAGATACAAATAGTATAGTCAAAGAGATTTTATTACAAGTTCATACATACTATAATGCGAAAAGACTTTTTCCCCAACCTTTCATTTTATAACTTTTATTTCATATTTTTAACAAAGTTAAGTATCTAAATAATCTGGTAACTAAATGGTCCATTTCAATACATAAATTCATACCGCAACTTCCTAATTATAACGCTAGAATTATAACCAGAATAAGGCGGCGGCAGCGAATGGCTTACGTATTAAGTAGGTACGTAATAGTTTGATCGTACACACGGCTACACATCAAGCTAAGCTGACCTCGCATTGTATAGGCTTTTCGTAGAATGAGAGGTCAGCTTCTACTGGGAATGTATAGCTTGATGTTTAGACGTGTATACATCCCAATTCCCAATAGGCCACTGCTGCTCTTCACGGCATATCTTAATCAATAATGAATTTATTCTTTCCCTAACTCGTCTAACAAGGTCTCATTAGCGCGGGTCCATTGATAATTCTGTAATCACTTAATTAGCAGTTCTGAGCTCTACCTTTTTCCTTAAGGCTTTGTCTTCATTTAAGGGTAAATAAGGGTGGGTGCTCACGGACGTTCTAGAACAATTTTATGTAAAATATTTACAGTTTTTAAGGGTATGTAAATCTTGGCACTGAAGAACTTTCCTTGCTTACTTTTTTGAAACTTTATTTCGTAAATGGTCATTTCAAAAATGTAGTAATTAAACCTTTTAGTGTTTTTGATATATCTGTTTAACGATTCGACACACGGTGGAACAGGCAGTAAAAGTGACGTTTCAAAATGATCCTTGTGATTTTAATTAATAAATACAATTTGATTTTTTATTTCGGTTGATGCGTGAGTAAAAGAATCTCACCACTAACTGAAGCCTTATAACTAACTGTCCCGCCCGGCTTCACACGGATTTCAAAATAAAATAATTATGGTCTAATGCTTATGAGATCATATAAAAAAAAATAACTCTCAGTGTTTGCAGAATTTTAAAACTGCTCTGACAACTATTGCCGATTTTCTTTCTCCATTCTAAATTCTCTTTCATACAAACCGTGTTCTGAAAATTACGAATACAAAAAAAAATCTAATCAGTCGAGCCATTTTCGAGTTTTTGCGAGTCAAACGTTGATTTAAATATAAATAAATAAATAATGCTGGGCCTTTCACACAGCACTATCTAGCCCTAACTTAATAAAAACTTGTATTAAGGGCAGCAGATAACTAATGGAATAAATAAATCTGTTTTATTTTGTAAATATATACTTATAATATATAGACCAGACCCGGAACAAATATGTGTAGATCATGCAAACATTTTTTCTGCGGCGGGAATCAAACCCACAACCTCCTGCATCTCAGCCAAATAGTCGCCCACTGCGACATGAAGGTCATCAAAAATAAATATTTAGTTAACAATTATAAGGTTAACTTAATGCTAACGGAGGTAGTCAATTATGTAACTCGAATTAAAAAATCTTGTCAAAAAATAGCTGTGCAATGAGATAAGAATCTTATATACTGCCTTGCGACCACTCTCTGTGGGATATCCGACTTCTCCCGACGGGATATGCGAATACCGGTCTCTGCGAATATCGATTGCTTATCGATAATACTGTTCCATTTCGGCATGCAGCTATACCCCTACCACAGGCAGCGCCGACCCTCGCCTTTGATCACGGTGGAGCGAAATTGTCTTTCAGTGCCCTTTAATCGACGCTTTCACTTCACGTTAATTCTACGTTGGTTTTATGTTAAACTATGTTATGTAGCCTCTAAACCATGGGACATGATGGACAATCGCAGAACGCGCCATGATTGCCACTATCAATGGCGCACCTACGTTTATTAAGGTGACGCAGTGTTAAACAATAAATCTCCAATTGGACACCGCCCCCCACCCCCCTCAATCCACTTTCACTCCGGCGCGGCGTGCGCTTGACCGGCGCGAATAGCGAAAATAAATATACAATATAAGGTTTACTTACTTTTTCCCCTTACTTAACCACTTACTTTACAATTTTTAATTAAGTAAGCTTTTCTCTTTGTTTTAAAATTTTTGACAGCCTTTTCCCCAATTTCTTTATATTATGTCACTTGCAAGAAAAAAAATTGATGGTACGCTAAAGCTAGCGCGCGGGAGTTCGACTAGCACAGACCCGACTCTGACAATAGTCAGTGGCAAACTGACTGAGGGGGGAGGGACTGACTGCATACAAAAACGCGCGCGAGCAAGCTTATGCCGTAAAGTCGTATGCGCCAAAATAGTAATTGGCGTTTAAATAAAAACTATCATTTATTTTACAAAATCAAATTACCACTTGGAAGTGTGTGTTTATACTAACCTATACAGAACATTTCGAGGCCTAAATCAGTCTAGTTGGCCTGTAAAATGAAAATCTCTGTTTTCAAAGAGCCAGTTCAAATATTTTTTTCTCTGCTGTAAAAATTAATCGATCATGTAAAGTAATTACCAAAACGGTGGTTAAGACATGTTTAATGAATTACATATATTTCAGTTACGAACATTTTGTAATAGCTGAGAAAAATTAAGAGTAAGATAATTAGAAGTTAGGACGTGAAGGAAAGTCACTTTTACGAGCACTTTAGTAAATATTCCCAAAAAAAAACTATAGTAGTTAAGCGCGCGACTGTACCGCGCGGTTAGTTATACCATAAAATAGATAGGTAGGTTAAGTTTAGTACAACGAGCGATAACGGGGCACGAGGATCTCGAACTACTCGGAACATTTGACAAAAATAGTTCCAAGTCCCTCGTATCGCTGGTTGTACTAAATCTTTATTTTTTTGTGGATATTCTTATGATGTGGTTACTCTCATATGCTTATACTTATGAGTATCTTGTATTATGTGATTGTCTTGAAACTTGTATTGGAACCCTGACTTACCTTATCACGGAGGAGGGCGTTGATATCTGCGACACAGTATCTATTTCTCACGCGGGTTATCTTTCATTTTTGCAATTACACCCTTCTTAAGTTGTTCCAAATAATGATGATTATGATGATGACTCTTTTATTACTAAGGTACAAACAAAAAGTAAGCAAATACATGTACGTCATCGCACACAATATGTGATTAAACGTTCAACAATCAACGCGCGCGGGTAGCGAAATATCGAGCAGAATTTTATCGATTTTCTCAAGATTTTGATAATAAAAATAGAACATTTTTCAGATTTTTTTATGTAGAAACCGTCTTATTAATATCATCATTATCATCATCATCCACAGCCCGACTTCACCCACTGATGGGTAGGTATAGGCCTCCTAAAGTTTGTGCCATCCGCCACGATCCTGCGCTAGTCGCACCTATTGACGGCCCGCGACTCTAACGATGTCGTCCACCCATCTCGCTGCCGGACGTCCTACCTACAGCCATTCTTCGGTTGCCATTCAGTTGCTACCTGTCATCACCACGTCTTGCCAAGTGTCCCGCCCAAGACCATTTGAGCTCCATAACTCGATTCCCAACCTTCGTTCTTCTACGGATCTCGACGTTTGGAACTCGATTAATAACGAACTCGAATAACCCTCGAACCCCATTTGTATAATAGTTTAAATTGCAACACATTTATTAATACGTCAAAAGAAATATTGTACCCCTTTTTAAGCTTATTACGCGCACAGAGGTGTGTGGGATTCGGCATAGTTAACGTATACACTGTGTCCTTTAAATCACTGTTTTCCTAGAACAAACGCTGTTCAGACCATGGTCACTAAGAGTTTATATCATCTTGTGCTGCTGTGATCCGGTTAGATGGTAATGGTATGTTTCTGTAATTACTGGCACATAGTCATAACAGCTTAGTCCTATAGTATGGCAACGTATCCACATAGAGATCAAGGCAACATAATAGCTTGTTTTGAATTCTATGTGGATATCCATGGGCTGCAGTAGCCACTTAACATCTGGTGGACTGCATGCTCGTTGGCCATATACGTAAAATAAAAAACAAGAGAATTAAAAAATCTAGACCTTCTCAAATAAGTCTAACTTTGTTCAAAAACTAGCCGTGACATAAAGTTCATTGGCACGCTAGCCGTTGCGTATCTACTATTTTTATTTACAAGTATGTATGTTGCGATACGGGGCGGCATGTTGTAGAGCATAACGTTAAAATAGACGTTTTAAGTTCGCAACTTTTTATGCGTTTCAAAGACCGATTTAATTTTTTTTAATTTGTGGTTATAAACCCTTTGTATACCATTGTCTGAACAACGTTTGTTCTGAGAAAACAGTGATTTAAAGGACACCGTGTATATGGAGAAGGAAAATCAATTGCTAAAATAAACTATTTGTTAGTATCTGTCGAAACTTACTTTCCACTGACAACTTGTTCTTATTATTGTCTCATGAGTTTTCTATTAGGCAAGGAAAGATGATCTCACTGTCGACTTCGTAACGCTCATTATATCTTATAGTAAGGGTCTAAAAGCGGATATGATAACTAGCGATTTGGAATTTGTTCGTGGTTTCTGCAGTTTTTTAGAGAATCTGTACTGGATTTTATTTTTATTATTGTAGCCAGTAGCTGCTTTTAAAGGATTTGAAGTAGCAATTTTTTTTAAATAACGCTGACTGTATCCTTAGTCAACGGTTTTATTAGGACTGGATTTAGTCAGGGAAAGATAAAACATAGAATGAAGTCGAGCTCACACACGGACACACACACACACAAAGTAACACATTTATTTTACTTGGAAAACTTTCGTGTATCTTCGCATGTAGCTTGCGAGAAAATGAAGTAAATTGTTAGTGCGGTCAACCGTCGCCAGCTTTGTTAGTAAAATATCGTTATCAACCAAGTCGAATGTTTTCTTGCTTCAGTTGTGTCGATCAACGGACTGATAGCGAAGAGTCTCGACCAATACCTTAAGAGGCTCTCGGTAGGAAGTTGGGTCAAAGGTCAGATACAGAAGGCGGTACTCCTGGACTCGTCACGCATAGTCAGGAGGTTCCTCTCTCTGCAGCCCTAGCCACCGATCGCTTGGGCCTTGCTTTGCCCTCGGTGGTTTACCGTTTTTATAAATATATATTTTTTACTATAAGTTTTGGTTTTTGTAAGATAATTTGTAGTGAAAATGTATTTATTATAAATGAGTTTTAAAATAAATATGCGTGAATAATGATTAAAAACATTTGTTCAATCGTTTGCAAGAAAAAGAAAACAAATAAAACACTTTTAATATACTAAAAATATTGTAACATCTAAGTGTACTGGCGACAGGGTCCTCAGCTTATTATTTCCTACAGAATAATAGTGCAAAATAGAGATATGTCTATAAGTGTACTTGTGCTAGTTTGATCGTCTCCAGAATTTATCTAATAGATTCTTATTGGGCTTGCGTAAATACGATCACATTTCTGAGTATCGCCACAGACTCAAGTAGTTACCCAGTTTTCGCCGAAATACTCACATCCTTTCCCTCCTTACAGCATCCTTTTCATTCCTTCTACTCCGTCCTACTTCAAAGAACGCTTTTAGTTTCTTCATGTTTCCAACTCCCGGTCCTTACGCTCCGCTGAAAACCTAAAATTGAAAACTCCTCATCGCACTTCAGTATTTTATACTAACTCATTCACGCTTCAGGCTACCAGACTCTGGAATACACTACTTGTTACAATTCGTAACGCCAAATACCATCCTGTTTTTAAAAACACGGTTATTAAACATTATCTGTCGTCCATCGCTCACTTCTTCTTCTTCTTAGCGTGTCAATAGCTCTTACTTATATTGTGTTACATAGGTACTTGGCTACATTGATGGCGTCAGGAGAAGCCATTTTTAAGTCAACCATTGTACAGATGTTCGGGCGCAAAGGGCACATTAGCAGGTGTTTCATCGACTGTGCAGGATCACCACAGTCGCATTGCGTTTGTCTGGGATCCCTGAACCCCCATTTGCACATATCGCACACTAAGACTTTGCAATTTTAATAGTGTATGTATAATTTTTACCTAAGTATTTAGAAGTAGGTTATTTAATTATTATAAAAATATTTATATTATTTGAGTAATATAAGTACTTGTTCTGTTAGTTATTATTTGTCTTATGCCACCGTCCTCATTTGTTCACACAGATCTTGTCCATCCAAAGGTGGCCTGGAAGAGATCGCTTTTAGCGATAAGGTCGCCTAATGTACTTTTAATTTAATTGAGTATTCTCTTTTGTTTGTACAAATATTACAATAAAGAAATTCAACTAATCTAACATACGCACCATAGTAAACACGTATTTTGAATGTACCGCATGAGTATTAAAAATAAACAATGTAGGTACCAATAGTTTTAGAGCTCATTAAGCTGGCAACAGGTGGAGTAAAGCGGTAACTGAATGGCGTCCGCAAACATAGTACAGAAACGTCGGCCAACCAGCAGCGAAATGGGCAGATGATGTAGCAAGCTTCGCGGGTCGAACCTGGATGCGGCTAGCACAGGACCGTGGAGAATAACACATGCAAAGGGTGGCCTATACTCAGCAGTGAGTGAAGTAAGGCTCTCGATGATGATGCTGGCAACATTGGCAGCATCATCATCGACATCTTGGCAGTATCTACTAAGTTCTCCCTTTTTTTGTTTATATTTTACGTTTATACTGTTTAATTTTTTTTTATTTTCTCAGTCTTAAAATGTAACAAATGTATATGTGTAATAAATGTTACGTACTCCGTGGTGCAGTGGACGAATAGCCGACCGAGACGCAGGAGGTAGCGGGTTCGATTCCCGCCGCGGAACAAATGTTTGCATGATCTACAGATATCTGTTCTGGGTCTGGTTGTTTCTCTATATAAAGTATGTATTTACAAAACAAAATGTATATACGTATTCTATCAGTTATCTAGTTTCCATAGTACAAGCTCTGCTTAGTTTAGGGCTAGATAGCGCTGTGTGAAATGTCCAGCAATATTTAATTATTATTTATTTAACTGTTTTGTTTATTGTGTGATAATGTAGTGAATAAATGATTGTATAAGTCTATGTCTAACATTGACGGGGCGTGACTTCCGGCAAGGCCATCCATAGCGAGAAGAACGGACGCGCCGGCGGAGCGCCATTTTGTTCTAAGCCACCGTCAGTGTCGCACGCACGCGTAGTACTTTGTAGGTGATGTTCACAACTTAATTTACAAGTTGAAGAGGACTTGACGTACAGAAGTTAAATTTAGTACAATGAGCGATAACAGGTACACGCACACATATACGCGCGCGTTCGAGGATCTCGGATGAAGTCGTTCAAGCAATGTACTAAACTTAAATTCTGTAACTATCTATTGTTTTGGTTGAGGGGTACGAATTTTACTTTGGAATATAATTATATTTATAATATCTCAGACAGTAGAATTCTTCCTTTAATATTCATATCAAATTTTAATAAAACAAAGTAGTTTTTAGTTCAGTTTTTAGTATAGAAGTTACAGAAAGCACAGAAATTCACTCGTACAATTATTCATATCGAGGCTGTGGGCAAAATACTCTGGAACGTTCGGAGATATTCTAGAATGTTCGGGAATATAGTAGAGCATGCGATATATCGGTGTCTCGTTAGGGTTATTGTGTGACCGCTACCGGCGTTTATATGATTTTGCATGGGCTTACGAGAGTGAGTTGGGAATGTTCGAGAATAGGCGTTGTAAGCAAATACAATTCAATAGGAACCGTAGAGCCTTGCACATGACGCATTTTAAACGCGCAGACGACGCGCGCTAACGCATTTCAAACGCGATTCAGTCGCAGCCACTAAACCTTTTATTGTTCTACGTAATCATCCAATTTGTTTACTGAAAACAAAACTAGATGGCGCTTGTAAAAACGTTCCGATCCTAGAACGCGCTATCGATGCGTTTTGTGTATTTTGTTAGACTAGCGCAGTTTTTTATTAAAATGTCTTGTACTTAACCAGGACACAAGTCCTTTATTTGAACCCGTACTACTAGTAACAACACCTTTCATATTTATAAATAAGGTCTCGCATTTGTATCGATACAAACGTAGCGATAACGCGCTGTTGTCATGCGTTCGATATTTGAGTGGCGCCGTAAACGCATTCTTTTTGTATTCTTTCTAACGCTTGTTTGCATCGTTACAAATGCTGCAATCTGCTTTTAGGGAGCTCTACGCGCGTTTAAAATACGCCATGTGATTAGGTACTTATTTTTTTTGAGTACGTACTAGAAGAGCAAATGAATAAAGCTGGATATTTCACACAGCGCTGCCCTATAAGCAATATTTATTCAGAGATTATTTATTCATGATTATGAGTAGTAGTTCTTGTGAAAGGTCTCGCTCAGTGAAGTACCATACCTAATTCTGCTGTGTTTCGGCTTGAAGAGGTTACCGATGAAATTACATACACATGAAGCTTTCTGTCTTACGTTCATCTGTTCTTAAGTTGATGGAATAATGGACGTAAGGCAGTGCCTTGAAAGGCACGTTCCAAAGCATGACCAACGAGGCAATACTTTGTTGTAGGCGATGGTTACCACTTACCATCCTTGTTCCGTGTCCAGGTCATGGCATTATAAAAAAAAATGTAGTATGGGAATCAGATACTTATATAAATTTTTTTGTCAGTCGAAGTAACATGATGCATGTCAAGTTCGTCTATTAATCAGGTGAGAATGATAAATCTATATGGAACGTGCACCAAATTCAAGATCATTATTAAATATCATTACATTATGGTAAAAGTCCCAGAGATACAGAATAAGTATAAGTTACTACGTAGAGAAGTTTCACTCAACACTCAAGTTATTATGTTGCTTTTTTGTTTTACTACTTGGAGATGGAATAAGCAAATGACTCAACTGATATTAACTGGTAACCATCACCTATAACAAAGCTATGCCTCGTAGGTCACGCGCCTTAAGATACACTGCCCTGTCCTACAATTTTCGGCATACAAGTGTAAAGCCTTATGTTCCTGTAATTCTAATAGAAAGCGTTCCTAGCGTGGCGTTATGGCGTAAGAATACACCATAATACAATATAATAGAGCTTATTTTATATTACAAGCAGACTAAAAGTGACTCTCGCTCAAGGGATGCCCCAGGCAGGATCATCGTTCATAAGTTTGGCTCGTGGATGACCGCGCGTGACGTCATTAGGGCTACGTGTTCAGATAAGGCGGGGGCACAATGACCACTCAGTTTCTAAATGATTACAAATAAAATAATAGATAATTTTTGCAGTTAGTTTTATCTAAAAATTACTAAGTTGAGCAAATATAGGTTTTTAGTAATTTGTATAAGGCATATATTTTTGACAATATAATGCAATGTTTGACAACGTATTTTATATTATTTAAGTAAAACTTCTTTACGCACGCTTGACTTGGAAAGTAAGCTGGTGAATGCGTGACGAGAGCGTTACGAAAAGTGAGATCGGGCGTGTTGAATGCAAGTTGCGAGGGAAATAAAAGTGAAGATAGAAATAGAGAGATTTACGTTTTGTAAGGGCAGGAAAGAGAGGTGCGAGCACACATTTTTTTCTCTTTTTCTCATAGTCAAAATATATATATATATACGTTTCGTATATCTAAGACACAGTGCAGGCCTATTGTCTGTATCACACTGTAGCAGCAAAACAGAGAGATGCGCGCGCACAATTTCTTTCTCTTTTCCTCTTATAGCCAGTGCATGAAATATATATATGTATATATCTCAGTCAGTAGTTCGTTTGCCAGTTTGCTAGCGTTACGCTTTAGGTGATTTCTTAATTTTTCGTAATATCATTTTATTCTTGAATAATTTTATAAATTATTATTTTGAAAAAGAAGTTTTATTTCAGTCGTGCGGTCTAAAGCACGCTTGCTTTTTAAGTATGTTATGTTTGTCAATAAGTTGTAGATCCGTTATAATTGAAGCAATAAATACTAAGAAGATAAGTACTGGGTAAGTCTACTCCATTTAGAAATCATGTCGAAGGCATTGCATCCTTTCAAAGTCCAAAGATCATAACTTGAAGGCATGCTACAAAATCTAAGATTATTTCTACGCTGGCTGTTTTCTGTACTGGCTACATTCTACCCCTAAACATATTATATTCTTTAATAGTTCTTACATTCGGTAAAAAAGGTTTTTTTCCCATTGTGTATGCAGAATAACGTAATCTTCGGCCGTTCATCCCAATGACTCTGTAATTCGGCCCAATAACGGGCATATCGCGAGCTGCCCCGCCAATTAATGGCAGGTATGCCAGATTGAACTTACGTGAGGGGAATTTTAATTGGGGCTTTAAATCTCAGAGAGATTGATCATGACAGATAGAATAGAATATAATACAAAATCATTTATTGCAGACTAAAAGCATAATTAATTATTAACTTATATTTTTTTTATTTGTATAGTGTTATCCAAACATTTACGGAATATTCCAAGATTTTATACCTAAAAAAAGGAAGGTTTTGGCTTCAAGTCAAGCTTAGGCATAAATATTTTTGAGATGGTTTTAAAATCTTGGAATTATTAACATATTATTTGTGGTAATATTGTTTGATTAAGTATTTTCATTTTTATATTAAACAAATACTGAGTTTTTGTGTGTTTGTTTAAAGGATTGTGTATGAATTGTATTTGTAACTGAAATAAATGAATATATATACTAGTGGTTCGCCCTGAACTGAAATCTCGCGAGTATCCAAAAACAAAAAAAAATATTCTTAAGGCGACTCGCGCGACGATGCCTAAACGTATTTGGTAGCTAAATATGATATAAGGAGTTGTCAAATCATACAAATACGTAAAATTTAAACATGTTTAGTCGCTAAATACGTTTAGAGATCGTTGTGCAAGCCGGCCTTAATCTATAACTAATAAAATAGTGAGAAACCAACATACTTGACCTACAGTTTCATTCAAATTTTAGGAAACTGGAGTTTATGTAAATTGGTTTAATTTGGGGTACAAATTGCAGTTATTTTGGATTTCAGACTTTTGCCTATATTTGTGTTACTAAAGCTACACGCATACCAAATTTCAGCACTGTGGGGTTACAAAGTGTACCCTGTAAATTTTGTCAAAGAATCTAAATGTACTAATGAATACCTTTCACCCGAATATCTCAACAACCCCCAACATTTTTAGCTCATTTAGTCACACCAAAATTGTGCCAACACTACCTACCTATGTTTTAAATTTGATCGGATCAACGCTTAAAAAGTTATCCTCGGACAAACAAACGTACATACATACAACACCGCGCCGATTTGCCCAACTTGATTTAGAGATCTCGCTTCGCTCGATCAATAAAACGAAGTCGGGTGAGATACACCATTTATAAAACAAAGTCGGGTTAGTTATAACCATTTATAACTCAAGAACGGCTAGACCAATTTTGATGATCTGTGATTTATTGGAGTTGTCTTCGCCCCAAATAGCAGAGTAACTAATAAAATAACGGAAAAATTCTCACAAAAATAAATTATGAAAATAATTCATTTTCTCATACATAGATGCAGCTAATGATGGCCGATTGACAATTCTACTGGTAACGTACATTACCAGGCCGCATCAAATGCACGTAAAGGCGGTTCGCCGGGTCAGCTAGTTATCAATAATAATTACTTGTCTGTATATTTGTCATGTACATTTTATGTATTGTGTACAACAAAAATTTAAATTAAATTCTATATAGTTAAATTTCAATTTTACAACTCAGTCACACACATAACAAACAGTACTTAAAAAATCAAAAAAACACATACAATCTTCTTCTTGACGACCTCCGTGGTACAGTGGGCGAATATCCGGCTGAGACGCAGGAGGTAGCGGGTTCGATTCCCGCCGCGGATAAAATGTTTGTATGATCTACAGATATTTGTTCCGTGTCTGGTTGTTTCTCTATATATTATAAGTATAAGTATGTATTTACAAAAAAAAGTATATAAGTATGCTATCAGTTATCTGGTACCCATAATACAAGCTCTGCTTAGTTTGGGGCTAGATAGCGCTGTGTGAAATGTCCAGCCATATTTATTTATTTATTTTCTTATTCGGACACTCTTGACAGAGTGGTTGTGGTTATGTCAGGTCATGGCTCTTGAGTAGCGGTCTAGCGATGCGTCTCCATTCAACTCTATTGAAGGCATTTTGTTTTTTTTTATACAACTTATATGGCAAACGAGCATGCAGTCCACCAGATGTTAAGTGGCTACTGCAGCCCATGGATAGTCACATAGAATTCAAAACAAGCTATTATGTTGTCTTGGTCTCTATGTGGATACGTTGTCATACTATATGACTTAGCTGATAAGCCTATGTGCCAGTAATTACAGGAACATACTATTACCATCTAACCAGAACACAGCAGCACAAGTACTTCTATTTGGCGGCAGATAAAGGTAAGGCGGTGGTGCCCACTTCCTCGAGCCCGTTCACAAAAGCTCTACCACCAGTATACATTGCGAGAACATTCAGTTTTGGTCAGTGTGTGATGGACTGAGTGAGGTCTGACCATCTCGTTAGAGAGCGACCACGCGGTCTCTTGCCCTCCACTCTGCTTAGCACTACTAGATCTCCAGTGCATCGATTTTCCTCCATTCCTTCACCTACAACGTCTACGTCTCAGCTCCATAGAGAAAGACATAACAATCAGTAATTTCGCCACTAATTCAGCTGTTCTGCAGTCGGGAGGCCTGATGGAAGACGCATTTGGGGTCGGCCAAGAAAACGTGAGCAAGAATAGGGGAACACGCACATAATAGGGACAGAACGATTAAGGGGTCACCTTTGCCTAGGGGGACAATGTAGGTTGAAGAAAAAATGTAATGATTTTGATTAAATAAATTGGGCTGTCAAGGAGAGCTAGTTATAAAAATACACAAATCTTCTTTGAGTTTGTATTCTTTGATTTTGTACGCATTCGGTCGTAAAATAAGGGTCCATTAGTAAAATAAAAATCGAACCATTTCATCAGCCTTCATACATTAAACCTTATCTAATTCATCAAAGTGATTTTATTTAAATAGGTACTCTAATTCTATCTCACAGTCTACACACAATGCAATATAGGTATGACGACCTCCGTAACGCAGTGGGCGAATAGCCGGCTGGGACGGAGGAAGTAGCGGGTTTGATTCCTACCGCGGATCAAAAGTTTGCATTATCTATAGATATTTATTCCAGACCACTTATTACCTAAGCCGATGATTTCGTGTCGCTATCGCTAGTCAGGCCATCCCTTTCATACGTATAGTACGTACCTCACGTGCGGAAGGGATAGCCTGACTAGCGATAGCAAAGCGACAGCAATTTGGCTTAGGTAATAAGGCTACGGGTCTGAATGTTTTTCATTAGTATGAAATTACAAAAAAAATGTATACAATTCTGACTCTGTGATGATCGCGCGTCTGTCGCGCGACTATTGCGCTGCTAAATCCACCTAATCTTAAAGCAGTCTTAACAGACGAACTAACAACCTTAGAACAAACAACCCTAGTAGAAACTAGGGTTTTGCTAGCCACAAACTAAGCCGAGGTTATACTGTAGGAACCAGATAACTGATTACCTATATGTATATAAACAGCGCGCGCGGCTGCCGCAGCCGCCACATGGATTAATAAAGTACTGTCTTCTTCGCTTTTTACGCGACATCGTTGGCGCCGAAGGAGTACTTCTAAAAGCAGGAGCAACAATCTTTACTCGTCCTCCATTTTTGAAATGAAATGCGCCACACTGATCTGAACTGTCGCGCTGCTGTCGCGCTAATGTTTTTATAATGTGAAGACCTCTGTATATCTATATGCCGCGATACTGTCGCGCTACTAACGTCCTAATATGATAGCAGCTTAACGCGCCGGCGAATCCTGAGCGCAACTTCAATTCGGCCGCGTCTAAAACTTCGGCCTGAATATCGCTATCCCTGTTTAGTGACGAAGTTTAGCCACGCAGAGCGACAGTGATAGCAATAGAACGATTCTAAATTTGATTAGATTTTGACCGTGTTCCGTAATACCAAAAATGATGACTGAAAACTTGTTGTATTTTTCTCATTGTTTTGTTATTCTGTAACTAGACGATATAATCTATGTTCCCTTGACTAGGATACGTAAGATGTTGTTGTTTTTAATACGAAACAATTAGGTTGAAAACACGTCTTTTATGACGTAAAAACATGCAGAATGCGATACGCTCCTATTTTATTTTAGGTAAGTATTTTGATCTAATATATGGTTGGGAACCTAGATAAATACTATTCAAATTAAAATAATACCTTATTAAGGTAGAAATATGCTCCAATTATAAGTGATCTTGGTAGTACGTGTTGTATAGGCGATTGTCCCTCCGGTGTCCCTTTAAGGTTTTAAATTGCATTCAGTCCGGGAGGAGGGCGTTATTCACACTGGCGATTTGCGAGCGTTTTTGCCGCGAGCTCGCCGCGACACATGGAGATGAAGCATTAAATAAACAAAATATGTGCGTTCGGTATGCAGTGAGGATCATTATGCCGTTTTTAGGGTTCCGTACCTAAAGGGTAAAACGGCACCCTATTACTAAGGCTCCGCTGTCTGTCCGTCTGACCATCTGTCACCAGGCTGTATCTCATGAACCGTGAGAGTTAGACAGTTGAATTTTTTACAGATGATGGTATTTCTGTTGCCGCTATAACAACAAATACTATAAACATAATAAAATTAATATTTAAGGGTGCTCCCATACAACAAACGTGATTTTTTTGCTCGTTTTAGCTCGATATTGATAAAGGCAACAGGTAGATGCTTAAAATTTTCGAAGAATATTTAGTTATATTATTATATATATTATTTAGAACCCTTCGCGCGCGAGTCCGACTCGCACTTGGCCGGGTTATTATTTTCGATATTGGAATAAAAGGATAAAAAAACGTACCTATACTTATAACTCTTAAATTTATAATTGCAGCCGCCTACTTACTATGTTTGCGTCCATTCCAATATAAACGCAGTATAATTAAAATAATTGTTATTTTTATGCATTTAATAGCATTTTCTATAAATTTAAATATAGTTAGCTTCGCCGTCATCGAAATCGATGAGGAGGTCTATATATGTTTGCGTCCATACTTTTCATAATAGGTTCAATTGAATTACCGTCGGGGCAACTCTCTGTTATAGGCGATGGTTACCACTTATCATCAGGTGGTCCATAAGTTAGTTTCATCTCCATGTACTATAAAAAATAGTCTTATTCGGTAATTTAGGTGGGTAGGTCGGTTGTAATTGTGGCAGTATAACTATAAAATTATGTGTAGGTAAAGATGACGGGTGTCTCTAAGCACCGAGACAAACCTCAGGGTTTTAAAGTGCCTTAAGTGATTATGTTTTTAAGTGATTATGTTATACTCAAAATCAAAAATTCATTTATATAGAACTAATAGTACAAACATATTTCAGTTAGCACGATGAAGCTGCCAAATAAATAAATTGTGGAGCAGCTTCAACCTCACCTCCTCAGACAAAAAAGCAAGATATATCATACATTCAACAATAAAAATAATAAAGAATAATTAAGGTTTAAAATTGGTGGTCCTTCACTATTGGCCTTATGAATAAGCTCAGAGTCGCTTAACGAGCTATGGAGAGGGCTATGCTCGGGGTTTCTCTACGGGATCGAATCAGAAATGAGGAGATACGTAGGAGAACTCAAGTCACCGACATAGCCCGACGGATTAGCACGTTGAAGTGGCAATGGGCAGGCCATATAGCGCGCAGAACAGATGGCCGATGGGGCCGAAAGGTTCTCGAGTGGAGGCCACGGACCGGCAAGCGCAGCGTAGGACGTCCACCCACAAGATGGGCAGACGACTTGGTAAGAACCGCAGGTCGGCGTTGGATGCAGGCCGCTTCCAACCGCAGTTCCTGGAGATCAATGAGGGAGGCCTTTGTCCAGCAGTGGACGTCCTACGGCTGATATGATGATGATGATGACGAAGGTTTAAAATTAAGTAAGATAAATAAAGAAAGAATTAAAGTTATAGACACAATTTTATATATAGATACTGTTAGTATATAACTTTTTGTAGAATAAATAAATACAAATACATGTTGAAATGGGAGTGGGTGGGCCTGGCCCGCATGAAACAGGTTAGATGGGCCAAAGAAATCACAGGATGGATACCCGGAGACGGCAGAAAACGACGCGGCCCGAGAAAACGCTGGCGAGATGACCAAAACTTCTTCTTTTTTATGTTATTTGTGGGGAAACAGGCTTACGGCCCACCTGATGGTAAGCGGTCACCGTCGCCTATTGACACCGGCAACACCCAGGGTATTGTCGATGCGTTCTCTACACTGTAGAAAACTCTTTACATTTCTCTTTAAGCGTGCCATGTCGTAGCCTAATGGGAAAACCTCAGATGGTGGCTGATTCTACATCTTGCAAGTATGGGGTAGAAAAGATCGCGTGAAGCGTGTGGTGCGCGATACCTAATTGTCGATGATATGTGAATGAGCTTTATTACGTTGTCGAGTCGTGCGGTGGTAATCTTCAACAGGAATTAGGTAGAGTTGGCCATTGATTGAAAAAAATTGGAGGAGACCTTTGCCCATCAGTAAAAAAGTATAAGTATAAAGGTTAGCAAAAAACTAAAAAAAATATGTTTTGTTTTCACGACTGAACGGCTCGAAGAGACTATTGCCTGCATTGAGATGATACTTTAAGTATTACCTTTAAGTATTCTATCAGTTATCTGGTTCCCATAATACAAGCTCTGCTTATTTTGGGGCTAGAAAGCGCTGTGTGAAATGTCCAGCAATATTTATATTTATTTATTGTATATTTATTGACAAATCACGCATGTGAAGCCACTAGCGGTATCCTGTCTCACTATAAATTAAAGCTTCGAGTAGTTCTGTTAAAATACCATTTATTTAATCTAGACGAATGGGGATAAAATAAAGTTAAAATTATCGGAAGATTAACTTTTACTTTTGCGGTAAATCAATTGATAGTTAATTTACTCTGCACCAGAAATACAAAAGAGATTTTCAATTTTCCAATTACAAAATTTTCCACACGAGGTCGATCAGTCTATGTTCATTCTGGACAGACGCAACTCGCACTCGCACATTAACGTTTAAAAATATACGAAGGGTAACTCTCTCTATTTCTATCTTAACTAACTTATATGTCCCTCTCAACTTCCTTTCGCACTTTTCGTAACGCATTCACCAGCTTACTCTCCAAGTGAAGCGTGCGTAAAGAAGTTTTACTTCAATAATATAGAACAACTTATCGTAACTTTTTTTTTTTTTTCGAATGGACTTATCTCGCTGTTGGCCTCTGAGGCTGTTGCAGCTTAACCGAGCTTTTGGCGAGCGCAGAAGGCGCTCAGCCCTATCATTTTATTTTTGATGAGGCAACTAGCGCAAGGGCACCACTTAGGTACGAACCTCGGCTTGTGCTGTTGCCGGGACGGGGATAGGAGAGAAACGCCCGGGTACGTGCTTGTACCTCGTGTAGGCGGCGACTAAAGGGACTCGTCGACCTCGCCGGCGAGGTCGGTGTATTTGTAGAGTGTTTACTCTGTCTAATGTGGATGACTCACCCGCATTAGCGGAAGTGATTTCGTCATCCGGGTCTCCGAGAACGTGTCTCGGACGACGGAGGGTTTGTGTCTCGGACGACGGAGGGTTTAACTTATCGTAACGAATCACACTATAACTGCTTAAGATATCCCTTCCAGGGGGCATCACAGACAACTGAGAAAAAAAACGAGCACACGAAAAATAAAGCCATTTCAAAATCCGCGCGTTTTAAGTTGCCGTTGACGTTCGGTTCGGTCGCAGTCATGACCTCACTTTCGCTCGCTTTCAGTCATTAATTAATTAATTATTATAGTCCTACTCTACCTTCATATCTTTTTCGACCCTCATATGTATTTATATAATTTATTTTAGTACGATTTATTTATTTTTATTTTATTTTGAACAAAATCCACAGCTCTTAGTAAAGAAAAGTAGAATTTATTTGGATAAAGTAAGTTTACAAACTTAAAATCTAGACTTAAACTATATACAATCATGTTTCCTAGTGTAACTTAAGTTTGCAGTTATGATGAATACATAGTTAAGTGACTACCCTCCGTACTAGTTTTCACTGTATGACGGCAGGGCGTCGTTGCTCTTCCATATAATGCTATCGACTTAAGAATTTAAACTTTTTAGTTAGGTTAATGATATATGTTAAATTCTTATAAATCTACTAATCATTATTTATATATACTATGTTAACTATAATATCTGTTATATGAAGATACGATCATTACTGCTAGTTGTGAAATACTTAATTTTTAACTAATACCTACTATCGAATAATTATTTTGATAAGTATCTAAAAATCTAAATAGTGTCTAAATCTGAAATTATCTTCTGTAGGTGTGTATTTAATAATAACTTTAACGTAGATTTGTGTTTTTAGTATATAACAGGTGTATCTAAAACTTACAGCCAATAAAGGATTTACATTTTATAATACAAATACTTATAAATTGACGACGTAAATCACTTATCGCACTAAATAGGACCATTATTTTAAATATAAAGAATAACAATATAAAAAAAGATTAAGAATTATTAAGATTAAAAATTATATAAAATGAAATGCGAATTATTTTACACATTTAAAATGGTAAAAAAATCATAATATTAATAAATATAAATATAGGTATTTATACATATATTCTACCTACGATACGTATTAATGTTTTTTTTTTAAATTAATTCTTTGTAGTTCACTTAAGGATAGGGGGGCCCACAGGGAGAGATTGCTTAGGGCATCAAGTTACCTTAATGGGGCACTGCTAATAATAATACATTTTCTACAAAACTAGCACTCAAAATTACAAAAGCCTATACTAATATTATAATGAGTAAAGATTTGTTTGTTTGTATTGAATAGGCTCCTAAACTACTGAACCGATTTAAAAAAATCTTTTACTGTTAGGAAGCTGCACTATTCCCGGGTGACATAGGCTACTTTTTACCCAACTGCGCAGAAGGAGGGTAATGTTTTTATTGAAAAACTACGCGTGAAAAGCTTCGGATTGCTCAGCTAGTAAATAATATACAAAGCAGTAATTATTGAATCCACATCGAATAAAAAAAGTAAGTATAACCTATTGCTCTAACAAACTCAAACTCTTTATAGTTAAGAGTTAATAAAGTACTCATCTATTGATTAGGTAGTAATATTATAGCATAGTACATAAATATTCCATACTAATAATAAATATGTAGGTACATATACATATGTAGGTAATAGAAGGGTGAAATAAAACCAAGAGTAGCGATACGGTAACGATAGATGAGTGAATGAGAACTCAGCATTGTAGTGCAGACAGACGTTTAAATGGAACGGGCGCACTATATGCACCTGGGGAGACGATAAATCGCTTATTGAAAAACAATGTTTTGTTCAACCAATTGTGTCCTTTCAATCTGTAATTCATAAATGTTATAGTTAAGGATACGTGCTAGAGCGCCTGTGTTGTGAATACACGATTCCGTAAAAAAATTATCCAAAGATGACTCCAAATATATCTTAAAACCGTTTTTATGCGATGAATACTTCAATTTAGATCGTGAAACTTTATACAGTAATTCTTCACAACATAAATAATAGCACCTGTGTTGTAAATTTTCTAAATACATTTTGATTTTACCATAAAATGAAAATACCCAAGTTTTGCACTAATGAAACCATTCGCTTCGAGCGCCCGGTCCGCGATTCAGTCTGGCCTTAGCTTTCAGACGAGGTACCCGTGACGCTTGTCGCTCCAAACAATCACATAATTCATAAGTAGAATTTAATATTAAGTTGTTTTTTTTAAAGACGCAGTAATGAGAAATAAGCACAACAAGAAAATGAAGGAAGCAGTCCTCCACTGGCTGTTAAAATATATGAAAACGTAGTACCTACGTGTGTTGTACGTAATAGTATTTTTTTGTTTTATATATCTATATAATATATATAATATCAATATATAATGTTATATTTTGTCATATATATATTCTATGTATTATTATTGTTATATCAAGTAGGTTTATGTATTTATTCTAACTGTAATCGGAGTTTATTGTTATTTGTGTTTCATTTGTTTTTTTTTAATTAACATTCATACTGTTAAAAGTTAGCACGCCAACCTTTTTTGTTATCTCTGAGGTTGGCAGGTAGAAAATGCTATTAGCATTAAGCCCACCTTTTGTACATGTAATTTGTATTTTTGTGCAAAAAAGTATTAAATAAATAAATAAATAAGGAACTGAATGAAAAAAAACCGGCAAACATTATGAACCACGGCGAGATAGGATGCGCAGCGGCGCGCGGAGAAGCGGGGGTGAAATTCGAGTTTGGGCTGAGGTATAGTCAACTCAGGGATTTGGCAGTTCTAATGTGTAGCTGAAGAGAGTTCCGTACACGTATAGCTTGTACAGTAAAGGAGTATATCGTAGAAGTTAGACGAGTGTACAGGAGTTTTAAGTTACAAGGTCATGCTTAAAACATTTTCTCTTTTTGCTGGAAGTTAAAAAGATTACTCTCTGCGCTCGTCGAGTCAAATAGTTACGCATTTTATTCTTAAACATCTGAAGCCTTCAATAGAGTCCACACTACCCTTTTGATCAGTCGTGTAAAAAGAGGAACTACTTCAACTGTAAAACCCAAGATTTCCGAGTCAATGGTCCGAAGTCTTCGCAGCTTCAGGCGGTCTTCACACCTTACAAGGAGTTTTATACGACTTGAAGTCTAGACGAGTTAACAGTTTCATTTCAAATTCCAATATCTTTATTTGTGAAACACAGGTTATTACAGATGTAAATGTTAGGTGCGCTGTGATCAACACTAGGCGTCTCTCTACATAGTATAAAATGAAGTCGCTTCCGCTGTCTGTTACCTTAGATCTTTTAAACTACTCAACGGATTTTAATGTAGTTTTCAGCAATAGATAGAATGATTCAAGAGTAAGGTTTATAAGTATAATACATACATAACTCTGTTTGTTTGTTAGTTTGTTTGTTACCTTTACGCGATTAAACGGCTGAACGGATCGTAATTAAATTTTGCAAGGAGATAAATTATATTCTGGGAAAGGATATAGCCTCACATAGGCTACTTTTTGGCCAATTGCGCAAAATGAGGGTAATGTTTTATTGAAAAATCACCCGTGCGAAGCCGCGGGCGGGAAGCTAGTAATTAAAAAAAACAAAAAGTTAAGTTAAATCTAATAATATGTTAAGTTTTAAATAACTAAGTAATATAAATACAATAATAAATTTAAAGAAATAAAAGGAAAATAATTTCAAATTAAGTATGGAAGTGTTAAAAAAATTTCAAATATTAATCCTTAGCGTCAAAAAATTATTGGATAGTATAAAATGTCTTCTCTACTAGATATGTAAATAACTAATGGATAAATAGTTACAAAGAAAGCTAGCTAATTTTGGGTAATAATTGATCGAGCGAAGCGAGATCTCTAAGAACGGGTTCCTATATCCGTCGGTAACCGACTAAGTTCAGTTATTGCTTGTGGCTACTATGACTAGGGAGTCTCACAATTTCTTAATGTCAATGTCACGATATTTTCATAAACTGGAAGAGGTCAAGAATATGACCGGTATTCTGAATTTGGAAAAACCCTTGATAACTCTAAAACAAAAGAGACAGCACAACATTTTACTTAGAAAACTTTCGTGATTGATTTCAATCATTATTATAAATACGGGATTTATCACGTACCGTCTTATCGGTGTTTCGACCGACAATGTTTCGGTTCAATTCGTGAACCTTCATCAGGGTGAGTGCGATCCGCTCCGAATAACGTCTCGCCTCGCACTGTGCGAGGCGAGACGTTATTCGGAGCGGATCCCGTATTTATAATAATGACAGCACAACATATAAAACAGCACAATGTTAATTGTTAGTACTATTATAGATAATGTGGGTTAGTGAGCTAGTAAGTAACATATACGACTACGCCTCGTATCTCCTTGAAAAAGTGTCAAACTAGTGTCAAACTTGTGACAGCTTTTCAAAGAGAAACGAGTAATAGCTGGTTGCCGACGGATATAGGAACCCGCCATATGTCAACTTGGGCAAATCGGCGTTGTACTCGCATTTGTATGTTGATGTTTGTTCAAGGATAACTTTAGAAGCGTTGATCCGATCACCGTAAAATTTAATACATATGTAGGCAGTGAAGTCACAATTTTGGTGTGACTAAATGAGTTAAAAATATGTTGTTAAGATATTGGGGTTCAATAGGGGTAAAAAAATGAAAATGAGACTATTAGATCAAATGGGATGTCTAATGAAAGGTTTTAATTAGTTAATTTCGACCTCGTTATTATTTTTAGTTAAGTCTTTGTAATATTTGAGCCTTAATAGAAACTGAAGTTTGACGAAATTCACAAGGTACACCAGCGACCGCACGTTGCTGAAATTTGGTATCCGTGTAGTTATAGTGGAACAAATATAGCCAGCAGTTTGAAATCCTGTATAACTGCAATTTTTACCCCAAAAAAGGAAAACTAATAACATGAACTCCTTTTACCTGTAACATGAATGGAACTGTAGGTCAAGTAAAATGGTTATTTATTTTGTTGCACAGTTTTGATGGTCAAAGATAACGAATATAATTTTTTTGTGTTTATGGGAGGCTCGCGAGATCTCAGTTCGGCGCGGACGAGTAGTAATTGAAATAAGTAACGAAAGTTTTCCATACAATATAGTGTTTTCATTCTTATATTATAACCAGCTTTTTCCAAAAAGCTACCTACGTCTTTCAGGATCAAAAATCTCTTGCAAGCCGTTTTATATTACAGACGTGTGCGCTTAAGCTGCAGTCTCGAACTACGAGCACCAAGTAGTTTTATGAGATTATAGCAGTATTCACGTCGTAAAGTTCAAGCTTTATCGCTGGGACAGCTCATGGCTCAAAATTGGATTTGGATTTATTCGTCCTTTTTAGTCGACAACTTTTTTGTTTTTAGTTTAAGAATGCGGCGCTTGAAAATAAAATACTATTTTTATTGCTTTTGAAATTCTCTTCCTGTCGACATCCGCAGAGCCGTATCCATTTGTTTGTTTTTATTTTTTTTCTTCTTAGCGTGTCAAAAATTCTACATTTTCATTTATAGGTACTATATTGGACAGGTGTTTGGTCACAACAATAGCATCAGGTGAGGCGGTTATTACGTCCTCCATAGTGCAGGTGTTCGGGCACAAAGGGCACATTAGCAAGTGCTGCATTGACTGCGCTGATCACCGCAGTCGCAAAGCGTTAGATACTTTTTTTATTTTTTGGGTTCATAACATCAAAATGAAAAAGAAACCCTTACAGGAGGACTTCGTTGTCTGTCTGACTGTCTGTCTGTCAAGACCCTTTTTTTCAGAAACGCGTGGAAGTATTAATTTTAAATTATCAAATACGTAGGTCTGCGGTTCTTATATGCTGTTAAAAGTCAAGCTTCAAATTATACGGCCTTTTACGCTGCATATTTTGCTCGTAATCAAATCCTATATCGTACTTCCTGTTGATCTAGAGGCATAAAATTTGGTAAGAATCAAGGTCTCACAGCACTTATTAAGGAAAAAATATGAAAGTTGTTACTTTGCAGTAATATATATATACATTCTCACCTTTTAAACCTTCCTTGGACTTCTACAAATATTTCAAAACTAAAATTAGGAAAATTGGTTCAGCCGTTCTCGAGTTTTTGTGAGACTAACAAATGTCAATTCGTTTATATTAAATTCGTTTATATTTAATTTGAATTGGCGCGTAACTGCAACGATGCCACGCAATAACTGCAACACGGTCTTCTTTAAGCGTCCACTCCATATTCAAAAATGAGTAAAATTCTAAAAATTATACATTTTTATTTTCAAGAACAATTCGATATTCGAATTCTATAAACTTTTTTGTGGCCAGCATTCTAAAAGAAAAGTTTTTACTGTGTGACAATACTTATGACCTGACTAGGTATATATACTAACCAATTTTCCTAATTTTAGTTTTGAAATATTTGTAGAAGTCCAAGGAAGGTTTAAAAGGTGAGAAAACATTATAGAATTTGCAATGAAAGTAGTAAAAAAGTAGTAACTATTTTATTTTCCCATACAAACTGTTCGTACACACGGCTACACATCAAGCTATACATTTCCAGTATAAGCTGACCTCGCATTGTATAGCGTTTCGTAGAATGAGAGGTCAGCTTATACTGGAAATTATAGCTTGATGTGTAGCCGTGTGTACCTATCAAACAGGATGCGTTTATTTAATTTCTTATCAAAATGTTATTTCGTCTATTTAATTTCTAAACGCACTATAAATATTTGAACACAGACAAATGTGACATATTATATTTGTTGTCAATCTTCTTTATAATTTGTATTTGTGAATTCGTTATTGTGAATTGAATGGACACAAAATGTGAGAGAGAGTGTTTTATATAGTTTTTACCCTGAAGTTCCCACGGGAACGGGACATTTCAAGCGTGCGAAGCCGCGAAGCTAGTATCACATAAAAAATATTTTTACGAAACTCTTAGAGCGCGAGTCAGAATCGGATTTGATGGGATTTTTAACAATTTTCTCATATAATTTAACAGACAAAAAGCATGAAATTTTCGCTGGAACAAAGATTAGTAGAAAGAAATTTCTATTAACTTTGTTCCAGCGAAAATAGGTCTCGACAGACAGACGGACAGACGGACAACGAAGTGATCCTATGATTTATTTTATTTGATTGCGTCGCTGCACTGTTTGCTTCTGGTTTCAGATGAAAATCAGCGTTGGGTACTTCCAACATTATGCTGAGCTGAACGCCATTTTGGTACGCAGACACATGAGTCGAACTGTCCTATTAAATTCAATTGTTCTTTATAATTGTTTCATGTGTCATTTTGTGTGTACAAATTCAATTTTATTATATTCCTATAAGGGTTCCTTATTTCCATTTGAGGTTGGAACTCTAAACACTATCTACCTATATTTATACGTCTCTTGTACGCAAATTAATATGTGGGCAAAGGTTGTAATTGGATCCCTGTGGAAGGCCAAAATAGCATTGGAGCGATGACTTAAACCCCAAGGGATGACTTAACCTTTTTATAAGGCTAGTTTTGACATAGTTATAGGCTAGAAAAGCAATGCATAATGGTGATAACAATAATAGTTTTCTATATGGTTTTGTGGGTATAAAAGAAACAGTTTATAAAATGTTGTAAGTTTTATTAAAAATATTCACATTTAGTGACAGGGGGAAAATCACGCTAATTTTGAACGTGACTAAGGCACTTGTCTCACCGCCAGTGACGAGTGAGGAGCGTGTAGGGTTAGAAACTAGAAACGAGTTGGCGAGCAGCGAAAAGCGAGTTCCTTTAGTCTCCTAGATCTCGCTGGGCTATAAAGCGAGTGAGCGAGTGCGGCGAGCGATACTACCCTCCGTCGTCGGAGACACGTTCTCGGAGACCCGGATGACGAAATCACTTCCGCTAATGCGGGTGAGTCATCCACATTAAACAGAGCAAAGACTCCACAAATACACCGACCTCGCCGGCGAGGTCGACGAGTCCCTTTAGTCGCCGCCTACACGAGGTACAAGCACGTACCCGGGCGTTTCTCTCCTATCCCCGTCCCGGCAACAGCCCAAGCCGAGGTTCGTACCTAAGTGGTGCCCTTGCGCTAGTTGCCTCATCAAAAATAAAATTATAGGACTGAGCGCCTTCTGCGCTCGCCAAAAGCTCGGTTAAGCTGCAACGGCCTCAGAGGCCAACAGCGAGATAAGTCCATTCGAAAAAAAAAAAAAAAGAAAAGGCGAGCGATACTCATCATCTCACGGCGTGTGTTCTGACAGCCAAGTGAGCATCGCTGAGCGAGTGTTGTAGTCGCTGCGACAAAATAGTGGAGAGCGAGTTCTCGCCGGCAGTGTGAACGGCCAGCGATCAACTATTAATATACGTGTCTCTTTTACTAACACGGAATCTATATATTTTGTTCGTTTCTTGAGCGAGAAAACAGTTGATAGCTAATCGCTTACTCGCCGGCGCTGAGTAAAGTGCCTAACGTTGGAACCCACGTTAGTTTGACTGATGTCACGCGTGTTAGCGCGATACGAAATGTGCATAATCGTAACGTTTCGGTTTAGGTTTTACTTTGGTATTATCGTTCAAAATAAGCGTGTTTGTCCCCCCCAGGTAACTTATTTACATAGCCAAGGGATGTACTACAACTAATAACATACCTATATACTAACATTATAAGTTTTAAAAAAGGTTCATTTCAAATATCCCTAAAATTGATTACTTCTGGAGTAATACTATTTAAAGATAACTAGAAGCCTCAAGGTACATTTTAAAACAATAAAAACAGAAAATGGGTAAGGGTAATTTTGTGTTTATTTCAATCCAATACTGAAGATAAGGAAAATCCATCTTTTCATATTGCGGAGTGGTTCGGGAAAAAAAATAATTTTACAAGCTTTTTATTAACTTGCAATGTATGTAATATTATGGAGCTTTGCAACTGAATTTTAAGCCCGTTCCCCTCAACTGATTGAGCTGAAATTTGGAATACTTATGTAACTTCGGTGACAATGCAATAATATGGTACCATGGCGGTGGTCTCATGATGGAGACAACGGAACTTCTGAATGGATTATAGTAGGCTACTGGTCTTTGGGCTCGTTTGAATCTGCTTGCGGTTACCATTATGAATTTTATAAAAGCCTGTTTTGAAACAGTAATTTTTCAACAAAAAACTTATTTTATATGTAGACAGCGATTTGAATGAAACGATAGAATTTCAACATCACTATTTTGATTGAAATACATATTCTGGACTACAGGCAAAGCCGTGGCCAAAAATTTGTCTAGAAAAACTCGTGTTAAGATACGAAAATTATTTTAATAAAAATAAAAACAAAATTCAGACTCTGCTAGATATCATTCTTAAAAACCTAGCCAAATTTCATGACTAATGAATTACTAAAAAGTCCAAGAACAATCAAAACACCCGTGGAAGCCATCTTTCACTACAATTAATCGGTTTTTTTTAATATATTTCTCCTAGTATCTAATTATCATTTTAAAAAATGACACAGTAGTAACACCTTAAACCCACAAAGGTTTGTATGAACTGCTGTTTTAATAATAAATTTACATTGAAATTCAGCAAAATAAAACTCGATAGGTACAGTAGGTACTGAAGGTAGTAACAATAAAAACAGTAACTTTTAAAACAGTCATGGTTGTGAATACTATTTTCACTAAAAACGATACCTATACCTAGTTACCAATTCTAGCAAGAGACTGAGAAAGTGACTATATCGATATAACTAATCTGTCCCTGTGTTTATTTTTGACTTAGGCGGTTGATACACTGCCACGCACGTTGTTGCATGTTGCGTGTCGACGCACCTACGCGTGCTTGCGGGAGTACAGATCTGCATCGTCGTGCGGGTTGTTTACGCACTGACGCGCGTAGTTGCGTTTTGTGGATTCACGGCGGCTCTGACTCATTTCATTCAAAACTGTTCGCTAGTGCAGTTCCAAAATAGTGCGCTTCCAAAATCACGCACGGCACTGCTGGACTCGGTGTGTCATAGCTTGCGTCTCGCCCCGCACCTACGCGCGGGTGTGCATGTTTCTCCGCGCTTGAGCGCGTGATATGTATGTACGCGCGTGGATGCATTTTCTGTGTGTTGGAATGTTCGTGTTCTTTATACAAACGGAGATACTTAGAAGCAACATGCATTCACGCAACATGCAGAGTGGTGTGTGGCAGTGTGTTGAGCGCCTTAGCCGTCGATCGATGTCAGTCAGGACACGCGTCGCGCGATGCTTTTGTTTAGTACCCACAATGACCCACAAATTTTAACAATTATTGTTGTTTTGATGTTTTACAAAGCTCCTTTTCGTATTATATATAAACTCGATAGACGACCTCCATGGTGCAGTGGACGAATAGCCGGCTGAGACGCAGGAGGTAGCGAGTTCGATTCCCGCCGCGGAACAAATGTTTGCATGATCTACAGATATTTGTTCCGGGTCTGGTTGTTTTTCTATATATTATAAGTATGTATTTACAAAAAAATAAGTATTTATGTATTCTATCAGTTATCTGGTTCCCATAATACAAGCTCTGCTTAGTTTGGGGCTAGATAGCGTTGTGTGAAAATGTCCATTTATTTATTACGTAAATTAAAATCACAAGGATTATCTAGTATAGTTTAAGTTCGACTCTAAAACGAGAAATGAGAGAATAAATGAAAATCCAAAACGCAAAAAAAAAAGTATTCCCTATATTTTAACTACCTGTAATATTCTGCATGCTTACTGAATATTTAACCTAAGTTTAAAGCTATTGTTTCTCACGAACTGAAATGTTTATTTTCTTTTGAGAATAAATTCTTTAACCACATATCTGCCAATAACCATCCACTTGCAAAACTTTCTGTTTATCCAATCCCAAAATGTCGGGAAATTCAAAAACTCAAATAACCAATTCATGATATAAGTATATTAATTTGAAACCCTTTTTTAGTGAAAATAGTAGTCTTGTTGTCAGTCAAATAGCAAATTGAACACAAATAATGTGTTGCAATTTTAACTACTTGTATTGAAGGGACGGTTTCTACACAAATATACAAAATAAATCTATCTATAATTTTTTTTTAAATTTATTATCAAAATCTCGAGAAAATTGATAAAATGCTGTTCGACGAAATGTTAGAGAACGAACGTATTGTACGATGCCACAGATTACTAAAAAGTTATTACGAGCCGCTCAACAACCCCGCTCGTTCTATGACCCCGCCCAGTCAATGTACCCAACCAGTCAACAAAGCGGGTACGGTGCATACGGCAGGGTGGTAAGTAACTATATATTAGCCACAAAAACATTAAAAAAAATTTAGATAAAAAAAATATGGCCTCAAAAACATACTCCGTCATTATTTGTAGTTTAAATTGCAACAATTTATATTAGCGGTCTACTTTTCAAGATCCCCAGATTTAAGAACAACTGAGACAGCCACCGATCGCTCCAAATGAAGATCAACAATCCACAAGACGATGGGAAGGAGTCACTATCTTTAACAATAACCAACACAGGAGTGGTCAAATATTATCTAAAACTCTACATATGAGTGGAAACAGTAGATACGGAAATAGCAGAACCTCCTATACCCGGTTTGACACGATTAGCGTTGGCATCTTCTTTCTCATTCTGGGGTCTTCTTTTTGGTCCTAGAAGAACCTTCTGAAGCTGGCACGCTGGGGCTTCTACGAAGAGGTAGAGAGGAAGGGCGAAGAGAAAGGTTGAAGAGACTATACCAGCGTAGAGCATAATCTGAAACAATAAGTACATATCTACAGATTTTTGTATATTTGGTAGATAGCTTTTATAAACTTGCTACTGTATAAGATTTATCTCGGATACCCTGATAAAAAGAAACCATTGTTTATTTTTTCTATAACTAGTGTAATTTTTTTACCCTAGAAAAACTACACCTAGAACAGAAGTTACAAAGAAATTTCCGTTTGAAACGTAGGCCGCAAAATAACGAATGTTTGCATGAGTGCCATGTTTCACATTCGCCGACACGCACATATTTGCATAAGTAATGCAGCTAACGGATTTTCATTTTATCCATAACCGTACTTATATTATAAATTCGAAAGTAACTTTGTCACTCTGTCATCTCGTAACGTTTTACGACGTGGAGAATATGTGACGAGAGCGTTATGAAAAGTGTGATCGGGCGAGGCGAAAAGAAGTTGAGAGGGAGATATAAGTTAGTGAAGATAGAAAGAGAGAGAGAGAGAGAGAGAGATATACATTTAGCATATTACTGTAGGGGCAAGAGAAAAAGGTGCGAGCACATATTTTCTTTCTCTCTTTCTCTCATAGCCAGTTACGTTTCGTATAGCTAAGACACAGTGCAGGCATCTTGTCTATACCATACTGTAGGACCAAGAGAGAGCAGTACGCGTGAACATTTTCTTTCTCTCTTCCTCTCTCATATCCCGTGCATGAAATATATATATCTCAGTCAGTAGTTCGTTTGCGAGTTTGCTAGCGTTACGCGAACGACAATTCTTGATTATTTTTTTATAATTTCATTTCGTTATTGAACAGTATTATAAATTAATATTTTGAAAACGAAGATTTACTTCAGTCGTGTGGTCTAAAGCACACTCATTTCTGTTTTGTTTTTTTATACCTTCTGGACATGGAACAAGTATATGGCCCACCTCATGTTAAGTGGTAACCATCGCTAGTATAACAAAATAAGTATTGTCTCGTGGGTCACGCACCTTTAAAACGTGTCCTACGAGGCTACGATGCACTGCCATAAACTTGAGGTATACAAGTATTAAGCCTCATGTGCCTGTAATTTCACCGGCATGATACCCTTCAAACCGAGACACAGCAATGCTGCTTGGTGGTAGAAATAGATAGTATTTCTCTGGGTGAGCCCTTTCACAAACAACTCTGTTACTCATAAATTGAGACATACGCTACTGTTTGCACCAACAGACAGTAATATTTTTATTGACAAACCACTCGTACGAAGCCGCGGATGGAAGCTTGTATGGCTATTATATGGCTCCAATTTCATGGCCTACTTTTCGCGTGTGTACTTTATTTCTATGTACATATATTAGTTCATAGGTAGATAAATAAATAATAAATATAAATATTGCTGGACATTTCACACAGTGCTATTTAGCCCCAAACTAAGCAGAGCTTGTACTATGGGAACCAGATAACTGATAGAATACGTATATACTTTTTTTTTGTAAATACATACTTATCACATATAGAAAAACATCCAGACCCGGAACAAATATCTGTAGAGCATGAACACATTTGTTTCGCGGCGGGAATCGAACCCGCATAAATAGTACATAAATAGTTAGGAAGTAATACTTACAGCTGTGTAATCTGTAGCATAAAAGCTCCTTCTCATCTGACCTCCATAAGTCCTTAGCACAGTAGCGTGGAGTAACATAGCACAGTAGGACAAGCGGCCGAGGGGCTGCAGTGGACCCCATTCTACTGAGCCAACGTAGATTCCTGGAACAAGGTTTTTTTTAATGAGGAAAAAGGCTGCTTCATTGCTTACAGGAGTAAGCGGCAGTACCCACACCATTCGTAGTACAATAGCGGACAAGTATGAAGGCTCTCTATAAACACTGCGTATGAGTTCTGTGTAGACAACCTACCTGCCCATATACCAAAGCTTTGTAACATTCTATAATTTTATTTTATTTATAACCCTATGTGTGTTTTCATGTACGACATTAAATGAAAACACGGGCTAGTATTGTTGTTAAATAGTTTTTATCAAATTCATTACCACATAAAATTTTATATACCCAAACAACTCTAAATCAAGTCCTAAAATAACAATTAAACAGCCTGTATAAAATAGGTAAACAAATCATATTCATTCATCAAGTAAGTAGACACCTGTAAAGCGGCATTGTCGCAAAGGCGCCACCGATTTACGTTAAAAATTGTTTACTGGAAATGTATCGATTACTGGATAAATATTCAAGCTACCGGTATTAAACCCACCTCTCAAATTAGTTAATACGATTCCGGATGTGTTTTTTAAATTTATGTAGTATTACCCGTGCGCGATAAGTTGGGACCTGAGCGCGGTGACGTCATATTGGCGTGTTTGTACCGCCCGCAAAAAAGCGAACATAACAAGCAGCTGCCCGCGGCTTTATTATGTTACTCAGGGAGGACGCTGCTTTTTATAACAACAAAACAATGACACAAACTATAACAACAAAACAATAACACAATCGAAAACTAAAAGAATTCCAGAGCGCGTCGTTACGTGACGTAGGCCGGTACGAGACTAAAAACCCTAGTAAAAAATAATGATGCGAACGGTACAATACGAGCGCCATCGGGGAAGTGCAGGGAAAGCGGTCGGGAGTCGCATTCCTAGCAGGCCCCAAGTTATCGCGCACGAGTAATACATAGCAAAACAGTCATTATTATAAAAAACGAAACATTGTCGGTCGAAACACCGATAAGACGGTACGTGATAAATCCCGTATTTATAATAATGATTGAAATCAATCACGAAAGTTTTCTAAGTAAAATAGCAAAACAGGTTTTAATAAGTAATAATAAGTTTTTTTAAGGGGCAAAATACCTATAATAATAGAAAGGATATAAAATGATTTATAAGTTTTTAAGAAACTTTAATAATGTTAAGGATCATGTGACGTCTGAAATAAATAACTATTTAAATTTATTTTATTTTATAAATTTGTTATTGCTAAACAAATTTACAAAGGAGCAAGATATGTATGTTGATGTACATATATGTTGTAGGTAATAATAGTGTAATAGAGGTGGACCTGTTTTATGTATTCCAAATTTAGTAGCATTCCTCGTAGCGCACCCAGATAAAGCGCACGAAGTACTTCCACATAACGCATCCGTTTTGGTGCGCTTCATTCAGTAGGTATAAATGTTAAGTTTTTATTCCTCGTTGCGCACCAATGACAATGTAGGGTCTAGTTATGGGATAATAATGTGTCACTGATAAAACTATAAATATATTACTTTTAATTACTTAAATCCTAATTTTATTTATTTATTTTAGAATTTTATGACAACTTACAGGTAGGAACACATAACATAATTAACTGTCAGAAATATACATAAAGACATTAATGACGTATATTTTTCTCTCACAAAAAGGTACTTATGAACTAGGTATTCTTAAAGATAATAAAATATATAATTAAAAGTAAAAATGAAATAACAAGCATAAAAATTATAGGCTTTAGGATAAACATACCCAGTTCGTAACCTGTTTTGTGAGAGACTGGTGCCTGAGGTAGGTTTATAAATAAACCTGTGATACATGCTGGGTACCTACACAGTACATGCCAGCTGAAAGCCAATTATAAATTTCCACTTATAGGTTACTAATTTGATGAAAACAACCCCATCACTAGACCCTATATTGTTATTGGTGCGCAACGAAGAATAAAAACTTAACATTTATACCTACTGACTGAAGCGCACCAAAACGGGTGCGCTATGTGGAAGTACTTTGGTGCACTTTATCTGGGTGCGCTACGATGAATGCCTCCAAATTAAAAATCAAAAATGTGTTCGTCCGAACCTTTTTTAAACTATTTGGAGATGAAACAAGCTAATGGCCCACCTGATGTTAAGTTGTAACCAGCACCTATAACAGAGAATGTTTACTCTCATACTTACTGTTACATCTATAGAAGTAGCCAATGATGAAGACGCAGATAGCCAACGCAAAGAAATTCTGGTTCAAAGCGTTAAAGACTGCAGACTCGAACGCTGATGCTTCTCGATGATGGAGATCCCAGCCCATCAGCACCGCGCCCATGGCGATGGGTATAGAAGACAGGAAGAGTAGTTTCAATAGCTGGAATTTAATAAAAAAAATTAACGTATAACAAAATAGAACTAGCGTTTCTGTGAGAACAGTAGACCTCGCGTACCAACTCCAAAAAGTGGTCTGCGCGAAGAAAGTACATTTTTAAATCGAATTTCAGGTGCTTGAGTTTTCCAATAGGCTATGTAGGTTTTTGAATAAAATATTGTTAATTATAAGTAAGCGATTACTCGCGTTCCCTTGTCCCTCCTCTCTTTAAGAATGAATTTTATATTTTGCTATAAAATGCTTTTTCTTTGAGTTTGGCATGTCCACGTACCGGAATAATTATATTTTTTATTATAGATCTATTTTAATTATGTATTGCCAACATTCGCATACCAATATGGGTAGAATTAGTGGAACGTCGAATATTTTAATAAGAACTACTATACACCCTTTTTCAGCGAATAAATAAATCATTAATTTATAAAAATTACCAACAAAATTACAAAGTCTAGAGCACAGACGCCGGGTAGCAAGATTTTCAGTTATTTAAAAGATTCATATTGGTGAATGTGCGCAAGATCTTCATGACCTTATCCCTCCTTTCCCCTTCCACCCCGGACAAGCCAACGTACCGAGAAGTACTCCCCATAGCTGGTTGGCATACCACCTGGCCGTACCAAACGATTTGCTTCAACTTTTCTTGTTAGTATAATCTTGGAGTCTTCAATTCCAAAGTGAATAGGTTCTTTCTAGGCGAGCGTACTTCATCTTCGATCACACTTTCACTTACCATCAGGTGAGGTAGTGGTCGAGCGCTTGGCTATTATTAATAAAAAAAATTAAAAAAAAACATAGAACAATTATTGTTTCGAGGTATACCGTCATTCTTTCGCCCTTGCAAATCCAGTGGCGTTCATTTCATAGCTATTTTAGAATACGGCAGGAATTAACGTTAGTGGATGCTAATATGCAGCTTAAACACATGTGCCTTTACTAACACCGGCACCTTCAATTGCCTTCAAAAAGTAATCAAATTGAGATGTAATAAAGTAGTAAGCGCGCAATGAAAGTCTCTACTAATAGTATATAATATAACCCCTATCTAATATACACTGTGTCCTTTAAATCACTGTTTTCCCAGAACAAACCTTGTTCAGACCATGGTCTACTAACATTTTATAACATCAAATTAAAAAACAAAACAAAATCTGTCTTTAAAAAATATAAAAAGTTGCGAACTTAAAACGTATATTTTAACGTTACGCCCTACAACATAGTTAGCGCGCTGACCGGTAGCTACTAGGTACCTAAGAGTAGATAAGATAAGATAAGATAACTCTTTATTGTACACCAAAGTAAAATACAGAACATAATTCTTACAAATAGATTTAGTACAATGGGCGGTCTTATCGCTAAAAGCGATCTCTTCCAGACAACCTTTGTATGGACAGGATAAAAATGTAACACATGACGGCGGTGCATCTATATAAATTTAAAAACATATCTACATACTATAAACCTAAATTACCAGTAATAACACAAATTTAATTTAAATAAGCAACTCTAAAAGTGGTTATGATGAATTAACAAGCAGCTACAACTTCAACACAAGGACAGATAAAGGGTGTGCACTTTTGTTTTAAAATTACTAATAGACTTGGATGTTTTTATAGAGAGGGGCAAAGCGTTCCACAATCGTACGGCTGTTACAGTGAAGGATCGACTATAAAACTCTGTCGTATGGACAGGAGTTTTAAGTTGGAGGGAATCTGAAGAACGCAAATTGCGATCATTAGCCTGGTGGAGAAACTCAAAACGCTCCTTAAGATAGAAGGGAGAAGAAGGGTTAAAAAGGATGTTATACAAAAGGGACAGTATGTGTGCATTCCGGCGAAGACGGATGGAGAGCCACTTGAGCTTTGTGCGAAAATCAGAAATATGGTCATACTTGCGCAAGCCAAATATGAACCGAATACAGAGGTTTTGAAGGCGCTCAAGTTTGCTCAGTTGGGCTTCAGTTATGTCAAGATAGCAGGCGTCGGCGTAGTTCAGGATTGGAAGTAAAAGGGTCTGTGCAAGCGTAACCTTGGTAGCAGTTGGCAAGAAGTTACGAAGTCTCCGTAAAGATCCAGATGATGCAAATACCCTGCGGCTAATTTCATTGATACAGGGAACCCAGGTTAAACAGGTATCCATCTGTATTCCTAGATTTTTCACGTATCAGTAGATAATACGCTACGGTTAACGTACCCATAAACTTTATGTCAAGGTTAGTTTTTGAACAAAGTTAGACTTATTTGAGAAGGTCTAGATTTTTTTTAATTTTCTTATTTAATGCTATAAACAGTTATTAGACCATGGTCTGAGCAACGTTTGTTCTGGGAAAATAGTTATTTAAAGGACACCGTATATACTATGAAAGAAGGCTCAAGTATATCTCAGACGATGTTATAAAGTTTCAACTTGTAATAAAATGAGCATTTTTAATGAGAAAGTAAGATAAGGGTCTTATGTTCAGCCATTTCCTCGACTCAAGGTTTAAATAGCTTTTAGCTTGAGGCATGGTACATCTTATGAGGGTAAGTTCTAATTTACATCAGGCAAGTATCTTTATGTCTTTGCAACATCTATCGCAAACAAGAACCACTGAACCAAAGAAGTGTTTTTCTTTTTTATAAGTTACAAGCCACCCACGGCTTCGCATGCGTGGTTTGTCAAAAAAAAGTAAGCAATGTCCAGGTCATAATCTATCTGTATACAAAATTTCATCTAAATCGGTCCAGTCGTGAAAGCGTAACAAACAGACGATAGGTTGTCTTTTGACCACGTTTTTGCATGGGTTTCATTTCATTTATTCAAGGACAATTAACAGTTGTATTTGAAATTACAAATTACATCAATATTTACAAATGTCATATAATTAAAATTATTAAAACAAACATAAGGAAAAGTCTAAAGAAAAATAATAAATGACGATAAAAATAAAATAAAACTACTTAAAATGATTACAATTATGTCACAGATTCATTAAAACATCGAAACAGCATATACGTCAGAAAAATACTATTTAATTATTATAGGTCATATTTAATTATTATAAAATCATCAATTGTATAGAAACACCCCTTCAACAATAGCTGTTTAACGCGCCGGCGAACACTGAGCGCAACTTCAATTCGGCCACGTCAAAAACTTCGGCCTGAATATCCCTGTTTAGTGACGAAGTTTAGCCACGCAGAGCGATGGTGATAGCAATAGAACGATTCTTAATTTGATTAGATTTTGACCGTGTTCCGTAATACCAAAAATGATGACTGAAAACTTGTTGTATTTTTCTCATTGTGTTGTTATTCTGTAACTAGACGATATAATCTATGTTCCTATGACTAGCATACGTAGGATGTTGTTGTTTTTAATACGAAACAATGTAGGTTGAAAACAGGTCTTTTATGACGTAAAAACATGCAGAATGCGATACGCTTCTATATCATTTTAGGTAAGTATTTTGATCTAATATATGGTTGGGAACCTAGATAAATACTATTAAAATTAAAATAATACCTTATTAAGGTAGAAATATGCACCAATTAGAAATGATCTTGGTAGTACGTGTTGTATGGGCGATTGTCCCTGCGGTGCCCTCTTAAGTCTCGACTTGAAAGTAAAAGGACTCTCGATAACTTTCATATCAGTAGGCAGTGAGTTAAAAAGTCTTACAGCTTGATACCAAGAGCCATGTTTGGCAACATTCAACCACTGCCATAGAGGTAGGTATCTCAAGATCTTTTCGTCTTGCTTTTATTCTGTTTTTCCTTTGTTCTAGAGATTCGTATTTAAGTGGGTTTTTGATTATGTCTATTAGGACTACTAAAATGTATAGGCTGGGAACTGTCAAAATATTGAGTGCTTGAAAGTGCTCTTTACATGATTCCCATTGTGGAATGCGGACTATAGTTCGAATGGCTCTTTTTTGCATGACAAACGCTCTTTTTATGTTATAGTCATAGCTGTTACCCCAAAACTTAACACTATATCTTAGTATTGACTCTACTAGAGCATAATAGACTAGATTAAGTTGTGAGATCCCTCTCTCTTCTCTAAGGCTTTTAAGAGCATAACATGCTGAGCTAATAGAATTAACGATATTATCCATCTCAGTTTTCCAGTTCAATAACTGGTCGATATGAACTCTTAGAAATTTGACACTCTTTGCAAATTCAACTTCAAACCCTTCACATGCTACGTTAACCGTTTCGTTCGTATGCGTAGTTGTTTTGAATAGGATAGCTTGTGTCTTCTTAATGTTGAGTTTTAAGTTATTGGCATGAAACCATTGATTGAAAACTACAAGCGCATTGGCAATTTTGATTTTAAGTTCTTGTAAGCAAGTGGCTGGTATGACTGCATTGGTATCATCTGCATATACTACTAATTTATTATCGGGAAAAGCATTGCTTGCAAAATTTATAAGATCGTTAATAAACACAACAAAAAATATAGGTCCTAATATAGGGCCTTGCGGAACGCCACATCCGATGGTGACTTCTTTCGACTTCGTCACCACTTCCTGTCCATTAATAATATTTTTTAATTCAATAAACTGCTTCCTATTGCTCAGATAAGATTTTATAAGCCGATTATACAGTCTACTATAAAACATGCTTGCCTAAAAACCCCCGTTTGTCGACCCCCGTAGCGCAGTGGGCGAACAGCCGGCTGTGACGCAGGAGGTAGTGGGTTCAATTCCCGCCGCGGAACAAATGTTTGCATGATCTACAGATATTTGTTTCTGTTATGGTTGTTTTTCTAATATATTATAAGTATGTATTTACAAAAAAAAGTATATAAATTATCTATCAGTTATCTGGTTCCCATAGTACAAGCTCTGCTTAGTTTGGGGCTAGATAGCGCTGTGTGAAATGTCCAGCAATATTTATTATTTATTTATGAAACTAGGGATGTTACGGAGCTACGACGTTGAATTCGATAAGTCCGAACTTGCGATTGATATTCCACCTCCGGCACCGACTTCGGCTTCAACACTTTAAAATCGGAGGTCAAAGCATAGTTGATAGCGATGGCAGCGGTCAGGATGCACGAATAGGTTTATACAAATGTCACTTTCTGTCGTCGATTACTCTTTCACTTGTTGTTCGCTTGTATAGTGTACCTAGTATGTGTGATGTGGGATGTATTTTATAGTGTTATGTTATGTTTTAAAGAGTTAACTATCAAATCATTTGGGAATGGCAACATAAAAGAAGGTAGTTAATTAAAGTGCAGATGAACCCGCTCCAACAACTAATATTATCTACAAACTGTTTATAAAGTGAGTTTACACGCAAGTGTTCCATGGCGGAAGTTTTTTAAGAAGAATTTTAAGACTGGTGTTGATATGTCAAAGTTAATGATCATAAAAAAAAACTAAGTTTTCTAGGTTTAGTAATTTAAATTTAGTATCTATATCAATAAAGAGTTATTCATCCTATTTCCTAGCTATCCCTCGGTTTGTCCAGCGGTGTCTGTTGAGACAGTTGTCGTGATACCATTGCTTTGAATGCGTCTGTTTTTGATTTGGACAATGAAGCCAAAATCAAGTGTTATTTGGAATTACATACTTCATTAAAGCACCACCACCTCCGACAAACCAAATTTAAAAACTACGACTCCGACTTCCGTTCGGACTTCCTCGTGACTTGAAGACTCAAGAAGAAAAAACAAACTTAGGCCAGACATTCCACTCTTTCGCGCCCCGCAAAATAAAATTGGAAGAGAACCGGTTTGTGCGCATCTGAACATAATGTGCCTACTAATATACCTTGTTACCACAAATAACTTAAACAACAGTTTAAAGCGTGTTTAATAACGTTATTTTAAACGCGCTTAACGGTGTTTAATTTTTTTTTGTGGCAGGACTCATTGTCTTTAAGTAATTAAACTAACAGTGTAGATGGATTTCTGTAGTCTGATTTTACTGACGTCTTATAAATCGATGAACGCCGGCTGCACGCACGAAAAAGCATGACTCATTGTCACGTTCCGCCTGAGCCGAGCGTGCAAGTGAGAGAGAGGTACGATCGGCCTAAGCGTTCGGCTTGTGAAATTATTACGTAAAATTATCGTCCCTAAACCGACTTTACAGACAACCAATTTATTTTGAAATAACAATGCTTCTCAGCAAAGCCTAGGAGTTCTCTCCTATTTCTTCTTCTCATCATCTTCTGACCAAAACTTCCGATATTACCATTATTATTACATGTACGCAATTTATCACGTAGCGATATACACAGTGTACTTTAAATCACTGTTTTCCCAGAACAAACGTTGCTCAGACCATGGGCTACTAACTGTTTATAGCATATATTAAGAAAATAAAGAAAAAAATTTAGATCTTCTCAAATAAGTCTAACTTTGTTCAAAAACTAACCGTGACATAAAGTTCATGGGTACGCTAGCCGTAGCGTATTATCTACTCCTTAGTTAGATAGGTACCTAGTAGCTACCGGTCTGCGTGCTGACTATGGTGTAGGGCGTAACGTTAAAATAAACGTTATTAGTTCGCAACTTTTTACATATTTCAAAGACCGATTTCGTTTTGTTTTTTAATTTGATGTTATAAACTGTTAGTAGACCATGGTCTGAACAAAGTTTGTTTTGGGAAAACAGTGATTTAAAGGGCACCGTGTATATACTGATTTATCGGTGTTACGACCGTCAATGTTTCGGTTCAATGTGTAAACCTTCAGGTTGCTCCGCACCGCGGTTTCATCTCGTACTACGAATTCGGTTCAATTCGTTGGTCAAACAACTGTCGGTCTTAACACCGATAAGAGTACGTAATAAAATCTCGTACCTATTGTTATAATAATGATAACAGTAGTGGTTCGCTCTGAACTGAGATCTCGCGTAATCTTTAACTATCAAAATAGTGCCACGAAATAATGAACCACATAGTTTGACCTACAGTATCATTCACATTATAGGTAACGGGAGTTCATGTAATTGGTAGAAATTTTTTGGGGTACAAATTGTAGATACTTCTCAATTTCAGACTTTTGCCTATATTTGTGTCACTAAAGCTACACGCATACCAAATTTATTTCAGCACTGTGGGGTCACTGGTGTACCCTGTAAATTTCGTCAAAGTTCAGTTTTTATTATGGCTAATAACTCAAAAACTGCAAAGCCTACACTAGAAATAAAAACGGGGTCAAAATGTACATACAAAGACCTTTTATTCATTAGCCCCCCATATTTATAGTTCATTTAGTCACACCAATATTGTGTCATTACTACCTACCTGTATAAAAATGCCACGATGATCGGATAAACGCTTCTAAAGTTATACTCGGAAAAACAAACATACATACATACATACAATACCGATTTGCCCAAGATAATTTAGAGATCTCGCTTTGCTCGATCAATAAATCACGAAAGTTTTTTTAGTATCTTCAACCTGTGCCTTGATTCTTGTAAGTTTCACAACTGTAATCCCCATAGTCGATATCCCCAGTTCTTACTCAGTGCAATGAAAAACATGTTGAAAATAAGTATAAATAAATCCTTTATCTACGTTTAGTCCTAAGTGTCGCATATGTAGGGCGGGAACTCTCCTCATTGACCCTTAGATTTAATGGGCTAATTTTATGTAAGGCTTTGAAATTTTATTGAAAATTGTAAATTGCTTGGGATTGTTTACAGAAAGGATGCAATTTGTTTACTTGATAAAATAGTGTGGTTTTAAAATCTCTACCTTAGGATTTGAAAAGATGGCTACAGCTACGTTTTGCATTTGTTGTTTTGAGAAGATTACTAAGATTTTTGATGAATATATAATAAATAGTGCTGTACATTTCACATAGCTCTATCTAGCCCTAAACTATGTAGAGCTTGTACTATGGGAACCCCGAGAAACTTCGCGTATAACGACAAACTTCTCTATCCTGGCGTGCATCTTAGAGCAGACAAGAATTAGGTCGATATCGACAAAATTTTGATAGATAGATACAGCATTTCTTTGTAACATCAGACACACATATTTTTAGGTTCCCGTATCTCAACGGTAAAAAAGGAACCCTTTAAAGATTACTCTCTTGTCCGTGTGTCTGTCTGTGTGTCACCACCGATTTTCTCAGGAATGAGTGGATCTAGCAAGTATTAAAATGTATATCACATACTAAGGTCTATAGTCCCTATTAGTTGTATAAAATCAAGGGCCAGACCATAAAAAGATATGAGCAAATTTTGATTTTATCGATTTTTTTTTTTCGGAATTTTCCTTTTACATGTGCTCTAAGACCTTGCTTTTAACCAAAATTGACAATTCTAGGTCAACCGGATGTACCCTATAGGTTTTTGACCGAAAACCTATATGGTAGTTGGCAAAAGTTTGCCAAAAAGCAAGGTCTTACTCAGAAATAACGGAAAAAATCGATTAAAATAACAACCTACCATAGACTCCCTCAAGTTCCACTTATTGGCCTGTGCCTTATGGTAGAAGTACGCAGTCAGCACTCCCAGGTGGTAACCGGCCCAGTTGCCTTGCGCCGACACGTACGCGTGGTAGAACGTGTCGTTGTACCCGAATATGTCTCTGATGGATCTGGAAATAAAGTATTTTATTGAAAATATGCAGGGTAGAGTTTCTTATATATATGATGAGTGCTTAACTCAACATGTCAACGCTGCCACCACAGAGGAGGAATGACGAATTGGATGTGCATTTACCAGATCCACGATTTGGGTGTGCAGAAGCGGACAGAAGGAAAACAAGACCGGTCAAGACAGAGTAGGACTTACACACCGAGGTCTCCGAACATATATAGGCTTATTTAAGTCAATTAAGCAGCGCCATCTAGTTATCTGACCGGTAAACCAAGAAAACTTTTAAGACATATATATTATTTCTATCGGTATATATCTCGGTAGTTTTATCGTCATTTTTCATCATAAATCCAAAGCTGAAAAAATACCTTTGACGACCTCCGTGGTGCAGTGGGCAAACTGCCGGCTGAGACGCAGGAGGTAGTGGGTTCGATTCCCGCCGCGGAACAAATGTTTGCACGATCTACAGCTATCTGTTCCGGGTGTGGTTATTTTTCTTTATATTTTAAGTATGTATTTACAAAAAAAAGTATATAAGTATAATACCAGTTATCTGGTTCCCAACAAGCTCTGCTTAGCTTTGAGCTAGATAGCGCTGTGTGAAATGTCCAGCAATATATAATTAATAAGAGCCAATTTTTTGTAGGTAATACTAGTCAAAATGCCTGTCCATGCATCATTTACTCCTCAATTAATTAAATAAATTATGCTAATTTGGGACTCAAACCAGCAACCTCCTATGTATCTCAGACGGATAGTCACCTACCGCACCACGGAGATTCTAATAAACTAGCTAGAAAAAGAGTTAGTCCAATTTTGGTAGCACAATTATTATTACAAAAAAAGTGTCACTCCGGAAGTGCGGACAGAAGTGAAAACTTGAACAATTACGAGATACTTACGTATAGATAGATAGATAATTCTTTATTGTTACACCAAATTAAAATAATTTAACCTAGAAAACTTAAAGACTAATACATGGTGGTACAATGGACGGCCTTATCGCTCAAAGCGATCTCTTCCAGGCAACCTTTGGATGGAATGGATTGAAAAGACGTGTGAGGAGGCGGTGTTACAATAAATACCTATTTTTGTAGGATAAAAATAAATAAATACCTAAACCTAAAATACACCTACATATACTTACATAAATATATATAAAATATATACATATATACTTTTACAATAAATATCGAAAGGAAATACAATGTTTACTCTTAAGAAGCCGCTAAGTATAGTTTGTAGACCTCATTTTTGAAAATAGGTAAAGATTTAGCAAGTCTGATGGAAACGGGCAAGTCATTCCATAATCCAACAGCTCGTACCGTAAACGAGTTACTAAAGAAGTTAAATTATGGGATGGAGTTTTCAACTGGAGAGTAGTGGAAGAACGCAGATTGCGGGTATGGGATAGATTTAGGAATTCAAAGCATTGTTTGAGATACGGCGGAGAAGAAGAAGTAAATAGAATTTTATATAAAAGAGTTAGAATATGAGCATTCCGACGAGAGCGGATTAGCAACCACTTGAGTTTAACGCGAAACTCGGAAATATGATCATACTTGCGCAAGCCATATATGAATCGAATGCAGACTTTATGAAGGCGCTCAAGCTTATTAAGTTGCTCTTCTGTAAGATCGGGGAAACTGGCGTCAGCGTAGTCTAGTATAGGGAGTAAGAGAGACTGAGCGAGCGCAACTTTTGTGGCGGTAGGAAGAAAATTGCGAAGTCTCTTCATTGAGGCAGCCGACGCAAAAATTCTTCTACTGATTTCGGTAAGATGTGGTGTCCCCATGACAGCTCGCTGTCCATGATAATGCCCAGGTTCTTGACAGTCTTGCTAAATGGAATGATAATGCCGTCAAAAGTAATTTGGTGAAGACAAGACCAGTCAACCCTAGGGAGCATCCTCGAGCTTCCAATGAGTGTGACCTGCGTTTTTGCAGGGTTCACCTCAAGGCCGTAAGACTTGCTCCACTCGAGTATACGATCCAGGTCACTATTAATGGTGTAAATAGCTTGGTTAAGGTTACTACTAGTGGCATGAGTATAAATTTGAAGTTCGTCAGCATACAGGTGGTAGGAAGAAGCGATTTTTTTTATATAGAGTTTATAAATATAGCAAAAAGAAGAGGAGATAAAACGCCATCCTGAGGTACGCCGGCGCTTAGGCTACACCAAGTCGAATATGTATTCTCAACACGGACACGTTGCCGGCGTCCATACAGGTAACTGTGAAACCAATCGATCGCCGTTGGAGATATGTTAATTGAGCGCAAAGTTCCAGTAAGAATATCAAAGTCAACGTTGTTAAATGCACTGCTAAACTCCAACAGCGTTAAAACAGTCAATTGACCGTTATCCATTCCTAAGCGGATATCATCAGTGATTTTTATTAGAGCTGTGGATGTGCTGTGTCTGGACCGAAAACCAGATTGATAAGCATTTGTAAGGCAATTTCTAACAAGGAAGGTGTTAAGCTGATAATGGACTATCCAAGACTTTAGAGAGAAAGGGAAGGATGGATATAGGACGATACTCAGAGAAGGAGGATGGGTTGGATTTTTTACGAAGAGGGGTAACTTGAGCATCTTTCCAGGAAGTTGGGAAGGTAGAACTGGAAATGGAGCTGTTCAGTAGATGTGTGATGACAGGGATAATTTCATCCAAAATGGGCGTGATCATGTTTCGACTTATACTGTCGCTGCCGACTGGATTGGAAGTTATGGATTTTACGCTTTTCTTAACATCACAATCGGAGAATTGATAGAAATTAAAATGAGGGAAGTCCAGGGGTGGTATTAAAGAAAGATGTTTCAAAGTGTCAGCTTTATCAGTAGCAACCAGGTTAGGTGAAGAAGTGAAGTGTTTATTTAATAAATCAATGTTTAGATTGCTTGGAATACTAGATTGACGAGACTTACCAACCCCCAATGACCTTAGGAATTTCCATACTTTTGATGGATCATCGTTTTCTACTGAACTATGGATGTGTCGGCGTTGTGCGTCCCTACACGCCCTGTTGCCTTTATTACGACGGGTAAAATATTTTTTTTTATTTTTCTCTGTAGGTTTACATTTAAATTTATATTTGGAGATATTTTTCTTATGCATGATCGATTTAATATCTTCGGTCAGCTAAGGGACCGGAAGATGTTTAATCTTTATTGCACGGAAGGGAGCATGCACATTATAAAGATTAATTAGCAACGTGTTAAAGGGATCAACTTTTTCATCAATAGGGAAATCGTTGAAGACCCCAGTCCAGTCAATATCCTGAGCATCTTGACGAAGACGCTCATGATTCATGCCAGCAAAATAACGCTGCTGAATGATTTGTGGCTTAGCTTTTGGTGGACGGATTTTATAAGATAAGAAGATTAGGTCGTGATATGAGAACATTGTCGCTGAACATTGGCCATGTTTAGCATTATTATTCGGTGATGATACAAACATCAGATCAATAAGAGAAGGAATACAGTTAGGAAAATGGTGAGTAGAACTGAGAGGGAGAATAGTCAAATTGCTAGCCTTAATAAGAGATTCAAAAGCGAGAGAGCAACAGTCGCGTTTAGGGAGACAGGTGTTGAAATCACCCACAATGATGGAGTGATTTAATGAGGGAGTAATGTCTTCGAGAAGTTTCTCGAAAGATGGAAAGAAGTTAATGCGAGAAGAATGAATGTAATAGACTCCGAGTAAGACCTTGGTATGAGAAAGAAGAATTTCAATGAAAAGATGCTCGCCCGCATTAGACGGAGTCGGCTGTATAGACACGTTGACTATCGAGAATGGAATATGAGTGCGTAGATAGATAGCAACGCCTCCGCCTCTTGCGTTGGTACGGTCGTTTCGGATGAGCTGAAAACCAGGTAAAGAGTAGGAAACTGAAGGTAAACATGGGTTTAGCCAAGACTCGGAGACTAAAACAGCGTGGATATTTTTACTATTAAATGACGCCAGCATGTCAGGAAAGTGGGCCGGAATGCTCTGAGCATTGATGTGTATGACATTGAAATTTTTAGTAACATCGCCGAAATGGGTATCTAGAGACTGTGAAAGACTAGGAATACTGCAGAAACTATCATCACTACTTGTATCGCGATCAGACAAGGACAGAAAGAGGTCGTTATCAGTTCCGTCATCATTTAAAATCATGTATATACTTATAATATAAATAAAATAAAATTAATAAACTTAGAATAAGTAGGTAGGTAGGTACTCACAGAATAAGTAACTACCGAAGTACTTATACGCCTATCAATGTAATGTCCAGTTGTATTACGTACTGTAAGAGATCTTAATCACTGTTTTCCAAAAATAGGTATACTTAACAAGAAGCAAACCAGTTGGAAAAAAAAACATTAATTTACAACAACAACGAAAATAACAAACAACAATAGAATTGCAAAAGTAGAACAATTTTAGACGTATCTAGATACCTCCTACCAGCTGCCATCGACATTAAGAGCTTTACGCTAATAAAACGATATAAATAGGCATAGAGTTAGAATAACATCATTGTAGATATGTAGGTAGGCTAGGCACCACCTAAACAGTAAAGAACACAACATCCGTCCGCATAATGGCACTAGGTAAGGATTGACAGCCTGTAATGCCATGTACATGTAATGTACACGGCAGAAATTACACTGATTTATTGCAAACTGTCAAGCTTTAATGTTCCACTGACATTCATTTGATGCTGTCAAACGTCAAACAAAGTTTATTGCACTGGCACCGGTACAAAAAATAAAAGTTAATTTTAATAATTTTGCGGTAGGCAACAAGTAAAACCTTCATTGGTATACAGACTGGTGTCTAAGGAAGAGTCACTGAGATGGGCTACTTCTTTGAAATTGCTACACGCTTTTGTCTAAGAACTGCTGGTTCCTTGGCAGCTACGGTCGCCGCCGCCGGCACTGGCGATGGCCTCACAGACAGCGCCGCCGACCGCTGGCCCGATATTTTGTTCAGATCACCTAGACAGCTAACACGAATCCTCGTATTGTCTGGGCCCGCCACGAAAACATAACCTTCACGGGTCCAACATTGGTTACGCTAAACCGCTGCCTCGCCTGCATGAACACTTCATGGCGCGCTTTCGTCAGGAACTCTGATATTGTTATGCTGGAATCTCTAAGATTGGTTTTAGAAAACCACAGTTTGTCACAAAGCGATACATCCCGGAGCTTAACCAAGATAGGGCGCGGCCTATCACCTGACGAACGGCCCATTCTATGACACCGGCTGATGTCTTTGGCGGAGAAATCTGCATGCTTTAGTTGGCTTATAACAACTTTGAGACTGCCGCAGTAGTGACTTCCTTGTTCTCCTCAGCAACACCATGGATGAGCAGGATCTTCCGACGATTTCTCATCTCCAACTGGTCCACGGCTTGTGCGGTCATCTGTATTTGTTCCTGCAGCGCTCTCAACGCAAATGATCTCAATCATGACGAATGATTTAAATGATGAAAATTCAGTGGCAAGACTTGCAGTTGTGGCTGGAGTATCACTCTGCTTCTGCAGCTTGCCCTCGAAGGCTGCCATCTGGTGCGTGAAGGTGGTGATGAGAGCTGCAACGGACCCTCTCATGTCTCGGATTTCTAGTGAATGTGTTTGTTTTTGTTGGAGAAAACACTATGTGGCAGGTGCTGTACTTTAAACTATATTTTTATGCATAAATAATCAGGTATAACAGATTTTAAATATATTAAAATTACTTTATATAATAAGGACAGTCTTTAGAAAGGTGTTTAGTTTTGGCACCTACCCTCCCAAAAAAAACAGAGGTAACTGTATATATACATAGGTAACGGTAACAGTGTCGCGAGTTTAATGGTTTTTTCCCATCTCAAAAAATGCCCAACGCGCATATACAAGATTTCACTTCAAAAACTAATTAGATTCAAAGACTGTAAATATTCCAATAAGGCGATAAAGATAGCACTGAATTTCACAATTTAACTTTTTCAATAGAGTTTACTTAGGTTAAAATTTCTCAACAGATTTCAAATTAACTGTAAATTCTCGAACATGAGCATTTAAGTTATAATTGAATTAACATATTCAGATATATTGGTGGCAATTCCGTTGTTTACTAACTAAAATTTCCTAAAACACGATCGTTCTTATTTCGTTGAAGCTAAAGACCGAATTAGCATGACATTTATTATCAGCACGAGCTGTTTACCCGAAAACTTGTTCGCGTTGACTTAAATTAATGTCTTATATTGAGGGATGTAGATTCATAATCGACACTGTCTAAAAAAAAAATATTTTTTGAAGTGAAAATTTCTCTCGGCGTTTTAGCCATTTTTTGAGATGGAAAAAAACTATTGAACTCTCGACACTGTTACCATTACCGACACCTCTGTATATAAGTATGTATCTCGTAATTGTTTAAGTTTTTTCTTCTGTTCGAGTCTTCCCGAACACATTGACTCATTCCTCACAGAATTTGTATTGAGAACCAGTACCAAAACCGCTTCTATCCTATAGAAAATAGCAAGCAAAATACTGAGTGAGGTTCAAAACCGACAAGTTGTCAAGTGCAAAACCGCCATTGTACCGTCTCGACCAATCACGACGCAGTAGCCATTGTGGTCGTTGCAAGTGTGTTTCTGTTTACGAATGTTGATAATTTAATTGGTTAATGATAGGAGAATCGAATAGAATAATTCTTTATTGTACACCAGGAATACTTAAAATAAAACTAATTGATGTTAAATATAGTACAATAGGCGGCCTTATCGCTGAAAACTATTTCTTCCAGGCAACCTTTGGATGGAAAGTAAAGAGCGAAGCAGTAATAGGCAGCGGTGCACAGAGTATAATTTACAAATGAAAGAAATACTTATAATCCTAATACATAAATTAATACCTAAAGATAGACTAATATATACCAAACTAATAACCTAACTAAATCAATATTCTTACAAATTTAATAAAACGAGGACGATAAAATTATAATAAATAAATAAATAGGTAACTCAAATGACAAGAAAGCTAAGCATTTAGGTAATGTTGCTTTAATCTCAGCTTAAAAGAGTGCTGTGAAGGAGCCTGTTTAATTTCCACAGGCAAAGCATTCTAAAGGCGCACTGCACTATAGTTGCGCTTCGTAATTATAATCTAATGTTTATTTGTGGCAAGCTTATGGGTAAAACCCATAAACTTACTTGGTAATTAGTTGTAAATTTTTGTTTTAGATATTCACATACATGTTTACTAGATTTTAGCAAATTGGGGGAATTCATTCATAAAAAAGGCGTTTTCAAGTGCAACAAGCCACATCCTCAAGTTGCAAGAAACATGCTGTTTTTTATGCACAAAAAGATAAAAAACATTAGGACCAGTTTACATTGAATCATGTGAAGACCAAAACCCCGGCCAGCCGTAAACGAGGAGTCTCACAACGCGACAACGGCACGAATCCAAAACATTTACGGCCATGTTAAAAAAACTTTCACGAAGCCCTACAAATTACTAAGAGTATACCTATCAAAAAGTTTTTTTAATGATGTTGGACGTTGGCGTTCATAGGATTCGAAGAATTTCAAAAACTTGTTTGATATCTGGACAACTATATCCAGAGATCGTCGAGGCGCAGATAGGAGGTCGATGACCAATATTCAAATATTGTTGTAAACTAATGCTTATTAAAATAAAATCAGTTTTTTCTCGTTAAATATATAATTATTAATAGTAGTTGGAGGTCCTTTTTTAGTTTTCATTTTATTATTTTTCTCTCATGTGTATAACTGTAGTACTTTATTTTTGTCTATAATTAGAACTAGAGAAAGATCCTTGAAACAAGGCCGAAGTAGAGATCCCTCGCGTCGACATCACAAGTTTTAAATTTAGTTAGAGCGAAGAGTCAAAACTATGAAACTATGTCAAAACAAGTTCTTTAGTAATATATACCTTTCTATATACTTCATCATCATCATCATCAGCCACTGGTAGAAGTCCACTGCTGAACATAGGCCTCCCCCTTAGATCGCCACAATGAGCGGTTGGTAGCCGTTTGCGCCCAACGGCTCCCCGCGATTCTTACCAGATCGTCGGTCCACCTTGTGGGGGGCCGGCCTACGCTTTGTCTTCCAGTCCGTGGTCTCCACTCAAGAACTTTTCTTTCCCAACGGTTATCGGTTCTACGAGTGATGTGGCCTGCCCATTGCCACTTCAACTTGCTAATTTTGTGAGCTATGTCGGCAACTTTAGTTCTTCTGCGGATTTCCTCATTGCGGATTTTGTCACGCAAAGAAACCCCGAGCCTTCTAGCCTTCTCCATAGCTCGTTGAGCGACCTCGAGCTTGGTCATGAGGCCATGAGGCTATATACTTAACATATGTTATACTTATATATTTAATAAGTAAGACCTTACTGAATACATACTTTTTTATTATTGAAACCGCCACTATTAAATACTCAGATACATAAACGTCTTTATCCATATTTCAATCGAAAATTATACGCATAAGTTCATTGTTAGACTAATGATGTTAAAAATGAGGTGGAAAATTAGGTATATAAATTAAATTAAAGCAGTTAGATAACTACTATCCTGAGTAAACTTCCTTGTACATGACTCTGGTAAAAAAAATTGAAAAGTGAACAGTGTACGTCAATTTAAATGGTGCTTATTCGGTCTTTAGACCGAATAAAATATTTTTTTCGTATTTTACGAAATTTTAGTTTGTAGGTATACAACAAAATCGCCACCAGTGTCAAAAAAATAGTTCTTTTCAGTTCATTATCTTTCAGTTATTTTAGTAGCTCGCTTTGTTAATAGCACAGATTAATATACTACGAAGATTTATGAATAAGCTCAGAGTCGCTCAACGAGCTATGGAGAGGGCTATGCTCGGGGTTTCTCTACGGGATCGAATCAGAAATGAGGAGATACGTAGAAGAACTCAAGTCACCGACATAGCCCGACGGATTAGCACGTTGAAGTGGCAATGGGCAGGCCATATAGCGCGCAGAACAGATGACCGATGGGGCCGGAAAGTTCTCGAATGGAGGCCACGGACCGGCAAGCGCAGCGTAGGACGTCCACCTACAAGATGCGCAGATGACTTGGTAAGAACCGCAGGTCGGCGTTGGATGCAGGCCGCTTCCAATCGCAGTTCCTGGAGAACAATGAGGGAGGCCTTTGTCCAGCAGTGGACGTCCTACGGGTGGTATGATGATGATGATGATGAAGATTTATTAAACCAATTGTCAAATTTAGTTTTTTTTTTAATGTGGGTACACACTCCATTATTGTAATGTCACAAAAGTCCTATCCATTCAAAGGTTGTCTGGAAGAAATCGCTTCTAAGCGATAAGACCGCCCATTGTACTTTTTGCTTTGTGATTTTTTTATTTTAAGTCTGTTTCTTTTAAAGTGTACAATAAAGTATTTTCATTCATTCATTCATTCATTGTCCAAACTATGACGATGGCCAGACATGCTAATAGTAACTTCTAAGTTTACGTTTTTATATCATAGAACCTGTAAATGTATTTTTCCTCACTAAAACGACCCTTGCTTCTTGCCTTTCTTTCCTGGCTTGGTCACGAAGGAACAGACAGTAAAATTGACGTTTCAAAGTGATCCTTGTGATTTTTATAAATAAAACATTTCGTAAAAACATTTTTTTTTTACTACGGATACCTTAACCATTATTTGGCAGGCTCGCTTAGCTTTCCACTTACTCAGGGAAGATGCTGACGCGAATCGGCATGAGGTTCATAAAGTAGCTCTGGAGGAAGGGAATGACGAGGCTGATCACCATCACGATGGAGAGGACTGGAACCCCGCTTCTCGGCCAGCGCCAGATGACCAGCATTATGATCAGCGTCATCAGGAACAGCTGTGTGTCGGTGCCGAGGTACCTGGAAACGGAGTTATGATAACTTAAAATACTTAACGACCTCCATAGCACTGACTGAGTTTAGGTTATAAGGTGTTGCAATATAAACTACAAATAATCACGGAATATATTTTTGAGACAGTAAATAATAAATAAATAATGTTTTCTCCTAAATCCAAAATCTTTTTTTTTAGTTTTAGTACCTATCATGTACATAGGTACTTACTACCATGCCGTACGCACCGTACGCGCTCTGTTGACTGGTTGGTGCATTGATCGGGTGGGTCATTGAACCGCAAGTAGTAACTTTTTAGTTATCTGTGGCATCGTACAATACGGTAGTTTTCTTACATTTCATCGAGCAGCATTTTAGCGATTTTCTCGAGAGTAACGTCACATTATTGTCGCATAATCTGTCTGATACTGTCTGAGTCTGTTAGAAATTCTTTTTATCGCTTCAAAGTTATATATAAAGTTAGAAACTATTTGAGTCCAGGCCTCCGCACTATGCTCGTGGACTCATTGGTGCTTTCCAGGTTTAACTACGTTGACTGTGTGTATGGTCCCCGCCTGCTCTCTAAAACATCTTGTCTAATCCAGAGAGTACAAAACGCTTGTGCGCGATTCTGTTTTGATGTTCCTCCACGTAACCATATAACACCATTCCTGAATGAGCATAATATATTAAATATGAAGCACAGGAGAGATCTGCATCTGGCAACTTTAATGTTTGGTGTGGTGAAGACCCAAAAGCAGTTCTATCTCTATTCTAAACTTGATTGGGCTCGAGATCACAATAGGTATGCAATACGTGCGTCATCGTTATTATTACGTACACCGCAACATGGCTCTGCTGCATTTCGTGGTAGTTTTCGTTTCTGTGCCACTAAGTGCTGGAACTCTCTTCCCCCACCATTACGTGACCTCTTAAGTAAGCCTAACTTCAGGATAAAGTTTAGGAGACACCTAATAAACTTGCAAAAGTCTGTTCCGTGATTGCTTAGTATAGGTATGAAATCAGTTTTCTATACTTACTGCTGTCCCATCGAACCTGAATAAACTTTATTCCTACCGTTTTTTTTTAGTTTTCTAGTTCTCTTTTTATTGTTTTGTCTTTTAAAGTGACAATATGGCACAGAATTAATAATAATAATTAATAATAATAAGAATAATTAATATTTTATCCGTTATTAGGTTCCCATAGCTTTGCTTAGCTTGGGGCTTGATAGCGCTTTATGAAATGTCCACTAATATTTATTTATTTATATATCACATTTTATTAAAATCGGGCCAGGTCATGAAAACATAACAAACAGACAGACAGAGAGATTCCCTTTCGAATTTATAATATTAATGATAATGCTGGACATTTCACACAACACCATCTAGCCCCAAAATAAGCAGAGCTTGTACTATGGGAACCGGATAACTGTTGGACTATATAGATACTTTTTTTTAAATACATACTTAAAATATATAGAAAAACAATCAGACCCGGAACAAATATCTTTACAAACATTTGTTCTGCGGTGTGGTTCAAACTCGAAACCCCCTGCGTCTCAGCCGGCTATTCACCCGTTGCGCCACGAAGGCCGTTAATAGATTATTTCAATAGTCAGTTCAACAGATTAATATTTCTAAGCCCTAACAAGTGTAAGCAGTAAATGCAACGTCTTGCTTCGCTGCAGTTGCAGCTATGCGTTGCGACACATCCTGCAACTTCACGCGTCTTCGATTATTCTAATTGGGTACTTCCTAATATTGGTATTGATTGTATGTTATTAATTATTCGCTACCTAGTTTTGGAATTTACCTAAAAAGATATTATTTTATGGTCTGATTGTAAATAGAAATACATCTCTCTAAGGATAACAACTATCTCCATGATATTGATAAGTACAACATAGTCCAAAGTGGGCGTCCATACTGGACGGCTCCGTGGCGCAATGGGCGTTTATCCGGCTGAGACGCAGGAGGTAGCGGGTTCGATTCCCGCCGCGGAACAAATGTTTGCATGATATACAGAAATTTGTATCCGGGTCTGGATATTTTTCTATATAATATGTAAATATTTAGAAAAAAAAGTATATAAGTATTCTATCAGTTATCTGGTTCCCATAGTACAATCTCTGCTTAGTTTGGGAGCTTGATAGCGTTGTGTGAAATGTCCAGCAATATTTATTTATCTATAACGGTTTTGTACCTATCTAAATAATAACACTTTGGAATACATAATATTCATCATCATCACTGACAAACACAGGTCTTCCTCATAGATTTCCAGGGCGACCGATCTGCACGTGGACCTTTATCAGGTATTCCATCTAGTGGGGGGCCGTCCTACACTGCATTTTCTAGTCCGTGATTGATGTATCGAATATTCAATGTTAATTTATTCGTTAAAAACGACCTGGAGAGTGACAATATAGACCCAATGACGATCCAGAAAAGACATATCTGGAGACTAGTGATTAGGAGAGCCGACCCCAAATAAAAATAGGAAAAGACCCGAAGAAGAAGAATAATTTATTTGTCAAAACCTTTTTGCCAGGACCAAATTACAAACTTTATTAAAGATTTTTATTTCACCAAAAATAAATTATAAGGAGAACTCCTATGTTTTTTCAACCCGTCACGGATGACTGGTAAAAATGCTGTTTAGAATTAAGTCCTCCTTTTGTACATGTTTTTTCTGTGCAATAAATAATTAAATAAATAAACACTGCAAGAAAATATAAAAAATTATTTGTTCCCGTTGTACCCGTAGTCAGTGTCCCCGTCATGGGGACCATGAGATGTCATTAATTTTCATTGCCGTTGTCCCCGTTACGGAGATAAAGCCAGAGGCATCGGGGATTCTCAATTTCACGTGTCGTTATCCCCTTTAAATCTGCATTTATTTTCAACGCAGTTAGAAGTAAAATCAAATACAATTCCAACAAAGGTGGCTTTATTAAGGACGCTATTAGGCCGGTTTTAGTGCTCGACCGACCGTCGGTGCGTACGTCGGTCGCGCTTGTCATTTGTATGAAAATTCACAAGTCGTAACAGTGCTCGACCGACCGTACGCACGCGTATATTGCTACACACTGCGTACGAGGACCGACGCGCTATGGAAAATATAAACGCGTTCAGTGCTACACCGATCGTTGGACCGACCGTACAGATGCGTGTATCATTCCTCTGGGACGGATCAGCGAAGTACTAACTTGAAGCTCTGAAATCAATTGAGAGAAGAGTCAAGAAGCTCATAGGCACCGATGAGCTAGTTCATGTAAGGCTCCTCAGCCTGGAGCATCGACGAAAGGTTGCTAGCCTCTCGGTTTTTTATCGAGTACATTTCGGGTAGTGTGCGGCGGAACTTTTCAACCTGATCCCACCATCTCCATTCTATCAACGGACAACCAGACGCTCTGCGATACGCCACCGCTATATGGTAGAAATACCTCCCTTTTGCACAAAGCGGTTCTCTTCGACCTTTATTATGCGCACCGCCAGAGAGTGGAACGCCTTGCCAGAGTCTGTGTTTCCTGATAGCTACAACATGGGTATCTTTAAGTCGCGAGCGAATAGGTTTTTTCTAGGCAAGTGTGTACCATCGTAGACTGCATCATCGCTTACCATCAGGCGAGATCGTGGTCAAACGCAAGCCTATAATAATTAAAAAAAATGTACGTGTTTGTGACTGTATTAGTCCGGCCAGTTTGGTTGGTCAGGAGATCACTGAACATCACAAACTGACGATCGGTTATGCGTATCGTCAGGAACGATGATACGCACCGAGACGGTCGGTCGAGCAACAAAACCGGCCTTACATTTTTGACGCGTTCTAATTTAGGTATTTGAGCCGCAGCGGATTTAGCTATAATGGTACCGATTCAGACCCCATTTTTGTCATCTTCTGCGATTCTTTTAATGCTAAAATCGTATTTATGAGAAAATGTTGTATGGGACCATATAGTTTTGATTAGCTAGCCGTGGAGATGAATGTATGACCTTTAATTTGATACCATGGTATCAGCACGGTTGTGATTCCTGATTCATTAAATGGTACCGGTAGTAGTTCATAAATCAGCGCCATTTGTTGTAACATACTTAATTCAAATATTATTTACCAGTATATTTACCCAAGTACCGTCAAGTAGGCCATCTTTACCATATATTTATGAAAAATATCTATATTGCGTATTTGTTTTACTAGGGGGGGTTTAATATTTAGTTTTTATGTAATTAAGCAGTCTTTCCCTTTAATTATATTTATAGTTTGTGTTCCTAAGCCTCATAGTCAAGTAAAAAAATAACAATCAGGTAAAGATGACACAATTTTGGCAACTTTACCTACTACTGTTTTCTCCTTGGATCCAGCTATAACTAAGCAAATTAGGTAAAGATAGTATTTGTTGATGTGTTGCCAACATGGCCTGTTAGTTAAATTACCGTTATTTTTCAAACAATCTTCAAGATTTTGATAGCTGTCTAGGTTACCAGCGTGAAAAATGTTTTGGGATACCAGTTATTCATTAGAAAGCTACCAAAATAGTAATAAAAATTCTACCCAATAGGGTAATAAACATATATGGTAATAACCATTTTGTCTAATTTGAGTGTTTATCACGCAAAGAAGACTAAGGTAAAGTTGTTCCTTTTGAGTAAAGATGACCCATTTGACCGGTATGTAAATTTACACCATAAGACAAAAATCTTATATACATTTCTAAATCTGCAACGAGTTTTGCAAATGCCCGCTAGATGTACAAATATTTCATCATAACCAATCATCTATTTAAATATATCGGTAATACGCGAAATTTACCGTATTTGTCGAGATTTCTCACACAGCCTTGTAGTAACCAAATATTTGAGGTATTAAACTTCACAACTCGGCAATTTTCAAGTTGCATTGCTAAATGTTTAATTTTCATCGTGAGCACATAGACCTTGATGTAGACCGCATTTAGAAGAAAAGCAGGTAATTACCAGCTACCAGTCCGGCTAAAATATCTGGGTTACTACACCTAAAATTACTAGTGGTTCGCCCTGAACTGAGATCTCGCGAGTCTCCCAAAACACAAAAAAAAATATTCTTAGGGCGACTCGCGCAGCGATGCCTAAACGTATTAAGTGGCTAAATATGATTTCTTTGAATCATATTTAGCCACTAAATACGTTTAGGGATCGTTGCGCAAGCCAGCCTTATACATTGACTACCTAATAAAATAGTGCCACAAAATAATCAACCAAATGAGTTGACCCACAGTTTTATTCAAATTACAGGTAACGGGAGTTCATGTAAAATTGGTAATAATTTTTAGGGTAGAAACTGCAGTTATTCTGGATTCCAGACTTTTGCCTATATTTGTGTCACTAAAGCTACACGCATATCGAATTTCAGCAGTGTGGGGACACTGGTGTACCCTGTGAATTTTGTCAAAGTTCTGTTTTTATTATGGCTAATACCTTAAAAACTACAAGGTTTAAACTAAAAATAAAAACCGGGTCGAAATGTACTCACAAATACCTTTTATTAGACGTGGCATTTCATCCCGTAGTCCCATTTTGTTTTTTTTACCCCTCTTGAACCCCAGTATCTCAAAAACCCCTGCACATTTTTAGCTCTTTTATTCGTGAATGCGGTGACAGACTTTTGTTATATGTTGTTAAATTGTAACATGTCTCAGTATGTAGCACTCTTACAAATTAAACACAATGTTGCATTTTATAAACCGGTAAACAGTTTTCTTTGTAAACTTGGCTACTTATAACTGGATGCTGTTGAAACAAGGATCATAATCTCAGCTCAAATGGTTTGGTATAATAACAGTTAGGAGACACGTCTCTATGATCAAGATAGGCTGGTTTAAAAGATTTGTGTAATGACCTCCGTTGTAATCTTTGCCGAGAATTACTTTCGTAATGAAAAACGACAATGATTTTGTCGTGACAAGATGTAATAAAAACTGGCCTAGAAACCCAAGGTCAGTTGAAGAAGTTGTAGAAATGGAATCGAATGCTTTCACTTGTAATCTACGCCTTACATTATCCTGTCCAGGCAACCTGTGCCTGAAAGAGATCGCTAATAGCTATAAGATCGCCAATTACCTCTGTTATCGTTATAGCGAAACATTGCTTATTTGCTAATTGTTAATATTTTCTCGTAAATCAGATTCTTGTTTCTTTTTACTACCAAATTTTAATATCGTAAGGGCTCCATTTTTTTTGTATTTATTGTAAATAAATAAATTTATTGATTTGATTAGGTATGTAAGATTTATTGATTAAAACGGGTATTTATCGCGTATGTACCTTTTTTACAAGAGAATAGTTCGTGAAGCGATTGAAATCAAGAAATTTCCAAATTTCAATCGGGAAGATGGCTATAGACTCTCAGCGTCTTGGAACCCGGTGATTGCTAGGTGTGCGCGTCGTAATCGGTCGACTCAGTGCGTAGATACGGTTAGTGTAGTGTGTCGTAATATGAACGAGGACATTTCTAATTCTGAAGACCAAATGAGGGTAGATGCTGCAGCTACCCGCACTTCCCGACGGTAGCTCCAAGTACTCCAGTCAGCCCGAGACCATGACTGTTGCAACACAGCCGAAACGTCGGGATAACTTTTTTTTTGTTATTTTTTTGTTAGCTTTTACTCGACATTGATAACGGAAACAGGTAGACGCTTGAAATATTTACAGAATATTTATTTATATATTCACTTAAAAAATAAATATATAAATTAAAATAAAAAAAATATTTAAGGGGGCTCCCATACTGATTTTGTTGCCGTTTTTATAGATAATTAGTTGACCCGCCAAACTTCGTACCGCCTTGATATGCATATAACGCGGGCTGTCAATATACGTCACCCTGGTAGAATTGTCAATTGTTGTCGCCGGCCATCATTTTACAACCATACTTAACCATAGGCAAAATTACGTTTAGCTGTCATTTGCGTTTTGTTATTCCATGTCAGATGCGTTTTGGTTATACCACGTTTTATAGTGACTTGTAATCTCTTTGACGTTTTATGACACATCACACGGGAACGCGATCGAACGGGATAAAAAGTATCCTATGTCCGTTTCCTGGTTCTAAGCTACCTCCCCACCAATTTTCAGCCGAATCGGTTGAGCCGTTCTTGAGTTATAAATAGTGTAACTAACACGACATTCTTTTATGTATATAGATGATACGGAACCCTTCGTGCACGAGTCCGACTCGGCACTTGGCTGGTTTTAAAAAGTGATTTTTAAAAAAACTGTAAAAGATAGAGAGTTAATTTTTTTTCTGTAGTCGTGCATATATCGTGCAATTGGCATGCTGTAACTTATCTTGTCTTGTACGGAATTCAATATGTGCCTATCAGCGGTTTATTGAATTTTATAGTCTACTAGCTGTTGCCCGCGACTTCGTACGCATTTCATTACTAAATATGTAGGTAAACCAGGAAATAAAAATAAACTCATACCCACCTATTTTCTACTATTTATTGTCACCTTTTACTCACTCTCATACAAATTATTTTATACTGAAGACAACCAACGTCTAAATTGTATCACATTAATATAAGTTGTTCTAACGTTAATGTTAAGGGCCGTCCATTAACTACGTGAGGTATTCAGGGGCGAGAGGGGGGGGGGGGATCTCGGCTAATAGCGTGTATTTTTTTATCTCTATAAATCTATAATATTTAAATATTTGAGAGAAGCAATCTGGAAATAATGAAGCCAATTGTGTTTTTTTAAATAAGTCCAACGCATTTACCCTACGAATACAAATTTTAAAAAACTTCACGAAGATAAAGGGGAAGGGGGGTTGACTCAAATCTCACGACATCTTACGAGGGGAGGGTAGGGGGTAAAAAATTGGCAAAAGCGTCTCTTCTAATAAACTACACACTACAATACTTACCAAGCCTGCGGCATACAAAGGTGTTCAAACGGGAACAGATTCGGCATGAGAATGACCAGCTGCCACCAGTTGCTCCTACAGAGGTCTCTCTCCCGTTTCACCACAGCGTCCCACATCGGCCCTGAGCCCATATGCGGCACCCAGGTCATTGCAAGTCCCATTATTACGAGTACTGCTGGCATCAACCTGAAAAAAGAGATAGTTATTATTATATGGACAAAATATAGGACTGAAAACAGTGACAAGATATACAAAGGTAAACAAAAACCAACAACAAATAAACATCGGATAATGTGTTACATTAAATGAACATCGGATAATGTGTTACATTAAATAAACATCGGATAATGTGTTACATTAAATAAACATCGGATAATGTGTTACATTAAATAAACATCGGATAATGTGTTACATTAAATAAACATCGGATAATGTGTTACATTAAATAAACATCGGATAATGTGTTACATTAAATAAACATCGGATAATGTGTTACATTAAATAAACATCGGATAATGTGTTACATTAAATAAACATCGGATAATGTGTTACATTAAATAAACATCGGATAATGTGTTACATTAAATAAACATCGGATAATGTGTTACATTAAATAAACATCGGATAATGTGTTACATTAAATAAACATCGGATAATGTGTTACATTAAATAAACATCGGATAATGTGTTACATTAAATAAACATCGGATAATGTGTTACATTAAATAAATTATGATTACTATTATTTATACCTATATATAACTAGTTCACCTAGTTAACTTCGTACCGCCTTGACATGCATATGACGCGGGCTACCAATGTCGTCCCGGTATAATTGTCAATCGGCCATCATTAGCGTTATCCGATATTTTAATAGCTATTATGCTATTCGGGGTAATGACAAATCCAACAAATCAGAAATCATCAAAATCGGTTCAGCCGTTCTTGAGTTGTAAATGGTGTAACTAACCCGACTTTGTTTTATCTATATATATAAAAGAAAGTCGTGTCAGTTACACTATTTATAACTCAAGAACGGCTGAACCGATTTGGCTGAAAATTGGTGGGGAGAAGCTTAGAACCAGGAGACGGACATAAGATACTTTTTATCCCGTTCTTAGAACCAGGTGACGGACATAGGATACTTTTTATCCCGTTCGACCGCGTTCCCGTGTAATGTGACATTAAACGTCAAAGAGAATACAAGTCACTATAAAACGTGGTATAACAAAAACGCATCTGACATGGGAAAAAAAAACGCAAATGACAGCTAAACGTAATTTTGTCTATGGATAAATATGGTCATATATTTAAAAAAATCGGGTTAGTTACACCATTTATAACTCAAGAAAGGCTAGACGGATTTTGATGATCTTTGATTTCTTGGATTTGCCTCCGCCCCGAATAACAGAATAACTATTAAATTTTCCTCCGCCCCAAATAGCAGGATAACTATTAAAATATCGGCAAAATTCACGCAAAAAAAAATTACGAAGAAAATTCATTTTCTCATACATAATGATGGCCGGGGACAACAATTGACAATTCTACCAGGGTGACGTATATTGACAGCCTGCGTTATATGCATGTCAAGGCAGTACGAAGTTCGGCGGGTCAACTAGTATTAGATATTTAGATTAAAAGGTAATTTAAATATCCCCTTTTAAAAAGTCAATCCTCAGTTTTTTTAATTTATTTATTTGGAAAAAATATAAAAAATAATATACATAAAATCTTAGTAGGTTTATCCTAAGTGCAACTTCAACATTCCTCTTTAGTGTATATTATACATATAACTATCCTTACCTCAGCCATCTATTAATAAGTGCCATCGGAACAGTCTTGAAGGAGAACTGGTGCGTTTCTGCGTAGACCAGCATCTTGTATGCCATAAGGAAGCCCCCCATCACGAAGAAGATCTGGACAATGACGCGGGCGTTGAAGAGTAGACTTTTGAAGAAGTCACTGTAGGACTGAAATACAAGTTACTTTTATAAAATATCAAAACAAGAAAACCCGTAAAAATAATAAAAAATAAGTTTTAACAATTCATTTGTCGACACCCGTGGTGCAGTGGGCGAATAGCTGGCTGAGACGCAGGAGGTAGCGGGTTCAATTCCCGCCGCGGAACAAATGTTTGCACGATCTACAGATGTTTGTTCCGGGTCTGGATGTTTTTATATAATAATAAAAGTATGTATTTACAAAAAAAAGTATTATATCAGTTATCTATTCCCATAGCTCTGCTTAGTTTGGGGCTAGATGGCGCTGTGTGAAATGTCCAGCAATATTTTTTTTTTTTTTTTATTTATTATTTTAAGGAGACCCCTCACCAAAAAGGAAAAGTCACACATTGCAAAAAACTACCCCCGTGTAACTAGCTTTCCATTAAAAAAAAACCGCGTCCGAATTAGTTCATCTGTTTGGAAAAGAACTTAGCTCCCATAAATTGTGAAATAATATATATTTTATCGTTCGTCGCCGAGTGATTGAAGTTTACTCATATAAATTAAATTCAAAAGGTTTATTTTACCCATATAAATATAAAAACCCTGACCCCCTCTTTTTGCGTTGGGTGTTAAAAACTGTCATAGCTAAGAACCACCCCAGATAGTAAAATAAAAATAACACTAATATTATAAATGCGAAAGTTTAGATGTTTGTTTATTACTCAATCACCTCGTAACGGCTTAACCTATAACGATAAAACTTAGTAAGTACGTAGATTTTAATCTGGACTAACACATATACTTTTTATCCCACAAATCAGGTCTCATGGGATAAAAATGGGGTGTCAAGTTGCTACAGCGAGTTTAGTTTTATTTCTAGTTTACCTACACAATTAGTAGTGTAACGCGTATGAAGTCGCGGGCAACAGCTTGTAATAAATAAGCCGTTTATTCAGATTGAACAATTTTTAAACTTAGGTACTTCGTTAGATTACTAATTATTGTCATCTGTGTGCCTTTTGACATAGGCCTCCTCCAATTAAAAAACAACTCTATACCAAATTTATATAGCTACTTCTACCATAGAAATAACGAGATAAGATCGCACGCCAAACTAGTTGAAAAGGCCAGACTACACAATGCAAACAGAAGCGCTTGGAACCACGAGAAATTGTGCACTTGACCTAAAAGTCAATGACCTAAGCGTATTGTATTCCTAACTACCTAATTCTTACACCATCATCATCATATTTGTCATAGGATGTCCACTGCTGTCCAAAGGCCTTCCTATTTGAGTAGCCTGCACACAACGGCTCCCAGCAACGTTTATAATTTGTCAGCAAATACTTATAAGTATTATAAGTATTATAAGTATTATTATAAGTATTAGAGGTAATGGAGACAGGTGGAGCAGGACAGTTACTGAATGGTAGTCGAGGAGCGGGTATAGAAGGATAGGACAACCAGCAGCAAGATGGGTGGACGACGTCGTAAAGGTCGCGGGCTGTCAGTGGGTGAGACTAGCGCAGGATCGTGGTGGTTGGCACGAACTAGAGGAGGCCTATACCCAACAATGGGTGAAGTCAGGCTGTGGATGATGATAATGATTATAGGTAATATTAATATGTATGTAAGTCACTAAGGTATATTTATATGGGCCGTAGAATTAAATTTTAACATATTGTACTTATCTATTGTTGCCTGGAATAAAGATATTATTATTGATCGAGCGAAGCGAGATCTCCAAATCAACGTGGGGAAATCGGCGTTGTATGTATGTATATATGTTTGTTCGTCCGAGGAAAACTTTCGAAGCTTTGATCAGATCGTCGTGAAATTTAACACAGGTAGGTAGTGACAACACAATTTTGGTATGACTAAATGAGCTAAAAATGTGTTTAACACGTCAAAAAGCAAAAAGAGACAATCTGGTCAAGTGGCACGTCTAATGAAAGGTCTTCACGAGTTCATTTCGTCCCCATTTATATTTTTAGTTTAAATCTTGTAGTTTTTTAGTTATTAGCCATAATAAAAACTAAACTGTGACGAAATTCATAGGGTACACCAGGGACCCCACAGTGCTGAAATTTAGTAGCTTTTGTGACACAAATGTAGGGAAAAGTTTGACACCCAGAATAACAGCAATTTATACCGCAAAAAAGTATCACCAAAAATATATACTCCCGTTACCTGCAATTTGAATGAAACTGTAGGTCAAGTTAGTTGGTTATTCATTTCGTGGCACTGTTTTGGTAATCACAGATTCCAAATAATATTTTTGTTTTTATGGGAGACTCGCAAGATCTCAGTTCGGGGCGAACCACTAGTTATTATGAGACACTTCCATCCCACTTCTGGGCAAAGGCCTCCCCCATTCCTTTCAGACATCTCGATCCCGTGCCAAACCTGCCCAGTCTTCCGGGAATTTGTGAAACTCATTTCTATTTATTTATAATTTATTCAAAATGAATGAATCCTATGTTTCTGCAATTACTATTTATTTGGCAAACGTAAACAGTATTCACCTGTAAATGAAATGCACATTAATTTGTACTCGTTATTTTAATATCCGTTATAAATATCATGATTAACCGTAAAGTTATGACTTGAAACTGTTTGCAATATGGTTTTATACTACAATAGTTTCTATCTGGCTTTGTTCACATTATATCTATTGTGCTAATATTATAATGTGCTAAAGTTGGTTGTTTGTAAGTTCAGTTCAGTTTTTATTATGCCCCATAACTTAAAAACTACAAGGTTAAAACCAAAAACGGAGTCAGAAATTTACTGATAACTACCTTTCATTAAACGTGCCACTTGATGGGATTAACCAATATTTTTTTACGCCTCTTGAACCCCTATCCCCCCCCCCCCCCCACATTTAGTCACACCAGGATTGTGCCATCACTTATTCACGATTACCAGATCAACGCTTCGAAAGTTATTCTCGGACATACAAACATAATACATACAACACCGGTTTGCCCAAGTTTATTTGGTGATCTCGCTTCGCTCGATCATTAAAAACAATAAATGAATAATAAACAACTCCTACTGACATCATAATCATCTTAATTTGGTTTAAGTACGCACTCATTCTATTACCGGCCACCTAATTATTTAAAATTGGCGAGAGCGTTGCAACAAGCAATCGGTCGCGAAACGTCAAATTTACTGTGGGAAAATAGATCTATCTGTTGCCGTCCCGTTGCTGGTAGCGGTATGTGCAATTTGACGTTACGCGACTCATTGCTTGTCGCACTGCGGTTGCTAATTTTATATATTTAGTCACCGGGTCAGATTATTTTTTTGTATGCACCTTGGAGATAATCATATTCATGTTCAAGACAAAACGGCTCTTTTTGCGCACAAGTTTATATCAAAATCATAATTTTGACCAACCTCGACGTTTCGACCAAGTTACATCGGCCCTAGTCACGATAGAAAGCGGGCGGGTGTCAGTGCCGGGAAGCGCGAATGTTGTCACCAACTACCCGCACTTGGTTTTCTGAATCGCACGTTTCGCTGCTTCGACACACAATACTAACAGTATCTGAAGTTATGCGTGGATCTAAATTGCGACGTGAACACCTAACTGTAACTGGATTCTTGGGTAATATTGGCGTTCGGTGGAGATAATTTTGGGGTCGTGACGTTCTATCCAGTGGTTTAGTCCAGATTATATTATCATATTAGCCGCGAGACGTCCACTGCGGAACATAGGCCTCCCCATGGATTTACAGAGCGACTGATCTTGTGCCGCTTGCAACCATCGGCTCCCAGCCACTTTTATCAGGTCGTCTTACCAACTCGTTAAGGACCGTCCTTCGCTACGTTTTTCAGTGCGTGGCCTTCACTCGAGAACCTCTCTGCCCCAACGGCCGTCAGTTCTTTAAGCTATTTGCCCCGCCCACTGACGCTTCAGTTTGAGTGACTATGTCAAAAGTCAAAGTCAAGTCTAAGTCAAAATCTTTTATTTATTAAAATCTCAAGGATCACTTTGAAATGTTAGTTTTACTGCCTGTTCCTTCGCTACCAAGCCAGTAAAGATAGGCAAGAAACAAAGTTGGTTGAAATTTTTTATTTATCCTTTTAGAATACATAACGATAAAGGAAATAAATTACGTCTAAATTTTAACATTTTTGACCGAGTTGGAGCAATTTCAATCCCAAGCTTCTATATCTTCTAATTAATCCAATATTTTATAGTAGGTTTTTTTACAAAGATTTTGATTAATTACGTTTTTAAATTTGTTGATTGTCAATTTATGTACATCACTTGGGAGTTTGTTCTAAAATCGTACCTACACCTTGCCCTATATACGATTTACTAACTTTATGGAGTCTACAAAGGGCAACAGCGAGTTTATCTTTATTTCTAGTATTTAAAATTATGATTATCGCTTATTTTCCTAAACAAATTAATATTTTTATGAAAATACATCAGATTTTCATAGATGTGTTGACAAGGGAATGTCATACTAGTATTTATAAGATCATGTGGAGATGAAACAAGCAAACACCTGATGCTAAGTGGTAGCCATCGCCTAAAACAAAGCATTGCCTCGTAGGTCACGCACCTTAAAAACATGCCTTGCACTGTCCGCGTCCATCAACATGAAGCTTAAAGGTACCGCACCCATACCTCTCAAAACGAAACAGCAATGGCGCTTGGTGACAAAAGTTGGTATTGATAGAAATACTTACGTTTTCAATAAATTCAGGGTTCGCAGTGTAGCCGTAGCCGATGAATATCATCGAGTGCAGACCCAGGATCATCACCATCGTGTAAAATCTACAAACAAAACGTTTATTAGTGACCTACCACTGAATGAATAATAGATACACTCTTTATTGCATACCAAATAAAAACACAGTAACTAAGAAAATATACAATAAATATGGGTAATAATGGGCGGTCTTATCGCTAAAAGCGAGAGAGGAAACACCAAGGGCTAGAGAATTGTAAAATAAGTATTTGTAAAATCTATTGCTGTCGAGCAGTATGGCGCAGTGCCCGAACAAGCGCGACAGAGACAACTGCAGCTTGGACCGAAAATGCCTATTAAAGTTTCACAAAATCAACGATTTGTAGTCCCCTGATTTCTTCTCCAAAACTTGACCGATTTAATTACTTTTTTCATTTTAAACTAAAAATAGGCTTTGACCGTGTTTTTGTTTTTTTTTTGTTTTTTTTTTATATAATCTAGTCAAATTTGTTTTCTGGATGTTTGAGCACAAATTTTATACGTTTTTGAATGTTCATATCTCTTTTAATAACTAATATATGAAAAAAAGGAAAACATAGGGACATGCCAATAGTGGCCATAGATTTCTGAGAAAAAAATTATTGCTGTACTGGCATTATCCAGGGAGGAAACAGGGGACTACGTTTGTATGGAAAAATGGCCCGTGTGTTTCCTCTTAAAATAATTCATGAACATTCTTATTCTTTCTTCTTACAAGCTAGACGCTACAAACGTTTATAAAGAAATAAAAAAAACAAATGAATGTACCTTAGCATAATGAGTGCTCTTATCACTTAACAAAGCAATCTCATCCAGATAACCTTAGTATACCTTAGTACTGGTTTAGTCGTTGTCACTCGCCTAAAAAGGTAAATTCTAGTAAACAACGACGCCTAAACGTATTTAGTGGATAAATATGATTTGAGGAGTTGACTAATCATTCAAATATGTAAAATTTCCACATGTTACAGTTATTGAAATGTGATGTAACATATTACATTACCATACAGTCGCTAAACGCGTTTAGGGATCGTAGTGCAAGCTGGCCTAAATCTGGTTACCTTAAAGTGTCGATCTTAAGATGCCATTCAGACTTCAGACAAACAATGGCAAAACATAAAATAAAATATGTTTAGAAGAGATTTGAAGTCGAACCTTTCGGCCTTATTTCGGCAAATCGCCGGCTGCACTTCATAGGTTGATGTTTGCTCACCTCAATGCTTGGAAGCATTTGAAGAGTCCTCCCTCTGCGCTGCCGCCATGTTTCAAAGCTTTCCAATTCTTTTGCACGCAGAAAGCTAGCATGAGCTTGTTATCTGGATATAAAGCACTGTTATTTAACACATTTTTAGAATATGGTAGATGGATAAAAAATACTTTACTGCACCATATACAATAAAACAATTGAAATTTGTTTAGTTTTTTATTTTAGTATTTATGGGGAAACAGGTTTATACCATCTATAATTTATTGTATATTTATATATTTTATTGTAAGCGGTCACCGTCGCCTATTCGACAACATCGACAACACTCGGTAAATCTAAATATATGTAAGTACAAAATAAATGAAATATGTATAATACAGTATTCAGATCCTTATTTATTATATATTTGTTCACCATCTCATTACATATTGGTATTTCAAAAATATATTACAAATGTCAGTTGATCTATTGTATTAGTAATATTAGTACTTCTATCATCATCATCAGCCGGGAGACGTCCACTGCTGAACATGGCCTCCCCCTTAGATCGCCACAACGGCGTCTTCCAGTCCGTGGTCTCCACTCGAGAATCTTTCTTCCTCAACTTCTATACAGATATTATAAAGAGGAAAGATTTGTTTTTTGTGTGTATGTTTGTAATGAATAAACTCAAAAACTACTATGCCGATTTCAAAAACTCTTTCTTCATTGGAAAGCTACATTCACCCTAAGTAACATAGGCTACTTTTTACCCAACTGCGCAAAAGAGGGTAATGTTTTTATTGAAAAACTACGCGTGCGAAGCTGCGGATTGGTCAGCTAGTAGTATAAACATATAAAAATAAACCAATTACAACTAAGCAGAACATTGGAAAAAGCAATTGGTTACAGGAGATACTACTCACTCATGCAGCTGAGAATAAGGCAGTCTTACCGCTAAGTATCTCTACCAATCATTGGATGGAATGGATCGGGTGAGTTTTATCCAGGGTATAAATGATATAAATTGTAATGACTGAAGCGAAAGGAGTAAAAACTGGAGTCATGATGATGTGTTGCATTTGATTACAAGATACCAGCTTTTTTTGGCTAACATTAAAGGTTTGCTATTTAGTGCTTTAAGTCGCCACAAGTAACATACATATAGATAGGTATTATAATTTGCTCGTGTCTAAATATCTTATTTTTTTTAAGTTAGCCCGTCAAGGATCACACCTATAGGTACATACATATTTGTATGGTTGTGTTTCCGGACCGATTTAAATAAGTTGTTGTTCGTAATATTTGTTTGTTTTCTATAACTTTATTTTGTTTGATTTGTAACTTTGATTTAATTATTTTGTACATACGATAGGACCGACATGTATCTTTCTAAATGTCCATAAAATAAATTAGAATAAAATAAAAAAAAATAGGTTTGCTGGAAGAAAACTCTTATTAGGCTCGCCTTTGTACATGCCCATTTTCTAAGATGTTTTTGTCTGTTATCTATTTGTGTACAAAAAAGAAATAAAAAACTATTCGTGTCGTGTCGTGAAAATCGTATTAGTTTTTCGAGAAAGGCACTTTTGAGTTCTATTGCGAACCTAGCTCAGCAAAGGTTGTAATTATATGAAAATACAAATAAATGATAAATAAATATTGCTGGACATTTCACACAGCGCTACCTAAGCAGAGCTTGTATTATGGGACCCAGATAATTGATTCGAATCGATATGATAACCATCATGTAAAAAAAAAGAAAACGTATATACATTTTTTTTTGTAAATACATACTTATAATATATAGAGAAACAACCAGACCCGGAATTAATATCTGTAGATCATGCAAACATTTGTTCCGCGGCGGGAATCGAACCCGCTACCTCCTCGTCTCAACCGGATATTAGCCTACTGCACTACGGAGGTCGTCAAATATGCTATTTTGTCAAATATAAATGCATTATAATTTGGGTAACTCACCTTCTCCATCCTCTCTAGGCCAGAAGAAATAATACGCAGAGCATCCGAGATTAACCAGCAATAGCATTAGTAGAAGGGTTCCAATTGTGAAGTCCAATGCGTCAGCTGGCATGCTATCGCTCTGTGTCTTGCAGTATCGGACTGAGAGGGTGTCAACCTGACAAATTGATAATTACTATAAGAAATCACCTGTAAGATTCTCATCTCTAAAGCATTCATGAAAGAAATATCAAGTTTTTCTACAAAGTGGGAAAATAGATCTAATTTTTTATAACTTAGAAATTGTTCTTGCAAATGGTCCACCTGATGTTAAGTGTTAACCTTCACCTATAACAAAGCTTTGCCTTTTAAGTCACGCATCTGAAAAACGTGCCCTACGATGCACTGCCCTTCGTCCACCAACTTGAGGTATTCAGGTTTAAAGCTCATGTGCCTCTAATTTCACATGACATTTCTTTGTCCACAGAAAAATACGTAAGTTTTATGATACTGGGCTAGTTTGATAGATCTTCCCTTTTCTATAGAAGCTCCTTATATGTTATTATTTTTTTATTTTCTTAAGTGCAATACATATCCGTTTCATATAGAATACATAACGCAAGCATTTGAATTAGGAGCTAAGACCAGGTCCTAAGTAGTTTTGGTCCTACCTGCACTTCAAATTCCTGATATTTTTTGGCCTCCTACTGTTTTCTAGCTTTAGAACGGTTCTTTGTTTTCTCATCTGCAGTACAGTCCCTATTCAGTACAGCCTGCTATTGCAGCAGTTTGATTCCAGTATGCAAGTTAATTGGTCGTTTGCCCTTGAGCCTAAGTTCCCACGGTAGATCTTTCCCTTTCTATGACGTAAACATTCCCCGACTGTTTTGTTCTCTTCTGTCTTGTGTTTTGTCTTACCTGCAGTCCATATCCCTGATGTATGCTGCTGTTGAAGCAGTCTGCTAATGCTGCTGCAGTGGCAAGACCAGCATCAGCGTGCGTCAGGTTCAGACCACACGCTTTGGATGCGCATACTCCGCGATGGAGTTTGGAGTGCATGTAGTTTGTATAAGAACGGGAGGAGAAGTTCTGAGAAAGATAAATTTAGTTTACATTAATTAGCAGACAATTAACAAGTTGCATTTACTGAGTGCCCTTGGATCCCCCAGGGGTCTAAGAGAAATCTATCCAAGAGAAATGCTCGCTTAGTTTGACAATGAACCTAGAAAATTGAGATCTCCTTGATATCAGTAAACTATAATGGAAGGAAACTATAATTGTCAAAGATTAATTAATTTAGTAAAAGTTACTATAATTGACATTATCTTCCCATTCAACATAAGTGGATGCGGATTGTGATGGGCTTATATATAATTAAGTCTGTTATAAATGTTATGTTATTGAATTGATTAGATTAATAAGAATATTAGTTAGTAATTTAATTTTTGACATTTTTATTGTAATTTAGCCCCATTTTCATTATTATTTTAATAAATTTTTGACATTTATATAGTAATTTTAACCATTTTTAATTGGTATTGTTATTTTTTTATTTTGTTTCATTTCTATTTTTTTATTTTATTTTTTATTGTGCACATTCAAAATAAATGAATTAATAATGATAATAATAATTTAATCTTAATATTTATAATTTAACTTAATTTTTGTATGTGTATTAATGTGTATTATTTAGTTGTTAACTATGGATCTTAACCTGAAATAAATGAGTTATCAATAAATGGTTATAGGATTCAGGTTTAATAAAAATACGGAAAATGCGTGGATGTCCTTAATTAAAATCTATGAAGCCAATACATGTCATACCAGTTAAGCAACAACTAGAAAACATTGGCCTGTTTTTCCCATAAAAATAGTAACCTTGACTGTGAATCAATTTGGTTGTTTACTCTCTAATCCCGAGTCGATTTATAAAGCCCCGAAGATTGATTACAAATTGTTATTTGGTAACGTCGTCGACCTATTCAGATGTTCCTGGGGGTTTCATTATAATAGATTGTCGTTCGATGCTTCCGGATTTTCTAAGCCCTGGTTTCGTTAGAAACGGCTATCAATAAACAACCTGTTTTGTTATGTACGACAAAAACAAATGATGAATAAGTATGATTTGTTTACCTATTTCATACAGACTGTTTCATTGATATTTTAGGACTTGATAGGTTGTTTGAAAAGAGTTTTGTTGTTTATGGTAATAAATTTGAAAAAAACCTATTTTTAAATGACTCCAAGAACGGAGAAGGTTCTCAAATCGACTGTATTTTTGAAGTAAAATTTATTTGCGTGAATGTGTTACGAAAAGTGCGAACGGAAGTTGAGAGGGAGATATAAGTTAGTGAAGATAGAAAGAGAGAGAGTTATGTTTCGTTTATTACTGTAGGAGCAAGAGACAGAGGTGCGCGCGTACAAGAGAGATGTAAATAGGGTAATAAGTGCTAGGCAACGCGACTGCAGTACCACGAGTGCTGCAGGAGTTTATAGGCGGCGGTGACCACAACATCAGGAGGCCCGTCAGCTTGTGTGTCTACAAGATCAATATAAAAAAACTATTTTCTTTCTCTCTTCCTCTCATAGCCAGTGCATAATATATATATATATATATATATATATCTTAGTCAGTAGTTCGTTGTACTATTTTTCGTAATTTCATTTCATTCTTGAACAATTTTATAAATTATTATTTTGAAAAAGAAGTTTTACTTCAGTCGTGTGGTCTAATGCACACTCGTTTTTTTTATGTACGAGTGTGTTACCTCAGAACTTTCGACTGAGTAAACCGATTTTGATGATTTTTTTTATTTAAAAGCTGGTGCTTCCCGTGTGGCCCCATTTCCATTTTGTTCAGTTTTGACAGTGGCATCTAGGAGAAAACCATATAAGTCTTAAATTTGTTTAATTTTTATGTTGTTTTATGTTTGTTAGCTCAGAACTCCGTCATATATCAACCGATTAAGAAAAATTGTTTTTTATTTAAAATGATATACTTTTATATTGATCTCATGGAAATTTCATTAAAACTGGTAGAGTAGTTTGGTTTTTACTGTTAACTGAAGTCGGTTATATTTTTGTTAAAAAGTTACTTCTACAACAATACCGTTGACCCTACCCGCGTTTTCAATTAATGTCGTACATACGGCTACACATCAAGTTATACATTTCCAGTATAAGCACACCGCGCATTGTGTAGGCTTTTCGTAGAATGAGAGGTCAGTTTATACTGGAAATGTATAGTTTGATGTGTAGCCGTGTGTACATAACAAAACACGTAGTATATAAAGCAGCGAATAAATTGGTTAAGCGCATATCGGCACTACGCATACTGAAGGATTTGTTATTAATACTATTTATTTTATGAAAAAAACAAAACCTTTATTTACATAACAACTATCTAGTACATACCAGAAAGCCAATTATAGGTTTTCACATACAGCGACTTTTTAGCAACCTAGGTAAGAACAAAATTGATTTCATCAGTACATTATTTATACACAGGATTTTGTAGTCAGTGCAGCTGTATGATATTAATTTTAAATTACAAAGCCAGTTTTGCAGTTTATTTTGACATTTTGTGCGAAGTTTCTATGAACTGTGGAAGATCTGGCTGAAATGTGGCGGAGCGAGCGCGTTTACTTTGCGAAAAAACGAGTGCCCGTTCAAAAACACATATAACAAACAGATAGTTGCAAACCCCATTTTCAAAAACACAAAACTCTTATCCCACTATGTATTTATATTACCTATGGAAAAATGTTATTTTGGAAATACAAGCACTTCTACACAACACGAGAAGAAATGCATACGACACGCTCATTGCGATACAAAAACGATACCTACTTCCGGACTTAAACACTCTTCAAGCCCTTACGTAATGTTGATCAAAATATTAAACAAACTACCTGACGCACTGAACAATGAGACTAATAACTTTTTAATAAAATTTATGAAACAAACTACCTGACGCACTGAACAATGAGACTAATAACTTTTTAATAAAATTTATAAAACAAACTACCTGTCGCACTGAACAATGAGACTAATAACTTTTTAATAAAATTTATAAAACAATCTACCTGACGCACTGAACAATGAGACTAATAACTTTTTAATAAAATTTATAAAACAAACTACCTGACGCACTGAACAATGAGACTAATAACTTTTTAATAAAATTTATAAAACAAACTACCTGACGCACTGAACAATGAGACTAATAACTTTTTAATAAAATTTATAAAACAAACTACCTGACGCACTGAACAATGAGACTAATAACTTTTTAATAAAATTTATAAAACAAACTACCTGACGCACTGAACAATGAGACTAATAACTTTTTAATAAAATTTATAAAACAATCTACCTGACGCACTGAACAATGAGACTAATAACTTTTTAATAAAATTTATAAAACAAACTACCTGACGCACTGAACAATGAGACTAATAACTTTTTAATAAAATTTATAAAACAAACTACCTGACGCACTGAACAATGAGACTAATAACTTTTTAATAAAATTTATAAAACAAATAAAACATCTACTAACTACTAAAACTTATATGACAAATTTTAGATACTTATTGATTAAGCGAAGCGAGATCTCCAAATCAACTTGTGCAAATCTGCGTTATATGTATGTTTGCTTATCCGAGGATAACTTTCGAACCGTTTATCCGATCACCGTGAAATTTAGTATATAAATTTATTATAAAATGTAAATCCTTTATTGGCTGTAAGTTTTAGCATAAGATATACCTGTTATATACTAAGAGCTGTGGATTTTTTTCAAAATAAAATATAGGTAGGGAGGGTAGTAAAAAAAAAACCAAATAGGACTATCCGGTCAAATGGCACGTTTAATAAAAGGTATTTGTAAGTATATTTTAAACCTGTTTTTATTTTTAGTTTAAACCGTGTAGTTTTTAAGTAATTAGCCATATTAAAAACTGAACTTTTAAAAATTCACAGTGTACACCAGTGACGCCACATTGCTGAAATTTGGTATGCGTGTAGCTTTAGTGACACAAATACAGGCCAAAGTCTGAAATCTAGAATAACTGTAATTTCTACTCTATAAAAGAATAACCAAATAACATGAATTCCCGTTACCTGTAATTTGTTAGTCGAAGATTACGAATAATATTTTTTTGTTAATATTGGAGACTCGCGAGATCTCAGTTCGAGGCGGACCACTAGTTTACTTTGATATTAGATTTCGTTATTTTCTATTTATAAAGAATATATAACCTAACAAAAACAATGACGTCCTCTGCAAAGTATTGTTGTGTCCAACAGGGTCCTTAATGATCATGTACCTATCAGTTACCACCTACTATTACATACTGAAATACAATTTACGAATAAGTTAAAAAATAAGCCTTGCTGCAACTCGCTAATGTGATAAGGCCATAAAAGTTGAAGCTTGTCTAGCCAGATCAAAACTTGAGCATAACTATTACAGGAAATTAGATTTTCTTCACTGTCGATCGCAGTAACCAAATAGAAATAACTGATTACCGCTTTGTTTCAGACTTCATATAACGGTATTCGCTACTTAGAAAACTAAAGTTTTATGGAACAGTAAACAGGAGATAAAGGACATTTATTTTGACGTGCTCATGATCAAACGCTTCTGAGAATTCATTAATATTCAAAATGAATTCGGCCACAGATAGATTTCTAGATTATTTACCTTGATATACTGGTATAAAGGGGTATCATCTTCCAAAAGAACCATATCTACAATACAGTAGACCGCTTCAGGATTCCTCAGACATAGATCAAAGTCGTCCAGCTCTGATAGAGCCGGCATGGAGTAATAATCGAATTTAGACTCCGGTTCATCTGTGGCTGGTAGAAGTTCTGTGGATGTTGGTAGTTCCGTGGATATGGTAGTTATGGGGTCATCATCTGAGGACAAATAACAGGCCAAAATATAGTAGCTGCAACTCAGAAAGTTAAAAAAAAACATTTTCAAATGATCACTTGATTGCAATAAAGTTATTTTGAAGTAGTGGATTATTAAACGAAGGGATAACGTTCTCTCTTGTGTCTTGCATCACGGACTCTATATTGAATCCCGAACCTTACGAAGGATTCTATACTCACGAGCGGAGAGAGGGAGTTACTAGAATCCTGAGTCAGAGTGGGATATAAGCACGCCCAAGATGCAGACAGCTTTATCCACGAGGTGAATACTCTACTTTTCACACTTTCTGCGAGACAATAAAAACCAAATCTAGGTTGGTGCCACAGAACATAAAAAACAATAGAACTAGCATGATGACTTTTTACTAAGAAAACCAGTGTAGCTAAACTCACACATGTAAAAACTAGCACACTTAGAAATGAAAGTTATAATTGGTTGAAAGAGAACGTTCAAAGAGGCCTAAAACCATAAAACCAATTAAACGGATATAAAACCTTAGCTACTATGGAACATGGTTTAAAATTCAATAAAATAAACAGTAACAAAAAATTAAAGTTTAACTACTCGGCAAAAGATGGCGCTTTAGAAAATATTTTTATTTTAGTCTCTATTAATTAGAAATAAGACTGATAATGCAATGGCTGTTACTTGATTACCCACAAAACAAAGCCACTGAACAACAGATGGCGCTGTCGCTAACGATTTTTGTTATAGTCTCTAACAGCAAAGTATAAGATCGATAATGGATTGGCTGTTATTCGGATGCTCAAATAACAGCGCTACTCACTTAGTGATGTACCAATGAGCATACAAGACGAATGTATCGATATCGATTATCACCTACCTACTACGGGTTAGAGATAGGTCGTCGACGATTTTTTCATAAACGAAACGAAACCGTTCATCGTCGATCGTCGACTAGTCGATCAAGTAGTTGAATTTTTCGACTAGTTCATAACGTGACCTATAGTCTATTCGTTAAGTAATTGCTATCCTTTTTCTTTAATCGACAGGATAATTTTAATAAATGCTTAACTCACTATAACTATTTATTCAAATATGAACGCTACCTACGTAACTTTAAAGTTCAAATTTATTTTATCGTCGCGTCGAGCCAGCTATCTACCGTTCCCGTATTATACGACTATGTTTACGCGTCGAGCCGTCGCGCTCTAGTTGAAACAACCGTCTCAACATTTTATTCAACCGTCTACGAATTCAACAAGTCTACGAATAAACGATAGACCGTTGAAGCGTCGAATGTTAATCAACGGTTGATTCGACTAGTCCGTTGAACAAACGCCCATGCCTACTACGGGTAACGAAATAGGTACGTCAGGTTATATTTGTGGTGGTCGAAATAAAAAGCTTTTCTTTTCTTTCTTTCTTAACATAATCACAGGTATCCAACTCATATATTACTTAAAAAAAGATTTTATATTACTGGAATATTATACATAGTGTTTTTTTTACTGTAACAGTACGGCAGCACCAGAGGAGATACAGGTGCAGTTTCTTTGAAAACATCAGCTCGTTTTCGAAGAAAAACATTTTCGCATAAATTTTTTTTAGTCAAGTGTAAGTAGCGCCTTAAAATGAATCAAGATGATAATTTTTTTGATGCTGATCAATGCAGTCCTTTGTAAGGATCATTTTATTGTATCGGATGAAAAAAATCTGAACAGCGAAAGATAGTCAAATTTGATAAAAAGTATTCTCATACAACAGGACAAACAAAATTCCTTCTTCAAACATTTTGTGTTACAGTAAAAAAAACACTCTGTATACTGAATTATTATTTGAGGGGCACATTAAAAGTTTCCGGAATCAATAAAAAAATACTAATAATGGTCAAAAATGAATTTATTGTTTCTCAAAATATTCTCCCTTTGCGTCGATGCACTGTTTCATAAGATTGAACAAATTTTGAAAATTATGTGCCACTCCTCCGGTGGTGACGTCAGATACATGTTATTCATACTCTTCGACAGCCTCTTCTGCCACACGGTGCCAGGTCATGACTCTGTATGCTGGATGACTCATAATTTGTACTTTTTTTTAATTTTTTTATGTCTTGTGCCTTGGGGAAACTGAAAACAGAAGTTATTATATTATTTCACACCATAGGTCTAAAATACATTCAGAAAATCATTAATATAACAACAAGGAATTAACGCCCTAAAACTTATACACCTTTTAATAGGGGTAACTAATTAAAGCTATCGATAACACATTCATCAGTATATTGAGGTCACATCCCTAATTGAGTAGCTTAAGTTGAGGTTTAAGAGAAACGAGACCTTAAGGAGTATGATTCACAGTCTATTTTGTTTGACGATTTTGCATTTTAAACAAAACTAACAAAAAACAATAAAATAATACTTACCAGTGATAGGATATGCCCCCTTTTGTTAAATTTTTGGTTCGGCTATAATGTTCACACTCCAAAACGGCACAACATGGCATTATAATATTTTTTTGAAGTACGTTTACCCCACAGTAATTGAAACACGACTGAAGTGAGCGAAGCTTGTAGTGCGCGGAACTCCGCGTACTTGGTGTTACGCGGGCCCCGCCTACTTACGACTTCTATTGTTTTTTATGTTCTGTGGTTGGTGCATTCTGTGCAGAGGTTAGTTCGATTTACGAATGGGTTCTTATTGTGTGGGTCTCTTTGGTTAAAATTTGAATAAAGATGATGTTCCAAATTCAAATCACGAATACGTCCGTGTGGGCATAATGAAATTCAATACAATTTTAATCCCGGTTAAGTGGTAGGGATTTAATCACGTTTTTTATGTTATTTGTGAGGAAACAGGCTTATGACCCACCTGATGGTAAGCGGTCATCGTCGCCTATTGGCACCGGCAACACCCGGGGTATTGTCGATACGTTCCCTAAACCTGTAAAAACCTCTTTACATTTCTCTTGAAGCGTGCCATGTCGTAACCTAATGGGAAAACCTCAGATGGTAGCTCCATTCCACATCTTGCAAGTATGGGGTAGAAAAGATCGCGTGAAGCGTGTGATGCGCGGTATCCAATTGTCGACGATATGAGGATGAGCTTTATTACGTTGTCGAGAAGTGCGATGGTTAAATCTCGACGACGGGTGTCACTTGCTTTCCGTGAGCTTTACATGACATATAATTTGATATTGTCGAGCAGGTGGCGTGAAAAACCTATTATTTTTTGTAAAAATGGAGTACAACAATATATACAGATATTTGTTCCGGGTCTGGTTGTTTCTCTATTTATTATAACTACAGTGTAAACTCCATGTAACGTCACTCGTTTTAACGACATACTCTCTAAAGCGTCGAAATCACTCGGCTTTGGTCGGTTTAGCTTGTCTTGCATACAATGGTACACTCTGTATGGCATTACACCCACTCTCAATAACGACAACAATTTGTAATAAAAAGTTCTTTTTAAGTTGCCAAATTAGTAAAAACTGCGCAGCTGCGTATATCCTTTTATTATCCTAGACCATAATAAACTCGACTGTCGGCATCATACACACCAAACTTTCTAAGAAATCCGTTCTTTTGTTTACAAAATGGGATTGATTGCACGTGTAGCTGCAGACTGTTGTTAGTAGAAGTGATGGATTTAATCTATACGTTGTCATATTATTAGTAGCTCATAAACTTTCAAATTGTAAACATGGCTAGTAAGAGAAAATCACTGTGTATTGACAAAAAAGTTCTCTCCATTTAACGACAACTCTCTATAACGTCAAAATATGCTCAGTCCCTTGAGTGTCGTTATATAGAGTTTACACTGTATGTATTTACAAAAAAATGTATTTAAGAATTCTATCAGTTATCTGGTTCCCATAGTACAAGCTCTGCTTAGTTTGGGGCTAGATATTGCTGTGTGAAATATCCAGCAATATTTATTATTATTATTACTATTTATTTTATATACGTCATAGGCGAATGAGTCCACACACCTGAGATAAGTCTATACAATTGAGATATAACGCATTTATATAAACTAGTTTCCAGTAATAGTAATTTACTAAGAAAGTTGGCTAACGCCCCGCCAAAAACAAAAAAAAAATTTAGACGTTTCAAAATGATCCTTGTAGATGTTGCATATACTTGAAAATTTACTAAGAAAGTTGTCTTATGCCCCTCCAAAAACAAAAAAAAATATTGGACGTTTCAAGGTGATCCTTGTAAATATCGCATAAACTTGAAAGCTTACTAAGAAAGTTGCCTTATGCCTCTCTAAACACTAAAAAAAATATTGGACGTTTTAAAGTCAGCCTTGTAGATGTCGCATAAACTTGAAAATTTACTAAGAAAGTTGCCTTATGCCCCTCCAAACACTAAAAAAAATACTGGACGTTTCAAAGTGATCCATGTAGATATCGCATAAAGTTTAAAATTTACTAAGAAAGTTGCTTTATGCCCTCCAAAAATAAAAAAAAATTGGACGTTTCAAAGTGATCCTTGTAGATGTCGCAAAAACTTGAAAATTTACTAAGAAAGTTGACTTACGCCCTTCCAAAAACTAAAAAAAAATATTGGACGTTTCAAAGTGATCCTTGTAGATGTCCCATAAACTTAAAACTTTACTAAGAAAGTTGCCTAACGCCCCGCCAAAAACAAAAAAAAAATACCAAGTTATTTCATATAATTTGCTTCGTTCAATTTATTGGTGGTGGAAGGGCCACCACCAATAAATAGAACAAAGCGAGTTTTACAGTAATTTCAGTGCCCACAATCCGTCTGGCTCCCTGCAAAAACAGTATGAAAGTTACGGCAAACGAAATATACGGTGTACGGTATTCACACAAAAATATTTTGCATGGGACATTTTTTTGTATGAAAGACCATTTTTTTGAATGGATACGGTATAAAAAAATGTCCTGAGCAACATTAGTTTTAGCGCTAATGCTCTAAGACTTTTACTTTCCGAGATACGAGGTGGATGGGTGCGAATGGGGGACAAAAGGGGGACTTTAAGATTTATTGCCAACTCACAAAAACTCTATACGATCATACTAAACATTTCTACCCTACAAGGGGGCATTTGGGAGAACAATATGTCAATGAGTTTTATAGATCTGTAAGTATCCATACAGATCAAATCACTAGGTCGCGCTATAATTGTATGCTGTTGCCTATAGTATTATATATACGTAACTATGTATAGTGCTCGTGACAAAGAGCGCTCCTCAGACACGTCCTCCCTCCAAAAGCGCTCGGCGCAGATTGCCAGTGGCCGCGTTGCGTTTTATCATTTTATATGTGATTTAAAAAAAATCATATTTTAATAATTAATGGATAGTACACTTCAAGTTTTTTTATATGTAAGTAAAAGGTTGACCTTTGTTATAGTATGTGAATTTTAACTTATAAACTTTCTACTTTCGAATAAACGACATCTTTTCAAGCTTAAAATTGCGCCGTTTTTATTCGTTATTTTGTTTTTAAATATTGTATTACTACACTAAAATGTTTTAAACGCATTTCAAAGAAGACAATATTTTTGATGTAATGTTATTTTTGTAAAAACATTACGACTCGTTTTTTGGCTAAAAACACGGTTAGATAATTCAAACAATTGCTTATTTTACGAAAACGCGAGTTACAAATTAATTTATTTGACGAATGTTATTTGTTTAAATTTAATTTTTTTTCGAGCACTTAGTTTTTGATGAATCAAACTTTGGGTGTTATTATTTTTGTTTTTCTCTCTTAAACACCCGAGCCATAGTCTTGTTCGAGATATTCGCATAAAAAGGAAACGAACCTTAAGCTACTCCTTTATATTGTATGAGCGACCATACAACTCAGAAGACTTCAGGAATCTTAATTGGCGTCAACTATGTATGTATGGGGACCTTTAATTTTCAACTTTTTTTATTTTAGAACTTTTCCTATAATTGTGCTGCTTTTTTCTTTTTGGCCAAATTTCGTGATTCTAGGCCAACGGGAACTGCTATATAGGTTTTCGACCCAAAATCTATCGGGTACTTCCGGTTGACCTAGAATTGTCGATTTTAGTTAAAAGCAAGGTCTTACAGCATAAGTAAAGGGAAACCACCGAAAAATAAAAAAAAAACCTGAAAATTAAGAAAAATTACTTACAGGTTTTTGCGAAAATCTAAATTTACCTATATATTTTTATCATGTTGACTCTGAACCTTTTATACGCCTAATAGGGACTATAGACCAGTCTCTCTGGTATAAATTTCAACTTGCTAGGACCACCCGTTCCTGAGAAAATCGGTGGTGACTCACGGACAAACAGACGGACAGACGGACAAGAGAGTGATCTTATAAGGGTTCCTTTTTTTACCTTGTTAGGTACGGAACCCTAAAAATTACTTCATTTTATTTTACTGATAAGGGTAGCCCCAAATGGATTTTCCCCACAACTGTAATCAACTATATCTATCTTCAAAGGCTTGATGTTAACAAATCTTAATAGAGTTAAGCTCGCATTTGTACAGGTCTAATTTGTAAGCCTTTTTGTCTGTAATCTATTTGTGTACAATATATATGTACATATATATAAAACAAAGTCGGATTAATTACACCATTTATACATATATTTCTGAACATTTCACACAGCGTTATCTAGCCCCAAACTAAGCAGAGCTTGTATTATGGGAACCAGATAACTGATAGAATACTTATATACACTTTTTCGTAAGTACATACTTATAATAAATAGAGAAACAACCAGACGCGGAACAAATATCTGTAAATCATACAAACATTTATTCCGCGGCGGGAATCGAACCCACTACCTCCTGCGCCTCAGCTGACTATTCGCCCACTGCGCCACGGAGGTCGTCAAACAAAAAAAAACTATAACACAAGGACCGATTTTGATGATCTTTGAATAGTATCCACCCCGAATAGCAACTATTAAAACATCGGGTAAATTATTGCAAAAAGAAATTTTGAAGAAAATTAATTTTCTCATACTTAGATGCAGCTAATGATGGCCGATTGACAATTCTACCGGGGCGACGTAGATTGGCAGCCCGCGTCATATGCATGTTAAGGCGGGGTTTTTTCGGTGGGTCAGCTAGTGAAGAATATAAGGGAGCTGAGTTTAATGACAATTTATTTATTTATCAACCATACAACAGTGAAATGCTATACCTACAAGCCAAGTGAACAAAATACAATATAGAAACATGTTTAAGTTAGAAAATGATAAATAATAATTTTAATTAATTAAAATATATACAAAAATTGGTTGTACAAAATATATTTATTTATTTAATACTTTATTGCACAAAAATACAAATTACATGTAAAAAAGGTGGGCTTAATGCTAATAGCATTTTCTACCTGTCAACCTCAGAGGTAACAAAAAAGGTTGGCGTGCTAACTTTTAACAATATTAATGTTAATAAAAAAAAACAATAGAAACACAAATAACAATAAACTCCGATTACAGTTAGAATAAATACATAAACCTACTTGATAGAACAATAACAATACATAGAATATATATATGAGAAATATAACAAATATATATATATTATATTTATAGATATAGAACAAAAAATACTATTACATACAACACACATAAAATATAATAAATTAACAAGATAAAAGATATAGATTTTTTATTTTTTTTATTTAAGTAATTCCTAGTGTACAATTTTAATTACACCCTAGTAATAATAATACAATCTAGCCATGTAATGAGTAATTTAATTATGACCTAGTTTTATAAGTTTAGCATAAACTAAGAATGTGTCCAATAGCACTATTTTACAGTCTCTAGTTAACGCGCCGGCGAACCCTGAGCGCAACTTCAATTCGGCCGCCTCAAAAACTTCGGCCTGAATATCGCTATCCCTGTTTAGTGACGAAGTTTAGCCACGCAGAGCGACAGTGATAGCAATAAAACGATTCTAAATTTGATTAGATTTTGACCGTGTTCCGTAATACCAAAAATGATGACTGAAAACTAGTTGTATTTTTCTCATTGTATTGTTATTCTGTAACTAGACGATATAATCTATGTTCCAATGACTAGGATACGTAAGATGTTGTTGTTTTTAATACGAAACAATTAGGTTGAAAACATGTCTTTAATGACGTAAAACATGCAGAATGCGATACGCTTCTATTTCATTTTAGGTAAGTATTTTGATCTAATATATGGTTGGGAACCTAGATAAATACTATTCAAATTAAAATAATACCTTATTAAGGTAGAAATATGCTCCAATTAGAAATGATTTTGGTAGTACGTGTTGTATGGGCGATTGTCCCTCCGGTGTTCCCTTAAGGGGAAGACACTTTGTTCATGTGTTCTTTATAGGTAGCACTAACACTTTCACTACTTTGCACTATCATTAATTTACACTACACTAACCCAAAAGGCTTAAAAAGATTAATATAAAATATATTTATTTGCTTAACATGTGTAGTTTAACATACATTTAACATTATCTATTAATATTATAATTCTATTAATATTACATACCTCAGTGCCTTAAGACGAAAGTCTTCAATCAGTGTGTGTTACCAGTGATGACATATGGAACCGAGACGTGGTCCTTCACTATTGGCCTTATGAATAAGCTCAAAGTCGCTCAACGAGCTATGGAGAGGGCTATGCTCGGGGTTTCTCTACGGGATCGAATCAGAAATGAGGAGATACGTAGGAGAACTCAAGTCACCGACATAGCCCGACGGATTAGCACGTTGAAGTGGCAATGGGCAGGCCATATAGCGCGCAGAACAGATGGCCGATGGGGCCGAAAGGTTCTCGAGTGGAGGACACGGACCGGCAAGCGCAGCGTAGGACGTCCACCCACAAGATGGGCAGACGACTTGGTAAGAACCGCAGGTCGGCGTTGGATGCAGGCCGCTTCCAACCGCAGTTCCTGGAGATCAATGAGGGAGGCCTTTGTCCAGCAGTGGACGTCCTACGGCTGATATGATGATGATGATGATGATTATAATCTTTTACTCAAGACGCCTGAGAATAAAACGGTGAACTCTTTCACTGTGACTGCTATCTGCTTGTGGAACTCTCTTCCTCTTCAAATCCAAACACTTCAAACACTTCATCTCTCTTCAAGATACCAAAATTGAGCACTTTGTGTAGATACATTTATGTATTTCGTTTATGTATGTGTATTAGTATTAGTTTTAATTTTTGTAAGTTTATTTCTAAGCTAAAGTTTTTTTTTATTTTTCATTCTGGCACTACCACTTTCTCCATACAACATAAAGGTTAGCTGGAAGAAAATGTTAATTAGCATTAAGTTTGCCTATGTATTATTGTATTAGTGCAATAAGGAATTTTCTAATCTAAATAATTTGGATGCTGGATCTTATTCTAGTGGTAGTCACAACACGTTTTACCAAGGGAGGTATGCAAATAGTAAGATGGCGCGCCAGAACATATATACAATTTTTTTTCTTTAGCAGAATTAAATAACCAAAGAAAAATATAATTGCCAATCAAACACAAATAAAAAAAGAAATATATTATTTACTACAAATTAATTAATATTTAACAATAATAAAATAATATATAAAATTAAATCAAAACAATATAAATTAATAGAATGATTAAAATTTGTCATTTAAAAATTTCTCAATATTATAATAGCATTTGTGTAACAATATGACGACCTCCGTGGCGCAGTGGGCGAACAGCCGGCTGAGACGAAGTATGTATTTACAAAAAAAGGATATAAAAGTATTCTATCAGTTATCTGGTTCCCATGGTACAAGCTCTGCTTAGTTAGGGGTTAGATAGCGCTGTGTGAAATGTCCAGTAATATTTATTTTTATTTATTTATATGTTTTTAATTTTCTCATAAGTTAAGAATTTCTTAATTAAGATTTTAAAGTTAGCTAAGTTTTATTTATTGAGAAAAAAAGAGCATTAATTTTTTTATATTCATAAATTTATTTAAGTTATAGAAAGCATTTCCTAAAAAGAAATGTTTGATTTTACGTTGAATTCTTTCAATTTAACAAGCTCGTTAATTTAAAGCGATTGCATCAGTATATTCCGACTATCCGGTGAGTGATTGCACAGATGCGTGCCAGTACGCAAACCTTTCGAAACACTGGATATCCAGGCTAGGTCATTCAGATACTCCCAGTGTAGCTTGCTCGTTATTAATTGTTGTTATACAGCTTTAGGCTCGGACTATAAGGCGTCCGGGCTTGTCAGGGGCCGTTTTTTGACGGCCCCTGACCAATCCGGTGCACAACTAAACATTTGAATTTTTCCTGTATCGACTCACGATCCGAGCCCATCCGACCATGACTTTTACCTGGAAGCAACCGGAACTCTCCGGATTCGCAGCCCCCCCGTTTTTTTCGGTACAAGTGGACGAAGCTAAACAATAACGTATGTAGTGGTATGACGTTGAACACACCGGCAACGAAAACTAAAAAACTATCCGTGTTTTTAAGACAAAACGGGTCGTTTCGCGCACATATTTATATCAAAATCATAATTTTGACTAACCTAGACCTTTCGGCTAAGTTACATCTGCCGTGGTCACGAGAGACTGAAAGCGGGCGGGTGTCATTGCCGGGAAACGCGAATGTTGTCACCAACTACCTGCACTTGGTTTTTTGAATTGCACGTGTCACTGCTTCGACTTACGATACTAACAGTATCTGAAGTTACGCGTGGATCTAAATCCCGTTTTGTCCTAAAAACATGAGTAAAGTTCGAAAATTTAAAAAGTTCTTTCAAAAACTATCCATTCCGAGGGCTTCAGGGCGAGTTTTGCGTCAGTGTTATGTATGACTTATGACAGACAGCGCACGCGCATGGACAAAATGGTAGATTCCGAGCGATTAACACTAATTTTCACAATTTTCAATGTTTGTGGAATTTAGAGATAAAAGATTATTGACCGAGCGAAGCGAGATCTCTAAACCAACTTGGGCAAATTGGCGTTGTATGTATGTATGTAAGTATGTATGTAAGTGTGTATGTAAGTATGTATGTATGTAAATATGTATGTAAGTGTGTATGTAAGTATGTATGTAGCGCTGTGTGAAAGGTCCAGCAATATTTATTTATTATTTAAACCAAACGTAAATGACCAGAGAGTAAACAAGTGATACATCGAGCCTGTGCGCGCGCAATCCTTACGTAATACGATCCAGGCTAGGATAGTGTTACTGTAATAGCGTGGAATGTATTAAGAAACGCAAACCTGTTTCGCTCGGATTTGTTCACTTAGCTTCTAGGAACAGGTGGTAAATATTACCTAGATAAAGACAAAGGCTCTTACTACAAAAAATTAAACACTGTTTAGTGCGTGTTTAAAAAGTGCATATACAAAAAAAGGTATTTTGTAAACATTCGCTAAACAGTCGTTTAAGTTTTAGTGGTAACAAGGAAAGGGTCTTATAACAAAAAGTTAAACACCCGCTAACACATTCCTAAGCAAAAACTGTTCAGGAGTTTTTTTAACGCTCACATCTCTGTGGTAACAAGGAAGGGGTTTATTTTAATTGAATATTAGTGGGACTCTTTGTTGACTAACTAAAATTTCCTAAAATACAAGTGTTCTTATTTCGTTCACGCTAAGGACTAAATGAGCGTACGACTACGATAATTAGAGTGACATAAATGTTATTAAATATATTAATAATGTTATTAAATATATTCATAAATGTTATTAATGTTATTAATAAGAAAGTCGTGTTAGTTACACTATTTATAACTTAAGAACGGCTGAACCGATTTGGCTGAAAATTAGTGGGGAGGTAGCTTAGAACCAGGAGAAGGAAATATGATACTTTTTATCCCGTTGGACCGCGTTCCCGTGTGACGTGACATAAAACGTCAAAGAGAATATAAGTCACTTTAAAACGTGGTATAACAAAAACGCATCTGACATGGAATAACAAAACGCAAATGACAGTTAAACGTTATTTTGTCTATGGTTAGGTATGGTTGTAAATATATATATATATATAAAAAAATCGGGCTAGTAACAATAACCAGGCCAGGGATAACCATTTACAATTCTACCAGGGTGATGTATGTTGACAGCCCGCGTTATATGCATGTCAAGGCGGTACGAAGTTCGGCGGGTCAACTTGTTATATCTAAAACAAAATATTGTTATTGTTCTGACATTTATCTATATTGTTTATTGTAGTTTATTTTATTCTGATCTGTAATATTCTTATTTTTAAATTTGCTATGACATCCTCAATCACAATATTGTAATTAGACATTTTATATTATTGTGTTTCTATCTGTTATGCTTTTCTGCCATTTTAAATATTTGTATACCTCAAGTAGGTGAAGCACAGTGATTCCTCTATATTAAATCTGTCTTGTACAATTTACCTGTGTTTCGTGCAAATAAATATCTTGAATCTTGAATCTTGAAGCATGATATTTTAAGTGCTATTGACATATAAAATGCATGAACTTTATAGCAAATACGCCAATTTATGTAAATAACATAATTTTAAAACATGTCATGCTTATTTGGTTTGTAAACGAAATAAGAATGTTCGAACATTACGAAATTTTAGTTAGTCGGAAAACAACATAACCACGTTAATAATAATATCGATTTTATAAGTTGCACTCACTTCATCCATCGCATCGATACTCCTCGCAGTTCCCAAAGGGATGGACTGATTCGGATGCGGTTCTTTTAAATATAAAGCTTGTTTAACTGGGGTAGTTAAATGCTATTTTAACGTGATATTACGGTGTTTTTTTAATAAATGACTAACAATAAACAACAGAATAACTACCAGTAGCCCTTAACCTTAACCAAGTGCCAGTCGGACTCGCGCAAAAAAATCACGTTTGTTGTATGGGAGCCCCCCTTAAATATGTATTTTATTCTATTTTTAGTATTTATTGTTAAAGCAGCAACAGAAATACACCATCTGTGAAAATTTCAACTTTCTAACTATCACGGTTCATGAGATACAGCCTGGTGACAGACAGACAGCGGAGCCCCAGTAAGAGGGATCTAGTAGGCTCATAACATTGGTCTCTATCTTCTTTTTTAAACAAAACCGGTCCAGTACGAGTAGGAATCGCACACTGAGGGTTTCAAACCTAGATAGATTTATTTATGTTAATTAAGCAGCACCGTCTAGTTATGTGACCGGTAAATTAAGAAAATTTATTACAACAGATATCTAAAAAAGCGGCCAAGTGCGAGTCGGATTCGCCCATGAAGGGTTCCGTAGCAGCAAGTAACATAATACAAGAGTTCTTGTAGTTCGTTGTAACTTTTTTTATATTTGAGTTGATTGAATGAAAGATAAATCGCGGTTTACAATTTATGATGTATTAAGAAAAACTACTTACTAGGTCTCGTTCAAACCAATTTTTGGTGAAAGTTTGCATGGTAATGTACATCATATATTTTTTTAGTTTTATCATTCTCTTATTTTAAAAGTTACGGGGAGAGGGGGGGGGGCACACATTTTACCACTTTGGAAGTGTCTCTTGCGCAAACTATGTATTCGGTTAAGAAAAAAATGATATTAGAAACCTCAATATCATTTTTGAAGACCTACCCATAGTGATATACACGTATGAGTTTAATGAAAAAAAAATTTTGTGTTTCTGTTCTAAGTATGGGGAACCCCCAAAATTTATTGTCTTTTTTTCTATTTTCGTGTGAAAATCTTAATGCGGTTCACAGAATACATCTAAGAGTACTTACCAAGTTTCAACAATATAGTTCTTATAGTTTCGGAAAAAAGTGGTTGTGACATACGGACAGACAGACAGATAGACAGACATGACGAATCTATAAGGGTTCTGTTTTTTGCCATTTGGCTACGGAACCCTAAAAACTGTTCCAGATAGAGACTTCGTTATAACTTTCCTGTAATCTTTGGATAAATGTCAATAATTTCCGATGTTTACTTTGCAAACTTCAGAGATAGAGAACGGTATTTTATTCGACATTTTTCATCGTAACTCCAAAACTACAAAATAATTAAACTATTTTGGAATGTGTAAATTGGTTTCTTTGATATGACTTGACTCCACTTGACAGAGTAACCAAATTTTGAAATTTTACCCCTAACCTATTAGCTATTTGAGCCATCAAAATGATAATATTTATAATGTTTTGTTACTTGCATTTTTTTTATTATAGGCTTGCGTTTGACCACGATCTCGCCTGATGGTAAACGATGATGCAGTCTACGAGTAAACCTATTCACTCGCGACTTAAAGATACCCAGGTTGTAGCTATCAGGAAACACAGACTCTGGCAAGGCGTTCCACTCTGGCGGTGCTCATAATAAAGGTCGAAGAGAACCGCTTTGTGCGAAAGGGAGGTATTTCTACCATATAGCGGTGGCGCTCCATAGAGCGTTTGGTTGTCCGTGGATAGAATGGAGATGGTGGGATTAGGTTGAAAAGTTCCGGAGCACATTCCCCGAAATGTACTCGATAAAAAACCGAGAGGCTAGCAACCTTTCGTCGATGCTCCAGGCTGAGGAGCCTTGCATCAACTAGCTCATCGTTGCCTATGAGCTTCTTGGCTCTTCCCTCAATTGATTTCAGAGCTTAATGATATAGAAGAGAGTTGGTATAATTTATATATTCCTAATTCCCGACCGATAGGTTCAGTAGTTGCTGAGATAATCAGCTGTGAATGCTGTGATTGACGGACGGACGGACAAAGTCGCACCCTAAGGGTTCCGTTTTTACTAATTTGGTACAGAACCCTAAAAACTGATTTTAAACGTGCTTCTAATAATAATAATAAGCCTTTATTCTGACATTTTGCATGACGTAAATTTCAATATAGATCATATAATGGTGGCGATTCTGTTTTTACACTGACTAACAAAAATTGTATTAACGAACGGTCTTATTTTATTTACTCTAAAGATCAAATTAGAATGTTATTTATAGTTACATTTCTAAAATTAAGTAATTTTTACTAAGATGGCGTGACTTTGGGCTAGTCAGCAGTAAAATTGGTGCTGATTAAAACTGGCCCCCAAACACGCCATCTTAGTAAAAATTACTTAATTTTGGAAATGTCACTTCGAATGTTATTCTAATTTGATCTTTAGCGTATACAAAATAAGACCGTTTGTATTTTACAGAATTTTAGTTAATCAGCGTAAACAACAGAATCGCCCCCAGTGGTGGCGATTCGCTGTCTCTTAGTTCAGAGTGCCGATCGGCAAAGGCTAGCTAGCTCTCTCTAATGCAGTCTATCAGTAGTAGTTCTTCTCACATTCTTCTTCTTCCAGCAGTTAGTTTTATTTCATCCTCCCATCTTTCGATTTACCTTACTTTTGATCTCGAAACGTGCTTCTAACTTTCCTTAAATATTTTTTTATCTTACCTTCAAGAAAAGCCATCGTGGAGTTAAATCCTGTTGAATTCTCCCCCAACACCCCTACCGCGTAGAACAGTATGAACCACCACATTATCTGCTTACGGAACTGCGTTCGCTGGTGGAACTCGAATCACTGACTGGTGTGGTCACTTGGTGCAGTTAGGTGGTGCGTTGATGTTGCAATTGGTCGCATTTATACAGAAACCCGCTTGTATTATTAAGTCCCTAAGCCCAAACAATCGAGCGTTTTTGTTTTACGGAATATGTACTCGTATTTTTAAGGTTCCGTACCCAAAGGGTAAAACGGGACGCTATTACTAAGACTCCGCTGTCCGTCTCATGAACCGTGATAATTAGACAGTTGAAATTTTCACAGATGATGTATTTCTGGTGCCGCTATAACAACAAATACTAAACATTTATGTAATTTACTTTGCACGCTTGAATCTGATTATGGCTGTACCTAAAAAACAATTAAAAACGTTCAATGACGACCACCTCCATGGCGCAGTGGGCAAATAGCCGGCTGAGACGCAGGAGCTAGCTGGTTCGATTCCCGCCGCAGAACAAATGTTTGCATGATATACAGATATTTGTTCCGGGTCTGGATGTTTGATTAGTTAAATATGTATTTGAAGTATTCTATCAGTTATACGGTTCCCATAGTACAAACTCTGCTTAGTTTAGGGTTAGATAACCCAGTGTGTAAAATGTCCAGCAAAATTAAGAAGAAAAAAATGAAGTCTTTTAAACAACGCAAGTTATCAAAGGTAAACGAAGCAAGGCGGTATCTATGTGGTGGTGTGTGGTATGTCCCCGTGCCAGTTGCCGGTTTTCTGTGTCAATGTGGTTAAACCAGTAATCGGCTGTAAATAGTAGATACTCATTGACGCAACATTGAAATCTCTTTGGGTAAAACATTTTATGAAATTTTTACGGAAAGGATTAGGAACGGTCCACTAGATTTATACTAGACTACTAGAGATGCACTAGATGGAAAGACGACCTGATAGAGGTTGCTGGGAGCCACACAAGATCGGTCGCTCCGGAAATGTATGGGGGGAGCGCATCAGGAGTGGACGTCAAATGCAATGTATATTTTTTTAATCAATACACATTTAAGGTTACATTATTAAGTTAAGACTTCTTTATGTTTGTGTTTATGTTTGTGTATAACCTATTTAAACAACATATTTTGAGCAATACACGTTTAAATATTGGCTATACTTTTATTTACACCCCTCATACACCAAATATTACAATACTTAATATTCAATAATAAATACGGGATTTATCACGTAGGTACCGTTTTATCGGTGTATCGACCGACAATATTTCATAATGTTATGACGACCTCCGTGGCGCAGTGGGCGAATAGCCGGCTGAGACACAGGAGGTAGCGGGCTCGTTTCCCGCCGCGGAACAAGTGTTTGAATTATCTATAAATATTTGTTTCGGGTCTGGATGTTTTTCTATATATTATAAGTACCTATGTATTTACAAACAAAAAGTATATAAGTATTCTATCAGTTATCTGGTTCCCATAGTACAAGCTCTGCTTAATTTGGGGCTAGAAAGCGCTGTGTGAAATGTCCAGCAATATTTATTTATTTATTAGTTCATAATAATAATTTAAATAAGTCACGAAATTTTTCCAAGTAAAATTATCATATATTTTCTGATCATATATTGTTACCAATTCTGAAGATCTTTGATTTGTTGGATTTCTCCACCCTGAATAGCAAATTAACTATATCAACAATATCGGAAAAATACACGCGAAAAATTATCAAGTAAATTCATTTTCTCATACATAGTTGCAGTTAATGATGGCCGATTGACAATTCTACCGGTGACATATATTGGCAGCCCGCGTCATATGCATGTCAAGGCGGTACGAAGTTCGGCAGGTCAGCTAGTACTATAAATGAATAATTATTTTACAAATAATATAAATATATTATTAATAAAAATATAATTCATAAATAAAGGAAATACTGTAAAAGTCCGACCAGAACAGTGTTATTAGGATGATGTAGGCACTGTTTCCCTCATGAGGAGACTAAGGAATTAAAATAACAAGGATTGGCGATATTTAGCGACATTCCTGAAACGAGGCATTTTTAAAAATAGTACAAAGGCGAACTTAATGCTTAAGATCATTCTCTTCCAGATAACCTTTGTATATTGCGAATAAAGATGTGTAGGTAGTGCACAGAAAAGGAACGAATGAAAATTTGCACTGATCTAATAAAATAGCATAACAACACACGGCTACACATCAAGCTATACACTTCCAGTATAAGCTGACCTCTCATTCTACGAAAAGCCTACACAATGCGAGGTCAGCTTATACTGGAAACTATAGCCTGATATGTAGCCGTGTGTACCTTCTACATAAACTTATCTTACATAAACGTACATAATCATTTTAAGACAAAACGGTAGTCTTATTACCTAAGCCAATTGCTGTCGTGTCGCTATCGTTAGCCAGGCCAACCCTTTCACATGAACAGTACGTACGTCACGTGTGAAAGGGATGGCCTGACTAGCGATAGCGACACGACAGCAATTGGCTTAGGTAATAAGGTTACCGGTCTTTTCGCGCACAAATTTATATCATAATTATAATTTTGACTAACCTCGACGGTTCGGCCAAGTTTCATCGGCCGTGGTCACGAGAGACACTGAGTATAGTAAACAGAGTTCATGAGTAAAGTTAGCAAAAATTTAAAAATTTCTTACAAAAACTTGATTAAATTCTATTTGATATCGGTACGAATAGTTTGGTTTATTATATAATGTATTTAACAGTAAAAGAAACAACATAATGAATGAGTAAATTGCTCACGCTTGCCTAAAATGCGACGAAATTATTCCGAGCCCGCGCGTAAACACGGTACGTTCACCGGCGGACATTCTATGCTGATGATGACGACGATGAAAAACTATAATTAACAAAACGACAGTTTTACAATGACAGTTAGTATTTAACCTACAATTAAACAGATTGATTACCGCTCGAACTATCTGACGGATCACGCCGCTTATCTTAACGGCTGGTTATCGGTTTGATGCCACCCTTCCACACGCGATGGGTGAAGACGCTAAGAAACGGTGACCGTTACTTAAACTGAACACTTTATTCATTAACAAGACGTTAGGTATATTTTATTCAATGACTAATGCAATTCAATGTTTTTGATAAAATTAATGTTACCTACTGACATAAGCAGCCGTTTAGAACTCAAAATAGGTACTATTGTAATCGATTCTTTGACAATGCCCCTCTACAGCAGCTATAATCTTATGTACCAACATAGTTAATACTCAGTATTTTTAAGTTTAAATGTAAATAGATATATATGAAATGCTTGTCTGTTTCTGGCACCTCTACTTAGATAAAGACATGTAATTAAGTAAGTACTGTTAAGTACTGTTAAGTACCAAGTGTTCCATTGTGTCCCTACGGTTTGAATATATGAGTATGAGTATGCGCTTGCTACTTATATATTTTACCTTCTCTTTTTAATGCGGCATTATATCTGCTACCCTGTTTTCTGTATACATATATTTATACATATATACATATATATTTTCTTCATAATTTGTACAACTTTTTTGTGAAACAGCTACTCATATCCAGCTTGTCAACTTCGTTGTAGTGCATGTTGTTTTCACCTGTTAGTTATTATTTCTATATCTTATAGCTACCAATTGGTAGCTATAAGATATAGAAATATCATATTATATTAAGCATTATATCATGTAACAACTGTTGGTGGACCTAATAAATAAATTATCATCATAAGAGCCAAAGGACGTCCTCAGCTGAACAGAGCGATCGATCTTGTGCGGTCTGCAGCCAACTTCTCCAAGCAATAACAGGTCGCCTTTCCATCTAGTGGGGGGCCTTTCTGCCCCAACGGCCGTCAGTTCCTTGAGCTATGTGCCCTGCCCACTGCTAATAAAGATAAACTCACTGTTGCCGTAGACTCCATAAAGTTAGTAAATCGTTTAAAGGGCAAGGTATGCCTTTTTGTAACAAACTCCCAAGTGATGTACAACAAATTGACAATAAACATATTTAACAAAATCTATATAAAAAAGTCTATATCGGATTATTTAGATGATAGAGAAGCTTGGCATTGAAATTGCTCCAACTCGTTCAAAAATGTTACAATTTAGACGTAATATATTTTTTTATTTTTGTGTTCTAAAAGGATCATTAAAAAAACAACCAGCCTTCTTTCTTGTCTTTTTTTCCTGGCTTGGTCGCGAAGGAACAGGCATTAAAATTGACGTTTCAACGTGATCCTTGTGATTTTAATAAATAAACATTTTGACTTTGACTTTGCCACTTCAGCTTGCTAAAAATCCTTTGTGGTATGTCGGTGACTTTGGTTCATCTACGAACCTCCTCATTCCTGATTGGATCTCGTAGAGAAACACCAAGCATAGCAGTCCATAGCACGCTGAGCGACCTTGAGCCTACTTATGAGGCCCATAGTAAAAGATCATGTGTCTGTACCATACTGGAACCATAAAAAGACTAAAAAATATATCTTAAGTCTTTGTCCAGCAGTAAGAAAATAATTTAACTAAAAAAAATTTTTTTAAATTTAATACAAAGTCGGGTAAGTTACACCATTTATAACTCAAGAACGGCTACACCGATTTCTATTAAATTTAGTATATAGTTAGATTATAGTCGGGATTGAGACAAAGACTACTTTTTACCCGACTGCGCAAAAGGAGGGTAATGTTTTTATTGATAAACCACCCGTGCGAAGCTGCGGGCGGGTCAGCTAGTTATACTTGACTTATATTGAACTAGCTGACCAAGCCGCAGCTTCGCACGCGTAGTTTTCAATAAAAACATTACCCTCCTTCTGCGCAGTTGGGTAAAAAGTAACCTAATATGTCACCCGGGGATAGTGTAGCTTCCCAATAATGAAGAATTTTTTACATCGGTCCATAGTTTCGGAGCCTATTCAATACAAACAAACAAATCTTTCCTCTTTATAATATTAAGTATACCTAGTCTTGCCATAAATACTGTAACAAAGAAAATAAAAATTCTTTTTCTTGCAAATAACATTTATTACTTTTACAGTGTGTTAGTTTAATACATAAAAATAAAACAATTTAAAATATAAAAAGCTTATTCGAAGTGGTCTCCATTGGCTGCAATACAGTCCTTTAAACGTTGAGGCCAGTTACGAGCAATAGAACCACGCACTCTTTCCATGGGAAAATTCTTTACTGCCAATCGTATGGATTGTTTTAGGGACTCCTAATTATCATGGCGTTTAGAGCAAGCCGTACTCTCTAAAACTGACCATAAATCATAATCCAGCGGATTAAGATCGGGACTAGACGACGGCCAGTCTTCAGCTCTGATGAAGTCTGAAACGTTCGTTTCCAACCAAGACTGCGTAGACCGAGCTTTATGATCCGGTGCAGAGTCTTGCTGGAAGGACCATTCTTGGTTATTGAACATGGTGTTGTTAAGGGGCTTCACTACCTTCTCAAGAATCGTATCTTGATACACTTGTGCCGATGTTTTGATACCTTTTTCACAAAAGTATGACTCAGTCACTCCATCATAGCTAAAACCCTACCAAACTATCACTGAAGTTGGTTAATGCTCACGTTGCACTCTGTCGACTAATTGGAAAGCTTCCTTAGAGCTGTGAGCATAGATACAGTATTTTTTTTTGTTAAAATGCTGCTTAATTGTAAAAATTTTCTCATCCGTAAGCAAAACTTTTCTGTGACCTCCCTTTGCGTACCGCTTTAGTAGATTTTGCGAATTTACCGCCCTATTCTTTTTTAAATTATCAGATAAGAAATGACCAGTACATCTCTTATAGGCTGCAAGTCGTCAGTCATCTTTTAAAATAGTCGAAATGGTTCTAGGTGCTATCTTCATCTCCCGAGATATAATCTTTTGCTTTCGGACAGGATTTCTTCGAATTATTTCCCTTTCTGCTTTGACCACCTTTTTCGTACGAACACTACGTGAACGGCCAGATCTCTTTCTGTCACAAACAGAGGAGGTCTTATTGTATATATTAATAGCCCGGTACACAAACATTTTACTAATACCAAGCGTATGAAGAGTTTTAAAAATTGCATTTGGCTTCATACCTACTTTGTGTAATGCAATCACAGCGATTCGGTTCTCTATATCACCCCACTCCATTTTAATATAGCAAAATTTTGTACAATGTAGTGGCGCCAAAATGAGAAAACACATTGAACAATCATATAAAAATGACAGAATCCAAATTCAAATGTAATTTTTTGTTTATTTTTATTTGTAACAGTATTTATGGCCAGACTAAGTAGATGTAATCATGGACATATATTCTACCGATATTTCTACCGTGAGCAGTACATATATATTGATGTATGTAATATTGATACAGTTTTATTAAAGCCATTATGTAAAACTCATCACTACATAGGAAACCAGGGCTTAGACAGTTTAAAGATGAATTTTATTATTCAGCATTTATGACGAGATACATATTCATCATCAGACAGACATATGTGCAGACATTACGTGTCAATTTTTTTTTTGTTGATAGTCAAGCGCTTGAGCACTTCTTCCCCTTATGGTTAATGATGCTGTGATGAAGATGGAGCACGGTTGCCTTGAAATAACCTCTAAGTCACTCTAGACTTGAAGACTCCGAGATTATACTGGTCCGGAAAAACATACGCCTAAAGCGATTTTTAGTCCTTACTACTCCAAGAAATAAATTAATAAATATTACTGGACATTTCACACAGCGCTATCTACCTCCAAACTAAGCAGAGCTTGTACTATGGGAGCCAGATAACTGATAGAATAACTACATATTTTTTTTGTTAATAAATACTCGTACGTGTAATAAATAGAAAAACATCCAGATCCTGAACGAACATCTGTAGATCATGCAAACATTTATTACGCAACGGGAATCGAGCCCGCTACCTACCGCGTCTCAGCCGGCTATTCGCTCACCGCGCCACGGAGGTTGTCGGAGTATCACGGAGGTCGGAGGTCGCGGAGGAGAAGAAAAGTTGAAGCAAATCGTTTGGTATGGCAAACTGGTTTGCCAGATATGGGTGGTACTTTTCAGTATGTCTTATAACACTCCCTTTTAGCATGGGGGTAATAAAGGCTCATAGTTATTTGAGAAACTATTGTAACAGGTCACGGTCCCGCATTCCGCCGCAAAACTGCAATGTTATCCAACCTTGCTAAGTTTGCATAACACTAAGTGTTTGATTTTTAGGGATCCGTAGTTGAACTCAGAAATCTCACTGTTTCACCATGTCCGTCTGTTTGTCTGTCCGTCCGTCCTGTCTGTCTGTCCGTCTGACCAGTTATAGCCGTTTTACTCGAAGACTATTAGTTTTGTAACGCTCATATTTGGCATGATGATACGTTGGAGTGAGGACTATTCCTTTATGACAAGTAATGTTTATGTTTACCTATGGCTAATAATTGATGTGTTAATATATACAGGCACCTACTCACACACTCACGTATGCACACGTATCATACTCACGTACGCACACGTATCACACTCACGTACACACACGAATCACACTCAAGTACACACACGTATCACACTGACGTACATACACGTATCACACTCACACACGCACACTCATACGCATGTGTAAGATTAATAAGTATGTTGATTGATTGAAGAGAGAATAAATGTATAAGTACTTGTATAATTAGTCTAAATTCAATATTGTTAAATCTGCTTTTATTTAAATTGTAATATTAAACTATTTCCGGATTAATAAGATAACCTTTGGTAATTAAACTAAAATGTAACACTTCCTGTGTAAAACGGTATGAAGTTGTCGTCGACCGGAAACGACCGACAACGAAGTCGTTGTCGGTCTAATATGTCACAAACTGTTTTACACTAGAAGAAGGCGAAGAGTTTGACATAGTGAATATTTTGTTGAGTCTTCGTTTAGTCGTCGTGGAGTGAACTAGTGTGAAGTGAAAGCGACAAAATATATTCAGTTGAATAGCCGATGTGTTTTATTATTCCGTGAGGGCTAACACATGCTAACCTACTCACTTATTCAGTGTACACTATTACCTATAGAAGACTAGCTGTTGCCCGCGACTTCGTACGCGTTACCCAACCAAACATGTAAGTAGCTTAGGAATAAAGCTAAACTCGCTGTTGCAACTTGACTTGACACCCCATTTTTATCCCAAGGGAACTGATTTATAGGATAAAAGGTAGCCTATATATAGTTTACCTGTATATAGTATTATACGAGGGCTGCTATTTATGTATCCGGAATAAAATAAAATAACTATCATTGACTGTTAAATATGGTTTTATTGCTTTTCAAAATATTCGCCATGATGATCAATGCACTTTTGCATTCGGTGAAACCAGTTTTCATAGCACTTTTTCCAATCGGAAGACGGTATCTCCAAAACATGATTTTTGAATGCCTCAACGGCTTCTTCTCGGGTTGAAAATCGTTGACCACGTAATTTATTCTTCACGGTTGGGAATAAAAAGAAGTCGTTGGGTGCCAAATCAGGGCTATATGGCGGATGACCCGTTAATTCCACCGTTTCACCCTCCAAATATCGGGTCGTTTCACCCGAAGTGTGACAGCTTGCATTGTCGTGATGGAGAATGATTCTGTGTTGTGGATTATTCTTCCTGATTTCTGCAAAGACTTCTGGCAAACAAATGGTCGTGTACCACTCTGAATTAACAGATTTACAATTTTCTAGGGGTACAGTAGCCACGTGTCCATCTATACCAAAAAAACAGGCGACCATTTGCTTCAAAGTGCTTTTCGCACGAGCAACTTTTGTTGGGTTCGGCTCATGTTGGAAGACCCAAACTGTTGACTGTTGCTTAGTTTCGGAGTCATATGCATAAATCCAGGATTTATCACCTGTGTAGATATTATATACAGCTTTTGATGCACCACGATTGTATTTTTTTATAATTTTTTTGCACCAATCGACACGAGCCTGTTTTTGATCTATTGTCAAGTTGTGCGGTATCCAACGCGAACAAACTTTTTTTGCAGCCAAGTGTTCGTGTAATATCTTATGTATACTCGTCATACTAATGCCCAAGATCGCCTCTATCTCTCGATATGTCACATGACGATCTTGCATTATTAGTTTACGCACTGCGTCGATGTTTCGTGGCACAACAACTGATTTAGGCCGACCATCTTTAATTTCGTCCGTGAGCATACGACGTCCACGATTAAACTCACTAAACCAGTGATACACAGTAGTCTTCGATGGTGCTTTATCCCCAAAAGTCGAACTGAGTTGATCGATACACTGCTGTTGAGTTAGACCACGTCAAAAATCATAAAAAATCATCGCACGAAATTTTTCTCGAGATAAATCCATTGTGATAATGACACGCAATTTTTGAAATCGCGCCACACAATGAAAACAATTGACAGACGGACGAAATAACCTGAATTCTACAGCCAAAGAGTTCCATTTTCAAACGTGATAATTTCTTTTTAAATATTATTTATGCAGTGGCCAGTTCCAGATTCTTAAATAGCAGCCTATGTACCCAGGTTATAATCTACGTATATACCAATTTCATCAAAATTGATTCAGCTGTTACAGCGTGATTGAGTAACAAACAAATAAACAAATAACCAAACTTTCGCATTTTTGATAATTATAAGTGTGATGTGATAAAATAAATATATTTAATAATAGTAAGTAACTTTAAAATTTATTACTTTTTGGAATATTTTTAAACCAGAAATGTTTTTCTTTTTTTTTGTTTTCTTTTTTTTATATTGTTGCCGTTATCAATATTGAGCAAAAACGAGCAAAAAAATCACGTTTGTTGTATGGGAGCCTCCCTTAAATATTTATTTTATTCTGTTTTTAGTATTTGCTGTTATAGCGAGAACAGAAATGCATCATCTGTCAAAATGTCAACTCTCTAAATATCACGGTTCATGAGATACAGCCTGGTGACAGACGGACAGCGGAGCCTTAGTAATAGGGTGCCGTTTTACCCCACAGATCACTTAGATGTACTACGTACAGACGGTCATGTGACGTACATTGGAGTTGGAGCGTAAAAGAGTGAATGGACCGATGCCACAATAGATTTTGACAATTGTTTTTTTTTCCTTTTCGGTCACTCTTTTATGGCAACTGCCAGCATGCGCATTCTACCAGCGAACGAGGTTTTATTATACATACATACCTACATCCATATTATGTTGCACTAACAATATTACTTGACATCAAAGAAAGAACAGAACAAGCAAAGCAGTCAAACTATTTTATTCAATCATAACATAAAAACTGCATTGGTACATTTTTTATTAATAGAGTAGATACATAATCTTCTATTACTTAGATATAGAAAACAAGTCCACTGACACTCACTCATCACGATATCTTCGAAACTACAAAGAGTACGAGTTTGGCACATAATTATGTTTGTTTTAGTATGTAGGCGTTATCCTTTTAGTCTTGAATTCAACATTCCTTTAACTTTGACGTTTTATTTTTCTAAACTTCTTATTTAGAAGCTTTCATTTCAAAGTCAAAGATTTTAAATCTCTGATCAACCTCTTTTATCTGTTTCTTGAAGTTGAACAGTCTGAAAATAAAGAGATTTACAATTTTCTTTACACTACACTTTGTACCCAGAATCTTTATATTGACACTAATACCAAGAGTTTTCCACTAAATTTTGTCCACGAACATATTCTCTTTTAATTAAGTACCAGTTTTATCCTGCCTATTGAAGCTCATAAAATAACTCAAATCACCTTGTATATTTTGGGTCTCAGTTCCATGTTCCAGCTGGTCAGATATGGTGCTCTCTGTTAAATTTATGGTTTCCATAACTGCATCTATAATAAAAATTATAACATTTGTAAATAATGGGAATAATATTGAATTTATCAAGATATACCTAGTCAGGTCATAAGTATTGTCACACAGTAAAAACTTTTCTTTTAGAATGCTGGCCGCAAAAAAGTTTATAGAATTCGAATTTCGAATTGTTCATGAAAATAAAAATGTATACTTTTTAGAATTTTACTCAATTTTAAATATGGAGTGGACGCTTAAAGAAGACCGTGTTGCAGTTATTGCGTTGCATCGTTTCGGTAACGCGCCAATTCAAATTTTAGACATACTGAAAAATTTGAATATAACCAAAAGATTCGTTTATCGCAACATCAAACGATACAATGAAGACTCTAGTGTAGATGACAGGTCAATAAGTGGTCGCCCTCGGTCTGTTAGGACTCTAGCAGTGATAAAAGCTGTGAAGGCGCGAATTCAAAGAAATCCCAAACGTAAGCAGAAACTGTTGGCCCTTCAGATGGGGTTAAGCAGAACCACGGTGAAAAGGGTGTTAAATGAAGACTTAGGGCTTCGGGCATATCAAAGAAAAACAGGACATCGTTTGAATGCTCATCTAATGGACCTGAGACTGAAGAGATGCCGCGCTTTGTTGAAGCGGTACGCGGGAAAAAAATATTGGGAAATTCTTTTTTCGGATGAAAAAAATTTTACCGTAGAAGAGAGCTACAACAAACAAAATGATAAGGTGTACGCACACAGTAGTGAAGAAGCGAGCAACCATATTCCGCGTATTCAACGAGGTCATTTACCGTCCTCGCTCATGGTATGGTTGGGAGTTTCTTATTGGGGCTTAACAGAGGTACATTTTTGTGAGAAAGGTGTAAAAACGAATGCAGTTGTGTATCAAAATACAGTCCTGACGAACCTAGTGGAACCTGTTTCTCATACCATGTTCAATAACAGGCACTGGGTATTCCAACAAGATTCGGCGTCAGCTCATAGAGCGAAGAGCACACAAGACTGGTTGGCGGCGCGTGAAATCGACTTCATCCGGCACGAAAACTGGCCCTCCTCCAGTCCAGATTTGAATCCGTTAGATTACAAGATATGGCAAAACTTGGAGGAAAAGGCATCCTCAAAGCCTCATCCCAATTTGGAGTCACTCAAGACATCTTTGATTAAAGCAGCCGCCGATATTGACATGGACCTCGTTCGTGCTGCGATAGACGACTGGCCGCGCAGATTGAAGGTCTGTATCAAAAATAAAATCACGGAGGTCATTTTGAATAAACTTTAGTGTCATAAGAATCTATGTTTTGTTAAGTTCATTTTGGTATATAAATGGTTACATAATAAATAAAGTTGTTTCAATTATTTTATATTAAATATGTGACAGAATTTATGACCTGACTAGGTACATTTGTCAGAATTGACTGTAACAGATCTCAATTGAAAACGCTAAAAGGGGACTTCACCAAGAGGCACACTGAACTGAGCGACAAACATAATGTGTGGAACAACAGTTAGGAACAATAACTTCAAGATGCCATGATTCACCAAATAAACATAACTATGTTTTACCTGATTCAATGCAAATATAAGGTTCGTGAGCTGAACTGTTGATCAGTGATGACTCGCTTTGAGTGCTGTTTGATGCACAATAAGTGTGATCACGGTGAGGCTGCCTGTGGTCTGTGTGAATTTGCGGCACTGAAAATTACAATGAATTTGATTATTTCATGCTGCGCCGCCGAATAACATTAACTTCAGAGGCCATGATTCACCAAACAAACTGTACAAATGTTTTACCTGTTTCAATGCATATGGAAGCTTCATGAGCTGAACTGTTATTGAACTGTGAAATTACTGAATAGTGTAGCAGAAATAAATAAACAATAACAAATTCATCAACACCAACAAATTTCTGTGTTTTGTAATAGACAACAGATCGGTCTATGTTAAAAAATTATAAAAACGTCTCCGGATCTGGCGAATGGATTGAATGAATGAATGGAAAAATATCGCGCAGGTCACAGATTAGGACATTTAGTGTTTATCTGTCATCCGGATTATTGCATCGGTCTTTTGTTCATTTCTTACGGTCGTCGATCTTGTAGGGGACATTACCAGGCATGTTTTACCCTTTGGGTACGAACCCTAAAAATGTGTGAATGCTGAATAATCTAGTTTATCTTTAAAACTAATAGAAAAACGTTTATAACAAAATCTTTATAAAAAACTTACTTAACATATCGAATTGGTTAGATGATTGAATTTGTTACAACTCGGTCAAAATTGTTACAATTTAGACGAAATTTATTTTTTATATAATTTTGAATTCTTAAAGGATCATTAAAAAGAACAACCAGCTTCGTTTATTGCCTTTCTTTCCTGGCTGGGATGTGGAGGAACAGGCAGTAAAATTGACGTTTCAAAGTGATCCTCGTGATTTAATGAATAAAAACAATTTAATTTGATTTTAACTACCTAAGCCCTGGTTTCCTATGTAGTGGCAAATTTTACTTTATCAAATTAGCGTGTTTATAAATTACGATGGTACACACGGCTACACATCAAGCTATACCTTCCAGTATAAGCTGACCTCTCATTTCACGAAAAGCTTACACAATGCGAGGTCAGCTTATACTGGAATTGTATAGCTTGATGTGTAGCCGTGTGTACGTCCCCGGGCGAGCCTTTTCACAAGGAACTCTACCACACTTGATTTTTGACGTTCTTATTCTTTACTCTTAATCTTATACTTTCTTCTGACCTGCCGAACTCCGTACCGCCTTAACATGCATATGACGTGGGCTGACAATATACGGCGCCGGTAGAATTGTCAATCGGTATCATATACGAGAAAATGAATTTTCTTCATAATTTCTTTTTACGTTAGTTTAATAGTTATTTTTCTATTCGAAGCGGTGTCAAATCCAACAAAATTCATCAAAATCGGTCTAGCCGTTCTGTTTTAAATGGTGTGAGTAATCCGACTTTGTTTTGTATATACAGAGTGCAAACTTATTGTGCAAAGTTAGCGTGGATAGAGTATAATAGCACTACAGATGCATTTTGCAATTTGGCCATTAGCTGGCAACTGGCATTTACCTCGAAGTGAATGGGTGGTTGTTACTTAGGCGGTACTTACAGTAAAAGGAGATTGCTTGTACAGAGTATGAAGACATTAGTACCGATTTATTTCAAATGGGCCCATGGTGGCCCTGTGGGATGGACCCCGAATGCCGATGCGAAATAAGATATGATAAGATAACTCTTTATTGTACACCAAAGTAAAATACAGTACATAATTCTAACAAATAGATTTAGTACAATGGGCGGTCATATCACTAAAAGCGATCTCTTCCAGACAACCTTTGTATGGACAGGATTATAATGTACCACATAACGGCGGTGCATCTATATAAAATTAAAAACATACCTACATACTATAAATTTAAAATACTAGTATTAACACAAATTTAATTTAAAATAAGCAACTATAAAAATGGTTATGATGAATTAACAAGCAGCTACAACTTCAACACAGGGACAGATAATGGGTGTGCACTTTCGTTTTAAAATTACTAATAGACTTGGGTGTTCTTATAGAGAGGGGTAAAGCGTTCCACAATCGTACGGCTGTTACAGTGAAGGATTGCCTATAAAACTCTGACGTATGAACAGGAGGTTGCGGGTTCAAATCTCGTCCGTGTAACAATAATAAATTTGTCATAAACGCTTTTTTTATACCACTAAGGTAGCAAACAAGCATACGGCCCACCAGACGGTAAGCGATTACCGTAGCCTATGGACGTTTGTAACACCAAAGGTATCACTCGTGCTTTGCCGACAATTTAAAATTTTCAAAACGTCCTTTTTGAAGAACCCCATACTGTAGTCCCTAGGGAAAATCCCGACAGGGAGACCGTTCTACAAGCGAAGTGTTCGTGGAAGGAAATCTCTCTGAAACCTCACGGTACGTGACCAGATCGTCTCCAAGGTGTGTGGATGGATTCTCTGCCGATGGCGAGCGGTGCGATGATGAAAGGAACCTGCAGGCACTATGCCAAACAACTCCTCAGAACACAACCCATTATACAAGCGGTAGAACACACACAGGGAGGCAAAATCTCTCCTGAGACTTAAAGGCTAAATACCGCTTGTGAGAATGGGATCGTCAACAACTCTCACAGCTCGTCTTTGAACATAGTCAATGGGCCCAAGTTGATATCAAGGCATTTATAAATGTAACCTTTTTTATTTTAAATAGAAATAAGGATTTGTCATAGAGGTTGTATTTTATTTTATAGGAATCATTCTATTCAAAAAAGTCAACAATGTACTATTTATACTCGAAAAAATAATTTACGCATTTAGGTTAAGTTCATATGACCGCGCGGGACCGCGCGGTACAAGATCAAACAAAATAGTAAGTAAGTAAAGTAAGTAAAAATCTTTTATTTTGCATCACAAGGTTACATTTAGTGTTTATCGTCTACATTACCGCGCGCTATCGTGCGGCACAGCGCGGCGCGCTCCGTCCCATGCGTAAGATCTGTACCGCGCGGTTAGTAGTACGCGTTAGTAGTAGTATACGCGTAGGTACCGCGCGTTCATATGAACTTAGCCTAATAGCGTAAAACGATGGAAGATAAGGTAGGATAAGATAACAGCTTTGTTTCACCTCATTGGAATAAACTGGAAAAATAATACAATAAATATATTAAGTATAATAAATACGGTGGAAGAGATCACTTTAAGCGATAAAGCCGATCATTGTACCACCTCGTATTAGTCTAAGGACGAATTGCGAAACGATGCATAAACGTATTTAGTGGATAAATACGATTTAGAAAGTTGTCAAATCATACAAATACGTAATGTTAGGTCATGACATGTTAAATTTAAACATGTTTAGTCGCTACATATGTACAGAGTACGAGTTGCGCAGAGAGCTATGGAGCGCGCCGTGCTTGGCATCAACCTGCTGGATCGAGTTCCTAATAACGAAATCCCACACCAGACGAAAGTCCAAGACGTCGGAACAAGGGTGGTGGAACTCAAGTGGAACTGGGCAGGACACTTGGCTAGACGGAGTGATGGCAGGTGGAGTAAATCTTTGACCGAATGGTGGCTAAGAACAGGCCTAAGAAGTCCAGGACGTCTGTCGGTGCGGTTGGTCGACGACATAAAGAAAGTCGCGGGCAACTCCTGGATGCGCGCGGCACAGGACCGGGAAGGGTGGCGTTTACAAAGGGAGGCCTACACTCAGCAGTGAGTACTTATGAGCTGTGGATGATGTTGATGATGAGTCGCTAAATACGTTTAGGGATCATTGTGCAAGCCGGGTTTAGTTTAGGTTTTACAATTTCTTGTTATTTTGGTATAACAATAACGAGTTATCTATTTAATACTTCAACCTGGTCGCCGATCTGATGCAGGGTGGCCAAGAAAGTACCAGTGGTACGACAAAAAGAAGATGCACAAGAGAGAAAGCATCTGGTACCTAACATCTGGAGCGCCCATAGCTTGTGAAACCTTGAGTTAGAAGAAACCTTATGACAAAAACGAACAAAATCACTTATAGATAATTTTGAACTGACTGGGAGCCGTTGGGTATAAGCAGTACAAGATCAGGGCGCGGACGTCTCATCACACTAATATTATAAATGCGAAAGTTTGGTAGTGTGTTTATTTATTTGTTTGTTTGTTACTCAATCACGTCGTAATGGCTGAACCGATTTCGATACAATTTGTTATACACGTATATTTTAACCTGGATTACCAAATATGCTACTATTTATTCCATAAACCCGTTCCCAAATGGGGTATCAAGTCAAGTTGCAACAGCGAGATTAGCTTTAGGTATTTCTGGGTTACCTACACATTTAGTAGAGTGACGCGTACGAAATCGCGGGCAACAGCTAGTTCATTTATTATTTATTTATTTAATACTTTCACACAAAACAGAATAGTGCTAGAAGGACTTAAAGCTAATAGCATTACCTATGTGTGCTAAAAGAAGGTATGGCGTGACACAGGAAAACAGATATTTCAAAGCTAATAATAAATACAGACCCTAAATGACTAAATAGGAACATAATAATAAATACCTAACATAATATATATCCATACTAATATTACAAAGAGGAAAGATTTGTTTGTTTGTTTGTATTGAATAGGCTCCGAAACTACTCGACCGATTTAAAAAAATATTTCACTGTTGGGAAGCTACACTATCCCCGGGTGACATAGGCTAATTTTTACCCAACGGCGCAGAAGGAGGATAATGTTTTATTGAAACACTACGCGTGCGAAGCTGCGAATTTATCAGCTTAGTAATATTTAAATACAGTCTACGTAAAAACCCATAATTAAAAAAAATTAGAAATTACGTTGCAAACGTAAGTCAAACGCAATGATGGTATTGGTGGCTAAATTATATTTAACTTCTCAAGAAAAAGATGACGCGCCTATCTCATAAACGACTCTCGTGTTTCAGCCTTTTTAATGTTTAATGGCAAGTCATTCCAGAGTCGGACCGCCACAGCCGAAAATGAGATGGAGACACTTTGCTTCTCTACACCCCTTCCCACAAGACTTTAAGAAGTCTTATGCTATCTAGTCAGCTGACCTAAGCTGTAGGTCGTGCGCATCATTTAATAACCGGCCAAGTGCGAGTCGGACTCGCGCAGGAAGGGATCCGTACCAATATCTATAATAACGGCAAAAAAATACGTTTGTTGTATGGGAGACCCCTTTAAATATTGGTTTTATTTGAATTTAATATTCTGTGAATATTTTAAGCGTCTACCTGTTGCCGTTACCAATATATAGCTAAAACGAGCAAAAAAATCACGTTTGATGTATGGGAGATCCCCTTAAGTATTTATTTTATTCTGTTTGTAGTATTTTTTGTTACAGCGGCCACAGAAATACATCATCTGTGAAAATTTCAAATGTCTAACTATCACGGTTCATGAGATACAGCCTAGTGATAGACGCACAGACAGACAGCGGAGCCTCAGTAATAGGGTGCCGTTTTACCCTTGGGGTACGAAACCCTAAGAACTGGAAGCGATCTTTTAGATAGGCGGTAGTTTCTAATATGATAATGATGACTTCGTAACCCTTACATGTAAGATGTCATTGAACAAGCAATGTTTGCTCGACATCTCAACATAAGCATAACTCGACTGACAGTGTAAATAACGCATTAAACTTGACCGAGTGGTGAGACGCGTAAGCCCCTCGGCATTTGCGGTGTTGGCATTATACTTGGGATACAGTACAAGGCACAGGCGAAATACATTCATCAATAAATTAGTCCAAAATACAAAAAAATATTATTCATAATCTTTGACTAATAAAATAGTGCCAAGAAATGCACAACCAAAACTAGACCTACAGTTTCATACAAATTGCAAGTAACGGGAGTTTGTGTAAATTGGTTATTTTTTTAAAGGTAGAAATTGCAGTTATTCTGAAATTCAGACTTTTACCCATATTTGTGCCACTAAAGCTACACGAGTACCAAATTTCAGCACTGTGGGATCACTGGTGTACCCTGTGAATTTCGTCAAAGTTCTGTTTTTAGTATGGATAATAACTTAAAAACTATATGGTTTAAGGTAAAAAGGGGGGTCAAATGTACTAATAAAGACCTTTCATTAGACGTGCTACTTAACTTGCTATTATTGCTACCCCTCTTGAACCACAATATCTTAACAATTCTCCTACATTTTTAGCTCATTACCTACCTACATATCAAATTTCACGATGATAGGATAATCACTTCTAAAGTTATCCTCGCACAAACAAATATACATACATACAACGCCAATTTGCCCAAGCTGATTTGGAGATCTCGCTTCGCTCAATCAAAAAATATAACGAGTTTTTTATGGCTAAATTACTTACTCAAAAACTTTAAGGATTAAGCTTAAAATAAAAACGGGGTCAAATTTACTAACGAAGAACTTTCATTAGACGTCCCATTTAAGCTAATAGTATCATTTTAATTTTTTTTTACCCTCTTAAACCCCAATATCTCAACAACTCTCAACAAATTTTTAGCTCATTTAGTCATACATATATATCAAATTTCACGTTGATCGGATCAACGCTTCGAAAGTCCTCGGACAAAACAATATACATGTAATATACACCTAGTGATTTAAACCCACGATAGCACCAGCACAAACCTTAGTGATTTTTAGATTATATATTTGTAAAATATAAATGTAACTTTTCTTAAAATAGTAAATAAATTAAATTAAAAAAAACATACAACGCCAATTTGCCCAAGTTGATTTGGAGATCTCGCTTCGCTGGATTAATTAATACGCAAAGAAAAAAAATGTAGGTGGAGTACCTACAACTTTTTTTTTAAGCTTATTCAAATTTCATCGTAATCAGTTCAGCCGTTACGACGTGATGGAGTAACATACAAACAAACATCCAAATTTTCGCATTAGAGTATTAGTGTGATGCACAATGTACGCGAGTAACTAAGTTTGTTTGAAAATTAAAAAAAATCAATGGTTATGAACTTAAAAAAAAACTATTTTACAACAATTCTAGCCGTTAGCTATACCCGTGTACTCATTTTATGTCGTACATTAAAAAACATGTGGAATACTTTATTTTTTGTAAATATTATAGGTAGAGAAACACCCAGATCCGGAACAAATATCGGTTATTCGGACAAACAATTTTGTTATACCTTAATTTTAGAAAATGTCTGTTTAAATGTTATGTTATGTCATGCTAATTTGGTCTTCAGTATGTACAAAATTTTGTTACCCCATAACTTTCGACTGGGTGAACCAATTTTGATGATTTTTTTTATTTGAAAGCTGGTGCTTCCTGTGTGGTCCCATTTCTATTTTTTCTGGTTCTGACAATGGAATCCATGAGAAAACCATATAAATCTTAAAGTTTAATTTTTATATTGTTGTGTTTGTTCGCTCAGAACTCCAGTATATATCAACCGATTTGAAAAAATAGTTTTTTTGTTTGAATGATATACTTTTAGATTGATCCCATAGAAATTTCATCAAAATTGGTAGAGTAGTTTGGTTTTTACTGTTATCTGAAATCGGTTATATTTTTATTAAAAAGTTATAGTTAGTCCGTAAACAATTTAATCGCCACCAATGCAATAATGACACTACTACTAAAAATGCACTGTTCGTGTCATATACTCTAGTACAAGTATTTAATCAAATCACATTGATTAAGCAGTCAGATATCTATATTTTACTACCTATTCCACGACACACCTAGAAAAGAAAGGCTAACTACCTACTCTACCATTCACGCAATCGTTCACTCATTCGGTTAAATGACTCAATTATGCAAAACGAACGGAATGCCGCATTCAATCGTAAATGCCTGAAAATAAAATACAATTTCCTTTCACTTAGACCACGCAACCGGTTTCAGTTTTCCTCAAGGTCGTGCGAAAGAGACAAACATTAGAAAGTGTCGTTAGAGCGAGTAAGAGATGACGTAACTTGAATTATTCGTTTTATTTGCGCATTTCCACGCGTTATCTGTTAGAGGTAGTCAGTGATAGAATGCTTACTTATGCCATTTTAAGGAAGAAAAAATGTGTGGTTATTGGATTATTTACAAAGATTATAAATTTAAAAAAACAAAGAGTTTGTATTAACAAAAATCATATACAATTATCACACTAATAACAAAAATGCGAAAGTTTGGATCTTTGTTTGGATGTTTGTTTGTTTGTTACTCAATCACGCCGTAACAGCTGAACCGATTTTAATTAAATTTGGAACATATGTAGATTATTACCCAGATCACCACATAGATTACCACTTATCCCATAAATCAGTTTATATGTGATAAAAATGGGATGTCAAAGTTTATATATGTATTTTGCACCCCAGAACAACGCGAGTGAAGCCGCTGGCAATAACTAGTTTAACAATAAAATACAAAAGAAACAGTTGAATCCGTTGACAAAAGACCATTGCGAACGATCTATAGATAGTTGAGCTATCTATAGTTCCAGGTAAAATAAAAATAGATCAATTTATTTCGGTAACAAACTACACTAAGGAAGTAAGATGCTATGGATATAAGTTACTTAGTTCAAGAAATGAAAAAATAATAATAAAACCGACCATGTGTGAGTCGGACTCGCGCACGAAGGGTTCCGTACTAATCGTACGTATAAAAACGACCAAAAAATCACGTTTATTGTATGGGAGCCCCCCTTAAATATTTGTATATTTTAATTTAATTATTTATCTTAATATTCTGTGGATATTTTAAGCGTTTACCTGTTGCCGTTATCAATATAGAGCTAAAACGAGCAGAAAAATCACGTTTATTGTATGGGAGCCCCCCTTAAATATTTATTTTATACTGTTTTTAGTATTTCTTGTTTTATTGGCAACAGAAATACATCATCTGTGAAAATTTCAACTGTCTAACTATCACAGTTCATGAGATACAGCCTGGTGACAGACGGACAGACAGCGGAGCCTTAGTAATAGGGTGCCGTTTTAATCTTTGGATACGGAACCCTAAAACATATTAAAATAGTATTTTATATTTATAATATCGTATTTTTTATATTAGATTTACCATCGACAAGTTTAATATGTTGTTACCAAATGTCTATATGAAATAGTAAAAAGAATTGTTTTATGTATATTATATTTGTTAAAGTTTATAACAAATGTTTAGGTTACTTAATTTTATTAGCTTTTTAAAAAGTTATTTATTATATCCTATGCCTGTAGCCTGGTGACAGACGGACAGACAGACAGAAAGACAGTGAAGCCTCAGTAATAGTGTGCCGTTTTACCCATTACGTACGGAACCCTAAAAAGGACGTCCAATGCTATTATTTACTTAGACAACGTAGGTATCTCCCAGGGTCCGCCATTGTCGCACAGCGGTATACGAGTGGCTTACAATAACGTCTTCAGACACATGATGGGTCTGAGGCACTATTGTAGCGCTTCGGAAATGTACGCAGAGGCTGGGGTTGTCTCTTTCAATGCGATCCAAAGAAAGAGGATCGCCTCCTTCATGTCCAGAGTCGACATGTGCAGAAACACAATTATCAAGAGTCTGGCGGACAGACTGATGCTGACGGCAGCTTATCGACGTTGGCTGGAAATAGCCACCTAACCTAAGTAGGACTGAATGTAATTTTTAATTTACAATGTTTAATTATAAATAAAACGACGTAATGGAAGCCGGTAAATTTAAAATTACGAAAGTTTGGATGTTTGTTTATTTATGTATTTGAATGAATGAAAATTCTTTATTCTACCTTACAAACTAGACATAACAGATTTAAAAAAAACAAATAAAAGTAAGCATAATGGGCAGTCTTATCGCTTAACAAAGCGATCTCTTCCAGTCAACCTTTGGATGTAGAGGATCCTTGCTTAATGGAAGATTGGCCGAGGTGTAAAAAGAATAAACTTAATAATAGAAAAAGAAATTAGTTATATAGATACATATTACGTACATAAATAATTTTAAATAAATAAATATCATATATAAAATAAATAAATATGTACTTACATACTTATACTTATATTAATAATATTAGAGATCAATTCAGATGAATCATGACTCTTCATGGAGATAAAAGTTTTTGAGTCTAGCTTTAAATACGGAAGGTGAGGGGTATTTCTTAATGGAGACCGGCAAGGCGTTCCATAATCGGACAGCTTGGACGGAAAAGGAGTTTCCATAGAAACTGGTTCTATGTATCGGGGTTTTGAGAAGGAGGATCGGAGTGTTTGGGAATTTGTGAAAAAAAGGAATTTGAAGCGTTCCTTCAGATAACAAGGCGTGGAAGGATTACGAAGGATGTTGAATAGGAGGGATAGGATGTGAGTATTCCGGCGAAGTCGAATGGGGAGCCATTTGAGTTTATTACGAAATTCGGAGATGTGGTCGTATTTCCGGAGTCCGAAAATAAACCTTATGCAAAAGTTTTGAAGACGCTCAAGCTTATTGAGCTGCTCCTCCGTGAGGTCGAGATAGCAGGAATCGGCGTAATCTAAAATTGGGAGAAGAAGAGATTGTGCAAGGGCAATTTTAGTAGCTATCGGAAGAAAGTTTCGCAGTCTCCTGAGCGAACCAGCAGAGGCAAATAGCTTCCGACTCACAGATTCGAGCTGAGAACCCCACGACATACAGCTATCCATGAAGATGCCCAAATTTTTCACAACCTTTGAATAGGGAACAGTTACATTATCAAACTTTTGTTGTACGTAACGATGTATTTGTTTGTTTGTTACTCAATCACGTCGTAATGGATGAACCGATTTCGATGAAGTTTTGTATGTACGTAGATTATAATCTGAATTAACGCATAGGCTACTTTATATCCCTTGGTTAGCTTTATTTCTAGATTACATTTAGTAGTGTAACGCGTATGAAGTCACGAGAAACAGCTAGTCTATTATTAATTCGAAATAAGCTCTGACTTTCTGCCTCTCTGTCTGTCCGCTTGTTACGTTTTCAATACTAAACTAAACGATACGAGTTTTGGTATACAGATAGATTATGACCGAGATTGGGATTTAGACTACTTTTTACCCAACTGTGCAGAAAGAGGGTAACCTTTTTGAAGTGAAACTTCTATAAGCACGCTTGACTTGGGAAGTAAGCTGGTGAATGCGTTACGAAAAGTGCGAACGGAAGTTGAGAGAGAGATATAACTTAGTGAAGAGAGAAAGAGAGAGAGTTACGTTTTGTATATTTTTAAACTTTAATGTACTTGTGCGAGTTGCGTCTGTCCAGAATGAACATAGACTGATCGCCCTACAGACGTGTCGACAATTTTGGAATTGAACAATTTTATAAATTAATGTTTTGAAAATGAAGTTTAACTTCAGTCGTGTGATCTAAAGCGTCGTTTTTTAGGATTCCGTACCCAAAGAGATTCCGTACGTAAAACGGCACCTTATTACTGAGATTCCGCTGTCTGTCTGTCTGTCAGTATGTTCGTCTGTCATCAGGCTGTAGGTATCTCATGAACCGTGATAGATACAGTTGAAGTTTTCACAGATGATGTATTTCTGTTGCCGCTATAACAACAAATAGTAAAAAAAGATTAAAACAAATATTGAAGGGGGGCTCCCATACAACAAACGTGATTTTTTTGCAGTTTTTATAGATAAATGGTAAGGAACCCTTCGCGAGTCCGACTCGCACTTGGCCGGTTTTGTTGTTTATTGATTAACAATGCAAAGATGCATGCAAAGCTGGTGGCAGCTAGTTTTTAATACTTAATGTCCAGTTTCAGAGTTTATTCAAGACAAACTTAAACTTGTTAGCTTTATAATATGTCATCGGAACTGAAACACGAAATCTCTATAAAATCTCAAGAAAATGCCCAACTCTTAATTCTCGTTGATTCCGTGTGGTCTTATCTGGTCGAGTCAAGTTCGGCCTAACTTCGACTAAGACTAAAAGTCCACAGATTGTAACTGTGTGGCCACTGCAGTGGCGAGAGCAACGAGACTAGTGACGAACGAATAGCGAGCGAGCATTCGGCGTTTCAATTGAAATACACGAGTGTGAATGTTTGAAGGGCCATTATTATTGAAGTAAAACTTCTTAACGCACGCTTTACTTGGGGAGTAAGCTGGTGAATGCGTGACAAGAGCGTTACGAAAAGTGTGATCGGGCGAGGCGAACGGAAGATGAGAGGGAGATATAACTTTGTCAAGATAGAGAGAGAGAGAGAGAGAGTTACGTTCCGTATATTTTATAACGTTAAGGCTCTAACCATAGCCATTGACCTTGAGCGAATGGACGTGGCTATTGTTTCGGCCCCGCACCAACCGCACCTTCTGACACACGCATGCCGCGCCGCCGCCGCCACCGCGCTGGCCGGGAAATAGTTATCGCGCGTAACGTAAACTGCAATTGAAGCCATCCATGGAATGGTAAATGAATAGACGGCAGAGACGCGAGATGCGCGTTCGATTCCCACTACGGGATCATAAATTTTTACATGATCTGCAAATAAGACTAATCAGCTACTATATACGCCTTAATGTGCGAGTGCGAGTTGCGTCTGTCCAGAATGAACATTTGATTACGCGGTTAAAAAGCTACTTTGCACTCTTGTACAACAAATAACTATTGTCATATAAAATAAGTAAGGTATTTACTATAGCAATACTTAGGTCTACCCGTGTACAAATATTTGAATATCTTATGCAGTACTTTCCAGTGCGTGGTATTCCCTCTAGAACCTTTCTGTCCCAACGGCCGTCAGTATCTAGTTCTCCGTAGGCTCTATGGCCACCCCCTAAGCCGTTAGTTTAACATTATCTTCACTCGCGGAGCGGTATTAAAACTTGGATGTAAATGAGAACAGCTAAGGTTTTTAAGTCCCTTCCTAAGTTTCGTGATTAGAACCTGATGGAAGTTTGCAATCTTGTGTTTACTTGGGGTGCATTTTCTAGGAAATTAATATCAGGATTTTTTTATGAGAAGGCTTAAGGTTGCTCAATGTTTTATGGATAAGGCTATGCTTGCCGTTTATAAACAAACTTTATAACCTAGAAAACGGCTACGTAGTCGCAGGGGCTTTTTGCGATCTACAGAAGCCACCACAAATAATGCAAGTGATGGCCGTGTTACCCTGTGGAAAATAAATAAAGCCCCCCCATCTGGCTATGTTACACCTGCAGAACTACCCCCTGGTCAACACCTAGCTTGGCCAGTGTGGAGGACCTTCAACAGACTGCGTACCCAAGTCGACCGCTACAGGTGTAATCTTAGTGAATGGGGTATTAAAGACAAATCGGCGACACAATGGCAATGTGGTGCCCAGCTCCAAACAATAGCACACGTCCTTGCATGCCCATCCTGCCCTACCACCTGCACGATGGGGCAACTGATGACCTTCTCCGAGGCTGCCATAAACGTGGCGACGTACTGCTCAACACGGCTATAGTCTTGAGATATCGACACGGAAGAAGAAGAAGATAAACACACTAATATCATGGCTAGAGGATTAGCAAACTGAAGTGGTAGGCGGGGCGCAAAGCTCGTCGAAATAATATCCACGGGGACAAAAACGTTCTTGAGGGAAGGCTGATAATTTAGGGCTGAGCTCAACCGATCGAGCGAGACAAGAACAGCACTATTCGTAAACAATTAAATGATGTCATTTTTGTGAGTGTGATATCAGTCATTTTTTTGCAATATTTGGTGCAAGTTCACATTCGATTCAGGTAGGAATTAAAATTTAGTTTTTATATCATTTCATAACTTTCATTCAATCGTTGTTTTCGTGATTGAAAGTTTTCATGTTTTTTGTTCACATTAAACTAGATTGATTCAAAGTTATGTAAAATAATCATCAATGCCACACATACACAACGAAATGCGCATGTCTAGATGGATGTGTGGGGTAACGAGAATGGATAAGATAAGGGATAAGTATATTAGAAGAAGTTTAAAAGTAGCGCCAGTGATAGAAAAGTTGAGGAGTAAGAGCGTGGTATGAGCATGTCATGCGGAAGGATGAAAATCATGTGACTTAAAGAGTGTTAGATATGAGTGTGGATGAATATAGAAGTAGAGAAAGTCCGAAGAAGAGATGGGTGGACTGTGTGAAGAATGATATGGGTAGGAAGGAAGTGACAACGGAGATGACGGCTGACAGAGAGATATGGAGGAGGAACACATGTTGAGACGACCCCACGTAATGTGGAAAAAGTACAGGCAGAAGAAGGCACATACACAACGAGCAGATGGTGACTACCGAGTGACATCGTCACGGCACGGCAATACTACCAAGGCTACTGCTACTTTGCGGAAGACAAAGAATAGGGGATCAGAGTGTTTCTTCTTTACGTACTAATAGTTACTGTTAGTATTCTTTGCCAGTAGACTGCTACAGGTTGATGAAGAAAGTATTTTTAAAATTATTCTTCTTTTGACACGTTTGAAAAATAATATGCAAGTGAAATTTTTACGACGCGCGCGCACACCGACAGCCAAAAAGCGACATGATGAAGTTAGCTGATAACTGTTTCATGCGCGCGCACACCTACAGCCGAAAAGTGACATGATGAAGTTAGCTACAAACAAAGAGTGGTGGCATACGGGATGAAATCTTTAGCTATTTTTGTTATGTTACGACAAAGAAGTAGAACTTCTTACGTGCGTACAAGTACGTACACACACACACATTTTTTTAATTCTTCTTGGAGATGGTACAAGCTTATAGCCCACCCGGTGGTAACCATCGCCTATAACAGAGAATTGTCTTGTAGGTCACGCACCTTAGAAATGTGCCTTACGATGCACTGCCCTGCCATCAGTTTGAGGCATACAAGTGTAAAGCCTCATGTGCTTGTGATTCACCGTCAACCATACCCTTTAACCGGAAACACAGCAATGCTGCTTGGCGGCAAAAGTAGGTATTGTGATAGGTACGTCCCCGGGCAAGCAGAATAAGAGAAGAAGACCCTGAAACATGTGACAGGACCTCTGACCCGCCATTTTGAACAGAACATTGACTCGAACGGTGTCCCGTTTAATTGCCCCCACGGGAAATTTATCCTGTGTTTTATTTGAATCCACTTTAATCCGTATTTTCGGACGCATCGGGACTCCGATCAATCCGGTAAATTAAGTTCCGGATTTTACTGTTTTTGTATAGTCTGGCATTTTTTATCGGATAGAGAAATACTGTCTGATACTTTATAGTGCATTTATCAAAAATGCGTTTTTAAATTAGGTTTTTAAATTTTTGTATGGTTCCTTCATCTCTTTGCCTAAAGCTGCGCAAAACTCAAACTCAACAAAACAATTATTCAATGAGATCTTATAAAAAAACCGGCCAAGTGCGAGTCAGACTCACGCACGAAGGGTTCCGTACCATTATCTATAAAAACGGCAAAAAATCACGGTTATTGTTTGTTGTATGTAAATATTTGTTTTATTTTAATTTCATTTTTTTTACAGTGAATATATAACTAAATATTCTGTGAATATTTCAAGCGTTTATCTGTTGTCGTTATCGAGCTAAAACAAGCAAAAAAATCACGTTTGTTGTATGGGAACACCCATTAAATATTTATTGTATTCTGTGTTTAGTATTTGTTGTTATAGCGGCAACAGAAATACATAATCTGTGAAAACTTCAACTGCCTAACTATTACGGTTCATGAGATACAGCCTGGTGACAGACGGACAGACAGCGGAGCTTTAGTCATAGGGTGCCGTTTTACCTTTTGGGTTCGGGACCCTAAAAACATTAAAATAGTAGATATACCATTGACAGCTGTAATATAATTACCAAATGTTTATAGAAAATACTAAAAAGTGAAGAATTGTTTTATGTATCTTTGATTTGTTTATGTTTATAATAAATGTTTAAGATATGATAAGATAACTTTTTATTGTACACCAAAGTAAAATACAGAATACAATTCCTACAAATAGATTTAGTACAATGGGCGGTCTTATCGCTAAAAGCGATCTCTTCCAGACAACCTTTGTATGGACAGGATCAAAATGTAAAATGTTTAGTTAACTTAATTTCATTAGCTATTTAAAAAGTTAATTATTATATCCAATGCCTAGCACAGGATCGTCATGTTGGGAGGGAATGGCCTCCCTTTGCCCAGCAGTGGGATACAAATGACTGAAAAAAGAATTATTTTATAATTTTATCTTGATCTCATAATTTTAGATTTTTAGGTATATGAGAAGTGCTTATATATTTGGTGTCTTTAAAAATTTCATTTTTTTATTCGCCTTTACTAGGAAAATGTATTGCAACATAACCACATAATGTAATTAATCTATTTGTTGACACTTATGTTGTTGGCATTCCTATTTGAAATAAGTGAATAGTGATCGTATTTATATTTTTCAAGCGACCAATCACCGGGTAGACATGAAACAAGCCTGGCTGGTTTAATGTACGTGAAATAGCATTATTTTACAAGCTTTTTAATAACTTGCTATATTTGTTCTGGTGGAATCATGCGACTGAATTTTAAATCCGTTCCCCTCAACCGATTGAGCTGAAATTTGGTATAGTTAATTAACTTCGGTGACAGTGCAATAACATAGTACCATGGAGGTAGTCTCATGATGGAGACGGATGCTAGACAACGGAACTTCTGAATGGATCATAGTAGGCTTCTCAAGGGCGGATCCCAGGGATCCCACGGATTCCAAGGGCTGGATCCGTCGCGTCGAGAGTCGTGGTCAAGTTGTAACGCTTTTAGTACAATAGAGAGATTGAATAAAACGATGTATGTGTTTCAATACATATAATTTGACAGAATAAGAGAAGTCGGTAGAGCGAGTAGGTTCCTTACATTCAATTTACTTATACATGTGGCAATATCAAGAAAGGCTGATCATAAATGACTTGGTTTAACGATGGTATACACTTAGATTACAAAATACAGTTACCTTATTTTACAGTGAGGGTAGTACAAACAGAGTTTGGCTTTAAGAGCACAGAAATCTTACGGCTTTTGGCCTAATGATGCACGACTACAGAATGTGTTGAGCACACCTAGCAGCATACATTTTCTACTATAGTAAAGTGGGCGCCATCTGACGAGAGCGTCAGAAAAGAGAGAAATGATTCTGGGGTTCAACCCGGATAAAAATAAAAGAAGAAATATACCTCGTGTTATTTTCGTTGACCGTCCCTGGGGGTCATGACCCCCATGACCCTCCCCCTGGATCCGCCCTTGAGGCTACTAGTAGACTCATTTGAATCTGCTTGCGGATCGGATTATGAATTATATAGAAGCTTGTTTTGAAAAAGTAAATTTTCAACAAAAATAATAAGGTAACATAATAACGTAAATGAACAACTCAAGAGTTTTTGATCAAAGTAAAAGCCAAAGTCATTCATTCATCTTAAACAAAAAACTCTTTATCCTGAGTGAACTTTTCTTTACCAAATGATCTTTTATCTCATAAGTGTTTTATCTCCTATCTTTTTATTTCCCAGGCTCTGGATGCATTTACATAAATACCGTAACCTTCTTCTAATGTTTTTTATTATTGGTGATAGCCAAACGCTTGACCACTACCTGACCTGGTGGTAAGTGATGGTGTGATCGAAGATGGAGCACGCTTGCTTAGAAAGAACCTATTCATTCTGGACTTGAAGACTCCGAGTTGAAGCAAAAAAGTTGAAGCAAAATGTCTCAAGACTTTTTTGACATTGTTTGGTCATTTGAATTGCGTCTTCAATACCACATTTGCAAAGGTTATACCTGCAGCGGCCGACTTGTGTGCGCTGTCTCTTGAGGGCCACACTAGCCACCAGAGGCAGTTCCTCTGCATCTGTAACGTAGTCAGATGGGAAAGCTTTATTTATATTTGCACAGGTCATGATCAGTGTTTCTCAATAATGTTACTTTATTTCAGTTTTCTGTGTTAGCCAGTTTTCTACGTACCTATACTTTTTTTTATCTTTCGTTAAAAACTATTATAAAAATATGAATACCTATCAAAGTACAATACCGGTATTCGGTACTGAGTTTTATTGTGACTAGCGATGATTACGAGGCGATTTCTTCCAGACAACTTTTAATTTTTAAACTATCTTTATAAGAATAAATTAGGTAAATCTATCTAAGATTGACAAATTTAACATAACCTACCTACTAATGGCGGGTTCCTATATCCGACGGTAATCAGCAATGACTTGTTTCTATTTGAAAACGTGTCAAAAATTTGACACTAGTTTGACACTTTTTCATGGAGATACGAGTCGAAGTCGGTTACCGACGGATATAGGAACCGGCCATAAGTCGTATTAACATCCCGCGCGTTACTAGTAAATAGCTACAGGTAAGGTAGCCCGTTTTCTACGTAAATTCGACTTCAGGGAATTGGTATATTTTATTTCCGGTGCAAGCAAAATGGGAATTTGAAGTATTTCCCTAGAGCGATATAAAATTTGTTCGGGTTTTTGTAAAGATAAGCTTTTATCTTCTTATTGTTTTTAGCAGTGCTATAACCGGCCAAACGTACTCGTACCTAAGTCTGACCACGCGATGTCGGGATATCCAGTATTCATTTATTCACCGCCAGCTTTAATAAGCTAAGCTTAATAAGAAGACCCTTTATCCAAACATGATTTTATCCTAACACAACTAGTGGTTCGCACCAAACTGAGATCTCCAATAAAAACAAAAAAAAATATGATTTGCACCTAATCTTTGACTATCAAAATAGTGCATCGAAATGCATAACCAACTTACATTCAAATTACAGGTAACGGGAGTTCATTGGTTACTCTTTTTTGCGGTAGAAGTTGCAGTTATTCCGGATTTCAGACTTTTCTTTTTTTGTTACTAAAGCTACACGCATACAAAATTTCAGCACTGTTGGGTCCACTGGTGTACCCTGTGAATTTAATTAAAGTTCCGTTTTTATTAATGCTATTAACTTAAAAACTACAAGGTTAAAACTAAAAATATAAACGGAATCTAAATTTACTAACGAATACTTTTAATTTGACGTCCCACTTGATCTAATAGTATTATTTTTATTTATTTTACCCTTCTTGAACCCCAATATCTCAACAACCCCCCACATTTTTAGCTTGTTTAGTCACACCAAAATTATGCCATCACTACCTACGTATATGCCAAATTTCACGATGATCGGATCAACGCGTCGAAAGTTATCCTCAGACAAACAAACATACATACATACAACGCTGATTTGCCCAAGTTGATTTGGAGATCTCGCTTCACTCGATCAATAGCATAATTTAAAGGCCAAATCACGTAGACCTACGTTGTAATTTAAGGGACTGTAATAGAGTTTACGTGCACTGTAAACGTACGCACGCATCCGGTGTACTTACAGTCATCACCAAAAGTCACTGACCATTTACAAACTTTCAAAAGTCTACACCTATAAGATCGAAAGTCCGTGTTTCGATTGTGTTCCGATATTTGTTACTATATTCGTTGAATAACGTGGCCATATCAGATCACCGACTATCTATCTTTTAGGTGTATAGGACTTTTGGAAGTTTGGAAATGGTCAGCGACTTTTGGCGTTGACTGTACATCAGATGCCATCACTTACCATCAGGTGAGGTAGCCGTCATCATCATCATCATCATATCAGCCGTAGCATGTCCACTGCTGGACAAAGGCCTCCCTCATTGATCTCCAGGAACTGCGGTTGGAAGCGACCTGCATCCAACGCCGACCTGCGGTTCTTACCAAGTCGTCTGCCCATCTTGTAGGTGGACGTCCTACGCTGCGCTTGCCGTTCCGTGGCCTCCATTCGATAACTTTCCGGCCCCATCGGCCATCTGTTCTGCGCGCTATATGGCCTGCCCATTGCCACTTCAACGTGCTAATCCGTCGGGCTATGTCGGTGACTTGAGGTCTACGTATCTCCTCATTTCTGATTCGATCCCGTAGAGAAACCCCGAGCATAGCCCTTTCCATAGCTCGTTGAGCGACTCTGAGCTTATTCATAAGGCCAATAGTAAAGGACCACGTCTCGGTTCCATATGTCATCACTGGTAACACACACTGATTGAAGACTTTCGTCTGGGCTGAGGCACTGAGGTATGTTGGACGAAAAGACGTTGCGAAGTTTCCCAAATGCTGCCCATCTGACTTGGATTCGACGATTGACCTCTTTCTCGAAGTTGGACCTACCTAATTGGACTGTTTGTCCTAGGTATACATACGCGTCGACAACTTCAAGAGCCGAGTTCTCAACCATAACTGGGGCAGGGACGACATGGACATTCGACATGATTTTCGTCTTGTCCATGTTCATTTTAAGTCCTACTCGTTAGGAGACTCGATTGAGGCCTTCGAGCATCGTGCTGAGCTCTTCCATCGACTTTGCCATGACCACAATATCGTCGGCAAACCGAAGGTGAGTGATGTATTCGCCGTTAATATTGATGCCTAGTCCTTTCCATTCCAGAAGCTTGAAGGCATCTTCCAATCCGGTCGTAAACAGTTTCGGAGAGATGACATCTCCATGCTCTTACGCCTCTTTTTAAGAGAATCGCCTTCGAGCTTCGAGGTAGCCGTCAAGCACTAGACTTTCTGTACTGACTATCCGTATTAGACTATCCGTACGTATAAATTCAAAAGTAACTGTCCGTCTGTCTGGTTGTTACCTTTACACGACTGGACCGATAACGTTGAAATTTGGTATATTTGGTATTGTTAAGTACGACATTAATTAAAAAACACGCATCCGGAATCTTAGCAACTCATACAAGAGGTGGGTTTAATACCGGTAGCTTGAATATTTATCCAGTAATCACTACATTATCGGCGGCGCCTCTGCGACGATGTCGCATAATCAGTTTAACAGGTACGTGATGAATAAATAAGATTTGTTTTACTATTTTATACAGGCTGTTTCATTGATATTTTAGACCTTGATATTAAGGATGTTTGAAAATTTAAAAAAAAAACTATGGTAATTTGAAAAAAGTAATTTTACATGACGACCTCCGTGACGCAGTGGGCGAATAGCCGGCTGAGACGCAGTAGGTAGCGAGTTCGATTCCCACCGCGGAACAAATGTTTGCATGATCTACAGGTATTTGTTTAGGGTCTCGATGTTTTTCTAAGTATTAAAAAAAACGTATATAAGTATTATATCATTTATCTGGTCACTACAGTACACACGACTACACATCAAGCTATACACTTCCAGTATAAGCTGACCTCGCATTGTGTAGGCTTTTCGTATAATGAGAGGTCAGATTATACTGGAAAATATAGCTTGATGTGTAGCCGTGTGTGCAAGCTCTGCTTAGTTTGGGGCTAGATAGAGCTGTTTGAAATACCCAGAAATATTTATTTATTTATTTACAGCAATGCCTACTAGCTATCCTTACCCGTATTTTCATTTAATGTGGTACAAATACGTAGTATTATTATATGATGACCAGGATTGGGTCAAGCCGCGGGCGGGTCAGCCAGTCAAAAATAAAAATAACAAATAAAACTGCCACATCTTAGAGCCGCATCACAATCGGTCCATCCATTTGGGAACTGCGATGCCACAGACACACAGTCGATGATGCAAATGTGACTTGTTAACGTAATCCTATTGTAATATGAACACAACAGCTTTCCTGAAGACTTCATAATTACATTACAATATAGCTACCTTCTGAAGTTGGAAGTAGCATTTCAACAACGTTGTTCCTGGCTTGTTTTATAAGCATAAGCGATTTTTATTTATTTTTTAATTATTTAACACTATTATATTAATTTAAACTTTTATGCCATTATATTTATGTATAATCGATTTTAAAATAATACTGATTTGTTTATTGCATCATGTGTGTTTGTTCGTTAAGTTTTTGTATTATTGTGTTCTATTGTTGTCTTCTCAATCAGAGTGATTGGTATAATTGCCGTTCTAATTGAATAAAATAAATAAATAGGATACTATTTATCCCATAAATCAGTTCCCATGGAATAAAAATTATTTGAGTTCCTTCATTCTTCCCATCCCCTCCAACTCCGATCGTCTGAAAATCTATTGCTAAAAACGCCAGTCCATACTACTAGCTTCTATGACAGTTCTTTTACCGTCCGAGCAGTACGTCTATGGAATGCTTTACCAATAACAATACGGCAAGCCTCATCCTTAGCTATATTTAAATCTAGGGTAAACATTTTATATTTATCAGAAACGTCATAGTATCGCACATAAATTAATGTATATTTATCGTATTTATCTAATGTATGTATTATAAATATTATATATATCATAATTTTATATATTATATTTAGGTATGTAATTTAATAATTTATTTATGAATATTTATATTTAATTTAGTTATAAGTTGCACTCCCTTCATTCATAACTTAAGTGCACCCCCGACCATCTTTGTCATTACTATATCCTCTCCATCAAAATGTTGTCTGGAAGAAATCGCTTCAAAGCGATAAGACCGCCCATTGTACTATTTTGCTTTGTGTCTTCTATTTAGTCCGTAATTTCTATTTTTTTATTTGTACAATAAAGTGTTTTTAATTCATTCATTCATTCAAAAATGCGATGTCTAAGTTTCTAAATGTAGTTTTGCACCCCAGAACAACACGGGCGAAGCCGCTGGCTTAGAAAATAATGTTTAAATCGTAAACGCAGCTCGCGACGGAATATAAAATTCACTATGTGGTTACTAATAAGGTTCGGACTATATGGCATCCTGGTCTTCACGACCCTGCGAATCCGGAGCATGGCGTGGTTGCTTCCACGTAAAAATCGGAGTCGGATGGCCTTGGATCGTGTGTAGTCGACGCAGGAAAAACTCAAATGTTTGACTGTCTGACGGATTGGGCAGGGGCCGTTAAAAAACGGTCCCTGACAAGCCCGGATGTCATATAGTCCGATCGATAGTATGCCTGTTATCCTAGTTAAAACTCATTTCATCCAAAGGTTGTCCCTATGTCTGAGTGTCTGTTTGTCTGTGGCATCTTACTATCAAACAGATGGACTGATACAGATGAGGTTTTATCAATAAATAAATAAATAAATATTGCTGGACATTTCACTCAGTGCTATCTAGCCCCAAACTAAGCAGAGCTTGTACTATGGGAATCAGATAACTGATAAAATAATTGTATACTTTTTTTTTGTTATACATACTAATAATACATAGAGAAACCACCAGATCCTGATAAAATATCTGTAGATCATGCAAACATTTGTTCCGCGGCGGGAATCAAACCCGCTACCTCATAATTCAATAGAAAGCTAGTTTAACTGGTGGTTTTTAGAAGTGTGATCCGAAGATTATCAAGTATCTAAACTGTAAGATAGAAATGTATTACGGGTGTTTTGAATAGGGTTTTTTTTTTAATTTTAAATTTATACAATATTTTTGTTAGGTATTTTTTTTAAATATTTTTTGTAATTTATTTACACCTAACATAGTTTAACCATTTTGTGAACATCGGTTTAGTATGCAAATAGGAAATTTCCTATGACTGAAAACACTCAACTGTCAAGCGTATCCACATAGAGATCAAGACAACATATGACCTGGTGTTGAATTCTATGTGGATATCCATGGGCTGCAGTAGCCACTTAACATCTGGTGGACTGCATGCTCGTTTGCTATATAAGTAGTATAATAAAAAAGCGCACAACGCTTTATAATAAAGATATAGATAACGAATAATTTATTTAATTTAAAGTTATGAATTTTGACAGTTTTAATATATATCTGGGTAGGTGATTGAATATCTTAGGTGTCATACAGACGACATTGTTATTATATGCCGTAATTGTTATTAGAAAAAACTATTTAATTACTGATTTAGTCGGGTATTTATTGCGTACGTTGCAAATTATTCGAATCGTCGGGATAACGAATAAAAAAGGCACATACGCGATAAATACCCGTATAAATATAAATTTTAATATATAAATACCCGTTGACGACCTCCGTGGCGCAGTGGGCGAATAGCCGGCTGAGACGCAGGAGGTAGCGGGTTCGATTTCCGCTGCGGAACAAATGTTTGCATGATCTACAGATATTTGTTCCGGGTCTGGTTGTTTCTCTATGTATTATAACTATGTATTTAAAAAAAAAGTATATACGTATTCTATCAGTTATCTGGTTACCATAGTACAAGCTATGCTTAGTTTGGGGCTAGATAGCGCTGTGTGAAATGTCCAACAATACAGTGTACAGTGGTCGTGAAAGGTTGAAAAATAATAATGAAATATTTTGTTTGGAAACTGTCTTTGCTCGCTCACTCTTGTGCTAAACACCACTGCTAGAGAAAGACGAGAGATAAGCCCGCTTCCGTCCTTCCGGCGAGAAACCTTGACGCGTGATATGTGATAGCAGAATACTGTGATTTATCTAAATCATTTTATGTGACGTCATTACAGTAATAAAAGTCACACACTGTACCTTGCTGGAATATTTTAGACGTTGCCGTTTGTGCAAATTTTGAGGCTTTAGAATTAGGCAGACTTCACAAAATAGGAACATTCGAAGCTTCAATCGACTTCATCCGAAATCCTCGTATTTTATTCACTGGATAAAACTTCGTTTGTCCACTATCTCACCTGATGGTAAGCGATGATGTGGTCTAAGATGAAGCACGAAGATCTAGAAGAAACCTATTCACTCTTACTTTAAATAGGCAAAGATTGTATTTTTCAGGGAAAACAGACGACTGTAAAGTGTGCCATACCTTAGCTGTACGCATCACGAACGTAGAACCAAAACGGTGTGTGCGAATGGGTGGTATATCAACTAGGTAAGGATGGTACTGAGCCGTGAGCCTGCTTGTCCTGTTGCCTGTTGTATCAGATATACGATCTGATCCCGCCATCTCCCTTGAATTTAAGTACAAGCAGGCTCACGGCTCAGTACCATCCGTACCTAGTTGATACCCATTCGCACACACCGTTTTGACTCCTGGGCACATTCCCCAAAATGTAAATAAATGTTATATTCCAATATATTACACACTAGCTGACTAATCCACAGATTCGCACGCGTAGTTTTTCAATAAACACATTACCTTCCTTCTGCGTAGTTGGGTAAAAAGTAGCCTATGTCACCCGGGGATAGTGTAGCTTCCCAACAGTGAAATATATTTTTAAATCGGTCCAGTAGTTTCGGAGCCTATTCAATACAAACAAACAAACAAATATTTTCTCTTTAAAATATTAATAAAGATATAGCTACGAGTAGGTTACGTTACGTCAATATTGCGGTATTCACTTATTAAGGGTACTGTAAAGAAAAACTTAATAATATCCTTTTTATGGTTAATGTATATGATACTATAGGATAACTAAAGGATATTATGTTTGATGTTGTATCTAAGTGTAACGTAACATCTAAGTGTGCGTGCACCTGATATTACTCGTTGTACTAAGCTTTGTGATTAAAACCAGCCTAGGAGCAAAATATATAGGTAATGACGACCTCCGTGGCGCAGTGGGCGAATAGCCGACTGACACGCAGGAAGTCGCGGGTTCCATTTACGCCGCGGAACAAATTTTTGCATGATCTACAGATATTTGTTCCGGGTCTGGATGTTTTCTATATATTATAAGTATGTAGGTATTTAAAAATAAGTATATATGTAGCTAATAATTTGTATTATGGGAACCAGATAACTTATAGAATACTTACTTAGCTCTGCTTAGTTTGGGGGTAGATAGCGCTGTGTGAAATGTGCAGCAATATTTATTTATTATTATTATTTATTTAATAGTTAAACATTTTTTGCAACTGTTATCAAACTGCAGACTAATTGCACCACAGAAGTCAAAAATACTCTAAATTATTTCCCAGGCTGGGAAGAAATCGTTTAAAAAAATCTCTTTCACGCAAACTATGGTTACAAAAAATAAAAATATTTTCATGTTTTTACACGTCCATTTTAATATATTATTAGTGGGTTGGGAACTCTTCTTTTAAGTTAAAAATCTGTGTTGGAAGAGTGGTCTGTAAGAACAAATTATTTTTTACAATGATATGGTGACAGACCAAACGGCTGATAGTAAGCTAGTTATCAAATCGCGATGCTAACCAGATACTGTACAATTAGAGAGCGGCTCAGTGGGCCGGCAATCGATAGCACGGTTCACGGGGCAGTGTTATACGAGCTATGGACCGTGGCTTGTCTTAGATGACCTAAGTCAAGTGAAATCCAATTAATCCTGTTCGCGCCCAGTTGGCAGTGCGGAGCCGTAGGTCACGTTATAGTCATTCCAGTTCTTTATTTTCTAGATGACAGCTCCTGTGAAAACTTGAACGAGCGTCTTTTTTACATTATGTATGCATTATTTTATAAAAAATATGACGCTTACGCACGTACAAGGTTATACCAGAGTCGGAGAAACTGATAGAGATGGAGCTATCGATAAACGTAACACGATAACAGACCTGATATTTCTTTACAAAATGTAAGAAACTAAACTAATGCCGGATACTTTTGTACAAATGTATTAACTAATATTATATTTCATTACAAGATGTTACACGTATTAATTCTTGATTGATAATGCCAACTTTTTTTAAATTTTCGAAGCTGTTGTATAATAAGTAGTCATAGGTAGTGATGTAGATTGAAGGAGACAGACAAATAAACTTCGGAATACTTTTCCTTTATTAAGTATAAAATGCAAAATAGAATATGCAGGTACAATTTTAACTTATTTAATACAGTTCCTACTTATTTTAAGAACGTGTTAACTTGTCGAGCGCCAACGAAGATCTGCCAGCTCTTTCCGACATCTTCGTTGAGGCTTTTTAAGTCAAGCGAAAATGAATCATTCGACCCACCCCAGCGCGTTTGGTTGCCAGTTTATAAAAATACAAGGCTTAAACTGTCTTGTTTCCATTACAAGAAAGAACATTTTACAGTAAAATAATCAAAATCACGACAGTAGGTACTCGACAATGAAACGAAATAATTATAACGACAGATAATCTTTATTTATTAATTTTAATCAAAATCTGATGAATCGTCACTGTCACTCGATGAGCTCTCCCCATGAGGTCACAACACTACAACTATCATATTAGAACTGTCATCTAAAAAATAAAGAAATGGAAAGACTATAAAGAATTTTTTTCACAATTCTGAACATTTTACACATCGCTATCTAGACCCAAACTAAATATATCTTGTAACTGCTCTGGGAACCAGATAACTGATAGAATACATCTAGACTTTTTTTCTGTAAATACTTACTTACGTCGAGATCCGTAGACGACCGAAGGTTAATGACGTTGGGATTCGAGTTATGGGACTCAAATAGTCTTGGGCATAACACTTGGCTAGACGTGGTGATGACAGATGAAGCAGGGCAGCGGCTGAATAGTGGCCGAGGAGCGGGTATAGAAGGGTAGGACGTCCGGCAGCGAGATAGGTGGACGACATTGTTAAGATCACGGGCTGTCAGTGGGTGAGACTAGCGCAGGATCATAGTGGATGACGATGACGTCGGGCTGTGAATAATGATGATAATGATGCTGAATAGCATTTTACTACCTTTACTCTTAGAAATAACTTCTGCCCCGCAGTCAAACTAAACGGTGTTTAAATACCTCAGAGCGAAGAAGCTTAAACACATTCAATAGCTGATATTTTTACTCCGATGTACAAACCGGCAGACAGATTGTAATGCAATTTCGATGTATAGCTCTGATTGTTTGATTGTGGTATCACACAATACCACTTCAGTAGTACATAATGCTCTGGAGACCAACAGAATGGCGCCATCTAGATAGAACGGGATTGCGTAATCTGCCTGTGTTTGTGTTACTGACGACAGTTTTGGTTACTTAGTTTACAGAAACAAGAGTCTGTCTTATTTTAATCGACTTCAAAAAAGGAAGGAGTTAGCCGTTGTTGCCAGGGGCGATAGCTCATCTATCATGAGACACTGGATGGCTTTGCTTGAGCCGATCACAAGCCTGGTGTCTCAGTACACGCGCTCTTGCTCTAATATTGCCACATTTCACTATCTTTATCTTTTTGTGGACCTACTAACAATATTTTTAAGTAATATTTTTCTATGTTTACTGACAAAAAGTAGGGATCTCTGTCTGGTCTGATTTAAAAGGTATTTCTTTATTTATTAATAACTAGCTGACCCGCCCGCGGCTTTGAATGCGTGGTATTTCAATAAAAACATTATCCTCGCTTTGCGCAGTCGGCCAGTATCTCCTTGCCAAATTTCATTACGATCCGTTCAGCCGTCTAGTTATGAAAAGGTAACAAACAAACTAACAAACAAACAGTTACTTTAGAAGTTACTATGTATTTATTATACACATAAACCTTCCTCTTGAATCACTTTATCTATTGTTGGAAACTACATTAAAATCCGTTGAGTAATTTAAAAGATCTATACGAACAGACAGCGGAAGCGACTTCATTTTATACTATGTAAAGAAAGATAACGATATCAATTCGGTTGTATTTTTTCTTTCTATATTTGTTATCTCAGGACTCCGTCATTTATCAACTGATTTGAGAAATTATTTTTTTTATCTTTGAAAGGATATATGTACTTTAAGATTGGTCCCATAGAAATTTTATCAAAATTGGTTCGGTAGTTTGGTTAAGTCAGTTATATTTCTTTTTAAGTTACATGTAAAGCTAGAAACTACAAGGTGTCATGGAACTAACGTAAGCCTGAACGTGATAAGTCGGACCATGAAAATAATCAAATTTTCATAGAAACAAAATATAATTTAAAAAGTAGTAGAAATCCTAGTGAAAGGGCTCGCCGGGGGCCGGGGGAGTACTACCACCAAACCTTTCTGCCGCCAAGCAGCACTGCTGTGTTTTGGTTTCAAGGGTATGCCGGTAAAATTACGGGCACATGAGGCTTAACACCTGCATGCCTCAAGTTAATGGACGCAGGGCAGTGCATCGTAGGGCACGTTCGATGCGTGACCTACGAGACAATATTTTGTTATAGTCGATAGTTACCACTAAACACCAGGTGAGTCATATGCTTGTTCCATCATCAGATGGTATAATAGATATCGGCGCTAACAACGAGAATAATTAAGATTAATAATCAGATTTCTAAAATTAGTTCATAAATCATCAATTGATTACTTTGAGTTTATTATGTTAAAATAACGTTAAGCAGTATGTTATTATTTCTCTTATTGTAATTTCAATACTTAATCTAAAAACTTGAGAAACACGTGCACGTGCACCGAGCCCTATAAATAAGGCCGCACTGTCGGTGCTCGGTCATTTATAGCTTAGCTAGTTGAGCGGTCCTGGGCACCGGACGTATATACCTACTCTGTTGTAAGCGGGTTCGAATCCCACCGGACTAGATATTTTTTTCTGAGCGCCTTCTGCGCTCGCCAAAAGCTCGGTTAAGCTGCAACGGCCTCAGAGGCCAACAGCGAGATAAGTCCATTCGAAAAAAAAAACGCTCGGTCATTCGTGCTCGAGCCGTCGTACAGTACGGACCTCTCTGGGACATCGTTACGCTTACGTTGAATATACGTTGAATATACGAAGCTTACCTACTACTCGTGAAGTTTTCTTTCGAGGACCCAAACATGAGTCATCATCAGGAAGTCAACAATTGTGACGTCAGCAATGCTGACGTCACACTTTTTAAAAACACTACGGAGGTACCTCCCACGTCATATATTATAATAAAAATATATTACCGGATAAACTTGTACTTTTGAGTTAGAGTTAAAATCAGCTCTTTTTAGATTTTGCGTCGTCTCTAGACAAATACCTTATACAAACGTAATGTATAACGTAATGTCGTTGACCTTTTCTGTTTTTTACAACGTAGTTCTGAACAAAATTAATTAAATACACAAAAGTCGTAAACATTTATTTTTCGCGTAAGTATTGAAATCCCTTATTTTCAATTGTCAGTCGCTACTATCTTTGGAGTATTTTCAAAGAAATAAGTTACACGTATAAAATAATAATACTTGAATTCCTAAACATGTCTGCACGTCATAAAACTAGAATGTACAGGTTTATTGAATTCCAAGCGCCATCTTGATTTATCTCGTTTGCCGAATCTGAAGTCAGCGTCTCTGTCAGACAGTACATTTCCTGAGACTATTGTAGTACAGGAGATCATTGTCGTTTTTGTATTCAGGAAGAAGAGACGGTGGAGCACGTGATGCTTCACTGTACGGCCACAAGCGATGTCAGACTGAAGACGGGTCTGTATTAACTTAGGTAATAAGGCTCCGGATGTGTGTTTTAAATTAATGTCGTACATAGCAAAACAGGTATCACCCTTACAACCCCACAAATATAAATAAAAAAAAATAAGACAAGTGCGAGTCGAACTCGCGCACGAAGGGTTCCGTATATTATCTATAAAAACGGCAAAAAAATCACGTTTGTTGTATTGGAGCCCCCTTAAATATTTGTTCCGTCGGTATGTCAACAGGCTATATCTCATGAACCGTGATAGTTAGACCGTTGAAATTTTAACAGATGATGTATTTCTGTTGCCGCTATAACAACAAATACTAAAAACAGACTAAAATAAATATTTAAAGGGGGGCTCCCATACAACAAACGTGGTTTTTTTGCTCGTTTTAGATATCATATTGATAACGGCAACAGGTAGACACTTTAAATATTCACAGAATATTTAGTTATATAAGTATTCACTTTAAAAATAAATAATTAAATTAAAATTAAAAGAAATACAAGAAACGTGATTAATTGATCGATTGGTTGAAAATTCTTTATTGCACAAAATACATAAACCTACCACAGGCGAACTTAATGCTAGCAAGCATTCTCTTCCAGTTAACCTTTGCGTAGTCCATTGCTCCTGAACTACAGAATCTCAAAATACGAGTCTTTATACCGGTTGAAGAATGTTCAATAATATTTTATTTGAGGGGGTTGCAAATATTTGAAATGAACTGCCTTTGATAACTGCCTCGAGTGTCTACTTTGAGTTGTGACTAGCTTTTTCCAACGACTTTACTCGTGGTACGTGAAATGTCTAAATTAATCGTTTAAAGATTTCTTCATCATAAGGTCGTCTGGAACCAATCGAATCAAACTTAAATATCACGTTGTTGGCTTTAAACCACTAAGTATTCTTTTCTTTTTTTTTGGTTATTTATGTAATTTTTTGGAGTTCTTTGTAGTATCTATACTAATAATATAATTAAGAAAGTAACTCTGTTTGTTTGTGACCTTTTCACGTCTAAATGGCTGAACGGATCATAATGAAATTTGGCAAGAAGATAGATTATATCCCGGGGAAGGACTATCTTCTATTTCAATCTTGAAGAGGGTGAAATAGGAGTTGTATATATATATATTTTTTATATTATAGGCGTGCGTTTGACCACGATCTCGCCTGATGCTAAGCGATGATGCAGTCTACGATGGTACACGCTTGCCTAGAAGAAACCTATTCACTCGCGACTTAAAGATACCCAGGTTGTAGCTATCTGGAAACAGACTCTGGCAAGTCGTTCCACTCTTTGGCGGTGCGCAAATATAATATTTTAATACAATAATATTCCATATAATTTAACCGTCGTTCATTGCCGTGAAATCATTTACATGAAGTGTCGCGTCACGTCACTTTGAATTTCATTCCGCATTTGATTTTTTGTTAATTTGTATGACAGGACAACGTTTGCCGGGTCTACTAGTTTTATATAAGTGTATAAATGTATACATGACCATTTTTGCATAAAAGTTAGCATTCCTGTGACAGGTTTCAAGCCCATTTTTTTTATTGATGATACCCAAGCGCGTGACGAAGATAGAGCACGCTTACATAGAAATAACCTATTCACTCTGGCCTTGAAGACTCCGAGATTATATTGATTCCGAAAAACATTCGCCGGAAGTGAGTTCCACACCTCACTTGTGCTAAGAAAAGTTGAAGCAAATCGTTTGGTACGGCAAGGTGGTATACCGACAAGGTATGGGTGGTACTACTCGGTACGTCTGCATGTCCGGTGGTGGAAGGGGGAAGGAGGGATAAGGTCATGAAGATCTTGCGCACCAAAACCGGCCCATCTATGCTTATTAGAGTACTAACCGTCCCTTTTACACCTACAGTGCGTATCTCACGTATGTACGAGACCGCCAGACGGCACGACAGCAATTCGCTTATGTAATAAGGCTACTGATGGCACCATGGCTTTAAAGTTTTTAGATTCTAGGGCACACCACTTTAAGCACGTGTTGCTCTGGAAGTCTATGGGGAGATCTTTGTCGTTACGCAATAAGTTTAAAGAAATAATTTTTTTGACATTCCCTTGTCAATACATCTATGAAAATCTGATATACGTTTGCAAAAATATTAATTTGTTTAAGAAAAATAGCGATAATTGTAATTTTAATACTAGATATAAAGATAAACTCGCTGTTGCCGCTTGTAGACTCCGTAAAGTTAGTAAATCGTTTAAAGGGCAAGGTGTTCGCTTTTATAACAAACTCTCAAGTTATGTACAAAAATTAAGAATTAATAAATTTAAAAGTAATTAAATAATATCTTTATAAAAAGCCTGCCATAAAATATCGGATTATTTAGATGATAGAGAAGCTTGGGATTGAAATTGCACCAACTCGTACAAAATGTTACAATTTAGACGTAACTTATTTCCTGTATTGTTATGTATTTTAAAAGGATAATTAAAAAAAAGAACCAGCCTTGTTTCTTGGCTTTCTTTCCTGGCTTCGTCGCGAAGGAACAGGCAGTAAAATTGACGTTTCAAAGTGATCCTTGTGATTTTTTAAAATAAAATATTTTACTTTGACTTTTTTTTAAAAGATCCTTCCTCATCATCAACTTGTGAGATCTCCTAACTCGTACTTACCTTAACCCTTACTGGTGGTAGAGCTTTTCACTGGTGGTAGAGCTTTTGTAAACGAGCTCGAGGAAGTGGGCACCACCGGCTTACCTTTATCTGCCGCCAAATAACAGTACTTGTGCAGCTGTGTTCCGGTTAGATGGTAATGGTATGTTTCTGTTTTTACTGGCACATAGGCATAACAGCTAAGTCCTATAGTATGACAACGTGTCCACATAGAGATCAAGACAACATAATACCTTGTGTTGAATTCTATGTGGATAGCCATGGGCTGCAGTATCCACTTAACATCTGGTGGACTGCATGCTTGTTTGCCATACAAGTTGTATAAAAAAACCGGTTTGCACAATGATTCCTAAACGTATTTAGAGACTAAACATGTTTAAATTTGAAGTATTTGTATGGTTTGACAACTCTCTTAAACATTTAGTTTCAAAGGTCTGCTAAAAGAAAACTCTTCTGTGGGTTAAGCTCGCCTTTGTACATGTACTTTAGTTTTGTACCTCTCATATATTTTCTTGTGTACAATAATAATTTTATAAAGAGGAAAGATTTGTTTGTTTGTTTGTATTGAAGAGGCTCCGAAACTACTAAACCGATTAAAAAAATTATTTCACTGTTGGGAAGCTTCACTATCTCCGGGTGACATAGGCTACTGTTTACCCAACTGCGCAGAAAGAGGGTAATGTTTTTATGGAAAAACTACGCGTGCGAAGCTGCGAATTAGCCAGCTAGTGTACAATAGAGAATAAAGAAAAAAAAGATTGTTTGGTCGCTAAATACGTCGCGTAAGTCGCTCCAAAATTTTAAGCGAATCGACAATCATCGTCATACTGCTAAAATGATGAAGATAAATATTAAATAACGCGGGATAATTCACACAGCACTAACCAGCCCAAAATTTAGCAAAGGTTTAAAACAGAAACATTATATTTCTTTCTATCTTATATTTTTTATGAACTCACTTCTTAATTCTAATATGTAGAAAATCACCCAGAGCCGGTACAAATATCTGTATATTATACAAACATTTGTTCAGTAACGGGAATCGAACCCTGCGCCTCAGCCGGCTATTCGTGGCGCAGCCTCGGAGGTCGTCAAAATTATAATTAGATACTCAAGCTCATTAAAAAAGCCTTGACACTTCACATATTTTCCAATATACTTGTAGATACTTCCAATACTTTTAATAGAAGAGCGTAATCAGGTTCTCTAACATATTTACTACAACTAATAGTTCTCTCAATTTCCCGATGAATAAAAGGTAGAGCAGGGCCGGTTTTAGGAGTATTATGGGCATAATGCGAAACTTAAGTGACTATGGGCTGGTTACGTCACCAGAAAACAATGCTGGTGGTGTTAATCAATGGCCGAATTGAAACCTTGGAATGAAAAGTGCCCACAGGGACCACAAATGCGTTGTAAACACGGCTACACATCAAGCTATAGCGTTCAAGTATAAGCTGACCTCACATTCTACGAAAAGCCTACACAACGCGAGGTCAGCTTTCACTGGAAACGTATAGCTTGATGTGTAGCCGTGTGTACGATGATATAAAAATAACAGTTGGAGAAAAATAGATGGACACCGCACAAGACCGACAGAAATGGCATATTATTATTAAACGGCCTACACCCTAGGGTCGAAAATGGCTAGGAAGAAGGAGAAAATGGGCGTAATTCTGTGTTCTTGGCACCACAAGGAAATTTCATTTAATAACTGTAACGGACGTCCATTTCTGAACAGTGGCCTCGGGCATAGATTTTCAGAACAATACGATGCTGTCAGATGCTCCAGAGAGCATTGCTGTGTTTCAGTTTGAATAATATGGTTGCCGGTGGAATTATAAGCACATGAGGCTTTACACCTGTAACTCAAGCTGAAGCCTGACCTACGAGGCTTTTGTTATAGCACATGATTACCAGTTTACATCACGTTGGCCATAAGCTTGTTCCATTTGCATGTAGTATAAAACCAGGCAAGTACGAGTCGGACTTGCGCACGAAGGGTTCCGTACCATTATCTATAAAAACGGCAAAAAAATCACGTTTGTTGTATGGGAGCCCCCCTTAAGTATTTGTTTTATTTTAATTTACTTACTTATTTTTAAAGTAAATATATATCTAAATATTCTGCGAATATTTCAAGCGTTTACCTGTTGCCGTTATCAATATCGAGCTCCAACGAGCAAAAAAATCACGTTTGTTGTATGAGATACCCTTTTAAATATTTGTTTTATTCTGGTTTAATATTTGTTGTTATAGCGGCAACAGTATTACATCATCTGTGAAAATTTTAACTGTCTAACTATCACGGTTCATGAAATACAGCTTAGTGGCAGACGGACAGACAGCGGAGTCTTAGTAATAGGGTCCCATTTTACACTTTGGGTACGGAACCCTAAGAAGCACTGTGGTCCCAGTTGGATTAAACCGCGGCCCAGTCAGCATCCTTAATCCAGCCCTGGTATAGGGTAGCGTACTTGCGGCAACATACTTGTTCCTGGCTTGTTCTCGATTGTTGCGAACTGCATAACACAACATTCTTGCGGTGATGTGGTTTAGAGCATTTTCAACAGCTTTTCAGTCTAAAATCTGAGACAAAATGCTACATAGTTACAGAACACTACACTGTGAAAGAAAGGCTAGTTTCCATCAAATCATAGCGAATTAAGTTGTAATATAACTTCTCGCGAAAATGCTTATTGTAATAGACACTCTTGATACTTCATCATCATAAGCAATAAGACGTCCGTTGTTGAACATAGACCTGCCCCCATAGATTTCCAGAGCGATCGATCTTGTGCGGCTTGCACACAACGGCTCCCAGCAACTTTTATCAGGTCGCCTTTCTATCTAGTGGGGGGCCATCCTACGCTGCGCTTTCCACATGATCTCCACTTAAGAACCTTTCTGCCCCAACGGCCGTCAGTTCTGCGAGCTAAATGTGACACCCTCTGCCACGTCAGCTTCCTAATCTTCTGGGCTATGCCACTGTTGACACTTACCCACAATAAAATAACGAGGCACACTAAACTACTTTTAATAGTTCCAAAGTGTAAAACGGCACCCTATTACTAAGGCGCCGCTGTCTGTCTGTCTGTCCGTCCGTCTGTCACCAGGCTGTATCTCATGAACCGTGATAGTTAGACAGTTGAAATTTTCACAGATGATGTATTTCTGTTGCCGCTATAACAGCAAATACTAAAAACAGAATAAAATTAATATTTAAGGAGGACTCCCATACAACAAGAGTGAATTTTTTGGTCGTTTTAGCTCAATATTTATAACGGCAACAGGTAGATTCTTGAAATATTCACAGAATATTAAGTTATATGTATATTTACTTTAAAAAAAGATAATAAAATTAAAATAAAAGAAATATTTAAGATAATAACAAATATTTATGTTCTTGCGTGAGTCTGACTCGCACTTGGCCGGTTTTATTTAATTTCACATAGATGCATCTTACTACAGACAATATTTCTCAATAAACACTAGTTTTGTAGAAGCTATTTTCACTTCCGTATTAAACACTTTACCTGTACGTTCCCTAATAAACAGGAATAATCTTGTTTACGGTTATTCCTGTTTTGAATTCATTAACAAGGGAAGCACCGGCTAATTGTGGAATAATAGGACGCGTAAAATTCATGTTTTCTTTAGTAAATAATGTTTTTGATATCAAATACAATGCAAACGCTGTTATTTTGGACAATGGATATCTTAGGAAGCTCGTTTGGCTATAAAAATAGGATACTTACAAGTAACTTTTTAACAAAAATATAACCGAAAAAACACATTATGCGTCTATATAAAATAAGAAGGTTGCCCTCGATTTTTTAGGGACCCCATCATGAGATCTTGACTGCCAATGAGACCACCTGGAAAATATGCCCTTTTAAAAGCAAAAAGTATTTCTTAAATCGGTCCGGACGTCTTTGAGTAATCGGAGAACATACTATAAAAAAACATTGCATCGAATTGAGAACCTCCTTATTTTTTAAAGTCGGATACAAATGAAATATTATTTCTGAAAAGATTAAAAGAGATTTTGTGGTTTAACGAGGTACTGTAAATATTTTTCAATATCATGACCCAAATGAGTCTGTCAGTCGAGCAGCTAGTTGGGCTCATCCAACGTTCAAACAGATAGACATAGGTGTAACCTACCCGCGACTGGCGACCAATGACTAATAGATAATGAATTTTAGAAGAAGTTTCTAGTAAAACCATTTCATGAATGACCTACAACTGCAATATACAATATATGTGCTTCACTAATAGTAGGTATCTACTGATATCGAATTGAATTGCTGGTCGTTGCGCCAGTCGCTCATCACTTGCAGGCTGCACTGCATTTCACTGTTACTGTAGAAAAACACTTCTAGTTGATCAAAATCACGCAACCAATTCGTCAGATCTTTTTTTATGTATTTTCCCCGATTACTCGAAGCCGCCGTAACCGATTCGAGAAATTCTTTTTTTGTTTTAAAGGATACACTTTTCAGGTGGTTTAATTTGCACCAAGTCAGGATCTGCTGATGGGATCCCAAAAAAATCAAGGGCGGGTTGCCCTTGATTTTCAAGTTCAATACACAAGACATTCAAGTTTTATAGGGAAGCAATTCGGTTTTATGTTTGTTATTACCTCAGAACTCCAAAATTATTTTTTAATTTAATAGAATACATTTTCACATTGGTCTCATAGGAATTTTATCAAAATCAGTCAAGTAGTTTGGTTAAGTCGGTTACATTTTTGTTTATAAGTTACTGTTTTGCAAGTTTCCTGTTTTGGTTCCGTTGATAAAGCCTACGCCTAGTGAGGAAACCGAGAGATATCACTATCACACTATTATTATAAACGTGAAAGTTTGGATGTTTGTTTATTTATTTGTTTATTATAGTATTTCCATTTCTTTATTTTCTCGATGACAGCTCGTGTGAAAACTTGAACGAGCGTCTTTTTTACATTGTGTATGCATTATTTTATAAAAATATGACGGAGTCGGAGAAACTGATAGGGATAGAGCTATCGATAAACGTAACACGATAACAGACTCGATATTTAAAAAAAAATGTAAGAAACTAAACTACTGCCGGATACTTTTGTACAAACTTATTAACTAATATTATATTTAATTACAAGATGTTACACTTATTTATTCTTGGTTGATAATGGTGGCGATTCTGTTTTTTACGCTGTCTAACTAAAATTGTGTAAAAGACGGTCTTATTTTGTTTACGCTAAAGATCAAATTAGAATGACATTTAAAGTGACATTTCTAAAATTTTGTCATTTTTACTAAGATGGCGTGTTTGCGGGTAGTTTTAATCAGCACCAATTTGACTGCTTATTAAGACTAGCCCAAAAACACGCAGTCTTAGTAAAAAGTACGTAATTTTAGAAATGTCACTTTAAATGTCATTCTAATTTGATCTTTAGCGTAAACAAAATAAGACCGTTCGTATTTTACACAATTTTAGTTAGTCAGTGTGAACAACAGAATCGCCGGCATTGTCAACATCTTTAAAATTTTCGAAGCTGTTGTAAAATAAGTAGGTATATGTAGGTACTCGAAAAGAAAACGAAATAATTATAACGACAGGTAATCATTATTTGAATGTTTTTGTTGTATTTGTCTTTGTTCAAAATATAATAAATATATGCGATCGATATCATTACTTATTTGGTTTCAACACTACAACTATCAAATTAGAACTGTCATCGAGAAAATAAAAAAATGGAAATACGATAGTTACTCAATCACGTCGTAACGGCTAAACTAATTTTGATGAAATTTGGTATGTACGTAGAATATAACCTGGATTACAACATAGGCTAATTTGAATTGGCAAACCACGCGTGCGAAGCCACGGGCGGAAGCTAGTATCTAATAATTAGTGGTATTTGCCCGCACAGTGGTCGAACTTAATCGATAGGTATAAATAGCGATAGACAGGTAGATGGATATGTATATATAGATAAATAATAAATGTAGATTAGATATGTAGACAGACTTCACTGAATTAATAAAGTTATAAGTAACAATGTAATCTAAATACAACGGTTATCCGTTGTATTTAGATTACATTGTTACTTATGTACTTATGTACATACGTCATTATAACTTTTGAAATTATCATGTTTATGAACACTATTTTTACTAAAAACGGGATATTTACCATGATTTGTGAGTATTTGAGTATCCCGATATTTCGGCGCAGTTGCATGCGCCATGATCACGGGTTTCATTCTCAATCATAACTCGATTCCGACACACAACACTCACGGTGTCAGGACGCGTAATTGACACTTCACTTCTTCGGTTCTTACACATTCTCACCACAGGATTTTAGGCTCCAGATAATTGAAAACCTTCTTCACGATTGAAATTCTTGTGTTTGGCAATCTCAATTGCCTCTTGAACCAGTCTTGGCATGTAATGTCGCTCAGTTGAGATTACTTGTGGGTTGTGTAGCTCGATCCAGTGGTTTGAGCCTGAGTCCAGCAGATGTTCCGCTATTGCGGACTTCAGTTTACCTGTGATCATAGCGCATGCAACTGCGCCGAAATATCGGGATACTCAAATACTCACAAATCATGGTAAATATCCCGTTTTTAGTATAAATACATACGTCATTGTGCATGTACACAGTCATGCTAGTTGGTTGATAACAATATAATGAATTTACTGTATTATTCACACTGTGTCACACCGAATGAACTTGCATTGTACTGCGGGCAACACTCGACAGAAAATAGGGGGTATTCGTAAAACGTTTATATCATTCTTTATTGGTGTTTTTATGAATCACCTACTATTTAAATTTTTGAATTGTTTCGAAGCACTAAAATTACTTGAGCTTAAATTAGTTGCCCATATAAGTGAAATGTAAATATGTTTTGAGTAAATAATGTTCTTTAACCATAAATTAGATGAGAATAATTCAATTCAAACTGCTGCTACAAAGTTTCCCTTTTGCAACAGGTTATTAATATGCAATAGGTTATCAATCGTCGAATCCAACTCGGATGGGCAGCGTTTGGGAAACTTCGCAACGTCTTTTCGTCCAACATACCTCAGTGCCTTAAGACGAAATACTTCAATCAGTGTGTGTTACCAGTGATGACATATGGAACCGAGACGTGGTCCTTCACTATTGGAATTATGAAAAAGCTCAGAGTCGCTCAACGAGCTATGGAGAGGGCTATGCTCGGGGTTTCTCTACGGGATCGAATCAGAAATGAGGAGATACGTAGGAGAACTCAAGTCACCGACATAGCCCGACGGATTAGCACGTTGAAGTGGCAATGGGCAGGCCATATAGCGCGCAGAACAGATGGCCGATGGGGCCGAAAGGTTCTCGAGTGGAGGCCACGGACCGGCAAGCGCAGCGTGGGACGTCCACCCACAAGATGGGCAGACGACTTGGTAAGAACCGCAGGTCGGCGTTGGATGCAGGCCGCTTCCAACCGCGGTTCCTGGAGATCAATGAAGGAGGCCTTTGTCCAGCAGTGGACGTCCTACGGCTGATATGATGACTGTATTATTCACACTGTGTCACACCAAATGAACTTGCATTGTACTGCGGGCAACACTCGACAGAAAATTGGGGGTATTCGTAAAACGTTTATATCATTCTTGATTGGTGTTTTTATGAATCACCTACTATTTAAATTTTTGAATTGTTTCGAAGCACTAAAATTACTTGAGCTTAAATTAGTTGCCCATATAAGTGAAATGTAAATATGTTTTGAGTAAATAATGTTCTTTAACCATAAATTAGACGAGAATAATTCAATTCAAACTGCTGCTACAAAGTTTCCCTTTTGCAACAGGTTATTAATATGCAATAGGTTATCAATCGTCGAATCCAACTCGGATGGGCAGCGTTTGGGAAACTTCGCAACGTCTTTTCGTCCAACATATGTACCTCAGTGCCTTAAGACGAAAGTCTACAATCAGTGTGTGTTACCAGTGATGACATATGGAACCGAGACGTGGTCCTTCACTATTGGCATTATGAATAAGCTCAGAGTCGCTCAACGAGCTATGGAGAGGGCTATGCTCGGGGTTTCTCTACGGGATCGAATCAGAAATGACGAGATACGTAGGAGAACTCAAGTCACCGACATAGCCCGACGGATTAGCACGTTGAAGTGGCAATGGGCAGGCCATATAGCGCGCAGAACAGATGGCCGATGGGGCCGAAAGGTTCTCGAGTGGAGGCCACGGACCGGCAAGCGCAGCGTGGGACGTCCACCCACAAGATGGGCAGACGACTTGGTAAGAACCGCAGGTCGGCGTTGGATGCAGGCCGCTTCCAACCGCGGTTCCTGGAGATCAATGAGGGAGGCCTTTGTCCAGCAGTGGACGTCCTACGGCTGATATGATGACTGTATTATTGACACTGTGTCACACCAAATGAACTTGCATTGTACTGCGGGCAACACTCGACAGAAAATTGGGGGTATTCGTAAAACGTTTATATCATTCTTGATTGGTGTTTTTATGAATCACCTACTATTTAAATTTTTGAATTGTTTCGAAGCACTAAAATTACTTGAGCTTAAATTAGTTGCCCATATAAGTGAAATGTAAATATGTTTTGAGTAAATAATGTTCTTTAACCATAAATTAGATGAGAATAATTCAATTCAAACTGCTGCTACAAAGTTTCCCTTTTGCAACAGGTTATTAATATGCAATAGGTTATCAATCGTCGAATCCAACTCGGATGGGCAGCGTTTGGGAAACTTCGCAACGTCTTTTCGTCCAACATACCTCAGTGCCTTAAGACGAAATACTTCAATCAGTGTGTGTTACCAGTGATGACATATGGAACCGAGACGTGGTCCTTCACTATTGGAATTATGAAAAAGCTCAGAGTCGCTCAACGAGCTATGGAGAGGGCTATGCTCGGGGTTTCTCTACGGGATCGAATCAGAAATGAGGAGATACGTAGGAGAACTCAAGTCACCGACATAGCCCGACGGATTAGCACGTTGAAGTGGCAATGGGCAGGCCATATAGCGCGCAGAACAGATGGCCGATGGGGCCGAAAGGTTCTCGAGTGGAGGCCACGGACCGGCAAGCGCAGCGTGGGACGTCCACCCACAAGATGGGCAGACGACTTGGTAAGAACCGCAGGTCGGCGTTGGATGCAGGCCGCTTCCAACCGCGTTTCCTGGAGATCAATGAAGGAGGCCTTTGTCCAGCAGTGGACGTCCTACGGCTGATATGATGACTGTATTATTCACACTGTGTCACACCAAATGAACTTGCATTGTACTGCGGGCAACACTCGACAGAAAATTGGGGGTATTCGTAAAACGTTTATATCATTCTTGATTGGTGTTTTTATGAATCACCTACTATTTAAATTTTTGAATTGTTTCGAAGCACTAAAATTACTTGAGCTTAAATTAGTTGCCCATATAAGTGAAATGTAAATATGTTTTGAGTAAATAATGTTCTTTAACCATAAATTAGATGAGAATAATTCAATTCAAACTGCTGCTACAAAGTTTCCCTTTTGCAACAGGTTATTAATATGCAATAGGTTATCAATCGTCGAATCCAACTCGGATGGGCAGCGTTTGGGAAACTTCGCAACGTCTTTTCGTCCAACATATGTACCTCAGTGCCTTAAGACGAAAGTCTACAATCAGTGTGTGTTACCAGTGATGACATATGGAACCGAGACGTGGTCCTTCACTATTGGCATTATGAATAAGCTCAGAGTCGCTCAACGAGCTATGGAGAGGGCTATGCTCGGGGTTTCTCTACGGGATCGAATCAGAAATGACGAGATACGTAGGAGAACTCAAGTCACCGACATAGCCCGACGGATTAGCACGTTGAAGTGGCAATGGGCAGGCCATATAGCGCGCAGAACAGATGGCCGATGGGGCCGAAAGGTTCTCGAGTGGAGGCCACGGACCGGCAAGCGCAGCGTGGGACGTCCACCCACAAGATGGGCAGACGACTTGGTAAGAACCGCAGGTCGGCGTTGGATGCAGGCCGCTTCCAACCGCGGTTCCTGGAGATCAATGAGGGAGGCCTTTGTCCAGCAGTGGACGTCCTACGGCTGATATGATGACTGTATTATTGACACTGTGTCACACCAAATGAACTTGCATTGTACTGCGGGCAACACTCGACAGAAAATTGGGGGTATTCGTAAAACGTTTATATCATTCTTGATTGGTGTTTTTATGAATCACCTACTATTTAAATTTTTGAATTGTTTCGAAGCACTAAAATTACTTGAGCTTAAATTAGTTGCCCATATAAGTGAAATGTAAATATGTTTTGAGTAAATAATGTTCTTTAACCATAAATTAGACAAGAATAATTCAATTCAAACTGCTGCTACAAAGTTTCCCTTTTGCAACAGGTTATTAATATGCAATAGGTTATCAATCGTCGAATCCAACTCGGATGGGCAGCGTTTGGGAAACTTCGCAACGTCTTTTCGTCCAACATACCTCAGTGCCTTAAGACGAAAGTCTACAATCAGTGTGTGTTACCAGTGATGACATATGGAACCGAGACGTGGTCCTTCACTATTGGCATTATGAATAAGCTCAGAGTCGCTCAACGAGCTATGGAGAGGGCTATGCTCGGGGTTTCTCTACGGGATCGAATCAGAAATGAGGAGATACGTAGGAGAACTCAAGTCACCGACATAGCCCGACGGATTAGCACGTTGAAGTGGCAATGGGCAGGCCATATAGCGCGCAGAACAGATGGCCGATGGGGCCGAAAGGTTCTCGAGTGGCGGCCACGGACCGGCAAGCGCAGCGTGGGACGTCCACCCATAAGATGGGCAGACGACTTGGTAAGAACCGCAGGTCGGCGTTGGATGCAGGCCGCTTCCAACCGCGGTTCCTGGAGATCAATGAGGGAGGCCTTTGTCCAGCAGTGGACGTCCTACGGCTGATATGATGACTGTATTATTCACACTGTGTCACACCGAATGAACTTGCATTGTACTGCGGGCAACACTCGACAGAAAATTGGGGGTATTCGTAAAACGTTTATATCATTCTTGATAGGTGTTTTTATGAATCACCTACTATTTAAATTTTTGAATTGTTTCGAAGCACTAAAATTACTTGAGCTTAAATTAGTTGCCCATATAAGTGAAATGTAAATATGTTTTGAGTAAATAATGTTCTTTAACCATAAATTAGACGAGAATAATTCAATTCAAACTGCTGCTACAAAGTTTCCCTTTTGCAACAGGTTATTAATATGCAATAGGTTATCAATTGTCGAATCCAACTCGGATGGGCAGCGTTTGGGAAACTTCGCAACGTCTTTTCGTCCAACATACCTCAGTGCCTTAAGACGAAAGTCTACAATCAGTGTGTGTTACCAGTGATGACATATGGAACCGAGACGTGGTCCTTCACTATTGGCATTATGAATAAGCTCAGAGTCGCTCAACGAGCTATGGAGAGGGCTATGCTCGGGGTTTCTCTACGGGATCGAATCAGAAATGAGGAGATACGTAGGAGAACTCAAGTCACCGACATAGCCCGACGGATTATCACGTTGAAGTGGCAATGGGCAGGCCATATAGCGCGCAGAACAGATGGCCGATGGGTCCGAAAGGTTCTCGAGTGGAGGCCACGGACCGGCAAGCGCAGCGTAGGACGTCCACCCACAAGATGGGCAGACGACTTGGTAAGAACCGCAGGTCGGCGTTGGATGCAGGCCGCTTCCAACCGCAGTTCCTGGAGATCAATGAGGGAGGCCTTTGTCCAGCAGTGGACGTCCTACGGCTGATATGATGATGATGATGATTAATATGTACTTCAAACGCAAGCCTATAATGTATTAAAATAAAAACTTCGCGCGTGATCTCTCTACAAAAAACATGAATATAAATATTTAATTAGTTTTCTGGTTTCTATAGTAGGTATAAGCTTTGCTTAGTTTAGGGCTAAGCATTTTCTTTATTTTATAAGATAAATAACATAACTCTTTATTGTACACCAAAGTAAATACAGATCATAATTTATACAATAAGATTTAGTACAATGGGTGGCCTTATATTTTACTGGTGGTAGAGCTTTTGTGAACGGGCTCAAAGAAGAGGGCACCACCGCCTTACCTTTATCTGCCGCCAAATAGCAGTACTTGTGCTGCTGTGTTCCGGTTAGATGGTAATGGTATGTTCCTGTAATTACTGGCACATAGGCATAACAGCTAAGTCCTACAGTATGGCAACGTATCCACATAGAGATCAAGACAACATAATAGCTTGTTTTGAATTCTATGTGGATATCCATAGGCTGCAGTAGCCACTTAACATCTGGTGGACTGCATGCTCGTTTGCCATATAAGTTGTATAAAAAAGGTCGGTTATCGGTCAGCATAACGGGGTATTACTCCTCCACATCGCTCTATCAGCCGTCATCTCCGTTGTCACTTACTTCCTAGCCATATCATTCTTCACACAGTCCATCCATCTCTTCTTCGGCCTTCCGCTACTTCTATATCCATCCACATTCATATCTCACACACTTCTAGTCACATGATTTTCTTCCCTGCGCATGACATGCCCGTACCGAACACCATTCATTATTTTATTATTATTTAACTAAAGTTATTTATTTTATTACTTTATTAAAAACTCCGTTTGAAAACAACCTAAAACTCCAATAAATCCCTTTAATTAATCAAACACCCTTCAGCCGTCTAGCATTCAATGAAAACGCTCAGATATTTTTAACCCAGTTACCCGACTGCCGGAAGGGTTGTGTTGTTCAATGAAATGTTAATTTAACAGGTGAGAATAATTGGAACAACCTTTTGTTCTCTGATTTGAGTAACGGTCAATTTATTTGTTTAGGATTTAGCTTTGGTTTTATAAATAGCGCTGACGCTATATGACTTTAGTAACAAGCTTAACCGTAAAGTAGGTACTTAAAACGGTTTCATAATAAGGGGGCCCGTTCTATGCTGGTCTCTGCCGGTAAAAAAGCTTCAACAGTTTTACGATAGAAGGTAATAAGAGTTTTAAAAGTACAGTAAAAAATATGACTATTCTAAAATCTAATATTCTAAATAGATATATTAGATTAGAAATATATTTTTTAAATATATACTTATCTATACAAATAGTATAAAGAGAAAAGATTTGTATTTTTGTATGTTTGTAACGAATAAAATTCATTGTCAAAAATTCCGTGTTCGATTTAGAAAAATCTTTCATCATTAAAATGATACATTATCCCGGAGTAATATAGACTACTTTTCACCCAACTGTGCAGAAGGAGGGTAATGTTTTATTGAAAAACTACGGTTGCAAAGCTGTGGATTGGCCAGCTAGTATTATATAAGGTTTGTGCAGAAACCATCCTTCAAATAAAATTTGTTAAAATTGCAATACGTATGTGGAGAAACAAGGAGATCCGGAACAAATAATTGCGGTTCATGCAAACATTGGTTTCGCGGCGTGAATTAAAGTAGCACATCATACGTTAGTTGTGTAGCTGAGTAGACTACTACTTGACGAGTAGTAGTCGATCATGTCTGCAGTATGGTCTGCAATTCACTTCACGCTAATAATATAAACGCGAAAGTTTCGATATTTGTTTGTTTGTTTTTACTCAATCACGTCGTAACGGCTTAACCGATTTCGATGAAATTTGTTATGTACGTAGATTATAACCTGTAATATCACATAAGCTACTTTTTTTGACAGACAACGCGTGCAAAGCCGCTGGCGGAAGCTAGTAATGTTTATAAAAATTACCAAAATTATTTGTTTTATAAATTTTATATTTTGAAATTGCTAAGATTTTGCCGTACTGTACTGAACGAAACCCCTAAATGTGCGCGGTTAGACACGCACTTGACTAATTACTAAATATCTTACTGTGTTACTGTGTTTAATAAAAATTAACTATACAATGGTATAATCTACTTATTCGACGAAAATGTATGGCAAACCTGTTTTCTTGCTAATCTGACGTGTTTGTTTCATTGTGAAAGCTCATATGGATGAGTACTTACAACCATCGAAGTTTTATGGATCCCTGTTTTTTTGTTTGCTAGCCTACATTTTCCCACCATGCCTTCTCGAATCCGCTGATATCGTTGCGCCAACGCTTTCGCGGCCGACCCCGACGTCGCTGTCCATTCTCCGGTACCCAAGGTGTTATGATATTGGTCCATTTCTCCAGAAGCATTCGACTTACGTGCCCGGCCCAATCCCACTTGAGCTTCGCGGTTTTGTCACCCACATCGGCATTGCCAGTTAAAGAACGAAGCGTGGTGTTCCTCATCCGATCGATTCTCCGGAATCCTAGGACGCTGCGTTCCATTGCCCTTTGGCAAATCTTGAGCTTGGACTTCTGCAGCTCGGTCAATGACCATGTTTGCGCACCGTAGGTTAGAACCGGCAGGATACACCATGTCGATGAGTTTGCGCTTCAGACTCAGAGGAAGGTCACCCTTCATGTGGGCCTTCATGGACCAGTAGCTCTTCCAGCCCTGTTACCGCAATATTGAACTATCATACATATAACGGCCGCCAGTTTTTTGAAAACCAGAGCTTTAGGATGGTAAGGGTAGGTGAGTAATGAGTTTCGACTTTATTATAAAAAATGACTGATTGTTTGAAAAACAGACAACAGGAAACAATTTACTGACATTTCCTTTTTTTGGCTTTAGAGCCCGTTATTACGTACCGGTATTATTTATCATAATCATACTAATATAATAAATTCGAAAGTAACTTCGTCTCTCTGTCAGTTTGTTACGATGTTGCTGTTGTTAGATATTTAGTAAACTAGCTTCCGCTCGCGGCTTCGCACGCGTCGTTTGTAAGTAAAAACATTACTCTCCTTCTGCGCAGATGGGTTAAAAGTAGCCTATGTCCCAATGCTGGTCATTTTCTACGAGTACCTTTATACCAACGGTACATAGGGAGTGCATCTAAATAATATCTCTTAATTTTAACACGTTTACTTTATCCCCTCCCCCCCCCCCCCCCCTTTAGGGATGATTTAGCAAAAAAGTTGAAACACGTATTTCTTCATTTCTTACCAAAAGTCTAAATATGAATTTTCAGATCCCTAATTAAAGGAAATAAAGATTGCCCGTACAAACTTTCAACTCTTATTTCACCCCCTTTAAGATTATTTTTGGAGACAAAAGATAGCCTATGTCCTTGTCGAGGATATAATCTAGCACCTAGCTAAATTTCATTATGATTCGTTAAGCCGTTTAGGCGTGAAAAGGAAACAAACAAACACAGTTACTTTCGCATTTATAATCTATATATATAAAAGAAAGTCTGGTTTGTTCGAACATTTATAGCTCGAGAACGGCTAAACCGATTTTGATGACTTTTGATTTGTTGTATTTGTCTGCGTCCCGTATAGCAGAATAACTATTAAAATATCGGAAAAATCTCGCAAAAAGACATCATAAAGAAAAATAATTTTCTCGTACATTGATGTAGATAATGATGGCCGACGTATATTGACAGCCCGCGTCATATGCATGTGAAAGTGGTACGAAGTTTGCCGGGTCCACTAGTATTGGTATAAATTATATGAGTAAATGGAAGTATGGATATGGGTAGATAGTTAGTTGTGTTGTTAGAGGATAGGAGGCGACATGAGGACATCCGTAGACAAACCAAGGTGTCCAGAACCTCAGATATAAGATGGAAGTCTTTGACCAGTGTGTGTTACCAGTGATGACATGTTTACTGAAACGTCGTCTTTCATTATGAGCCTCAAAAGAAGGCTCGCGGTCGCTCAGCGTGCTATGGAGGGCTATGCATGGTATTTCTCTACGAGATCCAATCAGTAATGAGGAGACTCGTAGACGAACCAAAGTCACCGACATAGCACAAAGAATTAGCAAGCTGAAGTGGCAGAGGGCGGGGCACTTGAAGAACTGATGGCCGTTTGGGCAGACATATTCTAGAATGGAAATCACGTATTGGAAAGCACAGTGTAAGAAGGCCTCCACGCCTAATTAGAAAGACATCCTGATAAAAGTAGCTGGGAGCCGATGGGTTCAGTCACTCTTGAAATCTATTGGAGAGACCTATGAGGCTTCTTACACGCTGTCACATAGACTGATTAAAGAGACACTGAGGTATAGGACGATAAGACGTCACAAAGTTTCCCGAACGCTGCCCAGCCGAGTTGGATTAGACAACTGACCTCATTCTCGAAGTTGAATCTAACTGGACTGTTGGTTTTTGGTAGACATACTCGTCAACAACATCGAGATTAGAGTTGCCAACTGATACCGGGGTCATACATAAAAATAATTATTTAAATATAATAATAAATATTGCTGGACATTTCACACAGCGCTATCTAGCCACAAACTAAGCAGAGCTTGTACTATGGGAACCAGATAACTGATAGAATACACATATACATTTTTTTTGTGAATACATACTTATAATATTTAATTAGCGGCGGAAATCGAACCCGCTACCTCTTGCGTCTCAGCCGCCATTCGCCCACTGCACTACGGAGGTAGTCAATTATAAAATATAAACAATAATGTATTCGTCAAATATAAACAAATATTAAATATTAATTCTGTTGAAAAATTATGATGATAAATGAAGCCTATTTAAACATTTCAAGTTGAAGAACTCCAAAAGTAAGTTGAAAAACAGTGAAAATCTGAGAATGACGGAATACTCTCTGAAAAGAATGGCTTATGTTACAGTCTCAGGGAGACGACGATCATTCAAACTTAGCCAATTTTCTCTTCCATGGGCTGGGGTGAAAGGGGGTAATGTGGACCACTTTATTTATAACCTGGAAAACGCTGTATAAAAACGGATAAACTACTTTTTAGAAACAAGGGTCCGCCCGCGGCTTCATACGCGCGGTCATCAGTAAAAAGGAACATATGTCTTAATCTAGGCCATAATCTATGTATCCAAATTTAATTGAAATCTTTTTTTTTTTAATTTTCGTGTTTATTATGTTTGCTGTTGGCTTTGACTAATACATTTATAAACGACTACTCGCTATGAAACTGAAAATAGATTATTTTTTGGATTATTTTTAGCTATTAATAATTTAAGTAAGCCAGGAATAAAATATTATAAAATTTCCCGCTTCGACCACGAATTTAATGGAGGACTCTTTAAAATCGTGGTTTCTCAGACTTAGAGCTTACCTTTAGATTCATATTTAACAGAGAATTAACTGAGTTTTCAAATGTTTTTTTTAATATAAAACATCCGATTTCAATATTAAGAGACCACTTCATAAAATGAACTCACAAAACATAAAATAACTTTCTACAATAACCAACAAAATTCGAAACATAAAATCGCTCAACTTCGTTTCCACTAGACTTGCCTAGTTAGCTTTAATATTGCTACACCCTTACTTGCAGGGTACATATGAAGTGCTGGACTCTTGACTAGTCAATAAGATCTGACATGTAACATTTTAATCTACGTTGTATGAACGCAATGAAATACTAAATACTGAACATCAGTATTTTCAATATAGGAAATGTTGAAATAAGACTAATAATGACAAACATCCATTTTGTCCTAAAGGTTAATAACAAAACTCAATCCAATATAACCTCAAAGGAAACATCATGCGCAGTCCATCTTTTCCCACTCCCTTAGGGGCTTCGTAAGAATGATGGCACATTTTATAACAGTAAAGGGAAAAAATATATCCATTTTTATCGTTCGTATCGTACAGTCATCTACATATTTGTTTAGTTAAAGGCTTTATCGAATAAGGAAGTCTAGACACGGCATTTGAGTCTTTTGGGGTCGAGACTATGGGTCTACGGGGAAATCGTGAACTTCCCGTTTTTATAATTATTTCTGGGCGTCTTGTCGAAAAGACGTTTGATCCGAATGCTGGCGTTCGTCTGGATATTTTTTATAGAGTTACCTAAATCATTGTGTATTCTTTCTGCTGTTAAATAGAATATAAATGTTATAGAAATCTTCTAAATTAATTAATGTGAAATTTTGTCGCTAACTATACTTTTGCCTAGCCGGAAAATTGACTGTTAGCGGTTTTGCAGGCGGCGCAGTGGTTGTTGAATCCCCGTTTGTTTGTATTTAAAATTAGAAAACCAAACACTTTGTATAAGGCGACGGATTAGATTGTCTTTTTAAACTAAATAAGACAGTCATTATTATAAATACGAGCGAGGCGAGACGTTATTCGGAGCGGATCGCACTCACCCTGATGAAGGTTCACGGCTTGAACCCAAACATTTTCGGTTGAAACAGCGATAAGACGGTACGTTATATACACCGAAAGTTTTCTAAGTAAATAAGACAGTAAATAATAAGGACTAAAGTCTATTTTAATTGCGATTGTACTATTTTTCAATGAAATCCTGATCCTGATAAAATGCCAGATGTCAAAAAAATCTCAACAACGGAACAAAAACTCCCGTTAGACTAGTCTAACTACCAATCTGTTCACTAGGAAACACCGTTCCAAGACGTCAGCAAGCGAATGTTGGGGCTCAAGTGGAGTTGGACAGAATACTTGGCCAGACGTAGTGACGACAGGTGGACTAAGGTACCAACAGAGTGGAGCCCGAGAACTGGGCACAGAATTAAAGGACCAATCTATCAGCAAGATGGGTCTATGACATCAATAAGACCGTGGGTCGTATGTGACTTAGGAAACTAGCACAAGATTGGGACGAGTAGTATTAACAAAGAGAGGTATATGCTTGGCAGTGGGTTGACCGGGCTTAAAATGATAATATAAAAAAAATTATTTAGTGTCAATTTTTAAATTTGAATAAAACAACAGTTACACATGTATTTCACCACTCAAAATTGTGCCATCACTACCTATCTATATACCAAACTAGCTGACCAATCCGCAGCTTCGCACGCGTAGTTTTTCAATAAAACATTACTCTCATTTACGCAGTTGGGTAAAAAGTAGCCTATGTTACTCAGGTTGAATGTAGCTATCCAATGCTGGAAGAACTTTTGAAATCAGACCAGAAGTTTTTGAGTTTATTCATTACAAACATACACACATAAATACAAATATTTCCTCTTTATAATATTAATATAGATTTCACGATGATCGGATAAACGTTTCGAAAGTTATCCTCGGACAAATAAACATACATACTTTCATACAACGCCCAAGTTGATTAAGAGATTTCGCTTCGCTCGATCAATAAAAAAGAGGTATGTGAACGTATCATATTCGAAGTACACTGCGTTTTCCAGTGACTTAATACAATCGTCACTGTTCGCTGTCCATCAGCTACAAAAAAAGCAGGCTGTTGGATAACCTCATTATTTTATTTGCGATGCTAAATTATATAGATTACTCTCAAACCCAAATATGTCATAAAACTCATTAGTTGTATAAACTTTTCCCTATAAATGTATGAGCAACTATTTCTATGCCGTCGAGTTTTAATCTCACAGATTCGTCGGTTTCTGTTCAAGTATTATTTATTTGTTTAAGGCATAAGATGTAGCGTAATAAAATATATTATTTAAATCTCTTTGCAAGTACATACTGCATCTAGTAAAAGTCCATCTTCATCACACTACTGTTATATTTTAACAGTTTGGATGTTTGTTTATTTATTTATTTGTTTGTTACTCAATCACGTCGTAACAGCTAACCCCATTTCTATGTACTTTAGTGTTTATGTACATAATAACCTAGATTACCACATAAGCCACCTTTTATCCCATTAATCAGTTTCCATGGGATACAAATGGCGTGTCAAGTCAAGTTGCAACAGCGAGTTTAGCTTTATTTCTAGGTTACCTATACATTTAGGAGAGTAACGTATAGAGTAGCGTAGGAAGTCGCGGGCAACAGCTAGTATATCATATATCTCAAATAAAACAATACGATAGTTTTAAGTATATGGTTATGTAAGTCTCTAAGATATTTATAGATATAAATACCTTAAAGCCTTGCAATCATATTTTGTATGTGTACACACGGCTACACATCAAGGTATATATTTCCAGTATAAGCTGACCTCGCATTGTGTAGGCTTTTCGTAGAATGAGAGGTCAGCTTATACTAGAAATGTATAGCTTGATGTGTAGCCATGTGTACATTGTTGCGTGAATTAAAGTTTATTTTTTACCAGCCCGTACTGTCCCACTGCTGGACTAAGGTCTCCCCCTCTTCCTTCCACTTATCACGCTCTAGAACCAGATCCTGCCAGTCCCTTTGAAAGACGTCCAAGTCGTATTAAACGTTATATTATTATTGATGGAGCGAAGCAAGATATCTAAATCAACTTGGGCAAATCGGCGTTGTATGTATGTATTGTTGATATGTGATTGTGTTGATGTATGTATGATTGTTAGTCCGAGGATAACTTTCGAAGCGTTTATCCGATCTTCATGAAATTTTGTTAATAGGTAGGTAGTGGTGGCTCAATTTCGGTGTGATTAAATAAGCTAAAAATGTGGGGGGGGGGGGGGGGGGGGGGGGTTGAGATATTGGGTTTCAAGAGGGGTAAAAAAAACAAACTGTGTCTATCCAGTCAAGTGGTACGTTTAAGTATAGGTATTTGTGAGTAAATTTTGACCCTGTTTTCATTTTTAGTTTAAACCTTGAAGTTTTTAAGTTATTAGCCATAATAAAAACTGAACTTTGACAAAATTGACAGGGTACACCAGTGACCCCACTAGTTATTACTATATCATTATCATATCAGTCACAATACGTCAACTGCTGATCATAGGCCTCCTCTATAGATATCCAAAGTAACCTAGTTTGTGCGGGCTACCAAACGGTTCCTTGCCACCCTAATCATATAGCCTTTCCATCTAGTGGGGGGTGGCCTACGCTGCGCTTTCCACGCGAGAACCCTTCTACCCCAATGGCCGCTTTGTTCCAGATTCAAGAACCTTTTTATCTCAGCTACTCTACTGTACCTTTTTACATACAAATTAAAGGTATATAAATTAACGCTGTAAGGCACACTAATTATTTTTAAGTTTTCTTTGTAAGTGAATTACTAATTCTTAAGAGTCTAATAATAAACAACATTTTTAGGGTTCCGTACCCAAAGGGTAAAACGGCACTCTATTACTAAGACTCCGCTGTCTATCTGTCCGTCTGTCACCAGGCTGTATCTCATGAACCATAGTTAGTGAGTTAAAATTTTCACAGATGATGTATTTCTGTTGCTGCTATAACAAAAAATACAAAAACAGATTAAAATAAATATTTAAAGGAGGGCTCCCATATAACAAACTTGATTTTTTTCTCGTTTTTGTTCGATATTGATAACGGCAGCAGCAATATTTAGTTATATATTCATTTTAACAATAAATAATTCAAATAAAATAAAACAGATATTAAAAGGGGGCTCCCATACAACAAACGTGATTTTTTATGCTTGTTTTTATAGATAATGGTACAGAACCCTTCGTGGGCGAGTCTTGGCACTTGGCTCGCACTTGGCCAATTTTTAAATATATTTTGACCATGACTTTGTATGTTTAAATTGTATACAAATTTCATCTTCAAACATTTTTTTTTGTCATCCTATATTGTCCCACTGCTGGGCAAAGGTCTCCCCCAAGTCTCTCCATCTATCTCTGTCCTGTGCGATACTCCACCACTCCTGCTCGAAGGCAACGAGATCGTCTCGCCAACGCTTTCTTCCATCAGGCTTCCAGGTTGTGTCTAAATTCTTCTAACATGTTGCATCATAAACTGAACTTGCCATCATGTTAATGAAGAGATGTGACCAAAAAAAGAATTAGCCACAGAGACGTAGTCCTAAAAAACGCACGATCAATTAATATCCAAGCATTAAACTTCGCCCACGCAATTATTTTTATACCAAACCCTTGGGGGTGGTTCGGGAGCCACCCCCACATAACAATCGCTGCTATTTGACATTAACGAGGGAAGTTTTGCCATTAGATGAGATTACTCCTGTTAAAATACTTATGTACCGACTTTACACTCGAAAAATGTCACTGAATTAAATTTAGTAGACGAGAGCATGTAAATACATTCATTATTGCTAACTTTTATCTTATCAGAGATAGGACAGTGCTGAATATGTCTCCCCTTATTTCCAGAACGACCAATCTTGTGCACCCACCTGCTTCTAGCGATCTTTATTAGGTCGCTAATTTCATAAAGAAATCTATACTAATATTATAAAGAGGAGAGATTTGTATTTTGTATTTTTGTGTGTTTGTATAGAGTAAACTCAAAAACTACTGTGCTGATTTCAAAAACTCTTTCACCATTAGAAAGCTACATTTACTTTGAGTGACATTAGCTATATTTATTGCTAGAAAATATTAGGAATCCTTACTAAAACATAATTAACGTAACCCAAGGTGTAAAAAAGTGTCCTAAAACGTATTTCATCGCATGCGCTGCGGAAACTATTGCTGATAGAACAAAAGTATGTTCTACAATATTAAAGAATATATCAATATCTACAAAAAATTTCGTAATATTATATAGAGGAAAGATTTGTTTGTTTGTTTGTATTGAATAGGCTCTGAAACTACTGGACCGATTTAAAAAACTCTTTCACTGTTGGGAAGCTACACTACCTCCAGGTGACACAGGCTACTTTTTACCCAACTGCGGAGAAGGAGGGTAATGTTTTAATTAAAAAGCTACGCGTGCGAAGCTGCGGATTGGTCAGCTAGTAATTTATACCATGATTTGTGAGTCTGGTCGTGTTTTCAGTTATCCCGTGATCATGGCGCACAATTGTGCCTTAATAATAGGATACTCAAAGACTCACAAATCACGGTAAATATCCTGTTATAAAATATCTTCCATAATATTATTTATTATTAATTTATTAAACGCCTTACGGTAAATGAAACATAGTTCAATTTTTGAAAGCCTGTCAATATCACTGAAGGTTATCATGAAAATCAAAGTTTTCTAACAGCCAATACTCATAGGGAAACTTATTATCCTCAGCATCTAATTAAAATGAGCCTAGATTACTTAATTTAAAAAACATAGCTCTTCATCGATCACACATATACACACACACACACACACAAACATATGCATACACCTACTCATACACACAAACTGACAGAAAAGTTAAAAAAATTATAATACTTAAAATAAGTGACCTTAATTATAGGAGAGGCCACTGACATCTGTAACACAGGTCTTTGTACCTAGCTCAGATGTTAGAGACTTCATAGGACGTCTGTGACAAAGTGTTTTGAGTGAATAAAAATATTTTTGTTCGAGCGAGATCTCTAAATCAACTTGGGTAAATCGGTGTTGTATGTATGTTTGTTTGTCCGAGGATAACCTTCGAAGCGTTAATCTGATCATCGTTAAATTTAATACATATGTAGGTAGTGATGACATAATTTTGGTGTGACTAAATGAGCTACAAATGTTAGGAGGTTGTTGAGATATTGGGGTTCAAGAGGGGTAAAAAAATTGAAAATGAGACTATTAGGTAAAGTGAGACGTCAAATGAAAGGTTTTCATTAGTATATTTAGACTCCGTTTTTATTTTTAGTAAAGAGTCCTTATAGATTTTTAGTTATTAGCCATAATAAAAACTGAACTTTGACAAAAATCACAGGGTACACCAATGACCCCACAGTGCTGTAATTTGGTATGCGTATAGCTTAAATAACAGAAGTATAAGCAAAAGTTTGAAATCTGGAATAACTGCAGTTTATACCCCAAAAAAATATAACCAATTTACATGAACTGCCGTTACCTCTAATTTGAATGAAACTGTAGGGCTAAGTTAGTTGGTTAAGCATTTCGTGGCAGTATTTTGATAGTCAAAGATTACTAATAATATTTTTTTTGTTTTAATCGGAGACTCGCTAGATCTCAGTTCGGGGCGAACCACTAGTTTATTAATATTTATTTTTATCAATCGAGTCTTTTCGTCCAACATACCTCAGTGCCTTAAGACGAAAGTCTACAATCAGTGTGTGTTACCAGTGATGACATATGGAACCGAGACGTGGTCCTTCACTATTGGCCTTATGAATAAGCTTAGAGTCGCTCAACGAGCTATGGAGAGGGCTATGCTCGGGGTTTCTCTACGGGATCGAATCAGAAATGAAGATATACGTAGGAGAACTCAAGTCACCGACATAGCCCGACGGATTAGCACGTTGAAGTGGCAATGGGCAGGCCATATAGCGCGCAGAACAGATGGCCGATGGGGCCGAAAGGTTCTCGAGTGGAGGCCACGGACCGGCAAGCGCAGCGTAGGACGTCCACCCACAAGATGGGCAGACGACTTGGTAAGAACCGCAGGTCGGCGTTGGATGCAGGCCGCTTCCAACCGCAGTTCCTGGAGGTCAATGAGGGAGGCCTTTGTCCAGCAGTGGACGTCCTATGGCTGATATGATGATGATATGATGAATCGAGAGTAGAGAAATCGGAGAGTGATTCACGGAACTTTTCAACTTGATCCCACCATCGTACAACCAGACGCACTGCGGTACATCACCGCTTTACTAGTTATGCCTTCCATTCGCACATATTCAACTCATTACAAATCATTTCTTCTAACTTCATTATCCGCCAAAAGAACGCCTTGCCTGAGTCTGATTTTCCCGATAATTACAACCTTCAAGTTGTCTTCTAGTTGCGAGTCAAGGAGTTTATTTTAGACAAGCGTGGTACATCGTAAACTTACCACGCGAGATTGTAGTTAACCGCAAATAAAATATTAACAATAAAAAATATACTATTTTATTTGTTTAAAACTAACTCAAGGGATTTTGTTCTTTTCAGTCTTTGACATCGTGCCTGCAGGTTCCTCTTATCATCGCACCGCTCGCCATTTGCAGGGAATCCATCCACACACCTTTGAGACGATGTGGTCACGCACCGTGAAGTTCCAGAGTAATTTCCTTCCGCGAAAACTTCAATTATGGAACGGTTTTCGAGGTTTCCCTAGGCACTACAGTCTAATTCTAGGGTGGGGGGAATAAAATATCTGCACTGACGTCCCGCATTGGGGTGTGTTGTGCATTACCCACCTTCTAACCTGACCCCAGCCAGCCTAACTCCTTGAAGCAACGGAGTAGAACTTTGGGTTGGTGGCAGCAGCTTTCCAGGGTCCCCGTGGATGTTGAAGTAGTGGTGGTGTTAGTGGAGCATGAGGATTCGATGACCCTTTGCAGACCCGTTCTTAGTCTTGCGTCGTTTGTGGCAGTGCAGTGGAGTATCACGTGCTACAGTATGGGGTTCTTCAATATGAATGTTTTAAAAATGTATAGGGTCGGCAACGCGCGATGGTTATAACCCTTTGGTATTATAAACGTCCATAGGCTACGGTAACCGCTTACCATCAGGTGCGCCGTATGCTTGTTTCCTGTCATAGTAATATAAAAAAATTAATAAAATCTTCATTATTATGTCCAAATCGTCAAGGAGTTTTATTGTATCATTATCTCAGCCCGTTTGCACCCACTGTTGGGTATAGGCCTCCTCTTTATTACGCCATTCTTTCGGATCCCTTGTGAGTCTCATCCATTGACACCCAGCTACGCTTTCAATATCATTCGACCATCGGGCGGGTGGTCTGCCTCTTGGTCTACGAGCATCCCTTGGCCACCACTCTGTAATCGCTTTCGTCCAACAACCATCATCCCTCCTAGCCAAGTGTCCAGCCCATCTCCACTTCAGCCCTGCGATCCTCATACCCACGTCCTTTGTGCGACGTCGGATTTCTACATTGGGTATGTGGTCCAAGAGTAATATACCGAGCATGGCACGCTCCATTGCCCGTTGAGCTACTCAAATCTTATGCATGTATTCCTTTGTGAGCAGCCATGTCTCGGAACCATAAGTAAGAATGGTCAGGACACATTGGTTAAACACCCTGGTCTTGAGGCATTGAGGGATTTTAGACTTTATTGTATAGATGACATTAAATAAAATAATTTCGGGACATTTCACACAGCGTTATCTAGACTCAAATTAAGCAGAGCTTGTACTAAGCGAACCAGATAACTGATATAATACTTATATACATTTTTTGTAAATACCTACATACTGATAGTATTATAGGTACATCGTATTATAGATGGTTTGGATAAATAGCTTAGAGCCTTACGTTTAGTTCTAAGCTATTTATCCAAACAATTTGTATCGCCGTTGGTTTCTCTAAATAAATAAATAAAGTATATAGACAAACATCCAGACCCGGATCAGATCTATAGCTCATGCAAACATTTGCTCCGTGGCGGGAATCGAACCCGCTACCTCCTGCGTCTCAGCTAGCTATTCCCTCATTGCGCTACGGAGGTCGTTACATTATGATGAAGTTTTAATTTGTAAAATTATAAGCCCACGCTCTACATTCTCTGAGCGTGTCAATTTTGTAAATGTTTGGCCACATTACGACACATTGCAATATTAGTACGATTTTCTTTTGTTTTACAATTGATTTATAATATTAAGCAGTATTTACTTTTATTTTTGTCATGTTCCTAATGTTATATTGTGTATAGGATCTTTAAAAAGAATGACCAGCCTTGTATCTTGCCTGATTCTTTCCTGACTTGGATGCGAAAGAACAAGCGGTAAAATTAACATTTCAAAGTGATCCTTAATTCACTTTAAAGTGAATAAATGAATATTGAGTGTTGGCGAGATCAAGTGAGGTGGTTTTTAGGTCGTTTATCATGCAGGTGTTCTGACACAAAGGGCACAGCAGCGAATGCTACATTGATACCGCGGGATCACCACACTTGATCCTGTTCTGTCCGCGTTAGTGTCCGTTCATACAGACCAGCTCGGAGACCGGCGGAGATTGTGTTTGGAGTACTGTTCTCACCTTTGGAACGAATCAGCGAAGTACCAACTTGAAGCTCTGCAGTCAATTGTGAGAAGAGCCAAAAAGCTCATAGCCAACGATGAGCTAGTTGATGCAAGGCTCCACAGCCTGGAGCATCGACGAAAGGTTGCAAGCATCTCGGTTTTTTTATCGAGTACATTTCGGGGAGTGTGCGGCGGTACTTTTTAACCTAATCCCACCATCTCCATTCTATCATCGGACACCCAGACGCTCTGCGGTGCGCCACCGCTATACGGTAGAAAAACATCCCTTTCGCATAAAGCCGTTCTCTTTGACCTTTATTATGCGCACCGCCAAAGAGTGGAACACCTTGCCAGAATCTGTGTTTCCTGACAGATACAACCTGGGTATCTTTAAGTCGCAAGTGAATAGGTTTCTTCTAGGCAAGCGTGTACCATCGTAGACTGCATCATCGCTTTTTTATGTTATTTTTGGGGAAACAGGCTTACTGTAAGCAGGCCTGATGGTAAGCGGTCACCGTCCCCTATTGACACCGGCACTACCCGGGGTATTGTCGATGCGTTCCCTACACTGTAGAAACCTCTTTACATTTATCTTGAATGTTGCCATGTCGTAGCTTAATGGGAAAACCTCAGATGGTAGCTCATTCCACATCTTGCAAGTATGTGGTAGAAAAGATCGCGTGAAGCGTATGATGCGCGATACCCAATTGTCGATTATATGTGGATGAGCTTTATTACGTTGTCGAGAAGTGCGGTAGTAAAATCCCGACGACGGGATGAGATCAAATAGCTCCACAGAACATTCCCCATTATACAAGCGGTAGAATACACTGAGTGATCCGATGTCACAACGTTGACTCAGCGGTTCCAGCCTGTCGGCGAGTTTGGGATCACCGATGATTATTCATTAGTTATTACATTAATTATTTCATTCTTACCATAAGGCGAGATCATGGTCAAACGCAAGCCTATAATGTATAAAAAAAGACCATTGGAACTGGCCAGAGCCGGCCAAGCCATTTCACACAGACCGGCTCGAAGAGCACCGTGCGGATGCACTTGGAGCCGAGCGGGTGCTCTACAAGGGCGGTTTACCTCTAGTTTATGTTCCTATCAGTATGGCGGCTGTCGGCGCACGCGGAGCGAGAGGACGCAATCGCAGCGGAGGAGCGCGAAAGAGCACGTCAATGGAGGCAGCCGATTGTCTCCTCTCATTGTTTTACAGTGAGTACGTTAAGCATTCTAATTTAAAAAGAAGTCAAATGAAAAAAATCAACCTACTTTCAATGACCCAAACTCAAACCCAAACTCTTTTTTAAACGCAATAAAAATGTACTCTCCTCTCCGAGCCGGTCTTTGTGACCGGGCACTTAAAGATCTACGCTCTACCGAAAGAAATATAATAGAATAGAAATCGAATTTAAGTAAGTTTGTCCCGTCAATTAGCTCACGAAGCACGTAAAAATGATTTAATCCTATAATCGGACACTGAGAGCCCAGTTTCCCTGCCCCAGAACGATAAATAGCCAGTTCTTTGTCCCTTTTCAAGTGAAGTCGGTATTTGTCTCCACTATTTAACCGTTAACGTGACCTCGCTGGACCCTTATTAACTGTATCAAAAGTTATGCGATAGTTCCAAGTTATGCAAGAGTGAATCAAGAAAACTGTTTTATTTACTCAGCGGGTTTTATATTTAATGAAGGAATTAATGAAAATTCTATATTATCTTTATGTATATTTAGGGGTTCGTATGCACAATAGTAGCACATAATAAATCCAAAGTAACAAGAATAATTATCAATGAGTAGACTCTTCTAGTTAGGGAGCAGCTGGCGACTAACTTATGCAGTTGGGCTTGCAAACAGTTTGCATGTTTTTATATAGGTATTTATCTAATACTTTATTGCACAAAAATACAAATTACATATAAAAAAGGTGGGCTTAATGCAAATAGTATTTTTCTTATGAATGCAATGAACCTTATTTTATTTTCAAATTACTGCTCTGCTTAGTATTTGCAGTAATCGGCATTTATGGGATTTTAACTTTTTTGCAAAAATGACATCTCAAGAGGCTACACTGAAAACCCGAATAGGTTGTTTTAACTTAAATAGTTGAACTATAAATGCAAATTTGACCTGATTATATATTTATTATGTCGGAGCGTTGATGACTCCGTGTTCCGGATAGTCAATCAACGACTTTTGTTTGGAAACGTCAAGTAGACGTCATTTGTCACTTGGGTAAAGTTAACATGAGCGACGGGGCACCACCGAGCTGTTGCTCGGTACGAGGGCTGCTATTTATGTATCCGGAATAAAATAAAATAACTATCATTGACTGTTAAATATGGTTTTATTGCTTTTCAAAATATTCGCCATGATGATCAATGCACTTTTGCATTCGGTGAAACCAGTTTTCATAGCACTTTTTCCAATCGGAAGACGGTATCTCCAAAACATGATTTTTGAATGCCTCAACGGCTTCTTCTCGGGTTGAAAATCGTTGACCACGTAATTTATTCTTCACGGTTGGGAATAAAAAGAAGTCGTTGTGTGCCAAATCAGGGCTATATGGCGGATGACCCGTTAATTCCACCGTTTCACCCTCCAAATATCGGGTCGTTTCACCCGAAGTGTGACAGCTTGCATTGTCGTGATGGAGAATGATTCTGCGTTGTGGATTATTCTTCCTGATTCTTCTGCAAAGACTTCTGGCAAAGAAATGGTCGTGTACCACTCTGAATTAACAGATTTACAATTGTCTAGGGGTACAGTAGCCACGTGTCCATCTATACCAAAAAAACAGGCGACCATTTGCTTCAAAGTGCTTTTCGCACGAGCAACTTTTATTGGGTTCGGCTCATGTTGGAAGACCCAAACTGTTGACTGTTGCTTGTTTTCGGGGTCATATGCATAAATCCAGGATTCATCACCTGTGTAGATATTATATACAGCTTTTGATGCACCACGATTGTATTTTTTTATCATTTTTTTGCACCAATCGACACGAGCCTGTTTTTGATCTATTGTCAAGTTGTGCGGTATCCAACGCGAATAAACTTTTTTTGCAGCCAAGTGTTCGTGTAATATCTTATGTATACTCGTCATACTAATGCCCAAGATCGCCTCTATCTCTCGATATGTCACATGACGATCTTGCATTATTAGTTTACGCACTGCGTCGATGTTTCGTGGCACAACAACTGATTTAGGCCGACCATCTTTAATTTCGTCCGTGAGCATACGACGTCCACGATTAAACTCACTAAACCAGTGATACACAGTAGTCTTCGGTGGTGCTTTATCCCCAAAAGTCGAACTGAGTTGATCGATACACTGCTGTTGAGTTAGACCACGTCGAAAATCATAAAAAATCATCGCACGAAAATTTTCTCGAGATAAATCCATTGTGATAATGACACGCAATTTTTAAAATCGCGCCACACAATAAAAACAAATGACAGACGGACGAAATAACCTGCATTCTACAGCCAAAGAGTTCCATTTTCAAACGTGATAATTTCTTTATAAATATTATTTATGCAGTGGCCAGTTCCGGATTCTTAAATAGCAGCCTATGTATAAGGTGTTCCTTATAGTCTGATCGATCATTCGTTCATTTGTTCATTCGTTCGTGAGGTTTGATCACTGATTCAGTTCGGTTGAAGACGGATATAGACTGGTTACTTTCCTTTTGACCTGCGAACTAATCGGTGACCCCAAAGCTTCGGTGTTGAACCTACCGCGTTTCCGTTCGTCTAATCAAAAGAAATCTTTGGAATCATATTGTGAATAATTTGATTGTGATAGGTGATTAAATGATTGGAATAAAAAGTGGAACAAAGGGTGAATAACCGGCTGAGACGCAGGAGGCAGTGGGTTCGATTCCCGCCGCGGAACAAATGTTTGCATGATCTACATATATTTGTTCCGGGTCTGGTTGTTTTTCTATATATTTTAAGTATGTATTCACAAAAAAAAAGTATATAAATATTCTATCAGTTAATTACCTGGTTACAATAATACAAGCTCTGCTTAGTTTGGGGCTAGATAGCGCTGTGTGGAATGTCCAGCAATATTTATTTTATTTATTTATTGGTTATTTTGGGTTCCCAGTCATATCGGACAGACCAGACGGCATGCCCTGAACCATTCTCGGTCATATATTTAACTTAGTTGTTTTGTTAACATGTTGGTTTACTAAATTATCAGTTAGAATTACTTTGATTCGAATATACCACACCATATATATAACGCAATATTTTATTGTGTTATAATAACCTCTTTTAGTGATTGGTGTATAAAAAAAAATAATAATCATGATTTTTTTGATAATATCTTTTTTTATTCAACGAGAAACGCAGGACTAACAAGATCTGCAACATTTAGCATGTGCTAGAAGGTTGTGCAGCACTTGCTACGTTTACTTGATTTTTTCTTATTTTTAGGTACACTTCAAAAGTTATCTAACATAGACTTGTTTAGGTATCAGAAATATGTTTCCCGAGTTTATCTCCAAATCGCCATTTTGCAAGTACTGCGTTTGCCATAAGGCGGTTTTACTTGCGTTCCAAGGACCGTAAATCACATTTACGGAGCCGTTAACGAATTTACAATATTCTTATATCTATTATAATCATTATTATAAATACGGGATCCATCACGTACCATCCGATCCGAATAACGTCTCGCCTCGCACGACCGACGTGCGAGGCGAGACGTTATTCGGAGCGGATCGCACTCACCCTGATGAAGGTTCACGAATTGAACCGAAACATTGTCGGTCGAAACACCGATAAGACGGTACGTGATGAATCCTGTATTTATAATAATGATTGAAATCAGTCACGAAAGTTTTCTATTATAATCTTTCAGAGAATGAGGGGTAAAAAATATTTATTGGATTATTCACTTTCGTATAACACCATCCACATCTAAGCCTCCCCAAATTAACTTCTCATGGTATTAATAGATTGTGTTGAGAGGGAAAATTAGTTATATACAGTTATAGTTATTATTAGTCTTTTAGATTCAATGTTCTTGTAATAGAGAATCAAGGAGATGAGAAAATCACATTTATAAAAAAGCTAGATTAGAAAACATGAAATATTAAGTGTAAATCACACTAATAAACTAGTTGACCCGCTCCGGCTTTGCACGGATATCAAAATATAAATGAATGAATGAAAATTCTTTATTATACCTTACAAGCTAGACACAACAGATTAATAGAAATAAACAAATAAAAGTAAGCATAATGGGCGGTCTTATCGCTTAACAGAGCGATAAGATCTCTTCCAGGCAACCTTTGGATGGAGAGGATTATTGGTTAATGGAAGATTGGCCGAGGTGTAAAAAGAATAAACTTAATAATGAAAAATAAAAAAATATTTAACCCTAAATAGTTATATACATACATATAAGGTATTACCCGTGCGCGATAAGTTGGGACCTGAGCGCGGTGACGTCATATTGGCATGTTTGTACCGTCCGCAAAAAAGCGAACATAACAAGCAGCCGCCCGCGGCTTCGTCTTTGTTTTTTTTAACCTAATTTATTATGTTACTCAGGGAGGACGCTGCTTTTTATCTAATCTTTTTTACACTATTTGAATAAAATAAAAATACAATGTTTATGTTTATACATTTATTTTATCTATTAGTTACATTATCTCATCTTCGTCACTGCTTAGTGGATTTATGCCTTCTAGAGGTTGTTCTTCGTCCTCAGTCTCACTATAATCACTTGACGAAGAGGTATCCGATAAATTTACAACATTTACTATAACAACAAAAACTACAACAACAAAACAATGACACAAACTATAACAACAAAAACTACAACAACAAAACAATAACACAAACGAAAACTAAAAGAATTCCAGAGCGCGTCGTTACGTGACGTAGGCTAGTACGAGACTAAAAACCCTAGTAAAAATAGTGATGCGAACGGTACAATATGGGTCCCATCGGGGAAGTGCAGGGGAAGCAGTCGGGGAGTCGCATTCCTAGCAGGTCCCAAGTTATCGCGCACGAGTAATACATAAATAATTTTAAATAAATAATTATCATATATAAAATAAATAAATATGTACTTACATACTTATATATATATTGATAATGTTAGAGATCAGATGAATCACGACTCATCATGGAGATTAAAATATATTAAAAATATCTAAGTAAATTGATGCATTTTCCAGTAATCAACCAACCAGTGTCACGTGTCTTTGTACATACATATATGATAATATTATTTTAATAATATATGATTCTATCAAATTATAAAAAAAAAATTTAAACAAAAACCAGCCAAATCGGTCGAGCCGTCCTCAAGTGATGATCTTTCATACATGTGGCATTGATTTATATATATAGAAATGCAAAAGTTTGGATATTTGTTTCTTACTCAATCGCGTCACAACAGTGGAAGTAGAAATCATACAAAAACTGAATAGATTATGAATCCTAGACTGGACTAAGGGAAAAAAAAAGATGAATACAAAATATTCCTTTGTATTTATACTAAAAACGGGATATTTACCATGATTTGTGAGTATTTGAGTATCCCGATATTTCGGCGCAGTTGCATGCGCCATGATCACGGGTAAACTGAAGTCTTTGCGAGTAGGTAGTTATTGGCAGATATAACGATCTACCCTCTTTCTTAGTCTCTTGCTAGGAATTAATTCGCTAATTCTATTACTACCACCGGCTTCATTCTCGATCATAACTCGATTCCGACACACAACACTCACGGTATCAGGACGCGTAATTGACACTTCACTTCTTCTGTTCTTACACATTCTCACCACAGGATTCCAGGCTCCAGATAATTGAAAACCATCTTCACGATTGAAATTCTTGTGTTTGGCAATCTCAATTGCCTCTTGAACCAGTCTTGGCATGTAATGTCGCTCAGTTGAGATTACTTGTGGGTTGTGTAGCTCGATCCAGTGGTTTGAGCCAGAGTCCAGCAGATGTTCCGCTATGGCAGACTTTTGTCTGTCAACATTCTTCACCGCCCTGATATGTTCCTTCACCCGACAAGCTATAGTGCGTTTGGTTTGACCAATATAAGAACTCCCACAGCTACAGTCTATTTTATACACTCCTGGTTTTCATAACCATGATAGTTTCAAAAGTTATATCGTAATCCAGTACGGGCCGGAAATCGCTAATGTGGTAAAAGACCTAGAACGCTTGCGGAAAAAGTGTGAATGTTTACGTGAATCATTGGACTTCTTAGTGAAGTGTCGTGACGCAGACCTAATACCAGTATGCGTGCGTATTAAATCTCGCGATGACATTCAGGGATCCGCGAGTATTCTGCGACAAGCGAGTGTAAAATTATTGCGAAAGATGATTCGTAACAACAGACATCGTTTTCATTCATTACAAGTGGAGTTGTACAAGATTCATTGTAAGTGTAGTGTTGTATTGTTACCGATGGATTTTGATGTGTGCGATCGTATAACATATGAACAAGCCCAACGCTCTGGAGAACTTAGTGCATCTAAACAAAAGCGAAAGTTGGAATTTTTGTGGAATAAACAAAGGCAACATGTCCCCTACCAATGTAATAACTCACAAGAAACTCGAACAGTTATAAATTTGTCCAACAAAGTCCTTAATGGATCAGCTCTCAAAGTGTTGGAGAAGGGTCTCAATTATGTTCCTACCACGCAGCGAATCCCATATGAAAAGGTGATCGGCAATATAGAGGAAGTTATCCGTTATAATAAGATTCCAAAAAGCGACGCGGAGTGTCTAAGACAAGACATTGCTTTTGTGTTACGTCATGCTAAACCTCCAGAACCGAACATCACGTATGAAGAGTTGGGTGCGTTAAAAAACTTACGCCAAGATAAAGACCTAATAATCCTTAAGGCAGACAAAGGGAATGCCACAGTGGTGATGAACGTCACAGAATACGAGGATAAAATCCATCGCTTGCTTAGTGACACCAATACCTACAAGCTAGTTAACTATAATCCAACAAGTCGAACGCAACGTAATACCCAAAAGTTAATCAAGGAGTATCAACACGCCATAGGTGAGGAAGTTGCCAATTTTCTCTTACGACCAAGAAACGTCCAGCCGCCTAGACTGTATGGTCTGCCAAAGGTACACAAGCAGAATGCCCCGCTACGACCTAAAGTGAGTCAAATTGATTCTCCTACTTATGAATTAGCGAAACATATAGCTAAAGTATTGCAACCGACGGTGGGACGAACATCGTCTTTTGTAAAAGACTCGCGGCATTTCATACAGATCCTTAAGGAGACAGAGGCACATGATAATGAGATGATGGTCAGTTTTGACGTAGAATCCCTCTTTACGAAGGTCCCCGTGGCTGATTGTATGAGGGTAATTGAGACGAAAATAAAGCAAGACGGTATTCCGGCAGAGTATGTCAAGCTTCTGGAGCATGTTCTTTTCACCAACTTCTTCATATATAAAGGGCAATACTATCTTCAAATAGATGGAGTAGCCATGGGTAGTCCTGTTGCTCCCGTGGTGGCCAACATTTGGATGGAGTATTACGAGAATATAGCCATCTCGTCTGCCCCTTTACCAATCAAGTTGTGGAAGAGGTACGTGGATGACGTCTTCTGTATTTTGGAAGGAAAAACAGCCGAAGTGGAACTTCTTTTGGCACACCTCAACGTCGTACATAGAAAGATCAGGTTTACGTACGAGAAAGAATGTGATCGACGTTTGGCGTTTTTGGACGTATTGGTTCAGGTTCGAGAGAATGGTAGTTTGGGCCATTCAGTTTACAGAAAACCTACACATACGGACCGAAACCTACATGCGGATTCACATCATCACCCTCGACAACTTAATTCGGTAGTAACATCACTTATCAATCGTGCATTCGACCTGTGTGATGAGGATCACATTCATAGTGAATTGGCGCATGTCCGAAGTGTGTTGGTGAATAACGGTTATAAACTGCGGTCCCTACCAGCTCGACCAAGACCTAAAGCCCACAGTTGCAGAGTGGAACGAAAACCTGCTTTTCTACCATATGTTAAAGGAGTGACAGATAAAATCGCAAACATTCTACAAAAATTTTCACTTAAGACCATCTTTACTCCTTTAAAGAAAATTACAAACTACCTGCGCTCACCAAAAGATTGTTTTCCACTAGAAAAACCAGGAGTGTATAAAATAGACTGTAGCTGTGGGAGTTCTTATATTGGTCAAACCAAACGCACTATAGCTTGTCGGGTGAAGGAACATATCAGGGCGGTGAAGAATGTTGACAGACAAAAGTCTGCCATAGCGGAACATCTGCTGGACTCAGGCTCAAACCACTGGATCGAGCTACACAACCCACAAGTAATCTCAACTGAGCGACATTACATGCCAAGACTGGTTCAAGAGGCAATTGAGATTGCCAAACACAAGAATTTCAATCGTGGAGATGGTTTTCAATTATCTGGAGCCTGGAATCCTGTGGTGAGAATGTGTAAGAACAGAAGAAGTGAAGTGTCAATTACGCGTCCTGATACCATGAGTGTTGTGTGTCGGAATCGAGTTATGATCGAGAATGAAGCCAGTGGTAGTAATAGAATTAGCGAATTAATTCCTAGCAAGAGACTAAGAAAGAGGGTAGATCGTTATATCTGCCAATAACTACCTACTCGCAAAGACTTCAGTTTACCCGTGATCATGGCGCATGCAACTGCGCCGAAATATCGGGATACTCAAATACTCACAAATCATGGTAAAAATCCCGTTTTTAGTATAAATAGTGTTCATAACCATGATAGTTTCAAAAGTTATATTCCTTTGTAGAACAAATCAATGAAAGATTTTGTTTTTTTTATACTACATAAATAAATAAATATTGCTGGACATTTCACACAACGCTATTTAGCCCCAAACTAAGCAGAGCTTGTACTATGGGAACCAGATAACGGATAGAATACCTTTATAATTTTTTTTGTAAATACTTACTACATAGAAAAACATCCAGACTCGAAACAAATATCTGTAGATCATGCAAACATTTGTTCCGCGGTGGGAATCGAACCCGCTATCTCCTGCGTCTCAGCCGGCTATTCGCCCACTGAGGTCGTCAAAGATGTAGACATGTAGATGGAATAAACATAAAGCCCATCTGATGTTAACCATCGCCTATAACAGAGAATTGCCTCGTAGGTCACTTACGTTAGAAATGTGCCCTACGATGCACTGCCCTGCGTCAATCAATTTGAGATGTGCAGGTGTAAAACCTCATGTGGCTGTAATTTCACCGGCAACAGTACCCTTCAAACTAAAACACAGCAATGCTGCTTGGCGGCAGAAATAGGTATGTGACATGAAATGATAACGAATGAAAAGTACTAATTATACCTCACAACTTGCTTGTACAACAAAATGAGAAACAAGAACATTTATAGTAAGCGGTCTTATAACTTAAAAAGCGATTTCTTTCAGATAACAGTATTTTAAAACAGAACAAAAAAACCACATTATTTTACGGCACAACAACGGCTATTGCTTTACAAAGCGCAAGTTTGGCCGCACGTAAAATACTGTTCCCATCTTTGGCACGGAGCTCCAAAGTACCAATTGCTTCGTTTTGACTCCCTTCAGAGAAGAGCCATTAGAATCATCGGTGATCCCAAACTCGCCGACAGGCTGGAACCGCTGAGCCAACGCCGTGACATCGAATCGCTCAGTATATTCTACCGCCTGTATAATGGGGAATTTTCTGAGGAGCTATTTAATCTCATCCTGTCGTCGAGATTTTACCACCGCACTTCTCGACTACGTAATAAAGCTCATACACATATAATCGACAATTGGGTATCGCACACCACACGCTTCACGCGATCTTTTCTACCACATACTTGCTAGATGTGGAATGTTTTTTCATCTGAGTTTTTCCCATTAGACTGCGACATGGCACGCTTAAAGAGAAATGTAAAGAGGTTTCAACAGTGTAGCGAACGCATCGACAGTACCCTGCGTGTTGCCGGTGTCAATAGGCGACGGTGACCGCTTACCATCAGGTGGGCCGTAAGCCTGTTTCCCCACAAATTACAAAAAACAAATAACCTTTGGATGTTTTTGGCCTTAGCACACATTCCTTTAGTGTTGCATGCACGGTGCGGTACACTTCTACGCACTGGTCCGATTCTTGTTTGTTCAAATACAGAACTACCCACATATTATTTTTTTAAAACAGTAACAACAATATTTTTTTATAATTTGAATATAGTATAACTAACAAACATATAGGTGTATAAAATAGTTTGCTACGCCAAATGGCACATCCTCTTTATTTTTTTAAGATAAGTTGTAAGTTTCTCTGTAAATGAATTTGTAATTGTTTTGAGAAATTTAGTTTAAAAAACATGTAAGTAGCCTTGTTACAAGTAATAATCGGTCAGGCGCCACTACCATACAAAAATATATTGGCGTGATCCTAGATGGCTAAAATTGCAGCTAATACAGATTCTCAAGTCATAAATTGGGGTCACTTTATCTTTAGCTCGGAGGTCAGACGTTTCGACGATAAAATTATTTTCTCAAATAAAAATATATTTTCATAATCGTACTTTTCGACTCTTCATAAATCAGTTTAGCAAATTACATTCTAAATAAAATGTATTTTGAAACGAAACTGTCTAGAACATGGCCGTCAGAGATATTGAACTTTTTTGAATTTAAATTAATCTGAAAAAAGATTTTTCTACAAATATTGTAACCTATACTCGAAATGCGTTTATTTTGATATCATTACTCTGATTTTTGGGGTTCCGAACCTCAAAAGGATACTTAGGATCACTTTGTTGTCCGTCTGTCTGCCATGACCCTTTATCTCGGTCACGCGTGGAGGTATCAAGTTTACATTAAAACCATATATTCAGGTCTATAGTCCCTTAAAGCTGTCAAAAAACCAAACTTCTAAGTTAACGTTAAAAAAAGATAGCGCCGTTTATGCCGCAAAAAAACGTATATTTCGACACTCTCAAGGGAATCAAAATGTATAAGGTACTTTCTGTTGACCTAGAACTATGAAGTTTGGCAAGTAATATCGTCATAAACTACAAGTACTTAATAAATCATCGAGTTTAAGCAACGGTATGCGCGTTCATAATTGTATGGGAGACCAAATCATTTAACATATTTTTTTTAAGCTTTTATCGTAGTACGGAACCCTCGGTGGGCGAGTCCGACTCGCACTTGTCCGGTTTTTTATATATAACTTTTATTTTAAAAATGTCATTGTATTAACAATATTATAGAGACGTCCTTTGATAAATATAGACTCTTTTTACAAGTTTTAAGAGCGACCAATCTTGTACTCTAAGCAATCTTTAACTTAGTTTTAATATTATAAAGAGGATAGATTTGTTTGTTTGTATTGAACAGGCTGCAAAACTACTGGACCGATTTAAAAAAATATTTCACTGTTGGGCAGCTACACTATCCCTGGGTGACTTAGGCTACTTTTTACCCAACTGCGCAGAAGTAGGGTAATGTTTTTATTGAAAAACTATGCGTGCGAAGTAATGACGTGTGACGTCCACTGCCTCGCACATAGATTTTAGGAGCGACCGATCTCGTGCGGCCTGCACCCAACGGCTCCCAGCAACCTTTACCAGGTAGTTTTTATATCTAGTGGGGGTCCATCCTAGGCTACGCTTACCATCACGTGGTCTTCACTCTAGAACCTTTCTGCCCCAACGGCTGTCAGTTCTGCGTCCATGTGCCCCGCCCACTGCCACTACAGCATACTAATCCTGTTGGTTATGTCTGTGACCTTATAAATCAAATTAAACCTTATTTGGGTATTCGACGACCTCCGTGGCGCAGTGGGCGAATAGCCGGCTGAGTCGCAGGAAGGTGCGGGTTCGATTCCCGCTGCGGGACAAATATTTGCATGTTCTACAGATATTTGTTACGGGTTTGGGTATTTTTCTATATATTATAAGTATGTATTGACAAAAACAAAATATGTATTACATATAAGTATGCTATCAGTTATTTGGTTCCCAAAGTATAATCTTTGCTTAGTTTGGGGCTAGATAGCGCTGTGTGAAATGTCCAGCATTAGTTATTTTTTATTTATTTATTTACAATCTGGCCGGACTGTTGCGGCCACAAATTTAACAAAAATAATGCAACTGCGGCCATATTGTATTTGACTACAAGCAATCCTTTTTTTAAATCTAAATCAAAAATTACCAAAAAAAAGGAGGAGGCTCTCAATTCGTCGGAATCTTTCTCGAAGACGCCTGAACCAGTTCAAGAAATATTTTTTTGTTTAAAAGGGTATACTGTATACTTCACAGGTGGTCCCATTGGCACCAAGTCAGGATCTGATGATGGGATCCCAAAAAACCGACGTTTTATAGCGACGCCATTCGGGTTCTGGTTTGTTACCTATTACCTCAGAGCTCCGTCATTTAGCAACTGATTTAGAAAATTCTTTTTTTATTTGAAATGATATACTTTTATATAAGCCTCGTAGAAGTTTCATCAAAATCAGTCCCGTAGTTAGGGTAAAGTAATATTTTTGTTAAAAATTTAGTTGTTGTGTACATGTTTACGATGTACGTTTTACAAAGAACTTCAAATTTACTATAAGATGTAAAATCTGTTGTTTGTATGTTTGCAATGTATAATATCAGAAAATACTAAACTAATTCTGAAAATTATTCCTGTGGCGGAAAGCAGCACTAATCCTGAATGGTATAGTAATTTTTTTTTATCTAGCCTATACTATCCCACTGCTGGGCAAAGGCCTCCTCCCCCTCATCTCGCCACTTTTCTCGATCTTGTACTAAATCCCGCCAGTCCCTATAAAAAGCGTCCAAATCATCGCGCCACCGCTTCTTAGGCCTTCCACGGTGTCGCTTTCCATCCACAGGGATCCATCCAGTTACGACCTTAGCCCACCTATTTGGTTGCATGCGGGAGACATGACCCGCCCAATCCCACTTCAACTTGGCAGCCTTGATACCGACGTCAGCGATGCCGGTTCTTGAGTGCAGCGAGATGTTCTCAATCCTGTCCTGTCCCCCCCAACATGGATAGTACTAATATTTATTATGTAAAAAAAATTCAGAAATCGGTGTGGTTCAGTTAGTGTACATTACAAAGGTAATCTATCTAATAATTCTATCTTAACCCTCCTTTGGCAGTTTGGTTATAAGATAAGATAAAGATAAAAACATTTATTTTGTTTCAAATTTTTTTTTTAAATAATACTCTCACACAAAACAGAATTTAAATTTTTAAATTTTCGCGATCTATACTCATGTTTTTAAGACAAAACAGGTCTTTTCGCGCACAGATTTATATCAAAATTATAATTTTGACTAACCTCGACGTTTCGGCCAAGTTACATAGGCCGTGGTCACGAGAGACTGAAGCGGGTGGGTGTCAGTGTCGGGCAGCGCGAATGTTGTCACCAACTACCCGCACTTGGTTTTCTGAATCGCACGTATCACTGTTTCGACACACAATACTAACAGTATCTGAAGTTACGCGTGGATCTAAATCGCGACGTGAACACCTAACTGTAACTGGATTCCACGATGCAGATAATCTAAAGCCGTCCTCACGATTAAAATTGCGATATGTCTTTATCTCGATGGCTTCTCGAACGATTTTTGGGTAATATTGGCGTTCGGTGGAGAGAAGTTTGGGGTCGTGAAGTTCTATCCAGTGGTTTGGTCCAGATTCAAGTAGGTGCTCAGCGATCGCAGATTTATTCGTTTGTCGGTGCTTCATAGCTGCGATATGTTCTTTCACTCTTTCCGCGATGGTTCGTTTTGTCTGTCCAATGTAAGAACTTCCACAGCTGCAGTCAATTTTATACATGCCGGGTGTTTGGGTGTTTGTACATCTATCGCCGTTCCGATCTGTTTTGCTACTTTGGATAACGGGGTATATACAGTTTTAATGGAGTAGTTTCTTGGTGCTGATCCAATTTTGTCCGTTATCCTTTTTACATATGGTAAGAATGCTGGCTGTCTATTGACGTTGTAATCCACTTGTTTTCGGTATCTGCGCCTGGGTCGTGTTCTATCCACTCTATAGCTGTTACGTTTTAGTACCTCCTGAACATGATTTAACTCAACTGGTAGGTGCTCAGGGTCATAAATGTCATGGGCTTGATTCATCAAGGACGTCACGACGGACTATATGTGGCGGGGGTGATGATGAGAATACAAGAATACCTCGAATGGCCCAGTCAGCGAGTTTTGGCCTTCTATTTATTATTAGTTCATTAGTTTTAAATATATTATTGAACTCACCACATATAACCCTTAATAATGATTCAAAATGTAGGTTCGAGTCCTTTAAATTATGGCCCGAATTTGCAACCTTTTCTCTTATGGCGATTTGGAATAATTCCTTGCGTTTTTCTGTCAAAGGCCTATAGGTAACTTTCGCCTCGGTTTGATCCTCTTTGCCGTAGAAGACTACACTCTGTCCTCTATGGTCCGACCGTAAATTATCAATAAGTAATTTATGAGAATAGTCAAAATTTAAGATTATATTATCCAAGCAGGTAGTACGGCTATCTGCAGAAGAGTTATTCTAGTCGGTTCCATGAATAGTTCGTATAAATTAAATGATCTACATAATTGAATAAATTGCTGTTTTTCTGAAGACACATCAATATATTTTTATTCTTATTTGAAAATCTTCGTAAAGCCTCTTCCAGATTATTCATAAACATTTTAAAGTTAGCAGATGGCGGTGAGTAAACACCAAGAATAATATGGCGATCCAACTCTGCACATGCCGTTTCACATATACGCTCAGTAGAAATGCAAACTATATCTTTTATATCATTGGCTTTAATATTGTCCTTTATTGTAATTAAGGTGCCTCCACCTTGAGCTAATTTTCTATAGAACATACTAACGACTTTATAATTTCAAAATGTGAACTGCTTAGTGTCAGGTGACAAGAAAGTTTCTGAGAAGCAAAGAATCTCAAAGGCGTTGGATTTTAAAAAAAAGCTCAATTTCTAATACTTTACCTAGGAACCTATTTATGTTCTGATGCATTAATCTCACTAGATTTTCTGATTTCTTAGTGACTACTTTATTATCTAAGTTGCTAGGAGAGTCTTGCATGGTTAGTGTTGATGAACTAACGTAACAAAGCTCTCTTATTGTCTTACTTATAAGTTTAAGGATTCGATAACATTCCATAGTCACTTTTATGGTAATCAGCCTCTAAGACGTACCTTAGTGACTGTATTACAATACGTTTTTGTTTTTTAAATATAAAATGGTATTTCGGTCTGAATACAAATTTCTTAATACAACTATTTATGTCAAATAACAAAATTTCACCTTTATTACAGTTAGTGGCGATTAAATTATTTAATTATTTATGCCGTGGGGTGCCGGCAGTAGAATGTTACCCCTCCTCTCATGCCCGTGGATGCAGTAGAATAGAATAATCATTTATTTGGTACACACAAAATGACACATGAAATAATTTAAAGGAACAGTAGATACAATTGAATTGCCTGCTAAGGGATACCTCCGGAAGATGGGCAGCAGCGTCTTTCCGTGTATCAACATCCCATGCTGCGCTCGCCAACCCGCCTGTTAAGCGTGGTGAGTATGGCAACTACCCATCATGGAGATCCATGGAGGCCTGTGTTCAGTAGTGGACGTTTTACGGCTTAAATGAAATTATTTAAGTTAAGATTGAGTTAATGTATTTTTTTTTTGTTTTGTTTAAAACTCAGCGAACTCGAATACGGAAAAGTACAAACTACAATTTTATTTACAGTTCCAGAATCATGCAATTTTAACAATAAACGAACACTGTTCATTAACTGTGTTCTATTTACATCTGAGCTGTCACCCATCAAAATTACAATGTCATCATCTTTAGTGTGATTTCCATTTATGACGTTACCTATAAGTTTGCTATAAGAAATGTTTGGCATGCAGTTGTTTATTATTGAAATTTTTACATTCATACAGAACATATACTCTATACCTTCCCTGATGCCATCACAGAAAATCTTTAAACTTTTTGTACTGTTTGTCTGCAAGGTTTCTATACCAGAGTTATAAGGTAAGTTCAAGGGTTCACTTTCTTCAATACCTTTGGGAGGCATGCTGGTGTTTGGTAGAGTAGACCGTTGTGTCTCTAGAAGATGTACAGTTGAAGATGGAAGCAGATAATTATTTCCATAATCATTTGCGGTCGAGATGGATTCTGGGTCCACCATTTGTTCACTCTCAATCGCCTCAGTCAGTTGAGGATTGTACGAACCTGCGCCAAGCAACGTTCCGATGGTCGCTATATATTCTCGAATTTCGCTCTGTGCTAAAGTGTATTTATTATGAATTTTTTGTAGATCAGCTTCTAGTTTAGATATTTTTACCAAGTTATCAGAATAATCTGTTTCGTAATTAGACATCATCCATTCATAATTTTTTAGTTCTTCGTTAAGTTATTTTCTGTCTTTTTTTAAACTCAAAATGTTTTTATTGAGCTTCTTGTTATTTATAAATTTCCTTTTTCTATCCAATAGCAATTTTTTTTAAATCTAAAATATTTTCTTCTCATGATATATTTCTTTGATATAGTATTATCGCAGTTATCACCCCAGGAGGTAAGGCCGATAGTATCTAATGGTTCTGTATCATTGTTTGCAACCAATTTATTATAAAATATTGTAGTCTGTGTTTTTTCCCTAAGGTTTATAACATCCTGCATGGTATCTATAGTTTCCTGTGATTAAAGAAGCTGATATTGAAGCTTTTTTATTTGCTCATATGCAGTATCCAGCGTAATATGGTTATACAGCGTAATACATTGGTTATGACATTCTGCATTTATTTGAAGTTGGTCACGCTATTCTTTCAAGTCTATCAATTCAGTATCGATTTTCACGAGTTAATTTTTTTACCGGCTGTTTGTATCTATAATGCCTTGTATCTCTAACTCACTTTCTTCCCTTTCTTGTAGTAGTTTGTTATTCAACGTATTAGATATTTCTAGTTGTTGCAGTTTTGATTTTAGTTTAAGTTCCAACTCTCGTAAGGCGCTTTGTCTAGTCTTCATTCTGATAAAATTCGCTTCAAAACGGTAATAAAATGCATAAAATACTTTTTTGCAGTGCAAAAACTGTTACGTTATTCGTGGATTTGAACTTAGTGCCTTGAGAATGCAATCCTACTGTACCGAACTCTAGTCCAGCCGTCTGATAAGAATTCGGTTAGAAATAGTCATTTAGTTTGTAGCTCAATTCAGTGATCTTGTTCGTTTATTTTAAGTGACGGTGTTATCAAATAAATTTTTGTCAAGGGAATCGACCTTTATCGTTGATAAACTTTTATAAATTTTGATAGAATCACTGTATATCTTCTTGATAGGTCTATCATAGTATAATTAGCAAAAATTTACTGTTGTGTTCACTGTTATTTCGAGTCACTGTGAAGCTTTTGGAAACAGTGGTAAATTGTATGCTCCGCAGTTATTTTTTCGTATAACGTATTTTATCTACGCTTTTGTGCACTATGAAGAATTGTACACAAGATTCACTCAAATATGTAAGTACTTAAAAATCCTATAAATTACTGTTTGTTTACACTTATCACCGATCTACCGCACCTGACAGTCTTTATATTATAATTAAATTTATATTTTTATTTATATTTTAATTTAAATCTATATTATAATTTGTATTTTTTCTTGTAGTAGTTTTAGATATAGCGTATTAGATTAATTCTGTAAAGTTATATTTAAGTGTAAATAAACGAATTTGAATTTGAATTTGTACATTTAGTATTTGTTCTTATTTTTCGTAAATTCTTTATAGTTTTTGAGTTATTACCCATATTAAAAACTAAATTTAGACGTAATTTACAGGGTACACCAGTGACCCCATAGTGTGTGGTATGCGTGTAGCTTAAATGGCACAAATATAGGCAAGTCTGAAATCCAGAACAACTGCAATTTGAATCCCAAAAAAGCCTAACCATTGTACATAAACTCCCGTTACCTGTTATTTCGTTGAAACTGTAGATCAAGTTATTTGGATATTTATTTCATGGCACTATTTTGATAGTCAAAGATTACAGATAATATTTGTTTGTTTTAATCGAAGACTCGCGATTCAGTTCGGGGTGAACCACTAGTATTATACATGGGGCACACTATAGTGTGACCATTAGTGCTGTGCACTCCCTGAGGTATGCGCGGCGAGGTGGGAGGCAAAGAAAAAACTGCATGAGTTCACATGAGATCAATACATGTCGGACATACCTATCTTACGATATCAGTTTGCATTTCTAAGGCAAGACTTGTGGCGGGACGATGGTCGGAGGCTATCTATCTGTAATATATTATACTTACTTAGTTGATTAAAATGTAACTTAAATATACTCATATTTTATTAAAAATATGCAGGTGATAAATAAGAACTAAACTTATAATTCAAAGGACTTCTTTTATTGAACATTTTTTATATTTACAAACAATTATATATTCTAACGAAAGTTATTCTGACATAGATTCTGTTTCAACTTCATCTTCCATTTCATATCACGAGATAACGCACGACCCATCTTTGAATATTTATCCCGTGTGCGTCTGACATAGACCGTCCGGTACAAAAGCTACCTACCGCCGTGAGCGTTGACGGCAGACTGATAGATCGGAGCGGCCGACACATCCCCCCCGTCTCGCCGCGCGCATACCTCAGGGAGTGCACAGCACTAATGGTCACACTATAAAAGTTTTGCACGTCTAGCTAATCGGAACTATTTGAATTTCAAATGTTATATTTTTTGAAACTTTGCAACCTTCTTAGTTAAAAAAAATTGACGGGAAATCATTTGGCAATTGTTTTTTATCACACATCGTTTTTTATCACACGCGCTACGTACGCAACGAAAATGTAATTAAGTCGAAAAGATTTTAGAGCGATGATTTTTTATGATTTTAAAAGTTGTCTCTCTCCGCAAGACTGTGCCGCTTGTCTTCAAAATGCTTTTGGGAGAGAAGAACCTTGTTTGAGCACCGTAATGCAATGGTTTGCTGAATTTGAGAGAGTTAAGCGGCTAATTGAAGAAAACCCGTAGATTACCTATGAGACAATTTGAGAACTATTGGGGATTGGTATGAGGCAAGTTAAGAAAATTTTACACGAAGAATTGAAAGTTCGGAAGCTTTGTTGTCGTTATATTCCTCATGAACTGACAGCGGAGCAGAAGCGGGCTCGCGTGGAATGGTGCTCACAGATGCTACTGAAGTACAACCACGGACATTCTAATGCTGTTTATGACATTATCACAGGAGACAAAACTTGGATTTATTGTTTTGAACCCGAAAAAATACAGCAATCTTGTGCATGGGTGTTTGAAAATGAGAACAGGCCAACAAAAGTGAGGCAGATGAGAAACGTTGGTATAAAAATGATCGCGTTTTTTCTCAGCTACGGGTCCCATCTGCACAATTCCACTTGAAGATCAAAAGACTGTTAATGCCGAGTGGGATTCTACCATTTCTTTACCCAGGGTGTTAGAAAAAGTTCGCAAAAGAGGACCAAAAAGCCACGTTCTCCTACATCATGACAACGATTCTTCACACACGTCAAACAAAACGAAGTCATTTTTAGCTTTCGAAAAAGTACAACTCGTCACCCATCCTGCACATAGCACCGACCTAGCACCATGTGATTTCTGTATTTTAAGCCAAAATCAAAGATTTGATGAGAGGTTTCACTTTTACCAACTACGAAGAGACAGTGATAGCGTTCAATCAGCACGTAGAAAACATGCCTTCAGATCTGTGTTCCTCTTGTTTTAAAAAATGATACGATCGCATGAAAAAATGTTTAAAATGTAAAGGAGAGTATTTTCAAAAGCAATAAACATAATATTTTGGTTTTAACATTTTGTTTTTCTAAGTTACGCATAACTTTTAGTGTGACCTACGTATACATAAGAACATAATTATAAATAAGAGAAAATCACAGAACTTACATTGGAAACCTACAAAGTTTCATACGCAATGATGGTATCCGTGGCGTTACCCATGTACAGTGACGAAATGAAAAGGTTCGTCAATTTTCAAAATGATTCGTTCAAGGTATCGCGAGTACTTATCATCTTTTGAAACTTTGTTACAGAATAGACTGAGTTAAAGAAAAGACTGCTTAATTGTTCGTTAATAAAGTTCAAAATTATTCAGATCAAAATTGTTTGACTATTAATCTTGTCAAAAAGAATTAACTGATTCTTGCATTCCTGGTGCAAGCGAAAACCATCTCTAGTGTGAGGAACCTTTTCATTCCATCACTGAAAAATGATATGAAAAAATAAAACTAGGCGTAGGCTAAAAGATACATAGGGATAAAAATGGCCAACACTATGTGTTATATCTATATGCCTTAAAGCACGGGGTACTTATAAATATGGGGTAAGTACAACCCAGTAATGTGACGTTTACACCCCGCGCACGTAACGCGCGCTATGAATATTCAGGTTTCACCGGGTGACTTTTAATTAAACAAGTGTTGGGGTCAAAAATACCCCGTTTAAAATAAAGGTTTTATTTTCTGTTGGGTCGTATAAGCCATCTGTACCATATGTGATAAGAGAAATTTTGTTAAACTTATGCACGTTATTTGGCTAAATAAATTTAAATTGTTTATCACTGGTTCTTTTTTGGTCACTCTGTTAGGTCAAAATTAGGTATTATCGTTGACAACTATAAATTCAAATTTTAATAAATTCCTGACACATAAAAACTATTTATAAGTTCTATTTTATAGCTGAGATTCCTACATCGAAAAGAAAAGTGCTGGAAATCTTCGGATCGGCTGACCTGATCCCTATCGCACATAACTAAAAACCAACCCACACTATCTACTGTCATTAAAACTATCTATCTATTAAAAAAAACTGAGTCCGAATCGGTTCATCCGTCTGGGAACTACGATGCCACAGACAGATACAGTGAAGTTTCGAGATTGTCCAAATAATGCTATTGTGTGTCTGTCAGTCTGTCTGTTCTCGCCTACAGATCGCATTATTAAACCGATTTTGACGAAAAATAGCACACAACTTCCTTGATTTATTTAATTTTATTTTGTTATCGTGATTTTTATTGGGGGGAAAGTAGGGGAGGGGAAAGGGGGGTAAGCTTGCAGTAGCGTTATTTATCGACGGATTTGAATCAAATTTGAAAGGCACATTATGGACTTGGACATGTACACAAGATGTTGCGAAAAAATATCCAAAGGGGCAGTGGAGGAGGGGTAGTTAGTTGCAGCGTTAGAATATGGAAGGATTTCAATTTTTAATTTTTTTTTTTAATTTAACCTATCCATACCAATCAGACTACGCAGTCCTCTCCGCCTTCAAGAGACAAACCCGTAGACACCAGATTTGACCTCCTAAGACCAAGGGAACGCGAGTAATTCCTATGCCAGGGGAAAGGGGAATGTGTCGGTTATTGCATGGATGTACTGTTCTCACAGAACTACTAGTCGTTAGGTTCTTTTAACTACAAATATAATAGAGTATCATAATATATATGATAAATTTACAACTAATGAGACCTAGGAAAGAAAAAAGATCATAGCATTACATAGTATAAAACAAAGTCGCTTCCAACTGTCTGTCCCTATGTATACTTAGATCTATAAAACTACGCAACGGTTGTTTTAACGTGCAGTTTTTTAATAGATAGAATGATTCAAGAGGAAGGTTTATATGTATAATACATAGTAGAGAAATACAATTAATTTTTAAGGTTGCTAATGTGATGTCGTAAATAAACACTTCTTTTGCGCTTACGTTACAAACGCTGGCTGAACCCTACGAGATAGATCAAAATAATGTACTACAGTATTGTACACCTTAAAAAGGTCTACAAAAAAATTGCAATGCTATATGTCTATCTCTTAGGGATAACGCACAATAACCACTTTTAGGGTTCAGTTCCCAAAGAGTAAAAGGGCACCTTATTACTCAGGATCCGCTATCTGTCTGTCCGTCTGTCACCAGGCCAGTTAAAATTTTCACAGATGATGTATTTCTGTTACGGCCATAACAAGAAATACCAAAAACAGAATAAAGTAAATATTTAAGGGAGCTCCCATACAACAAACGTGATTTTTTTGCTCGTTTTTGCTCGATATTGATAACGACAACAGGTAGACGCTTGAAATATTAACAGAATATTCAGTTATATATTCACTTTAAAAATGAATAATTAAATTAAAATAAAACAAATATTTAAGGTGGGCTCCCATACAACAAACGTATTTTTTGCCCGTTTTTATAGATACTGGTATGGAACCCTTCGTGCGCGAGTCCGACTCGCATTTGGCCGGTTTTTTAATCCATTACTTTTACGAGAAATAATGGCTTATTTACGAAACAGTTTTAAGCAATACATCATTAATCCTTATCCAATTAAGTACCATAAATACATTGTGCTCTTATTATACTTATACAAACAAACAATTAATATATATATAAAGACATTATTCATTATTTATTTATTCATTCTTTACCACAATTGCACTTGCACAGACATTGCTGCAACCCATTCTCGATTACGCTGACGCCAGCTATCTTAATTTAACTGAATACCAACTCAACAAGCTTGAGCGTCTCCAGAATTTCTCTATTAGATTCATGCGCAAGTTCGATCACATTTTTGAGCGCCGTTTCATGCGCCGGAATGCGCATATCCTTTCCCTCCTTTACAGCATCCTTTTCATCCCTTCTACTCCGTCCTACCTCAAAGAACGCTTTGACTTTCTTTACCTTTCCAACTCTCGATCCTTACGTTCCTCTGAAACCCTTCAATTAATAACTCGCCACCATACCTCAGTATTTTATAGTACCTCTTTTACTCTGCAGACTACCAGACTCTGGAATGCCCTACCTGTCTCAATTCGTCATGCAAAATCTCTCCCTATCTTTAAAAACATGGTCAGACAACACTTTCTGTCATCCATCGCTCACTAGGTCATTTATTTATTTATACATTTTTATAATTTATGTATAACATATATATATATTATGTATCTATTAATATATTATTATTTATATAATTTTATGATTATATTATACTAGCTGTTGCCAGCGGCTTCGCACGCGTGGTTTGTCAATAATAAGTAGCTTATGTGTTAATCCAGGTTATGATCTACGTACATACCAAATTTCATCGCAATCGGTTCAGCCGTTCCGGCGTAAAAGAGTAACAAACATCCATACATACAAACTTTCGCGTTTATAATATTAGTAGGAAGGATAGGATAATACCTATAATTAAGCATTCTATTTTATATTAACTACATTTTTTATGAATTGTAATATATGCTTGTTCTTGGGAATCTAAAAAAATCTTATGCCGCCGTTCTTATTTGTTCATATAGATCCTGTCCATACAAAGGTTGTCTGGAAGAGATCGCTTTTAGCGATAAGGCCGCCCATTGTACCTATGATTTAAAATTGTATTTTCTTTTATATGTTTGTATTTAATGGTGTACAATAAAGAAATTATCTATCTATCTATCTATAATTTAGTATTAGCATTACACCCGTGCGAAGCCGGGGCGGGTCGCTAGTTAAACATAAAAATTTAAATTAAACAGTACATGCAAAAACAGAATAATTTATATTATTTAATAACATTAATATATCTATTAACTTTAAACATGAGGTAGGTGTATGTTGTGTGGTATAGCAGCAAAAGGGCCTAGACTCAGCATTATGTCAACTGGGTTAGAAGTTGAGAGTCAACTGCTAACCCAGTTGACAAATACATAGTATATATTATTCTTCTGAAAACATATTAATAGTTCCGTGCAAATCGCTTCACTTTACCAGCAGCTTAACATAATCAAGTTGAGTTTAAACTTGGGAATAGTTAAGTGATTGCATGTGTTAACTTGAACTTAACTCATAAACCATTCGAAGTGGGCTGTGAGAGCAATTTGAGGGTATTCAAACTCTAGTAAAGGGAAGGTCTTGGTACTTAAGGCTTCGGTTTTAAAGCGGCTGACTGACGTCTTTGCTAGACGACCCGGTCGCAGCTTCGTCAGCACCAAGTAGCGCAATTTTTAGGGTTTTGTACCTACCACCCACCAACTTTTAGCAGGTCGTCTTTCCATCTAGTGGGGGGCCGTTCTACGCTTTCCAGTGCATGGTCTACACTCGAGAACCTTTCTATGCCAACGGTTGTCTATTCTTTGAGCTGTGCTCCACCCAATGCCACTTCAGCTTGTTAAACCTTCTAGGCTATGTTTGCGCGACGTGAGCGTGTACGGAAGTCTTTATAAAAAAGTCTACTACAACATCTCAAATTATTTGACGACCTCCGTGGTGCAGTGGGCGTATAGCTGGCTGAGATGCAGAAGGTAGCGGATACAATTCCCGCCGCGGAACAAATGTTTGCATAATCTACAGATATTTGTTCCGTGTCTGAGTGTTTTTATATCTATACTTATATTATAAAAAGCAAAGATTTGGTTGTTTGTTTGTATTGAATAGGCTCCGAAACTACTAGACGCATTTAAAAAATCTTTCACTGTTGGGAAGCTACACTATCCCCGGATGACATAGGCTACTTTTTACCTAACTGCGCAGAAGGAGGGTAATGTTTTTATTGAAAAGCTACGCGTGCGAAGCTGCGGATTGGTCAGCTAGTATATTAAAAGTATGTATTAACAAAAAAAGGCAACCCGGGAGTACCGACAGAAATGAAAACCTGAATAAAAGCAGACTGCACTACAAATACTTATATACAGAGGTGTCGGTAACGGTTACAGTGTCGCAAGTGCAATGATTTTTTCCCATCTAAAAAAATGCCCAACGCGCCTCAAGAAGTTTTCACTTAAAAAAGTATATAAGTATTCTATCAGTTATCTGGTTTCCATTGTACAAGCTCTGCTTAGTTTGGGGCTAGATAGCGCTGTGTGAAATGTCCAGCAAAAATATTTTATTTTCTTTAGATTATAGAGAAACTAGGGATTGCAATTGCTCCAACTCGTTCAAAAATATTACAATTTAGACGTAATTTATTTTCTTTATTGTTATGTATTCTAAAATGATGATTAAAAAGAACAACCAGCCTTGTTTTTTGTTTCTTCCCTGGCTTGGTCGCGAAAGAACGGGCCGTAAATCCTTGTGATTTTATCGAATAAAATATTTTTTATTTGATTTCACGCAGGCCATCTTTCATCTTTCTTAGAATTTTATAAATTAAAATTACATTTTTGTAAATCGTGTCAGTTTAAACAAAAGCAGAATGCTATTACAAAAACAGAAAACAATAAAAGCTGGGGCTTTTCTGATAATCTTCCATTTTTTAGTCTACTTAAGAGGAAACACTAAGGGATAGAGAATTGATAAATAAGTATTTGTAAAATCAATTGCTGTTGCGCAGTATGGCGCAGTATGCGCGATAGAGACAACTGCAGCTTGGACCGAAAATACCTATTAAAATTTAACAAAATCAACGATTCGTAGTCCCCTGATTCCTTCTCCAAAACTTGACCGATTTAACTACTTTTTTTGACAGATTAAATTAAAGATAAGCTTTGACCGTATTCCTATGTTTTCCTTTTTTTATATAATCTAGTCAAATTTGTTTTCAGGATGTTTGAACACAGCGGAAAATCTGACAAATTTATACGTTTTTAAATGTTCATATCTCTTTTAATAACTAATTTATGAAAAAAGGAAACATAAGGACATGCCAATAGTGGCCATAGATTTTTGAGAAAAAAACTATTGCCGTACTGGCATTATCCAGGGAGGAAACAGGGGACTACGTTTGTATGGAAAAACGGCCCTTGTGTTTCCTCTTAAAACGAATTATGAAAAACCAGGTAAAAAACTAAGTGACAAGTTAAGTTAAGCGAAATCCGGTTAAAATGTTCAAACGCTTTATACCGCAGTACGTGCGTTGGCTGCCGTCCAAGTTGTAATGGTTCTTTTTCAGACGTGGGGTAAGTGTTGTAGGTACTCGTATGGTGCTCGGTATAAAGCATCACTGTGAACCCAAATAGGTTGAACTCCTTAATGTTGATTCCATTTAAGTTGCGTTAACTTAATATTATGTTCAAACAACTATTAAAGTACGTTTATTTATAGATAAATAAAATTGTTAAAAATTTATAGTTAAAAACCACTAATGAGGTTATTACAACCACATTTTTGGTATATTCGAATCTAAGTAAGTCTAACTGATAATTTAGTAAACGAACTAGAGTCAACACGATAACTAAGTTAAAATGTATAATCAGGTCAAATTTACCTATATAGTTTAACTATAAATCATATCAAACAACTTATTTGGTTTTTCAGTGTTGATACTACTAACATATGTATATACAGGGTGTTTGGTAATATACTGACGATGTTTAAGTAACGGTTTTTCAAAACACAAAAAAGACTTCTCGTAAAAAAAGCTACTATATTATCAAATTTTAAAGAAAATCAGTCGATTTTCTAGTTTATGTAATTAATTCGATATAAAACTTACTGCTTCCTCTTGCAATCGACATCCAAAAATAAAGGTCGATTTGATATTTCTTGGAAATGACTGCGGGTTTTGGGTTAGAAAGGGACAACAAGAAATATCTCGAGATGTCACCAATACAGTATCTGCGGTTAGGTGACAAGCATAATACAATATAACAACAAAAACGTTAACACAAACAACAAAAACAAAAACAATAAAGTTTGTTTTTACATGTCAAAATAAATTTCACATTTCTATGATAAACATTTCACAAATTTATTTATTACTAGCTGATAAATCCGCAGCGTATTGTGTACGTAGATTTCATCGAAATCGGTTAAGCCGTTACGACGTGACTGAGTAACAAACAAACAAACAAATACATAAACAAACATCCAAACCCTGATAAGAGTTTTCTTCCAGCAAACCTTTGAATATAGAGATAGTTGAGAAGTTTGGCGCTTATGTCTGGCTGTGTCTATGCGTCTGTCTGTCTGTCTGTAGCATCGTACTTCCCAAACGGTGGACCGATTCAAATGCGGTTTTTTTTATAAAATGCCAGTTGAACTAGGATCAGGGGTGAAAATTAAAACAGTTATACAACACACACAGTTAAAACAGGTTTAAACAGATATAGACGACCTCCGTGGCACAGTGGGTGAATAGCCGGCTGAGACGCAGGAGGGGTTAATTTCCGCCGCGGAACAAATGTTTGCATGATTTACTGTTATTTATTCAGATCTGATGTGAACTATATACATAGTGTTTTTTTTAACTGTAACAGTACATCAGCACCCACAACCAGAGGAGAGACAGGTGCAGTTTCTTTTAAAACATTAGCTCGTTTTCGAAGAAAAACATTTTGGCAATAAAATTTAATGTAATAAAATTTTAATTTTTTTGGCCAAGTGCTCATGAGAGCATGGAGTTCCTAAACTTTTTAATCGTTACAGTATTTATACTTTTTTAATGTGCAATTAGAATCTAATAAAATGTTTGTAGAAGGAATTTTGTTTCTCCTGTTGTAATAGACTACTTTTTATCATATTTGACTAACTTCCGCTGTTCAGATTTTTTTCATCTTATTCAATAAAATGATCCTTACAAAGGACTGCATCAATCGGCATAAAAAAAAATTACCAACTTGATTCATTTTAGGGCGTTACTCACACTTAACCAAAAAAAAATTTAATGCCAAAATGTTTTTCTTCGAAAACGAGCTGATGTTTTAAAAGAAACTGCACCTGTATCTCCTCTGGTTATGGGTGCTGCCGTACTGTTACAGTTAAAAAAAACACTCTGTATATTAAAAGTTTGTATTTACAACAAACATGTAATTATTATTCATCAGATATCTGGTTTCAATTGTACAAGCTCTGCTTAGTTTGGGGCTGTATAGCGCTGTGTGAAATGTGCAGCTATATTTAAATTTATTGATTTATTTTTATCTTGTACGGACAATCGCGGGATAGCCTCCTCGGACAAATAAACAAAGCACAAATAAAATTTTCTTTAACTCGGCTCGCAGCCCGTTCATCCCGCGGGCTCAGTAGACCACTTTAAGTTTTTTTATTAGTCAAATATTACTCAAATCAGTTACAAATTCAAAGTTGTATTGGCTAAAAAACAAGACCCATCTGCCGCCATCCATAAAACGTCTCAGTCACTCCCAACTGGTCGTCGGAAAAAGTGGCCGAAATGAACTGCCAGCCTGAAATATTTCTCAGTCGGCTTCGGATCCTCGAATAAGATTAATCATGTTTAGGCCCCATTCACACGAGCATCCGGCATTTTACACGATATTTTGAAAATTTGACGCATAAATAGTAGTTTAATCAGTTTAAATACTGACTCCTGATAAACAGCTTGTAGTACAGAAGCCATGGCCTCAATGAGAATTCTAAAAAAATATTGTTACGAGCTGAGGGTTCGGGATAAAATAATGAAAATCAATCTAACCAAAATGACACTTTTATTCAACACTAAAATGATATATACACGATCTTAATCACAAGGATTCACAACACACTAATTCACTACATGGTTGCACTATATACCACTAAAAGTCATCGAAATATTCGCACTTATTGCCAAAACCAGACTGACTGCTTCGTTTTTTTTTTTTTTTTTTTTTTCGAATGGACTTATCTCGCTGTTGGCCTCTGAGGCCGTTGCAGCTTAACCGAGCTTTTGGCGAGCGCAGATGGCGCTCAGCCCTTTAATTTTATTTTTGGTGAGGCAACTAGCGCAAGGGCACCACTTAGGTACGAACCTCGGCTTGGGCTGTTGCCGGGACGGGGATAGGAGAGAAACGCCCAGGTACGTGCTTGTACCTCGTATAGGCGGCGACTGAGGGGACTCGTCGACCTCGCCGGCGAGGTCGGTGTATTTGTGGAGTGTTTGCTCTGTCTAATGTGGATGACTCACCCGCATTAGCGGAAGTGATTTCGTCATCCGGGTCTCCGAGAACGTGTCGTGCTCGGACGGTTCAGTCGAATAGTCCGGAATGGTATGTACCAAAGGATTCGGATGATGAGTGGCGAGTTCATAATGTCGCTTGGAAGCGAGCTTGATGTATTTAGCTATTGACTCTAATTTTAAATCACGATGCAGGTCGTTATTGCGAAAATACCAAGGCGAGCCTGTGGCTTTTCGCAAGAAACGATTTTGTACTAATTGAATGGCAGCAACTTGACGAGAGTGGGCGAATACTACTGAGGAGTATGTCATGATGGGGCGAATGCAGGCTTTGTAAAGGGTCACCTTATTTCTAAGAGACATTTTACTTTTTCTGCTTAGGAGCGAGGACAGTCGTCCCAAGGTGTACTTAGCTTGGTTGCACCTCTTAGTGATGTGCAACCTAAAGGAAAGACGTCTATCAAGGATGACACCCAAGTATTTGGCAGAGGGGGCCCAGCGGATGGGCACACCGAAAAGCGAAATCGGTTTTGGGGTGAGATTTCTCCGTGTGAAGTACACTGCTGTGCTTTTCGACGGGTTAACCTCAATCCGCCACTTGCGAAACCAAGCGGCAAGAGCGTGAAGGGCAGCTTGCAGCCTTATACCCACCCGATCGGGATTCCGATTGGATGTGTATAAGGCCGTGTCGTCTGCATATAGGGCTATTTCCACTTGAGGAGTGCGAGGGATATCGCTGGTGTACAGCGTGAACAGGAGGGGGCCGAGAACGGAGCCTTGTGGGACTCCGGCTCTAACTGGCCTGGGGTTTGAGAGAGTGCCTTCCACGGTGTACCGAAAGCTACGACCTTGGAGATAGTCTCGTATGATGAGCACGAGTCTGTCTGGCACTCCGAGTTTGGAAAGCTTGTAAACCAAGCCATTGTGCCAGACCTTGTCAAAAGCTTTCGCTACATCGAGGAAGACGGCACCAGTATCTACAGGCCAGGTACTTTGCCAATTGGAAAGGACATGCTCCGTTATGCGGAGCACCTGTTGTGGACATGAGTGTTGGGCACGGAAGCCGAACTGCTCATCGGGAAGGAGTTTGAATTCATTGACATGGGACCAGAGACGCTTCATAAGAAGACGCTCATATATTTTACCTAAGCCATTAAGCAGGCTAATGGGACGATAACTAGTTGGATCGTTAGCAGGTTTCTTGGGTTTACGGAAACCAATGACATTGGCTTCCTTCCAAGCATCAGGGAAGGTGCAGAGTTCCGTAGCCGCATTGAAGATGCTGACTAGAATGTAGATAAGGGGAACAGAGAACTGCTTGAGTACTCTGTTGGAGATGCAGTCGGGGCCGGATGCTTTCTTTGGGTGTAAAGCCTTGATAATATCAAAGACTTCAGAGGCCTCAATTGGATTAAGTGGGGAGGTAGGAGGTAAGGAGGCTATACGGTCGACCTCGTTGTTCACCATGTCAAGGTGTGCAGGATCAACGGGTTCGAGACTGGGAGAGCATTGAGCTTCAAGGGTTTCAGCCAGGTAGTCGGCTTTTTCCTCATCTTCGAATGCTAGGGTCTGGTTGGGTCGGATAAGAGGAGGCATCGGAGCGAGAGCGTCCGCTTTCATGGAGCGAGCTAGCCTCCAGTAGGCCAGATGGCTAGGCTCGATCCCCGAGAGCAGGCTCTCGCACTCACGATTGCGGTGTTCTTTGACGCGCTCTCTCACCTCTCTGTGCAGAGAGCGCATTAAGAGACGATTGTCTTCGGTGGGGCAGCGACTATGAAGTCTAACTGCAGCGTTCGCTTCAGTCATAAGTCGTCTTATATCGTCAGGCAAGGGCCCGCGGTGGTCATCCACTACGGGAACCTGCTTTGAAGCGTCTCTAACAGAGTCAGTTACATGTTTGGTCAGTGAGTCAACTGCTACCGTAATGTCATCAGATGTTAAAATAACAGAAGGGATTCTATCCAGGACAGGCGAGTGCGTAGACTTGAGAGCTTTCTCAAGCTTATGCCACTCTACCACAGTCTTGGTAGCAGGGGTCTGGTCAGTGGGGGGGCCAAGTAGTAGTAAAACAGGGCGGTGGTCGGAGTCAAGCTCGTGGATAACTTCGATCGAGCGTAGCCGAAGGGCTACGTTTTTGAGAAGCGCTATGTCCAGGAGGTCGGGGGGAGTGGCAGTAGGGAAGCGAGTCATACCCCTAGGGGCAATGATATCGAAGTTAAGGGGTTCAACTAGTCTTTCTAATTGTCTACCTTTGCAGTTGGTCTTAGTGCTATTCCACATGACGTTTTTGGAGTTGAAATCACCCGCCAGAATGACGGAGCTTCCTAAGCTGAAAAGAGCTTGCAGATCACTCTCGAATTGAGGTGAGCAAGTTTTACTAGGAGAAACATAGCAGGATGCAACAATGACCGAGGAGTGACCGGTCATTGCTATTCGGCAGACAGAGGCTTCTATGTAGGTCATAGGGGGGGATCTAAGGGCATGCAGTGAAGAGACTTCTTGTAGTAAATGGCAGTGCCGCCTCTCGGGGCTGGCAGTCTGTCATTGCGCAAAATTTGAAAGTTTGGGGATTTTTGGATCCCGATGACCGGGCTTTAAATTAGTCTCTTGGACTAGCAAGAGGTCAAGTTGGTGCCTATTGACGAAATCTTGAACAACAGAACGTTGTCTAGACAGACCATCAGCGTTGAAAAACGCTAATGATAGTGAACGGGGTTTCTTCCGTTCCCTTTGTACAACCATTATGGTGGTTAAAAGGGGTTTGATGATGGCGAAGCTGCCTTAACGGCAGCGAGGAGAGCTGAGTGCGCCTCAAGGGCAATCAGCTTCTCTAATGTAGAATTAGATTGCCTGAGCTTCTGTGCTAGCACGCGAACCTCGGCAAGATCGATTGAGGCAAACTCCATGATGAGCGCTAGGTCGGAAGCAAAATCCGACTTGCTCATCTTGGTAGATGGGACTGGCGCGGAAGAGCGCGGAGGGGGGGCCGTCGCCTTGGGGGCTAGGCTGGAATAGGGCAAGGGCTTGGCCCAGGCTGAGACTTTCGGAGGTTGAGACTCCACCATGGTCAGCTTGGGAGTTGACTTGGTGGGTTGTGGGAGAGCGCGAGGCTGACTCCTGCGGGCCGCCACTCTGTTGGCTTTGGGTGCTGAAGGACAACCACGATAATTCGCGGTGTGTCCCACAGCACCGCATAGCACGCAGCTTGGCGGCTCGATGGTGTCGCGTGTGCGCTGACAGTCAGAGGTGCCATGATCTCCTAGGCACTTGACGCAACGGGGGCGGGCGTGGCAGTTCTTCGCCGAATGTCCATAGAGTTGACATCTATGGCATTGGCTGGGGGTGCCGTTTCGGTGGGGGGGACTGACTGCTTCGGGCGTCTTTACGAACTATTTATACTGCGCACAGTACATATCTCTCGAACGTTCTCGATGGTTCCACTGGCGACTAGAAACGGGTAGGTATTTGAACAGGACGTTGAAGTGGCATTGGGCAGGCCATATAGCGCGTAGAACAGATGGCTGATGGGGCCGGCAAGTTCTCGAATGGAGGCCACGGACCGGCAAGCGCAGCGTAGGACGTCCACCTACTAGATGGGTAGACGACTTGGTAAGAACCGCAGGTCGGCGTTGGATGTAGGCCGCTTCCAACCGCAGTTCCTGGAAATCAATGAGGGAGGCCTTTGTCCAGCAGTGGACGTTCTACTGCTGATATGATGATGATAATGATTTCAACAGGATAGCTATTTCTTATTATGTGCAACTGTAGGTAAAAACGTAATATGTAGGTATATTAGAAACCAAGTATTACCTATTCTGTGTCACAGTAGGTATAACTTCGGGAAGCCAACTATTATTTATTCTGTAACACCCTCGGTGTAACAATATGTATGCCACTAAAACATTTTGGATTTGATTTGAGACCTCTCTGTGTGTCTGTGGCATCGTAGCTTCCAAACGGATTAACCGATTTCGATGTGTTTGTTTTTAATAGAAAGCTAATTTAACTGACGTAGTTCTTAACTATGACAATTTTATCCCCGGGCACAAATCAAGAGGGTCGGGGGTTTTTTTAAACTTTGTGAAAATTCAAAGGATCGAAAGAAAAGATTTTTAATTTTCACTCTATCAAGCTGGGTCTTGGGGGTTGAGTTAAGTTCCCTAATTGTTTACTGTGGCTGATAACTTATTTGTGTGATTTCAGTTTCGTCAGAGATCTCCTTCTCAGTCAGATAGATTTATTTTTATTATGATAGAACGCTGATTGAAGTTGCATGTGATAGGTTATTTTCAAAATATGTGGTAAAATAGGTCAATTTAATACATGTTGGTCTAATACTTACTAAATAAATTCGTTTTAGAATTATATAATTATTATTCTTTATAAAGCAAATGATTTCTGGTTCAGTTTCCGTTAAAATCTCATATTTCTTTGTCTAATTAGGTATGTACATTGTTACCTATTTGTTTATTAGTATGTATTCAATAGAGATAACATAATAATTTAAATTATAGTACGATTTTTAAAGTATATACGATAGAATTGAGAGTTTTCTACTAAAAACACGTGGCTTCTCAGACTTGTTTACTCGCTGCTATAAAGGCTCGGAGGTCTGTTCGGCTCGGGGTATTAAGCCCTCCGTCGTCCGAGACACGTTCTCGGAGACCCGGATGACGAAATCACTTCCGCTAATGCGGAAGAGTCATCCACATTAGACAGAGCAAACACTCCACAAATACACCGACCTCGCTGGCGAGGTCGGCGAGTCCCTTCAGTCGCCGCCTATACGAGGTACAAGCACGTACCCGGGTGTTTTTCTCCTATCCCCGTCCCGGCAACAGCCCAAGCCGAGGTTCGTACCTAAGTGGTGCCCTTGCGCTAGTTGCCTCATCAAACAAATTACAGGGCTGAGCGCCTTCTGCGCTCGCCAAAAGCTCGGTTAAGCTGCAACGGCCTCAGAGGCCAACAGCGAGATTAGTCCATTCGAAAAAAAAGGCTCGGGGTATTTTGCCATCGACCGCCAGAGAGGACGCAGCTCTGCCCTTTTGTACAAGTAAAATACATACCCCAAGTGAGGGATACCACGTGTTGGGTGCTGAGCTAAAAGCTAAGTAATTATTATTATCTTAGATTCTTTTAGTATTGTTGTTATCTATGAGGTAGTTACCATATACTTTTAAAATATTGATTTTGCTAAAACTACCCGTTTTAAAAGTTAAAATACATAATTGTTGAACGGTAATATAATTTGATTAACTGTTCAATTGTGGTTTGATTTTAATGAAGAAATAAATATTTATTTAAAGGGTTTTGCATATTATTTTAAAAAGCCCACACATAGTGAAAATCTATTACATGCGTTAAACGCTGATTTTGAACGAATTCAACCCGTATCACTTACTTCCTGTTATACGTACACATATTCGCAATAAATAAATTGATCGATTGATTGATTAAGATTTTCACGATTTAAGGGTAATATTAGGTAGTATTTGTAGTTTTAGGCTGGAGACAGTCGACCAGTATGTTTATCTTGGACATATTCTATCGTTTGGTAATGAGCACCAGCAGAAGGAGATGGAGCCAATTGGGATGTGCTGCATTCGGCAAGTTAGACGACATCCTTTAGGTAGCCTAAATTTCCACAGTATCTGAAGACCCGCTTATTCAACCATGTGTTCTGCCCATCATGACCTACGGTGCCGAGACGTGGAAATATAGCTGCACATCACGCAGGAGGCTGTGTACAGGTTAAAAGTTGCACAAAGAGCCGTGGAGCGTACCATGCTTGGCATCAGACTGTTAGATCGAGTTCCAAACGTCGAGATCCATAGACTAACGAAGGTTCTTGACGTTGGGATTCGAGTTATGGAGCTCAAATGGTCTTGGGCGGAACACTTGGCTAGACGTGGTGATGACAGATGGAGTAGGACAGTGACTGAATGGTGGCCGAGGAGCGGGTATAGAAGGGTAGGACGACTGGCAGCGAGATGGGTGGACGACATCGTAAAGGTCGCGGGCCGTCAGTGGGTGAGACTATCGCAGGATCGTGGTGGATGGCACAAACTTGGGGAGGCCTATACCCAGCAGTGGGTGAAGTCATGCTGTGGATGATGATGATGATTATTTGTAGTTTTCAAACTTTCGCGATCCCTGTACATAACTACTGATTTAAACGGGTGTTTATCGCGTATGTAACTTTTTTATTTGTTATCCCGACGTATCAGTAATTAGGTAGTATTTCTTTTTCACTCTTGATGATTTGAAATCATTTCAAATCATTGATTATGTACAGTAACAGACATCGGAGCACGCCTTATAGCATGATCATAAAGTTTGCAATTAGAAAAAAACTAGTGTGAAACTAAAAAAATCTACTATGATAGAATTGGTTGAAATTAACAACCCTAGTCTTGATCTCTGGTTCAGTTTATGTGTGGCCTACATATTCCTACTGCTGGGCAAAGGCCTCTCTCAACTCCTTTCATCTATCGCAAGGGCTTTTGGCAGATTCCCACCATTCAATCTCGAATATATTGATGCCAGCGTGCCAAATTTTTTGAAGTTGGTCCTGATCTAATTAATTTTAATTAATTATTTAATTAGTACAAATCAACCAATAACACTAATTATTAGATATTATCTGACCAATCCGCAGCTTTGCACGCGTAGTTTTTTAATAAAAAAATACTCTTCTTCTGCGCAGTTGGGTAAAAAGTAGCTTATGTCACCCGCAGATAGCTCCCAAAAGTTAAGGAATTTTTTAAATAGGTCCAGTAGTTTCGGAGCCTATTCAATACAAACAAACAAATCTTTTTTCTTTATAATATTATATTATAGATTCATCATCATCATCATCATCAGCCGGAAGACGTCCACTGCTGAACATAGGCCTCCCCCTTAGATCGCCACAACGAGCGGTTGGTAGCCGTTTGCGCCCAACGGCTCCCCGCGATTCTTACTAGATCGTCGGTCCACCTTGTGGGGGGCCGGCCTACGCTGCGTCTTCCAGTCCGTGGTCTCCACTCGAGAACCTTTCTTCCCCAACGGTTATCGGTTCTACGAGCGATGTGGCCTGCCCATTGCCACTTCAACTTGCTAATTTTGAGAGCTATGTCGGCAACTTTAGTTCTTCTGCGGATTTCCTCATTGCGGATTTTGTCACGCAAAGAAACCCCGAGCATAGCCCTCTCCATAGCTCGTTGAGCGACCTTGAGCTTGGTCATGAGGCCATGAGTAAAGGACCACGTTTCAGTGCCATAGGTCATCACTGGCAACACACACTGGTTATATTATACTGTATTATAGATTAAAATTAGGTAAATTACAATCTAGGGGATGATTATTAGTAAGATAAGATAATAACTCTTGATTGAATTACCACAGAAACAGAAATAATACAAAAATAAGTACTAGGCTAGAATAAATAAGGCAATAAAATGGGCGGTTTTATCGCTGAAAGCGATCTCTTCCAGACAACCTTTGGATGGAGCAAAATTTACGAAAATACTGAGTGCGGTGTTTGTACTTTAGAGGATATATTCGTAGGTATACTAAAAATATGATAAAGTTTTACTCCTAATACTTTAAATACTTATAAAACACAATATGAGTATATAAGGTAGGTATATGCATATAGCAAACTATACTAACAGATAAAATACATAAATAGTAAATAATTAATGCTAGAAAGATGAGATCGTCAGGTAATGTTGTTTCACGTACAACTTGAAGGTGTGTAAGGAGGATGACCATCTTATTTCTTCGGGCAGAGCATTCAACAGCCGAACAGCCTGGACAGTAAAAGAAGCGCTTTAAAAGGAAGTGCTGTGCGAAAGAGTTCTGAGTATCGAGTTTTCTGATGACCTAAGAGTATAGTTGTTTGAAGAATGAAGAAATTCAAATCTATCTTTCAGATAGATAGATAGAAAACGCTTTATTGTAAATTACACTTAAAATAAAAAAAATGAAATAAAAACCAGGAGTAGCGTAACGATAGATGAGAAAATGAGAACTCAGCATTGTAGTGCAGACAGATGTTTAAATAGAACTGTTTTAAAGGTGGGAAGGGATTTGGCAGTTCTAATGTGTGGAGGAAGAGAGTTCTATAGATGGATAGCTTGTACAGTGAACGATTAATTATAAAAGTTAGAAGAGTGTACAGGAGTTTTAAGTTGCAAGATCTCAGAGGATCGCAAGGCTCGAGGATTTGATTCATGAAGATACTCAAAGCGCTCTCTGAGATAAGAAGGACTAGAAGGGTTAAACATGATACTGTACAAGAGAAAGAGGGTGTGCGTATTCCTGCGGCAGCGAATGGGTAACCACTTGAGCTTGTTGCGAAAATCAGAGAAGTGGTCATATTTTCGCAGGCCAACAATAAATCTAATACAGACATTCTGAAGGCGCTCAAGTTTGTCGATGTGTATCTCGGTAAGATCCGGATAGCAGGCGTTAGCATAATACAGAATAGAAAGTAGGAGGGATTGAGCCAGCGTAACCTTGGCAGATGTCGGCAGAAAATTTCGTAGCCTTCTCAACGAGGTGAGTTAGGAGGAGTTGAAGTGAGATAGTGATATCCTTAGATAGTGAGGAGAGAATGGATTGAAAATAATAGAATAGAGAAGAGAAAGGATATGCGTAATCCAACAAAGATAAATTGGAAGCCACTTAGGCTTTGAACGGAAGGGAGACACATAATCGTAAATAAACGTCATAAACGTCTTACATCAACGTAAATAAACGGAGGAAATATCAAGTGTGCACTATTGAGCAACACAGAACTGCGCTAGCTGCGAGACACTATGAAATAATAAGCTCCCGCCTCTACAATCTAGCCAATGAGAAGTTGCAGATTTACGATCTTTCCGCAAGAAATTGTAAAAATATCTTAACTGAAGGTTTTGTTAAATACTAAAACCGAGGAACTTTTTAAAATAATTATTTATGGGGATACCGGAGGGACAATCGCCCATACAACACGTACTACCAATATTATTTCTAATTGGAGCATATTTCTACCTTAATAAGGTGTTATTCTAATTTGAATAGTATTTATCTAGGTTCCCAACCATATATTAGATCAAAATACTTACCTAAAATGAAATAGAAGCGTATCGCATTCTGCATATTTTTACATCATAAAAGACCTGTTTTCAACCTAATTGTTTCATATTAAAAACAACAACATCTTACGTATCTTAGTCATGGGAACATAGATTATATCGTCTAGTTACAGAATAACAACACAATGAGAAAAATACAACAAGTTTTCAGTCATCATTTTTGGTATTACGGAACACGGTCAAAATCTAATCAAATTTAGAATCGTTCTATTGCTATCACTGTCGCTCTGCATGGCTAAACTTCGTCACTAGACAGGGATAGCGATATTCAGGCCGAAGTTTTTGACGCGGCCGAATTGTAGTTGCGGTCGGGGTTCGCAGGCGCGTTAAGGTAATACACGAACACACACAAACACATACACTCACGCACACACATACACACACTGTAATATTGAATTAGATAATTTATGTACTTAATATAATTTGTTTTTAGTTCACATCTCTGTAAGTAGACAACCATAAGTAAGAGCACTAATTGCCAAGATACAAGATTTCACAAACTTAGTTTGGCAAGTACGGCGCCATTTATTGTACAGCATGACAGACAAAATAAAGAGTTTTTGATTAGATTTTGATTTGATTTGATAATCATATTAGTAACAAAACTGCAAGCAAGATAATTTTAAATATCAATTAAAATCATAATTTTGTCTTAATCATTCGTTATGATATGGAGTGGACGACCTAAAACGGTACGTTAAAAATAACGTTCCAGTAAAAGACGGATCGTGTAAAGTTGCTGTTACTAGCTAGCCATAGCGCACTGAACAGTTGGTAAGTTGGTCGCAGGTGTTCTCGGATTTTTTCCGTAACGTGATAGATAGCTGGACAAGTTTTATTATGATAAAACGGCCGTATTTTATTGAAGGAAGTTGGGATCGCATATTTCTCGGTAATTTTTTTGTTAATGTAAGAATTTGCATTTGCTTTTTTTTTTAAACTAAGGTCGGCTTGCACGTCCTTAAACATATTTAGCGACTTAACCATTTATATAGTTGATTATTGTATTAAAATTAAATTTGTGTTATTACTAGTATTTTAGATTTATAGTATGTATGTATGTTTTTAATTGTATATAGATGCACCACCGTCATGTGATACATTAAAATCCTGTCCATACAAAGGTTGTCTGGAAGAGATCGCTTTTAGCTATAAGACCACCCATTGTACTAAATCTATTTGTAAGAATTATGTTCTGTATTTTACTTTGGTGTACAATAAAGAGTTATCTTATCTTAACATGTTTAAATTTGACAATTCTTTAAATCATATTCACAATCATATTTAGCTACTAAATACGTTTAGGGATCGATGCGCAAGTCGACCTTAGTAGCGTATAACTTGAAAAAATAGATGTTAGAATTAAATACAATCACACTAACATTACAGATATGAAAGTTTGGGTGTTTGTTTATTATTTTTTGTTTGTTACACTAGTACTTCGCAACGACTGAACTGATTTTGATGAAATTTGGTATGTTCGTAGATTATAATCTGTAACCCCATTAATTAGGTCCCTTCGGATAAAAATGAGGTGTCGAGTCAAGCTGCAATAGCGAGGTTAGCTTTATTTCTAGCTTACATTTACGTAGGTTTATTTAATTAGTAATTAGTCCCCTTTCCTATGCACCACCTACACATCTTTATCTACAATACACAAAGGTTATCTGGAAGAGAATGCTCTTTAGCATTACGTTCGCCTTTGTACTAGTTTTATAAGTGTGATTAAGTATTTTCAATCAATCAATTAATATACTAGAGTAACGCGTACGAAGTCGCGGGCTGCAGCTAGTAATCATATATTCGGTACACACATGAAACAATTATAAAGAACAATAATTATTATGTAATTTTAATAAAAGTTATTAAATTTTGATTGAATCAGAACGGTGATATCCAATTAAATTAATTAAATAATCTAGATTTATCAAACAATTCTTATAAAATGTACAGTTCAGTTAAGGCGGGCTTGTTTCGGAACATTAGGTATTTTACGCTACCTCAGGCCCCGCCAATCTAAACGTATCTGCACTGCACTAATTTGAAACGAAGGGGAATTTTCGGGAGACAAACGGCGTGCATTCGACATCGAAGACGTCTCGACGGGCACTGGCCGCCCGGCGCCAGCATCTGAACGAGTAGATTTTGGTAGTTTTCTTTAACAGAGATTAATAATAACTGAATTACATATTGTTTTTTCACAATACCTTAGTTAATAATAAGTTCTATCTTTTGGTATAAATATGATATGATTTCAAGAAGAAACCTCTTAGTATCGACCGTTTAAATATCAATTTAGTGTCAACTTTATGATTTTTTTTTATCGAGAAAAGTATTATTATTCGCGTTTCTATCTTCACAAAGCGGTAGATTATATGTTCAATTTTAATAAAATATGTTTTTGTGCATATTTTACATTTCAGTAGAGATACAGTTGTTAAAAAAACCTAAAAGTCGTCACCCTTCAAACTTCCCCGCCTTAATATAATCGACAATCAATATAAAGAAGACTGTTCACTTATGACGAGCGCGCCCAGTAGTTGCAAAAAAAAAATGAAATTTAAAATAGGAAAAAGGATCTAATAAATAGTTCAAAAAAATTACATGTACTTTATATCTAGGTATATGTCTAATGGTCGATGTTAGATCCAAAAGTGACACGACGCTCCGATCCCCGAAGAGGTGCGGCGGGCGGCGGGGCGCGGGGTGATCACGTTGTGCTGTCTCAGCTGAACGTGACGGTAGATTCCACGAGTCGCACTAACTAATTGCAAGTTAGCAATTATGTGTAACAAGCCGCTATGGCGTGATATATAACAAACAAACATCTAAACTTTCGCATTTATAATATTAGTGTGATTATGTAATACTTTAATTAAAACCCCATTATTACACATAAATAACGTAAGTACCATACCTGCGGAAATATTAAGACTTAAATACTATATACAAAAGAATTAATGATGCCATAAAAATGTAGGAATATTAGTAAAAGAAAATTAGGTAGGTTTTTACTAAAGTTACGGAAGTCTTGTAAGTCGAGAGGAATTCTGGTATCTGGAGACGCAGGGTGACCATGAGTAATACAACATAATCCAGGATTAAAATTATAATTTTCCTTTACATCAATTAAAGCATACTACGTGTTTTGTAATGAACGACATTAAATGAAAAACCGGGTAGGGTGATAGCCTGTGCTGTTCCACTACTGGGCAAAGGCATCCCCATCATCTCTCCACTTTTCTCGATCTTGTACTAAATCTCGCCAGTCCCTATAAAAAGCGTCCAAAACATCGCGCCACCGCTTCTTAGGCTTTCCACGGTGTCGCTTTCCATCCACAAGGATCCATCCAGTTACGACCTTAGCCCACCTATTTTAAATTGATTACCGGAGAAAATTTTAAATCTTCAAATAACCATATCAAGTCCTAACATATCAATGAAACAGTCTGTATAAATAGGTAAACAAATCATATTCACTCATCAAGTAAGTTAAAAAAGTAAATTATATGTAAAAAACTCACAAATCATGGTAAATATCTCGTTTTAGTACAAATTATAAAGAAATCTCTATCTAGAACAGTATTTAAGATAAAATTAAAGTTTTCTTAGTGTACCGGTCAAATAACAATATGGCGCTGCTTAATTAACATAAATAAACCTATTTATAGTAAATATAATAAACCCATAAAGTTAGTAAAACGTTTAAAGGCTGTTCGATTTTATAACAAACTCCCAAGTGATGTACAAAAATTGACATGTACAAATTTAAAAACACAATTAAACAAAATCTTTATAAAAAAGCCTACTTTAATATATCGGAATATTTAGATGATAGAGAAGCTGGAGATTGAAATAGCTCCAACTCGTTCAAAAATGTTACAATTTTAGATGTAATTTATTACCTGTATTGTTATTTAGGTATTCTAAAAGGATCATTAAAAGAAACAACCAGCCTTGTTTTCTTGTCTTTCTTTCCTGGCTTGGTCGCGAAGGACCAGGCAGTAAAATTAACGTTTCAAAGTGACTTTGATTATTTAAGCTGCAAGCGGATTGAGTACTATGAGTATGGAGTAATACTGTCTTGTGTTTTGCTAATGTATAAATGTTACGAAGAAATTCGACGAATGTGAGTACCCAGACAAACCTTGCAAGTAGTATTTTTATAGTGTTGTCCGAACACATACGGAAAATTCTACTATTTACTATTTATTTGTTTCTATTATTAACTAGTTACTATTTGAAATAAGCAACGCGACATCTCTTGTCAATGTACTAAACTACGTTTGGCATTGAGCAGGTACAAAAAACTGTATAAGTTTTCCTGTAGATGGAGATAACGACGCTTTAGTCGTAATCTGAATCATTTCACTAATTTCGACCTAGACGTGAAATGGCCTGGTAGCACAGTTGGATAGTGCATCCTCGTATCAAGAGGAAGATTGCGGGTTCAAGTCCCGTCAAGGCTTGAAATTTTTGAGATGATTTTTAAAAATCTTGAAACCTTATAAGGTTTTTAGGTTACTAAGGTTATAATGTACTTACTTGTATCAAATAAATTAAAAAAAATTAGACTTATTCAACAATTTAGATAATTGGTCGTATGTTTTATTCCCATACAGGCTTAATTTGTATTTCAATATATCAGCCGTATAACGTACACTGCTAAACATATACCTCATCCATAGATTTTCAGAAGGATCTTGTGCGGCCTGCATCCAACGGCTCCCAGCAACCTATATCAGTTCGTCTTTACAGGTAACGGGGAGCCATTCTACTCTGTGCTTTCCATTGAATGGTTCCACTCTAAAACTTTTCTGCCCCAACGGCCGCCAGTTCTTCGGGCTATGTGCCCCGCCCACCGCCACATCAGCTTGCTAATCCTTTGGCTATATCTATGACCTTCATTTATCTACGGATCTTTTCATTTCTGATCGGTCTCGCAGAGAAACACCAAGTATAACCCACAAATCAATTTATTTCCAAGAATGTATGCATGTACGAGTATCCATGTAAGTTTGTCCGAGGATAACTTTCGGAGCGTTGATCCGATCATCGTGAAATATAATACATAAGTGTTGGCACAATCCTGGTGTCACTAAATGAGCTAAAAATGTTAGGGGTTGTTGAGATATTGGGGTTCAAGAGGGGTAGAAAAATTAAAATGAGACTATTAGATCAAGTGGGACGTCAAATGAAAGGTCTATATTAGTACATATCGACTCCGTTTTTATTATTAGTTAAATCCTTGTAGTTTATGAGTTATTAGCTGTAATGAAAAATGAACTTTGACGAAATTCATAGGGTACACCATGTACTCTGTGAATTACTGCAGTAACCCCACAGTGCTGTTATTTGTTATGCGTGTAGCTTAAGTAACATAAATATAGGCAAAAGTCTTAAAAAGTTTACCAAACTACATGAACTCCCGTTACCTGTAATTTGAATGAAACTGTAGGTCAAGTATTTTGGTTTTTTACTTCGTTGCACTATTTTATTGGTCAAAGATTAAGGCCGGCTTGCACAACGATCCCTTAACGTATTTAGGAACTGAAAATATTTAAATGTTACGTATTTGTTTGATTTGACAACTCCTTCAATCATATTTAGCCACTAAATACGTTTAGGCATCGTTGCGCGAGTCGCTCTAAAAATATTTTCTTTTGTATTTTGGGAGACTCGCGAGATCTCAGTTTGGTTCGAGTTTTATTCTATATTCTATTAATTGACTGTAATTAAACTTATTTCATTTATAAAAAAGTTCCAGTATCACAAAACTAAAACAAATTCAATCTAAGTTTAGTTCAGAACTTTATCATAAACTTTGATGTGTGTCGCGAACTCATTTATCATTTTAATGGTTGAGATAACCAGAGATATTGCAAATATAATCATGTTTATTAACATAAAATAATACCAACAAAATGTAACTAATTAACAATGATTTTTTATTAGTGCCTTAAGACGAAAGTCTTCAACCAGTGTGTGTTACCAGTGATGACATTATGGAACCGAGACGTGGTCCTTCACTATTGGCCTTATGAATAAGCTCAGAGTCGCTCAACGAGCTATGGAGAGGGCTATGCTCGGGGTTTCTCTACGGAATCGAATCAGACATGAGGAGATACGTAGGAGAACTCTAGTCACCGACATAGCCCGACGGATTAGCACGTTGAAGTGGCAATGGGCAGGCCATATAGCGCGCAGAACAGATGGCCGATGGGGCCGGAAAGTTCTCGAATGGAGGCCACGGACCGGCAAGCGCAGCGTAAGACGTGCACCTACAAGATGGGCAGACGCCTTGGTAAGAACCGCAGGTCGGCGTCGGATGCAGGCCGCTTCCAACCGCAGTTCCTGGAGATCAATGAGGGAGGCCTTTGTCCAGCAGTGGACGTCCTACAGCTGATGATGATGATTGTTTTTTTATTATTTTTAACAGACTTCAAAAAACGTAGGAAATTCTCAATCCAGTTGTAATTTTTTTAATGTTTGTTACATTAGGACTCTGTTTTTTATCAATCGATTTGAAAGGATATTATTTTATCTGAAAAGATGTAAATCAGTTACGTAGTTTGGTTTTTTTCTGTTATTTAAAATCGGTAATTTTTTCTAATTTGTTTTTTAGGGTTCTGTAATGTACCCAAGAAGCAAAACGGGACCCTATTACTGAGGCTTCGCTGTCTGTCGTCTGTCACCAGGCTGTATCTCATGGACTGTGATAGTTAGACAGTGGAAATTTTCACAGATGATGTATTTCTGTTACCGATATAACAACAAATACTAAAAACAGAATAAAATAAATATTTAAGGGGACTCCCATACAACAAACGTGATTCTTTTGCTTATTTTAGCTCGATATTGATAACGGCAATAGGTACACGACGCTTGACATATTCACAGAATATTTAGTTGTATATTCACTTTCAAAATAAATAATTAAGTTAAAATAAACAATTATTTATGGGAAGGGGGGGCTTCCATACAACATCCGTGATTATTTTGCCGTTTTTATGTATAACTTGTAACAATTAAAAATTAAAAATATCAGAGATACACTGTCCAGTAAACTTAGAGATTAATTCTGTAGGACGTTGGTTCGAAGTTGTCGCTGATGTGTCCAGGTATGGAAAAAAGGTCAAGAACAATCGACTCTGGTTTATATAGATGAGAACGTCCACCCTCTTTTAATAATTACTAAAAAACCATCGATTTTTCCTAGTCATTCTAGAATTTAGTGACGCAACAAATTTTTAGTGGTGCCATCTAAGAAAATTGACTCATCCAGCGTCACTCGAGACAAAATATTGTTTGCTTATTTTGCATCAGTCAAAGACAATAATGGAATGCGGTATTACTATTATTTAAGATTTGTATTTTTTTATAATGATTCTAAGATGCAAAGGGATTATTTAACTTAAGTATACAAGAATGTTTAATTACCGATAATTAAAATCGATTATCGATCAAGAAATAAATATATAGTCTATTCCTTTGAGATCACGTACAACGCCATCTGCCATAAACATGACGAACTATGATGAGAACACGCTTGGATTTCAGTGTATTGGAAAACAAGGTATCAAGCGTTTGTGCAGTTAATACGCCGCCATGTCGCTAGATGTCGTGGTATGTAGTGTTTTATAAGTGCAGAGTTTTGTTAAATCGAAGATGTAACGTGTCGTGAAATCGTACACGTTACAATACCTCCCTAGTTGAGGAAAAAAGAGAAAAAAAAATTTATTCGAAAGGATAAAGAGAGAAAAAAATTCTTGAGGTGGCATTGTACTGACTAAGAGAGTAGACAGCACAATGCTCACCCCAACAGACATAAAAAAACAAGTGAAGCTTGTGGAGGGAAGCAAAGTGAACTAACAAACCTTTCAAAAAATAAATAAATAAGATAAAAGAAATGTAGGACGGGAGAGGAGAGGTAATGAACTTGATGTTGATGTATTACATATATTACATGCCAAAGGTTTGGTCTACATAAATAAATATTGTATAATAGGTTGTTTACATAAACATACATACTTAGGTCTTACTTCCAGCCGGTACTGTGCGCCTTTCCGATGTAAGAATTGTGTACGTATATTAGATAACTATATAATATACATAGATAAATACAAAAAGTGCCAAGGTTTATTTAAAGAGTTGCAGCCGCTCTTTATATCTATATAGTGGTATTATATTATAATATACTACAATAAGAATAGAGTCGTTTGTTTAGGCTTAGGAGTAACGAACCCGCTCTGGGTGTTTTAGGCTTTTTTGTGAGGGTCACCACACGTCTTTATGATGATAAACTATTGTTATATAAACATAGACACACATAGTTATAAATAAACATAGATATAAAATATAGTACATATAGAGATATTTATATGGGATAGGAATTTACAGGAGTAGGATTAGCAGGGATGGATGGGGTAGTAGGGTTAGTAAAAAGGTATAGGGGTGTAGGAATTGGATCTGTTAGTCGCCTTTTACGACACGCCAGGGGAAAGCGATAGCCTTATTCTAATCTCGAGAACTATACGGGGAGAAGTAGAATTAGGAGGGATGGATGGGGTAGTTGGGTTAGGAAAAGGTATAGGGATGAAAGAATGGATCTGTTAGTCGCCTTTTACGACACGCCAAGGGAGAGCGATAGCCTTATTCTAATCTCGAGAACTATACGGGGAGAAGTAGAATCAGGAGGGATGGATGGGGTAGTTGGGTTAGAAAAAGGTATAGGGATGGAAGAATGGATCTGTTAGTCGCCTTTTACGACACGCCAGGGGAGAGCGATAGCCTTATTCTAATCCCGAGAACTCGGGATTAGAATAAGGCTATCGCTCTCCCCTGGTGTCACCGGTGTCCCTAAGCTGACCAATTAGCAGCTTCGCACGCGTAGTTTTTCAATAAAGTCATTACCCTCCTTCTGCGCAGTTGGGTAAAAAGTAGCCTATGTCACTCGGGGATAGTATAGCTTCCTAACAGTGAAATATTTTTTTAAATCGGTTCAGTAGTTTCGGAGCCTATTCAATACAAACAAACAAATCTTTCCTCTTTATAATATTAGTATAGATGGTACGGATCCCTTCGTGCGTAGGTCCGACTCGCACTTGGCCGGTTTTATTCAATAATCTACACTCAAGCGTAGCGCTAGTGCTCGCACCTACAATATTTTAAACCATATATACAACAATAATTATAATGAGAAAGTTTATTCAGTAACAAGTAAACATTCTAACGTAGGTACAGAATAACAAGTAAAGTCACAAACCGTTATCAAACTCCATATGTCACACAAAACATGATTATTGTCTCGCCAAAGCGCGCGCGGTACACACGTTTGACCGACTTGATCCGAGATCGTCTTAGGGGGCGTCCGTTAATTCATCATCATCATAATCAACCTATAGCAGTCCACTGCTGGACGTAGGTCTCTCCCAGGATGCGCCATTGAGCCCGATCAGCTCTTCTCATCAATCCCTTGCCAGCCACAGCGCGCAAATCGTCACTTCATCCAGCCGGAGGGTGCCCTACACTTCGCTTGCCTAGACGTGGTGTCCACTCCAGAACACGTTTACCCCAACGGTTATCGTCTATTAATTACGTGAGACGTTTTTGACGATTTCTTTATCTCCCCGCCCCCCCCTCCCCTACCCTTATCTCACGTGAGATTTTTCATAATTTGTTTTCATAAGGTTAAATGCGTTGGAATTAATAAAAAAACACAATGGGCTTCATTATTTTTATGTAAGACTAGTATTCAAAATGCTTGTCTTGTAATCTAGAATTTAAAAAACGTGATATTTGCCGAGCTCCGATCCTCTCCCCAGCTTGAGATTCGGCGAGTCGCTCTTGTGGTGTTTGCATACTTATCCTTAATGTACCTAAATGAAGCAGTAGATAACATCAAGCCTCCAAATAATAATTTCTTCATTAATTAAAATGTATTTAATATACGATCTTATAAATTCGAACGTAGCTCACTCTCTTTGTCTGTCTGTTGATTACATTTTCACGAGTAAACGGCTAGACCGATGATAATGAAATTTGGTATATAGATAGACTATAAGTAGAGTTGAGACATATGTTACTTTTTACCGGGCTGTTCAGAAGAAGGGTAATGTTTTTAGTGACAAACCACAAGTTCAAAGCCGCGGGCAAGTTGGTAGTTAACTATTAATAAATAAATAAATAGAGGTGGACATTTCACACAGCGCTATCAAGCCCCAAACTAAGCAGAGCTTGGACTATGGGAACCAGTTAACTGATAAATACTTTATATACTTTTTGTAAATACACACTTATAATACGAGAATATAGAAAAACAACCAGACCCGTAACAAATGTCTGTAGATCATGCAAATATTTGTTTCAGGGCGGGAATCGAACCCGCTACTTCCTGCGTCTCAGCCGGCTATTCGCCCACTGCGCCACGGAGGTCGCAAAACTATGCATAGTTAATATAGTTGTTGTGTACCAAACACAATACCATTTTCGTGAAAATGCCAGCATCATGTGTTTATCTCTAAATATGGCCAATACAAAGTTATCTCTGCGCCATGACACATGCTCCGTACTTCATAAATATTTGTTTTTGTGAGGGTAAGTCATGCGGAAAAACATTGCAAAAATACGGGACCTTTGAAGTTCTTTCTTAAAAATAACAATGGCTGTGTTTTAATTGATTTTTTTTATTCTACCTGGACATTGAACAAGCATATGGCCTATCTGATGTTAAGTGGTAACCATCGCCTATATTATTATGTACCTTATCCATTGATCAGAACTTCATCATCATCGTATCAGCCGCAGGATGTCCACTGCTGGACAAAGGCCTCCCTCAATGATCTACAGGAACTGCGGTTGGAAGCGGACTGCATCCAACGCCGACCTGCGGTTCTTACCAAGTCGTCTGCCCATCTTATAGGTGGACGTGCTACGCTGCGCTTGCCGGTCCGTGGCCTCCACTCGAGAACCTTCTGGCCCCATCGGCCATCTGTTCTGCGCGCTATATGGCCTGCCCATTGCCATTTCAACGTGCTAATCCGTCGGGCTATGTCGGTGACTTGAGTTATCCGACGTATCTCCTCATTTCTGATTCGATCCCGTAGAGAAACCCCGAGCGTAGCCCTCTCCATAGCTCGTTGAGCGACTCTGAACTTATTCATAAGGCCAATAGTGAACAACCACGTCTTGGTTCCATATGTCATTACTGGTAAAACACACAGATTGAAGACTTTCGTCTTAAGGCGTTGAGGTATGTTGGACGAAAAGACGTTGCGAAGTTTCCCAAACGCTGCCCATCCGAGTTGGATTGGACGATTGACTTTGACGATTGACGATTGGATTTTCTCGAAGTTGGACCTACCTACTTGGACTGTTTGTCCTAGGTATACATACGCGTTGACTTCAAGAGCCGAGTTCTCAACTATAACTGGGGCAGGCACGACATGGACGTTCGACATAATTTTCGTCTTGTCCAGTTTCATTTTAAGCCCTACCCGTTGGGAGACTCGATTGATGCCTTCGAGCATCGTGCTGAGCTCTTCCAACGACTTTGCCATGACCACAATATCGTCGGCAAACCGAAGGTGAGTGATGTATTCGCCGTTAATATTGATGCCCAGTCCTTTCCATTCCAGAAGCTTGAAGGCATCTTCCAAAGCTGTCGTAAACAGTTTCGGAGAGATGCCATCTCCCTGTCTTACGCCTCTGATCTGTACTTATATATATTTAAATATTTTGTTTATGTAAGTACACTATTTAATATTCAATTATTTTTATTTAAAGCTACCGTCCTATAACGTTCTCGTGAAATCCATTCCATCCAAAGGTTGTCTGGAAGAGATCGCTTTTAGCGATAAGACCGCCACTTGTATTTCTGCGTGTATTGCTATTTGTTTTTTTTATATTGTTATATAATTTAAGTGTGATGTACAATAATAAATAAGTGAGTAAATAAGTGTTGCTGGACATTTCACACATCGCTATCTAGCCCCAAACTAAGCGGAGCTTGTACTATGGGAACCAGATAACTGATAGAATACTTATATACATTGTTTTGTAAATATAGGTACATACTTCCTACCAATATTATAAAAGCGAAAGTTTGTATGTATGGATGTTTGTTACTCTTTCACGCCGGAACGGCTGAACCGATTTCGTTGAAGTTTGACTAGTGCGTAGATCATAACCTGAATTAGCACATAGGCTACTTTTTACTGGCAAACCATGCGTGCGAAGCCGCTGGCAATAGCTAGTATAATATATAGAGAAACAACCAGACCGGGAACAAATATCTATAGATCATGCAAACATTTGTTCCCCGGCGGGAATCGAACCCGCTACCTCCTGCGTCTCAGCCGGCTATTCCCCCATTGCGCCTCGGAGATCGTCATTAAAGCGTTATCTGTCTATCTATAGCAAAGTATTGGCTCGTAGTTCACGCACTGCCCTGCGTCTAACAATTTGAGTTATACAGATTTAAAGCCTCATGTGCCTGTAATTTCACCGGCAACCATACCCTTCAAACCGTAACAGCAATGCTGCTTGGCGGCAGAAATAGGTATGGTGCTAGTACTTCCCCGGGCGAGCCCTTTCACAAGGAACCAACTTGTATAAGAATTTAAGAACAAGGTCAATGGAGAAGACTATGCTTGACGTTTCTCTGCGAGATACAACAACCGCCGACGCTGAAATAACGGTGTTATAAGTTGGACGCCTATGTCTGTCTGTGTGTCTGTCTGTGATATCGTAGTTTCCAAACGAATGGACGGATTCGTAATCAGTTCCCCATAATAGAAAGTCTGTTTTTATTTTATGCATATTATATAATTTTAGGCACGACAAACAGTTATACATTGTGTAGTAAGTTACATGATATGGTGTGAACAATAAATACTTAATGTAAAACCCACGGCGTCATCCACAGATTACTAATAGTTCGCAAATTCTATGTTGTCTATGTTGCAAATTTACGCGTATTAGTGCTTAAAATAGAGTATACATTGTGAGTGCTTAGGCAGACATTATGCAACAATGGCTTCGCAATGTTGTTAATGTTGCCTCGATACTGCCGTGCATCTACCATGTTTACTGATGCGCGGGTCAATGGTTTCCATGCCATAATCCGAAAGAAAACAGCCTCATTGCTAAGCAGAGTACGGGCCAGCTCCAACAGCATTCTGCAGGTCATACCAGATATATATGATCTGCCTGTGATTCAATCATCCATTCGGATCCTGATCAAATAGCCTTATGGCTATTGGTTTGGGATGCGAATGAAATTGTTAACAAAATACATGCTACTATATATACTAATAATACTAACTTAACAAGTAAAAAATAAGCATTTGAACCATTTACGTTTTGCCGACGACTTGGTGCTGATATCGGATAAAGGAAAAGAACTACAGTACATGGTAGAGTCACTACATAAAGCTAGCAAGCTCGCTGGGCTAGAGATGAACTTCTCTAAAACTATGGTAATGACCAACAACACCGAGGTACAAATATACGTCGACAAAGAACCTCTCCAATACACTGATAAATATACCTATTCAAGCAAATAAGCTTCGACAGACTAAACAACTACCAAGAGATTGAGCGCGGAGTCCAGTTAACATGGAATAAGTACTGGAGCCTTAAAGAAATATTTAAAAGCAATATGCCACTCAAACTGAAGACAAAGGTTATGAATTCTTGCCTTATACCATGCCTGACCTATGCTTGTCAGACATGAAAGTTTAATATAAATATTAAAAATAAAAATTATAACGTGCTAGCGAGGAATGGAGCGGAGTATGCTAAACATAAAAAGAATAAATAAAATAAGGCTTTCAAAAATACCCAACATCACAAAAGCGACAGACGGTTCAACACAAGCTCTTGCATTAAAATGGAAGTGGGCCGGACACATAGCACGCCTGCAAGATCAAAGGTGGACAAAAAACGTGACAGAATGGAAGGGCCAGTGGGCAAAAGAAAGAAAGGGAGACCTTTCACCAGATGGGAGGACGAAATCAAACGCATAGCGGGTCCAAACTGGACAAAAACAGCACAATCCAGAGAAAACTGGCTCAATTTGGAGGAGGCCTTTACCTGCAGAGGGGTTCTTACAGAATAATTTTATTAAAAACAGGTATATACTATAACTAAGATAAAATTGTATTCAAAATTCTTTATATAAATCTGAAAATACTAACCATTACATATTATACTATAAAAAATATCCTGATACTAACAAAACTTGTAAAACTTGTATACTAACATTTTCTACAAGAAATAAAAGGCTTTTTGTTCTTTATTTTATTTTATAACCTAACCTAACTTACCTTACATAAATGGACTTGTAAATTGAATGATATAATAAACGAATTGAATTGATTAATGTTATGACAAAAATCATAAAAGAATCACAAACAAAATACTAACAAACCCACAAAAGATCACCGTTTTAACCACCGAGGCCAAACGATGGGGTTTTTTTAATTTTTTTATAAATTAACTTGTTTGTGCATGTTGCTTGATTGTTTACTCTGCTGATTAAAATTAATTAAAATTTTATTATCATAACACATTCGCTTACTGGTCAAACATTAATTTATACAAAAGAAGATAAGGCTTGCGATAAATAGCTTAGCCACATAATTAGATAGTAATTAAAATAATATTGGTTTTGGCGCTAATCTAACCTCCAAATTGATAACCTCTGATAAACTTGCTGTTAGAAAGTATTATAAGACGCGACTTTTAAAGTAGACGGGACAACCAGTTAACATATATTATCATCGACATCATAAACATCAAAACGTATGTTTCATTTTCAATACAATTACTGGTAGTGTTATCGATGAGTACTCGGCGCATCACTAGCGGCTCCTGTAAGGGCTGCAAGAGCGAGCGAGATAGCAATATCATCGTCGCTTTTCCTACGTTTTATGATCATGTTGCGAGCCGAGCGTTGACGTTTGTTGGTTTTACGTCGCGCGCGATAGTATACATTTTATATACAACTTTTTTGCAAAAATATAAACGACTTTAGCTAATAGAAAAAAATCAAACTACTGAACCAATTTTGATGAAATTTCTATTGGACCAATCAGAAAGTACATAAATGAAAAAATCCTTTAAAATGCAAAAAAATTATTGAATGTGAATAGAAGAAAATATCGGAGTTCTGGTGTAAGAAACATAAAAAATATAACCGAAAAGAGAACTTCCTCCTTTTTTGAAGTCGGTTTAAAGTTGGAGTAGGTAGGGCAAATCGATAAAGATACAAATAATTTATTTCGGTAACAAACTTCACAACACTAGGGTAGGTACATCATACTCAGTATTTAAGTGAAATATTAAAACCTAGTTACAAAAAAAACTTACGTACCCATACTAGGAATACCTATGAGAAGGCATAGAAGCAGCCCGCTAGACTAGAAGATACTAGAATGGAAACCCAGAGCGGCCAGAGTGAGTAACCATTGACGATCCCAACTGCCGAATCGACTGGATGACATTAGACCAGGAATGGGGAAGAAAGAAAGGCTACGAAGGATAACGAAAAGGACACCATTATGATGACGATGTAACGGCTTAATATGATTCCGGATGTGTGTTTTAAATTAATGTCGTACATAACAAAACAGGTTGTATATTTTTTTTTGTTTCTTTTACCTTTTATTTTAATATTTATATTTATGAAAGTTTTTGTATGTATGTATACCTAGTATGCATGTTGTGTTCTATCCAGTGGATTTTACACAAACATAGGTATTTTTTAGCTTTATTAATAGTTTTTGTTTGTAGTTAAGCGAGCGAGCGAAGCTGTTTGTCTATTCTAGCCTAGTTCTAATGGCAGACAAGTTCCTTAATTTATATGAATTTATTAGTCGATCGCAATTTTTGATGAGGGGCGGAGGGGTATGGGGGGTAGTTTTTTATCGACGGACTTCGATCTTATTTGAGAGGCAAACTAAGTACTAGATTCTACACAGTATGTTGCGAAAACAATTCCAGAAAGGGGGAGTGAAGGGGGAAAAGGGGGTCAAGTTTGATGAGCGTTATATATGGATGGATTTCAATGTTTGATTTTTTTTGGAAAATGTATACCTACCTTATACCAATTAGTCAATGCAGTCCTCTCCGCCTTCACGCGCGAGGTCTACTTTTCTCACAGAACCACTAGTGGTCTACTGAACCACTTGTTTCATTATCAGTTTATGACATAAAAAAAATACTAGGTATCTGGCCTCACCTAAAAGTCGCGTCCTAGGTTTCTTTGGGCTTATTTGCCACATTGTTACGGTAGGTAAATCTTGACATAATTGGGTGTTACATTATACAGGGGAGTTATTATTCCACGTTATAACGGAATTAAATGACGTCGACGCGCAAATTGACGTATAATATCGTTATTTTCGAATCGGATCTGCTTTACTAGCGCTTGCTAGTTAACCAACTGCGGAAAAGTAGAGAAGAGAAGGGAATTATCCGCAATTTACGTGGGTGAAATCTGTACTTTTCAGCAAAATACAGTATCTCATCTTAACAAAAGTTGAATGTCTCCAAAATATTCGAACCCCTGAGGCTAGAAAGATCAAAGTAACCATAATATTACAAAAAACTTGAAAGTTGGAATATAAAAACTTGTGAGTATTTACAGCCTCGGGGTCGGAGTGTCTACGTTATTTAGTTGCCATTAAAATGCACCAGAACTTCGGGGACACTTAGAACTAACGACTCTGGATGAGACCGGTAATAAAATATTTTTAATATAGTGGGGAATATTATTAGTGGGTCACGTGAAGAGGAGGCCACCTGACTACGTAGGGAATTTGGCACTACAACTTTCCATCCCCGGTCAAAGATCTAGAGGTAGACCTAAGACAAGGTGGAGAGATGTAGTGTCAAAAGACATGAGAGAGCGCCAAGTTTCTGATGACGACGTCGAGAATAGAGCGAAGTGGAGAAGAACGACCAGGAAAGCTGAACCCACCACCATGTGCGGTACATAGCTGGGAAGAGGGGGATTATTATCTTCTTTCTGTCCTTTTCTCACATTACGTGGAGTCGGCATAACATGTATTTTTGTTCCATACCTCTCTATCAGCCGTCATCTCCGTTGTCACTTTTTTTGTCCTTATTAGTCTTCACACAGTCCTTCCATCTGTTCTTCGGCCTTCCTTTACTTTTATATGTATCCACACTTATATCTAACACTCTTTTAGTGACATGATTTCCTTCCCTCCGCATGACATGCTCATACCACGCTAGCTTAGTACAACTCAATTTTTCTACTTTCAAACTTCCTATAATATACTCATTCTCTATCTTACATCCATCCATCACAACATTCGTATTTCCGCCGCATGCACTTTTCTTCCTTTTCTTTCATCCGTCCTTTTCGTTAAGTGGATTATCATCGTAATCATCAATTATATAACGTCCACTGGTAGACTTAAGCCATAGATAACCATAATTCGTGACTGATCTTGTGCGCTTTGCACCTAACGGCTCCCAGCAACTCATATCAGGTTGTTTTTCCATCTAGATGGAAGCAGTCCTACGCTGTGCTTTTTTTATTTCATTTATTGCATCAAATAAGTAAGTAATGTACAATATTATATAGTTAGTAGTACAGATCTAATTTATACTTATGATATGTACAAGACCCCGTCAGGGCGCTATCCAGTTCGTGGTCTCCACTCGGGGACCTTTCTATTCCAATACATCATAAAAGACACAAATATAAAAACAGTAATTATCAGATGCTAAGCCTCATATACCCTTTGGCAGGCATGCCTCCCCCCCCCCCCCCACCTCCCCATCCTCTCCCCGGAGTGGGATGTGATCTGCTCCACAGAAACATATAAACAGGAACATGACAGTCGGCAGTCGGCATTCCACAGGGCCGCCTGAAAAGTCGGAGAGTTTCCAGCATTCCACGCAGGTCACCAGCGACGACCCATCTGTACCTAGTCGCACACTGTGGATAGATAGTAACTCCCCACCACCTGATTTCATCCCCCCTCAAGAAAAGCTTCCACTAGTCCTTAAACACACTTCGCACACAGGTGGATCGCTGCAGGGTCAGCATGTGCAAATGGGGGTTCAGGGATCCAGTCCTAACGCAATGCGACTGTGGTGTTCCTGCGCAGTCGATGAAACACCTGCTATTGTGTCCCTTGTCTTTGAACACCTGCACGATGGAAGACCTAAAAATGGCTTCTCCTGACGCCATCACTGTAGCCAAGTACCTATCTAACACAATATCAGTAGAGATATTGACACGCTAAATAGAATTTTATGTCGATTCCAGTAAAATCCTAAAATCTCGAATTCGCAAAGATTCAGCAAAGTTCGTGCATCGGAACTTAAGTGCGGTTTGCAACGTAGTCTGGAGTTATCGTGTTCACTAGCTCTCTATGCAGGGATTTTTAATCTTATGAATTTATAACTGAAGGCATTTTTATCCATTTTCACATTAAACCTCTTGTCAGAGGACAATGAGATCTTTAGAAATTTATATTTTCTAAACGGACTCGGAAAAGAGTTTAATCGGCTCTTTTTCAACATAATGTTTATCAGACCTATTCAACAATACCCCACAGGGATACACGAGTAAAAATAAAATTACCCCCAACTTTTCACTTCTATATACCTAAAAAAAACAGTTTCTTTTTTTAAATCACAACTTATTAGGCATCACTAAACTGTAGCAAAAAGAACTACGAGTAAAACTACCCATTTTTGACGCCAAGCAGCATTGCTTGGTTCTGGTTTGAAGGTTATGGTTGCCAGTGAAATTACAGGCACATTAGGCTTAACACCTTTATACCTCAAGTTGATGGAAACAGGGCAGTGCATCGTAGGGCAAATTTCTACAGTGCGTGCCCTACGAGGCATTACTTTTCTATAGGCAATAGTTACCACTTGACATCAGGTGGGCCATATTAGGTAGTTCCAGGTTGTATAAAAACGGTTATTACTGGTCGGGCAGACAGACAAACGATCATGGCAGAACTATAAGGGTTCTTAGTTTGCCTTAGGAAACCCTAAAAGTCTTATAAAAAGTACAGAACTACAGCGAAACTTCAGATTTTAGTACTTCCTACTTTCTTCAAGTGTGTTCTACTGACAACAACCTTATAGATAACAAGTACCATAAAACCCTTTCACGTTAAGTTTTACGATGGAACGCAGCTGATGCTTTCTTTGTTTGTTTTCTTTATACTTATGATCAGAAAGTTTCATCACATTGAGACTTCCTGTAGGCCTAGTAAGGCAAACCTTTTAATAGCAGTTGCAGGTTTGAGTCTCGATTCAGTATTTCAGTATTCAGTGTTTTATTCACCATTTCATTGCATTTCTTAATATTGGTCTGTCAAAAATATATTACAAATTATGTCAGTTAAATAAGTAACTATAGAACAAATAAAAATCAATACAAAATAATTACAACTAAGCAGTGGCTACGCTAACTAAACTAAGAGGTCACAGCAGATACTACTCATGCAGATGAGAAAATGAACAGCTCATATATTCATTTGAATAATAAAATGGGTGGTGTTTTAAGAAAGTTTTAGATTAAATCCTTTCAAAGGAAGTCGTGTTATTCGTAACGGAAGCTTATTTGTACATAGCGAGCTTTATACAGGTAGGTTTTGTTTGTTTGTTTATTTGGTTTAAGGCACTACGTCATAAGTTTTAAGAAAATAAATATAAATGATATTATCCGCCAGCGGCTTCGCACACGTTGTTTGTCTATGAAATGTAGCACACCAACTTTCATCTAAATCTGTTCAGCCGTTACGAAGTCATTGAGTAACAAACAAGCATCTAAACTTTCACATTTATAATAATGGTTTGATATCTTTATAGACACACTAGCTGACTAATCCGCAGATTCGCACGCGTAGTTTTTCAATAAAAACATTATCCTACTTCTGCGCAGTTAGGTTAGTATGTACAAGTAGCCTATGTCACCCGGAAATTGTGTAGATTCCCATCCGTGAATGAATTTTTTAAATCGGTCCAGTAGTTTCGGAGCCTATTCAACACAAACAAACAAACAAACATTTTTTTCCTCTTTATAATATTACTAGCTGACCAATCCGCAGCTTCGCACGAGTAATTTTTCACTAAAAACATTACTATGTTATTCAGGGTGAATGTAGCTTTCCAATAGTGAAAGAATTTTTGAAATCGGACCTGTAGTTTTTGAGTTTATTCATTACAAACATACACACAAAAATACAAATCTTTCCTCTTTATAATATTAATATAGATATAGATATTTAGACACATATTATATGAATACATAATGTATTATAAATATAAATAAATAAGTAGCTCTGTCCCACAGTTTCGCTGTCTGTCTGTTCAACAGCGGGACCGATTTCGTTGAAATTTGGTGTATTAATAGATTATAACCGGGATTGAGGCAAAGGTTACTTTTGACCCGACTGCGCTGAAGATACGCTTTCACGACTCAACCGCGGGACCGATTTCGTTGAAATTTGGTGTATTAATAGATTATAACCGGGATTGAGGCAAAGGTTACTTTTGACCCGACTGCGCTGAAGATACGCTTTCACGACTCAACAGCGGGACCGATTTCGTTGAAATTTGGTGTATTAATAGATTATAACCGGGATTGAGGCAAAGGTTACTTTTGACCCGACTGCGCTGAAGATACGCTTTCACGACTCAACCGCGGGACCGATTTCGTTGAAATTTGGTGTATTAATAGATTATAACCGGGATTGAGGCAAAGGTTACTTTTGACCCGACTGCGCTGAAGATACGCTTTCACGACTCAACAGCGGGACCGATTTCGTTGAAATTTGGTGTATTAATAGATTATAACCGGGATTGAGGCAAAGGTTACTTTTGACCCGACTGCGCTGAAGATACGCTTTCACGACTCAACAGCGGGACCGATTTCGTTGAAATTTGGTGTATTAATAGATTATAACCGGGATTGAGGCAAAGGTTACTTTTGACCCGACTGCGCTGAAGATACGCTTTCACAACTCAACAGCGGGACCGATTTCGTTGAAATTTGGTGTATTAATAGATTATAACCGGGATTGAGGCAAAGTTTACTTTTGACCCGACTGCGCTGAAGATAGATAGAAAACACTTTATTGTAAATCACACTTAAAATTAAAAAACAAATAACAATACACGCAGAAATACGAGTGGCACTATTATCGCTAAAAGCGATCTCTTCCAGACAACCTTTGGATCGACGGAATTTCACGAAAACGTTATAGGACGGTAGCTATTAATAAAAATAATTGAATATTGAATAAACAGTGTACTTACATAAGCAAAATAAATAAATATATGCCTACATATTGACAAGTATTACTCGTGCGCGATAACTTGGGTCCTGCTAGGAATGCGACTCCCCGACCGCTTCCCCTGCACTTCCCCGATGGCGCCCGTATTGTACCGTACGCATCACTATTTTTTACTAGGGTTATTAGTCTCGTACTGGCCTACGTCACGTAACGACGCGCTCTGGAATTCTTTTAGTTTTCGTTTGTGTTATTGTTTTGTTGTCTGGAAAAAAGAAATCAACCATGTGGACAGGCTTCGACAAAAGTAATGGGGCGATGACCTCTTACAAGAGACGAATGAATCGCAATTAATTGTAAATTTATCGGATACCTCTTCGTCAAGTAATTATAGTGAGACTGAGGACGAAGAACAACCTCTAGAAGGCATAAATCCACTAAGTAGTGACGTAGATGAGATAATGTAAATAATAGATAAAATAAATGTATAAACTTAAACATTGTATTTTTATTTTATTCAAATAGTGTAAAAAAGATTAGATAAAATGCAGCGTCCTCCCTGAGTAACATAATAAATAAGGTTAAAAAAACAAAGACGTAGCCGCGGGCGGCTGCTTGTTATGTTCGCGGTACAAACACGCCAATTTGACGTCACCACGCTCAGGTCCCAACTTATCGCGCACGGGTAATACTCATCAAAGGATTAGATACATAATAATATAGTATAGTACATAAATATTCCATAAGTACTAATAATAAGAAAGGTATATTATATAAAATACTTACGTTTACGTACGTAACTCCGTACTTCAAACTTCTTCTACTTACGTAACCGAGAGTAGCGTAACGATAGATGAGAAAATGAGAACTCAGCATTGTAGTGCAGACAGATGTTTAAATATAACTGTTTCAAAGAAGGGAAGGGATTTGGCAGTTCTAATGTGAGGAGGAAGAGAGTTCCATAGAAGGAGGAAGGAGGGTAATATTTTTTTGACGAATCACGCATGCGAAGCTGCGGGCTGGTCAGCTAGTAATTCATACGTTCACAAAAATATAATTTGTTTAAGAAAAATTTCAATAATCATAATTTCAACACAAGAAATAAAGATAAAATAAACTGGGTGGCTCAGGTAAAAGAAGTATCCCGTAATTTTTTTTGCATCTCTCCATTCTATTATCCGTTTTAAAAACTTTCTCCCAACAGGTACTAAAATATCCCTAGTCAACTCTTCGCTTCTACCTATAATCAACTCTGCGGATATATCGTACCTAGACTTTAATCAGGACCTCCTTAACAAATTGGATCGACTGCTCAATACGTGCATTAGGTTCATATACGGTCTCCGTAAGTACGATCATGTGTATCGCTCCAAACTGAATTGGCTCTCAATTCGTGACAGAAGAAAGTTAAGAATTTTATGTCTTCTATTTTCAATCCTTAGGGACCCCTTTACTCCTCATTATCTAAATGCAAATTTTCCTACCTCTCTGACACCCACGGCCAAATCCTCAGATCCACTGATTCTCTCATCGAGACCCCGAAACACTCTACGTCCTTCCGTGGCAACTCTTTTGAGGTGGTAGCTGTCGGTCTATTGAACTCTCTCCCTACTCATATTAAAAAGGCGCCTAGTAAACCGGCTTTCAGACGACTAGTCTACAGTCGTTTCTTGCAGTCCTCCACTAGCTGTTACGGACGAAGATAAGATGCCGGAAGTTGATGGTTGTGGCTCTGATGGATTAAGTTTTATATTTTTGTTAATTTGACTGCTTAATATGGTTTTATTCGCCATTGAGCTTTCGATATAACCCTCAGCTACTCTATTAGAGCTCCAACCACCGTGTCTTTTTATTGACGTAATATCTGCCCCTGAATCCGCCAAGAAAAGGCATCAAGCTCATACGGCCTCGTCGGTTTTCGTAATTTTATTTAATAATTATAACTGCATAACAAATGCGTATTCCTTTTTCAAAAAGATGTATAATGCTTTATATACACACTCAATGGTGTAAACACAGATGTATGTAGTTCAGTATAAATTTCGATATGTATTCCAAATTTAAATCACACTCTCCCCTAGAGGATAAAATGAAATTTTGTACAATTTTCTTTCCCTGTTTTTAACAGATTAAAAATGACTATTGTTATGTTCGCTTTTTGTGGCATAGAATGTCACTTTTTCAAGCAAGTGGTACGAAAAATATATTTAAATATATATATTTTATATTTGTCATATATTTATATATTCTATGTATTATTATTGTTATATTAAGTAGGTTTATATATTTATTATAACTGTGATTGGAGTTTATTGTTATTTGTATTTCTTTTGTTTTGTTAATTATCAGTAATATTGTTATAAGTTAGCACGCCAACCTTTTTTGTTACCTCTGAGGTTGGCAGGTAGAAAATGCTATTAGCATTAAGCCCACCTTTTGTACATGTAATTTATATTTTGTGCAATAAAGTATTTAAATAAATAAATAAAATAAACTCGCTGTTGCCACTTGTAGACTCCATAAAGTTATCGATAAAGGGCAAAGGCTTTTATGACAAACTCCCAAGTGATATAAAAAAAATTGACAAATAACAAATTTAAAAAAGTAATTAAACTAAGGCTTTATAATAAAGCTACCTAAAATATTATTTAAATGATCATAAAGCTTGGGACTGAAAACTCGATAAAAGTAAAAACCGGCCAAGTGCGAGTCGGACTCGCGCACGAATGGTTCCGTTCCGTATAAAAACGGCAAAAAAATCATGCCTGTTGTATAGGCCTATACAACAGGCTGTATAGGCATACAACTCAGAAGACTATCTTAATTTTTTATGTATAGGGACACCCTTTAATTTTCAACTTTTTTAATATTGTTGGAAACTTCCGGTTGACCTAAAATTGTCAATGTTGGTTAAAAGCAAGGTCTTACAGCACGAGTAAAGGGAAAAAAGTTAAAAATTAAGGTAAATTTTGGTACTTACAAGTTTTCGCGAAAATTTAAATTTGCCCATATATTTTTATAGTGTTGACTCAGGACCTTGATTTTTATACACTTAATAGGGACTATAGACCTTAGTATCTGGTATCAATTTCAACTTGCTACATCTACCCGCTCCTGAGAAAATATGTGACACACGGACATACAGACGGTCAGACGGACAAGAGAGTGATCTTATAAGGGTTCCTATTTTATCTACAAAATCAATATATGTAACAATTTAGACGTAAGTACCTAACTATACAAAGTTATTTTCAAAATGGTGTAAATTTTCGATTCAAAATGAATTTTAAGATTTTATTATTATATAAAGAAATTTAGAATTATTGCCTTTTGCAACCCCTTTTTACAATCTGTGGAAGGCAGTTTGCAATTTGATGATACCAATATTTTCTTCATATTTTATAGACCTCATAAAAGGGCATGATTCTAGGTAATAGAAAGTAACAGTTTACCAATTCGTCGTAAAAATGCAATAACAACAAACCTACAATCCACTTTCAGCTCTTACTCAAAGTAATACGGTTGAATTTAGCTTTAACCTAAACGCTGTATGTTCTTATACCCTTATCATGTGAAATTAGGCCAAAAAATATGCCGAAACTTTGTCGTCATAAATGCAGAAACAAAATGATAATTTGCGCGTTTGAGCCTAAAACACTTGTTAGCAACTGAAGCGATTTATCACAGCATATTAAATGGGCTAAACTTTTAACCCATGTGGTTCCCTGGGGGTGTAAAAACTTTTGAGTTTATGTTCAGAGAAATCCGTTTGTGTGTTTGTAGTGTATTAAAGGTTTTTCCTGACTGCCGGAGTTGTTTATTGGCTGTAATTTTAATTTTACTTTATTCGGAAAACAAACAGTACTATATCTAACGAGAAACAACTTTAAATGCTTATGTTATCACTTTCATGTTTTCTTTTTCATTCTTTACTAGCTGTTCAAGCAAACTTCGTACCACCTATACTATGACGCGGGCTGTTAATGTATGTCCGCCCCCGGTAGAATTGTCAATCGGCCATCATTAGCTGCATCTATGTATGAGAAAATGAATTTTCTTCATATTTTTTGTTTGCGTGAATTTTTCCGATATTTTTACAGTTATATTCTGCTATTCGGAGCGGAGACAAATCCAACAGACCAAAGATCATCAAAATCGGTCCTACCGTTCTTGAGTTATAAATATTTTTTTTTTATATATGTATATAGATTAAAGAATGGGAGCTACTCGTACAAATCTCCGGGAGATATCCTACCATCAAACCACGCATGCTTACGCTATAAAGAACACCGATCTGCTTTGTTTTTTCTGTTAACTGAAGTCAGTTATATTTTTGTTAAAAAGTTACTTGTTGTTGACAAACAACGCGTTCGAAGCCGCTGGCGGAAGCTAGTCTATACTAATATTAAAAAAAAATGAAAGATTTGTTCATTTGTATTGAATAGGCTCCGAAACTACTGGACGGATTTACAAAATTCTTACACTGTTGGGAAGCTACACTATCCGCGGGTGACATAGGCTACTTTTTACCCAACTGCGCAGAAGGAGGGTAATGATTTTATTGAAAAACTACTTGTGCAAAGCTGCGGATTTGTCAGCTAGTTCATAATAAAAAAACTTACTTGTTTCTAGGGAAGTTACTAAAGTTATTACAAAAACTGGAGATATTTACCTTGGATTTTATATGCAAACTTTAATTCTCCCTAGGATTAGTTTGGTGCCATCGCAAGTCATAAAATAAAGTTCAGTTCAACTGAACGACGGAAAATATACTTACAGACGGGAAATTTAGTTATCGCCATCCGAAACTGGGTTTGTGGGTATTTCAAAAGTTTTAAACGTTATGAAATAAACTGACATTCCTAGTTTATAGTCAATCTAACTTTTAACATATATATAACCGACTCAACCAAACTACTGAACAGATGTTGATGAAATTTCCATATGAGACCAATATAAAAATACCTAATTCCTTTCAAATGAAAAAACGGTTTTCCAAATCGATTGACAAATGACGAAGTTCTAGGGTAATAACAAACACAAACCCAAATTGCGTCCCTATAAAATTTGTGGGTTGTCCTTGATTTTTTTGGGACCCCATCATCAGATCCTGACTTGGTGTCGATATGACCATTTGGAAAGTATACCCCTTTAAACAAAAAAATAATTCTCGAATCAGTCCAGACGTCTTTGAGGGGAACATTCATAAAAAAAGATTCCGAAGAATTGAGAACCTCCTCCTTTTTTGAAGTCGGTTTAAAATACCGGCCAACCTTTCTTTACACTCAGATCTTCGTAACGTTTCAAATATCGCCTTTACATTGGTTTATTCGTTGCAACTACTAGCCAGAAAAGCCATAACATCAATAGTCTTCTTCTTCTTCGTATCCCACATTACGTGGGGTCAACACAACATCTCGTTCTCCACATCTCCTTATCAGCCGTCATTTCCGTTGTCACTTACTTCCTACCCATATCATTCTTCACACAGTCCATCCATCTCTTCCTCGGCCTTCCGCTACTTCTATATCCATCCACATTCATATCTCACACACTTCTAGTCACATGATTTTCTTCCCTCCACATGACATGCCCGTACCACACTAGCCTACTCCTCAACTTTTATTTCAAGCCATTGACTCACATGCCCATACTACCAATAGTGATGATGAATATATATTTATTCATTAAAACCACAAGGATCACTTTGAAACGTCAACTTTACCACCTGTCCTGCAACCAAGCCAGGAAAAAATCAGGCAAGAAACAAGGCTGGTTATTTTTTTATTGATCTCTTATGTGTTTATGCAGTAAATAAATATAGGCTTTTATTGAAGTTATACTTCTTTTGGTACGTTTCGAATAAAATATGGTAGGAAATTTTTTACGATGGGCTCACCGACCGCCAATAAGCTGCATGATGAAGTTACCTGAAAAATATACAATGCGCGCGCACACCGACAGCCAAAATGCGACATAAATAAGTTAGCTGATAACTGTCTCATGTGCGCGCACGTCGACAGACAAAAAGCGACATGATGAAGTTAGCTGATAACTGTCTCATGCGCGCGCACACCGACAGACAAAAAGCGATATTATGAAGTTAGCTGATAACTGTCTCATGCGCACGCACACCGACAGCCAAAAAGCGACATGATGAAGTTAGGTGATAACTGTCTCTCAAGTTTACTTACTCAAATGTACTTTCTGTAAATCAAGCTAAATCTGTTGTCCGAAAATGGCTAGGGACGCTCACATACAGTGAAACCGAGCAGTTACTGGAGATACAATTGTAAACTGTATTATTAAGTTTCTATTTTAAATATTATTTTTCTTTATTTTTTCTAGTTTTTATTTATCATTATATTTTTTTTAGTCGTCGACTGAGGTTATAGATAAATCTTATTTTGTTAATCGTAGTCAGGTCCCCACGATACAGGCTTTGCCTAGTGCAGGGATCGTTAGTTAATATATATCTGTTAACCATATCTGCATAAACCTGTTTTTGTAATGTTTAAAAAATAAGTTACCTATTAAGTTGTTTATGTAGCAGTAAATACATTTTTCATTTTTCAGTTTCCGTGAAAACTCTTTAACTATATGTATTAATTTATTATTCCTTTTACAAACAAAGAGTTGTGGCATACGCGATGAAATATTTTGCTAATTTGTTCTGTTACGCCAAATACGTATAAATTTTTACGTGCGCACATCAAAACACACACACGTTTTTTTTAATATGTATTTTAAGCTAATGTTTATATCTTTATAGGCTGTAGAATGAGTTAATTAATATCGTGTAACTATTTTATTGTTGCCTGAAATAAATTATTTATTAAAATTTACACAATATAACAATAAGAATAATATAAAAATATAAGTAAGTAAGTACTTAATTGTAAAACAAAAGAAAATGTCATCATTATACGTACGGGATTCATCACGACTTATCCCTCATCTCTCCACTTTTTTCTATCTTGTACCAAATCCCGCAAGTCCCTAAAAAAAGCGTCCAAATCATCGCGCCACCGCTTTTTAGGCCTTCCATGGTGTCGCTTCTCATCCACAGGGGTCCATTCAGTTGCGACCTTAGCCCACCTATTTGGTTACATGCGGGAGACGTGACCCGCCCAATCCCACTTCAACTTGGCAGCTTTGATACCGGCGTCAGCGATGACGGTTCTTGAGCGCAGCGAGGTGTTCCGAATCCTGTCTATTGTGCCTTAATAATAATAAAAAAATCATGAAAGTTTTGTAAGTACAAAAGAAAATGTGTACTGATATTGTAAAAAGTTAAGTAGGCAAATCAAACCAAGTATCGCGGTATCGTTACCTACCAGACAGAAAGTTCTCTAGATTTTGTAACTAGTGATCAGGCTAGTCGAAGTCTTGCTCCAACAGACACAAGTACACAATACACATTAATACTGATCATTTACAACTAACAGGTATACGATATAACTTCATACTACCTCAACTAACGAACTTACTCGTATTTGGGACGAGACTTCCCTTAACGACCACTTGTGAGGCGGCAAATGATACAGTATATATTTTACAGAAGAATAAATGTTTAATTTTTAAGATTTTATGCAGAGAACTAAGCTAAGGTATTAAAACATTTTGCTGGACAAATATTGCTGGCCATTTCACACAGCGTTATCTAGCCCCAAACTAAGCTAAGCTTGTACTATGGGAACCATCTGGTTCCCATAGTACAAGCTCAGAATACTTATATACATTTTTTTGTTAATACATACTTATAATGTATAGAGAAACAACCAGACCCGGAACAAATATCTGCAAATCATGCAGACATTTGTCGCGGCGGGGATCGAACCCACTACCTCCTTCGTCTCAGTGGGCCATTCGCCCACTGCACCACGGAGGTCGTCTAATTTGTACAAGCCTACACCATCCATTAACCTGTGCCAGGTGTGATTTAACTAGCTAACGTGCAAAAATCATTTTTAATTAATAATAAAATGTGAATGCTTATTAGTCAATTGAGTCTGTTGTACATGTATGGCATTAGAAACAGAAAAAAATCTGGATGATTGTCTTGTCCCAGCCACGGTCTTTGTTTTCCCGCACCCAGGCCAACTTTTTTCAACGTGCATTTTTAAAGGAGTGGTTTTTTTTTATAAATTATTAGCTAGCGTTTGACCACGATCTCGCCTGATGGCGCGCGATGATGCAGTCTATGATGGTACACGCTTGCTTAGAAGAAACCTATTCACTCGCGACTTAAAGACCACTAGGTTGTAGTTATCAGGAAACAGACTCAGGCAAGGCGTTCCACTCCTTGGCGGTGCGCGTAATAAAGGTGGAAGCGTAGTGCGCGTGGTTTCTTTAATGCACTTCGGTATTTTAATCTAATCTCGGCTAAACGTGTTTTAATTGTAGCTAGATATATTTTACATTCTTGTTTTCAATTATTTTTGTGCAGATCGCTACGATATGCTACTTGCAATGTATGTATGTTTGCCCGGGTGGAATCTTGCAACTGTATTTTATACCCGTTCCCCTTAACCGATTGAGCTTAAATTTGGAATACATATGTAACTTCAATGACAATGCAATAATATGGTACCATGGAGGTGGTTTCATGATGGAGACGGATGCTAGACAACGGAACTTCTAAATGGATTGTAGTAGGCTACTAGTGTTTGGGCTCTTTTGAATCTGCTTTCGGTTCCGATTATGAATTTTATAAAAGCTTGTTTTGGAAAAAGTATTTGTTCTACAATAACGACGTCTTTCTCGTTTAACCACGTTCTGGTAGGTCATCAACATTTTTTGTATCAAAATATCGGTTCACCCACTCGGTCACGAACGCCTTAGACTTATTCATGTACTTAGCAGTCTGAACGCGCGACATTTTGGGTCCTTTGGGATGCGTACAAAGAAACACTGCCTCATAGCGGGAACCATACGTGGTAGGTACTCATCTCGTAAAACGTCTGCTCTGTGCAAAGCGAACTCGAAAATTATTTTTGTTTTATGATGCACCGTGAACAAAATGTTGGGCTACCAGCTCGTGTTTTTTGTTTTGCTAAAAACTGACGTATAAGTATTTTTTTTTTAGTATTGCATCAGTTATCTAGATCCTATAACACAAGCTTGACTAAGTATGGGACTAGATAGCGCTATGTGAAATGTCCAGTATTATTTATTTATTATTATAATTAGTTTCTTCTAATAAACGGCGATGGACTTAAACACCCGTCACGTCACTTAACTTCTATGAAAAAGTGGGCATGTATCGAACTTTATGTTGAAATTTGCATCATGGTGACTAATATAGTCGTTAGCTATATTAATGAAAGCTGAAATCAACTCTTTTTAGGTTATATTTTGTAAAAATGTAGAACAGAAGCCATAACTGAGAATTTAATAATAATTTTGTACCAAAATCGTTTCCAGACCACAAATAACTTCCGGATCAAAAATAGTTTTAAACCAAAAGTTGGATATTGCAAGCCTTCTGCTTTATTTGATCTATGTGCAAAGTTCTAAATTCCCGCACCGCTGCTAAACTTAATAAACTAAGTGCAGTATTCCGACGGTATTTGTGGACATGCCTCGAATTATACGGATGTCATCGTCTATTGAAGTTACTAGATTTAGGCGATAGAATAGGCTTTGTGTAGGTCATCCGTCATCATCTCTGGCCTTAGCAGAAGAGTAACGCATAGTAAAAGACATTTATTTGGGACAACACACAGAATTTATAAAACCTCAGAAAACGCATTCAACTGTTATTGCGTGTGCTGTGTCCATAAATTGAAACCCGCGTCCCGCGTCCCCCTCACCCCCACCCGCGTAATGTTGCTAGCTTAGTCATTATTTACCCGTTTTGGGGTAAATGTTTTTGGTAATATACAACTAATGTAACTATGACACTATTTTATTAATCAAATATCAAGGCTGGTTTGCAAAATGACGCGTAAATGTATTTAGTGAATAAATATGTTTAAATTTGACATATTTGTATGATTTAAGAACTTCTTAATAATAAATTATAATCATATTTAGCCACTAAATACGTATAGGCATCGTTGCGCAAATCGCCCTATAATTTTTTTTGTATTTTTGGGAGACTTGCGAGATCTCAGTGCGGAGCGAACCACTAGTATAATTGAAAACTACAATTAATAAAAGGTTTTAGTCTCAGAATACTAGAGTAGGGAAAATAATAGCACTCGATATTTGGCAACACCAGCAAAATGGAGGATCATTATTTACGGTAATTACAAACCGAACAATTTATTCAATAATCAAATAACACAACATCTAAATGCGCTACATACGTATGAAATGTGATCCCATCTTGTTTTTTGTTTGGGCCCAGCTAATTTTTTACACGTTGGGACGACACAAGAAGGCATAATCCAATTAAATTGAACACTGTAAAACACGTCACGCGTGACGACAGTCACAGACTGACTAATTGCGGCGTACTCTACTTGGAGTAGATGTTGACGTTTCAGTATTAGGCGCGTTCACTTTTTCTGTTGTTTTATTTATTCTGATGGACAACAATACAGCACAATCATAACAAAATTAAGAGATAAGATAAACGCTTCAAAAGTTATCCTCGGACAAATAAACAAACATACATAGATACATACAACGCTGATTTGTCCAAGTTGATTTGGAGATGTCGCTTCGCTCGATCAATAAATCGAATAATTGTATTTTCTTTCTTTCTTCTTCTTTTATTTTTTTTATACGACATGGAGATGGAACTAGCATATGGCCCACCTCATTTTAAGTGGTCACTATTGCCCATAACAGAGAATTGCCTCGTAGGCCACACCGATTAGAAATGTTTCCTCCCTGCGTCTTGCAATCCTGCAACTTGAGGCATACACCTGGTATATCTGAAGTTGATGTACGGAAGTAAAGCCTTGTGGTGTAGCTTCGTAAACACTGTCGTAAAATAGTAGGTATATTGTTAAACAAGGGCCGTAAACAATCTATTACACCCTAGAATGAATCGAGGGTGTCATTGATAGTTGATCATTTCAGCTGTAAAACGTCCACTACTGAACACAGGCCTCCATGGATCTCCAAGATGGGTAGTTGCCATACTCACCACGCTTGGCAGGCGGGTTGGCGAGCGCAGTACGGGATGTTGATACACGGAAAGACGCTGCTGCCCATCTTCCGGAGGTATCCCTTAGCAGACTCTTACTGCATCCACGGGCATGAGAGGAGGGGTAACATTCTACTACCGGCACCCCACGGCATTGATAGTTGAATGCGAGGAAATTAAAGAATGTCTTTATAATGACAGCTTGTTGCTGAAAGAAAATTTGCGTTCATTGTCTATTGGTTTCTCACAGTCGGAATGTGGTCAGTTCCACTGCAAAATAGTAAGTATGTAATAGTAGTAGGTTCTAAGCGATAAGACCGCTCATTGTACTAGTTGCTATGTGAATTTTTATTTATATGTTTATTTATTTCTTTTGTGGTGTATAACAAAGTGTTTCATTCATTCATTCATTCAATGATTTATAATGGAGATTGTATTACATTCAAAAATCACCCCCAACATTAGGGGAGGATTTTTTTGGCCTTGGATTTTTCCTTGGCTTGAGCTGTGAGAGCTGCTTCTTGCCAAATTTCATGAATCTAGGTCAAAAGGAAGTACGGGGAGAGTTTGGCTTATTTCAAGATATGCGGCGTAAATAACCGTGTTTTGAATGCTTTGTTATTAATAGCAAACATTTTTTTATTATCTAGCCTATGCTGTCCCACTGCTGGGCAAGGGTCTCTCCCTCATCTCTCCACTTTTCTCGGTCTTGTACTAAATCCCGCCAGTCCCTATAAAAAGCGTCCAAATCATCGCGCCACCGCTTCATAAGCCTACCACGGTGTCGCCCACCTATTTGGTTGCATGTGGGAGACATGACCCGCCCAATCCCACTTCAACTTGGCAGCCTTGATACCGACGTCAGCGATGCCGTTAAACATTTATTATTAAACAAAATCATTTAAACAAAACCACGCAAATTTTTTATTTTTTTTTTATACTGTGTACAATAAAGTGTTTTCATTCATTCAATTATTCATTCACGCGTTCCTGAGAAAAAGAGTATTGGCAGATAGATAGACACACATACAGACAGACGGACAACGAAGTGATCCTATAAGGGTTCCGTTTTTCTTTTTGATTTATGGAACCCTTATAATGAGTATAAACATATTGAAATATCGGGGCGAAATCTACTAGTAAACAAGTAACTTTTTAAAAACTTTTTTACAAAAATATAACCGACTTCAGATAACAATAAAAACCAAACCACTATGCTAATTTTGATGAAATTTCAAAAAGATTAATTTAAAAGTATATCCTTTCAAATAAAATAAACTAATTTTCTAAATCGATGTATTTACAACGGAGTTATGAGCTAACAAACATAACATAACATACAATTTAAACAAATTAAATACTTATATATAATGGTTTTCTCATGGATGCAATTGTCAGAACTAGACCAAATGGAAATAGGACAGCACGTGAAGCACCATCTTTCAAATAAAAAAAGAATTATCAAAATCGGTTCCCCCAGTCAAAAGTTCTGAGGTGACAAACACGAAAAAATACAAGCGTATTGAAAAACTCCTCCTTTTTTGAAGTTGGTTTAATAGTAATTGTCGATTGAGAATTGGAATCTGTTTAAAATCATTATTTCTAATGTTCTAGTAAACTTAATGTATGAATACTATATAAAATATATATAAAACTTTAACATGAATTCTAATGAAAAATGACAAATTCTCAAGTCGATAGCATTATATACAAGAGCAACGACGATGCCCTGTCGTCATACAGTGCAAACTATTACGGAGGGTAGTCACTTGACTAGTATAGATTGTATAGCATCATAACTGCAAACTTAAGTTACATTAGTGGTTCGCCCCGAACTAAGATCTCGCGAGTTTCCCATAAAAACCAAAAAAATATATATTTAGAATCTTTAACTATCAAAATAGTGCCACGAAATGCATAACCATTCAACTTGACCTACAGTTTCATTCAAATGTCATATGAATTGGTGATCCTTGTTTGGTGTAGAATTTGCAGATATTCTGGATTTCAGACTTTTCTATTTATTTGTGTCACTAACGCTAAACGAATACCAAATTTCAGCCTTGTGGTGGTGTACCATCTGAATTTCTTCGAAGTTAATTTTTTATTATGTTTAATAACTTACAAACTACAAGGTTTAAACCAAAAATAAAATCAGGGTCGAAATGCACTCTCAAATACCTTTTATAAGACGTACCAGTTGATCAGATAGTCTCATTTTGTTTTTTTTACCCCTCTTGATCTCAACAACCCTCCTACATTTTTAGCTCATCACGAAAATTGTACCATCACTACCTACCTATATACTAAATTTCACGATGTTTGGATAAACACCTCGAAAGTTATCCTCGGACAAACAAACATACATACCTACATACATATAACGCCGATTTGCCCAAGTTGGTTTGGAGATCTCGCTTCACTCGATCAACTAAGAAACAAGTATGTATATAGCATAAACTTAGCTATTTACTTTACTTCAAATCTTCAACTTCATCAATAGTACTAACAGTACAGGAAAACAATAGAAAATATCAATATTTGAGCCTTGATGGGAGCCCTTCTCACCGGAAACTAAGTTTCCTTTAATGAACCGACAGGTTGTAGCTTTCGTATACCCTTGTCACTTCTTACTGCGTCCTACCGGAAAATGAGCTTTATGCAAATAACAAACGATCCACTATAGTGGATAGTAGTCAGTAGACAAAAATAGCCTTCCTTCGGTGGTACCTGAAGTCATTTCCATTGATTAATGAAGGAATGAAAACACTTTATTGTACTACAAAATAGAAGACACAAAACATATACTACAATGGGTTGTCTTATCGCTTTGAAGTAATTTCTTACAGACAATCTTTGGATGGAAAGGATTTAGTAATGTCAAAGATATGGTCGGAAGTGCACTTAAGATATGGATGAAGGGAGTGCAAATAATACCTAAATATATACAAATAGACATAAATAAATGATTAAATTACATATACCTAAATATATTACAAAAAATATGATATTTATGATAAAATACATTAATTGATGTGCGATATTATGACGACCAAGCTCATGAGTTACCTCAGTGAGGCGGCGGACGCCGGCCATTAAAAGTACCCATCTGCTCAATTGGTACTGTTGGGGGACTTCAACGCTCACCACCAAGAGTGGCTCTTCCCATACCAAAGCACTGACCACGCAGGGAGAGAAGTGCGAAAACTACCTTTATCGCTTAATCTCACCCAGCTGGTCCAAGGAGCAACGCAGGTTCCTGATGTTGACAGCCAAATAGCCAATTGCTTGGACCTTCTACTGACAACTGATCTAGACCTCTACTCCGTGTCGGTTTCATCATCTTTGGGTAGTTCCGACCATTGTCTGGTGAAATCTGTATCTGTCTACTCTCCGCCCGATCTTAGCCCTAGAGGAAAGCGAAGAGTATGGCAGTACAAATCAGTTAATTGGGATGAAATACGTGCATTCTTCACATCATATCCTCGGCAGCAAGTCTGCTTCTCCTCGGATGTTCCTTCAGATTGCGCGGATGCCGTGACAGATGTGCTGCGTCAGGAGATGGAATATTTCATCCCATTGTCTGACGAACAGTGTCAGGTAAAGCTCAACCTTGGTTCGGGGCTAAATGTAGACGCGCTGAAATGCAGAAACATGAGGCATACCTGGCATGGGTTGATGCTCGAAACCGCAAAACGAAGGACGTAGCTAGGAAGAAGACAGCTTATAACAAAGCTGCCAAGTCCTACAAGAAGGCTTTACGGAAGGCTCGATTTAACCACATAGGCCGAATAGGGAACAAATTGGCGTCGTACCCATCGGGCAGTAAGGCGTTTTCGTCCCTGGCTAAAGCGGTTCAGTCGAACTTCTGTTGCCACTCACTACCTCCACTGCTGTAACCTGACGGTACTCTGGCCTATACCGCCAAAGAGAAAGCGAATTTGTTCGCCAATTTTTTGCGGAATCTTCTCGTCTAGATGCTGCAAGCGCGATACCTCCGGGTCTATCGGATGGTGGGGTATTTATGCCGGAAATCCGCATACATCAGACCGAGGTTTGAAAAACGATGCAGAATCTGGACGTGAACAAAGCCAGTGGCCCTGATTGTATTCCGGCAGTTGTTCTTAAATTCTGCGCGCCTGAGCTCGCTCCTGTACTGACACGCCTCTTTCGCCGCTCTGTGAAGTCTGGACAAGTGCCGAAATCCAGGAAGCTTGCAAACGTGCAGCCCGTGCCTAAAAAAGGTAGTCGTGCCGACCCCTCTAACAACAGGTCCATCTCGGTCACGTCCGTCATCTGTAAGATTATGGAGCGTGTACTGAACAACAGGCTCCTGGCACACCTAGAAACGCATAACCTCCTCAGTGTTCGACAATATGGCTTTCACCAAAATCAAAACCTTCTAGCGTATGCCACGCACATAAGGAGCGAGACCGTTGAGAAACTTGGAGAAGCACTGGCTATTTCTCTTGACATCTCAAAGGCCTTTGATAGGGTCTAGCATGATAGCCTTATTAGCAAGCTTCCATCATACGGTTTGCCCACTGGTCTGTGTGTCTAGATATCAGACTTCTTGAGGGACCGTTCGATACGAGTTGTCGTTGAAGGCTGCTCGTCCGATCAATTGGCTATTAACGCCGGGGTCCCACAAGGGTCAGTACTTTCCGCAACTCTTTTCTTGCTGCATATCAACGATCTGCTAAAACCCGGTACCATTGGGTATGCAGAAGATAGCACAGTTGTGGAAAGCTATACATCTAGTGCACGAGCCAGTGGAGCGCAGATTCAATCACTCAAGGAGGCCATGGTCGAGCGCTTAAACTTGTCCTTGAAGGCAATCTCCGACTGGGGTGATGCCAATCTGGTCAAATTCAATGCGAATAAGACCCAGGCGTGTCTGTTCTCCACAAAACGAAGTCATTTTAATCTGACTCCTACTTTCCGAAATGTATCCGTGCCGACTCTGAACATCTCGAGCTTCTTGGTATCACATTAACTCTGGCTCTCAATTTCGGCTCCTACATTGAGTCAAAAGCCCAGTTGGCTGCTAAAAAGCTTGGTATACTCGCAAAGGTGAGGCATTACTTCACACCGGGACAGTTGCTCAACTTGTACAAAGCACAAGTCCGATCGTGTTTGGAGTACTGTTCTCACCTCTGGCACGGATCAGCGAAGTACCAACTTGAAGCTCTGGAATAAATTGAGAAAAGCGCCAAGAAGCTCATAGGCAACGATGAGCTAGTTGATGCAAGGCTCCTCAGCCTGGAGCATCGATGAAAGGTTGCTAGCCTCTTGGTTTTTTATCGAGTACATTTCGGGGAGTGTGCGGTGGAACTTTTCAACCTGATCCCACCATCTCCATTCTATCAACGGACAACCAGACGCTCTGCGGTGCACCACCGCTATATGGTAGAAATACCTCCCATTCGCACAAAACGGTTTTCTTCGACCTTTATTATGCGCACTGCCAAAGAGTGGAACGCCTTGCCAGAGTCTGCCAGAGTGTTTCCAGATAGCTACAGCTTGGGTATCTTTAAGTCGCGAGTGAATAGTTTTCTTCTAGGCAAGCGTATACCATCGTAGACTGCATCATCGCTTACCATCAGGCGAGATTGTGATCAAACGCAGCCAATAATGTATATAAATAAAAAACGTTTCTGGTAGATATAAGCTTTTCACCCTAGATTTAAATACAGCTAAGGATAAGGCTTGCCGTATTGGTATTGGTAAAGCATTCCATAGACGTACTGCTCGGACGGTAAAAGAACTGAAAGAACTGTCATAGAAACTAGTACTATGAACTGGCGTATTGATGGTAAGGTGTTAATTTTTTTTTGCCGTCGTTTCATTTAGTAAGCTGGTACTATGGCAAAAAAAACCAACGATCTACTACCATCCAGAGTGGTAGTGGAAGATGGTAGTAGGTAGCAGTTAAAAGTACTTTTAATGTGTCACCATTCATTTGTTATTGCTAACATATGCCCCGCCTGATTCCATTTAAGCTATTTTATCACACTAATATTAAAAGCTGATGTTTGTTTGTTTGTTACTCAATCATTCGTGTACAAAAATTAGCCAAGTCAGATCTTAAGCTTCTAAATATATTACCCTTAGTTATAAGAAGAAATTATATTTTGAGTTGTTATAAAATATTTTATGTTGTCATAAATAAATTTCATGAATGACCATTGAACTTGGCACTCATTTTGATCTGACTTCTTTTGTCGTTGAAGTCAACAACCAAGGCATATATTGAACTTGGCTCTTATTTTACATTTAGGTCTTTGATGGGATATCATTACTTTTTGTACATAAATTATTAGTAGGTACTTATTCTTAATAATATTAATACCAAATGGTTTTTTGTTATTCTACTGTATTTTCCTACGTTTACGGGGTAAAATTATTTTTTTATGCTATTTTCTATAAGCAATCACTTTTTATTGATAATTCTTACATTACAGTAATTGTTCAGTAAGAATTAATTAATTGAAAAATTATAATAAAATAATAAAAAATTACTAGTTTTTGATTTTTTCATCTGTATTCACCCAATTACCTATCTAGATACCAAGTTTGAACTTTCTAGGTCATCTGGAACTGTGTTAGAGTTTTGATCTATCTATAGGCTGCCAAATAGCAGTACTTGTGCTGTGTTCCGGTTAAATGGTAATGGTATGTTCCTGTAATTACTGGCACATAGGCTTATCAGCTAAGTCCTATAGTATGGCAACGTATCCACATAGAGATCAAGACAACATAATAGCTTGTTTTGAATTCTATGTGGATATCCCTGGGCTGCAGTAGCCGCTTAACATCTGGTGGACTGCATGCTCGTTTGCCATATAGGTAAGTATAAAAAAAAGATCGATTATCTGTCAGTCAGTGCTAAAAATGACGATTTTTGGACGTTAACATCTAAATAACCATTTGAGGTGTGTTTATGAAGTTTGGAGCACATATGTATCTCGCACGTCTCAATATATTTATGAGCCAAATTTGACATGTTCATGTGAAATAGTTTTTGATTTAGGACGAGGTCAAAAGTGACTCCAAATGGTTTGTGTAACACACGGTGCTGCTCGCCAGTTCTGTTAGCTTGAACTTGGCTTGACAGGCTGCCGCGTGTCTAAAAAGGTAATTAAATCAGTACGCGTTTGTGAATAATTTTAATAAGTTTTTATTATTCTGCAAAAGGAAACAAGCACATTATTGATTTATATAGATAACGTTAAAAACGTAATTTAACAATATCTTTATAAAAAAGCCTACTATAACATAATTGATTGTTGAGATGATAGAGAAGCTTGGTGTTGAAATTGCTCCAAATCGTTCAAAAATGTTACAATTTATACGTAATATATTTTGTGTATTTTAGAAGGATCATTAAAAACCTGCCTTGTTTCCTGCCTTTCTTCCCTGGCTTGGTCGTGAAGGAACAGGTAGTAAAATCGACGTTTCAAAGTGATCCTTGTGATTTTAATGAATTTGAAACTGAAACATTTGACTAAAGGTATAAGTGAGTAGGTATTATGATTGCTTTAAGTTAAAACTAATACAGTTTTAGCAGAATATTTTATTTATTGATTTTTAGTTACCATAACTTCAATGTACAAAAAAAACTGTATGCCGACTCCCAGAATTCTCCATCAGAAACTTTTTTTTACGACCTGTAGATGTAACAAGTCTATGGCCCAGCTGTTTGTACCTGGGGTGACTATCGCCTATAACAAAGTATTGCCTCGTAGGCCTTAGAATCGTCTCCTAAGGTGCACTTCCTTACGTCCATTAACTTGAGGCATGGTTTAAGCCTCATGTGCCTGTAATTTCACCGGCAACCTAACCCTTCAAACTGAAACACAGCAATGTTACTTGGCGACAGCGCTTCCCCAGGCGAGCGCTTTCACAAGGAACTCTACTACACTTTTTATGAAGTGTGTGGTTTTTTAGGGTTCCGTAGCCAAATGGAAAAAAACGGAACCCTTATACGTCCGTATGTCACAGCCACTTTTTTCCGAAACTATAAGAACTATACTGTTGAAACTTGGTAAGTAGATGTATTCTGTGAACCGCATTAGGATTTTCACACAAAAATAAAAAAGAACCAATAAATTTTGGGGGTTCCCAATACTTAGAACTAAAGCTCAAAAACATTTTTAATCAAACCCATACGCGTGGGGTATCTATGGATAGGTCTTAATAAAGGATATTGAGGTTTCTTATATCATTTTTGTCTAAACCGAATAGTTTGCGCAAGAGACACTTCCAAAATGGTAAAATGTGTGTCCCCCCTGTAACTCCTAACATAAGAAATTGATTAAACTAAAAAAAAGTATATGATGTATGTACATTACCATGCAAACTTCCATCGAAAATTGTTTTGAACGAGATCTAGTAAGTAGTTTTTTTTAATACGTCATAAATCGTAAACCACAAGTTTCGAGTACCTTTCATTCAACCAACTCATTTATACAAAAAGTTACAACGAACGACAAGATCTTTTATATTATGTTACTTGCTGCTACGAAACCCTTCATGGGCGAGTCCGACTCGCACTTGGCCGCTTTTTTATATTATTGTGTAGTTTATGTGAAACCTCTAGAAGTACCTACTATTATGATATTCTGTGATAGCTGAATTCACCTTTCAGGGGAGAATAGGGTGATTTGTCAGCGTCAATACTCAGAGGAGCCCTCTGAAATGCCTTTTACTGGTTGCTGGGAATTTGATATTAGACGCGCTGTTTACAATTTGGAAATGATTTTCATTCGCGGTTATAGGAAATACCGTTCCTTTATACAAGAGTTTCTTAACCTTTTTGTAGTCGCGGACCACTTTAAAAATTTCAAAAATCTCAAAGACTCCCCTTTTGAATAGAATTATAAGTAAAACAAATATGGGAAGATATGATGATATTTATTATTTCTACACACGTCGGCATGATCTCCTTCAGGATTGTAAGCAAAGTTTGTGTCGATTGTGACACTAGAAACATCTATCTTGACCAATGCAGCGCGGTAGTCATGTTCTCAACCATCGCAGGTGCTCCATCTATGCTACCAACTACCACTACCAAGCAACCAAGCTCATTCTTGTAATTGACTTAGTGTATTACAAAAAAAATTCATCTCAAAGACGTCTATCGCTCTTGTACACACGGCTACATATCAAACTCCAATATAAGCTAATATAATAATTTCTAGTATAAGCTGACCTCGCATTGTGTAGGCTTTTCGTAGAATGAGAGGTCAGCTTATACTGGAAAGTATAGCTTGATGTGTAGCCGTGTGAACGTTTCAAAATTGAGTCAATAATAATTATTCTTTGCGTTTCAGAATGAAAATTGCGACTAACTCAATGTTTAGTTATAACGATGGTCCCTCGGGACACGTGTCATGTGCCTCTTAGGGTCTATGGACCCCAGGTTAAGAAACCCCGATTTAAATACCCATTTTACTAAGAAAAATTTCGTGATTATTTTCAATCATTATTATAACTACGGGATTTATCACGTACCGTCTTATCGGTGTTTCGACCGACAATGTTTCGGTTCAATTCGTGAACCTTCATCAGGGTGAGTGCGATCCGCTCCGAATAATGTCTAGCCTCGCACTGCGAGACGTGTGCGAGGCGAGACGTTATTCAGAGCGGATAATTTATTATACACGTGCTGTTTACCTGCGACTTCATTCAGCATCATCATCATCATCAACCTATAACAGTCCACAGCTGGACGCAGGTCTCTCGCAGGGTGTGCCATTGAGCCCGATCCTCAGCTCTTCACATCCATCCCTTGCCAGCCACAGCGCGCAAATCGCCACTCCATCTAGCCGGAGGGCGTCATACACTTCGATTGCCTAGACGTGGTCTCCACTCCAGAACACGTTTACCCCAACGGTTATCGGTTCTGCGGCAGGTATGACCCATCCACTGCTATTTCAGCTTGCTGACCCTCTGAGCTATGTCGATCACCTTGGTTCTCTGTCAGATAACCTCGTTTCGGATTCTATCCTTCGGAGAAATTCCTAGCATAGCTCTTTCCATAGCTCGCTGAGCGACTTTCAATTTATGGACCAGTCCCACCGTAAATGCCCATGTTTCGGCTGCGTAGGTCATCACCTATGAACTACGACGTCGTTTGCGTAGACTTAAGTTATTATCATTAGTTATAAGAGCGCCAAATATAAAAAAATCGCATACGTCCGGAACGTCGCGTCGTCGTCGTAAAGTTTTTATTTTCCGATCTCTTTGTTTTTTTTTATTATTTATAATGATGGGACTGGACCGGTCACGTCTGCCTCATGCCTGACAAGCTGTGGGCCAAAATTGCCCTGAAGTGGAGCCCTGAGACAGCAAAGCGGTGCCGCGGCAGACCACGCCGGAGGTGGCGGGACGAGCTGGACGCCGCTGAGAGAGAATGACATACGGTGGCACTGGGCCGTTGTGAGTGGCAGAAATGCGGGGAAGCCCTTGCCTAATAATGGGTCAATATCGGCTAATAGTAATAGAAATTATTAATCATAAAGTATGTAACACATCCAAAAATAAATACGCCCAAAAACCTTAGAGGGTTTGTCCAAAGTTCAACCGACCATGGGAAGGTTGTACTTCAAATAAGTTAGACACAGTTTTTCATTTAACTACGACAATGTGTCAGCTAGTTATAATATATAGAGTAACATCCATACCCGGAACAAATATCTGTAGATCGTGCAAACATTTGTTCCGCAGAATCGAACCCGCAACCACCCACGTCACACGGAGGCATCGGTACCATGGAAGTAATATAAACAGAATGTACACACAAGTTCCTAATAAACTACAAATTCTTGTTCATCTTCAATTCCAAAATACAACAAAGGGATCATAATAAACCAGAAATGGGTTTGCTCATCACACGACGTTCAAAAAGGAGGAAGACCGCAGAATGTAAGGGCTTCCACACAGCCAATTTGAACTTAACCCTAACGCGAATTTTACCACTAAAAGGGGTAATATTTTAAAATTCGTATAATTTTGACAAATAGCTTCGCCCGTGACCTAGAACAGTAATCTTTGTTTCGTTTTACATTATTTATTTTTGATTCAAATAAGTACTCTAGGTATTTAGTGTCCAAAAATTGTTTCAAAGATATCACTTTGTAAGAGATAAGACCCCCAATTATGCATTTTTTCGTTATGGTGCTTGAAAGGTTTAATAAGAATTTCATTCATTCATACTTTCTTTTTTATTTATTATTATCAGCCCGTAGAGTCCCACTGCAGGGCAATGGCCTCCCTTCCCTCTTTCCACTAATCCAGGTTATTGGCTAATTGGGGCCACTCTTTCTGGAATGCATCCAGTTCATCCCTCCATTATACATGATAAAAATAGCTGATAGTCATTAGGTTTTGAAAAACGGATATTACGTTTAGTTCAATCCGAATATTGAAATAAAAACCCGCCATTCCATACAAACTGCACTGTCTAAAAACGCAATGTATGAGAAGGCGGATTTTGAACTTTATTTTTAGATTTAAAGTTACACAGTTTGGATTAGAGGTACAATATTACAAAAAAAACGTTCAAATGCGAGTCTGACTCACACTCCGACGGTTCTGTATTTTTTAGGTGATTGAACTTAAAAATAACCATTCTCGAATTTTCCTTTAATTGTGCTGTGAAACTTTGCTTCTGCCAAATCTCATGATTTAAGGTCAACGGGAAGTACCCTATAAGTTAAGATGTATATCCGAGCAAAATCTACGCCATAAATGGTTGTAATTTTTAATTGTGTTGACTTAGAAACTTGATTTTTTTACAACTAACTCGATGGGGCCTACGAATTTGATATTAATTCCAACTTGATATCTCAACGGGTTCTTGAAAAAATGGGTATTGATTGAGGGACAGACAGACAGACGGACAAGAAAGTGTACCTATAAGGGTTCTTTTTTTGCTTTTGAGGAAAGGAACCCTAAAAACTGTCATAATTTAATAATTAATCCATTAAAATACATATGAATTAGGGAGAAATTTTGCATTGCTTCGTAAATTTTAACTTTCATGTTATATACTTCTAGTTTAGAACCTAAATCCAACTTTTGAAAAATAACTGATTCTTGATCAATAATTGATTTAAAAGTTGAGATTGTTCACATCATGAGTAATATTCACCCCTAAAGCTTTCGGGAACAAAGATAATCGTCATTATTGTATATACAGGATTTATCACATACCGTGTTATCGGTGTTTCGACCGACAATGTTTCGGTTCAATCCGTGAACCTTCATCAGGGTGAGTGCAATCCGCTCCGCACTGCGCCTAGCCTCGCACTACGCGCCGCAGCCTGCTACGCGCGAGTAGACGGACGCGGAATACTATTATAGTTATAATATAATTGTGTTTCACTATAGGGAAAAAAACAAGAAAAACTACTCGTTTATTACATAGAATAAATTTTAGAAAACTAACCCTAAAAACTTAAAGAATTTTGACCTCAATGTAAACACCCTTACCCCAAACACTTTAAAGTCTGGAATTAATGTGGTGACAAGGACAAATTAATAGTTCCCCTACTGTGACGAAATATCATTTATAACGTTGGAATAATGGGGTTTATTCTTGAAGATAACAAAGGACTACTAAATTAGGTATACTAAGTTATGTGCAAACTCTGAGCAACGTCATTTCTACTTTTTAGTATTCCGTAATCGAACTAGGATCCCTTGTAGTTTTGCCATGACTGTCCAACCAGTTACAAACGTTTTAAGTATTATTAGTAAGTAGCGTCTAAATAGCTTTTTACCAGTGAAAGAACTATCAGAATCGGTTAAGTAGTTTCTGATTTTACCTAATACAAACAATAAACTTCATCATCATCATCTACAGCCCATAAGTGCCCACTGCTGGGCGTAGGCCTCCCTTTGTAAACGCCACCCTTCCCGGTCCTGCGCTGCACGCATCCAGGAGTTGCCCGCGACTTTCCTTATGTCGTCGACCCACCGCACCGACGGATAAACTAACAATAAACTTACTTCATTATAATTACAATTGGAATTATATGGTACAATTGGTTGAGCATTCTTTTATCACTTACTAGCTTACCCGCCAGCGGCTTCGCATTCTTGAAATTTCCCGTTCCCGTGGGAACTTCGGTATCAAAACTATATAAAACACTCTTGTCAAAGTAACGAGACCATTCATGTATATGACTTCACGTCAATGAACGACGGTTAAATTATACGGATATTGTTTATAGAAAAATACTAAACTCACGATAAAAAAGGGGGTGGGAGTACGGGGGTGAAAAATACTTTACGACCTATTCTCATACCTACTTCCGAGGAGTGCGACCACTAAAACCATGACACGAGATTTTTATATATTTGTGAAGATTATTTTTGTTATATGCTTAATTAAGGCACTCTTAATTGACTCCCGTGGCGTTAATGTACCAGATTTCATGGCTTAAAACTAGCGCTGAGCAATAAACTTGTTCAGCATAATGCTGAGCCATACCCATTTTTAGGCACAGGGCCTAAAAATGGGTAAAGTTATTTATTAAGTTAACGTGTTTTAAAATGTCTGTATTTAATTATCTACCGTATGTAGTTTCTGCGTGTTCGTTACTTGTGTCGAAAAAAATGTCTCTATTCTATCTTTAGATAATGAACTAGCTGACCAATCCGCAGCTTCACACGCGTAGTTTTTCAATAAAAACATTACCCTCTTTCTGCGCAGTTGAATAAAAAGAAGCCTATGTCACCCGGGGATAGCGTTGCTTACCAACAGTGAAAGAATTTTTTAAATCTGTTTAGTAGTTTCGGAGCCTATTCAATGCAAACAAACAAACAAACAAATCTTTCCTGTTTATAATATTATTTTTGTAGATATTGATATGTTCTTTAATATTGTAGAACATACTTTTGTTCTATCATCAATAGTTTCCGCAGCGCATGCGACGAAATACGTTTTAGAGCATTTTTTACACATTGGGTTTCGTTACTTAAGTTTTAGTAAAGATCCCTTATCTTTTCTAGCAATAAATAGCCTATATAACTCAAGGTAAATGTTGCTTTCAAATCGTAAAAGATTTTTTGAAATCGGCATAGTAGTTTTTAAGTTTATTCATTACAAACATACACACAAAAATACAGATCTTTCCTCTTTATAATATTAGTATAGATGATATAGATAAAATATTCAAAAAGCTTATACCTAATCTTATAATAACCTGATATATCATCTATCTCAACAAAACAAATTGCATTAAATCAAAGTTATATTAAATAAGTACCATAAACAATGAATAAAAGATTTATCTCAGCCTGTGCAATAAGCTTGAAATATGAAAATATTATCTCATTCTAAGCTACGTCTGCCCTTAAAACAACCGAACTATTTACTCACACCTGAAACAGAGCCTAAACAGATTTCTGTACTAAATCCAATAAATCCAGATCTAGACACATTAAATCACATTGAGATGGTGTCTCTGAAGTGAATTACTCAAGCCTGGGAAACGCATTACTTATGCTGCGAACAGACAGACTTTACAGACCGATTTAGATGGACTGCACGTTTACAGTACCTAATATTTGTCCTTCTTTGTCCTAAAGGATTAAAAAAATATAAAAAAGCTTTATTTGCTACTACACTAAGGTTACAAATGAATAAGTTTTTAGTTGAAAAACTACTATTTTAAAACAAGTTTTTATAAAATTCATAATCAGAACCGCAAACAGATTCAAATAAGCCAAAATGCACGCACGGCACGCTGTGGAAGCAAACCATCAACAATGTAATAAGTAAGCACAAAGTATATAAGTTTTGGCTGCTTCTATATTGAGATTTATATCAATATTCTTCTCCTAGATAGATTACAAACCAATGCTGTTGACGCCTATCTCGCCAAATTACTTAAGTCAAAGTATGAAGCCGACCAAGGCATACTTTTGTTAAAATTTAGCTGTTAATAACTTCAGAAAACCAGAAAACATCCTCCGCCATCTTGGAGGTATTGGCCATATTGGATTTATAGTATACATCTTTTATGGTGTTTAATGTGATTATTAATATTTTGTATTTAAACTGTAATTTGTAAAATTACATAAATTTTAATTGGTATTTATTATTTTGGATTTCATGTGACGTTGTGTTAGTTTTCATGTTCTCCTCAGCAAGCCCTTTCATTTGATATCCATATCTTAATGATCCGCCATATTGGAATTAGAATGACGTCACATAGCTAAGCATGCATTGTCATCCAGAATAGATAACTGGTTTAAAATTCAGTTGTAAGATTCCACCCGGACAAACATACATACATTGCAAGTTAAATAAAAGCTTGTAAAAAAATGCTAGCTAATAATGGTAATATAAAGAAAAAATAATTCAGTTTTACTTTTTATACATTAAATGCTGCTGTGTGTGGCCCCTGTGGCGGAAAAAGCCTCCTCCAATTGACTCCACGTTGTTCGATGTCTTGCTACGCTTTGCCATATATTATTAAACTAGTGGTTTGGCCCGAATTGAAATCTCGCGAGTCTCCCATAAAACGAAAAAAAATATTATTTGTAATCTTTGCCTATCAAAATAGTGCCACGTAATACTAGCCAGCTCACTTGAATGAATGAATGAATGAATGAAAATACTTTATTGTACACTTCAAAAGAAACCGACTTAAAAATAAAAAATCACAAAGCAACAAGTACAATGGGCGGTCTTATCGCTTGACTTCACCTACAGTTTCAATCAAATTACAGATAACGGTATTCTTTTTTGGGGTAGAAATTGCAGTTATTCTGAATTTCAGGCTTTTGCCCTATATTTTTGTCACTATATCTACACGCATACCAAATTTCAGCACTGCACGGTCACTGGTGTGCACTGTGAATTTCGACAAAGTTAAGTTTTTATTATCATATTAAAATTATATATGCAAAAGTTTTATGTTTGGTTCTTTATTTATTTGTTCGTTACTCAATCACGTCGTAACGGAAGAACCGATTTCGATGAAATTAAGTATGTAAGATAAAATAAGATAACTCTTTAGAGTACACCAAAGTAAAATACCGAAAATATTTTTTACAAATACCTAGTCAAGTCATAAGTATTGTCACACAGTAAAAACTTTTCTTTTAGAATGCTGGCCACAAAAAAGTTTAATAAATTCGAATTTCGAATTGTTCATGAAAATAAAATTGTATACTTTTTAGAATTTTACTCATTTTTAAATATGGAGTGGACGCTTAAAGAAGACCGTGTTGCAGTTATTGCGTTGCATCGTTGCGGTTACGCGCCAATTAAATTTTTTGACATACTGAAAAATTTTAATATAACCAAAAGATTCGTTTATCGCACCATCAAACGATACAATGAAGACTCTAGTGTAGATGACAGGTCAAGAAGTGGTCGCCCTCGGTCTGTTAGGACTCCAGCAGTAATAAAAGCTGTGAAGGCGCGAATTCAAAGAAATCCCAAACGTAAGCAGAAACTGTTGGCCCTTCAGATGGGGTTAAGCAGAACCACGGTAAAAAAGGTGTTAAATGAAGACTTAGGGCTTCGGGCATATTGAAGATGTTTTTCTTCAATATGCCCGAAGCCCTAAGTCTGTTTCTCATACCATGTTCAATAACAGGCACTGGGTATTCCAACAAGATTCGGCGCCAGCTTATAGAGCGAAGAGCACACAAGACTGGCTGGCGGTGCGTGAAATTGACTTCATCTGGCACGAAGACTGGCCCTCCTCCAGTCCAGATTTGAATCCGTTAGATTACAAGATATGGCAACACTTGGAGGAAAAGGCGTGCTCAAAGCCTCATCCCAATTTGGAGTCACTCAAGACATCCTTGATTAAGGCAGCCGCCGATATTGACATGGACCTCGTTCGTGCTGCGATAGACGACTGACCGCGCAGATTGAAGGCCTGTATTAAAAATCACGGAGGTCATTTTGAATAAACTTTAGTGTCATAAGAATCTATGTTTTGTTAAGTTCATTTTGGTATATAAATGGTTACACAATGAATAAACTTGTTTCAATTATTTTATATTAAACATGTGACAGAATTTATGACCTGACTAGGTACATATATATAGTACAATGGGAGGTCTTATAGATAAAAGTGATCACTTCCAGACAACCTTTGTATGGACAGGATTATAATGTATTACATGAGGGCGGTGCATCTATATACAATTAAAAACATACCTACATACTCTAAACCTAAAATTATAGTGATAACACTAGTTTAATTATAATAAAATTATAATATATATATATATATATATATATATATAATTATAAATATATAATAATTGCAAGATGGAGGTGGGACAGATGGTTAAACTATTGCAACAATGGATTATCAGTGCAGGTTATTGTGCGCAACGGCACACCTAGTTGCTAGATTGGAGGGTGCTTGAAGCTTCTTGGGTTCTTCTTGAGATTGAAACACCGGGTCGATATTTCTTCGTTTATTGAGGAGAACGTTTCCTTAACAACGGTACCACCGAACTGAACACCGTATTTTTTTTCGAATGGACTTATCTCGCTGTTGGCCTCTGAGGCCGTTGCAGCTTAACCGAGCTTTTGGCGAGCGCAGAAGGCGCTCAGCCCAATTCAGTAGTGGTCTGCTGTTCACGGTGTATTCGACTTCTGCTAGCAGAGTCGTGAGGATTTCTTCCGTCGGGTTTCGCTCGTGTAGGATGGCTTTCAGTGCTGTCTTTACCGAGCTGTCTTTCTCTTCCATGCACCTCACATGAACGGTGCTCCGGGTGGAATAAACCTCCATGTGATTTTCCTCTTTGCTCCTTCTGCTGTAGTCGCTTGGTCGATCGCTTGTCAAAGTTATCTGTCGTCTCCTTTCAGGTTGGTCCCATTGTCTGACCAGATTTGGCTTGGGCATCCGCGTCGCGCTATCATTCGGCGGATTGCCATTATTGCTGAGTCTGTGCTGAGTGAGGCTGCTATTTCCAGATGGATTGCTCTCGTTGTCAGGCATGTAAATATGGCCACATATTTCTTCTGTCTGGAGCGTCCCACTGTGACTGTTAGGGGACCGAAGTAATCCACGCCCGTATAGGTGAAAGGTCGCTTATGGTGAGCTAAGCGACACGGAGGCAGGTCACCTGTTCTAGGGTATGGCGTTGCTTGGGTCTTTATTCTGCAGTGTAGACATTGACGGAGAAGCATACGCATTACGGGACGTAAGCGTTAGATCCAATACTGTTGCCGACACTCGTTGACTGTTGCTTTGACGCCTGCGTGGTGCCACTGCTGATGTATAGCTAAAATCCATAGCTTTACTGTGGGATGACTTCCGTCTAGTACCATCGGACTCTTGAGATTGTCCGGTACGTCTTCTGTGACTTGGATTCGGCTTCTTAGTCTCAGGGCTCTGTTTTCAAATTCGACGTTTAGCTGGCGAATACGACTTTCCTTGCTAATTGGCTTTTGCTCCTTTATCTCTTCTATTTCGCTTGAGAAAGATTCTTCTTGAGAAGAACGCATTAAAAGTTCTTCTGCTGTTTTCTCTTTGAGTGCTGGGTCAGCGTACCTTTTTGTGACCAGTGCTTCCATCTATTCTGTATATTTTTTCTTAAAAATTGCATCGCGATCTAGCTTCTTTTCTATGTTGAAGAGTCGTTTCAGTGAGTTCTCATAGTTATTAGGTAGTCTAACGTCTTCTTTCCGCCATATTAGAGCAGTTTCGTATCTTCCTTCTTCTGTGTGGACTGTATTTTCTTTCAGGATACGAAGGGCTTGCTCTTCTGGATTTGACTTTGGTTTCTTGGGATTGATGCAGAGCGCGTCCATTGCAAAGTACTGTTTCATCAGTTCTTCTAAGTTGTCTTCAGCTGGTACTTCCGTGATGTGAGACACGTAGTCGATGCGATGGCCTAGTGTGCGCATTTGACTCCCGTGCAGCACCTAACCGAGCGGCGTGAGTGAGGCTACCGGTTGATTTGCATTGCCTCTTCTGACTTTCGAACTTAAGAGGAGGTGCCAGTTGTCTTGACCGATGAGTATTCGTAGCTTTGCATGTTCATAGCTGAGAATGTCGCTGATGTCCTGCAGGTGATAACATCTTTTCACTGCATCCTTTGAAACTTTTTGTGGCGATACTTTCAGATTCTTCACTGTTCTGGCCTGAATTCCTTCCTCATGATTATTTATTCCTTTGAGGACGAGGTTGGCTCTTCTTGATTCGTTTTCTGTTGCTTTAATTTCATTGATCGCTTCTATTCGCAGAGGTTCGATACGTCTTTTGGCTCCAATTGACTCGGCGATGCTTTCATCGATGATTGTTACTGTTGACCCATCGTCAAGCAGTGCGAAGATATCGAAAGTGCCTCTTGGTCCCGTTGCTTGTACTGAAATTATTTTCAGGTCCGATTGTTTGTTTGTAGTCCAAGCGGAGTTGATGGATTCGGTTGTCCCCTTTTCTTCTATAACATTTGCCTTTTCCGATCGGTCACAGTGTAGCATCCTGTTGTGATAATATTTGCATTCGTTGACGCCACAGGTTTTCGGACGGCAGTTGTGGGTTTTTCCTCTCCATCGTAAGCACCGAAAACATAGGCGTCGGTCCTTTGCAATGTCCCATCTTGCGTTCACATCCGCATTCTTGAACTTACCGCAGTCTCTTATAATGTGTCCCGTTTCATCACATACGGGACATTTCGCTGTTTCTCTTGACTGCTTCTCTGTTACTGTATTTGTCTTCTGTGTACATCTATGTTGAGTGGTCTGGTTCTGCGATGTTAGAGTTTTAGGTTGTGCGTAGGGTCCACAAAAGTCAGCTTCTCGTTTCATGAACTTCTCAAATTTCAGCAGGTTTGGATCCTGTTTCGGTTGTGTTGCTGCAAAATCGTAGAATCTGTAGCGCAGTGTTGGAGTAAGCTTATCTACCATGGCTTTGGAGACTTCTGGATTAAAGAGGTAGTAGACGCAGTTTAGGGTTTTCGGAGTAGACACGGCATTCGTCACCTTCGTAGCAAATACGCAGATATCCCTTGGTGACTCATTCAGGCGAGGCAGTGCCCGAAGTGTATCTATTTCTGACATGGCGATTGATTCTGGTCTTCCAAATCTTGATTCCAAAGTCTTCATGACAACAGATGGATTTGTGTTCGTTATAAGAAGGCTTTCTACGGCTTCTTTTCCTTTCAGATTTTTTCTCTGGCGGTTGATATTCTCGACTCTTGAGAATATGCTTTCTGTTTCCCAATATGCTGCTTGATGACATCCGTTGAATAAAGGTAGCTCGATGAAGTTTGGTCGTTGCCCAGCCTTAATGGCGAGTGTAATTGCAGAGGCCAGTTGTGAGAAATGTAAAAATGTATTAAGTACATGTAAGCAAAATAGAAATATATGAAATATTATTTCCGACCACTTCTACTCTGTCATCGCTCCATAGTTGTACAGTACAGGCAATCTTTGAAGACTGCAAACGTGAGGTCCATCTGCATTAACTGTGAAGTCTGTGTGATGCCACCGTATACTTGTGAAAACCATTACTTAGGATAAATCCTGGGAAATGACAGAGCGAGGTTTATGGCTCGAGTCTTGACTTCCGATGTGGGATTGGATAGAGAAATAAACGCTGACATCTGTCCAGGTTTAGTTTGCATAATGGTATGATTGAAGATGAAAATTTGACTTTTTAAGAGTAGTAGGGTTCCTTGTGAAAGGGTTCATCCGGGGAAGAACTATCACGATACCTATTTCTGAAGGTGCATGAAGGTTAGAAGGGTATGGTTGTCTGTGAAATTTTACCTGTATGCCTCAAGTAGATAGACGCAGGGCAGTGCATCGTAGGGCACGTTTCTAAGGTGCGTGACCTACGAGGCCATAATTTCTTATAGGCGATGGTTATACCACTTATCATCGGGTGGGACAGTAACTTAAAAAAAATAAAACTTTTATACAAACTTTCAACCCCCATTTCCATACATGTTTTTGGGATATTCAGTGTGGAAAGTGAAACCCACTCACTGGAAAGCGTAGGATGGGATTATTATTATTATTAACTCGTTTATTTGAGACGAAGTTTCATAATTAACAACTAAATATTACACATTAAATTAATTAAATTATGAATGTTATGATTAAACCATAATATGATTAGATTATTATTATTAATTCATGCATTTCGAATGTGCACAATAAAAATAAAATTAAATAATAAAATAAAATAAATAATGGGATGGGGGAAATTTTCGTATATTTTTATAATAATTTAAAAATACCATAACAAAAAAATGATTTTTTTTTTCGAAATGACCTAACTAATCTCTTTTGTATAAACATTGACCTAGTTACCTTATTTTTTAAATTTTTACTCAGCGTATTTGAATTGTAATGAAAATATTTTTGCTGGAGCTTCAGTAGTTGCTGAGATAATCAGCTAAGACTGACTGACGGACGGACGGACAAAGTCACGGCAAGGGTTCCGATTTCATAATTTATGTTCGGAAAATATGAATCAGTACTTTTTGTTTGTGTATAGGCAGAAACACCTGGGTTTTTATTAATAGTCTCATAGATGAGTTATGAGTGTGCATGGCCTGCAAATATTTGTTTTGGATCCAGTGCAGTAACCTAATTTCTTCTCAGATCTCAAATCTCAAAGAAAATAAAAAATATTTTCAGTTTATTATCAAAATTAAATACAAGAAGAAAAGAATGCACTCAAACAATAAGAAATCCTTTGAAATTTCATTTAACTTCCCAGTCAAATAAAGAATGAACATAATGTTGCCAAGTGCGAATCATTTCTTAGTGAAGGGTTCTGAAAAGTTTTTCCATACCTACCATCATAATCATCAAAATTGGCCTCAGACATCGATAAGAGATGATTGAACACATATTACAATGCTCGTTACCGCGAAATGTATGTTACTTAAATAAAATGGTATACAGTTGACAGAGTTATCTGCCCTTATCTGACTTAAATATGGCGGCAGCAGCAGATGTTTCTGCTCAGGCATAGCTGAAAACCAGTGTAGCTGTCCTTAACCTTATAACCACCATCTTCTATCTATGACAGGCAATAATATCATACTGTTTCAGTGTACGTCACTTTTTTGCGTGATTTAGGTTTTTATCGAAGTGCTTAATATGCCTATCTACTTCTTTCAGCTTTTTATTAGGTATGTGCGTGAATGCCTTTCTATTTTTATATATATTAACAAACATCAGAAGTGATCTTAGAGTTGAATTGATTATAGTAAAGATATATTGTTACGAGCTGAGGGTTCGGGGTAAAATAATTAAAATGTATCAATCAAAATAAAAAAAATTTTAAACACAGAAATGATAAATACACTAACTTAATCACAATTAATCATAACACACTAATTCACAACACTATCGCACAATAAATAACTAAAAGTCACTGAAATATTCGCACGTATCGCTAATCAAGACTGACTCCTCGATTTTTTTTTTTCGAATGGACTTATCTCGCTGTTGGCCTCTGAGGCCGTTGCAGCTTAACCGAGCTTTTGGCGAGCGCAGATGGCGCTCAGCCCTTTAATTTTATTTTTGGTGAGGCAACTAGCGCAAGGGCACCACTTAGGTACGAACCTCGGCTTGGGCTGTTGCCGGGACGGGGATAGGAGAGAAACGCCCGGGTACGTGCTTGTACCTCGTATAAGCGGCGACTGAAGGGACTCGTCGACCTCGCCGGCGAGGTCGGTGTATTTGTGGAGTGTTTGCTCTGTCTAATGTGGATGACTCACCCGCATTAGCGGAAGTGATTTCGTCATCCGGGTCTCCGAGAACGTGTCTCGATCGACGGAGGGATTTTCGGTGCTCGGACGGTTCAGTCGAATAGTCCGGAATGGTATGTACCAAAGGATTCGTATGATGAGTGGCGAGTTCATAATGTCGCTTGGAAGCGAGCTTGATGAATTTAGCTATTGACTCTAATTTTAAATCACGATGCAGGTCGTTATTGCGAAAATACCAAGGCGAGCCTGTGGCTTTTCGCAAGAAACGATTTTGTACTAATTGAATGGCAGCAACTTGACGAGAGTGGGCGAATACTACTGAGGAGTATGTCATGATGGGGCGAATGCAGGCTTTGTAAAGGGTCACCTTATTTCTAAGAGACATTTTACTTTTTCTGCTTAGGAGCGAGGACAGTCGTCCCAAGGTGTACTTAGCTTGGTTGCACCTCTTAGCGATGTGCAACCTAAAGGAAAGACGTCTATCAAGGATGACACCCAAGTATTTGGCAGAGGGGGCCCAGCGGATGGGCACACCGAAAAGCGAAATCGGTTTTGGGGTGAGATTTCTCCGTGTGAAGTACACTGCTGTGCTTTTCGACGGGTTAACCTCAATCCGCCACTTGCGAAACCAAGCAGCAAGAGCGTGAAGGGCAGCTTGCAGCCTTATACCCACCCGATCGGGATTCCGATTGGATGTGTATAAGGCCGTGTCGTCTGCATATAGGGCTATTTCCACTTGAGGAGTGCGAGGGATATCGCTGGTGTACAGCGTGAACAGGAGGGGGAAAACTGATGACTGACTCCTCGAGCGTCTCTACGCGCTATTTATACCGCGCATTATTTCCAGAACCTTCTCGATGTTTCTACTAGTTACTAGAAAAGTGTAGGTTTTTCGACTGACTACTATTTCTTAATCTGTGCAACTGTAGGTAAAAACGTGGTTTGTGGGTATATTCCTTACCAAGTACTACCTATTCTGTGACACAGTAGGTGTAACTTCGAGAAGCTGACTATTACTTAACTATTAGTTATTTTGTAACAGCCTCGGCGTAAGAAAATTATGGCTAGTGAGTATGACGTTCACTCTAATATTAGAAATTTGAAAGTTTGGATGTTTGTTTGACACGTCACGGCGATTTTGTTGAAATCTAGTAAAGATTATGACTACTTTTTATTTACAAATGACGTAGACAGAAGCTAGTAATAAATATTATATGGATGAAAATACTTATTTTGAACGGATAACAATTTGAAAGCAGCAGCTAACCTTATAAAGTTTAAACTTATCATGCAATTTTGAATCCTATGAAAGCACGATGACAGTTTATTTTACATTGTAAACTGCATAATAGTGACAATGAACTGCTTTATGGCTTTGAATACCGACAAAAGAACCCTAAAATAAAATGGAATCGCCGTTTCCGTTACCGAGTGGAACTTAATTTGAATTCAACGGGTTTAGAGTAAGCTACGTAAAAAATTTAAGCGCTTTAAAGAATTTTCGTTAGAGTTTTCGCAACTGCGTCTAGATAGAGATTTCATACAAGTAGATCGTTTTTGAAATTTTATTGTATAGACCATTGATTCCCAAAGTGGTCCAGGTGGACCCCCAGGGGTCCACGGGAGACTCGACGGGGGTCTACGTTGGCTTGACAAAAAATGGGGGTAGATAATTTGTAAGCGGGGTTCCACGAAAATGTATCTGGTTTCGATAGTGAAGGACTAAAATATTGGCTTGACTTCACCTATTACACACTATTATTATTATAAGAAGCTCAGCGACACATTTTCCTAATTTGAATTTGGAATTATCTTCTTTAAAATTTAAATTTTTAATGATACCAAAACCAGCCAGATGCAAGTAGTATAGCCAAAGAGATTTTATTACAAGTTCATACATACTATAATGCGAAAAGAGTTTTTCCCCAACGTATTATATAGAAATTTAGTGGTAGTAGATTAGTCGTAGACTATGTAAATCATTGCTTACCATCAGACAATATTGTATTAATTAATGGAAACAGTTTATTGTTTACCACAAAAGAAATAAACATAATCATAAAAATTCACAAAGCAACAAGTACAATGGACGATCTTATCGCCTAAAGCGATTCCTTCCAGACAACCTATGGATGAAGAAGGTTTTTGTAATATTATATTAATGGAGGGGGTGTACATTAACAAAACATTAACTATTTTAGGAGAGTGCTGATATCCCTCTCTGTGCATCGTTTCTTCAATGTAGAGGTTCGTGACTGCGTTGCATGGTTTTTTCAATAACAATATTTTCCCATTTGTCGCGATCTCCGGCGTGCCGAATAGCGTTGTGTAGGGTGTGTCAAGAAAGGTGCAGATCTGATCGGTCCAATGGATGGGGCAGCGTCCTCATGATCTGCGTCCCTCGATTTTCCCCGTGATTGTGATTTTTTTCGATGTTGTCAGAGTTGCGACGTATTATTTGTTCAAAATACTGTAAGGTGCGGCTGAGGCAGATGGTTAATAGCCTCCTCGAAATGTTTAGTTACTTTAGATTGGATACATTTATTCGTTTAGCAGTCCAAAGTATACGAAGCATCTTTCTCTAGCGCCAGATCTCGATTGCATCAATTCTTTACCAATTAGCAGTTTTAAGTGCCCATGTCTCTGCTCCGTAAAGGAATATGGGAAAGGCCAAGATGTTGACCAGAGATGGTGTGTGAGCGCTGATCACTAATAATTAAATAACATAATATACATAAGTAAATATTTCTCAATTGACCTAGATTATAGTCCAACTGGAAACTATCCATCATCATCATTTATAACATGTTCTACTGGTAACCCAGTTGACATAATGCTGGCTGAGTTAAGGCCTTTTGGCTGCTGTAGCACACAAGATGCACACCATAAGATTAAAAATAATATTATAATCAGTTTGTTTCTTTTTATAAGACGCCTCCCTGGCACAGTATGCGAATAGCTGTCTGAGACGCAAGAGGTTGCAGGTTCGATTCTCGCCGCCGAACAATGTTTACATGATCTACAGGTATTTGTTCCGGGTATGGTTGTTTCTCTATAAATTGTATGTATGTATTTACAAAAAACAGTACCTAGGTATGGTATCAGTTATCTGGTTCCCATAGTACAAGCGTTGCTTAGTTTGGTGCTAGGTTGTGCTGTGAGAAATGTTCAGCATTTCTTTTTTTATTCATGTTTAATAATTTAAATCATCTTTCTTTTTTATGTTTTATCTAAACAGTTGACCCTCGATAATCCGGCCCTTATCTAATCCCCCCCTATAATCCGACATGCTTTTATCAGTGTATACAAAAACATATTACCATTTTTAAAAGTACCTATCTATGTAAGTTCCTAAAGCTATTCAATATTTAAAATTGACAAACATACCAATTTAAATTCAAGTTAGATATTTTAATAAATTCTTTGACAATGCCCACCTACAGCAGCTACAATCTTAAGAACATACTTATAATTCAGTATTTAGATGCTTAAATGTAAATGTATATGAAATCCTTGTCTGTTTCTGGCACCTCCAAAATTATGGTGCAATGAGCTATTTAGTTTATCTAAATAGCTCATTGCACCATAATTATAAGTATGTTCTTAAGATTGTAGCTGCTGTAGGTGGGCATTGTCAAAGAATTTATTAAAATATCTAACTTGAATTTAAATTGGTATGTTTGTCAATTTTAAATATTGAATAGCTTTAGGAACTTACATAGATAGGTACTTTTAAAAATGGTAATATGTTTTTGTATACACTGATAAAAGCATGTCGGATTATAGGGGGGGATTAGATAAGGGCCGGATTATCGAGGGTCAACTGTTTAGATAAAACATAAAAAAGAAAGATGATTTAAATTATTAAACATGAATAAAAAAAGAAATGCTGAACATTTCTCACAGCACAACCTAGCACCAAACTAAGCAACGCTTGTACTATGGGAACCAGATAACTGATACCATACCTAGGTACTGTTTTTTGTAAATACATACATACAATTTATAGAGAAACAACCATACCCGGAACAAATACCTGTAGATCATGTAAACATTGTTCGGCGGCGAGAATCGAACCTGCAACCTCTTGCGTCTCAGACAGCTATTCGCATACTGTGCCAGGGAGGCGTCTTATAAAAAGAAACAAACTGATTATAATATTATTTTTAATCTTATGGTGTGCATCTTGTGTGCTACAGCAGCCAAAAGGCCTTAACTCAGCCAGCATTATGTCAACTGGGTTACCAGTAGAACATGTTATAAATGATGATGATGGATAGTTTCCAGTTGGACTATAATCTAGGTCAATTGAGAAATATTTACTTATGTATATTATGTTATTTAATTATTAGTGATCAGCGCTCACACACCATCTCTGGTCAACATCTTGGCCTTTCCCATATTCCTTTACGGAGCAGAGACATGGGCACTTAAAACTGCTAATTGGTAAAGAATTGATGCAATCGAGATCTGGCGCTAGAGAAAGATGCTTCGTATACTTTGGACTGCTAAACGAATAAATGTATCCAATCTAAAGTAACTAAACATTTCGAGGAGGCTATTAACCATCTGCCTCAGCCGCACCTTACAGTATTTTGAACAAATAATACGTCGCAACTCTGACAACATCGAAAAAAACACAATCACGGGGAAAATCGAGGGACGCAGATCATGAGGACGCTGCCCCATCCATTGGACCGATCAGATCTGCACCTTTCTTGACACACCCTACACAACGCTATTCGGCACGCCGGAGATCGCGACAAATGGGAAAATATTGTTATTGAAAAAACCATGCAACGCAGTCACGAACCTCTACATTGAAGAAACGATGCACAGAGAGGGATATCAGCACTCTCCTAAAATAGTTAATGTTTTGTTAATGTACACCCCCTCCATTAATATAATATTACAAAAACCTTCTTCATCCATAGGTTGTCTGGAAGGAATCGCTTTAGGCGATAAGATCGTCCATTGTACTTGTTGCTTTGTGAATTTTTATGATTATGTTTATTTCTTTTGTGGTAAACAATAAACTGTTTCCATTAATTAATACAATATTGTCTGATGGTAAGCAATGATTTACATAGTCTACGACTAATCTACTACCACTAAATTTCTATATAATACGTTGGGGAAAAACTCTTTTCGCATTATAGTATGTATGAACTTGTAATAAAATCTCTTTGGCTATACTACTTGCATCTGGCTGGTTTTGGTATCATTAAAAATTTAAATTTTAAAGAAGATAATTCCAAATTCAAATTAGGAAAATGTGTCGCTGAGCTTCTTATAATAATAATAGTGTGTAATAGGTGAAGTCAAGCCAATATTTTAGTCCTTCACTATCGAAACCAGATACATTTTCGTGGAACCCCGCTTACAAATTATCTACCCCCATTTTTTGTCAAGCCAACGTAGACCCCCGTCGAGTCTCCCGTGGACCCCTGGGGGTCCACCTGGACCACTTTGGGAATCAATGGTCTATACAATAAAATTTCAAAAACGATCTACTTGTATGAAATCTCTATCTAGACGCAGTTGCGAAAACTCTAACGAAAATTCTTTAAAGCGCTTAAATTTTTTACGTAGCTTACTCTAAACCCGTTGAATTCAAATTAAGTTCCACTCGGTAACGGAAACGGCGATTCCATTTTATTTTAGGGTTCTTTTGTCGGTATTCAAAGCCATAAAGCAGTTCATTGTCACTATTATGCAGTTTACAATGTAAAATAAACTGTCATCGTGCTTTCATAGGATTCAAAATTGCATGATAAGTTTAAACTTTATAAGGTTAGCTGCTGCTTTCAAATTGTTATCCGTTCAAAATAAGTATTTTCATCCATATAATATTTATTACTAGCTTCTGTCTACGTCATTTGTAAATAAAAAGTAGTCATAATCTTTACTAGATTTCAACAAAATCGCCGTGACGTGTCAAACAAACATCCAAACTTTCAAATTTCTAATATTAGAGTGAACGTCATACTCACTAGCCATAATTTTCTTACGCCGAGGCTGTTACAAAATAACTAATAGTTAAGTAATAGTCAGCTTCTCGAAGTTACACCTACTGTGTCACAGAATAGGTAGTACTTGGTAAGGAATATACCCACAAACCACGTTTTTACCTACAGTTGCACAGATTAAGAAATAGTAGTCAGTCGAAAAACCTACACTTTTCTAGTAACTAGTAGAAACATCGAGAAGGTTCTGGAAATAATGCGCGGTATAAATAGCGCGTAGAGACGCTCGAGGAGTCAGTCATCAGTTTTCCCCCTCCTGTTCACGCTGTACACCAGCGATATCCCTCGCACTCCTCAAGTGGAAATAGCCCTATATGCAGACGACACGGCCTTATACACATCCAATCGGAATCCCGATCGGGTGGGTATAAGGCTGCAAGCTGCCCTTCACGCTCTTGCTGCTTGGTTTCGCAAGTGGCGGATTGAGGTTAACCCGTCGAAAAGCACAGCAGTGTACTTCACACGGAGAAATCTCACCCCAAAACCGATTTCGCTTTTCGGTGTGCCCATCCGCTGGGCCCCCTCTGCCAAATACTTGGGTGTCATCCTTGATAGACGTCTTTCCTTTAGGTTGCACATCGCTAAGAGGTGCAACCAAGCTAAGTACACCTTGGGACGACTGTCCTCGCTCCTAAGCAGAAAAAGTAAAATGTCTCTTAGAAATAAGGTGACCCTTTACAAAGCCTGCATTCGCCCCATCATGACATACTCCTCAGTAGTATTCGCCCACTCTCGTCAAGTTGCTGCCATTCAATTAGTACAAAATCGTTTCTTGCGAAAAGCCACAGGCTCGCCTTGGTATTTTCGCAATAACGACCTGCATCGTGATTTAAAATTAGAGTCAATAGCTAAATTCATCAAGCTCGCTTCCAAGCGACATTATGAACTCGCCACTCATCATACGAATCCTTTGGTACATACCATTCCGGACTATTCGACTGAACCGTCCGAGCACCGAAAATCCCTCCGTCGATCGAGACACGTTCTCGGAGACCCGGATGACGAAATCACTTCCGCTAATGCGGGTGAGTCATCCACATTAGACAGAGCAAACACTCCACAAATACACCGACCTCGCCGGCGAGGTCGACGAGTCCCTTCAGTCGCCGCTTATACGAGGTACAAGCACGTACCCGGGCGTTTCTCTCCTATCCCCGTCCCGGCAACAGCCCAAGCCGAGGTTCGTACCTAAGTGGTGCCCTTGCGCTAGTTGCCTCACCAAAAATAAAATTAAAGGGCTGAGCGCCATCTGCGCTCGCCAAAAGCTCGGTTAAGCTGCAACGGCCTCAGAGGCCAACAGCGAGATAAGTCCATTCGAAAAAAAAAAATCGAGGAGTCAGTCTTGATTAGCGATACGTGCGAATATTTCAGTGACTTTTAGTTATTTATTGTGCGATAGTGTTGTGAATTAGTGTGTTATGATTAATTGTGATTAAGTTAGTGTATTTATCATTTCTGTGTTTAAAATTTTTTTTATTTTGATTGATACATTTTAATTATTTTACCCCGAACCCTCAGCTCGTAACAATATATCTTTACTATAATCAATTCAACTCTAAGATCACTTCTGATGTTTGTTAATATATATAAAAATAGAAAGGCATTCACGCACATACCTAATAAAAAGCTGAAAGAAGTAGATAGGCATATTAAGCACTTCGATAAAAACCTAAATCACGCAAAAAAGTGACGTACACTGAAACAGTATGATATTATTGCCTGTCATAGATAGAAGATGGTGGTTATAAGGTTAAGGACAGCTACACTGGTTTTCAGCTATGCCTGAGCAGAAACATCTGCTGCTGCCGCCATATTTAAGTCAGATAAGAGCAGATAACTCTGTCAACTGTATACCATTTTATTTAAGTAACATACATTTCGCGGTTACGAGCATTGTAATATGTGTTCAATCATCTCTTATCAATGTCTGAGGCCAATTTTGATGATTATGATGGTAGGTATGGAAAAACTTTTCAGAACCCTTCACTAAGAAATGATTCGCACTTGGCAACATTGTGTTCATTCTTTATTTGACTGGGAAGTTAAATGAAATTTCAAAGGATTTCTTATTGTTTGAGTGCATTCTTTTCTTCTTGTATTTAATTTTGATAATAAACTGAAAATATTTTTTATTTTCTTTGAGATTTGAGATCTGAGAAGAAATTAGGTTACTGCACTGGATCCAAAACAAATATTTGCAGGCCATGCACACTCATAACTCATCTATGAGACTATTAATTAAAACCCAGGTGTTTCTGCCTATACACAAACAAAAAGTACTGATTCATATTTTCCGAACATAAATTATGAAATCGGAACCCTTGCCGTGACTTTGTCCGTCCGTCCGTCAGTCAGTCTTAGCTGATTATCTCAGCAACTACTGAAGCTCCAGCAAAAATATTTTCATTACAATTCAAATACGCTGAGTAAAAATTTAAAAAATAAGGTAACTAGGTCAATGTTTATACAAAAGAGATTAGTTAGGTCATTTCGAAAAAAAAATCATTTTTTGTTATGGTATTTTTAAATTATTATAAAAATATACGAAAATTTCCCCCATCCCATTATTTATTTTATTTTATTATTTAATTTTATTTTTATTGTGCACATTCGAAATGCATGAATTAATAATAATAATCTAATCATATTATGGTTTAATCATAACATTCATAATTTAATTAATTTAATGTGTAATATTTAGTTGTTAATTATGAAACTTCGTCTCAAATAAACGAGTTAATAATAATAATAATCAATTGTCAAACATCTGCTTAAACTATAACACATTCGTTCGTGAGAAAGTCTCTTTTCATCTTATCTATTATAGTCAAAGTGTTTGAGCAAGCCGCCCGTCTTACGAATAATTTTACCATTGTTATACATTTCAAAAACATTCTTAGAACTATGCATTATTCGAATTACCAAAACTAACACTTATAATTAATATCGTCCTGCACAGTTATTGTCAGAGCAATGCTAATGGAATGGATGCTGTGCTATGGAAGAGATGAGATACGGCACCTGCCAATTCCGCAATATCAAGATTGATTGGGGCAGGAGATGACTAGCCGTCGACTAAACGGGCTGCCAATAAAAGGCAGCGTAAGAGGCAACGTTGGTGTAGGCGGTTAAAGGGGTTTGAGAAGTGTGCTGCAGTTTCGCTAAGCGCTACTCCCGGCTTTATACCTTCAACCCTTGGATCATAAGTTCTACTCTTGCGCCTCCACCCTTGACCGGCCAACTAAGGCAAACCAAGGGTCAGGGGTTTCTGTCAAACCCCAGGGACTAATGGGGCTCCGCGGTGTCGCCACGCACTGAACGCTCGCCACAAGCGTGCCCTGCGGGGTTTTATTGTATTTATTGGTCGCATCGGCTCCAACTCAACTTGTAGTACCCTTACAGGGCACATATACTTACTCTCTAAGCTACTAACTATCTAAGCTGTAAAAATGTATTAAGTACATGTAAGCAAAATAGAAATATATGAAATATTATTTCCGACCACTTCTACTCTGTCATCGCTCCATAGTTGTACAGTACAGGCAATCTTTGAAGACTGCAAACGTGAGGTCCATCTGCATTAACTGTGAAGTCTGTGTGATGCCACCGTATACTTGTGAAAACCATTACTTAGGATAAATCCTGGGAAATGACAGAGCGAGGTTTATGGCTCGAGTCTTGACTTCCGATGTGGGATTGGATAGAGAAATAAACGCTGACATCTGTCCAGGTTTAGTTTGCATAATGGTATGATTGAAGATGAAAATTTGACTTTTTAAGAGTAGTAGGGTTCCTTGTGAAAGGGTTCATCAGGGGAAGAACTATCACGATACCTATTTCTGAAGGTGCATGAAGGTTAGAAGGGTATGGTTGTCTGTGAAATTTTACCTGTATGCCTCAAGTAGATAGACGCAGGGCAGTGCATCGTAGGGCACGTTTCTAAGGTGCGTGACCTACGAGGCCATAATTTCTTATAGGCGATGGTTATACCACTTATCATCGGGTGGGACAGTAACTTAAAAAAAATAAGACTTTTATACAAACTTTCAACCCCCATTTCCATACATGTTTTTTGGGATATTCAGTGTGGAAAGTGAAACCCACTCACTGGAAAGCGTAGGATGGGATTATTATTATTATTAACTCGTTTATTTGAGACGAAGTTTCATAATTAACAACTAAATATTACACATTAAATTAATTAAATTATGAATGTTATGATTAAACCATAATATGATTAGATTATTATTATTAATTCATGCATTTCGAATGTGCACAATAAAAATAAAATTAAATAATAAAATAAAATAAATAATGGGATGGGGGAAATTTTCGTATATTTTTATAATAATTTAAAAATACCATAACAAAAAATGATTTTTTTTTCGAAATGACCTAACTAATCTCTTTTGTATAAACATTGACCTAGTTACCTTATTTTTTAAATTTTTACTCAGCGTATTTGAATTGTAATGAAAATATTTTTGCTGGAGCTTCAGTAGTTGCTGAGATAATCAGCTAAGACTGACTGACGGACGGACGGACAAAGTCACGGCAAGGGTTCCGATTTCATAATTTATGTTCGGAAAATATGAATCAGTACTTTTTGTTTGTGTATAGGCAGAAACACCTGGGTTTTAAATAATAGTCTCTTAGATGAGTTATGAGTGTGCATGGCCTGCAAATATTTGTTTTGGATCCAGTGCAGTAACCTAATTTCTTCTCAGATCTCAAATCTCAAAGAAAATAAAAAATATTTTCAGTATATTATCAAAATTAAATACAAGAAGAAAAGAATGCACTCAAACAATAAGAAATCCTTTGAAATTTCATTTAACTTCCCAGTCAAATAAAGAATGAACACAATGTTGCCAAGTGCGAATCATTTCTTAGTGAAGGGTTCTGAAAAGTTTTTCCATACCTACCATCATAATTATCAAAATTGGCCTCAGACATCGATAAGAGATGACTGAACACATATTACAATGCTCGTAACCGCGAAATGTATGTTACTTAAATAAAATGGTATACAGTTGACAGAGTTGTCTGCCCTTATCTGACTTAAATATGGCGGCAGCAGCAGATGTTTCTGCTCAGGCATAGCTGAAAACCAGTGTAGCTGTGCTTAAGCTTATAACCACCATTTTCTATCTATGACAGGCAATAATATCATACTGTTTCAGTGTACGTCACTTTTTTGCGTGATTTAGGTTTTTATCGAAGTGCTTAATATGCCTATCTACTTCTTTCAGCTTTTTATTAGGTATGTGCGTGAATGCCTTTCTATTCTTATATATATTAACAAACATCAGAAGTGATCTTAGAGTTGAATTGATTATAGTAAAGATATATTGTTACGAGCTGAGGGTTCGGGGTAAAATAATTAAAATGTATCAACCAAAATAAAAATTTTTTTAAACAGAGAAATGATAAATACACTAACTTAATCACAATTAATCATAACACACTAATTCACAACACTATCGCACAATAAATAACTAAAAGTCACCGAAATATTCGCACGTATCGCTAATCAAGACTGACTCCTCGAGCGTCTCTACGCGCTATTTATACCGCGCATTATTTCCAGAACCTTCTCGATGTTTCTACTAGTTACTAGAAAAGTGTAGGTTTTTCGACTGACTACTATTTCTTAATCTGTGCAACTGTAGGTAAAAACGTGGTTTGTGGGTATATTCCTTACCAAGTATTACCTATTCTGTGACACAGTAGGTATAACTTCGAGAAGCTGACTATTACTTAACTATTAGTTATTTTGTAACAGCCTTGGCGTAAGAAAATTATGGCTAGTGAGTATGACGTTCACTCTAATATTAGAAATTTGAAAGTTTGGATGTTTGTTTGACACGTCACGGCGATTTTGTTGAAATCTAGTAAAGATTATGACTACTTTTTATTTACAAATGACGTAGACAGAAGCTAGTAATAAATATTATATGGATGAAAATACTTATTTTGAACGGATAACAAAGGAGAACGGGCATAAGTGTATGGAAGCTGGTCTACCTTGCAATAAAAATGAGTCATATGTCAATATAAAGATAATTCTATGTATTTTCATATGTAGAAAGTCGCATTTCTCTAAGTATTGTCCGATCTGAGTTCTACTAAAAATTGAATCTGATAATATTTAGTGCCAAACATTGAATATCGTGGTAATTAAAAAAACATTTTGTGTAATGTAATGATTTTATTTAAGTTAGGTAAGTAGTAATACAAATAAAAACAACATCTTCTTAAAAAAATCAAAACAATATGTTATTAAACATTATCATCATCATCATCATCGATGAGAATACTGTTAAGGAACAATGCAGGTTCATTGAACCCTTCATGACGGGCATAACCTACGTACCATATAATTGACAGTACATGGGCACAAGTACCTATAGTACGTCGCCCTGTCAAGCAGGTACAATAATATTGTGTAATATTGTTATTAATATTATTGATTAATATATAACAAAAATATTTCCTGGCTCGGACATGTCGAGACTGTATACGTCCACGTAATAGCCAAGCCTCTTCGTTGATATCATATTGTGCTAAGTCTTCTAGAGCGTTATCTCTATACGTCTCGATTATATAAAGACCATTTTGTAAGTGCTCGCTACAATATGATCGAGCGAGCTTTAACTGGTAAGTTCCCAAGGCAAAATGTATGACTTGTTCTTCACTAAGCCTTGGGAAGTTTTCTATTTCATTTGCTTCGATTCGCATGAAGTCTGCTCTCCTATAATTCAATCCCTTTGCTTCCACATAATTGTGCAATGTGTTTGGTATGTGTATTTTAGCTCTTATTGAATTCAAAAAGGCTGCTGCGTGTGAACTATCTTCGATGGGGGCGTGGAAGTGGTTTAGAATGGCTGCAGCTATTTTGAAGTCAACAAACATTTTTGGCAACGTTTTATTAAAATAGTTTTGACGCAAAAGTTTAAAATCTCGCTTAAATCTCCCATTTACTACTTCCACCACCCATCGGCACATGGTGACCAAACGAGACTGATTAGCTTGTTCTGTAGTGAGTTGATTTTCTCTTCTGTCTTTAGTTGGTGGCACATGATGTTCGTAGCCACAAGCTTCTATATCCTGCAAACTATCTCTAAATCCTCTGTCTAGGATAAACGCATCATTACGTTCGAGTAACCAATGCAGCGGCTCATCTTCGTTATTCATTATTTCACTCATGATCTGGGCATCGGTTCTGGTAGCGGCAAATGGCCCTTTGACATCTAATATATAGCCGTCCGTGAATACTATTAAAAACGGCTTCAACAAGTTTTGATATTTGTGTAAGCTGTATGACAGCCGTTGAAACAAAAAGTTGGAGCTTTTGTTAATATATATATATATATGTACCGTCACATATAATTATGGCTTTGATGTTTTCATCGTTTCCAAATAAAGCCCTTGGAATTGTTAAGTTTCTTTGAAGGATATCATTTCTGGTAATGTGGTCCACACCTAGATGCAGCACAACGTAATCGTTGCTCAGACATTCTCGAACTATAGGCAAAAAACGTTCTAGTTTTCGACGAGACATATGAAATAACGTTGCCAGTCTCTCATCAGAGTCTCCAGTTCTAAGTTTTGTTAAATAGATGCCTAATGCAGTTCTAGGCTGGTTACAACGTTCACTTAGTGACGGAGTTTGTTCTAATATAGCTTCGAACTGATCGTAAGTGCGCCCAGTCCATAAGTGCATCTCTTCATTAGACAAGGTGCCTCTGTTTTCGAAGTCGACTCTGGGCTGGTTGTTAGCAGCCATTCTCATCAAGTCACAGAGCGATGTAAACTGAGCGTCATTAAAATCATGTGTCACATTACACATTTGCGGCAGGTTGCTCCATTCATTATTTTGTAAGTGTTCTGTACACACCCTAGCGCTATCAGGAATAAAAAGCTTGCTCTCACAAAATATATTATTTCTTATCGCGTTTGGTATATGATTACGGGTAATATTAGCACAGTTGTTGTAAATACAATGCACCGAAGTGTTCGGTGCCCTCGTGTATTCTTGAGAGTGCAATGTACCAGGCGCTCGCGCCGCTTGCTGTGCAGGTCTATGATCACGCTCAGTCCTCTGCCAACATCGGTGACACAAGCTTCGAGTACTGTCGAACACCACCTGAAAATAATAACAATTAATACTTAAAATAAATAAATCCTATGCCTAACTACTCAATATAATAAAAATAAAAGGTAACTAACCTCCAACACAGCATGTTGTTGTATAAACGCGGCGAATTCTGGTCGTTCCCTTTGCAGGTTATCAGCCAAGATATGCTGCTGGTACCGTCCGCGGTAAAGTCCTCGACGACACATCACACAGTTTCGAAAAACTTCCATTATCGGTAGGCAGTTCAAAAGTCAATAAGTCGAGCCAAAGTTAACACATTAGGGAAAGAAACAGGGTTCAAAAGCAAGCCAGGGTCAGTAAAAACAGAGAAAGAAGTTCAAACACAGCACTATCGTAACAAGACGTGACGTAGCCACTCACTTGATGCGATGCGACTGATTATTGTAGCCGTCCGGCGCGGCGCGTACACAACCGTTCCCCTCCCCCGCGTACGCATCCCTCTCCCCACGGCCCTTACATCGCTCTTCTCCCTTCTCGCTCTTGCTACTGCATTGTATAGGAGCCTTTATGTATGGATATAGTAATCGTGAAACCGTTATTTTATGTTCTTTAAAACAAAAAATGCTGGTGTTTGCATGGCTGTAACTCAAAACGGACAGACTTTTGGGGAAAGTTCCAATAGTATATTTTGATGTACTATTGTATGCCAATTCGAAAATGTGCTGCTCATTTTTATTGGACTGTAGACCAGGATGCCCGTTCTCCTTTGAAAGCAGCAGCTAACCTTATAAAGTTTAAACTTATCATGCAATTTTGAATCCTATGAAAGCACGATGACAGTGTCTTTTACATTGTAAACTGCATAATAGTGACAATGAACTGCTTTATGGCTTTGAGTACCGACAAAAGAACCCTAAAATAAAATGGCATCGCCGTTTCCGTTACCGAGTGGAACTTAATTTGAATTCAACGGGTTTAGAGTAAGCTACGTAAAAAATTTAAGCGCTTTAAAGAATTTTCGTTAGAGTTTTCGCAACTGCGTCTAGATAGAGATTTCATACAAGTAGATCGTTTTTGAAATTTTATTGTATAGACCATTGATTCCCAAAGTGGTCCAGGTGGACCCCCAGGGGTCCACGGGAGACTCGACGGGGGTCTACGTTGGCTTGACAAAAAATGGGGGTAGATTATTTGTAAGCGGGGTTCCACGAAAATGTATCTGGTTTCGATAGTGAAGGACTAAAATATTGGCTTGACTTCACCTATTACACACTATTATTATTATAAGAAGCTCAGCGACACATTTTCCTAATTTGAATTTGGAATTATCTTCTTTAAAATTTAAATTTTTAATGATACCAAAACCAGCCAGATGCAAGTAGTATAGCCAAAGAGATTTTATTACAAGTTCATACATACTATAATGCGAAAAGAGTTTTTCCCCAACGTATTATATAGAAATTTAGTGGTAGTAGATTAGTCGTAGACTATGTAAATCATTGCTTACCATCAGACAATATTGTATTAATTAATGGAAACAGTTTATTGTTTACCACAAAAGAAATAAACATAATCATAAAAATTCACAAAGCAACAAGTACAATGGACGATCTTATCGCCTAAAGCGATTCCTTCCAGACAACCTATGGATGAAGAAGGTTTTTGTAATATTATATTAATGGAGGGGGTGTACATTAACAAAACATTAACTATTTTAGGAGAGTGCTGATATCCCTCTCTGTGCATCGTTTCTTCAATGTAGAGGTTCGTGACTGCGTTGCATGGTTTTTTCAATAACAATATTTTCCCATTTGTCGCGATCTCCGGCGTGCCGAATAGCGTTGTGTAGGGTGTGTCAAGAAAGGTGCAGATCTGATCGGTCCAATGGATGGGGCAGCGTCCTCATGATCTGCGTCCCTCGATTTTCCCCGTGATTGTGATTTTTTTCGATGTTGTCAGAGTTGCGACGTATTATTTGTTCAAAATACTGTAAGGTGCGGCTGAGGCAGATGGTTAATAGCCTCCTCGAAATGTTTAGTTACTTTAGATTGGATACATTTATTCGTTTAGCAGTCCAAAGTATACGAAGCATCTTTCTCTAGCGCCAGATCTCGATTGCATCAATTCTTTACCAATTAGCAGTTTTAAGTGCCCATGTCTCTGCTCCGTAAAGGAATATGGGAAAGGCCAAGATGTTGACCAGAGATGGTGTGTGAGCGCTGATCACTAATAATTAAATAACATAATATACATAAGTAAATATTTCTCAATTGACCTAGATTATAGTCCAACTGGAAACTATCCATCATCATCATTTATAACATGTTCTACTGGTAACCCAGTTGACATAATGCTGGCTGAGTTAAGGCCTTTTGGCTGCTGTAGCACACAAGATGCACACCATAAGATTAAAAATAATATTATAATCAGTTTGTTTCTTTTTATAAGACGCCTCCCTGGCACAGTATGCGAATAGCTGTCTGAGACGCAAGAGGTTGCAGGTTCGATTCTCGCCGCCGAACAATGTTTACATGATCTACAGGTATTTGTTCCGGGTATGGTTGTTTCTCTATAAATTGTATGTATGTATTTACAAAAAACAGTACCTAGGTATGGTATCAGTTATCTGGTTCCCATAGTACAAGCGTTGCTTAGTTTGGTGCTAGGTTGTGCTGTGAGAAATGTTCAGCATTTCTTTTTTTATTCATGTTTAATAATTTAAATCATCTTTCTTTTTTATGTTTTATCTAAACAGTTGACCCTCGATAATCCGGCCCTTATCTAATCCCCCCCTATAATCCGACATGCTTTTATCAGTGTATACAAAAACATATTACCATTTTTAAAAGTACCTATCTATGTAAGTTCCTAAAGCTATTCAATATTTAAAATTGACAAACATACCAATTTAAATTCAAGTTAGATATTTTAATAAATTCTTTGACAATGCCCACCTACAGCAGCTACAATCTTAAGAACGTACTTATAATTCAGTATTTAGATGCTTAAATGTAAATGTATATGAAATCCTTGTCTGTTTCTGGCACCTCCAAAATTATGGTGCAATGAGCTATTTAGATAAAGCCTATGTAATAAGTTATGTACTATTATTGACGTAACCAAGTGTTCTATAGTGTTCATTTGTGTCAAAAAGGTTCCTGACTACAAGGGGTGGACTATAGATTACAGTAAGTACTCTATAGTCCGACAAATTCGATAATCCGACACCGCCTTGCAAAACGTTCGACGGATTACCGTGGGTCTTCTGTATGTGTCTTTGTTTATTATCATATGTTACGTTTACGGTTCTCCAATTCATTTCTACGTGGCTTACGTGACAATTGAAAATAACAATTGAATTTAATCGAAGCATAGATTATCCACTATCAAACGGAATACTTTATTTTCCAATCAAAATGACAATTATTCATACACTTTTATTTACATTTCAATGAAAAATGCTCCGTGCCTGATAGTGTTGATTTACTAAAGCTGGGGTTGTGAGATACGGGTAAATTATATTTGATGAAAAACTGAGGAAAATGATAATTTTTCAACTTTTATATAATGTATGTTTGTAAAAACTTTGGGCTGGGATTATATATAAAACACAGTATTAATCAACTTATTTATAAAATTAAATATTACAGGGCCCTTTGCGTGTTCGATCTAGCGAAGCGAGATCTCCATATTAACTTGGATAAATCGGCGTTGTATGTATGTATGTTCGTCTGTCCGAGGATAACTTTCAAAGCGTTGATCCGATCATCGTGAAATTTGATACATAGGTAGGTGTAACGCCACAATTTTGGTGTGACTAAAACGAGCTAAAAATTTGGGAGGTTGTTGAAATATTGGTGTTCAAGAGGGATGAAAAAAAGGAAAATTAACAATTAGGTCAAATGGGGCGACGATCTCCTACACTCTGCGTCCATAAACTTGAGGCATACAGGTGTAAAGCTTCATGTGCCTGTAATTTAATCGGCAGCCATACCTTTCAAAGCAAAACACTGCAATGCTGCTTGGCGGCATAGATATGTATTGTATAGGTATGATATTTTGATATAGGTATGTTTTGAACTAAAATTCTAAAGGAAATATTTATTTAATAAAAAGGTAAGTATCATTCAGCAGGGCAATTCAGTCAGTGTTTTGGGGACACTGGTCCGTCTGGTAGTGATCTGGAGCAGTTGAGTTATCTATAGATCGTTTGTCGTGTTTAGATGATTTAACTCGTTATTTTGTATTTTATTCTTGTAAATAATTATATATTATTTCTGTTATAAAATGTATTATCATTAGTATAAGTATCATATATAATTTATGTTAGCAATTGTTTTGTAATTTAATAAATAATTTGTTAATTTACTTTATCATAGTTTCTGCAATTATTATATATTTTCTAGAACATGATATGAAATAATAGCCATATTATTTATTTTAAAATAAGACGATAAGAATAAGTCTATACCGACTGCCGCCATCTAAGCGGGCTTATTTAACCCTCCGTCGACTGAGACACGTTCTCGGAGATTTGGATGATGAAATCACCTCCGCTAACGCGGATGGAGATCTCTGAGTAATCTACATTTGACAGAGCAAACACTTCACAGATACACCGACCTCGCCGGTGAGGTCGACAAGTCCCTTCAGCCGCCGCCTAAACAAGGTACAAACATGTACCTGGGAGTTTCCTATCCCTATCCTGGCAACGGTTCAAACCGAGGTTCGTACCTAAGTGGTGCCCTTGCGCTAGTTGCCTTCAAAACTTACAGGGCTGAGTGCCATCTGCGCTCGCCAAAAGTTCGGTTAAGCTGCAACTGTATGTTCATAATACATTATTAAATATATTTTATCCTGTTTTTATTTTCAAACGAGATTATGTTATCTATTTATGTAAAATAAGTGCAATATTCCGTTATTATAGTTTTCTATAGGTATGTATTATATAATATGTATATGCCAAATTTCATAAAAATCAGTTCAGCCGTTACGGCGTGATTGAGTAACAAACAATGTTCCCACAGAACTTTTGACTAATGAATGATTGCTTGCTTTTAAAAAATAAGTTGCTATAACAATTTCACTGCCCCAAAATCCCAGTAACTGAAAGTTCAAACCTCTACGCCTCTACGGGCGTGCCTTTGGACTGGCTCCAGAATTTCAATTAGTTTCGTCCGCTCACCACATCAAGTTTGGAGTAGACTTCAAGTTACGCTGGTCAAATTGTCACCTTTCTCATCCGTTATTAAATTTGGTCCTAATCAATTACCGTTATATTGCTATAAAAATAATTAATCATACTGTGGCGGCAGATGACCACCAGATCTCGTTTTGACAGGCAATGCTCCTACTTTTCGATTCGGGGGGCAGGCGTGGTAGATGTAATGAAGATTTTTATTGTTTCTATTTAACCCTTAACTACCTACCCGCGGTCTCACAGACACTCGTGAACATATTTTTGTGAAAATCTAAGTGTACGCGCCATTTTACATTTCGTGCGTCCATGTACCTTCTCCCCGCACACCGCAGTACCGTGCCTGTGCTCGTCGAGGTCACACGTGCGTTCGTTTGTCGGTGGTGAGTAAAAAATTTTTGCCCGCTGTCTAAATGACCGCAGGTAGGTAGTTACGGGAGTTTTTTTCACCAAATACTTTTATTTGTTTTAGTGTAAAATAGCATCTAATGAAGAAATTATTGCGCGCTGGTTAGAGGATGATCCTTCAGAAGAAGATGATTTACCCAACATAGACGATAGTGATATGGAAAGTGATATAGGCGAAGATTTTGTCTTAGAAGAGTTTCACGAATCCGGTTCTGAAATAGATGGTGAAGAAGATTTAGTGCTGACGGAAGATGGTAACTTGTTGAGGCCCCAAAGTACGCCTCCGGGTTTGTCAACGCAATCATCATCCGACGACGACGTCCCGCTGGAAGCATTACGTTCGAGGGCCAGGAAAAGAAACTATTTCGGTAAAAATCGCTTTCGTTGGTCATCTTTGCCGTCGTCTTTTCGCACAAGAACGTTGCACCATAACATAGTGCAACAACGGGAGGGCATAAAACCAGCTTACAGAGATGTTCTACATTCGTCTTCGTCTCCACTTGACATCTGGAGCCAGTATTTTACAGACGAAATGCTCGAAAAAGTAGTACTGCATACTAACGAAAAGATTTTAGCTATCAGACCAAAGTACAAGAAACAAACTTGTGTCCAAGATATCGATCTCATAGCACTAAAAGCATTTATCGGAATGCTTTATTATACCGCGGTATTCAAAGAAAACCATGAATTTTACCAATCATGGTATAGTACCGATGGCACCGGAAAAGAAATATATCGCTGCATCATGAGCAAGAACCGATTTGAAGTATTACTGAATACTATTCGTTTTGACGATTCATCGACAAGAGAAACCCGGCGAGAAAATGATGCAGTGGCGCCGATTTCTGACCTGTTCGATTCTTTCATCAGGCGGTGTCAAGATGTCTTCGCAATCGGAAGCTACGCTTGTATTGACGAAATGCTATTGGCATTTCGTGGCAGATGCCGATTCAAAATGTACATGCCAAAAAAGCCCGCTAAATACGGAATAAAAATACAGTGCCTAACAGATGCAAGATCAGGATATCTCCTCAATGCGTACATCTACTTAGGGAGAGATTCAGATGGTTTGAACCTACCTGCCGAATATAGCCGGCTGAAAAAACCTACACAGACAGTTATGCGCCTGATTTCTTGCATCGAAGGGACCAACAAAAACGTGACGACTGACAACTGGTAAACATCTATTGAGCTATTAGGTTTGTTGAAAGAAAAACAGCTGACATTAGTTGGGACAATGAGGAAAAACCAGCGGGTTATTCCCCCTGAATTCCTACCTTCGCGCTTTCGACAAGTTGATTCAACCATCTTTGGTTTTACTAAAGACAAAACCATTGTATCGTTTGTGCCAAAACAAAATAAAGCGGTCATCCTAGTTTCAAGCATGCATCATGCGCCAGATGTTGATGACAGCTCTAAGAAACCAGAGATTATATTATTTTATAATCAAACCAAAATTGGGGTTGATTTACTGGATCAAAGATGTTCGAATTATTCGACGGGTCGTCGGACACGCAGATGGCCGCTGGCCATATTCTACAGGTTGCTTGACATTGCAGCATCGAACTCTTATGTCGTAAGTTTGTCCAACCTACCAGAAAAGACTGAGAGCAGATTCTGTTTCATGAAGAAACTGGCTGGACAGCTCACGAGGCCACATATGGAACAAAGACAACTCAACATGTCGATTCCGCGAGATATCAAGATGTCTCTTAGTCGGGTGCTTCATCTAAATGATGGAACGCCTCTGGATGCTGCAGGGAGTAATGCTGATGAAGATAGGTTGGAAATTCGAAAGACCTGTTCTACTTGTGACCCAAAAAAGAAACGTAAGACCCAATACTTGTGATTTCAATGCAAAAAACCAATTTGCCTTGGGTGCTCCAAAATGACGTACATAAACTGCCGCGAAAAACTGTAAGTTGGTGACTTGCAATTTTGGTGAAATAAGTATTTTTTGATTGATATTTTTGTTTAGATGTAAGAGTTGATTATTGAACTAAGCTCAATTAGTAAGGAAAAGTTCCTAAATTATGTTCCTTGGATCATGGATCCCATTTTCTAGATATGTAAATTTTTTTCGGTGTTTTCTGACTCTCTGAGAAGATTTTGAATTATGTGGTAAACAATGTTGATTTTTTATGTTTCAAAAATTTTAATAAATGTTAAAACTACTACAATTTGAAGTTTTAATTAAATTTAACCCCAAAAGTGCAAGTTTTTCTTTGCGACAGCATTATATTGCAAGAGTCTCAGAGACCGCGGGTAGGTAGTTATGTGACAAAAATAGGGGGTAGGTAGTAGAGGGTTAAAATCGTATAATGCGATACATATTTACAGTTGGTACAAGAAAATTATAATGTATGTACAAACGAAGGCGTAGTCAGAATGACGCCATATCTCTATATGTTGCTTTATCCGGCAAAAAATGAGTTCGGTCATTGTAGTTTGAAGTGAAGTTTTCCATGACGCAGTGCTGTCAGATGTCAGACGTCAGACGTCAGACGTCAAAAGTCATAATGGTGCGGCAACACATACCATATCTACAATATAAATTAACTAATATAACTTCTACTTATCACTTTATTACTAGTGGTTCGCCCCGAACTGAGATCTCGCAAGCCTCCCAAAACACAAAAGAAAATATTCTTAAAGCGAGTCGCAACGATGCCTTAACGTATTTAGTGGCTAATTATGATTTAAGAAGTGGTCAAATCAAACAAATACTTAATTTAAACATGTTTAGTCGCTTAATGCGTTAAGAGATCGTTGTGCAAGGCGGCCTTAATCTTTGACCAATAAAATAGTGCCACAAAATGATGACCACCTTACTTGTCAGTTTCATTCAAATTATAGGTAACGGGAGTTACCTGGAGTTTTGGGGTACAAATTGTAGTTATTCTGGATTTCAGACTTTTAACTATATATGTAACACTTACTCTACACGCATACCAAATTACAGCACTGTGGAGTCACTGGAATTTTAAATTTTGTCAAAGTTCAGCATTTATTATGGCTAATAACTCAAAAATTATAAAGAATTTACTAAAAACAAAAACGGTGTCTAAATGTACTACTGAAGGCCTTTCATTTGACGTTCCATGACACAGAAATTGTGCAATTACTACCTACCTATGTATCAAATTTCACGATGATCGGATCAACGCTTCGAAAGTTATCCTCGGACAAACATACATACATGTAGTTGGCGTCCCTATTTAAAAAAAATGCATAATGCATACACAAAACAGATTTTGGGGAATGTGCCCAGGAACTGTATGATCTGATCCCGCCATCTCCCTTCTATCAAAAGACAAGCAGGCGCACGGCTCAGTACCATCCGTACTTAGTTTCGTACATTCGCACACACTGTTTCAGTTCTACGTTCTTGATGCGTACAGCTTAGGTATGGAACACTTTACCGTCGTCGTCTGTTTTTCCTAAAGAATACATCCGGGCCTCTTTAAGGGAAGAGTAAATAGGTTTCTTCTAAATCTTCGTGCTTCACCTAAGACCACATCATCGCTTACCATCAGGTGAGATAGTGTTTAAACGAAGATCTATCCAATTTATATAAAAAAAATTAGAAAATGTTTCGTTGTAGTTTGCGCGTAATCGTAAAATGTATGTGCGTATTTTTTTTTTTATTTTTTTATGAATCACCTAGGTAACATATATAAATTTTTGCACTGTTTTGAAGCACTTAAATTACTTTTCACTCATGCTCTGAAAGTTGGCCAGTGTCAACTCGATACCTAATGCGTAAACGCGATTTACGCCCCTAGAGCCGTAAGTAAATATAAAAATGGAATGAGGATCATTGCATTCATTTGATAGCTTATACTTAACTGTTTATTGAATTACGACACACACAGAAATAATACAAAAAGAAAAACGAGTCTAGAATAAATAAGGCAATACAATGAGCGGCCTTTTTTGAACAACCTGACATTACAATGAGCGAAATTTACGAAGATACGGAGTGCGGTATAGCATATTATGGTAGAATGAATACCACATATCTATGACAAATCCTTAGTTCGATTTAAATAAAAAGAAAAAAAAGAGATAACATTCATAAATGCTGAATTAAAATACAACATAAAAGGCATAGCCTTATTTCTATTTAAAAATTAGGATACAGAGGCCATAGTTTAGTTGTGAAAAACAAACAATTGATATCTTATAATACTTTTTTAATTTTCTCGAATTCGTGATGAAACGTTATGTGTGTGGTGTAAACCATTTATCGCAACACCCTCGATTAGCATCCTCGTTCGCGGTCGCTCGCTCGTACGCCAAAATATCACGGCAGCAATCCGGTTCCGGTTAACAGAATGTTTAATGCCTTAATAAATAATAAATTTCACTTGTACGACAACATAATGCTAACTTAATGAAATTTGTTAAGAAACCGGAGAGCATACGTTTTCTAAACTAAGGGCCGATTTTTCAATCCTCAGTTATGTCGTCGAATAGGTAAAATTATCGGTTTATTTATCAGGCGAATCAATATGTTCTATTTTTCAATCGTATATTAACTAGAGAATAACTATCAGTGGTCTATGCTAGCCAACTTCACACTACCTGTGTGCGAGCGAGGTGAACAGATGCTGTCTTCAACGTGTTAGAGAAGAATAGCAACAAAACTGTATTTGACATTTAACGTGGATTGTAATACAACTCATAACCTGTTGTCGCTTGTTTACTTAAGGTAAGACTGCATTAGAGCGGCGCTGCACGTCACTTCACGTCACCTTTTTAGGGCTCCGTAGCCAAATGGCAAAAAACGGAACCCCAATGGATTCGTCATGTCTGTCTGTGTGTCACAGCCACTTTTTTCCGTAACTTTAAGAACTGTACTGTTGAAACTTGGTAAGTAGATGTATTCTGTGAACCACATTAAGATTTTTACACAAAAAAGAAAAAAAAACAATAAATTTTGGGGGTTCCCCCATATTTAGAATTAAAACTCAAAAATATTATTTCATCAAACCCATAAGTGTGTGGTATCTATGGATAGGTCTTCAAAAATGATATTGAGGTTTGTAATATCTGGTAAAATGTGTGCCCCCCTTGTAACTTCTAAAATAAGAGAATAATAAAACTAAAAAAAATATACGATGCTAACTTTTACCGAAAATTGGTTTGAACGAGATCTATTGAGTAGTTTTTTTAATACGTAATAAATCGTAAACCGCAATTTTACTTTCATAAAAAAAAGTCAAATAATAAAAAAGTTACAACGAACTACAAGAACTTTTATATTAAGTTACTTGCTGCTACCAAACCCTTCATGGGTTAGTCCGACTCGCACTTGGCCGCTTTTTTTTTTTGGCTCTCCACCGAGTGCAGTACGCAGACTGACGCAACGCGCCGCTTGCTATCTCGCATTGAGCGTCGCTTTACCGCGCGGCGCGGGCTGCGCGTCGCTGCACGTCACAATATTCTTTTGGAGGCAACCACGCCTACTGCAGCGCCGCTCTAGTGCGGCACGCGCCATTCAAAATCATAAAAACAATATTTCGACGCTTTGTGATTCTGCATGCAGCAACGCGCAGCGCCGCTCTAATGCGGTCTTACCTTTACAGTTCATACCGTGTTATTTATCGATTTATTTTGGATTTGTGTTTTTTTTCTAAATAAATAAAACTAAAATTGATCAAAAAATGGAACAAACTAATAAACGTGAACGTGCCACAAATTTCAGTATTTCGGAGGTACGGTTACTGACAGAACTAGTGACCAAATATCGTTCAGTAATTGAAAATAAGAAAACCGACGCCGATCCTAACTATTCACCACAAATACACGTACGTCATAATACACAAAACAAAACCAACGATACTGTTAAACATATCTTAAACGTCATACTTATCGGGGAGATGAAACACTATCCAGCCCATCAGGTAGCAGGTAACTTTATTCTTCAGTTAGGGGCCTTATTCGACTGTTAACTACTATCTGACTATTGAAAAACCAAGAATATTGTTATTCGTGAATAAATGATATCTGGTTGTTTTCTGAGGATTCAAAACTCGGCCCTAAGTGTGAGTAATAAAAACTAAAATTGTATACAAAAAGAAATATTCTAAACAATAGGTAGGCAAAACACAAAAGGGACAGTAAGTTAAACAGGCAATGTATACATTTTGATACTATCATGGTTATGAATACTATTTGTAATAAATCATGGTAAATATCCTGTTTTTGGTACAGATAACAGGTAATGTACGTAGATAGGTTTTTATTTAGAAATGTCAAAGAACAACAATCTTGTGATACACAAATAAAAGAAAACTTAGGCGGAAAATAAAGATCGTCCAATTAGACCGATAGTTAGGTATTACCCGTGCGCGATAAGTTGAGACCTGAGCGCGGTGACGTCATATTGGCGTGTTTGTACCGCCCGCAAAAAAGCGAACATAACAAGCAGCCGCCCGCGGCTTCGTCTTTGTTTTTTTAACCTAATTTATTATGTTACTCAGGGAGGACGCTGCTTTTTATCTAATCTTTTTTACACTTTTTGAATAAAATAAAAATACAATGTTTTAAGTTTATACATTTATTTTACCTATTATTAACATTATCTCACCTTCGTCACTACTTAGTAGATTTATGCCTTCTAGAGGTTGTTCTTCGTCCTCAGTATCACTATAATCACTTGACGAAGAGGTATCCGATAAATTTACAATTAATTGCGATTCATTCGTCTCTTGTAAGAGGTCATCGTCCCAATACTTTTGTCGAAGCCTGTCCACATGGTTGACTTCTTTTATCCAGACAACAAAACAATAACACAAACGAAAACTAAAAGAATTCCAGAGCGCGTCGTTACGTGACGTAGGCCAGTACGAGACAAAAAACCCTAGTACAAAATAGTGATGCGAACGATACAATACGGGCGCCATTGGGGAAGTGCAGGGGAAGCGGTCGGGGAGTCGCATTCCTAGCAGGTCCCAAGTTATCGCGCACGAGTTATAACAGCATATGACGTTCGATTAAAACCTGAGTTACATTACGATCGGTGTAGCAGATATCTCCAAGTAGTATAAAAAAAAAGAAAAAAATATTTACCTAGAAACGGATTGCCCGAAATAACTCTAAAATGGTGTATCATCTTCGGAACTTTCTCAGCAAAATATGGAGCGAACTAATTTGTATGCAGTAAAGTGCATCACACAGTCCCTCGTACATTATACTGGAGTTGGCATAAATGTGGAATTTGAGACGTGTTGGAAATAACTGGGTGATATGCGATTATTTTAATTTTCTGATCTAGTTACCATCTCCACTCACCATTCTCGGATGCCGGCAATACGCAGGGGTCTGTTTGCCCACACAGCACGGAAGACTTCTTGATACTCGCCTACTTATACCTATACCTATACCGAAGTACTTTTCATTTCTTGTTTTTAACAGATTTCAAAAAAAAGTTTCACAACTCTATTTTTTATGTTTAATACCTCAGAGCTTTTTTTTAGGGCTCGTTACCCAAAGGGTCAAACGGAACCCTATTATTAAGACTCCGCTGTCTCTCTGTCTGTCCGTATGTCACCAGACTGTACTTCATAAATAATGATAAACAATTGAAATTTTAAATTTTCACAGATGATGTATTTCTGATGCCGCTATAACAACAAATACTAAAAACAGAATAAAATATATATTTAAGGGGACTCCCATACAACAAACATGAATTTTTGCTCGTTTTTACTCGATATTGATCACGGCAACAGGTAAACGCATGAAGTATTCACAATATATTGAGTTATATTCACTTTAAAAATAATAAAAAATAATTTAAATAAAATTAATATTTACGGGGAGCTCCCATACAAAGAACGTGTTTTTATTGCCATTTTTATAGATAATGGTAAGGAACCCTTCGAGCGCGAGTCCGACTCGCACTGGGCCGGTTTTTATATTTAGTCTGATGGTAGGCGATTAGCTCCGTCATTTATTAACGGGTTTAGAAAAATATAAAATTTATTTGTAATAAATCCATGTACATGCAACACAGAGATGGAACAACCATTAAGGTACAACCATTAAACAAAGCATTGTCACGCGTTAGGAATTTGCAATACAATGCCCTGCAGCTATCAATTTGAGGCAAACAGGTGTAAAGCCTCATATGCCTGTAATTTTACCGGTACCTTTAACTCGAAACACAGCAATGGTGCTTGGTGCTTGCTTTCTGATTACCCATCCCACTAATTGATAGAGCGCAGCGAGATCTCCAAATCTACTTGGGCAAATTGGCGTTGTATGTATGTATGTTTTTTTGTACGAGGATAACTTTCGAAGCGTTGATCCGATCATCGTGATATTTAATACATAGGTAGGTAGTGATGGCACAATTTTGGTGTGACTAAATGAGCTAAAAATGTTGGGGGGTTGTTGAGATATTGGGCTTCAAGAGGGGTAAAAAAAAACGAAAATGAGATTATTAGGTCAAGTAGGACGTCAAATGAAAGGTCATAATAAGACAATTTTGACACCGTTTTTATTTTTAGTAGTAAGTACTTGTAGTTTTTGAGTTATTAGCCGTAATGAAAACTGAACTTTGACGAAATTCACAGGATACCCCAGTGACAAGATCCCACAGTGTTGTATTTGATATGCGTGTACATACATTAAGTGACACTAATATAGGCAAAACTCTGAAATCCAGATTAACTGCAATTTGTACCCCAAAAAAGAAAACCAATTACATGAACTCCCGTTAGCTGTAATTTGAATGAAATTGTAGGACAAGTAATTTGGTTAATTATTTCGTGGCACTATTTTGATAGTCAAAGGTTACGAATAATATATTTTTGTTTTGGGAGACTCGCGAGATCTCAGTTCGGGGCGAACCACTAGTATTATAAACGCGAAAGTTTGTATGGATGTATGTGTGAATGTTTGTTATTCTTTCACGCAAAAAGTACTAAATGGATTTTAATAAAATTTGGTTTGTACGTAGATTATAACCTGGATTAGCACATAGGCTACTTTTTTTTTAACAAAGAACGTGTGAGAAGCCGCGGGCGGAAGCTAGTCATAAATGATATTATAAATTCATAAGTAACTCTATCTGTCAATCTGTTTGTTACCTTTTCAGGATTAAAGGGCAGTACAGATTTCGATAAAATTTGACATACAGATCCTACTTCGAGTATATATATATATAAACGCGAAAGTTTGTATATATGGATGTTTGATACTCTTTCACGCCGGAACAGCTGAACCGATTGCAATGAAATTTGGTATGTACGTAGATCATAACACATAGGCTACTTTTTATTGGCAAACCACGCGTGCGAAGCCGCGGATTGGTCAGCTAGTATATTATAACTGGGTCAAGACGTTAGATACTTTTCAGTATTTGTACTTTCAATTAATTAATGTACTACACTTTATTTACAAACATAAAAGAACCAATGTGGCCTTTGCGAATTCATTCAGAGAAACAATAACACAGGCCGATTAACGCCCTGGCAACTAAAAAAATCCTGTACTTACCCACTTTTATTCTTTATTGTACACAAATAGATTTACAGATAAAAATAGCTTACAAAATGGACATGTACAAAGGCGAGCTTAACCCTAATAAGAGTTTTCTTCCAGCAAACCTTTGAAGATAGAGATATTTGATTATAGAGGTGGGTACGTGCACAGAGAATGACATTGGAGTAGAATACTAATATATAGCATAATTAACCTTTTAACCTTTTTTATAACAAATTATCTCGTACCGAGTATATATACTCCAATACCTAAATGACTGAACTATTGCCGATTCTATCTAGTGTACAAAACATAGTTTAAAACCTGCACAAAACTAATTTGTAACTTGTTTGAACATAACACATACCTACTTAGATATTCTCGTAGGTGCTTAGGAACTACATATTTTATTAGTGTGCGTGTAGGATATGGATTTATTTACTTGGACACTTTACCTATCTACCTACCTTCCTAACTTTATGTTCAATTTACTACCCTATCCTTCTTACCTAATGTAAATCTGTATTAACCAACCTACTTACCTAACCGTCACTTTAGACGATACAACATGTTACCTAGTTTATAAATTTTCATTGTAAGTGACGAAATGTTTTATAAATAAGAAAGAATCTTTGTACTGAAACAAGGAACACCTGTATGTTCTCTGCAACTAAATTGAGCGTGTGCATGGTGCGCGTCAGAGGCGCTTTGTCCTGTATATATTAGGATGGGGAAAATATTTCTTCGCATTTTTTAAGAAAATTCATAACTTTTTTTAATATAGTTTATTTACATTTAACTGTATGTTCGTACCATTTTGTTCGATAACTTTTTGCTATCTTGTAGGTAAGGACATGATCCCATTGCTATAGAAATTTTGGGGCTTCTGATCAAAATACCGCGACAAGTAGTTTGGCAGTCCTCTCGTGATGTTAGCCTGACACTGCCTAAAGAATACTGAAGAGACCGAAACAGGTGGAAATCTGAAGGTACAAGATCAAGACTATACGGCGGATGTATTAGCACCTCCTAGCCAATTTTATATTTATAAATATTTTTTGCTGAGTGGCTAAAAATGTGTGAGGTCTAGCGTTATCATGATGAAAAACCAGACCCCTTCTGTTGATTAATACCAGCCGCTTTCTCTCAACTTCTTGCTTTAATCTCATCAGTTGTTCGCAGTAGAGTTTAGAATCGATGGTCCTCCCTGGTGGAAACAGCTCATAATGAATAATGCCCTTTAATTCCACCACACACACAGCATCACCTTGTTGCGAGTTAACCTGGGTTTCGCCACAGTCTGTGAAGCCTGACCGGCCTTTGACCACGACCTTTTTCGCATGTTCTTGTCGTACGTGATCCACTTTTCATCACTAGTTATCAGCTTCTTGAAAAATGGTTCGGTTTCATTACGTAGTAATAAAGAATCACAAATGAGTACACAGTTCATTAGGTTTTTTTCAGTGAGCTCGTGGGGTACCCAAATATCGAGCTTTTTTGTGTACCCAAATTTTTTTAAATGCGCCAAAACTATTTTGTGGTTAATTCCCAGTTACGTTTTAACTACTTATATGCCGATCTTGGTACACTTTAAAAAAAATGACATCAATTTTATCCGTAATAGGGCGACCAGAGCGACGTGCATCTTTGACATCATAATTTCCAGATTGAAAACGCTTAAACCAAATTTGTGCTACTCTCACAGACACTGCACTAGGTCCATAAACATCGCAAATTTTTTTCGCGGTTTGCATTTTTACCTTTTTTGTATTAAAATTTTAAAATGTATCGAGTTTCTTCATTAGATTCAATCATCTTTACAGTACGAAAAACAAATAAAAACCACACATTTCCCTAATTTGAATTTGGAATTATCTTCTTGAAAATTTAAACTTTGAATAATACCAAAACCAGCCAGATACAAATAGTATATAGCCAAAGAGATTTTATTACAAGTTCATACATACTATAATGCGAAAAGACTTTTTCCCCAATCTATTAAAACACTTGTCAAAGTGACGAGACAATTCATGTAAACTTCACGTCAATGAACGACGGTTAAATTATATAGATGTTTTTCATACAAAAATACTAAAATCGCATCTAAATAAAAACCAGCCAAGTACGAGTCGGACTCGCACACGATGGGTTCCGTACTATTATCAACAAAAACGGAAAAAAATCATATCTGTTGTATGGGTCATATCTGTTGTCCCTAAAATATTTATTTTATTCTATTCTTAGTATTTTTTGTTATAGCGCCAACAGAAGTTCATCATCTGTGGAAATTTCAACTGTCTAACTATCACTGTCATGAACAGTCAGATACAGCCTGGTGACAGACGGAGAGACAGATAGACAGCGGAGTCTTAGTAATAGGGTCCCGTTTTACCATTTGGGTACGAAACCCATGAGGGAGGAGAGGGAGTAGGAGGATGAAAAATACTTTATTACGTTCTCGCATACCTACTAAACATACAAAAAATAATCATTAAAGTCGTTTGACTCGTTTCAGACGAGTCTTCTCTTGTTTCTGCCCTTTTCCCATATTCCTTCCTACCAATATCATTCTTCACACAGTCTATCCATCTCTTCTTTGGCCTTCCTCTACTTCTATATCCATCCACACTCTCTCTATCTAACACACATGATTTTTAGTAAAATGATTTTCTTCTCTACGCATGACATGCCCCACGCTAGCCTCTTCCTCCTTTTTTTTCTATCACTGGCGCTTCTTTTAAGCATCCTTTAATATACTCTTTCCTTATCTTATCCATTCTCGTTACTCCACACATCCATCTCAACAATCGCATTTCCGCCGCGTGCACTCTTCTTTCACTCGGAACCAAGCATTACGATGGGTCATATGATCGTCTTGTAAATTTTCCCTTGTTTGTGGCATTCGAGGTTCGCACGTAGTTCCTGTAACCTGTCGCCATTTCATATCATCGTTTCAAAGGAGTGCGACCATTAAAACAGTGACACTAGATTTTTATACATAGATGTTTTTATACAATAATTGAACAAACAAAAATATTTGAAAAAATAATACAATAATTAATATTTTGTTTTCGCTCTCGCGCCGCGGAGAGACTAGTTCTTGCACTGTGCGAATTTTTGCATGGAGTGTGAGAGGCTCGTAGAATCAGTCTACAAAATTAATGATTGTACAATTTATTTTGTTTATGACCTTCATTCATTATCATCTCTACAAAGGCTCAACAAAAGCTTTGTTTCTTAAAATCTAGACTGTTTTCTTTGTTCGTCGATTCTTGGAACAAGGGTTTCCAATCAATGTCTTATTTTTTGAAGAATTCAAGAGGCTTAAAGTTTGACATTTTAATATATTAATTATCAAGAAGTTTCTAAATATTTGCCTTAGACAATCTCCGCGATGCTGTGGGCAAATAGCTGGCAGAGATGCAGGAGATTGCGGCATCAGTTCCCATCTGGAAACAAATGTTTGTATGATCGGGTGTTTCTCTATTACTAGTACTAATACCTATACAACCTAATTTGTAAAGTAAACATTAATTTAAAACACACATCCGAAATTGTATAAACTGAATTAGAGGTGGATTTAATACCAATAGCTTAATTATTTATCCAGTAATCAATACATTTCCAATAAACGACGACCTGTGCGAGTCGGACTCGCACAAGAAGGGTTCCGGACCATTATCTATAAAAACGGCAATAAACATGTGTGTTGTATCGGAGCCCTGCTTAAATATTTGTTTTATTATAAGTTAATTATATATGTTTATAGTGAATATATAACTAAATATTTTGTGAATATTTCAAGCGTCTACCTGTTGCTGTTATCAATATCGAGAGAAAAAATTACGTCTGTTGTATGGGAGCCCTCTTAAATATTTATTTTATTCTGTTTTTAGTATTTGTTGTTATAGCGGCAACAATAATACATTATCTGTGAAAATGTCAACTGTCTAACTATCACGGTTCATGAGATACAGCCTGGTGACGGACAGACAGATAGCGTAGTCTTAGTAATAGGGTCCCGTTTTACCCTTTGGGTACGGAACCCTAAAAATGCCTCATTCTGGCAAGCCTAACATACGCAAGTCACTCCATGTTCGCATTCATAAAAGTTTATCACGAGATTCAAAAGTTCCGAGATTGTTGGGCCCGGAATGTCTAGGCAGTCTTACATACTTGGTGGTTAATTCCAGGGAAAGCACGAGTTACTGACTTAGTTGACGAATTCCTTTTCTGTTTACGTTTCAGTTATTTACTTTTTATTTATATTATTTCATGGTTTATGCGACACTAGGTGACCCGCCCGCGGCTTCGTACGCGTGGTTTGTCAATAAAATATTACCCTCCTTCTGTGCAGTCGCGTAAAATGTATCCTATATCTCAAGTCCATTCTTATTCTGGTATATAGATACCAAATTTCATTGAAATCGGTCTAGCCGTTAAGTCGTGAAAGGTAACAAACAGACAGAGAGACAGAGTTACTTTCAAATCGGTATGTAGTAGATTATAACCTGGATTAACACATAGGCTACTTTTTGTTTACAAACAACGTGTGTGAAGCCGCTGGCGGAAGCTAGTTATATATATAAACCTATCTTTTGCTGAAAACTACATTAAAATCCGTTGAGTAGTTTATAAGATCTAAGGTATGGCGGTCTCGCCTGATAGTAAGCGATGACGCAGTCTACGATGGTACACGCTTGCCTAGAAGAAACATATTCACTCGCAACTTGAAGACCCCTAGGTTGTAGTTATTAGGAAAGACAGACTCAGGCAAGGTGTTCCAATCCTCGGCAGCGTGCATAATAAAGGTGGAAGAGTACAGCTTTGTGCGTATGGGAGGTATGTCTACCATGTAGCGGTGGAGCACCGCGGAGCGTCTAGTTGTCCGATGGTAGAATGGGGATGGTGGGATCAGGTTGAAGAGCTCCGCAGCACACTCTCTGAAATGTATCCGATAGAAAACCGAGAGGCTTGCAACCTTTCGACGATGCTCGAGACTGTGGAGCCTTGCATCTGATAATCCGTCATTGCAAATGAGCTTCTTGGCTCTTCTCTCAATTGAATCTAGAGTCTTTATCCGGTACTTCGCTGATCCGTCCCAGAGGTGAGAACAGTACTCCAGATATGATCGGACTTGTGCTTGGTATAAGTTGAGCAACTGCCCAGTGTGAAGTATTGCCTCACTTGCCACACTGCAAGTATACCAAGGTTTTTAGCGGCCAGCTGGGCTTTCGACTCAATGTAGGAGCCGAAATTGAGGGTCGGTGTTAATGAGCTATATACCAAATTTTGTCAAAATCATTCCAGCCGTGAAAATATAATAAACAAAAGACACAATTTCTTGCGTATTTATCATAATAGTATAGATGTCCTCACAAATAATACAAAAATCTTTTCATTTCTAAAATATCAATCTAACACGGCCAAAGGATGAATAAAATTTAATGTACAATCCAAGGATACTACCCTTTCCCGAGATTCACATTATGCAGGACCCTAAGGTCCGGACGTCCGATGACACCACGTAAACACAATAAAGGACCTCCAAAATACTTGCATAAACAATTTATCACAACGGAAATTGAACCCTTGAGCCGTAGAGGCATTTTAACACAAAGACCGATTATTCGCACGCGTAGTGAGGCCGATCAAACTAAGCCATAATAAAGATAAAGAACCGGACAAGTGCGAGTCGGACTCGCCCACCGAGGGTTCCGAGTGAATTTGTACCGACAGTTTCGAAGATTCATTACATACTTTAAATAAAGACTATATTTTCTATGATTTTATAACAAATGTATATAGTTTTCCGATTTTTCCCTGTACTTGTAGTATAAGACGATATTACTTGCCAAATTTCATAGTTCTAAGTCAACCGAGAGTATCTTATAGATTTTGATACTCTTGAGAGTGTCGAAATATACGTTTTTATCGGCGGAAACGGCCATATCTTTTTTATACGTTAACTTAGAAAGTTGATTTTTTACAGCAAGGGACTGTAGACCTGAGTATATGTTTTTAATTTCAACTCGATATCTCCACGCATTCCCAAGATAAAGGGTCTTGACAGACAGACAGACGGACAACAAAGTAATGTTTTAAGGGTTCCGTTTTTCCTTTTGAGTTACGGAATCCTAAACCGTTTATTTTTGTTACCAATGTACACAGAAATGGAATGAAATCTTAAAATATTGGATTAGTTCGCCGAATAGCTCATCAGACTATAAGGTCAATCTATTCTGGAAACAAAAACTCTTAACAGTTTAAATTACATTCAGCATGTGACATTATTTGTGAGCTAGCTCAGTTGTTTAAGTTTGCAGAAAAAACAGAAATAGTTTAGTTAGTGCGTATCTGCGAGCAAAGATTAAGGTTAAACTTCGCAAATTATTTCGAAATACGGAACATTCTATTATCTATACTAATATTGTAAAGAGGAGAGATTTGTATTTTGTGTGTGTGTGTATGTTTGTAATGAATAAACTCAAAAACTACTAAACTGATTTTAAAAATACTTTCTCTGTTGGGAAGCTACACTATCCCCAGGTGACATAGACTACTTTTTACCCAACTGCGCAGAAGGAGGGTAATGTTTTTATGGAAAAATTACGCGTGCGAAGTTGCGGATTGGTCAACTAGTATCTAAATAAATTCAAAAACTGCACTTGCTACCGCATTTGAAGCTTTCTGGCGACTGACCGTCACGAGCCGCGGAACGGCCGAACAACGTTCGGCCGAACGCGCATAATCGTACTAAATCGGAAACATGAACGTTGCCGACACGTCTAACCTTTATCCTCGTACTGCACAATCGATTTTATTGAGCAAACTGACGAATTAAACTTACCAATCAAATGTAGTTAAATAATACATAAATAATGCTGGACTTTTCACACAGCGCCATCTAGTTCCAAACTTAAAGCAAAGCTTGTACTATGGGAACCAGTTAACTAATATTTTTTTTTCACACCACCTGTTCGACAATGTCAAATGATATGTCATATAAATCTCACCGAAAGCAGGTAATAAAATCCCTAAGACTGAGTTATTTAAATTTGGAACCTCATCTGTATTATTACGAATCGATTTACGAATAAGAACTATTCGTAAATCGAACTAACCTCTGCACAGAATGCACCAACCTAGATTTAGTTTTTATTGTCTCGCAGAAAGTGTGAAAAGCAGAGTATTCTCCTCTTGAATAAAGTTCCGCATCTTGGGCGTGCTTAAAGCTATCTCTGCACTCAGGGTTCTAGTAACGCCCTCGCTCCGCTCATGAGTTAACTCTAGATTCCTTCGTTATGTTCGGAATTCAAGACACTGCTTTATTCCATCGTTTAATAATCTACTATACGAGTATTTATATATTTTTGTAAATATATATTTCAGTTTTTAATTTCTCAAGAGAAACCACCAGACATGTAGTATGTTTGTTCGGCCGAATTTGGCCACCCAGGCCGGAGCATATTTCGGCCGATGACGGATTAAGTGTATTGGAGCCGTTGCCCTCTATGTATATCTTTATGCCTCGAGTCATAATGGATCAAACTGGGTCAGGAATGAGAGAGCAAGTTTGGTTATTGACAGGGTAAGTTTCGAAGAACGATATTTATGAAGAAAGGATTTTGGGATAAAAAGCTTATGTAACATCGCGTTGCATTTTTCGATTTCTTACTGAGTTTGAAACAGTAGAGATACTTGATTCTTTATTGTATGCAAATAGATTTCAGTTCTTCTTCTTAGCGTGTCAATAGTTCTACTTATATTGTGTTAGATAGGTACTTGGCTACATTGATGGCGTCAGGAGAAGCCATTTTTAAATCAACAATTGTGCAGGTGTTCGGGCACAGAGGGCACATTAACAGGTGTTTCATCGACTGTGTGGGGTCACCACAGTCGCATTGCGTTTGTCTGGGATCCCTGAACCCCCATTTGCACATATTGACTCTGCAGCGACCAACCTGTGTGCGAAGCCTATTTAAGGACTTCCACACTGGCCACGGCAGGTCGTGCCCTGGTGGAAGCTGTTCTTGAGGAGGAATGAAGTCTGGTGGTGGGGGGTTACTATCTATCCACAGTGCGCGTCTAGCAACGGATGGGTCGTCACTGGTGGCCTGCGTGAAACGCTGAAAACTCTTACGACTTTTCAGGCGGCCTTGTGGAATTTGATGGCTATATAGAGGGTGTCGACTGTCATGCTCCTGCTTATATTTTTCTATGGAGCAGGCCACATCCCGACGCACTCCGGGGGGTGGTATGCCTGCCAAAGGGTAGATGAGGTTTAGAGGGGTTGGCTTCAGACATCCTGTTATAATACGGCATGTGTCATTCAGCGCAACATCGACGACCCTAGCGTGTGCGGACCGGTTCCAGACTGGGCAAGCATATTCGCCGGCTGAAAAGCACAATGCCAGACCCGTCGTGCGTAGGACCTCTGGAACTGCTCCCCATTTGGTAGATGTTAATCGACGGAGGAGGTTGTTTCGTGCACCCACTTTCATTTTGGTCTTGTGGCAGTGAACCTTATAATTTAAAGACCGGTCTAACGTTACCCCCAGGTATTTTGGGAGGTTTTCATGTTTGATAGTTACTCCTTGCCAGGTTATGTTTAAAGTCCTAGATTTCTGTGAAAATGCTTATAAAAAGGGAATGTACAAAGGCGAGTTTAACCCTAGTAAGAGTTTTCTTGCAGCAAACCTTTGAAATGAGATATAGTTCTATACGCAATCTTCATATAACTTGATTGCTTGTGATTTTTTTATATAATTTTTTCCTCTTTTATTTGTAAAATTACCCCAGTCTGCATACTCATAGTTCCTACCAGTCGCAAAATAGTACAGATGGTCAACTTATACCTATTTATTTTGTGTTCATGTTATCTACAATACAGGGAGTACTTGGTGGGTTTACTGGTTTGTTCATTTCATATAACTAAAGAAGCTTTTAAAGCCTTTCAAACTTCATTTTAGGAAACAAACACAAAAACCAAACAGAGTCTCGATAATAGTTTTTTGAATAGAGTTTATTTCGAAAAATATTTAAATAATTGCACTTGACTGAAATTCGCAAGCATACTAAAGTACAAGACGTCAGCAAAGCGAATATTAGGGCTCATGTGGAGTGGAGTTGGGTAGGACAGTAGTGACGACAGGTGGACTAAGGACCTAACAGAGTGGAGCCCGAGAACTGGGCATCGAAATAGGGGACGTCCACCAGCGAGATGGGTCGACGACATCCATAAGACCGTGGGTCGTACGTGGTTCAGACTGGCACGCGATCGGGAAGAATGACAAAAGCAAAGAGAGGCTAATGCCCAGCAGTGGGTTGACACGGTCTAAAAATGATGAATTGCACTTGAACATAGAATAAAATAGTACAGAACAGATTAGAGTATAATAACTCATTACGTTCACCAGGAATACTTATACATTTTGATACCTAAAGTAGATTTTAATTATAAGGCATAAGTACTTTATGGGTAAGATTATTTACATGTCAAGTTTTTAGCGTCCTAATTAAAAGTATCATCATAATAAAATACATAATTACAAACAAAATCTTATACAGAAAAAAATAAATAACAAAAGGAATAAATACATTAGACTAGTTGTGAGTGTGATAACAGCAGCCGGAACACTTCCTCTACCAAACACTATCCAATAAGGTAAATCCGGATGACCTAGTGGCTAACCGTACACATTCAATAGATAGGCACGTAGGTAATCTGAATGATCGGCTCAAAGGCCAAGTAGTCCATCCGGCCCCAAACATCAGTTTAATTCGGACGGCCTTTCAACATGTGGACGAGCGGTCTCTATAATACGAATAGCTACGTCGTGTGACGTGACCACATGGATTTAGATATACGTATTCTATGCCTAACATATTGGTAGCACGTAGACAGATGGTACATAGTAACGCCAACTGAACTTTATAAAATTTTAATGAACAAATGAATGAATGTCTTTTTTTATTTATATTTAGGTATAAGTATTATATGCCTAACATGTAGGTTGCACGTAGACAGATGGTACACACGGCTACACATCAAGCTATATTTTTCCAGTATAAGCTGACCTCGCATGGTGTAGGCTTTTCGTAGAACGCGAGGTCAGCTTATACTGGAAAAATATAGCTTGATGTGTAGCCGTGCGTACATATAGTTACGCCAACTGAACTTTATAAAACTTGAGTGAACGAATGAATGAATGATTCTTTTTAATTATACTTAGGTATGCGTACTCTATGCATAACACGTTGGTAGCACGTAGACAGATGGTACTTATAGTTACGTCAATTGAACTTTAATGTACTTTGAATGTATGAATGAATGAACAAAAATTCTTATTATACTTAGGTATACGTATTCTATGCCTGACATGCGGGTAGCAATTAGAGAAATTATATAGACTTTATGGAACTTTGAATGAATGAACGAATGAATTAAAATTATTTATATTATTATGAATTATTATTAAAATAAAATTATTAAAAGCTAGAGCTACAACAAAAGAAGAAACAAGAAATGTATAATGGGCAGTCGTATCGCGATTTCTTCCAGACAACCTTTAGATGGAGAGAAATATTGTTAAATTTACTTTGGTGTTCTGAAATAGTAAAAATAATAATTCTGCAATTGCTAGAGAACTGCAAATGGCGGGTCATATTTTTCAAACACCTCCCAAAAGTAATACTTTCTAAATTTTTTTAAATACATCTCAAAAATTTTTTGAGGGGATTTTAAAAAAAATTGGAATTTTCCGCATGTGATCGGATAACACTATAAATAAAAATACTAATCTGATCGGATAACACTATAAATAATAATATATACCTTCTGCCAAGTGCTATACTCCTGCTACACATCTTCCAATAAATAAACCAAAAGCTTATTATGCAGGAGATGACTGAAAAATATTGTTGTGAAAATGTGTAGACTTAATTGAAGCATACATAATATTTAAAGTTGGCAACACTACACCTTTAAAAAAACATCAAATTGTCAAGTGCCTACTACTTGACTCTATTTTGTAATTTGTATTTTAAATAAAATAGTGTAAATACTGTATTTTATATTTCAAATGCACGATCTAAAAATATTTTGTATTTCGCATTTTAAATACGTGCGAGATAGTATTTTGTCATTTGTATTTTAATTAACGCAAATCATGTATTTTATCTAGCTCTGATCATAGGACGTGGTTAGGCGCATTGCCTTGATGGTTAGTCCTTGATACTAAATAATTACGGTGTCATTTTCAACATTCCACAGTCCCCAGCTTGTATCGTGGATTTAGATAACACAAAATCAATAATAACGACCACAATATACACAAGCCCACCCAAATAAACGAAAAAGAGTATCAAGACAACATGTAGCTACTAAGTGTTTCGATCACGTAGGACAGGACACGTTGTTTAACCTAATGCATATGACGTGTTAGGCCAGGCAGTGAATGGGACCGCGTATTGCGGTTAGCGGTACCACGGACAGGTATCTACTGGTAACCTCATTTAGATACCATACAACCTGCTTTGTTATGTACGACATTAATTTGAAACACACATCCGGAATCGTATTAACTGGTTTTAGAGATGGTTTTACCGGTAGTTTCAATATTTAACCAGTTATCGATATATTTCCAATAAACAATTCTTAACATAAATCGCCAGCGCCTTTAAAAAATTTGTTTATTTCATGTCATTGACTCATACTTATTACTCATAAACTAAATAAGATAAATCAAACCAAATCAAAAATTTAATTAAAATTATACAATATGAGTTTTATATTTTTATACAAAATTAATTTACTTGCTTGAACTAATTATCTTTTATCTTATTATATAATTAAATTAAATTAAATTACACGTACACATATAAACACAAACATAATACATACACGTACACGGACACAAGGGAATATCAGTGACCGGGGCAATGTCCCTTATAAGGGGGTTGCATGGAGGCTTAACCAGTGCCCCAGAAACGGTGAGTCCCCCTGTCCGCCAATGTGCTCAGAATGATGTTGGGGCTACGCAGGCGTTTTAAGAGCTACGCACACCGCTTTCTTGACTTTGCGACGATGCCCCTTATTCAGTTTAACAGGTACCTTCTCACATGATGCATGTTTATGATTTGTTTTGTATACCTATTTTATACTATTGATAGTAAGGTAATTTGGAAATATAAAATTTTCTATGAAATTGTATTTGAAAAAACCTATTTTACAAAAAAAACTAGCCAGTAGTCCTACTCTTGTTTTTAATTAATGTCGAACATGATAAAACTCGTGGTATACATACCCTATTTTCGGCACCTATATATTGGAAAAAAAATTAGTAATTTTTTTCGATTAAATTAACGTGTCGGTCTGTAACTATCCACCGTATGTAATATCCGTGTTTATGTTACTTGAGTCACGTCTATCGATCTATCGATTACGACATCATGATCATATCAATTGTGTAAGTTTTGACGTGACTTTGGAATTCTTATTTTCTATTGAGACAATTTAAATAAGTTTTTTTTTATGTTGAAAAATTACTTTTTCAATTTTTTTTTTATAAAAATTCATAATCAGAAAAGCAGATTCAAATGAGCCCAAACACACGCACGGCACGCCTTGGAAGCAAACTTATCAAACATTTTATCTTGGATGATCCCTCCTATTTTGGATTTAATAAGACGTTGTATTAGTTTTCGTGTTCTCCTCAGCAAGCCCTTTCATTTAATACCCATACTGTGGTAGTGCAGTAAAAATAACTAGTCCGCCATCTTGGACGATCCGCCATATTGAAATTAGAATGACGTCACATAAGTTAAATAAAATATTTGAAAAACTAATGTTAGGCTCAAACATTTTAATTCTCATAATTTACTGCATCATAAACAATTCGGATTTACCGATGATGATGGATGATGGATTTCTTGTGAAAGGGCTCAGCAGCATTTCCGTGTTTCAGTTTGAAGGGTACGGTAGCCGGTAAATTACAGGCCAACTGTACTTATGCCTTGAATTGATGGACGCGGGGCAGTGTATTGTAGGGCACGTATCTAAGGTGCGTGACCTACGAGGCAATACATTGTTAAAGACGATCGGTACCACTTAACAACAGGTTGGCCATAGGCTTGTTGCATCTCCAGGTGGTTTAAAGAAAAGAGTTTTTCTACCTTTTTATGTTGTAAGTTTTGAATTTTTCCTTCCGACACCATGATGATCGGAGACTATACCAACTAACATTTTGTGCAGAAAATTTATGTTTGTTTAAATAATTTAGAGTGTATGGGATCCCAAACTGATTACATTTTATAACATAGTCACTCTAATATCTTAACTACTAACATAGATATAAACTTATCCCTGAAGGCGATCTCCGACTGGGGCGATGCCAACATGGTCAAGTTTATTTCAAATAAAACCCAGGCGTGTCTGTTTTCCGCGAAACGGAGCCCATTTCATCTGGCTCCTACTTGCCATAATGTACCACCTGGAGCTTCTTGAAATCTCATTTACACCGACACTTAACTTCGGCTTCTACATTGAGTCGAAAGCCCATCTGGCCGCTAAAAAGCTTGGTATACTTGCAAAGGTGAGGCAATACTTCACACTGGGACAGTTGCTCAACTTATACCACAAGTCCGATCATGTCTGGAGTACTGTTCTCACCTCTGGGACGGATCAGCGAAATACCAGCTAGAGGCTCTAGATTCAATAGAGAAAAGAGCCAAGAAGCTCATTTGTAATGATGAGTTAGCAGATGCAAGGCTCCACAGCCTCGAGCATCGTCGAAAGGTTGCAAAGCTCTCGGTTTTTTATCGGATACATTTCGGGGAGTGTGCTGCGGAGCTTTTCAAGCTGATCCTACCATTCCCATTCTATTATCGGTCAACACAGGTAGACATACCTCCCATACACACAAAGCGGTACTCTTCCACCATTATTTTGCGCACCGCCAAGGAGTAGATCGCCTTGCTTGAGTCTGTGTTTCCTGATAACTATAACCTAGGGGTCTTCAAGTCGTGAGTGAATAGGTTTCTTCTAGGCAAGCATGTACCATCGTAGACTGCATCATCGCTTACCATCAGGCGAGATCGTGATCAAACGCAAGCCTATAATCTATAAAAAAAAACAAAATAAATACGATTTTATACATAATGACCTACATACTAATGTATAGTATTTTGTTTTCTTAAATATTTTTTTTCGACTTTCTGGGGGTCAGTGTACGGGTCGACCACTACGGGGGTCACCAAGTCTTACTCGGTAGTCGCATGCCAGGTAAAAGCAAAAAAGCAAGGGCTGTAGGTCTTACACTAGAATAAAAACATCCCTCATTTTGCGCAGTCGGGTAAAAATACATTTTCTTTGAGAAGGCTGTGCGTGTTTATTTTTTAATATAGTGTCGAATCGTGGTTGTATTTTTAAGACTTGAATGCAGGTAGCAATTTTTAATTTTCGCGGAACAAATGTTTACATGATTTTGAAATTTCCGGGTCCGGTGTTTCTCTAAACATTATAAATTATATATTTGCAAATAAAAATGTATTAAAATAATTCTCAGGTATCTGATTCCTATACTAAGCAAAGCTGCAAAGCATAATTTGAGGTTTCACAGCACTTTATTGAAATTCAAGCATTATTGTATTATTTAATTTATTATTTACGAAAATAGATCTTTTGTAAATCGATAACTTTGAGTTAATACTAATTATAATAATGATAATGTAAATCACGAAAGTTTTCTAAGTAAAATGTAATGTACAGTTGTGTAATGTTGGCAAGAGGCCTGACGGTATGACTCTGGCGGTCAAAAGCCTACCTTGGGAAAAAGGTAGGCCTTTGGTGTGGGACGCCACGTGCGTCGATACCCTTGCGCCATCTCATCTGTTTGGTACAACAGTTGGGGCCAGTGCAGCGGCAAATTCTGCCGAAGATCTCAAGCGGCTCACATATGGAAGTTTCAACAGAGCTTACGCATTTGAGCCATTTGGGGTCGAGACCCTGGGTTTATGGGGTACCGGCGCCCATCGTGTTTTTAAAGTTCTTTCTGGGCGTCTGGTAGAAGCGACGTGGGATCCGAGAGGTGGCGCTTATCTGGGTCAACGCATAACATTGCAATTCAGCGCGAAAATGCAGCCAGTGTCTTGGGGATCTGGAGCAGTTCAGCTACCTATAGATTGTTTACAACGGTTTTTTTATTTTATTTTCAAACCATGGATACTTATTAGGACACTTAGTTACGTCACTTATTCATAATTATAAAATAATTATTCAAAAACACGTATTAAAATAAATTAGTAGTAAAGGCAATTAAGTATGTAAAGGTACCATATTATTTAAATTGCAGTTCTGGGCTTGGTCAGATACAAAATGATATAAAATAAAATAAAAAATTAATTATGAATACAGCTTATTGAAGCGGCTGTAAAAGAGGCCTTAACAATTTTAAACTTAAATACTTATAGGTGCATGTCAAGTGGTTGCATCTGTACAGGGGCTTTGTCAAATGGTTGCAGCTGTACAGGGGCTTTGTCAATAATGGATGTCAAAGATTTATGCGTGTCAGTATATTCTAATTAATAATATCAGTACATATAAACCATATTAATTGTAATTAAATAAATTTTGTTTCAAATAATTAACATGTCATTATAATTCAGTTTCAATAATTTTTAGCTTTATTATAACGGGTGATTTTTTTGCTGGTATCTTTTTGGCAACACTGTTTTTGACAGATCACGCGTGAATCGTGTCTTGTGTCATTGTCAAAGTTGTTCAGTTTGGTCTATATTTTAACCATGAATCGACTTACGAACGAACAACGCTTGCAAATTATTGAATTTTACTATCAAAATGCATGGTCGGTTAAGAGAGTGCATCGCGCACTTCTTCCAATTTATGGGCAGTTTGGTCGGCCTACTGAGGCAGCTATTCGGAAGCTTGTGACTATATTTCGAACCCAGTTTACATTATTGGACATTAAACCACGAACACGCATACGTAGAGTGAGGACCGAAGAAAATATTGCGGCTGTATCCGCCAGTGTTAGTGATGACCGTGAAATGTCGATTCGCCGCCGTTCGCAGCAATTGGGCCTCTGTTACTCCACTACGTGGAAAATTTTGCGAAAGGATTTGGGTGTAAAACCTTACAAGATACAGCTGGTGCAAGAATTAAAGCCACACAACCTCCCACAACGTCTAACATTTGGTGAATGGGCATTGGCAAAGTTGGAGGAAGATCCACTTTTTTATCGAAAAATTGTGTTCAGCGACGAAGCTCATTTCTGGTTGAATGGATATGTCAATAAGCATAATTGCCACATCTGGAGTGAAGACCAGCCAGAAGCATTGCAAGAGCTACCACTGCATCCCGAAAAATTTACTGTTTGGTGTGGATTATGGGCCGGTGGCATCATCGGGCCGTACTTTTTCAAAGACGACAATGGCCGAAACGTTACTGTGAATGGCGAGCGCTACCGTGTGATGATTGGCGATTTTTTTTTGCCCAAAATGGAAGAATTGGACATGCCTGACATGTGGTTTCAACAAGACGGTGCCACATGCAACACGGCACGCGAAACAATGGCCCAATTGAGAGCCGCCTTCGGTGAACAGTTCATCTCACGTTTTGGGCCCGTCAATTGGCCGCCTAGATCGTGTGATCTAACGCCTTTGGACTATTTCTTGTGGGGCCATGTTAAGGCTCATGTCTACAGGGATAAACCAGCAACGATTGACGCACTGGGAGCCAATATTGAAGCATTTATTCGTGATATACCGGCCGAAATGTTGGAGAGAGTGTGCCGAAATTGGGCCTTGCGAATGGGCCATCTAAACCGGAGCCGCGGCCAGCATTTGCATGAAAACATCTTCAAACATTAAATTATATTGATCGTTCTATCGATTCCAATAAAGATTTCATCAAATTTTTCAAATATTTTGTGTTTTTTTTGAAAATCAAATCCTATACCTCTTAAAAAATCACCCTTTATAAGTCAATATTTTTCCCATACCATTTTATCATTGAGAAAATCTTCTACTATATTATAGGCCATATAATAGGCTTTTCTAATAAGATTTTTCTTGACAATATTTTTAAATGATTTTTCACCAAGTTCCAGAATACACTTAGGTATCATGTTATAAAAACGAATACAATTGACTACAAATGATTTACTGGTCTTTGCTAGTCGGCATATTGGTAAAACATAATTCTCCCGGTTTCTTGTTAGGTATGTATGTGCGTCACATTTCTTTTTATAATTTGCTGACCATTTTCGCGCGTACAATAAGTTAGCGAGAATATACTGACATGGCATCGTTAAAATATTTATTGTTTTAAATTTTTCTCTGAGTGAGGTCCTGGATCCTAGTTGGTAAATTTCCGTAACTGCCTTCTTTTGGAGTATAAAGATTTGCTTTGCATCTGCAGCATTACCCAACAACAAGGTACTATACGCCATAATAAGGTTTTTAGATGATTTAATTATTTTTTCTGTATTTTAATATAAATTATCGTATATTCCTTCTGTTAATAAAAGCATTTTGCCCACGTACAATCTAGTTAAACTGTACACTATTAGAAAGTTTATAAATTCAGTTGTTGAGTGTGTTGTTAAGAGTTAAAACACTGAAAGTTTATAAATTAGCTACTATACACCGAGTTTACGGATGTTACGCGTTTCCGACCCACGTTCAAGTTTGCACTGTTATACATTATCGAGGCCACGTAAAAGGTACGAGTAGATACAGCGACCTTGTCGTACTAGAAAAGTATGACACCGCACAGTTCCGGGTCTGGAATAATTTTCCCGCCATTAAGTATGTGAAATCTACGTCTGTAACAACATCTAGCTATGTATACAATGCATCTGGTAATTATATTACATTTCTATTTTCATTTCTGGAGTATATATTTGTATTGTAGGTACACCAGATAAAGACCTTATGAAAGTTTATGTGAGCCGTTGGGTACAGGTCGCACATGTTTGGTCGCTCTGGAAATTTTTGCGGAAGGCCTATGTTTAGAAGTGGACGTCCTGAGGCTGATATGACGAAATTATGTGTATATACGTTTTATATCTTTGACGACCTCCGTGGTGCAGTAGGCGAATAGCCGGCTGAGACGCAGGAGGTAGCGGGTTCGATTCCCGCTGCGGAACAAATTTTTGCATGATCTGCAGATATTTATTCCGGGTCTGGTTGTTTCTCTATTATATGTATGTATTTACAAAAAAAAGTATATAAGTATTCTATCAGTTATCTGGTTCCCATAGTACAAGCTCTGCTTAGTTTGGGGCTAGATAGGGCTGTGTTAGATGTCCAGAAATATTTATTTATATCAGTTATCAGTTAAAAACTTTGTTAAGTTTAGGGCTAAATAACGCTGTGTTGTCTTACTTAATTTATAACTTTAAATGCGATACGTAGAAAGTTGTAGCTAATGGCCGCCATTTTGTTTTTCTGATGCCATTTTGTTCATGTAACCCTTCTTTAGGCTTTGTATTATACGGCATGTGGAAAGTTTTTAACGTCATCTGGTGCCGCTAGTTGTAACACATGCCCCTCGCTATATCATAAGGAATGTGTTGGACTCGCAGATACGGCCTTATTGAGCAAAGATTGGGTTTGTCCCGAGTGCAAAAAAAAAGTTGCGTAGAGGCGATAACAGCAGTACCCCTGTTAGAAACGTCAGCGGGACCTGCGTGCAGGACACCGCGTCATCGCGTGAGGCCACAGACATCAAGCAGCCGCCTATGCAAGTGCCCACTCAAGGCGCCGTTGGCATCCATGAGTTGCGACATGAACTTGCCGAGTGTATGGCCGAGATGCAGGAGTTCCGGAAAGAGATGGCGGATTTCCGGATCTCAGTTGCGGGCATTACTGCGCGCATGGATGGCATTGAGCAGAGGCTCGAGGCAGTCGAGCAGCATCGCGGGGCGCCCGCATCCGAGGAAGTTAGAGAACTCGAGCGTACCGTGAACCTTCTCAAGCTAGAGCTCAATGATCGGGACCAGGAGGCGCTACAATCGGATTTGGAGATCGGGCACCTTCCTGAAGAAAAGGGGGAGAATATTCTGCATACTGTGACGGTGCTCGCTGCCAAGCTAGGCGTGACACTGGAGAAGCGCGATGTTGTGTACGCAGAGCGCGTAGGAGTGGCGCAGATCACGGGGACCACGAAGGAAGCGCCGCGTGAGCGTCGCGTCGTGGTGCGCTTGGCGCGTCGTCATCTGCGCGACGAGCTGTTGCAGGCGGCGCGTGTACGCCGCACGCTGACCGCCACCGATGTCGGTCACGCGGCAACCGCTGGCCTACGCGGGCGCATTTTCGTCAATGAGCGCCTGACTCGCGCCAATCGTCAACTTTTCCATCATGTTCGCGAGGAGTGCCGCAAATTTCAGTGGCGGTTTTCTTGGATTAAGAGAGGCCGTATATACGCTCGGCAAAGTGACGGAAAACCAGCTCACCACATACGTTGTGAAGCGGACCTGCTGCGGGTTTTTGGGCCCGTACTTGTTAGATTTTGTGCATAACTCAATTACTCGAGTGTGTGGATTGTAAGTTATATTTGCTCAACTGCACGTATGTTTATAAGTTTACATCTATGTTTTTGTATATATTATTTGTATTAGTTTTGGTCTTACTTTATTTAGCTCAACTGTATTGGTACTCTATTCATTATATAACATTAGCAATGGCAACTGCACTGGATCTGTATGGCACTTACTCGTCAATATGCTCTATACTTTTTAATTGTTATCACAATGATTAATAAACAGCTTAAGATTGGTTTGTATAATCCAGGTTCCCTTGTCACCAATCACGACAACTTTATATCTACAGTTGAAAGGTACGATATGGATGTTTTAGCGATAAACGAGACATGGCTCTTTGAGGGTCAGGAAGGTCGAGCCCCTGCTCTGGCCGGGTACCGACTGCGCCACACACCTCGGCCGCGAGGCCAGAGAACGCGCGGAGGTGGAGTCGGCTTTTACATTAGTCGTGGTATAAATGAGCGCACCTGGCATCCCCCGGTTGACCCCCTGCACGTATTAGTGGAGAAAATGTGGCTCACAATGACTACAAACGGTGGGAAGCTAGCAATTGGCACAGCATATCGACCGGACTGGATGGATGTTGATTTGTTTTTTGATGCAATCACAGATTCAATAAACTCCCTCCCCACTTACGATAATTTGATTTTACTAGGAGATTTTAATGAAATTAAAATTAAGTCAAAAATTGATACTTTCCTCGCGTGCCTTAATCTATCGCAAATAGTTACTTCATCAACCCACTTCACTGAGACTTCCGAGTCACTTATTGACGTTGTATGCACTGATTTACTCGCTAAAAAGATCACTTTGGACCACGTAGGTAGGCTTTACGGTCACTGTCTTATTGTATGCGAGTTTAACATCAAGCGTGAAAAACCGTTGCCAACGGTCTTATCTTATAGGCCAATTAAAGGCACAGATATAAAAGATTTTAACAATGATTTACAAGTAATACAATGGGACCTCATTTCGACACTTGGCAACGTTAACGAAATGGTTAGCGCATTTAATGACAGTGTTCTCACCTTGTTTGACCTTCACGCGCCTGCTACTTCTATTGTTATTAAAAGTCGCTCATACCCGTGGATAACTGACACTATCAAGCTAATGATGAGGTAACGCGACGAGGCTTCATCGGATTATCACAGAACTAAGCTAGACAGTAAGAGGGAATATTACATAAGTCTTAAATCTACTGTCAACCGAGCACTCTATCACGAGAAGGTAGCTTACTTTGACCTAAATATTAATAACAAGATACATGACCCCAAAAATCTCTGGAAAAATCTAAAAAATACACTTTTACCAAGTAAAAATTTAGAACTTCCTCCACATTTTCAAGACCCTTGTATAATTAATGATCACTTTTTGAATATACCTGGCACTTCTGATGTATGTAAATCGCAGCTCTCTTACTTCGAATCAAATAAATTCAGCGATGCTATCTTTCAAATGGAACCAGTTAGCCTTAACGTAATTGCTAAAATAGTACAAAATTTGAAATCAAATGCTGAGGGATGTGATCTTATTAGTTTAGACATGCTTCTTATGACTCTGCCTAACTCGCTAGAAGCTATAACAGATTTGATAAACTCGTCGTTAAGCACATCTTCATTCCCCGATATTTAGAAAGTGGCAATCATGCGCCCATTACTTAAAATTCCCAATCCGACCGAGTTAACATATCTTAGGCCAATAAGTATCTTGCCTTGCCTATCAAAGATTCTGGAGAAAGTAGTCTGCACTCAAATGACTAACTACCTTGAAAAAAATAACATGCTACCAGAATTGCAGTCAGGTTTTAGAAAGGGACGCAGCACGGTAACTGCCTTGTTAGACGTAACCGATAATATTCTATATGCGCAGGACAAGGGCATGTGCATGTTATTGGTACTTCTCGATTTTTCTAGGGCTTTTGATTCCATAAATGTTTACTTACTTATAGCAAAACTAAGATATTACGGTTTCGATCACAGCGCTTTGCAGTGGTTTAACAGTTATCTCCATAGCCGCTACCAATATGTAAAGCTGTCTGCTAGTAATATTTCTCACAAAGTTGCTGTTGAGAGAGGAGTACCGCAGGGTTCTATCTTGGGGCCTATATTGTTTATTTTATATTTAGCGGATATAAGGTCACATATACATTTTTGTCAATATCATATATTTTATTTTTTATTTTATTTTATTTATTTCGGAACAACAAACAGTTACACTATAAAGGTTAGGTAAGATACAGTATTCATGCGATAGAAGTATTAATAATATAACCCACTACGTTATTCACATATTGGTAAGACAGACTGTCTTGTAATGTAAATGATATATGCAGATGATATACAGATCTATATCTCATGTAAGGCTTCTGAAATCGACAATGCTATTACAAAGCTAAACGCTGACTTGACGAATATGGTCCGAAGATAACAGCCTATTGTTAAACCCCATTAAAACTAAATATTTAATCTTCGGAACCCGTTATCAATTAGCTAGTCTTAACCCCTCAGCGAGTGTTATGCTAATGAATGAGCCGATTGAGCGTGTCTACAAGGCAAGGAACCTAGGCTTGCAGATGGATTGCGACTTGCGGTTCGAGGATCACATCGCCGAATCTGTTAGGAACTGTTTTTATAGACTTAAGGTGCTGTACAGGATGAGGCCGTACATATCGGAGGAACTTCGTATACAGCTAGTGGAATCACTTATCAAAATTAAATTACACTGATGTTGTTTTTGGTCCACGGCTTTTAGCCAAAACGCAAAGACTTATACAACGCGTCCAGAATGCCTGTGCTCGTTTCTGCTTCGACATTCCGTTCAAAAGTCATGTAACACCCTACTTAAATGCACACTCTGTTTTAAAAATGAAGCATCGTAGGAAGCTTCACTTAGCATGCCTCCTGTTTAGTGCTTTAAAGCATGAGGCCCCTAAGTATCTCATTAACAGGCTAGAAAGTGCGTCAAGTTTGAGGTCCTGCGAGCCCCGACAGCGTTCGATGCAGCTCTTAACACAGCGTCATAAATCTACTGCTTTCCGAGGAAGTTTCCGCTACGCTGCATCGAAATGTTGGAATAATATTCCTCCGCCAATAAGGAACCTGCAGTGTTTATGGATTTAAATTAAAACTTAAAAATTATATGATCAACTGGCAGAAAAAGCAGGAAAGGCTTTTACACGATACGAGTGCTATATAGTTGTTTGTGTTGATGTTATTGCTCTTATAAAATTAAGTTCGTCTAGGGTACCACTGAAGTATGTAAATTAGTTTAATTTAATTTTTTTATGTAAATTTCTTTTACACTTTTATTTATTTATTTTATTTTGTTTGTTTTTATTTGTTGTCTTATTTTGTTAAACATGTCCGCAACTAGTAAAATGGCCTTAACGAAAGACCAGCGCTGGTTGTTGCAACCAGCACATGCTGAATTAGGGATCATTTTGCAACTATACTTTGTGCATAAGTACATTTAGATTTGTTTTGTGTTATGTGCTTTTTTACTTTACTTGTTTTTTTTTTTAAATTGTTTTTCTGTGTTAAATCTGTATGTTGCAAATAAATAATATTCTATTCTATTCTATTCTATTAGTCCATTTTAGGCTCAACAAAGGCTTGTTCTCTTCCAGCCGATATACCTCTTTGAGAATCTTTTGAAACTCACCACTTTCTTTGAGTTTCACATTGTCTCATTCCGGACCGCCATTACGGTTTAATGGACTCCGAGAAATTACAAGGAAACAGTCTTAGAGTAATAATATATAGTCCTCCTTATCGATTTCGATGATGGCGACCCTATTGACCCCTTTTTTAGGGTTCCTTAGCCATATGGCAAAAAACGGAACCCATATGGATTCGTCATGTCTGTATGTGTGTCTGTCCGTATGTCACAGCCACTTTTTCTGAAACTATAAGAACTATACTGTTGAAACTTGGTAAGTAGATGTATTCTGTGAACCGCATTAAGATTTTCACTCAAAAAAATAGAAAATAGAAATTTTGAGGGTTCCCCATACTTAGAACTGAGACTCAATTTTTTTTATTTCATCAAACCCATACGTGTGTGATTTCTATGGATAGGTCTTCAAAAATGATATTGAGGTTTCTAATATCATTTTTTTTAAACCGAATAGTTTGCGCGAGAGACACTTCCAAAGTGGTAAAATGTGTCCCCCCCGTAACTTCTAAAATAAGAGAATGATAAAACTAAAAACAAATATATGTACCATGCAAACATCCATCGAAAATTGGTCGAGATCTTTAGTAGTAGTAGAGTAGTTTTTTTAATACGTCATAAATCGTAAACCGCAATTTACCTTGCATTCAATCAATTCAAATATAAAAAAAAGTTGCAACGAACTACAAGAATATTTATATTTTGTATTTATTTTATCGTTTATATTTTTTACTTGCTGCTATCCGTAGCATCATCCTTCATCGTAGTATCGCCCTTTATGGGCGAGTCCGACTCGCACTTGGCCGCTTTTTTTCTTATTTGCTTTTGCGGCTTTAGTTTCACTTCGGCCACGAGGCCTATTGTCGCCACTTCTTTTCATGTCGCTCCTAGTTCATGGGAGTTCAAAGTTCACCGTTAAATCCTACAGCTGCTAAAAACTGTTGAATATTCTTAGAGGTGATAACTATTATCTCCTCTGCGCTAAGAATGTGTTTGGCCAGATGAGTTTTCCTCAATTTCCTATTTACACATTTTACATGTACTTAGATAAGTATGTCAAACAGTTTATTGCATAATAATAATGATTTCTTAGAACTGCGTTCTTCCACTAATCTCCAGTTGAAAACTCCAGCCCATAATTCCAATGTCTTTAGTAACTCGTTTACGGTACGAGCTGTCCGATTATGGAATGACTTGCCCGTGTCCATTAGACATGCTAAATCTTTACCTATTTTTAAAAATGAGGTCTACAAACTGTACTTAGCGGCTTCTTTATGGTAAGCATTGTATTTCCTTTTGATATTTATTGTAAAAGTGTATGTATATGTTATAATTTTATATGTATTTATTGGATTATGGGTTTCTGACTGAAAAGAGTTTGATGAAACAGTACAAAACTTATTTATTTTATTTAGTACAGACACCATTTGCAAGAACACTCGGTTACAATGAATTGATGGCTAAGTGTTGCCATCTATCATTATGGATTTCAAGTTACAATTTTTATATTTCTAACAGTATTTATGTAAGTATATGTAGATATAATATATAAAGAATAGAAATATTGCTGGACGTTTCACACAGCGCTATCCAGCCCCAAACTAAGCAGAGCTTGTATTATGGGAACCAGATAACTGATAGAATACTTAAATATGTAGGTACATTTTTATTTAAATACATATTTATAATATATAGAAAAACAACCATACCCGGAACAAATATCTTGCAAATGCAAACATTTATTCCGCGGTGGGAATCGAACCCGCTACCTCCTGCGTCTCAGCCGGCTATTCGCCCACTGCACCACGGAGGTCGTCATATACTTTAGGTTTAGGTATTTATTTATTTATTTTTTCCTACATAAATAGGATACATAATAGGTATTTATTGTAACATTGCCTCCTCACGGGTTTTTTTCAATCCAGTCCATCCAAAGGTTGCATAGAAGATATCGCTTTGTGCTATAATACCGCCCATTGTACCACCATGTATTAGTCTGTAAGTTTTCTAGGTTAAGTTATTTTAATTTGGCGTAACAATAAAGACGTATCTCTTTCTCTCATTCACGAATTAAAATTACTACAATAATAGTTAAAATCATTATTGTTTCCTACATATATTATTTGTCTAAGTACCAACTACAAAACTATGGTCATTCAACACGAAAAATATATATATTTATCTGACAAAGCCTCGTTAATAACTTTTAGGACTTTTATGCAATAAATGTGTTTACATAAAAAAATCGACCCACCTACGGTTTTTCGCAAAAAAGTGTCCTATGGGTTTTTACTACAATCGATAGATATTTTTTATGTTGATAATGAAAAAATGCAATTATGTGATAAGATAATGAAACCATAACATTTGGCAAAATTAACGATTTTACTGTAAATGGCAAAATTTATGTTTTTTGACATTTAAAAACATTTTCGCTTCACCTTAGTATGGGATGTTTCCTTCTCTTGCTTTAATGATTGCTGCCATACGCCTATTCAGCGAACGGATCAGCTTTTTGATGTCTTCTTGGGGTATCTGTTCCCATTCTTCCGTTAATGCGGCTTCCAGCTGATCTAACGTCTCTGGAACTGGATTTCGGGCTCTAACTTTCCTTTTTATCTGGTCCCAGAGATGTTCAATCGGATTTAGGTCAGGACTATGGGCTGGCCACTGCATAACTGGTATGCCAACCTCCCTAAGATATCCGGTTACAATTCTGGCGACGTGTGCTCTTGCGTTATCATGTATGAGCTATAAAGTTTCGCCAATATATCCCGCGTATGGCATTACATGAGGTTCCAGAATATCCGTTATGTAATTTTCAGCATTAACCGCACGATTCCGAAAGAAAACCAGCTCCGTACGTCCGGTTAAAGAGATGCCTCCCCAAAACATTGTAGAGTCTCCTCCAAACTGGATTGTTTCTCTTATGCAGCACTGAGCATAACGTTCTCCTGGTCTTCTCATAACGTTACGACGTCCGTCAGAGCCTACAAGGGACATTCGGCTCTGAACAGAACTGTCTCCCATTGACCAAGATCCCATTGGATGTGTTGCCGAGCAAATTCTAACCTTGCTTGCCGATGAGATGCAGTGAGTTTTGGTCCCGTGGCAGGCTTGTGTGGTTTCAGGTTTTGCTCCCGAAGTCTTCTTCTCACCGTATTCTCACTTACAGCTACTCCACGAGTGTTCCTCAGCCTGCCCTGCACATCAACAGCAGAAAGATGCCGATTTCTCAAGGAAGTCAAGGCAATAAAACGGTCATCCGTCGTGTTTGTGACACGTCCTTTTCCAGATCCTGGTCTCCGGCGGTACTCTCCCGTCTCTAAGTATCGTTTATAAACTCGACGCACTGCTGATCGACTCAAATTTAATCTTCTTGCCACATTTCGCTGACTTAGCCCTTCACGAACGAGAGCTACCTCTTGAGCGGCTTCTGCTTCAGTAGTATCCATATTTTATGGTTAAAAGCAACGAATATGATTGCTCTAACAAAAGATTAAATCACTACGATGCACGGTGAATATTTCGCGACAAAAGTTCGAAATAAACTAACCTTGCACTCTATGCAAAAGTCATTAATTTTTTATCAGTGATTTTAAAATGTTACAAATACCCACAATAGCACTTGTATTCGTCTAAAATAATGTCAAGTGGGTACTCAGATGTTTATTTATAAATCATAAGCAAAACATACCAATATGTCAACGCATACTTAAGATAACAACTTTGTTACTCAAAATTAGCGGGTGGGTCGATTTTTTTGGCAGCCAGTGTATATACAATTAAAAAGTTCAATGTCAGATTTATTTCTAATGTCAATGGAAATTTTATTAAACAAATTTATAGATACACAGATAAAGCTATTTAATGTTTTAGCCAGTCTACAATGAGGGGCCACAATATTTTCCTTATTTCTAGTGTTAAAGCCTAACAGAATGTAGAGGCGATTCTGCCACCTCATTACAGAATTTACAGGATTATGTACCGCATAGCCCTAGCATGAACATGTGAATTTATGTAGAAACAAGATTAAAAAACACAAAACAAACGACTACGTGAAAATATAAGAACAATTATTACATTAGATATTTTTCGTCAAAAAATATACTTCTTGACAGCTTGCCCACCACGTTTACTTATTAACCCCCGGTGCAAAAAGAGGGGTGCGTAAGGCTGTGTGTCAGTCGTCGTTCCCAAAACGGTTTTTTTATTGAAAACCTAGTTCAACTGGAGTGGTTTTTGGCTATGTATAATTAATAATTAAATATTGCTGGACATTTCACACAGCGCAATTTAGCCCCAAACTAAGCAGAGCTTGTACTATGGGAACCATAAAATACTGATAAAATACTTATGTACTTTTTTTTGTAAATACTTACATAAAATATTTAGAAAAACTCCCAGACACGGAACAACTATCTGTAGATCAAGTTAGCTGATACGAAGATTATCAGTACTTTTCCTATTTGATGAAAGGAACTCAAATTGCTTCTGAAAAATGGAAATTTATTATAGGTTTTTCATGTGTTTTATACTTGATTTCAAGTCTTAACTCAATGAATATAAATACTAAGATAATAAAAATAAAATATATCTCTTGAATAAATAATTAAATAAATATTGCTGGACATTTTCACACAGCGCTATCTAGCCCCAAACTAAGCAGAGCTTATGGGAACCAGATAACTGATAGAACAACTACATATACTCGTATGCTTTTTTTTTTAAATACATACCTAAAATATATAGAACAAACATCCAGACTCGGAACAAATATCTGTAAGTAGATGTAAATATCTGTAAAATGAATAATACAACGGTCGTAGAGTTTGAAAAATGCATTAATTTTTGTTATACAATTTTTATTCAGAATTACAAAACCTCTAAGTATAATTTATACTAATAGTTATCTAAACAAACAGGAAAAATGTGCATTTAAGTATGTTTGTAACGAATAAACTCAAAAACTACCGTTCCGATTTCAAAATCTTTGATCTTTGAGTAATATAGGCTGTATTTATTACTAGAAAAAAATAGGAATTCCTACTAAAACTTCAATGTGGTGTAGAAAAATTACCCATTGTTTTTCTTTAAAATAAATGTCCACCCGTGCGAAGCCAGGTAGGCCGCTAGTAATATATATATATGGTTTAAGAAAATACATATTTTCAACAAAAATATACAATTTACTTCATGAGATTTACTTTAAATATTCAGTGAGCATGCATAACACCGTAGGTAGTTAAAATGTTATAGGGTAACATTTTGTAAACCTTAAGACCTTTTATTTGCACTCTCGTTTTAAAGTCAAACTATTAACAAACAAAATGATTCCTGTGATTCTAATTTACATATTGACTATTGAGTTTGCATCTAATACATACGAAAAGAAGCTTTGTAACGTATCAAAAATACAATCATTAGTTATATTCGAACGGTATCTAACAATTGTTCATACGCTGAGAGCGTTGTTACAAACAGTGTAGTTACAAATAACTTCCTGTTTATTATTATTCCTTGAAAACACCCCTTTTACTTGCAAATCGGGATTTCACGTGGATTCCTGAGAGTTCCAGGAAGTTTCCTGCGATAGCTGATGGGCATTTTGTTTTATCCAAAGGGTTTCTAGATGAGGTCACTTTTAACGATAAAACTGTATATTGTTGTGGTTAAAGTATATCATCATCATCATATCAGCCGTAGGACGTCCACTGCTGGACAAAGGCCTCCCTCATTGATCTCCAGGAACTGCGGTTGGAAGCGGCCTGCATCCAATGCCGACCTGCGGTTCTTACCAAGTCGTCTGCCCATCTTGTAGGTGGACGTCCTACGCTGCGCTTGCCGGTCCGTGGCCTCCATTCGATAACTTTCCGGCCCCATCTGCCATCTGTTCTGCGCGCTATATAGCCTGCCCATTGCCACTTCAACGTGCTAATCCATCGGGCTATGTCGGTGACTTGAGTTCTCCTACGTATCTCCTCATTTCTGATTCGATCCCGTAGAGAAACCCTGAGCATAGCCCTTTCCATAGCTCGTTGAGCGACTCTGAGCTTATTCATAAGGACAATAGTGAAGGACCACGTCTCGGTTCCATATGTCATCACTGGTAACACACACTGATTGAAGTATTTCGTCTTAAGGCACTGAGGTATGTTGGACGAAAAGACGTTGCGAAGTTTTCCAAACGCTGCCCATCCGAGTTGGATTCGACGATTGACCTCTTTCTCGAAGTTGGACCTACCTAATTGGACTGTTTGTTCTAGGTATACATACGCGTCGACAACTTCAAGAGCCGAGTTCTCAACTATAACCGGGGCAGGGGCGACATGGACATTCGACATGATTTTCGTCTTGTCCATGTTCATTTAAGTCCCGTTGGGAGACTCGATTTAGTGTGTATATTAATTAAAGTGTATATTAATTATAGATTTTATTATTATCAGCCCGTAGAGTCTCACTGCAGGGCAAAAGCCTCCCTTCCCTCTTTCCACGAATCCCGTTTATTGGCTAATTGGGGCTACTCTTTCTGGAATGCATCCAGTTCATCCCTCCATCTCCACCTGGGTCTACCACGAGGCCGCCGCCCGTTTGGAACCCATTCTGTAGTGGCTTTCGTCCATAGTTCCTCTGGCATACGATAAACGTGTCCTGCCCAGTCCCACTTCAATTTTGCGGATATCAGAGCCACGTCAGCTATCTGTGTTTTGGAGTGCAGTGTTGAGTTTCTTATACGGTCTGTGAGCCTGACTCCGAGGATGCTGCGCTCCATAGCTCGTTGACAAACACCGAAGCGGGACTTTTGAATATTGGTGAGGGACCAAGTTTGTGCACCATTTGTGAGAATGGGGAGAATGCACATTAATTATCAAAGTGTTAAAAAAAACCATTTACTTATTTTGAGGCAGTAACACCTATAACATATCACAAACGTTACTATCGAGTTAATATTAAACTTTACATAATCCGGCATTCATCATGATTGTCATATCAGCCATAGGATGTTAATTGCTGAATATAGGTATCCCCTTGAAGATTTCCAGAGCAAGCAAACTTGTGCGGCCTGCACGCAACGGCTCCCAGAAACCTTTATCAGGTCGTCTTTCCATCTAGTGGGGGGCCGTCCTACGCTGCGCTTTCCAGTGCGTGGTCTCCACTCGAGAACTTTTCTGCCCCAACAGCTGTCGGTTCTTCGAGCTATGTGCTCTACCCACTGCCACTTCAGCTTGCTAATCTTTTTGGATGTGTCAGTGACCATTGTCTACGAATCTTCTCCTTTCCAATTCTATCTCGTAAGAAAAACCAAGAACAGCGCTCTCTATCTTTACCTTTAACCTTGAGCCTTCTTATGAGGCCCATAGTAAGAGACCACGTTTCTGTACCATTCTGTATTAATATCAATAATATTATTTATAAACTAACATATCTCGAATTTTTAATACCATTTCACAAATCCCCTCCGCTACGTCCCCACCGGGGCGTAGAGACCTTGTATCTACTACAATTATACATGGTTTAATACGGGCATTTTTTTATTAAGTTATTCGAAAACAAATTGTTCATGTAATACATATACCATGCATGTTTATATTAATATAAATGAATATATGTAGAGATCGGCTTGACTTAGTGGACTGGGCGAGCCACATTGGCCAAACGCACCTCGAGAAAGGTATCGAAGTCCCCACCGTTACATCTACGTACGAATTTTTTTTTCCTAACCTATCTCGTACCACTGCTGGGCAAAGGTCTCCCGCAAGTCCCTCCAAGCATCCCTATCTGTCGCTATTTCCCACCATCCTCTTTGGAAGGTGTCGAAATCGTCCCGCCAACGCTTTCTCGGCCGACCTCGACGTCGCCTTCCGTCTTCAGGCGTCCATGGTGTTGCAATATGATCCCCTTTCTCGGAGTGCATTCGGGCAACGTGGCCCGCCCATTCCCACTTAAGCCCAGCCGATCTCTTCCCTATATCTGGAATGCCGGTAAGTGAGCGCAGCATGGTGTTATGCACTCGGTCGACACGTCTTATTAACCGAAAATAAATTGCCCATGCTAAAGCATGTATGTTTGTAGTTTTTGCTTGCCTAAAAATTATATCTTTGATTTATATAAATATTTGATGGTATTATTTATCATTTGATTGCAATTTATTAATTTAGTAGTTCATGATCAATGTAATATTGACGGAACTAAGTTATAGTTAAATTTGATTTTAATAATACTTACCGTGCTTGAAATAATTGGATTATTTATTTAAATTGTGTAAAATAAATAATACGATTGTAGGATACACTTTTGGAATTTAATAGTTATGAATATGAATATGAGTGGCTCAACGGCAGCCCTGGCTGTCGTTAAAAAAATTCAAAACAGTAAAATTCGAAACAGGGGATAACATTTTTGAATTGGTGACGTTTTCTTGCTTGTAGATTTGACAGCAACGTCAGACGTTTTCGAGTTGCGAAGCGTATTGGTCATCTAAAGTTTAATTATTGGTCTTAAAGAAGTGTACTAATGAATAAATGAAGACTTGTAAAGCATCGAGGTGTTTTTCTACTAAGCTCGCTTTTAGTAGTAATTGTCCAATAACAAGGCCTCTACGCACCGGTGGGGACGCAGCGGTGGGGATTTCAATACCTTTCTCGGGGAGCATGGGGGTGTGGCCCACCCAGTCCAACTAAGTCTAGCCGATCTCATATATTTATTTATATTAAAATATTGTAAGCACAATCATCGTGTTTGTAGGCTGATTTATAGTCCAATTCATCCAACTAAGTAGAACATTCAACACCATTATACCCCATATCTATTCCTGATGACACCCAAGCCATTTTAATATGTATTTAACACAAAACAAACTCGTAAAAAAGAAATAAAGCTGCCCTGGTAGACATCAACGGCCGTAACCATTATTTAGGGTCTCACCATGCATACAAAAATATTAATTTTTCACCAACCATGCCAGTGATGTGAGTTTTTATGGACGGATCCGTATAATTAAAATTGTGACTAGGATAAAATTATATAATGTATGGGTTCGTAAAGAATGGTTTTTTGGAACCAAAACCAAACCTTATAATAAGTGCTTTAAATTATAAATTTTGACTCTCGTCACCATTATCACAGTCACATGACGTCCACTGCTGAACATAGGCCTCCCTTATAGATTACCAGAGCGACCGATCTTAACTCAGGTCGTCTTTTTATCTAGTGTGGGAGGGGGGGGGGGGGGTTCTACGCTGCTCTTTCTAGTGTATAGTCTCGAATCTAGAACTTCTTCGAGTTATGTGCCCCGCCCACTGCCAATACAGCTTGCTAATCCTTTTGGATATGTATATTACCTTAGTTTGTGAATCGCCCTCATAATTACTGATTTAATCTCGTAGATAAACACCAAGCATAGACCTTCTGATTGAATAATCACATGGTAAAATTATTTTTACCGCGACAGTTTAGTTCATCAGCTTTAGGTGCATTAACTGGGTTTAAACGCATTGTATATTAATAATAAGTATTACAAAGTACAAAGTCCATAACATCGTAAATTAAAAAAGGTGACAAAGGAGGAGCATAATTACGATGTGGAAAACTAGTATACTCAACAAACGGTCCACCTGCTGGTAACCGGTTATTGTAGCCTAAGGGATACCCTTTTAAAAACTACTGTTGTGTGAAAATGTTTTTAATGAAAAATTGTTCATTATTCTGGATAAAATAATAACCCTTTCAGTTTAACATACTTACAATTCCAGAACATTCCGTATAGTTTTTAAAGTTTAAAGTGAAGAAAATCTAGCTTGTTCCTGGCACACGGATTTATAATGTCGATTTTTGACAGCTTTGTAATGGTAAGCTGTCAAAAAATATACGCTTCAATTTCTAATTAAGTTTGCAGCTCTTATAAAATATGGGCCTGAAGTTTGACTAATATCTGGAATTAATAAGGGAATCCTGTCTAGAATTAAGTTCCTATGTTAATTTTTTTTATTTGTGCAAAAATGTTCATTATTTTTTTCATTTCATTATATTATCTATATACTTGTATATAAAACAAAGTCGGGTTAATTACATCATTTATAACTCGAGAATGGCTTAACTAATTTTGATGAGTTTTGATTAATTGGATTTTTCTCCGCCCCGAATAATAGAATAACTATTAAAATATCGAAAAATTCCCGCAAAAACAAGTTATGAAGAGTGTTCATTTTCTCATACAAAGATGCAGCTAATGATGGTCGATTGACAATTCTACTGGTGACGTAAATTGGCAGCCCACGTCATATGCATGTCAAGGCGGTATAAAGTTCGGCGGTTCAGCAGTAGGCTATATTTATTACTAAAAAAATTTAGGGATCCCTACTAAAACTTCAATAATATAACCCAAGGTGTAAAAAAAAATGTTTAAAAAATAAATATCCACCCGTGCGAAGCTGAGACGGGCTGCTAGTAAAGTATAATTATTATCAGAAAGAATATAAACTCATCTAAAAATTGAAAGAAACGATTGAATCATCTAAAGTCCGTTGCAACGATCTCTCTAAAGCTCAACTGCTCCAAATCACTACCAGATGGAAGTGTCCTTAAGACACTGGCTGCATAGCCCCGCTGAATTTGCCTTTAATTCAAATTAGTCATAATATCAAATTCTTTTGTACATAACAAGCTTATTCTGATCCGTTGATACTAGAGTTTCGGAGAGTGTGCGGCGGAATTTTTCAACTTGATCCCATCATCTCCATTCTAGCATAGGACAACTAGACACTCCGCGGTGCGCCACCGCTATATTGTGCCTCCCATACGCACAAAACGGTTCTCTTCCACCTTTATTAAACGCACCACCATAGGGTGGAATGCCTTGCCTGAGTTTATAACTACAACCTGGGTGTCTTCTAGTCGCGAGTAACAGGTTTCTTCTAGGCAAGCGTGTTCCATCGTAGACTGCAACATCGTTTACCATCAGGCGAGATCGTAGTCTAATGCAAGCCTTAAATGTATAAACTAGTGGTTCGCCCCGAACTGAGAGTTGGTGAACTGATTTTGGGAGTCTCAGTCTCCAAAACACAAAAGAAAATATTCTTAGGGCAACTCGCGCAACGATGCCTAAACGCATTTAGTGGCTAAATATCATTTAAGGAGTTGTCAAATCAAACAAATACGTAAAATTTAAACATGTTTAGTATCTAAATACGTTTAGGGATCATTTTGCAAGCCAGTCTTAATCTTTTACCAATAAAATAGTGCCACGAAATAAATAATCGTCATACTTGACCTACAATTTCATTCAAATTACAGGTAACGGGAGTTCATATATTTCGGTTGTTCTTTTTTGGGGTACAAATTGTAGTTATTCTGGATCTCAGACTTTTGCCTATATTTTTGTCACTTAAGCTACACGCATACCAAATTTCAGCACTGTGGGGTCACTGGTGTACCCTGTGAATTTTGTCAAAGTTCAGTACGTATATGGCTAATAACTCAAACACTATAAAAATTTACTCGTGTCTCAACAACCTTCCATCATTTTTAGTTCTTTTAGTCACACCAAAATTGTGCCATCTCCACCTACCTATGTATGCAATTTCGAATCTTATCCTCGGACAAACAAACATACACGCATAGATACATGCATATATACAATGCCGATTTGCCCAAGTTGATTTAGAGATCTCGCTTCGCTCGATCAATAAAAGATAAAAAATATGTATATCCTTCTCTAACTTTAGTCTCGCTGGGATCTCCAATAACGTATAATAAAACCAAAACAGTATTGAAAACTTGCACAGGGAAAACTCACATTTACATAATGTTAGGACGGGGAACCTGCCGGCCAAATGTCAAACACAAAACACAATATTCGATGAAAATGTGGGAAAAAGATGTTTATCAAGATTTGAAGATGTTATTCTTTGGAATGTTAGTTTGAAAAGAACAATACAATGTTTTGGTTGACGAAAAACGCAAAAACATTGATTGATTTATTGAATATTTTTATTGAGCAAAAATGTATATATCTGTACACAGGCGAACTTAATGCTAGCTAGCATTCTCTGCCAGTTAACCTTTGCATAATGTGGAATTTATATTTTGTAGGTAGTGCACGACAAGTAGCAGAAAAAGTTTCATCATCATCGCCAGCCCTTCTCATCCCACTGCTGGGCATAGGCCTCTCTTCGCTGTCACTATTCGCTTCTGTCCTGCGCTGTTCTAACCCACATACGTCCTGCTTTTTATAAAGTCATCGACCCAACTTGCCCACGGACGAACTGCGTTTTATCTCGGGGCAACCACTCAGTCAGCACCCTTCTCCTCCTGTCATCACCGCGCCTAGCCACATGTCCTGCCCAACTACATTTGAGTCCCAATGGCTCTCTGTGTGACTCTAATCCTGTCCACAGTCTACTTAGAATAGAATAAAATAACCATTTATTTAGTACACACAAAATGACACTTAAAACAATTTTAAGGAACAGTAGATACAATTGAATCCAATAAAACAGGTTCGACTCATCTGCCTGCGTAACTAAATGGCGTTCAGCTTAGCATAATGTTGGATGTTAAGCACCCAAAGCTGATTTTCAGCTGAAACCAGAAGCAAAGGTAGTGCAGCAGCTACGTAGTAAAATAAAAAATAAATAAAGAAGTGAGTAAATAAAAGGTGTGTACAGTTTTATTAAAATGTTTTTTTACTTCGTGAACGTTCATGTCTCAGCACCGTAGGTTAATGTTGTCAAATACCAAATCTATGTATGAAAGAATTCACCTAAAAAAATGGGTAAATATACTAAATTTTCACCACCTAATTATGACCATTTTATGAGCACCATCTTTCAAACAAACCGAAAACACAAAAACAAACCAACAGACCAACAGAAGCATGGTGTGTAAGTTGATACAGCTATATAGGTAGGTTTCACATACTTAACCTGTGCGTACAAATTACAGTTACATAAAATTAATTCAGTTATAGGTAGTTTTTCATTTCTTAAATTTAATAAAAAATCAATCAATAATATCATCTAGTATCGTAAAGCCCATAAAATAATCAATAAAAAATTAATATTATAAAGACTATGAAATTTATAAATTAATATTAGTATGTCAGAATTTCATGTCAAATAAATCATTAATTGTATAGAAACATTTGTCAACTAGCCACCCGTACAGCTTTATCTTGAATTGTTTATTAGGTTATCTTAAGTCCCTTGGTATTTAATTAAATAATGTAATTGTCATAAAATACCAATTATTACTTTTAAGTGCCGATTTAGTGATTGGTAGGATGAGCTTGGCGTCCAGTGGCGTAGCTATCGGAGGGCTAGACGGAGCAGTACCCCGGGGCCCCCAAGCTCAGGGAGCCCTTCGGGCTCTGACTTACAAACTATAAATTGAACTAGTGAAAATTTCTCCCACATTCGGAATATAAATAAACCAGATTCGATGAACGCGACTTTAATAATGGCAACTTTAAAAAAATACAGGGGATTTCTTGACAAGTCTCGAACATCTTTGTTTGAAACTTGCCGGGAACTCCTCTGTATTATTAAGCTGGTATCACAGTCGCGCCGTCGAACAGCGCGTTTTAACAGCACGCGCTCGACGCAAGGCGGACCTATGAGAAACGCGGCACGCTTCAACAGCGTTAATAAAACGCTACTAGTGAATTTACAAGCACTCGAGTAAACTCTCCGTCGTCCGAGACACGTTCTTGGAGACCCGGATGACGACATCACTTCCGCTAATGCGGGTGAGTCATCCACATTAGACAGCAAACACTCCACAAATACACCGACCTCGCCGGCGAGGTCGACGAGTCCCTTTAGTCGCCGCCTACACGAGGTACAAGCACGTACCCGGGCGTTTCTCTCCTATCCCCATCCCGGCAACAGCCTAAGCCGAGGTTCGTACCTAAGTGGTATCCTTGCGCTAGTTGCCTCATCAAAAAAAAAAATTATAGGGCTGAGCGCCTTCTGCGCTCGCCAAAAGCTCGGTTAAGCTGCAACGGCCTTAGAGGCCAACAGCGAGATAAGTCCATTCGAAAAAAAAAACAAGCACTCGAGTCTAGTGAATTTACAAGCGCGTGCGTCTGGATGGCGCCGCTCGTCGGCGCGACTGTGAAACCAGCCTTATACTGCACGCCGCGAAGTGGTGGTACTTAAAGTAGACTGATTTTAAAAACTGTATTATACGCTCACCTTCAATAAGTTATTATTAGTGATCGGCGTAGGTATTGTCATTCACGGGAATTAAAAACCGTTAACTTAACATGGATATGCCTTCTTAATCTCGGAAAACATATTTTTATTTTATTAAACAGGTTTGTTTAGGAATTCGTATTTTACATAGTAACTATTCAGCTTTATGCAAATACATGTTTTATTGGTCACTACAGTCATCCCTTTCCCTCACGATTTTGTAGCTTAGCGCGGGTGAGGTAAGGACTCGATTTCACTATACGCACACATTTGCAGTGAGTACATACGCATACGCATACGCATTTGCATTGACATTCAGAAAAATATTCCCGGGAATCAGGGAATAAATCCCAGGGCATATCCATATTAACTTATAATTCAGGTGCATTGACCCAAAATAGCACTACCTACGCTGATCCCTAGTTATTATTTATGTTGTCGCATACAGAAATCCGTGGAAATTAACATAATTATAATAAACGGTCTATAAAAGTAATCCGTTAAGTAAATTAAAACTTTATTGAAACAAAAAAGCTTTTAAAGCAACCTTTTTTAATTTTTAATTGTTTCTTTTTCGTAGAATTCTATTCTTACGCTATTCTTTTACGACGAATCTCTAGTACGACGAATCTGGAGTACGTCGAATTCGGAAAACGATGAATACGGGACAAACGATTTAAAATAGTTAAGTTGGGGCCCTAGTTTATTTTTTGCCCCAGGGCCTTTGGAACTGGTGGGGTCTCTTTTTTATAATAGACTAGCTGACCAATCCCTAGCGTCACACGCGTAGTTTATCAATAAAAACATTACCCTTCCTCTGCGCAGTTGGATAAAAAGTAGCTTATGTTACTCAAGAATAATGTAACATTCTAATGGTGATAGAATTTTTGTAATTAGACAAGTAGTTTTTGAGTTAATTCATTACAAACATACACACAAAAATACAAATCTTTCCTCTTTATAATAATAGTATAGATGACCAGTTATCGGCGTAACGATTGAAGACATTACTGTTCTCCTTTGTAAAAAGTGCAGCTTGAAATATATAAAGCCCGGTTAGTGTTAATAGCTTAAGTTTTGTAAAGAGAGGCCTATCCGAATATAAGGAACCTGCACCACATAATGCTCGTATACATTTATTTGGAAAATAAAAGCATTGCAAACATTCGTCGAGTTGCCCCAAAGTATTATTCCATACCAAAGGACTGACATTACGTACCCTTGATATGCAGTAAGAGCCAGTTCCTGGCTAGATATTTGCCTTATCCGTAACAGAGAGTAAACAAAACCATTTATTTTCTAAAAAAACATGTTCAATATGGGATTTCCAGTTACAGTTTTCGTCCAACATGAATTTATGTCATTATATTTTTGAATCTGTTCATTGTGGCATGTAAAATTAAATTAAATTTTATTATTATTATTGTTAAAATAGTTATATTTGGTTTTTGAAATATTTAGGCATAAGTTATTTCTTTCAAACCATTTAAAGATGTTTTCTTCTTCTCCTTCTAGAGCTTCCTTATAACTGCCTATAAGGTATATCCCTATAAGATACGACAACAGAGATGTCTTCAGCAAATAGAATGCATTGATGAGGAGTAGCGTTTTGCAAGTCATTTATGTAGAGCAAAAAAAGCATCGCCCCTAAAATGCTACCTTGGGGGACGCCATAGTGATTACCTGAAATTTTGACTGATGAGAAGTGACTACAAGATCTTTATTTAGCATTTTCACTTCTACAACTAATACTACAAAATCGATAGCTTTGCTCATGTCAAATAAAATAACTGATACTGGGATCTGCTTATCAATAAGGTCCGTACCATTTTTTATATGTGTAAAAGCCGCTAGCGACGTTGGTTTTTTCTTTTGAAAACCATTTTGTTCAGATCGAATAACTTTAAACTTATCTGTAAAAGAAGTTACTCGAGCATACATAGCCTTTACAAATATTTTAGCAAAGATTGGTATCAAAGTAATTGGACGATAATTATTCATGTCAGCTTTGCTGTCTTTTTTATGTAGAGGTTTAACAATTGAAAATTTGAGTTTCTCTTGAAAACCCCGTTCTAGAAAGGAATGGTAGTCTAGAACTGGACATAAAATCCTTGCACGTTCCTTGATAATTTTGATATTTAACTTTTTTGCATTTGGTAAAATGAAAGTCAATAAAAAGCTATTTATCCTGATTTATTACTAATACAAATTTTTATTTAAATTGGCGAGGTAAAGACGAGAGAGTTTAGTGCATCTTTCTAGAATTCGTGAGATAAAAGTTGAACACCTTTCGAAATTAAGTTATTGGTCTTAATTAAAATTAAATTTCAGATTTGCTTAGTAAGGTGTAATAGCTGTAGGCTCCTTTTAGTATCTGAAAGAAATAAAAGATGATTATAACGAGTGGGGCTAAAGCTCTAAGTCAATTTAGATTTTCTTTATCGTGGTCATCATAGGTTTTTAGGCGGCCTGAATCACACTAATATTATAAATCTGAAAGTTTGGTTGTTTGTTACTTAATCACGTCGTAGCAGCTTACCGATTTCGATGAAATTGGTTATAAATAAAGATTTTAGACTGGATTACTACAAAAGCTACCTTTTATACCATAAATCAGTTTCTATGGGATGGGATAATAATGGGGTGGCTAGTCAAGTTGCAACAGCGAGTTTAGATTTATTTCTAGGTTACCTGCACATTTAGTTGTGTAACGCGTATGAAGTCGCGGGCAACAGCTAGTATAATATAATTTTCATCATGGATTGATTGACCTAATATAATTGACATGAGTGATAATTTAAAACCTTATTTAATTTTCTTTTATTTGCGTTCAATTTAATATTTTATTTTGTAAATTTTGGTATGTTTATTATTTCTATGATGCAAGGAAAACATTTGTGTTTATATAAATCCCCTCCACCCAATAAAGTATATAAATTTACAAGAAATAAATAAAGATTAGTTACATTATACAAATATACTACCTACATGATTACTGATTAAAATGGGTATATAGCGCGTATGTACCTTTTTTATTTGCTATCCCGACGTTTTTAAAAAAATCGCGATAAATACCCGTTTTAATCAGTAATTATGTACAGTGATCGCGAAAGTTTGAAAAATAATATTGTACACACGTACACATCAGGCTATAAATTTCCAGTATAAGCTGACCTCTCATTCTACGAAAAGCCTACACAATGCGAGGTCAGCTTATACTGGAAATTATAGCTTGATGTGTAGCCGTGTATACCTACGTATTAACGTCATTTAATCTAGTTGTTTATTGTTTCTAAGAATATTATAATTACAATGAAATATATTAAAAAAATCGTTAACAAGCAAATCACCCTATTCTGTGCACTACCTACCTCGTCATCATCATCATCATATCAGCCGTAGGACGTCCACTGCTGGACAAAGGCCTCCCTCATTGATCTCCAGGAACTGCGGTTGGAAGCGGCCTGCATCCAACGCCGACCTGCGGTTCTTACCAAGTCGTCTGCCCATCTTGTGGGTGGACGTCCTACGCTGCGCTTGCCGGTCCGTGGCCTCCACTCGAGAACCTTTCGGCCCCATCGGTCATCTGTTCTGCGCGATATATGGCCTGCCCATTGCCACTTCAACGTGCTAATCCGTCGGGCTATGTCGGTGACTTGAGTTCTCCTACGTATCTCCTCATTTCTGATTCGATCCCGTAGAGAAACCCCGAGCATAGCCCTCTCCATAGCTCGTTGAGCGACTCTGAGCTTATTCATAAGGCTAATAGTGAAGGACCACGTCTCGGTTCCATATGTCATATACTACCTACCTACACATCTTTATTTGCAATACGCATAGGTTATCTGGAAGAGATTGCGCTTTAGTATTAAGTTCGCCTTTGTACTTGTTTTATAAGTGCAATAAAGTATTTACAATCAATCAATCAAAGCAGTCCACTTCTGAAATTGTTGCCCGTATGAATGAATAAATGAGGAAATTGATGCGATTTCTTTGAGATAACCTTTGGATGGAGAGGATTCAGTTATATCAAAGATATGGTCGGGGGTGCTATTAAAGATAAGGATATTATGGATGAAGGGAATACAGCTAATACCCGCCGGTAGTGCGGCACTAATCCCGATCTTCAGCTCTTTCCATCCAGTATCTGCCAGCAACAGCGCGTAGATTGTCACTCCATCTACCCGGGCGTCCTCACTTCGTTTGCCTAGACTTGGTTCTTCGTATCAGAGAGCAAACCTCTTCTGATGTATGTTCACAAAAATATAATAATTTGTTTAAGAAAAATAGCGATAATCATAATTAAATTACTAGAAATAAAGATAAACTCACTGTTGCCACTTGTAGACTCCATAAAGTTAGTAAATCGTATAAAGGGCAAGGTGTTCGCTTTTATAACAAACTCCCAAGTGATGTACAAAAATTGACAATTTACAAATTTAAAAACGCAATTATACAAAAGCTTTATAAAAAAGCCTACTATAAAATATCGGATTATTTAGATGATAGAGAAGCTTGGGACTGAAATTGAAATTGCTCCAATTCGTTCATAATGTAACAATTTAGACGTAATTTATTTCCTGTATTGTTATGTATTATAATAGAATCATAAAAAAAACAACCAGCCTTGTTTTCTTGCCTTTCTTTCCTGGCTTGGGCGCGAAGGAACAGGCAGTAAAATTGAATCAAAGTGATCCTTGTGGTTTTATTGAATAAAAGATTTTGACTTTGCCTCTTCACTAGCTATCGGCAGGCTAGGAAAATTCACCTTATACAGCGCTCGTAATGTGCCTTGCTAAGATGCCTTTACATACCAGCTACTTGTAAGTTATGCAAGGATTTGGAATATGTATTATTGATTATAAATTTTGTGTGACGTTTTGTGAATCAATTGTATAAATAATAGTTTTAACCATAAATAATAATGGCAGGTTAAACTAAAAAGAAGGTATTAAGTTCATCAAAACTTATTAACCTACAGAAAATAATAATCTTTTTGACAAGATAAATAAATATTTCCTTTAATAACAGAAAGAATATATAATTAATTGTATTAATTGTTGTTTAACTAAGAAATTCAGTTTAAATAATATATTATTTATTTAATAAATAAATATTGCTAGACATTTCACACAGCGCTAGCTAGCCCCAAACCAAGCAGAGCTATGGGAACCAGATAACTGATATAATACTTATATCCTTTTTTTTGTAAATACATACTTATAATATATAGAAAAACAACCAGACCCGGAACAAATATCTGTAGATCATGCAAGTGGCTAATTTGTTGTTTATTTGTATTCTGTTGTTATTAATAAGTTCATTTTAAACATGATTTTAGTAAATTGTTAATTCATATTCAAAATAGTTTATTTCTGATGATTACATCCATAATTTGTTAGTAAAACCTGAAATCTTAAAACTATGTTAGTGCAGTTGGTAATAATTCATATTACTTAATTAAATAAAAAAATTAAGTCAAATTCAAATACAGATTAAAAAACAATAAAATTACTGAATTATTTGGAGAATCAGTCCGCCATAATAATTGTAATGTATTGTAATAATTTTATTTATATTATATAATTATTTATTATTTTAATTATATTTTATTTAATAAATAAATAAATATTTAGTATTGTTGACCATTTAACACAGCGCTATCTAGCCCCAAACTATTCAGAGCTGCTACTATGGGAACCAGATAACTGATATAATACTTAAACACTTTTTTTTGTAAATACATACATAAGATATTATTATATTGAAAAACCTCCAGACCCAAAACTAATATTTGTAGATCATATAAATATTTGTTCCGCGGCGGGAACCGAACCCGTCTCAGCCGGCTATACGCCCACTGCGCCACGTAGGTCGTCAAATAAATGAATATGATCCACTTGGTGATCGCTGATGTTATTTTCCCCTGAGAGAAGACTCGCTAACCAAGCTATAGTGAGGGCTATGCTTTAATTAAAACAGCTAAATGTATACTTACGCTAATAAAAGTAGCCACAGTCAGCTTAGTAAATGGTCCAGCAGAAAATACAACGGTCTTCCTATACTGAGCCGTGAGTATGAACAAGTTCTTACGATGTTTTACGTTTTTAGCCCACCAGGTGCTTTCGTATGGACCGAGCATTAGCCTCTGGCTCTGAAACATAAAAATCCAGCAGTCATGCTTGCTAGAAAACCTAATAAATGTTCTTAGAGTATCATACAGTATCTTTGATGCTGCAGCGGCGTACTTGGAAGTCCATAAACCGTTTGCGAACAGTTGGCCACTGCCGAGATAACCTAGCCAAGTACGAGTATATTGACTCAGAACTTTTTAAATTTTCGCGAAATTTACTGATTTTTTTAAGACAAAATATAGACAGAGATTTATATCAAAATCATAATTTTGACTAACCTCGACGTTTCGGCCAAGTTACATCGGCCGTGGTCACGAGAGACTGTAAGCGGGCGGATGTCATTGCCGGGAAGCGCGAATGTTGTCACCAACTACCCGCACTTTGGTTTTCTGAATCGCACGTATCACTGTTTCAACATACAATACTAACAGTATCTGAAGTTACGCGTGGATCTATATTGACTCATCCCGAAGCCAGTGCACGGGGCCACTTCACAGACCATAGCTTATGTCTCCTGCTCTCGTGTCCCTGCCCTTATGCTTTACCTACACACAAGAGGACGTAAATCCGGCAGCGAAGGGGCATGCTTCCCTCTCCTCCCCCCTATATTGGTAAAGTCTTAGCCCATCTTGCACAACGATCACTACCGTTTGTAGAGATTAAACATGTTATAAATTTGACGTGTTTGTACGAGAGTTCTCACTTTCTAAATCATATTTAGCCACTTAATACGTGTAGGCATCGTTGCGCAATTCGGCCCTTATTGTCATAACATCACAGAGACGTCTTCAAAATCAATAAAAATGTGCAAGCTTGCTTAGCTCAATTCATTTGTTTTGCAGTAGTGTAACTTTTTTTTAATAATATTTATTGTATTGTATACGTTAGACATGATATCTAATTTGTGCCTTATGGAACTTGGGTCATATGTTTAAACATACAACTTTCTTCATATGACACTAAGGTATGTTTTACTTAATAAATAAATAAATGATAGTTTTCGTTCAACGCTCTTTGTCTCATCTAACCAAGTATCTCGCCTGCTTAAGCCTTGCCACCCGAATACCCACGTTTAAAAACTACCTATGGTCTCTTATTTTAAAGTCAAAATATTTTAATTCATTATAATCACAAGGATAACTTTGAAACGTCAATTTTACTGCATGTTTCTTTGCGACCAAGCCAGAAAAGAAAGGTAAGAAACAAGGTGGGTGATCCTTAAAAGTATCTGATTAAAAATGTCACGAAGGTAGAATTAATTTGGAATCAATTACGTTACGTAATCTTAGTTTTACGTAATGCATAATAATGTAACGCGACTTTTATTATGAAGAAAAAGTAAACGAGCGAAGCTATTAGCAAACTTTTTATCCCAATGTCAAAGTAACTTTTAAGCTATAAACCACAGGTCCGGCTAAAATTCACAGTGACTTTTTAATAGTCAGTACCTAGTAAGTAACTAGTAGTTTTCAGAAGAATTGAATAATGCATGAGTTGCCGTTGTTCGAGCTTCGCTGAAACTATTCCAAAGCCGTTTTTCAAGTTTGAATGGACATATAAGTGATATAGCTATAACTATGGTCGTTTGAAAGCTATGTTGCTAGCCGCAATCTATAAAAAAACTCTATTTGCATTTGTATCTAGGCTATGATCTTTATCCTTAACTGAATCTTCATCCAATTCTGTTTAACTGCTACGGTGTGGCGTGATCATTTAACATTCAATTTGACCGCCAATAAAATTGACGTTTCAAATTCTTATCCATGTCCAAGATAGGAAATAATCACCCTGGTTGTTCCAAATTACATTCAAAATTCCCAAAATAACTCATAAACTCAACAGTAACTTGAAAATGAAACAATGATTGTATCATTAAAAATTAAATAATTTTATTAATTTTATTGTCGTTACAATCTGATATTTAGTATCGTAGCTTCTCACTATTCGTTAGTTTAGACATCGTCAGTCGTCTCCTTTCCTCATTACAGTCACCCGTCTCACACGTCTCATGTCAGTCATCAGTCGGTTCATCGTCAGTCAGTCAGTCATCAGACCTCAGTCTTCCGTCATAAACATTATAACATTATAACGTTGAGATTATCCGACAGAGTACCAAGATCACCGACATAGCCCAGCGGATTAGCAAACTGAAGTGGCAATGGGCTGACCATATATGCAGTCCTGGATTAGTCTATACGCTTTTTAAATAATTACTAGAGGGCATCCCGTCTAGGGGGGCACCAGAGAAGACCGAGAAAAAAAAACAACTATACGAAAGATAAGGGCGCACTATATACCTGGGGAGACGATAAATCGCTTATTGAGAAACAATGTTTTGTTCAACAAATGTTGTGTTTCCAATTTGTAATTCATATGTATACAACGTCTATATTGTATAAACACAATTCCTTAAAATTTTCTAGATAGAAAAATAATCCAAAGATGACTCAAAATTTACCTTAAAACCGTTCTTATGCGATGAATACTTCAATTTAGATCTTGAAACTTTATACAGTAATTCTACACAACATAAATAGCTGCACATGTGTTTAAAATTTAAAAAATACCTTTCAATTTTACCATAAAATGGAAATACATAAGTTCTGCACTAATGAAACCAATAGCTTCGGACGCCCGGTTCGCGGTTCAGTCTGGTAACCGTGACGCTTGTCGCTACAAACGATCACGTAATTTTTAAGTAGAATTTATATTCAGTTGATTTTTTTAAAGACACTATATTGAGAAATAAGTACAACAAGAAAATAAAGGGACTGAATGATTAAAAAAATGGCTAACATATGAACCATGGTAAGATAGGACGCGCAGCGGCGCGCGGAGAAGCGGGGATGAAATTCGAGTTTGGACTGAGCTACAGTTAACTCTAAGCTAACAAGAGACAGAAGGAACAACACATACCTACATATTCTACATAAGTACCGTATTAACGTTTTTTTTAACTAACTTTTTGTATTTCACTTAAGGGGCCCACAGGGAAAGATTGCTTAGGACATCAAGTTAATCCGGCACTGCATTTATGTTGGAGAATCGACAACCGTTGGGCTAAACGAGTTCTTGAGTGGAGACTGCATCTTGGCAAACGTAGTGTGGGGCGGCCCCCGGCTAGGTGGAGGGATGACTGGGGGACAGATATTGTATGAAGAGAGCCGAGAGTCCAGGCTCAGTAACGCGTATTGAGAGATGCCTACATCCAGCATTGGACTAATGTGGGCTGTTGATGATGATGATAACGTATTATAATAAACGTTTTTCCTATTCTAATCTATTCTACTTACAGAGTAGAGAACATCGTTGCTATGCCAACAAAAGATGAATAGTTGTGCTATTCCAAACACAAGGTATTCCGTTGTTAGAAAACGCTGCATTGGATTTGTTTCTATCTGAAAGGTTTATTAAGCCATTAAAATAACGAAAGTATTGAACGGAGTGGTCACTGTTTTTTTTATAGATACTGCTGGACATTTCACACAGCGCTATCTAGCCCCAAACTAAGCAGAGCTTGTACCATGGGAATCAGATAACTGATAGAATACTTAAATCCTTTTTTTGTAAATAAATACTTATAATACATAGAAAGACAACCAGACCCAGAACAAATATCTGTAGATCTTGCAAACATTTGTTCCGCGCGGGAAACGAACCCAGTACCTCCTGCGTCTCAGCCAGCTGTTCGCCCACTGCGCTACGGAGGTCGTCATTTTTACTTTACCTTCGACAAAGTGACAAAGTCTAATAGTAATACTAAAAAATCGTTGAATTACTCACGGTAATTTGGTATGCTGTAACGCAAAGCATAACAGAACATACAAACATGTAGAACAACATTATTGGAGAGAGGCAAGAGTCGAAGAGAGTGGCGAATCTGAAAAATAAACAATTCAAATCAAACTATCAGGCCAGCCGTCTTTAATTAATAAATATTCTACAAAAAAATTAGCAATACACCATCATCATCATCAGCCTAAATTAGTCCACTGCTGGACATAAGCCTCTCCCAATACACGCCACTGAGCCCGGTCTTCGGCTTTTCTCATCCAATTTCTGTCCGCCACCTAGCGGACCTAGCCGGGGGACGCCCCACACTACGTTTTTCAAGACGCAATCTCCACTCAAGAACTCGTTTACCCCAACGGTTGTCAGTTCTCCGGCATATATGGCCAGTCCACTGCCACTTCAGTTTGCTAATCCGTTGAGCTATGTCGGTAACTTTGGTTATCTGTCGGATAACCTCGTTACGGGTTTTATCCTTCAGAGAAACTCCAAGCATAGCCCGTTCCATAGCTCGCTGCGCAACCTTAAATTGGTGGACTAGTCCTACCGTGAGCGTCCACGTCTCAGTACCGTAGGTCATTACGGGTAGGACGCACTGACTTTAGTTTTCAGGCATTGCGGTATAGGTGACGAGAAGATTCAACCTAATTTCCCGAATGCTGCCCAGCCCAACTCAGTACACCTTAAGCACTGTAAATCGCTAGAGGTTTGTCTAGGTGCTTAGGGACACTCGAGCCACCACACATTCAGGGGTGATATTGTGAAACTAGCTTCCGCCAGCGCGCATATTTTTTGGTATATATTAAGTAGTCTACGTTTTAAGACCCAGCTAATCTATGTAAATACAAAATTTCCTCGAAATCGGTTCAACCGTTACGACGGGATTGAGAACACAAATATCCAAACTTTCGCATTTACGAGTATAATAACAGTCTGTTCAGGCTAGCCGCTATTTTACCACAGCATTATTCTGTTAGTTATATATTTAACAAAAATGGTGGCGATTCTATTGTTTACACCGACTAACTAAAATTGTGTAAAATACGAACGGTCTTATTTTGTTTGCGCTAAAGATCAAACTAGAATGACGTTTAAAGTGACATTTCTAAAATTAAGTATATTTTACTAAGATTGCGTGTTTTTGGGCTAGTTTTAGTCAGCAGCCAAATTGGTGTTGATTAAAACTAACCCGCAAAAACTAGTCAGCGTAAACAACAGAATCGCCACCAATGTCAACTTTGAAGCTTTAAATCTCCTAAATTGATTTTTGTATCGAAAAAATTCTATATAAATTTTTAAATGTTTTATAAGACCTATTTAATGACACCCCAGATGATGGAGCACGGCAGTGAAAAAATCACTCTTAAAATGTGTAACCAAAATGCGCGATCATGCTAAATTTTAGCTTTTTGAAACTGGCTACAACTATTGACAGACATAAAGACAGACAGCAAAACTATAAGGGTTCCCAGTCGGACTACGGATCCCTACAATTTTGCAGTTCAAAGTGGCTGTCAGTTGGAATTTGGTAGTTCTCAAAGATGACTCCATTTCACTGGAAACTATTTGATAGTAGGTACCTATGAACTATTTATTTTATTTTTTTTATTGTTGTTTATGTGATATTGGAATTAGGTATATACATTTTTTTGTTATTCGTTATTTAGGTAAGATGACAATGCCGTTTTACAGCGGCTACGATTTGACTTTATAAAATGCATATCTTGACATTCCTTATAATATAATCAATGACTAATAAAATTCAATATTTATAATTAATGTTACTTACCGACATACGCAGCAATTTAGAATTCAAAATAGGTACCTATTATAATCAATTCTTTGGCAATGCCCCTCTACAGCAGCTGTAATCTGTACCTACATAATTAATAATCAGTATTTTTAAGCTTAAATTTAAATGGATATGAAATGTGTTTCTAGCACCTCTACTTAGATAAAGACATGTTATTACGTAAATACTATTATTGACGTTAACAAGTGTTCCATTGTGTCCCTACGGTTTCAATAAATGAGTATGAGCAAAAAAAGCATCGCCCCCAAAATGCTACCTTGGGGGACGCCATAGTGATTACCTGAAATTTTGACTGATGAGAAGTGACTACAAGATCTTTATTTAGCATTTTCACTTCTATAACTAATACTACAAAATCGATAGCTTTGCTCATGTCAAATAAAATAACTGATACTGGGATCTGCTTATCAATAAGGTCCGTACCATTTTTTATATGTGTAAAAGCCGCTAGCGACGTTGGTTTTTTCTTTTGAAAACCATTTTGTTCAGATCGAATAACTTTAAACTTATCTGTAAAAGAAGTTACTCGAGCATACATAGCCTTTACAAATATTTTAGCAAAGATTGGTATCAAAGTAATTGGACGATAATTATTCATGTCAGCTTTGCTGTCTTTTTTATGTAGAGGTTTAACAATTAAAAATTTGAGTTTCTCTTGAAAACCCCGTTCTAGAAAGGAATGGTAGTCTAGAACTGGACATAAAATCCTTGCACGTTCCTTGATAATTTTGATATTTAACTTTTTTGCATTTGGTAAAATGAAAGTCAATAAAAAGCTATTTATCCTGATTTATTACTAATACAAATTTTTATTTAAATTGGCGAGGTAAAGACGAGAGAGTTTAGTGCATCTTTCTAGAATTCGTGAGATAAAAGTTGAACACCTTTCGAAATTAAGTTATTGGTCTTAATTAAAATTAAATTTCAGATTTGCTTAGTAAGGTGTAATAGCTGTAGGCTCCTTTTAGTATCTGAAAGAAATAAAAGATGATTATAACGAGTGGGGCTAAAGCTCTAAGTCAATTTAGATTTTCTTTATCGTGGTCATCATAGGTTTTTAGGCGGCCTGAATCACACTAATATTATAAATCTGAAAGTTTGGTTGTTTGTTACTTAATCACGTCGTAGCAGCTTACCGATTTCGATGAAATTGGTTATAAATAAAGATTTTAGACTGGATTACTACAAAAGCTACCTTTTATACCATAAATCAGTTTCTATGGGATGGGATAATAATGGGGTGGCTAGTCAAGTTGCAACAGCGAGTTTAGATTTATTTCTAGGTTACCTGCACATTTAGTTGTGTAACGCGTATGAAGTCGCGGGCAACAGCCAGTATAATATAATTTTCATCATGGATTGATTGACCTAATATAATTGACATGAGTGATAATTTAAAACCTTATTTAATTTTCTTTTATTTGCGTTCAATTTAATATTTTATTTTGTAAATTTTGGTATGTTTATTATTTCTATGATGCAAGGAAAACATTTGTGTTTATATAAATCCCCTCCACCCAATAAAGTATATAAATTTACAAGAAATAAATAAAGATTAGTTACATTATACAAATATACAACCTACATGATTACTGATTAAAATGGGTATATAGCGCGTATGTACCTTTTTTATTTGCTATCCCGACGTTTTTAAAAAAATCGCGATAAATACCCGTTTTAATCAGTAATTATGTACAGTGATCGCGAAAGTTTGAAAAATAATATTGTACACACGTACACATCAGGCTATAAATTTCCAGTATAAGCTGACCTCTCATTCTACGAAAAGCCTACACAATGCGAGGTCAGCTTATACTGGAAATTATAGCTTGATGTGTAGCCGTGTATACCTACGTATTAACGTCATTTAATCTAGTTGTTTATTGTTTCTAAGAATATTATAATTACAATGAAATATATTAAAAAAAATCGTTAACAAGCAAATCACCCTATTCTGTGCACTACCTACCTCATCATCATCATCATCATATCAGCCGTAGGACGTCCACTGCTGGACAAAGGCCTCCCTCATTGATCTCCAGGAACTGCGGTTGGAAGCGGCTTGCATCCAACGCCGACCTGCGGTTCTTACCAAGTCGTCTGCCCATCTTGTGGGTGGACGTCCTACGCTGCGCTTGCCGGTCCGTGGCCTCCACTCGAGAACCTTTCGGCCCCATCGGCCATCTGTTCTGCGCGATATATGGCCTGCCCATTGCCACTTCAACGTGCTAATCCGTCGGGCTATGTCGATGACTTGAGTTCTCCTACGTATCTCCTCATTTCTGATTCGATCCCGTAGAGAAACCCCGAGCATAGCCCTCTCCATAGCTCGTTGAGCGACTCTGAGCTTATTCATAAGGCCGATAGTGAAGGACCACGTCTCGATTCCATATGTCATATACTACCTAGCTACACATCTTTATTTGCAATACGCATAGGTTATCTGGAAGAGATTGCGCTTTAGTATTAAGTTCGCCTTTGTACTTGTTTTATAAGTGCAATAAAATATTTACAATCAATCAATCAAAGCAGTCCACTTCTGAAATTGTTGCCCGTATGAATGAATAAATGAGGAAATTGATGCGATTTCTTTGAGATAACCTTTGTATGGAGAGGATTCAGTTATATCAAAGATATGGTCGGGGGTGCAATTAAAGATTAAGATATTATGGATGAAGGGAATACAGCTAATACCCGCCGGTAGTGCGGCACTAATCCCGATCTTCAGCTCTTTCCATCCAGTATCTGCCAGCAACAGCGCGTAGATTGTCACTCCATCTACCCGGGCGTCCTCACTTCGTTTGCCTAGACTTGGTTCTTCGTATCAGAGAGCAAACCTCTTCTGATGTATGTTCACAAAAATATTAATTTGTTTAAGAAAAATAGCGATAATCATAATTAAATTACTAGAAATAAAGATAAACTCACTGTTGCCACTTGTACACTCCATAAAGTTAGTAAATCGTTTAAAGGGCAAGGTGTTCGCTTTAATAACAAGTTTGTTTAGGAGTTCCCAAGTGATGTACAAAAATTGACAATTTACAAATTTAAAAACGCAATTATACAAAAGCTTTATAAAAAACCCTACTATAAAATATCAGATTATTTAGATGATAGAGAAGCTTGGGACTGAAATTGAAATTGCTCCAATTCGTTCATAATGTAACAATTTAGACGTAATTTATTTCCTGTATTGTTATGTATTATAATAGAATCATAAAAAAAACAACCAGCCTTGTTTTCTTGCCTTTCTTTCCTGGCTTGGGCGCGAAGGAACAGGCAGTAAAATTGAATCAAAGTGATCCTTGTGGTTTTATTGAATAAAAGATTTTGACTTTGCCTCTTCACTAGCTATCGGCAGGCTAGGAAAATTCACCTTATACAGCGCTCGTAATGTGCCTTGCTAAGATGCCTTTACATACCAGCTACTTGTAAGTTATGCAAGGATTTGGAATATGTATGTATATATATATATATATATATATATACATATATATTATTGATTATAAATTTTGTGTGACGTTTTGTGAATCAATTGTATAAATAATAGTTTTAACCATAAATAATAATGGCAGGTTAAACTAAAAAGAAGGTATTAAGTTCATCAAAACTTATTAACCTACAGAAAATAATAATCTTTTTGACAAGATAAATAAATATTTCCTTTAATAACAGAAAGAATATATAATTAATTGTATTAATTGTTGTTTAACTAAGAAATTCAGTTTAAATAATATATTATTTATTTAATAAATAAATATTGCTAGACATTTCACACAGCGGTAGCTAGCCCCAAACCAAGCAGAGCTATGGGAACCAGATAACTGATATAATACTTATATCCTTTTTTTTGTAAATACATACTTATAATATATAGAAAAACAACCAGACCCGGAACAAATATCTGTAGATCATGCAAGTGGCTAATTTGTTGTTTATTTGTATTCTGTTGTTATTAATAAGTTCATTTTAAACATGATTTTAGTAAATTGTTAATTCATATTCAAAATAGTTTATTTCTGATGATTGCATCCATAATTTGTTAGTAAAACCTGAAATCTTAAAACTATGTTAGTGCAGTTGGTAATAATTCATATTACTTAATTAAATAAAAAAATTAAGTCAAATTCAAATACAGATTAAAAAACAATAAAATTACTGAATTATTTGGAGAATCAGTCCGCCATAATAATTGTAATGTATTGTAATAATTTTATTTATATTATATAATTATTTATTATTTTAATTATATTTTATTTAATAAATAAATAAATATTTAATATTGTTGACCATTTAACACAGCGCTATCTAGCCCCAAACTATTCAGAGCTGCTACTATGGGAACCAGATAACTGATATAATACTTAAACACTTTTTTTTGTAAATACATACATAAGATATTATTATATTGAAAAACCTCCAGACCCAAAACTAATATTTGTAGATCATATAAATATTTGTTCCGCGGCGGGAACCGAACCCGTCTCAGCCGGCTATACGCCCACTGCGCCACGTAGGTCGTCAAATAAATGAATATGATCCACTTGGTGATCGCTGATGTCATTTTCCCCTGAGAGAAGACTCGCTAACCAAGCTATGGTGAGGGCTATGCTTTAATTAAAACAGCTAAATGTATACTTACGCTAATAAAAGTAGCCACAGTCAGCTTAGTAAATGGTCCAGCAGAAAATACAACGGTCTTCCTATACTGAGCCGTGAGTATGAACAAGTTCTTACGATGTTTTACGTTTTTAGCCCACCAGGTGCTTTCGTATGGACCGAGCATTAGCTTCTGGCTCTGAAACATAAAAATCCAGCAGTCATGCCTGCTAGAAAACCTAATAAATGTTCTTAGAGTATCATACAGTATCTTTGATGCTGCAGCGGCGTACTTGGAAGTCCATAAACCGTTTGCGAACAGTTGGCCACTGCCGAGATAACCTAGCCAAGTACGAGTATATTGACTCAGAACTTTTTAAATTTTCGCGAAATTTACTCATTTTTTTAAGACAAAATATAGACAGAGATTTATATCAAAATCATAATTTTGACTAACCTCGACGTTTCGGCCAAGTTACATCGGCCGTGGTCACGAGAGACTGTAAGCGGGCGGATGTCATTGCCGGGAAGCGCGAATGTTGTCACCAACTACCCGCACTTTGGTTTTCTGAATCGCACGTATCACTGTTTCGACATACAATACTAACAGTATCTGAAGTTACGCGTGGATCTATATTGACTCATCCCGAAGCCAGTGCACGGGGCCACTTCACAGACCATAGCTTATGTCTCCTGCTCTCGTGTCCCTGCCCTTATGCTTTACCTACACACAAGAGGACGTAAATCCGGCAGCGAAGGGGCATGCTTCCCTCTCCTCCCCCCTATATTGGTCTTGTAAAATATAGATACAGCTGTTGATATGAAAAAAAAGCAAGAACTACTACCAAATAAAACTAGGTAACTATGTGACCAGACTAAAGTCTTAGCCCATCTTGCACAACGATCACTACCGTTTGTAGAGATTAAACATGTTTTAAATTTGACGTGTTTGTACGAGAGTTCTCACTTTCTAAATCATATTTAGCCACTTAATACGTGTAGGCATCGTTGCGCAATTCGGCCCTTATTGTCATAACATCACAGAGACGTCTTCAAAATCAATAAAAATGTGCAAGCTTGCTTAGCTCAATTCATTTGTTTTGCAGTAGTGTAACTTTTTTTTAATAATATTTATTGTATTGTATACGTTAGACATGATATCTAATTTGTGCCTTATGGAACTTGGGTCATATGTTTAAACATACAACTTTCTTCATAAGACACTAAGGTATGTTTTACTTAATAAATAAATAAATGATAGTTTTCGTTCAACGCTCTTTGTCTCATCTAACCAAGTATCTCGCCTGCTTAAGCCTTGCCACCCGAATACCCACGTTTAAAAACTACCTATGGTCTCTTATTTTAAAGTCAAAATATTTTAATTCATTATAATCACAAGGATAACTTTGAAACGTCAATTTTACTGCATGTTTCTTTGCGACCAAGCCAGAAAAGAAAGGTAAGAAACAAGGTGGGTGATCCTTAAAAGTATCTGATTAAAAATGTCACGAAGGTAGAATTAATTTGGAATCAATTACGTTACGTAATCTTAGTTTTACGTAATGCATAATAATGTAACGCGACTTTTATTATGAAGAAAAAGTAAACGAGCGAAGCTATTAGCAAACTTTTTATCCCAATGTCAAAGTAACTTTTAAGCTATAAACCACAGGTCCTGCTAAAATTCACAGTGACTTTTTAATAGTCAGTACCTAGTAAGTAACTAGTAGTTTTCAGAAGAATTGAATAATGCATGAGTTGCCGTTGTTCGAGCTTCGCTGAAACTATTCCAAAGCCGTTTTTCAAGTTTGAATGGACATATAAGTGATATAGCTATAACTATGGTCGTTTGAAAGCTATGTTGCTAGCCGCAATCTATAAAAAAACTCTATTTGCATTTGTATCTAGGCTATGATCTTTAGCCTTAACTGAATCTTCATCCAATTCTGTTTAACTGCTACGGTGTGGCGTGATCATTTAACATTCAATTTGACCGCCAATAAAATTGACGTTTCAAATTCTTATCCATGTCCAAGATAGGAAATAATCACCCTGGTTGTTCCAAATTACATTCAAAATTCCCAAAATAACTCATAAACTCAACAGTAACTTGAAAATGAAACAATGATTGTATCATTAAAAATTAAATAATTTTATTAATTTTATTGTCGTTACAATCTGATATTTAGTATCGTAGCTTCTCACTATTCGTTAGTTTAGACATCGTCAGTCGTCTCCTTTCCTCATTACAGTCACCCGTCTCACACGTCTCATGTCAGTCATCAGTCGGTTCATCGTCAGTCAGTCAGTCATCAGACCTCAGTCTTCCGTCATAAACATTATAACATTATAACGTTGAGATTATCCGACAGAGTACCAAGATCACCGACATAGCCCAGCGGATTAGCAAACTGAAGTGGCAATGGGCTGACCATATATGCAGTCCTGGATTAGTCTATACGCTTTTTAAATAATTACTAGAGGGCATCCCGTCTAGGGGGGCACCAGAGAAGACCGAGAAAAAAAAACAACTATACGAAAGATAAGGGCGCACTATATACCTGGGGAGACGATAAATCGCTTATTGAGAAACAATGTTTTGTTCAACAAATGTTGTGTTTCCAATTTGTAATTCATATGTATACAACGTCTATATTGTATAAACACAATTCCTTATAATTTTCTAGATAGAAAAATAATCCAAAGATGACTCAAAATTTACCTTAAAACCGTTCTTATGCGATGAATACTTCAATTTAGATCTTGAAACTTTATACAGTAATTCTACACAACATAAATAGCTGCACATGTGTTTAAAATTTAAAAAATACCTTTCAATTTTACCATAAAATGGAAATACATAAGTTCTGCACTAATGAAACCAATAGCTTCGGACGCCCGGTTCGCGGTTCAGTCTGGTAACCGTGACGCTTGTCGCTACAAACGATCACGTAATTTTTAAGTAGAATTTATATTCAGTTGATTTTTTTAAAGACACTATATTGAGAAATAAGTACAACAAGAAAATAAAGGGACTGAATGATTAAAAAAATGGCTAACATATGAACCATGGTAAGATAGGACGCGCAGCGGCGCGCGGAGAAGCGGGGATGAAATTCGAGTTTGGACTGAGCTACAGTTAACTCTAAGCTAACAAGAGACAGAAGGAACAACACATACCTACATATTCTACATAAGTACCGTATTAACGTTTTTTTTAACTAACTTTTTGTATTTCACTTAAGGGGCCCACAGGGAAAGATTGCTTAGGACATCAAGTTAATCCGGCACTGCATTTATGTTGGAGAATCGACAACCGTTGGGCTAAACGAGTTCTTGAGTGGAGACTGCATCTTGGCAAACGTAGTGTGGGGCGGCCCCCGGCTAGGTGGAGGGATGACTGGGGGACAGATATTGTATGAAGAGAGCCGAGAGTCCAGGCTCAGTAACGCGTATTGAGAGATGCCTACATCCAGCATTGGACTAATGTGGGCTGTTGATGATGATGATAACGTATTATAATAAACGTTTTTCCTATTCTAATCTATTCTACTTACAGAGTAGAGAACATCGTTGCTATGCCAACAAAAGATGAATAGTTGTGCTATTCCAAACACAAGGTATTCCGTTGTTAGAAAACGCTGCATTGGATTTGTTTCTATCTGAAAGGTTTATTAAGCCATTAAAATAACGAAAGTATTGAACGGAGTGGTCACTGTTTTTTTTATAGATACTGCTGGACATTTCACACAGCGCTATCTAGCCCCAAACTAAGCAGAGCTTGTACCATGGGAATCAGATAACTGATAGAATACTTAAATCCTTTTTTTGTAAATAAATACTTATAATACATAGAAAGACAACCAGACCCAGAACAAATATCTGTAGATCTTGCAAACATTTGTTCCGCGCGGGAAACGAACCCAGTACCTCCTGCGTCTCAGCCAGCTGTTCGCCCACTGCGCTACGGAGGTCGTCATTTTTACTTTACCTTCGACAAAGTGACAAAGTCTAATAGTAATACTAAAAAATCGTTGAATTACTCACGGTAATTTGGTATGCTGTAACGCAAAGCATAACAGAACATACAAACATGTAGAACAACATTATTGGAGAGAGGCAAGAGTCGAAGAGAGTGGCGAATCTGAAAAATAAACAATTCAAATCAAACTATCAGGCCAGCCGTCTTTAATTAATAAATATTCTACAAAAAAATTAGCAATACACCATCATCATCATCAGCCTAAATTAGTCCACTGCTGGACATAAGCCTCTCCCAATACACGCCACTGAGCCCGGTCTTCGGCTTTTCTCATCCAATTTCTGTCCGCCACCTAGCGGACCTAGCCGGGGGACGCCCCACACTACGTTTTTCAAGACGCAATCTCCACTCAAGAACTCGTTTACCCCAACGGTTGTCAGTTCTCCGGCATATATGGCCAGTCCACTGCCACTTCAGTTTGCTAATCCGTTGAGCTATGTCGGTAACTTTGGTTATCTGTCGGATAACCTCGTTACGGGTTTTATCCTTCAGAGAAACTCCAAGCATAGCCCGTTCCATAGCTCGCTGCGCAACCTTAAATTGGTGGACTAGTCCTACCGTGAGCGTCCACGTCTCAGTACCGTAGGTCATTACGGGTAGGACGCACTGACTTTAGTTTTCAGGCATTGCGGTATAGGTGACGAGAAGATTCAACCTAATTTCCCGAATGCTGCCCAGCCCAACTCAGTACACCTTAAGCACTGTAAATCGCTAGAGGTTTGTCTAGGTGCTTAGGGACACTCGAGCCACCACACATTCAGGGGTGATATTGTGAAACTAGCTTCCGCCAGCGCGCATATTTTTTGGTATATATTAAGTAGTCTACGTTTTAAGACCCAGCTAATCTATGTAAATACAAAATTTCCTCGAAATCGGTTCAACCGTTACGACGGGATTGAGAACACAAATATCCAAACTTTCGCATTTACGAGTATAATAACAGTCTGTTCAGGCTAGCCGCTATTTTACCACAGCATTATTCTGTTAGTTATATATTTAACAAAAATGGTGGCGATTCTATTGTTTACACCGACTAACTAAAATTGTGTAAAATACGAACGGTCTTATTTTGTTTGCGCTAAAGATCAAACTAGAATGACGTTTAAAGTGACATTTCTAAAATTAAGTATATTTTACTAAGATTGCGTGTTTTTGGGCTAGTTTTAGTCAGCAGCCAAATTGGTGTTGATTAAAACTAACCCGCAAAAACTAGTCAGCGTAAACAACAGAATCGCCACCAATGTCAACTTTGAAGCTTTAAATCTCCTAAATTGATTTTTGTATCGAAAAAATTCTATATAAATTTTTAAATGTTTTATAAGACCTATTTAATGACACCCCAGATGATGGAGCACGGCAGTGAAAAAATCACTCTTAAAATGTGTAACCAAAATGCGCGATCATGCTAAATTTTAGCTTTTTGAAACTGGCTACAACTATTGACAGACATAAAGACAGACAGCAAAACTATAAGGGTTCCCAGTCGGACTACGGATCCCTACAATTTTGCAGTTCAAAGTGGCTGTCAGTTGGTAATTTGGTAGTTCTCAAAGATGACTCCATTTCACTGGAAACTATTTGATAGTAGGTACCTATGAAGTATTTATTTTATTTTTTTATTGTTGTTTATGTGATATTGGAATTAGGTATATACATTTTTTTGTTATTCGTTATTTAGGTAAGATGACAATGCCGTTTTACAGCGGCTACGATTTGACTTTATAAAATGCATATCTTGACATTCCTTATAATATAATCAATGACTAATAAAATTCAATATTTATAATTAATGTTACTTACCGACATACGCAGCAATTTAGAATTCAAAATAGGTACCTATTATAATCAATTCTTTGGCAATGCCCCTCTACAGCAGCTGTAATCTGTACCTACATAATTAATAATCAGTATTTTTAAGCTTAAATTTAAATGGATATGAAATGTGTTTCTAGCACCTCTACTTAGATAAAGACATGTTATTACGTAAATACTATTATTGACGTTAACAAGTGTTCCATTGTGTCCCTACGGTTTCAATAAATGAGTATGAGCAAAAAAAGCATCGCCCCCAAAATGCTACCTTGGGGGACGCCATAGTGATTACCTGAAATTTTGACTGATGAGAAGTGACTACAAGATCTTTATTTAGCATTTTCACTTCTATAACTAATACTACAAAATCGATAGCTTTGCTCATGTCAAATAAAATAACTGATACTGGGATCTGCTTATCAATAAGGTCCGTACCATTTTTTATATGTGTAAAAGCCGCTAGCGACGTTGGTTTTTTCTTTTGAAAACCATTTTGTTCAGATCGAATAACTTTAAACTTATCTGTAAAAGAAGTTACTCGAGCATACATAGCCTTTACAAATATTTTAGCAAAGATTGGTATCAAAGTAATTGGACGATAATTATTCATGTCAGCTTTGCTGTCTTTTTTATGTAGAGGTTTAACAATTAAAAATTTGAGTTTCTCTTGAAAACCCCGTTCTAGAAAGGAATGGTAGTCTAGAACTGGACATAAAATCCTTGCACGTTCCTTGATAATTTTGATATTTAACTTTTTTGCATTTGGTAAAATGAAAGTCAATAAAAAGCTATTTATCCTGATTTATTACTAATACAAATTTTTATTTAAATTGGCGAGGTAAAGACGAGAGAGTTTAGTGCATCTTTCTAGAATTCGTGAGATAAAAGTTGAACACCTTTCGAAATTAAGTTATTGGTCTTAATTAAAATTAAATTTCAGATTTGCTTAGTAAGGTGTAATAGCTGTAGGCTCCTTTTAGTATCTGAAAGAAATAAAAGATGATTATAACGAGTGGGGCTAAAGCTCTAAGTCAATTTAGATTTTCTTTATCGTGGTCATCATAGGTTTTTAGGCGGCCTGAATCACACTAATATTATAAATCTGAAAGTTTGGTTGTTTGTTACTTAATCACGTCGTAGCAGCTTACCGATTTCGATGAAATTGGTTATAAATAAAGATTTTAGACTGGATTACTACAAAAGCTACCTTTTATACCATAAATCAGTTTCTATGGGATGGGATAATAATGGGGTGGCTAGTCAAGTTGCAACAGCGAGTTTAGATTTATTTCTAGGTTACCTGCACATTTAGTTGTGTAACGCGTATGAAGTCGCGGGCAACAGCCAGTATAATATAATTTTCATCATGGATTGATTGACCTAATATAATTGACATGAGTGATAATTTAAAACCTTATTTAATTTTCTTTTATTTGCGTTCAATTTAATATTTTATTTTGTAAATTTTGGTATGTTTATTATTTCTATGATGCAAGGAAAACATTTGTGTTTATATAAATCCCCTCCACCCAATAAAGTATATAAATTTACAAGAAATAAATAAAGATTAGTTACATTATACAAATATACAACCTACATGATTACTGATTAAAATGGGTATATAGCGCGTATGTACCTTTTTTATTTGCTATCCCGACGTTTTTAAAAAAATCGCGATAAATACCCGTTTTAATCAGTAATTATGTACAGTGATCGCGAAAGTTTGAAAAATAATATTGTACACACGTACACATCAGGCTATAAATTTCCAGTATAAGCTGACCTCTCATTCTACGAAAAGCCTACACAATGCGAGGTCAGCTTATACTGGAAATTATAGCTTGATGTGTAGCCGTGTATACCTACGTATTAACGTCATTTAATCTAGTTGTTTATTGTTTCTAAGAATATTATAATTACAATGAAATATATTAAAAAAAATCGTTAACAAGCAAATCACCCTATTCTGTGCACTACCTACCTCATCATCATCATCATCATATCAGCCGTAGGACGTCCACTGCTGGACAAAGGCCTCCCTCATTGATCTCCAGGAACTGCGGTTGGAAGCGGCTTGCATCCAACGCCGACCTGCGGTTCTTACCAAGTCGTCTGCCCATCTTGTGGGTGGACGTCCTACGCTGCGCTTGCCGGTCCGTGGCCTCCACTCGAGAACCTTTCGGCCCCATCGGCCATCTGTTCTGCGCGATATATGGCCTGCCCATTGCCACTTCAACGTGCTAATCCGTCGGGCTATGTCGATGACTTGAGTTCTCCTACGTATCTCCTCATTTCTGATTCGATCCCGTAGAGAAACCCCGAGCATAGCCCTCTCCATAGCTCGTTGAGCGACTCTGAGCTTATTCATAAGGCCGATAGTGAAGGACCACGTCTCGATTCCATATGTCATATACTACCTAGCTACACATCTTTATTTGCAATACGCATAGGTTATCTGGAAGAGATTGCGCTTTAGTATTAAGTTCGCCTTTGTACTTGTTTTATAAGTGCAATAAAATATTTACAATCAATCAATCAAAGCAGTCCACTTCTGAAATTGTTGCCCGTATGAATGAATAAATGAGGAAATTGATGCGATTTCTTTGAGATAACCTTTGTATGGAGAGGATTCAGTTATATCAAAGATATGGTCGGGGGTGCAATTAAAGATTAAGATATTATGGATGAAGGGAATACAGCTAATACCCGCCGGTAGTGCGGCACTAATCCCGATCTTCAGCTCTTTCCATCCAGTATCTGCCAGCAACAGCGCGTAGATTGTCACTCCATCTACCCGGGCGTCCTCACTTCGTTTGCCTAGACTTGGTTCTTCGTATCAGAGAGCAAACCTCTTCTGATGTATGTTCACAAAAATATTAATTTGTTTAAGAAAAATAGCGATAATCATAATTAAATTACTAGAAATAAAGATAAACTCACTGTTGCCACTTGTACACTCCATAAAGTTAGTAAATCGTTTAAAGGGCAAGGTGTTCGCTTTAATAACAAGTTTGTTTAGGAGTTCCCAAGTGATGTACAAAAATTGACAATTTACAAATTTAAAAACGCAATTATACAAAAGCTTTATAAAAAACCCTACTATAAAATATCAGATTATTTAGATGATAGAGAAGCTTGGGACTGAAATTGAAATTGCTCCAATTCGTTCATAATGTAACAATTTAGACGTAATTTATTTCCTGTATTGTTATGTATTATAATAGAATCATAAAAAAAACAACCAGCCTTGTTTTCTTGCCTTTCTTTCCTGGCTTGGGCGCGAAGGAACAGGCAGTAAAATTGAATCAAAGTGATCCTTGTGGTTTTATTGAATAAAAGATTTTGACTTTGCCTCTTCACTAGCTATCGGCAGGCTAGGAAAATTCACCTTATACAGCGCTCGTAATGTACCTTGCTAAGATGCCTTTACATACAAGCTACTTGTAAGTTATGCAAGGATTTGGAATATATATGTATATATATATATATATATACATATATATTATTGATTATAAATTTTGTGTCACGTTTTGTGAATCAATTGTATAAATAATAGTTTTAACCATAAATAATAATGGCAGGTTAAACTAAAAAGAAGGTATTAAGTTCATCAAAACTTATTAACCTACAGAAAATAATAACCTTTTTGACAAGATAAATAAATATTTCCTTTAATAACAGAAAGAATATATAATTAATTGTATTAATTGTTGTTTAACTAAGAAATTCAGTTTAAATAATATATTATTTATTTAATAAATAAATAAATAAATATTGCTAGACATTTCACACAGCGCTAGCTAGCCCCAAACCAAGCAGAGCTATGGGAACCAGATAACTGATATAATACTTATATCCTTTTTTTTGTAAATACATACTTATAATATATAGAAAAACAACCAGACCCGGAACAAATATCTGTAGATCATGCAAGTGGCTAATTTGTTGTTTATTTGTATTCTGTTGTTATTAATAAGTTCATTTTAAACATGATTTTAGTAAATTGTTAATTCATATTCAAAATAGTTTATTTCTGATGATTACATCCATAATTTGTTAGTAAAACCTGAAATCTTAAAACTATGTTAGTGCAGTTGGTAATAATTCATATTACTTAATTAAATAAAAAAATTAAGTCAAATTCAAATACAGATTAAAAAACAATAAAATTACTGAATTATTTGGAGAATCAGTCCGCCATAATAATTGTAATGTATTGTAATAATTTTATTTATATTATATAATTATTTATTATTTTAATTATATTTTATTTAATAAATAAATAAATATTTAATATTGTTGACCATTTAACACAGCGCTATCTAGCCCCAAACTATTCAGAGCTGCTACTATGGGAACCAGATAACTGATATAATACTTAAACACTTTTTTTTGTAAATACATACATAAGATATTATTATATTGAAAAACCTCCAGACCCAAAACTAATATTTGTAGATCATATAAATATTTGTTCCGCGGCGGGAACCGAACCCGTCTCAGCCGGCTATACGCCCACTGCGCCACGTAGGTCGTCAAATAAATGAATATGATCCACTTGGTGATCGCTGATGTCATTTTCCCCTGAGAGAAGACTCGCTAACCAAGCTATGGTGAGGGCTATGCTTTAATTAAAACAGCTAAATGTATACTTACGCTAATAAAAGTAGCCACAGTCAGCTTAGTAAATGGTCCAGCAGAAAATACAACGGTCTTCCTATACTGAGCCGTGAGTATGAACAAGTTCTTACGATGTTTTACGTTTTTAGCCCACCAGGTGCTTTCGTATGGACCGAGCATTAGCCTCTGGCTCTGAAACATAAAAATCCAGCAGTCATGCTTGCTAGAAAACCTAATAAATGTTCTTAGAGTATCATACAGTATCTTTGATGCTGCAGCGGCGTACTTGGAAGTCCATAAACCGTTTGCGAACAGTTGGCCACTGCCGAGATAACCTAGCCAAGTACGAGTATATTGACTCAGAACTTTTTAAATTTTCGCGAAATTTACTCATTTTTTTAAGACAAAATATAGACAGAGATTTATATCAAAATCATAATTATGACTAACCTCGACGTTTCGGCCAAGTTACATCGGCCGTGGTCACGAGAGACTGTAAGCGGGCGGATGTCATTGCCGGGAAGCGCGAATGTTGTCACCAACTACCCGCACTTTGGTTTTCTGAATCGCACGTATCACTGTTTCGACATACAATACTAACAGTATCTGAAGTTACGCGTGGATCTATATTGACTCATCCCGAAGCCAGTGCACGGGGCCACTTCACAGACCATAGCTTATGTCTCCTGCTCTCGTGTCCCTGCCCTTATGCTTTACCTACACACAAGAGGACGTAAATCCGGCAGCGAAGGGGCATGCTTCCCTCTCCTCCCCCCTATATTGGTCTTGTAAAATATAGATACAGCTGTTGATATGAAAAAAAAGCAAGAACTACTACCAAATAAAACTAGGTAACTATGTGACCAGACTAAAGTCTTAGCCCATCTTGCACAACGATCACTACCGTTTGTAGAGATTAAACATGTTTTAAATTTGACGTGTTTGTACGAGAGTTCTCACTTTCTAAATCATATTTAGCCACTTAATACGTGTAGGCATCGTTGCGCAATTCGGCCCTTATTGTCATAACATCACAGAGACGTCTTCAAAATCAATAAAAATGTGCAAGCTTGCTTAGCTCAATTCATTTGTTTTGCAGTAGTGTAACTTTTTTTTAATAATATTTATTGTATTGTATACGTTAGACATGATATCTAATTTGTGCCTTATGGAACTTGGGTCATATGTTTAAACATACAACTTTCTTCATAAGACACTAAGGTATGTTTTACTTAATAAATAAATAAATGATAGTTTTCGTTCAACGCTCTTTGTCTCATCTAACCAAGTATCTCGCCTGCTTAAGCCTTGCCACCCGAATACCCACGTTTAAAAACTACCTATGGTCTCTTATTTTAAAGTCAAAATATTTTAATTCATTATAATCACAAGGATAACTTTGAAACGTCAATTTTACTGCATGTTTCTTTGCGACCAAGCCAGAAAAGAAAGGTAAGAAACAAGGTGGGTGATCCTTAAAAGTATCTGATTAAAAATGTCACGAAGGTAGAATTAATTTGGAATCAATTACGTTACGTAATCTTAGTTTTACGTAATGCATAATAATGTAACGCGACTTTTATTATGAAGAAAAAGTAAACGAGCGAAGCTATTAGCAAACTTTTTATCCCAATGTCAAAGTAACTTTTAAGCTATAAACCACAGGTCCTGCTAAAATTCACAGTGACTTTTTAATAGTCAGTACCTAGTAAGTAACTAGTAGTTTTCAGAAGAATTGAATAATGCATGAGTTGCCGTTGTTCGAGCTTCGCTGAAACTATTCCAAAGCCGTTTTTCAAGTTTGAATGGACATATAAGTGATATAGCTATAACTATGGTCGTTTGAAAGCTATGTTGCTAGCCGCAATCTATAAAAAAACTCTATTTGCATTTGTATCTAGGCTATGATCTTTAGCCTTAACTGAATCTTCATCCAATTCTGTTTAACTGCTACGGTGTGGCGTGATCATTTAACATTCAATTTGACCGCCAATAAAATTGACGTTTCAAATTCTTATCCATGTCCAAGATAGGAAATAATCACCCTGGTTGTTCCAAATTACATTCAAAATTCCCAAAATAACTCATAAACTCAACAGTAACTTGAAAATGAAACAATGATTGTATCATTAAAAATTAAATAATTTTATTAATTTTATTGTCGTTACAATCTGATATTTAGTATCGTAGCTTCTCACTATTCGTTAGTTTAGACATCGTCAGTCGTCTCCTTTCCTCATTACAGTCACCCGTCTCACACGTCTCATGTCAGTCATCAGTCGGTTCATCGTCAGTCAGTCAGTCATCAGACCTCAGTCTTCCGTCATAAACATTATAACATTATAACGTTGAGATTATCCGACAGAGTACCAAGATCACCGACATAGCCCAGCGGATTAGCAAACTGAAGTGGCAATGGGCTGACCATATATGCAGTCCTGGATTAGTCTATACGCTTTTTAAATAATTACTAGAGGGCATCCCGTCTAGGGGGGCACCAGAGAAGACCGAGAAAAAAAAACAACTATACGAAAGATAAGGGCGCACTATATACCTGGGGAGACGATAAATCGCTTATTGAGAAACAATGTTTTGTTCAACAAATGTTGTGTTTCCAATTTGTAATTCATATGTATACAACGTCTATATTGTATAAACACAATTCCTTATAATTTTCTAGATAGAAAAATAATCCAAAGATGACTCAAAATTTACCTTAAAACCGTTCTTATGCGATGAATACTTCAATTTAGATCTTGAAACTTTATACAGTAATTCTACACAACATAAATAGCTGCACATGTGTTTAAAATTTAAAAAATACCTTTCAATTTTACCATAAAATGGAAATACATAAGTTCTGCACTAATGAAACCAATAGCTTCGGACGCCCGGTTCGCGGTTCAGTCTGGTAACCGTGACGCTTGTCGCTACAAACGATCACGTAATTTTTAAGTAGAATTTATATTCAGTTGATTTTTTTAAAGACACTATATTGAGAAATAAGTACAACAAGAAAATAAAGGGACTGAATGATTAAAAAAATGGCTAACATATGAACCATGGTAAGATAGGACGCGCAGCGGCGCGCGGAGAAGCGGGGATGAAATTCGAGTTTGGACTGAGCTACAGTTAACTCTAAGCTAACAAGAGACAGAAGGAACAACACATACCTACATATTCTACATAAGTACCGTATTAACGTTTTTTTTAACTAACTTTTTGTATTTCACTTAAGGGGCCCACAGGGAAAGATTGCTTAGGACATCAAGTTAATCCGGCACTGCATTTATGTTGGAGAATCGACAACCGTTGGGCTAAACGAGTTCTTGAGTGGAGACTGCATCTTGGCAAACGTAGTGTGGGGCGGCCCCCGGCTAGGTGGAGGGATGACTGGGGGACAGATATTGTATGAAGAGAGCCGAGAGTCCAGGCTCAGTAACGCGTATTGAGAGATGCCTACATCCAGCATTGGACTAATGTGGGCTGTTGATGATGATGATAACGTATTATAATAAACGTTTTTCCTATTCTAATCTATTCTACTTACAGAGTAGAGAACATCGTTGCTATGCCAACAAAAGATGAATAGTTGTGCTATTCCAAACACAAGGTATTCCGTTGTTAGAAAACGCTGCATTGGATTTGTTTCTATCTGAAAGGTTTATTAAGCCATTAAAATAACGAAAGTATTGAACGGAGTGGTCACTGTTTTTTTTATAGATACTGCTGGACATTTCACACAGCGCTATCTAGCCCCAAACTAAGCAGAGCTTGTACCATGGGAATCAGATAACTGATAGAATACTTAAATCCTTTTTTTGTAAATAAATACTTATAATACATAGAAAGACAACCAGACCCAGAACAAATATCTGTAGATCTTGCAAACATTTGTTCCGCGCGGGAAACGAACCCAGTACCTCCTGCGTCTCAGCCAGCTGTTCGCCCACTGCGCTACGGAGGTCGTCATTTTTACTTTACCTTCGACAAAGTGACAAAGTCTAATAGTAATACTAAAAAATCGTTGAATTACTCACGGTAATTTGGTATGCTGTAACGCAAAGCATAACAGAACATACAAACATGTAGAACAACATTATTGGAGAGAGGCAAGAGTCGAAGAGAGTGGCGAATCTGAAAAATAAACAATTCAAATCAAACTATCAGGCCAGCCGTCTTTAATTAATAAATATTCTACAAAAAAATTAGCAATACACCATCATCATCATCAGCCTAAATTAGTCCACTGCTGGACATAAGCCTCTCCCAATACACGCCACTGAGCCCGGTCTTCGGCTTTTCTCATCCAATTTCTGTCCGCCACCTAGCGGACCTAGCCGGGGGACGCCCCACACTACGTTTTTCAAGACGCAATCTCCACTCAAGAACTCGTTTACCCCAACGGTTGTCAGTTCTCCGGCATATATGGCCAGTCCACTGCCACTTCAGTTTGCTAATCCGTTGAGCTATGTCGGTAACTTTGGTTATCTGTCGGATAACCTCGTTACGGGTTTTATCCTTCAGAGAAACTCCAAGCATAGCCCGTTCCATAGCTCGCTGCGCAACCTTAAATTGGTGGACTAGTCCTACCGTGAGCGTCCACGTCTCAGTACCGTAGGTCATTACGGGTAGGACGCACTGACTTTAGTTTTCAGGCATTGCGGTATAGGTGACGAGAAGATTCAACCTAATTTCCCGAATGCTGCCCAGCCCAACTCAGTACACCTTAAGCACTGTAAATCGCTAGAGGTTTGTCTAGGTGCTTAGGGACACTCGAGCCACCACACATTCAGGGGTGATATTGTGAAACTAGCTTCCGCCAGCGCGCATATTTTTTGGTATATATTAAGTAGTCTACGTTTTAAGACCCAGCTAATCTATGTAAATACAAAATTTCCTCGAAATCGGTTCAACCGTTACGACGGGATTGAGAACACAAATATCCAAACTTTCGCATTTACGAGTATAATAACAGTCTGTTCAGGCTAGCCGCTATTTTACCACAGCATTATTCTGTTAGTTATATATTTAACAAAAATGGTGGCGATTCTATTGTTTACACCGACTAACTAAAATTGTGTAAAATACGAACGGTCTTATTTTGTTTGCGCTAAAGATCAAACTAGAATGACGTTTAAAGTGACATTTCTAAAATTAAGTATATTTTACTAAGATTGCGTGTTTTTGGGCTAGTTTTAGTCAGCAGCCAAATTGGTGTTGATTAAAACTAACCCGCAAAAACTAGTCAGCGTAAACAACAGAATCGCCACCAATGTCAACTTTGAAGCTTTAAATCTCCTAAATTGATTTTTGTATCGAAAAAATTCTATATAAATTTTTAAATGTTTTATAAGACCTATTTAATGACACCCCAGATGATGGAGCACGGCAGTGAAAAAATCACTCTTAAAATGTGTAACCAAAATGCGCGATCATGCTAAATTTTAGCTTTTTGAAACTGGCTACAACTATTGACAGACATAAAGACAGACAGCAAAACTATAAGGGTTCCCAGTCGGACTACGGATCCCTACAATTTTGCAGTTCAAAGTGGCTGTCAGTTGGTAATTTGGTAGTTCTCAAAGATGACTCCATTTCACTGGAAACTATTTGATAGTAGGTACCTATGAAGTATTTATTTTATTTTTTTATTGTTGTTTATGTGATATTGGAATTAGGTATATACATTTTTTTGTTATTCGTTATTTAGGTAAGATGACAATGCCGTTTTACAGCGGCTACGATTTGACTTTATAAAATGCATATCTTGACATTCCTTATAATATAATCAATGACTAATAAAATTCAATATTTATAATTAATGTTACTTACCGACATACGCAGCAATTTAGAATTCAAAATAGGTACCTATTATAATCAATTCTTTGGCAATGCCCCTCTACAGCAGCTGTAATCTGTACCTACATAATTAATAATCAGTATTTTTAAGCTTAAATTTAAATGGATATGAAATGTGTTTCTAGCACCTCTACTTAGATAAAGACATGTTATTACGTAAATACTATTATTGACGTTAACAAGTGTTCCATTGTGTCCCTACGGTTTCAATAAATGAGTATGAGCAAAAAAAGCATCGCCCCCAAAATGCTACCTTGGGGGACGCCATAGTGATTACCTGAAATTTTGACTGATGAGAAGTGACTACAAGATCTTTATTTAGCATTTTCACTTCTATAACTAATACTACAAAATCGATAGCTTTGCTCATGTCAAATAAAATAACTGATACTGGGATCTGCTTATCAATAAGGTCCGTACCATTTTTTATATGTGTAAAAGCCGCTAGCGACGTTGGTTTTTTCTTTTGAAAACCATTTTGTTCAGATCGAATAACTTTAAACTTATCTGTAAAAGAAGTTACTCGAGCATACATAGCCTTTACAAATATTTTAGCAAAGATTGGTATCAAAGTAATTGGACGATAATTATTCATGTCAGCTTTGCTGTCTTTTTTATGTAGAGGTTTAACAATTAAAAATTTGAGTTTCTCTTGAAAACCCCGTTCTAGAAAGGAATGGTAGTCTAGAACTGGACATAAAATCCTTGCACGTTCCTTGATAATTTTGATATTTAACTTTTTTGCATTTGGTAAAATGAAAGTCAATAAAAAGCTATTTATCCTGATTTATTACTAATACAAATTTTTATTTAAATTGGCGAGGTAAAGACGAGAGAGTTTAGTGCATCTTTCTAGAATTCGTGAGATAAAAGTTGAACACCTTTCGAAATTAAGTTATTGGTCTTAATTAAAATTAAATTTCAGATTTGCTTAGTAAGGTGTAATAGCTGTAGGCTCCTTTTAGTATCTGAAAGAAATAAAAGATGATTATAACGAGTGGGGCTAAAGCTCTAAGTCAATTTAGATTTTCTTTATCGTGGTCATCATAGGTTTTTAGGCGGCCTGAATCACACTAATATTATAAATCTGAAAGTTTGGTTGTTTGTTACTTAATCACGTCGTAGCAGCTTACCGATTTCGATGAAATTGGTTATAAATAAAGATTTTAGACTGGATTACTACAAAAGCTACCTTTTATACCATAAATCAGTTTCTATGGGATGGGATAATAATGGGGTGGCTAGTCAAGTTGCAACAGCGAGTTTAGATTTATTTCTAGGTTACCTGCACATTTAGTTGTGTAACGCGTATGAAGTCGCGGGCAACAGCCAGTATAATATAATTTTCATCATGGATTGATTGACCTAATATAATTGACATGAGTGATAATTTAAAACCTTATTTAATTTTCTTTTATTTGCGTTCAATTTAATATTTTATTTTGTAAATTTTGGTATGTTTATTATTTCTATGATGCAAGGAAAACATTTGTGTTTATATAAATCCCCTCCACCCAATAAAGTATATAAATTTACAAGAAATAAATAAAGATTAGTTACATTATACAAATATACAACCTACATGATTACTGATTAAAATGGGTATATAGCGCGTATGTACCTTTTTTATTTGCTATCCCGACGTTTTTAAAAAAATCGCGATAAATACCCGTTTTAATCAGTAATTATGTACAGTGATCGCGAAAGTTTGAAAAATAATATTGTACACACGTACACATCAGGCTATAAATTTCCAGTATAAGCTGACCTCTCATTCTACGAAAAGCCTACACAATGCGAGGTCAGCTTATACTGGAAATTATAGCTTGATGTGTAGCCGTGTATACCTACGTATTAACGTCATTTAATCTAGTTGTTTATTGTTTCTAAGAATATTATAATTACAATGAAATATATTAAAAAAAATCGTTAACAAGCAAATCACCCTATTCTGTGCACTACCTACCTCATCATCATCATCATCATATCAGCCGTAGGACGTCCACTGCTGGACAAAGGCCTCCCTCATTGATCTCCAGGAACTGCGGTTGGAAGCGGCTTGCATCCAACGCCGACCTGCGGTTCTTACCAAGTCGTCTGCCCATCTTGTGGGTGGACGTCCTACGCTGCGCTTGCCGGTCCGTGGCCTCCACTCGAGAACCTTTCGGCCCCATCGGCCATCTGTTCTGCGCGATATATGGCCTGCCCATTGCCACTTCAACGTGCTAATCCGTCGGGCTATGTCGATGACTTGAGTTCTCCTACGTATCTCCTCATTTCTGATTCGATCCCGTAGAGAAACCCCGAGCATAGCCCTCTCCATAGCTCGTTGAGCGACTCTGAGCTTATTCATAAGGCCGATAGTGAAGGACCACGTCTCGATTCCATATGTCATATACTACCTAGCTACACATCTTTATTTGCAATACGCATAGGTTATCTGGAAGAGATTGCGCTTTAGTATTAAGTTCGCCTTTGTACTTGTTTTATAAGTGCAATAAAATATTTACAATCAATCAATCAAAGCAGTCCACTTCTGAAATTGTTGCCCGTATGAATGAATAAATGAGGAAATTGATGCGATTTCTTTGAGATAACCTTTGTATGGAGAGGATTCAGTTATATCAAAGATATGGTCGGGGGTGCAATTAAAGATTAAGATATTATGGATGAAGGGAATACAGCTAATACCCGCCGGTAGTGCGGCACTAATCCCGATCTTCAGCTCTTTCCATCCAGTATCTGCCAGCAACAGCGCGTAGATTGTCACTCCATCTACCCGGGCGTCCTCACTTCGTTTGCCTAGACTTGGTTCTTCGTATCAGAGAGCAAACCTCTTCTGATGTATGTTCACAAAAATATTAATTTGTTTAAGAAAAATAGCGATAATCATAATTAAATTACTAGAAATAAAGATAAACTCACTGTTGCCACTTGTACACTCCATAAAGTTAGTAAATCGTTTAAAGGGCAAGGTGTTCGCTTTAATAACAAGTTTGTTTAGGAGTTCCCAAGTGATGTACAAAAATTGACAATTTACAAATTTAAAAACGCAATTATACAAAAGCTTTATAAAAAACCCTACTATAAAATATCAGATTATTTAGATGATAGAGAAGCTTGGGACTGAAATTGAAATTGCTCCAATTCGTTCATAATGTAACAATTTAGACGTAATTTATTTCCTGTATTGTTATGTATTATAATAGAATCATAAAAAAAACAACCAGCCTTGTTTTCTTGCCTTTCTTTCCTGGCTTGGGCGCGAAGGAACAGGCAGTAAAATTGAATCAAAGTGATCCTTGTGGTTTTATTGAATAAAAGATTTTGACTTTGCCTCTTCACTAGCTATCGGCAGGCTAGGAAAATTCACCTTATACAGCGCTCGTAATGTACCTTGCTAAGATGCCTTTACATACAAGCTACTTGTAAGTTATGCAAGGATTTGGAATATATATGTATATATATATATATATATACATATATATTATTGATTATAAATTTTGTGTCACGTTTTGTGAATCAATTGTATAAATAATAGTTTTAACCATAAATAATAATGGCAGGTTAAACTAAAAAGAAGGTATTAAGTTCATCAAAACTTATTAACCTACAGAAAATAATAACCTTTTTGACAAGATAAATAAATATTTCCTTTAATAACAGAAAGAATATATAATTAATTGTATTAATTGTTGTTTAACTAAGAAATTCAGTTTAAATAATATATTATTTATTTAATAAATAAATAAATAAATATTGCTAGACATTTCACACAGCGCTAGCTAGCCCCAAACCAAGCAGAGCTATGGGAACCAGATAACTGATATAATACTTATATCCTTTTTTTTGTAAATACATACTTATAATATATAGAAAAACAACCAGACCCGGAACAAATATCTGTAGATCATGCAAGTGGCTAATTTGTTGTTTATTTGTATTCTGTTGTTATTAATAAGTTCATTTTAAACATGATTTTAGTAAATTGTTAATTCATATTCAAAATAGTTTATTTCTGATGATTACATCCATAATTTGTTAGTAAAACCTGAAATCTTAAAACTATGTTAGTGCAGTTGGTAATAATTCATATTACTTAATTAAATAAAAAAATTAAGTCAAATTCAAATACAGATTAAAAAACAATAAAATTACTGAATTATTTGGAGAATCAGTCCGCCATAATAATTGTAATGTATTGTAATAATTTTATTTATATTATATAATTATTTATTATTTTAATTATATTTTATTTAATAAATAAATAAATATTTAATATTGTTGACCATTTAACACAGCGCTATCTAGCCCCAAACTATTCAGAGCTGCTACTATGGGAACCAGATAACTGATATAATACTTAAACACTTTTTTTTGTAAATACATACATAAGATATTATTATATTGAAAAACCTCCAGACCCAAAACTAATATTTGTAGATCATATAAATATTTGTTCCGCGGCGGGAACCGAACCCGTCTCAGCCGGCTATACGCCCACTGCGCCACGTAGGTCGTCAAATAAATGAATATGATCCACTTGGTGATCGCTGATGTCATTTTCCCCTGAGAGAAGACTCGCTAACCAAGCTATGGTGAGGGCTATGCTTTAATTAAAACAGCTAAATGTATACTTACGCTAATAAAAGTAGCCACAGTCAGCTTAGTAAATGGTCCAGCAGAAAATACAACGGTCTTCCTATACTGAGCCGTGAGTATGAACAAGTTCTTACGATGTTTTACGTTTTTAGCCCACCAGGTGCTTTCGTATGGACCGAGCATTAGCCTCTGGCTCTGAAACATAAAAATCCAGCAGTCATGCTTGCTAGAAAACCTAATAAATGTTCTTAGAGTATCATACAGTATCTTTGATGCTGCAGCGGCGTACTTGGAAGTCCATAAACCGTTTGCGAACAGTTGGCCACTGCCGAGATAACCTAGCCAAGTACGAGTATATTGACTCAGAACTTTTTAAATTTTCGCGAAATTTACTCATTTTTTTAAGACAAAATATAGACAGAGATTTATATCAAAATCATAATTATGACTAACCTCGACGTTTCGGCCAAGTTACATCGGCCGTGGTCACGAGAGACTGTAAGCGGGCGGATGTCATTGCCGGGAAGCGCGAATGTTGTCACCAACTACCCGCACTTTGGTTTTCTGAATCGCACGTATCACTGTTTCGACATACAATACTAACAGTATCTGAAGTTACGCGTGGATCTATATTGACTCATCCCGAAGCCAGTGCACGGGGCCACTTCACAGACCATAGCTTATGTCTCCTGCTCTCGTGTCCCTGCCCTTATGCTTTACCTACACACAAGAGGACGTAAATCCGGCAGCGAAGGGGCATGCTTCCCTCTCCTCCCCCCTATATTGGTCTTGTAAAATATAGATACAGCTGTTGATATGAAAAAAAAGCAAGAACTACTACCAAATAAAACTAGGTAACTATGTGACCAGACTAAAGTCTTAGCCCATCTTGCACAACGATCACTACCGTTTGTAGAGATTAAACATGTTTTAAATTTGACGTGTTTGTACGAGAGTTCTCACTTTCTAAATCATATTTAGCCACTTAATACGTGTAGGCATCGTTGCGCAATTCGGCCCTTATTGTCATAACATCACAGAGACGTCTTCAAAATCAATAAAAATGTGCAAGCTTGCTTAGCTCAATTCATTTGTTTTGCAGTAGTGTAACTTTTTTTTAATAATATTTATTGTATTGTATACGTTAGACATGATATCTAATTTGTGCCTTATGGAACTTGGGTCATATGTTTAAACATACAACTTTCTTCATAAGACACTAAGGTATGTTTTACTTAATAAATAAATAAATGATAGTTTTCGTTCAACGCTCTTTGTCTCATCTAACCAAGTATCTCGCCTGCTTAAGCCTTGCCACCCGAATACCCACGTTTAAAAACTACCTATGGTCTCTTATTTTAAAGTCAAAATATTTTAATTCATTATAATCACAAGGATAACTTTGAAACGTCAATTTTACTGCATGTTTCTTTGCGACCAAGCCAGAAAAGAAAGGTAAGAAACAAGGTGGGTGATCCTTAAAAGTATCTGATTAAAAATGTCACGAAGGTAGAATTAATTTGGAATCAATTACGTTACGTAATCTTAGTTTTACGTAATGCATAATAATGTAACGCGACTTTTATTATGAAGAAAAAGTAAACGAGCGAAGCTATTAGCAAACTTTTTATCCCAATGTCAAAGTAACTTTTAAGCTATAAACCACAGGTCCTGCTAAAATTCACAGTGACTTTTTAATAGTCAGTACCTAGTAAGTAACTAGTAGTTTTCAGAAGAATTGAATAATGCATGAGTTGCCGTTGTTCGAGCTTCGCTGAAACTATTCCAAAGCCGTTTTTCAAGTTTGAATGGACATATAAGTGATATAGCTATAACTATGGTCGTTTGAAAGCTATGTTGCTAGCCGCAATCTATAAAAAAACTCTATTTGCATTTGTATCTAGGCTATGATCTTTAGCCTTAACTGAATCTTCATCCAATTTTGTTTAACTGCTACGGTGTGGCGTGATCATTTAACATTCAATTTGACCGCCCGTAAAATTGACGTTTCAAATTCTTATCCATGTCCAAGATAGGAAATAATCACCCTGGTTGTTCCAAATTACATTCAAAATTCCCAAAATAACTCATAAACTCAACAGTAACTTGAAAATGAAACAATGATTGTATCATTAAAAATTAAATAATTTTATTAATTTTATTGTCGTTACAATCTGATATTTAGTATCGTAGCTTCTCACTATTCGTTAGTTTAGACATCGTCAGTCGTCTCCTTTCCTCATTACAGTCACCCATCTCACACGTCTCATGTCAGTCATCAGTCGGTTCATCGTCAGTCAGTCAGTCATCAGACCTCAGTCTTCCGTCATAAACATTATAACATTATAACGTTGAGATTATCCGACAGAGTACCAAGATCACCGACATAGCCCAGCGGATTAGCAAACTGAAGTGGCAATGGGCTGACCATATATGCAGTCCTGGATTAGTCTATACGCTTTTTAAATAATTACTAGAGGGCATCCCGTCTACGGGGGCACCAGAGAAGACCGAGAAAAAAAAAACAACTATACGAAAGATAAGGGCGCACTATATACCTGGGGAGACGATAAATCGCTTATTGAGAAACAATGTTTTGTTCAACAAATGTTGTGTTTCCAATTTGTAATTCATATGTATACAACGTCTATATTGTAAAAACACAATTCCTTAAAATTTTCTAGATAGAAAAATAATCCAAAGATGACTCAAAATTTACCTTAAAACCGTTCTTATGCGATGAATACTTCAATTTAGATCTTGAAACTTTATACAGTAATTCTACACAACATAAATAGCTGCACATGTGTTTAAAATTTAAAAAATACCTTTCAATTTTACCATAAAATGGAAATACATAAGTTCTGCACTAATGAAACCAATAGCTTCGGACGCCCGGTTCGCGGTTCAGTCTGGTACCCGTGACGCTTGTCGCTACAAACGATCACGTAATTTTTAAGTAGAATTTATATTCAGTTGATTTTTTTAAAGACACTATATTGAGAAATAAGTACAACAAGAAAATAAAGGGACTGAATGATTAAAAAAATGGCTAACATATGAACCATGGTAAGATAGGACGCGCAGCGGCGCGCGGAGAAGCGGGGATGAAATTCGAGTTTGGACTGAGCTACAGTTAACTCTAAGCTAACAAGAGACAGAAGGAACAACACATACCTACATATTCTACATAAGTACCGTATTAACGTTTTTTTTAACTAACTTTTTGTATTTCACTTAAGGGGCCCACATAGCGGCACTGCATTTATGTTGGAGAATCGACAACCGTTGGGCTAAACGAGTTCTTGAGTGGAGACTGCATCTTGGCAAACGTAGTGTGGGGCGGCCCCTGGCTAGGTGGAGGGATGACTGGGGGACAGATATTGTATGAAGAGAGCCGAGAGTCCAGGCTCAGTAACGCGTATTGAGAGATGCCTACATCCAGCATTGGACTAATGTGGGCTGTTGATGATGATGATAACGTATTATAATAAACGTTTTTCCTATTCTAATCTATTCTACTTACAGAGTAGAGAACATCGTTGCTATGCCAACAAAAGATGAATAGTTGTGCTATTCCAAACACAAGGTATTCCGTTGTTAGAAAACGCTGCATTGGATTTGTTTCTATCTGAAAGGTTTATTAAGCCATTAAAATAACGAAAGTATTGAACGGAGTGGTCACTGTTTTTTTTATAGATACTGCTGGACATTTCACACAGCGCTATCTAGCCCCAAACTAAGCAGAGCTTGTACCATGGGAATCAGATAACTGATAGAATACTTAAATCCTTTTTTTGTAAATAAATACTTATAATACATAGAAAGACAACCAGACCCAGAACAAATATCTGTAGATCTTGCAAACATTTGTTCCGCGCGGGAAACGAACCCAGTACCTCCTGCGTCTCAGCCAGCTGTTCGCCCACTGCGCTACGGAGGTCGTCATTTTTACTTTACCTTCGACAAAGTGACAAAGTCTAATAGTAATACTAAAAAATCGTTGAATTACTCACGGTAATTTGGTATGCTGTAACGCAAAGCATAACAGAACATACAAACATGTAGAACAACATTATTGGAGAGAGGCAAGAGTCGAAGAGAGTGGCGAATCTGAAAAATAAACAATTCAAATCAAACTATCAGGCCAGCCGTCTTTAATTAATAAATATTCTACAAAAAAATTAGCAATACACCATCATCATCATCAGCCTAAATTAGTCCACTGCTGGACATAAGCCTCTCCCAATACACGCCACTGAGCCCGGTCTTCGGCTTTTCTCATCCAATTTCTGTCCACCACCTAGCGGACCTAGCCAGGGGACGCCCCACACTACGTTTTTCAAGACGCAATCTCCACTCAAGAACTCGTTTACCCCAACGGTTGTCAGTTCTCCGGCATATATGGCCAGTCCACTGCCACTTCAGTTTGCTAATCCGTTGAGCTATGTCGGTAACTTTGGTTATCTGTCGGATAACCTCGTTACGGGTTTTATCCTTCAGAGAAACTCCAAGCATAGCCCGTTCCATAGCTCGCTGCGCAACCTTAAATTGGTGGACTAGTCCTACCGTGAGCGTCCACGTCTCAGTACCGTAGGTCATTACGGGTAGGACGCACTGACTTTAGTTTTCAGGCATTGCGGTATAGGTGACGAGAAGATTCAACCTAATTTCCCGAATGCTGCCCAGCCCAACTCAGTACACCTTAAGCACTGTAAATCGCTAGAGGTTTGTCTAGGTGCTTAGGGACACTCGAGCCACCACACATTCAGGGGTGATATTGTGAAACTAGCTTCCGCCAGCGCGCATATTTTTTGGTATATATTAAGTAGTCTACGTTTTAAGACCCAGCTAATCTATGTAAATACAAAATTTCCTCGAAATCGGTTCAACCGTTACGACGGGATTGAGAACACAAATATCTAAACTTTCGCATTTACGAGTATAATAACAGTCTGTTCAGGCTAGCCGCTATTTTACCACAGCATTATTCTGTTAATTATATATTTAACAAAAATGGTGGCGATTCTATTGTTTACACCGACTAACTAAAATTGTGTAAAATACGAACGGTCTTATTTTGTTTGCGCTAAAGATCAAACTAGAATGACGTTTAAAGTGACATTTCTAAAATTAAGTATATTTTACTAAGATTGCGTGTTTTTGGGCTAGTTTTAGTCAGCAGCCAAATTGGTGTTGATTAAAACTAACCCGCAAAAACTAGTCAGCGTAAACAACAGAATCGCCACCAATGTCAACTTTGAAGCTTTAAATCTCCTAAATTGATTTTTGTATCGAAAAAATTCTATATAAATTTTTAAATGTTTTATAAGACCTATTTAATGACACCCCAGATGATGGAGCACGGCAGTGAAAAAATCACTCTCAAAATGTGTAACCAAAATGCGCGATCATGCTAAATTTTAGCTTTTTGAAACTGGCTACAACTATTGACAGAGATAAAGACAGACAGCAAAACTATAAGGGTTCCCAGTCGGACTACGGATCCCTACAATTTTGCAGTTCAAAGTGGCTGTCAGTTGGTAATTTGGTAGTTCTCAAAGATGACTCCATTTCACTGGAAACTATTTGATAGTAGGTACCTATGAAGTATTTATTTTATTTTTTTATTGTTGTTTATGTGATATTGGAATTAGGTATATACATTTTTTTGTTATTCGTTATTTAGGTAAGATGACAATGCCGTTTTACAGCGGCTACGATTTGACTTTATAAAATGCATATCTTGACATTCCTTATAATATAATCAATGACTAATAAAATTCAATATTTATAATTAATGTTACTTACCGACATACGCAGCAATTTAGAATTCAAAATAGGTACCTATTATAATCAATTCTTTGGCAATGCCCCTCTACAGCAGCTGTAATCTGTACCTACATAATTAATAATCAGTATTTTTAAGCTTAAATTTAAATGGATATGAAATGTGTTTCTAGCACCTCTACTTAGATAAAGACATGTTATTACGTAAATACTATTATTGACGTAAACAAGTGTTCCATTGTGTCCCTACGGTTTCAATAAATGACTATGAGTAATTGAAGCATTAACTGGGTTTATCAGACGCCGCAGTGCCTTTCACACATTCCCTTCTTAAACTCAATATATAACAACGTCGAGAACTCCGTAGCCTCTAACACTTTAAATTCCCCCCTTATCTCGAAACTCTGTATACAAACATACGAGATACCATTAGAAGTAGGAAGTCAATCTAACTTGTACTGTTACATTTGGCGATAAATTGTTGGTAGAACTTAGTTTATGAGTTTCAGAAGATTAACATAGCTACATAGGGATTGTTCGCGTGTTTTTATTGCGTTCTGTTTACTGGAATTGTTTTGGTTATTTTATGGATGTTTCGGTTATAAAGGTTTGTATCTACTTCTATGTGTTCTTACTATATTATTTCTTAAGTACGAGATTAAATTAAAACATGGGTAGAGCCAATGGCTAGTATTGTTTTAAAATAGGATTTTTTTCAAATTCATTACCATAAAAAAACAACGTTATCATTAAGTCCAAAAATATCAATAAAACAGTTTTTATAAAATAGGTAACCAAATCATATTCATTCATCGTGGCAGTAGGTACAGGTAAACTGTCGAAGCGGCATCGTCGCAAAGACGCCGCCGATTTTATTGGAAATGTATCCGAATACTGTATAAATATTCAGGATACTGGTATTAAATCCATATCTATCATAAGTTAATACGATTGCGGCTGTGTGTTTTAGATTAATGTTGTACACACGGCTACACATCAAGCTATACATTTCCAGTATAAGCTAACCTCTCATTCTACGAACAGCCTACAGGATGCGAGGTCAGCTTATACTGGAAATGTATAGCTTGATGTGTAGCCGTGTGTAAATAACAAAACATGTTGTATAAAACTAAAATTATCTCATCACACTAATATTAAAAATGCGAAAGTTTAGATGGTTGTTTGTTTGTTACTCAATCACGTCGTAACGGCTGAACCGATTTCGATGAAATTTGGTATGTACGTAGATTGTTACCCAGATCAACACATAAGCTACTTTTTGTGGACAAACAACGCGTGCGAAGCCACTGTCGGAAACTAATGTAAAATACTCGTAGTTTGACATTGGTCATTGCAAATGCGTCTGAGCAAATTTCTTGTGAGTCCATCGCAAAATTTTAATAATTAACTGACAAATATTTAAGTAAGTACTCATTGCTTTTATCCTTCTTAAAAATCATCGCTCAAAGTTATTCAATAAAGTTATTGCATAATGCCATAACAGGTTTTGTTGAGTTTACAAAATAAGTCCTTATGTCTATGGCAGTAAAGATTAGCGTTAAAAATGTATGAGTTGTTTTGCAGGCGATACATAGTCTTTCTTCAGAAGTCAGGCAGTTAATAAACACTTCCCTTCACTTCATCCTATTTAAATCCGATCGCTTACTACTGTCTACCTATAATCCTACCTTTATCTGCCGCCAAATAGCAGTAGATACTTATGCTGCTGTGTTCCGGTTAGATGGTAATGGTATGTTCCTGTAATTACTGGCACGTAGGCATAACAGCTAAGTCCTATAGTATGGCAACGTATCCACATAGAGATCAAGACAACATAATAGCTTGTTTTGAATTGTATGTGGATATCCATGGGCTGCAGTAGCCACTTAACATCTGCTGGACTGCATGCTCGTTTGCCATATAAGTAGTATATATGTATATATATATAATATATATAAAGTGTTGTTAAAATTTAAATAAGTTATATTTAAGGGACGATTTCTATACAAAAAATTTAATATTTTCTTATTTTATTAATAAAATCTCGAGTATCTTCCATCTCAATCTTCAATACCTTACACTTACTTGCATAGTTCCACATGCCTTCTATGACAGTCTTTCATCCTCACCATCGCCTTTACTTCAGAAACTGGCTCTTTCTCCGTCCCAAAAATATTAGCAGCATCGATTCTCAACAGCTCCAATTCCGCTTTGAAAAACACCATAATCACCATCGCATTAGTATCAAAGGATGTGATCCAGCCACCGCCGTATATAGCCGCGTAGCTTTGGTAAACTGAAGCTGATAAATACCCAGGAACAGAGCTCTTGTCGAAAGGAACCCAGGAACTCACAACTTCTAGATAACTTTCAGTACCATTCCTGATATTTTCTCTGTAGGTTTCCGAACATAAGTACTTAAAAAACGGTTGAAAGATTACTATAACTACTGTTGTATACATCAGCGACCAGTATAAATATGTGATTTGTCTGCAGTAGCTAGTAAAATTCCTTATCATTTCATTTTTGGTTGCATTATCTGTGGTTCGTTGGTTTAAATCTGCTCGGGTAACGTATTCAATAATATCCCTCCAGTGTCTCTGCCAGTACAGAAAAGAGGTGACTTTACACACACTGACGGTTGCCAGCATAGTTATCTTCAGGTTATTTAAGAGCAAACTCATGTCAGATTTCACAAACCAAACGTCGACGTATTCCGTGGCGGTGAAAACGGTCACAGCGAAATGCATGAGTAGGTAAAAATGCTTTAAAAGTTTGTTTGCTGGTAAAAGCAAGCCCCAGAATTCTAAAGCTTTGACATTGGGGCCTAGTAAAGGTCGTTTAGGATTTTCGAGCTTAGAGAAAATTCGTTTCAACATTTTGGATAGAAATGTGTGAAATTTCAACGTAAAATGAAATAAATCCGTATGAGTTATTATAACCCGGGAACGCCTTTGAAATGTTTTAATTACAGACATAGTGTTGGAATAATGTCTGCATGTCGATAACATCACTGCGAAAAATCTAAATCCGGCCAAGTACGAGTCGGACTTGCACACGAAGGGTTCCGTACCATTATTTATAAAACCGGCATAAAAATCATGTCTGTTGTATGCGAGCCCCACTTAAATATTATTTTTTTCTGTTTTTAGTATTTTTTGTTATAGCAGCAACAGAAATACATCAGTTATAAAAATTTCAACTGTCTAACCATCACGCTTCATGAGATACAGCCTGGTAACAGACGGACAGACAGACAGACAGACGGACAGACAGACAGACTGCGGAGTATTAGTAATAGGGTTCCGTTTTACCCTTTGGACGGAATCCTAAAACGGTTATTATGATTGGGCTTCGTATAAATAGTAGTTTTCACAAAAAAATTGTCATTTATTTTGAAATTACTGACATGTACTTCAGTTTTATTGTTATATATGGGTGTTATATACCATAATGAGTTAATCAATGTACATAATAATTAATAATGTTTTATTTTGACCTATCTCATCTCTTCTACATATTTTTTTTCTAACCTGTACTGCCCCACTGCTGGGCAAAGGTCTCCCTCAATTCGTTCTACTCCTCTCGATCCCTGGCCAACTCTACCCAATCCTAGTTAAAACATCTAGGTCATCGCGCCAGCGTTTTCTCGGACGACGGCGTCGTCTTCTACCCTCTAGGGGTATCCATCCTGTAATTTCTTTCTATCTTCCCGTCTATCTTGTCCCATGTGGGTCACGTGGCCAGCCCACTCCCATTTCAGCTTGGCTGTCACAATATAAATAAGTATTATCATAAAAAAAACAATTCATCGATAAAAAAAAGAATCGACAAAATGTAACTCTTCTTCAAAAATAAAATAGCAGCAATAATTATGATATAATCACGGACAAAGGTGTTGAACTACCAACGTCTTACTTCTGATAATTATATACAATTTCGTGAAATAATAATTGAGCAATATAATTACCAGTGTCTTCATCATGATCATAAGGAAAAAGACAGACAGATAGGAAAAATTTTATGAGTACACACAGCTACACATCAAGCTACCTAGTCAGGTCATAAATTCTGTCACATGTTTAATATAAAATAATTGAAACAAGTTTATTCATTATGTAATCATTTATATACCAAAATGAACTTAACAAAACATAGATTTTTATGACACTAAAGTTTATTCAAAATGACCTCCGTGATTTTGAATACAGGCCTTCAATCTGCGCGGCCAGTCGTCTATCGCAGCACGAACGAGGTCCATGTCAATATCGGCGGCTGACTTAATCAAGGATGTCTTGAGTAACTCCAAATTGGGATGAGGCTTTAAGCACGCCATCTCCTCCAAGTGTTGCCATATCTTGTAATCTAACGGATTCAAATATGGACTGGAGGAGGGCCAGTCTTCGTGCCGGATGAAGTCGATTTCACGCGCTGCCAGCCAGTCTTGTGTGCTCTTCGCTCTATGAGCTGGCGCCGAATCTTGTTGGAATACCCAGTGCATGTTATTGAACATGGTATGAGAAACAGGTTCCACAAGGTTCGTCAGGACTGTATTTTGATACACAACTGCATTCGTTTTTACACCTTTCTCACAAAAATGTACCTCTGTTAAGCCCCAATAAGAAACTCCCAACCATACCATGAGCGAGGATGGAAAATGACCTCGTTGGACACGCGGAATACGGTTGCTCGCTTCTTCACTACTGTGTGCGTACACCTTATCATTTTGTTTGTTGTAGCTCTCTTCTACGGTAAAATTTTTTTCATCCGAAAAAAGAATTTCCCGATATTTTTTTCCCGCGTACTGCTTCAACAAAGCGCGGCATCTCTTCAGTCTCAGGTCCATTAGACGAGCATTCAAACGATGTCCTGTTTTTCTTCGATATGCCCGAAGCCCTAAGTCTTCATTTAACACTTTTTTCACCGTGGTTCTGCTTAACCCCATCTGAAGGGCCAACAGTTTCTGCTTACGTTTCGGATTTCTTTGAATTTGCGCCTTCACAGCTTTTATCACTGCTGGAGTCCTAACAGACCGAGGGCGACCACTTCTTGACCTGTCATCTACACTAGAGTCTTCATTGTATCGTTTGATGGTGCGATAAACGAATCTTTTGGTTATATTCAATCACACGATCACAGGAAGAGAGAAATGGCGTCTCGTGGCGCGTAGCGAACACTGGCGTCACCTTTTTTTTTATTTTTTTCGAATCGACTAATCTCGTTATTGGCCTCTGCGGTCGTTGCAGCTTAACCGAGCTTTTTGCGAGCGTAGAAAGCGTTCAGCCTTGTAATTTTTAATGAGGCAACTAGCGCAAGGGCACCACTTAGGTACGAACCTCGGCTTGGGCTGTTGCCGGGACGGGGATAGGAGGGAAACGCCCGGGTACGTGCTTGTACCTCGTATAGGCGGCGACTGAAGGGACTCGTCGACCTCGCCGGCAAGGTCGGTGTATTTGTGAAGTGTTTGCTCTGTCTAATGTGGATTCCGCATTAGCGGAAGCGATTTCGTCATCCGGGTCTCCGAGAACGTGTCTCGGACGACGGAGGGTTTTGCTGTGTTCGTACGGTTCAGACTCTTATAAATGTACGAAGAATGCAGTCCGCAGATCAGTGGCGGCGATTTGTGGCTTTACGCGCTTGTGTGCGTCGACGCTAAGCGCTTTAGTAATTTAGTCTATAATTGCTTTGAATACAAAGTTTGTGTCAAAATCGCAAAATTGCCTAGTAGAGAAATAGTGTTTTCTGAAAATCCAACTTTCACACAATAAAAACGGCTTAATAAAATCTAGAATACACGAACAAAAAAGACGGTTCTCTAATTATTTCGATGTCAAAGCTTTTCCTTTTTACTTCTATTTGGAAAATAAAAATCCAATGTCTTTTTTCTGTTTTGTCCTATAAACCGATAATTGGTTTTTAATTGAATTGTCTAGAAAAACGTAGGTCTTTCGTGGCTCGAGATCTGAAATTGGCGAGTAGAAATAAAATTGGATTTGACCAAAAACAAATATTACTTAATAAAGATTGCTGGAAACCGTTGTTTGCAGGCCGCTCAAGATCGGTCTCTATGAAAATCTATGCCTAGACATTCAAAGAATAGCTTTGAAGTGGTTTTAAAAAAATATTATTGACATTAATCCGGTAAAGAGGCTAAACAATGTTTTAATGTTTTTTTTGTCTATTACTTTGTACACATATCACGCCAAAATAATGAATTGATTTTGTTAAAACTCGATATAATAATACTATGCATTAACATTTAAAAACTTTATCACCTCAAAAACCTAAAGGGTTAATATTTGTAAGATATATTAAAATCAAAAATGCATCGATCAAGAATAAGATTTAAACTGATCTCCAAAAAAACGAGTGTGCTTTAGACTACACAACTCAAGTAAAACTTCTATTTCAAAATAATAATTTATAAAATTGTTCAATTACTAAATTGTCCACAAGTCTGTAGGTCGATCAGTCTATGTTCATTCTGGACAGACGCAACTCGCACTCGTACATTAACGTTTAAAAATATACGAAACGTAACTCTCTCTCTTTCTATCTTCACTAACTTATAGCTACCTCTCAACTTCCGTTCGCACTTTTCGTTATTCATTCACCAGCTTACTCCCCAAGTCAAGCGTGTGATAACAGGGTATAACAGTCTATTATTCATTTCACTATGACCTATCTAGAAATACAAGTCAATTGGCAAAGTGGCATTGTGCTGGACTCGCAATTTTACTTTTACAGCTATTGTGCCTTGAACTATACACAACCTAATGGGGATTTGTTAAATTATATAAAGAATATATACAAAATAAACACAAAATACTTTAACAACGTGTATTCACTCATTACATACTATAAATAGGTAATAAATTGAAACAAAAGGCTGACGATAATGAAAAGTATCTAGATTCTATTCTTAAATTATCTACACAAAATAAGCTGGATGGGCGACAGTGTAACTGATATAGTTTGGATAACTATACGGTCTATTAGAATAATCTAAATACCCGATAGCTCACCCAAGCCAATCAGGTAACACACAGAAATACAAGTACAAGTTTACAAAGAGAGATATTACAGCATTAGAAAATTGGTTGCTACTTAACTTATTCTCGAGCCAGGAATACAAAAGTACCCATCAGGCATTTACATTGCTATTTATACATCCCAAAAGTCGTAAAAAGTCACGACATCTTTAGCCAATCACAAGCATTGGTTGTTTACATCATAATATCTTTTATATTGGCTATAACAACAATATATAATGAACTTAAATTATGTTAAAACTTAATTAATGATTATTACAAGTCCTAACAATCACAAAATCGTATTATTAGGGCACAAATTTCTACTTTTTGGGCGCCACCAATCACAGCATTATTCTCATGTCGTTAATTTTAACAAAATCTAATTATGTAGATCAAATTTAAAAATTGGTTAATAAATTACACAATCTTTCGTTATTTGAAAATCGTATTCTTAACATATGACAACACATCAATGATACATATCAAACCTGATAAATAATCATTTTAAAACTTATATCTTAGGAACAGATATAATCCAAATGTAAACACGACTATCAATAATATTAATACAATAATTTATTGTTCTAATGTACCATCAAAACATTACCAACTAAGTCTTAATTACAGGTCATCGTTGTGATAAATATTGCCATTGACCAAACATTTCGTTCGGAAACATGTTTATCATAATTTCGTTCTAAAAAATATCACATCGAATTATTGATTTGACATTGACATTTGGAACTTAAAGACAATTAAAATTGAAGTTTAAAACAGGAACTTAATGTAAATAAACAAAATAGTGCAGTGTTATTGTTAATCTAATGCTTTTTATAATGTAACTTGTCACGTGCGTAAAGAAGTTTTACTTAAAAATAAAAGATAGTCATAGCGATTTTTTAAATCTTTGTTGATGGGGGGTGTAAGAAAAAATATAATTTATGTGGTACACAGAAAATGACAAATGAAACAATTATAAAAACAGTAGGTACAATTGAGTTAAGACGGTTCGACTCATGGTGTCTGCGTACCAAAATGGCCTTAAGCGCAGCATAATGTTGTGTGTAGGTAAATTTGTATACTATGGGTAACCTCCGGAATTACTGAACCAAATTCGTATATAGCCGGGGTGAGTCAGCTAGTAGAACCATAAAAAAATGAAAAACAAGTAACTTTTCAACAAAAATACAACCGACATCAGAAAACAGAAAATCTAAACACCATATAGGCCATTGTGAGACAATACTATTGTCATAGTGAAGCAATTGGTTTAGTAGAGACGTATTGATTTAAAAACCAAACTCCTTATTCGATTTCGACGAAATTTATATGGGACTAAACTGAGAGTATATACTTTTAAACAATAAATAATTTTCCAAATGTTGACAAATGACAGAGTTCTGGAGTAACACAAAAATAATAGTTTGACGACCTCCGTGGCACAGTGAGCGAACAGCCGGCTGAGACGCAGGAGGTATAGGGTTCGATTCCCTCCGCGGAACAAATGTTTGCATGATCTACATATATGTTCCGTGTCTGGTTGTTATTCTATATATTATAAGTATGTATTAACAAAAAAAAAGTATATCAGTATTCTATCAGCTAACAAATTGTGAACCTCCTCCTTTTTTTGAAGTCAGTTATAATGTTGATGGATTTTCAAACAGATTTTGTAGAACTTTAAAAATATTGGATTGGATAAAACTCTACATGAATACATAAACACGATAACAGAACATTCAAATATTATTGTGCACCACGGCGAGCTGTGAATACTGTTTTTCAGTTTAGAAGCGATGAAATTATTGGAAAACAGTGAAGCTAAAAGCAAACGACAATTTATTGGTGAATTTGTTTGTGTGAATGTGTTATTATGTTTGGATTATATTAGATTCTGTATCCAAGTTTATTTTAGGTCGCCGTTTCAAAATTTGATTTGAATGGTGTAGGTATATATAGGGAGTATGGGGGCCGTCAATTTGAAACCATATTGCTGTCCGTCTCTCGTTCTATCTGTCTGCTTGTTAGGTTTTCATGACTAAACAGCTAGACCAATATGACGAATTTTGGTATTACGTTAGATTTTGACCTGATTGAGATATAGGTTACTTTTTATTGAAATACCATGCGAGCAAAGCCGTATGTAGAAGCTTGTATTTCATACGTTCTTAAATCTCAACAGGGCGTTTAATAGTTTTTGAAGTAAAACTTCTTTAAGCACGCTTGACTTGGGGAGTAAGCTGGTGAATGCGTAACGAGAGCGTTACGAAAAGTGTGATCGAGTGAGGCGAACGAAGTTGAGAGGGAGATATAAGTTAGTAAGATAAGTTAGTGAGAGTTACGTTTCGTATATTACTGTAGCGGCAAGAAAGAAAGGTGCGAGTACACCTTTTTGTTTCTCTCTTTTTCTCATAGCCAGTTACGTTTCGTATATCTAAGACACAGTTCAGGCCTATTGTTTGTATCAAACTGTAGGAGCAAGAGAGATCAGTGCGTGTGCACATTTTTTTTCTCTTTTCCTCTCATAGCCAGTGCATGAAATATATAAATATCTCAGTCAGTAGTTCGTTTGCGAGTTTGCTAGCATTACACGTTTGGTGATTTCCTGATTATTTTTCGTAATATAATTTTATACATTATTATTCTGAATAAAAAGTTTTACTTCAGCCGTGTGGTCTAAAGCACACTCTTTTTTATATGTTCCGCTTTTTTCTCTCCGACATGGAAATTGGAGACTATATCTAGCTATCATTTTGTTCAGCAAATTAATCCGTGTTATTATGAATCATTTGAATTATATCGGATACCAAACTGATTACATTTTATTATTAAATTATGATTTTAGCACAAAACACTTTGACACGCAAAAAAATCGGTAGGCAAATATATAAATAAAAAAATTTCATCAATGATGATGAAATTTTATAAATAATGATAATGATATCCACAGCCCATAAGTACCCACTGTTGGGTGAAGGCCTCCCTTTACTTGTAAACGCCAGCCTTCCCAGTCCTCTGCTGCGCGCATCCAGTAGTTGCCCGCGTTCTATAAGTCGTTGAATCACCGCGCCGTCTAACGTCCTGAAAATATATTTAATAGGTATTCATATTAATATATATTCATTTCAAATAGAAAAAAGTTTGTAATGGCTTTGTATTCTAAATTCAAATTAATATTGGTTTAAAAACATGACATTCTTTTTACAAACTCAGTCTTTTCTTTATTGATTAGCGTTGTATTTTCATTACATTTGAACATTTTTCGTCCTAATGGATACTTTAAAAATTCGTGTAATTATGAAATATGAGTTCCGTCGTGGCACCACCGCGACGAAAACGGCACATAACATCAAAAATGTTTACGGAGAGAACTGTACAAACGAACCCACAACCCGTTATTTCGTTCTGGAAATTCTGACTTGAAAAATGAAGTTCGTGGTCGTCCGGAGACTTTAGTCAACAATGATGAATTAAAAGCGATTGTGGAATCTGACGAAACTCAATCTACAGCTGAGCTAGCAGCAGCTTTTGATGTTAGCATCAAAATAATTTTGATCTATTTGCGACAAATAGGCAAGGTAAAAAAACTTGATAGATGGGTGCCCCACAAACTTAACAATCGCAAGCGCAACGTACGCGTCGAGACCTGCCTCGCGCTGCTCAATAGGCAAAGAAATGAAGGAATTTTGAACCGAATTGTTACGTGCGATGTAAAATGGATTCTGTTCGACAATCGAAAGTGCTCAGCAAGTTGGTTAGATCCTGGTTCAGCACCAAAGCAATGCCCTAAACCAAAAATGACCCCTAAAAAGGTGATGGTCACTGTTTGGTGGTCTAGTGCGGATGTGATTTATCACAGCTTTTTACAAAAAGGCATGAGCATTACTGCAGATGTGTACTGTGAAGAACTGGAGACAATGATGGAGAAGCTTGCACATCAGCAACCAGCTTTGGTCAATTGGTCGTCCCCACTGCTCCTTCACGACAACGCGCGACCCCATACTGCACAACAGACAGTCTCCAAGCTGCAAGAGCTGGGGTTGAAAGCTCTCCCTCATCCGCCATACTCACCAGACCTTGCACCTACTGACTATTACTTTTTCCAAAATTTAGACAACTTTTTGGTGGGTAAAAAATTCAATTCCCGAGAGGCAGTACAAAATGCCTTTGAAGAGCTTGTTGCTTCCCATCCAGCTGATTTTAAAAGAAGGACATCAATAAACTGCCAATGCGTTGGCAAAGATGCGTCGATTGCATGGGTGATTACTTTGAATAACAGAAATAAAAAAGTTTAAAAAAATAAGTACTTGCACTTATTCCATACAAAACGGCAATTTCATAGGTAAAGAACTAATATATTGACAACTAACTTTATAATTTTTGTGTCCAACAACTTGAAATTAATCACAATCCGGAGCAGTTGAGCTATCTATAGATCATTTGCAAAGTTCTTTAGATGACTCATCTGTTTGTTTTGTGTTTAATATAGAGCGATGTAATTATTTATCCATTTTACATTTTACAAATCGAAAGAATATATTTATGTTTCTAAAATGTATAATGAGCGGTCTTATTTCAAAATATAGCATTTTTTTATAGATTCATGATTTGTCCTGAAAAATCATCAAATATATTTATTTAGTTTAAATAAAAACTTGTTACTAGTGGTTCGCCGCGAACTGACATCTCGCGAGTCTCCCATAAAAAAAAATTAATCTTTGACTATCAAAATAGTGCCACGAAATAAACTACCAACTTACTTGACCTACAGCTTCATGTTATTTAATTACCCTTTTTTGTGGTACAAAATGCAGTTATTCTGGATTTCAGACTTTTACCTATAATTGTGTCCCTAAAGCTACACGAAAACCAAATTTCAGCATTGTGGGGTCACTGGTGTACCCTGGGAATTTTGTCGAAGTTTTGTTTCTATTATAAATAATAGCTCAAAAACTACAACAATTAAACTAATAACAAAACCAGGGTTGGAATTTACTATTGAATACCTTTCATATGACGTCCCATTTGACCTAAAAGTCTCATTGTCATTTTTTTTACCCCTCTTGCACCGCTATATCTCACAAACCACCCACATTTTTAGTTCATTTAGTTACCCCAAAATCGTGTCATCGCTGCCTACTTAAGTATCAGATTTCACGATGATCGGATCAACGCTTCGAAAGTTATCCTCGGACGAACAAATATACATACATACATAGTTACGTAGATACATACAACGCCAATTTGCCCATGTTGATTTGGAGATCTCGATTCGCTCGATCAATAAAATATAGTAAGGCGCTCAACACACTGCCACGCACCACGCTGCATGTTGCGTGAATGCGTGTTCTAACGTTGCTTGTAAGTATCTCCGTTTGTATAGAAAACACGCACAGTTCAACACACAGAAAATGCATCCACGCGCGTTCATGCAGATCACGCGCTTAAGCGCGGAGAAACATGCACCCCCACGCGTAAGTGCGGGGCGAGACGCAAGGTATGGCACACCCGAGTCCCGCAGTGCCGTGCATGATTTTGAACGTGAACTGCACTAGCGAACAGCTTTGAATGAAATGAGTCAGAGTCCACAAAACGCACTTACACGCGTGAATGCGTAAAAAACCCGCACGATGATGCAGATCTGCACTCCCGCAAGTACACGCGTAGGTGCGTCGACACGGAACACGCAGCGTGGTGCGTGGTAGTGTGTTAGCCGCCTAAAGTTTTACCTGAATTTAAAATGTGTTAAAAAGTGAGATAAATAATAAAACTGGTACTTAAAATAGCTCAATCGCTACTCCGCATCGTATAAATTAAAATATTCAATACATTCGGGCGACCGATCACAGACTAAAAGTAAATAGCTAGTGAAATTATGATAATATTGAATTTTACAAATCAGGTCATGAAAATATATCACGAAATTCTGATGCTGGTTCTGAAAGTTTGCTACATATTTTCTATCTTTTTGAAATCTTTTGAAGCAAACTTTTATGGGTTAACCAATTCATGTGTTTTGTTGCGACGACGATTTAAATATACTAATTATGAAGGTAATATGCTGCGGCGTATCGATCAGTGGATTTTAAAGTACCCGGGTTTGTTGCCTGAGTCTTTCCGACGATTTTTGCTCACCTATAAGCCTAAAAGCCCTACATTCTATCGAGTCAAGGTAGCGAGCTGGTATTTGGCCAAACCATCCCAAAGGTGGCAGCAGTACTCCATACCAGACCAGACTTGTGCTTTGTATAGACTAAGAAGTTGTCCTGGTGTGAAGTATCTCCTGACCTTGTTAAGGATGCCCAGCTTCATGGCAGCTGTTTTAGCCTTAGACTCGATTATTGAGCTAAAATTGAGAGTACGCGTGAACGAAACCCCTAAAAGCTCGAGGTGACCTTTTACGGCTACCGGTACATCACGGAAAATGGGAACTTGGAGAAACTGACTCTTTTCCGCCGAGAAGAGACATGCTTGCGTTTTTGATCGCGACGAACAGGCGTAAATGGTAATCAAAATGTTCTAAAAGACTCGATTAAATAAAGAACTTTAGGTGAAAGCTTGACAACTGCTGATTTTTCTCGAGTGTTCCAACTGTTCTCTCTAGTCTATGTATAGGATGTGACTATTCTGCCATGAAAATATTCACGTATAAACACTTTGACAGTTTCATGCATAATAATTAATACTTTTGAATGTTTTGGCAGTGTTGCGGCCAAATATTAACATTATTTTCTTATTTGATTGGAGTGACGATTTGCGCGCTGTAGCTGGCAAGGATTGGATAAGAAAAGCTGAGGATCGGGCTCACTGGAGCATCCTGGGAATGACCTACGTTCAGCAGAGGACTGATATATGTTGATGATGATCATCATTCAGGTTTAACTAAAAACTAGAACAACGTTATTAGACTTGTAAAAGAATTCGTCCGAGAAACCTTCAACTACATAAGTCTGGGAGGTAGCGTTACGTATTTAGCCTCCACTAAAAACAGGGGTGTTAAAACATTGCCCCTATATCTACATCAGAGACGTTGCTTATATTCGCATCCGCATTCGCAATGCGGAGCCTCCGCATCGATTTGGCCATCTGCATCTGCATCTATAATAAACTATGCGGAGCCTGCGCATCGATTTCACCATCTGTATCTGCATCCGCAATACTCGATGCGGAGCCTAAGCATCAATTTGACAATTGCGCATGCGTCCGCAATAATTGATGCGGAGCCTGCGCATCGATTTAACCATCTGTATCTGCATCCGCAATACGCAATGCGGAGCCTCAGCATCAATTTGGAAATCTGCGCATGCGTCCGCAATAATCGATGCGGAGCCTCCACATCGATTCCACCATCTGTATCTGCATCCACAATACTCGATGCGGAGGCTCAGCATCGACTTGGCTAGCTGCACATGCGTCCACAATAATCGATGCGAAATAATCGATGCGGATGTTCAATCGGATGCAGATGCAGCGCAGGTCGCGACAAGAAATACATTGGGTGGGGCTTGCGAGTGGTGCGTGCCGTGGGCACGTGCTGATAGACCAATAGGAGCGAAGATTTCAGTACTAGATCCGACGCGTTTGTTATTGTTTATCATTTGTATCTCGTAAATCAATCATAACGTGTTTACTTGCGCTTATCGTATAAACATTGCAGTTTTTGAGTTTTATTGCGAGTATACAGTGAGTATGGTATGTTAAGTGAGTTTTCTGCAGCTAATCACACTAGTATTATAAGTGCGAAAGTTTGGATGTTTGTTTGTTTGTTACTCAATCACGTCGAAACAGCTGAACCGATTTCGATGAAATTCGGTATGTACGTAGATTACAACCTGAATCACCACATAGGCTAACTTTTATTCCATAAATTAGTTTGCATGGGAGAAAAATGGGATGTCAAAGTTTATTTGTGTATTTTTGCACCCCAGAAAAACGCGGTCGAAGCTGTTGGCAACAGCTGAGCCTTCAAAAATTTGCATCCGCAACATTCCTAGTCTGCATGTGGCATATTAGTTTCCAAACGGAACCTTTTTGTCAAACTGACCCAAAATTAGGAATTTAATCTTTCCTTATCACTTGTTCTATTGTAACGTATGTGTTCTTATTTGATATTTAGTTTGCGTTCTAGCGCGTGGTCTCCACTCCAACCTTTCTGCCCCAACGGCCGTCAGTTCTTCGAACTATGTGCTCTGCCCATTGCCACTTTAGCTTGCTAATCCTTTGTGGTATGTCTGTGACTTTGGTTCGTCTACGAATCTCCTCATTCCCGATACGATCTCCTAGAGAAACACCAAGCATAGCCCTCTCCATATTTACTTTTTTATTCCTAAAACAAATTAAGAGGCTTTAAAGGGAAAACATCTTTTATTAACTTAAACCTTTTAAGTAAACTCAACTGAATTAACTTTCCTAATTTAAATGCAAGGAAATATAGTCACATCGCTTTAAATCTGTTTTCCTGATTAATTTACTTAGCTAACTTAAATATGAATTAGGGAGTCTACCTTTAATTAAACCCAAAAAGTCTTATACACCAATGAATGATACAGCAAACTAACATTTATTTGTAGCACGATAAAGCTATATTTTATTTGTTATCTCGCTGTTGATTATGTAGAATATTTTGGACAAATGCCAGATAGTAAAATCTGAACTAAACGATATTTGTATATAAATTATTTAAGCCTCAAATAATTCTGCTATAGTTTATGGTGTGGAATGTTGGCGTTGCCCTCGCAGACTGCACTAAACTTTACTACATCTAAACTGTTGTAAGCAAGCTTGTACAGATTCAGCGACAGGACAAATCAGAAGGACTAAACGTTAGTGAATGGGTGTTGTTGGAAAATTTGAAGAATTAAATTAATGCAAAGTATTTTAAATTTAATTTATATATTTATTTTATAATTTATATTTAATTAATTTATATGAATTTTAGTGTTCTTTTAATTAAATTTAAATAATTACATATTCGTGATTTTAATAAATGAATTGAAACGAACAAAGTATTTTATTAGCAAACATTTACGGCTTCGAACATATTTCAAAATAAAATATATCGTAATTGTCTTGAACTCACACAAAAATACCATAGCAAAAACCGGCCAAGTGCGAGTCGGACTCGCGTAAGAAGGGTTCCGTACCATTATCTATAAAACCAGCAAAAAATCACGTTTGTTGTATGGGAGACCCCCCGTAAGTATTATTTTTTTTTATATAATTATTTTTAAAGAGAAGAACATAAATCAATATGCTGTGAATATTTCAAGCGTTTACCTGTTGCCCTTATTAATATCGAGCAAAAACGAGCAAAAAAATCAAGTTTGTTGTATGGGAGCCGCCCTTAACTACTGGTTTAATTTAATTTCATTATTTATATTTAAATAATATATATAACTTAATATTCTGTGAATATTTCAAGCGTCTACCTGTTGCCGTTATCAATATCGAGTAAAAACGAGCAAATAAATCACGTTTGTTGTATGGGAGCCCCCCTCCCTTAAATATTTATTTTATTCTGTTTTTAGTATTTGCTGTTATAGCGGCAACAAAAATACATGATCTGGGAAAATTTTACCTGTCTAACAATCACGGTTCATGAGATACAGCCTAGTGACAGACGGTCAGATATACAGACAGCGGAGTCTTAGTAATAGGGTGCCGTTTGACCCTTTGAGTACGGAACCCTAAAAAGGCACTTAGATATTCCCAAATTTTCAAAATTCCTGGCAACTTTCTATTGTCCTGAAAATTACGAAAACAACCAAAAAATCTGCTCAATTAGTCGAGCCGTTCTCTAGTGATAATATTTCATACACTTGGCATTGATTTTTATTTAAAGAGATATAATACAAATATTATGGTTGAAAGTAAAATGCTACTGCTTCGGACAATAATCAAGACACATGAAGGATATCAAAAGTTGGAATAAACCAAAAATGTCGTGTATATACAACAGTAAAAATAGCCTAGACACGTAATGTCTTTTTCATCATTTAACCACATCATCACCATCATCCACAGCCTGACTTTACCCATTGTTGGGTATAGGCCTCCCCAAGTTTGTGCCATCCACCACGATCCTGCGCTAGTCTCACCCACTGACGGCCCCCGACCTTTACGATGTCGTCCACCCATCTCGCTGCTGGTCGTCCTACCCTTCTATACCCGCTTATCGGCCACCATTCAGTCACTGTCCTGCTCCATCTGTTATCACCACGTCTAGCCAAGTATCCCGCCCAAGACCATTTGAGCTCTATAACTCGATTCCTAACGTCATAAATCTTCGTTCGTCTACGGATCTTGACGTTTGGAACTCTGTCTAACAGTCTGATGCCGAGCATGGTACGCTCCATGGCTCTCTGTGAAATAATTCTTAACCTGTACACAGCCTCCTACGCGAGCATCCATGTCTCGGTACCATAGGTCATGGTGGGCAGAATACATTGTTTGAATAAGCGGATCTTCAGACACTTTTGAGTTTAAGGCGACCTAGGCGACCTAAGACCATTTAACCTTAACATGGCAGAACAATTGATTTATGTATGGAAGTTAAAGCATTCCCTACATCACAAGTCCCGTACTTAGTGTAGGTACTGCACGCCAATACTCGCATGCACAAGCCATTATATAATTGTATTATAATTAAGTTTAAAATAAATGTGTTTTGCTATATGCTTGTTTCGATAAATAAATGATTTATATATTTTTTATCATCATCATATCTGCCATAAGACGTTCAGTGCTCAACAAAAGCCTCCCCGTAGAGTTCCAGAGCGACCAACTCGTACTCATTCATCTCATTCACTCATGGACGACCTCCGTGGTGCAGTGGGCGAATAGCCGGCTGAGACGCAGGAGGTAGCGGGTCTATTCCCGCCGCGGAACAAATGTTTGCATGATCTACAGATATTTGTTCCGGGTCTCGATGTTTTTCTATATAATATTATAAGTATATACATATTTACAAACAAAAGATATTTAAGTTTTCTATAACTTATCTGGTTCTCATAGTACAAGCTCTCCTTAGTTTGGGGCTAGATAGCGCTGTGTGAAATGTCCAGCAATATTTGGGTATTTATATTTATTTTTCTATAATAATATTATAAAGAGGAAAGTTTGTATTGAATAGGCTCCGAAATTACTAGACCGATTTAAAAAAAATTCTCACTGTTGGGAAGCTATACTATCCCCGGGTGATATAGACTACATTTTATTCAACTGCGCAGAAAGAGGGTTATGTTTTTATTGAAAAACTACGCGTGCAAAGCTGCGGATTGGTAAGCTAGTTCATTATAATGCTTTACGAACGTACATTACTATAACTGGTATTTTAACCAGAATGCAAATTGCATAAAGCAACAAAATGTTTTACTTCGTTATTTAATGCAGTCGAAAACAAAATTAAATTGCACTGGAATTTTGATAAATTGCATTTTGCATGTTGCTGGCCAGACGTAATTTATTAGCGTCTGCCCACCAGTGCCGGGTTTAGTACTGACCATGCCCTGGGCATGATTCATATGGCGCCGTCAATCTGTTTTCATGAACACCTATGTGAAAACAGAAAAAAAGTGTAATTTTACGGGATTTTTCTATTGGACAAATTTCTTTTATAAACATGGAAGTCTGTGTTTTCCGCAATTTTCTTTTTGATTAAGTTTGTTGATGTCTATTAGGGTATCATCGTTTTGAAAGTTTAATGTATATGCTGTTAATGAAATCGTAATTTAATAATGATGGTGCCGGTGAGTAGACCGACCACAAGACAATAAATGTTTAGAATGTTGCAACAGAAAATGGCCGTAAAGACTAACCAGTAAGTAAAGCAATATTTTAGAGTTTTGAAGGTGAACTGGTGCAGAAACCAAGTTAAAATACAATATCGGTGAGTGGAGCCTCTTCGTGACGTCTTATGGTCCAAAACACTTGTGTCCTAAGACGACAGTCTTTGATCAGTGTGTGTCAGTATTAACATACCTAGTCAGGTCATAAATTATGTCACATGTTTAATATAAAATAATTGAAACAAGTTTATTCATTATGTAACCATTTATATACCAAAATGAACTTAACAAAACGTAGATTCTTATGACACTAAAGTTTATTCAAAGTGACCTCCGTGATTTTGAATACAGGCCTTCAATCTGCGCGGCCAGTCGTCTATCGCAGCACGAACGAGGTCCATGTCAATATGGGCGGCTGCCTTAATCAAGGATGTCTTGAGTAACTCCAAATTGGGATGAGGCTTTAAGCACGCCATCTCCTCCAAGTGTTGCCATATCTTGTAATCTAACGGATTCAAATATGGACTGGAGGAGGGCCAGTCTTCGTGCCGGATGAAGTCGACTTCACGCGCCGCCAGCCAGTCTTGTGTGCTCTTCGCTCTATGAGCTGGCGCCGAATCTTGTTGGAATACCCAGTGCCTGTTATTGAACATGGTATGAGAAACAGGTTCCACAAGGTTCGTCAGGACTGTATTTTGATACACAACTGTGTGAAAAGAATAAAGATACACAACTTCACTACTGTGTACCTTATCATTTTGTTTGTTGTAGCTCTCTTCTACGGTAAAATTTTTTTCATCCGAAAAAAGAATTTCCCGATATTTTTTTCCCGCGTACCGCTCCAACAAAGCGCGGCATCTCTTCAGTCTCAGGTCCATTAGACGAGCATTCAAACGATGTCCTGTTTTTCTTCGATATGCCCGAAGTCCTAAGTCTTCATTTAACACCCTTTTCACCGTGGTTCTGCTTAACCCCATCTGAAGGGCCAACAGTTTCTGCTTACGTTTGGGATTTCTTTGAATTCGCGCCTTTCCAGCTTTTATCATTGCTGGAGTCCTAACAGACCGAGGGCGACCACTTCTTGACTTGTCATCTACACTAGAGTCTTCATTGTATCGTTTGATGGTGCGATAAACGAATCTTTTGGTTATATTAAAATTTATCAGTATGTCAAAAAATTTTATTGGCGCGTAACCACAACGATGCAACGCAATAACTGCAACACGGTCTTCTTGAAGCGTCCACTCTATATTTAAAAATGAGTAAAATTCTAAAAAGTATACATTTTTATTTTCATGAACAATTCGAAATTCGAATTCAATAAACTTTTTTGTGGCCAGCATTCTAAAAGAAAAGTTTTTACTGTGTGACAATACTTATGACCTGACTAGGTATATGGCACAGAAAAGTCGTATCTCAATATTTGCCTCATAAAAAGACTCAAGGTTACTCAGCGTGCTATGGAGAAGGTGCTTGGTATTTCTCAACGAGATCAGAATCAGAAATGAGCAAAATAGCCAAAACCAATGTTACTGACATTTCCAAGAGAATTAGCAAGCTTTAGTGGCAGTAGGCGGGGCACATAGCTTGAATAACTGACGGCCGTTGGGGCAGTAAGGTTCTTGAGTAGAGATCACGCACTGGAAAGCGCAGCGTAGGACAGCCCCCCATGAAGATGAACTGAGAGCTGTTGGGTGCAAAACCCAAAAGATTGTTCTCATTGGATATCTATATGGTAGGGCTATGGTCAGCAGTTTGATAAAATTGATTGATAAAATTAGAAATACAACATAACGACAACGTTCAAAAATAAAAAAAGTTACTGTAACAGTGTCAAAACTTAAATGGAGGTGGACAAGACATACAATTCGAGGTATCGAAAAATGGAGTAAAGTCCTAATGAACTGGTATCCAACTTACCAAACAAGGAACAACGGAAAACAGTTCAAGAGATGGGAAGACGAAATAAAATCAACAGCCGGTAAAACTTGAAGCAGAACGGCAAGATACAGAGAAAATTGGAAAAAGTTGGAGGAGACCTTTGCCGAAAAAAACGGCCAAGTGCAAGTCGGACTTGCCCATGAAGGGTTCCGCAGCAGCAAGTACATAATATAAAAGTTCTTGTAGTTCGTTGTAACTTTTTTATATTTGAGTTGATTGAATGAAAGGTAAATTGCGGTTTACGATTTATGACGTATTAAAAAAAACTACTCACTAGATCTCGTTCAATCCAATTTTCGGTGGAAGCTGTGCATGGTATTGTACATCATATATTTTTTTAGTTTTATCATTCTCTTATTTTAGAAGTTACATGGGCACATATTTTACCAATTTGGAAGTGTCTCTCGAGCAAACTATTCAGTTTAAAAAAAATGATATAAGAAATCTCAATATCATTTTTGAAGCCCTATCCATAGATATCCCACACGTATGGATTTGATGACAAAAAAATTTTGAGTTACAGTTCTAAGTATGGGGAACCCCCAAAATTTATTGATATTTTTTCCTATTTTTGTGTGAAAATTTTAATGCGGTTTACAGAATACATGTACTTACCAAGTTTCAACAGTATAGTTCTTATAGTTTCGGTAGTTCGGTTTTTTGCCATTTGGCTACGGTACCAAAAAATGGCAAATAGATATATGTGTCGATGTCGACAAAATCTAAATATATATTATGTAGTTCAAGATACAATGTGTCTGAACAAACCTTTAGTCAGACACATTGTACATTGAACCACATAATACACATAACCTTATAATAATAAAAATAATAATCAGCAGTGGACGTCCTACGGCTGATATTATGATGATATATGAGTGAAGCGAACACCGAAAAACGCTGTAATTGTACCCTGGGCGGTTGCCCAACAACCGCATCACCCTAACTCCGCTATTTCAGCTTCATTTGCGTTGTATTCAGTAAAAATAATTACCACGATTGAAAGTTTTTGACAAGTGATGACATAGCACAAATATTGTGGTACTGTACTGTAGGCATTAATAGAAGTAATTAAACATTTAATTTTATTTATTTGGGAAGTAAACAGTCATCATCAATTATTATTATTATAAAGAGGAAAGATTTGTATTTTTGTGTGTATGTTTGTAATGAATAAACTCAAAAACTACTGATCCAATTTATAAAATTCTTGCACCATTGGAAAGCTACATTCACGCTGAGTAACATAGGCTACTTTTTACCCAACTGCGCAAAGGAGGGTAATGTTTTTATTGAAAAACTACGCGTGCAAAGCTGCGGATTGGTCAGCTAGTACATTATAAAGTAGAACATAGTACTAATAGTTACATGAATAAATGCATGACCCACAAAATCATCCACAGATTAATTGAAGAAGTGAATAATATTAATAATTTTACAAACAATAGGTTTATGATTAAACAGTAAACAAAACCAATAAATAGGTGAAGTGAGTTTAATAAAGGTTGAGTCGCATAGACAAACTCAAACCCGTCAAAGCATAACCGTACATCTACACATCATGTATGTGTAGTAGGGAATGCAATCCCGACTCGAGGTTGCAAATTCGAGATCCCGCGGAATTAGAAATATCAATCCCGCGGGATCCCGGAATTTTCGGGATCCCGTCTAGTTTAAAAAAAATGTTAAATTCGGATGACTGAAAAAGCTAATAACTGCTTGTTTGTGATAGTGAGGTTAACTAAAATAACATATTACTCGAAAGAAAATAAAAATCTTTATTCTTTAATCTTACCAACTAAATAATTATCGTCAGCTGTCGCTAATATTCGGAAATAGTCGGAATAGTTTTCTAACGCTGTTTGGCGTTCCTGCCGCTCGCGGCCGTCAGTCAGCGCGCCGCTTGCGCCCCGAGTGGACGTGTGTAGCGTCGCTGACCACTGCCGCCCAATCCCGTCAATCTCGAACGGGATCTCGTCATATGATGCGTCGGGATTGATCCCAAAAAATTACACGAGATCGGGATTGCATTCCCTAATGTGTAGATGTACGGTTATGCTTATATATATGCAACATGTATGTATATGTACATTACATCTACACAAGCGGCGGACTGTCTGCATGCGTTTGGATGTGTGGGTTTTTAATGAAGTACTGAGCCTCTCTGTCATTTGGAGGTGTCGAAGTCGAACTCGGACCACTTATAGTTTCCCATATCGATCTGTCAGTCTTTCCAGCTTATCCTGACAGCCAAATTGGATTTGAAACAAAAGCCCTTTAACGAAATATAAAGCTTCAAAGAAGCAACTTTCGTATAGTCTCTACGGGCTTGCAAAAATAAATTAAATCAGTTTTATCTATTTATTTGTTTAATTGTACACAAAAGAAAGATTATTAAATAATTTACATCTAGCTGACAAATCCGCAGCTTTGCAGGCGTATTTTTCAATAAAAACATTACCCTCTTTCTGCGCAGTTGGGTAAAAAGTAGCCCTTGTCACCCGGGGGTAGTGTAGCTTCCCAAAAGTGAATTTGGCTATTCAATACAAACAAACAAATCTTTTATCTTTATAACATTATATGTATAAATTACCGTAAAGTAAAAAAATATTTCAAAAAAGTAAGTTAACAAACTTAGAATCTAGACCTAAACTATATACATTCATGTTTCCTAGTGTAACTATGTATTCATCATAACTTTGAAGTTATGATGAATACATAGTCCAGTGACTACTCTCCGTACTAGTTTGCACTGTATAACGTCAGGGCATCGTTGCTCTTCCATATTAACGACTTGAGAATTTGAATTTTTTAGATAAGACTACCCTCCGTACTAGTTTGCACTGTATGACGGTAGGGCGTCGTTGCTCTTCCATATTAACGACTTGAGAATTTGACATTTTTAGTTATGACTACCCTCCGTACTAGTTTGCACTGTATGACGGCAGGGCGTCGTTGCTCTTCCCTATTAACGACCTGAGAATTTGACATTTTTAGTTATGACTACCTTTCGTACTAGTTTGCACTGTATGACGGCAGGGCGTCGTTGCTCTTCCCTATTAACGACCTGAGAATTTGACATTTTTAGTTATGACTACCTTCCGTACTAGTTTGCACTGTATGACGGCAGGGCGTCGTTGCTCTTCCATATTAACGACTTGAGAATTTGACATTTTTAGTTATGACTACCTTCCGTACTAGTTTGCACTGTATGATGGCAGGGCGTCGTTGCTCTTCCCTATTAACGACCTGAGAATTTGACATTTTTAGTTATGACTACCTTCCGTACTAGTTTGCACTGTATGACGGCAGGGCGTCGTTGCTCTTCCATATTAACGACTTGAGAATTTGACATTTTTAGTTATGACTACCTTCCGTACTAGTTTGCACTGTATGACGGCAGGGCGTCGTTGCTCTTCCATATTAACGACTTGAGAATTTGACATTTTTAGTTATGACTACCTTCCGTACTAGTTTGCACTGTATGACGGCAGGGCGTCGTTGCTCTTCCCTATTAACGACCTGAGAATTTGTCATTTTTAGTTATGACTACCTTCCGTACTAGTTTGCACTGTATGACGGCAGGGCGTCGTTGCTCTTCCATATTAACGACTTGAGAATTTGACATTTTTAGTTATGACTACCTTCCGTACTAGTTTGCACTGTATGACGGCAGGGCGTCGTTGCTCTTCCATATTAACGACCTGAGAGTTTGTCATTTTTAGTTATGACTACCTTCCGTACTAGTTTGCACTGTATGACGGCAGGGCGTCGTTGCTCTTCCATATTAACGACCTGAGAGTTTGTCATTTTTAGTTATGACTACCTTCCGTACTAGTTTGCACTGTATGACGGCAGGGTGTCGTTGCTCTTCCCTATTAACGACCTGAGAGTTTGTCATTTTTAGTTATGACTACCTTCCGTACTAGTTTGCACTGTATGACGGCAGGGCGTCGTTGCTCTTCCCTATTAACGACCTGAGAGTTTGTCATTTTTAGTTATGACTACCTTCCGTACTAGTTTGCACTGTATGACGGCAGGGCGTCGTTGCTCTTCCATATTAACGACTTGAGAATTTGTCATTTTTAGTTATGACTACCTTCCGTACTAGTTTGCACTGTATGACGGCAGGGCGTCGTTGCTCTTCTATACAATGCTATCGTCTTAAGAATTTGAAATTTTTAGTTAGAATGATGATGTATGATAAAGTCTCATAAATCTACTAATCAGTATTTATATATTACATTTACTAGAATATCTGTTAAAATAAACGTATAATTACTACTAGTTGTGAAATGCTTAAATTTTAACAAATACTATAGAATATTTATCTTGTTATGTACTTATCTAAATATTGTCTAAATACGAAATTATCTTCTGTAGGTGTGTATTAAATTTTAATTATATTGTAGATTTGTGCATTGTTTATTTATTTATGTATTATTTGTTCTTTTTATCATTTTCCATTGTTTAGAGGTTTTTATAAATACAGAACTGGTGGTAGAGCTTTTGTGAACGGGCTCGAGGAAGTGGGCGTGGTGCCCACTACATTTATCTGCCGCCAAATAGCAGTAGTGCTGCTGTGTTCCGGTTAGATGGTAATGGTATGTTCCTGTAATTACTAGCACATAGGCATAACAGTTAGATCCTATAGTATGGCAACGTATCCACATAGAGATCAAAGCAACTTAATAGCTTGTTTTGAATTCTATATGGATATCCATAGGCTGCAGTAGTCACTTAACATCTGGTGGACTGCAGGCTCGTTTGCCATATAAGTAGTATAAAAAAAACAGAAGAAACCGTTGAATCATCTAAAGACTGTTGCAAACGATCTTCTACTGCTCCAGATCTCTACCACGCTCCGCTGAATTGCAATGCTTATGCGTTGATACAGATAAGCGCCAGCTCTTGGATCAAACGTTGCTTCGACCAGACGCCCAGAAAGAATTTTGAAAACGCAATTTGCTCCGGTACCCCATGGACCTTCGTACATGTAAAAATAGTTATAAATATACTAAAGAACGAATTTTCACTTAGAACAAACCTGCTAAGGTTTTTTAAGTGTTATAATTTTATAAGTATATGTTTATTAAAAATAAATAAATAAAAAAAAACCCAGGGTCTCGACCCCAAATGGATCAACTTTGTCAAGACTTCCATATTTACGCCGCTTGAGATCTTTGGCTGAATTTGTTGTCGCACCGTCCCCAACTGATGTTTTAGACAGATGAGATGGCGCAAGGGTATCGACGCACGTAGTGTCCCATACCAAAGGTCTACCCTTCTCCTAAGGTATAATAGTCATACCGTCAGACCTCTTACCATCGTATCAGACCGTTGGGTTCGAGAACGGCTGGACGCTGCATAAATCTAATATCTCATCTCTATTATAATGTTCCAGTTAATAATATTGTTACGAGCTGAGGGTTTGGGATAAAATAATGAAAATAAATGTAACGAAAATAACACTTTTTTTCAACACTGAAATTATAAATACACGAACATAGTCACAACACACCAATTCACAACACTATCGCACAATAAACCACTAAAAGTCACCGAAATATACGCACGTATTGCCAAATCAAGACTGACTCCTTCGAGCGTCTCTACGCACTATTTATACCACGCATTATTTCCAGAACCTTCTCGATGTTTCCACTAGTAACTAGAAAAGTGTAGGTATTTCGACCGACTACTATTTCTTATTCTGTGCAACTGTAGGTAAAAACGTGTTATGTAGGTATATTCCATACCAAGTATTGCCTATTCAGTGACACAGTGGTATAACTTCGAGAATCCGACTATTGCTTTACTATTACTTATTCTATAACAGCCTCGGCGTAACAATATCTTTATCAGATCAAAATCAGACATTGTTTGTTTTAAAATATTAAATGTAAGCTGATTAAAATTAATTACAGACGTCGTTGAAATACTTATTCCACAAATACATACATAATTATCGTTTCTTGGAATACACCCTTTATATTTAAATAAAGGTATGGTTCACTGATCTAATTCTTGAAATACTAATACTAATTTAAAAATACTAATTCTTGAAATATTAAAAAAACTAGTCATAGTCATACATATTTGATCGAGCGAAACGAGATCTCCAAATCAACTAGGGCAAATCGGCGTTGTATGTATGTATGTATGTATGTTTGTTTGTCCCAGGATAACTTACGAAGCGTTGATCCGATCATCGTGAAATTTGATACATAGTTAGGCACTGATGGCACAGTTCTGGTTAAGTGGGACGTCAAATAGAAGGCTTTCATTAGTGCATTTCGACTCCGTTTTTATTTTAAGTTAGCAATTTTTTGAGTTATTAACAATAATAAAAACTGAATTTTGACGAAATTAACAGGGTAGAAAAGTTTCCACAATGCTGAAATTTGGTATGCGTGTAGCTTTAGTGAGACAAAGACCAATTAAGTAATAATATGTACCAATTAAGTCATGGACTCCCTTAACCTGTAATTTGAATGAAAATGTAAGTCAACTTATTTGGTTATTTAGTTCGGGGCACTATTTTGATAGTCAAAGATTACGAATAATATTTTTTTTTTGTTTTATGGGAGACAAGCGAGATCGCAGTTTGTTGCGAACCACTAGTTATTGTTTCATATTTGTTTTAAACCAACATGGAAAAATGGAAATAGGAGGAGGTTCTCATATAATCGGATATTTTTTATGTAGGTATGTTCCCAGATTACTCGAAGACACCTGTACCGATTCGAAAAAATATGTTTTTGTTTAAAAGAGGAAATCCTATTGATACCAAGTTAGGATCTAATGATGGGATCCCAAAAAATCGAGGGTAACCCTCAAGTTTTATAGCGACGCAATTTGGTTTATGTTTGTTATTACCTTAAAACTCCATCATCTAACAATCGATTACCTACTGTACCTTTAATAACAATTGATTACCTACTATACCTTTAATAACAATCGATTACCTACTGTACTTTTAATAACAATCGATTACCTACTGTACCTTAAATAACAATCGATTACCTACTGTACCTTTAATAACAATCGATTACCTACTGTACCTTTAATAACAATCGATTACCTACTGTACCTTTAATAACAATCGATTACCTACCGTACCTTTAATAACAATCGATTACCTACTATACCTTTAATAACAATCGATTATTTGTTTATTTGAAAAGATATACTTAGTTTTATTATGGTCTGATATAAATTTCATCAAAATCAGTTTAGTAGTTTAGTTAAGTCGGTTATATTTTAATGAAAAGTTCGTTGACAATAGATGTTCAGTACAAAAATGTTTGTTCTAAAACATGAGCCCCGCTGGCACTACAACACAGTAATATTATTATTCACGTTTTAAGGTGTTAGGTGAAGTGATTTAATGTTCACTAATTTATCATTTTGGCCCTCTACTTAAAGTTTGACTAAGGTAAAGAGTGTTTTTGAATCAAAACTTCTAAAAGTATAAATGGATTTTAGTGCGGGGATTCAAAACAAATACAATTTATAAGATTGTTTTTTACAAAACAATATTATGTACGTACATTGCTAAACAAAGGTTGTCTGGAAGAGATCGCTTTGTTAAGCGATAGGACCGCCCATTATGCTTACATTTATTTGTTTATTTCTTTATATCTGTTGTGTAAGGTATACTAAAGAATTTTCATTTATTCATTCATTCAAAGGCTGTACGTGATCTACGTATTTTACTCCCGAGATATTTTAATCGAGGGTGTTGATCCCTTAGTGCACTTTTCACGTGCTAGCCGATTGGGGTATTCTTTTAATCAAATTATTTTATTTGATTTAAATATGCTCTTACTTTTTTTATTTTATTACTAAATATACTATTTTAACATTTTATACTATATATATATAACATGACATATCTACCATGACACATAATATTCTCACTTGACAAGACAATACTCTCAAGATCTAGTATCGACAGAATATCAGCGCTTGCCATCACGGCAGACTTAATGGCTGAGTCGAGTCCCATTGACTGCTGTAGCACACAGTATCTACCAAGGTCTCCCTTTTTTTGTTTAAGTTTTACGTTTATACTATTTCTTTATGTTATTTGTGCAGAAACAGGCTTATGGCCCACCTGATGGTAAGCGGTCACCGTCGCCTATTGACACCGGCAACACCCGGCGTATTGTCGATGCATTCCCTACACTGTAGAAACCTCTTTAGATTTCTCTTGAAGCGTGCCATGTCGTTATATTACTGTAATACTTTTATTTCCTTTTTTTTATACTACTTATATGTCAAACGAGCATGCAGTCCACTAGATGTTAAGTGGCTACTGCAGCCCATGGATATCCACATAGAATTCAAAACAAGTTATTATGTTGTCTTGATCTCTATGTGGATACGTTGCCATATTATAGGACTTGGCTGTTATGCCTTTGTGCCAGTAATTACAGGAACATACCATTACCATCCAACCAGAACACAGCAGCACAAGTACTGCTATTTGGCGGCAGATAAAGGTAAGGCGGTGGTGCCCACTTCCTCGAGCCCGTTCACAAAAGCTCTACCACCAGTATCACAAAAGCTCTACCACCAGTAACCAGTATCATACCAGTTTCCTCTGTCTTTAAATGTAACGGTATTGTATATTGTGTGCTAATTTAGTGAATAAATGATTGTCTATGTCTATGTCTTACACTCATCTATCAAAAGTTGAATTTGAGTATTTTGTGATTTGAAGTATTTCCACTTTTACAGTCTTCATATTTACGGATAGTAGTAAAACCATTTTGATCAAAAATATATACCGTTTTGTTTCAATTCAAAAACACTTCATCTTGTCAGCCTTCATTCATAGCGTAAAAGGGAAAGAATTAAAAAATGTTAATAGAAGCAGACATCTGCTGAGAAATTATTTCGTAAACGAGAATTAAGAAAATATCAAGGGACAGACTGTCTCAAAAACGAGGCCTAAAGTACACTCAGCGGAGCGAGTTGAATTACAATTTTACTTTTCAATTGAAAGGTTACTTCCGACCCAGTGGAGCTTGAACCCCACGTTTTCGAGTTTTAATCACACATCATTTTTGCTCACGTTCACCACCATCCTCACCGCTTCTCTCATAACTGTCTCTCATAGCGTTGGTTGGATGAATTTGCTTTAATAATAATAAACCTTTATTTCAGGAAACAATAGAAATGTACAAGATTTTGCCACTTAATTCTACGGCCCATCCTACTAATATTATAAACGCAAAAGTTTGTATGTATGGATGTATGGATGTTTGTTACTCTTTCACGCCGGAACGGCTGAACCGATTGCGATGAACTTTGGCATGTACGTAGATCATAACCTGGATTAACACATACGCTACTTTTTATTAGCAAACCACGTGTGCGAAGTCGCGGGCGGAAGCTTATATAAATATATACCTTAGTGATTATCATACATAATATTATACTTTAAACTATTTGCTGACACGTAAAGAGTGCGACGTGTGATCCACTTTCACCCCAATACACTTTTCAGACAAAACTCTTCATTTGTAAGGTCGAAAGATCTGCAGTTGGAACACGCAACAGAAAAGATTTGAAATCATTGGGGCGTAATTCCAACTGTTCGACCCTTAACACTAGCCTTCTTCTTCACATATTCCACCACGTCCTCCTTTTTCATCGAAAAAACAGCCTTTAGTCCTTAAATATGAATAAAAAGTATCTTAATCTAGTTAAAGAAAGTACAATAAATACTCGCCTCTAATCGATAATGCTTGATAAAAATGAAGATACCCATAGACATACTTAATCCGCAAATATAGCCCGTACCGGTAGTTGTTGAGGGCGATACTCTCGAAGTTGTTGACGAATATGTATACCTAGGACAAACTGTCCAACTAGGTAAGTCCAACTTCGACAAAGAGGTCGCACGAAGAATCCAACTCGGCTGGGCAGCGTTCGGGAAACTTCGCGATATCTTCTCGTCCAAAATTCCCCAGAGCCTGAAGACTAAAGTCTTCAACCAGTGTGTGTTGCCAGTGATGACCTATGGCACTGAAACGTGGTCCTTTACTCATGGCCTCATGACCAAGCTCAAGGTCGCTCAACGAGCTATGGAGAGGGCTATACTCGGGGTTTCTTTGCGTGACAAAATCCGCAATGAGGAAATCCGCAGAAGAACTAAAGTTGCCGACATAGCTCTCAAAATTAGCAAGTTGAAGTGGCAATGGGCAGGCCACATCGCTCGTAGAACCGATAACCGTTGGGGAAGAAAGGTTCTCGAGTGGAGACCACGGACTGGAAGACGCAGCGTAGGCCGGCCCCCCACAAGGTGGACCGACGATCTAGTAAGAATCGCGGGGAGCCGTTGGACGCAAACGGCTACCAACCGCTCGTTGTGGCGATCTAAGGGGGAGGCCTATGTTCAGCAGTGGACGTCTTCCGGCCGATGATGATGATGATGATGATGAAATTTAGCCCAAAGGATTAGAAAGTAAAGTTGAAGTGGCAAGGCGGGTCATATAGCTCGGAGAACTTGCTGCCACTGGGGCAGATTGATTCTGGAGCGTAGAACAGCGCTGCACTTAGCAAGTTAATAATGGATGCTGGAAGTCGTTTGATGCAAGGCGTTTAAATCACTCGGTATGGAGAAGGCCAATTTTAAACAGTGGATGCTTATGGCTGGTTATGTTAATGATGACTCACGCTTTGATACTATAAGTAATATGTTGTTGCTGCGTTAAAATAAAGTTGTAAACAAAACGTTTCATAATTTCCAACAAATATATATTATAAATTATATTTTAGGTAAAATTCAAAATTTTTAATCCAAGCCCAACTTATTTGTAGAATTCACTCAATAACTCACTCTCTAAATTAGTTTCCTCCTCAAATACCATAAAGCAAACTGAGAAAACCCAAACGCAATAAACAAACAAAATGATTGCCTACCCGCTTTTTATTTTACCCACATTTTTTCCGCAAATAATTTAGTGTAGAAACGAGTAGGCTCCGATTTGTAGGTAGTGGATACAATTTGTTATATCGAGATGCTGTCAAAATGGTCAGAGTTTATAGATAGAAAAGGGGGGTGGATTAAGGAATACCTCTTACAGATTAGGAGGAGCGAAAGTAGGTAAGTTAAATATTATAAAATCCGCTTGTTTTTGCTTAGTTATTGTATTTTTAAAGCACATTTTTCCTTTTCAATTTAGGAAAACGAAACGTAGTAAACTAAACGTTATAAAATAGTTGTAGCTACAAATTTTTGAGACTTAATGTACTTCATTAATCTCAGAAAATATAACAGTCTTATTGATCGTACACACGGCTACACATCAAGCTATAAATTTCCAGTATAAGCTGACCTCGCATTGTGTAGGCTTTTCGTAGAATGAGAGGTCAGATTATACTGGAAATTTATAGCTTGATGTGTAGCCGTGTGTACCTCCCGCAACCGCTAAAGAGCTCACTCACATATTGTGTGAGTATCATACGATGTGTTTGACTGTCTCGGTTCTTCAACAAAAAAATAAACACACAACATTGTTTATTTTTCTGTGGAAATAATCACACTAATATTATAAATGCGAAAGTTTGGGTGTTTGTTTGTTTGTTTGTTACTCAATCACGCCGTAACGGCTGAACCGATTTCGATGAAATTTGGTATATACGTAGATGACCTGGATCACCACATAGGCTACCTTTTATCCCATAAATCAGTTCCCATGGGATAAAAATGGGGTGTCAAGTCAAGTTGCAGCAGCGAGTTTAGCTTTATTTTTAGGTTACCGACACATTTAGTAGTGTAACGCGTACGAAGTCGCGGGCAACAGCTAGTAATATTTAAATTATACATTGGGCTCTAAAAAAATATTGTTAACCATCGGCTTCACAGAGAATAATTATTTGTTCTATTAGAAATTATATCAATAAATTATTACGAAGATATTAATGGAAGAATTAATTAATGAATTAATAGAATTATATGGTATCGGTAAAAACGTTACAAACTATCTATAGATAGCTCAACTGCTCTAGATCAGCTGATTTGACTACAAGTGAAAGCGAGCATAATAGAAAAACACCTCGATGCTTAGCCTTAATTTGTTCATTAGTACACTCCTCTAAGACCAATAATCCTACTTCATACTAATATTATACGAGTAAAAGCGAAAGTTTGTATGTACGAATGTATGGATATTTGTTATTCTTTCACGCCGGAACGCCTGAACCGATTGCGATGAAATTTGTTATGTACGTAGATCATAACCTGGATTAACACAAAGGGTACTTTCTATTGGCAAACCACGCGTACGAAGCCGCTGGCAACAGCTAGTACTTCAATAATTTGTTCAAATAATTTTACTCTTTTAGGTGACCGATACGCTTCGCAGCTCGAGAACGACTGACGTTGCTGTCAAATCCACAAGCAAGAAACGTTACTAATTAAAAATGTTATTGCAAGTTTCTTTAAAACGAGTCCTTTTAACGACAGCCACGACTTCCGTTGAGCTACTCAGTAACAAATAATAAATAACAAAAATATATCCTAAAATCGTATTAATTATTTCATACAGTTTAACTAAATAATCCAAGTATTTAAAACAAAGGTACTATAAATGTCAAATTTAATTATAACTTATTTCCGTCCATATTGCATTGATCATGAACTACTAAATTATTAAATTGCAATCAAATAATAGTATTAAATATCTAAACAAATCAAAGAGATAATTTACAGGCAAGTTAAAACGAGCTTCTTGAAAAATACAAAAGATTTTAAATATCAATAATATTAGAGACGACCTATTTGGAGCAGTGGGGAAAAAGCCGGCTGTAACGCAGGTAGCGGGTTAAATTTCCGTTGCGGAACAAATATTTGCATGGTTTACGATCATTTGTTCCGGGTCTGGTTGCATTCTAGCAGTTTAGTATTCTGGGCAAAAAGCCGGCTGTGATGCAGGAGGTAGCGGGTTGAATTTCCGTTGCGGGACAAATTTTTTCATGGTCTACGGACATTTGTTCCGGGTCTAGTTTTATTCTATCAGTTTAGTATTCTGGGCAAAAAGCCGGCTGTGATGCGCGTGATGGTAGCGGGTTAAATTTCCGTTGCGGGACAAATATTTTCATGGTCTACGGATATTTGTTCCGGGTTTGGTTGTATTCTATCAGTTTAGTATTCTGGGCAAAAATGGCTGTGATGCAATAGGTAGCGGGTTAAATTTCCGTTGCGGGACAAATTTTTTCATGGGCTACGGACATTTATTCCGGGTCTAGTTTTATTCTATCAGTTTAGGATTCTGGGCAACAAACCGGCTGTGATGCAGTAGGTAGCAGGTTAAATTTCCGTTGCGGGACAAATATTTTCATGGTCTACGGACATTTGTTCCGGGTCTGGTTGTATTCTATCAGTTATCTGGTTCGTATAGCTTGCTTAGTTTGGGGCTGTGTGAAATGTTCAATTATTTATTTATTATTTTAAATAGCAATAATATTAGTATTTTTTAATTTTGTTTTGATGTAAAGTTATTCAGTTTCATATCTCCTATAGTTGTTTAAAATTTTTGACTCTAAAACACAATTTTAAAACTACAGAACAATATATTTAGTGCTTAGGCTCGCTCAGACTTCTTTCTATTCCGAACGTCCTTCACTACATTTCTGCTAACAACTTCCTAAGAAAATTTAGCTGCGGAAATTGGTTAACAGAATAATCTAACCATCTTGCCGCCATCGGCAAAGGGGAAAATATTGCTAAATTGAACAGATAATAATTGGACGGAGTTTCGACCTTTCTACGGCCCCGCGGCGCAGAAAATTGCTTTGTTATGAAACTCTGTAATTTGCACAGGAAAATATTTTTACTTGTAAAATTTTTACCGTGAATGAAACAGATAGATAATCACGTAAGGCGGATTTTTTTTAATTACCATGATATTTTCTTTCTTTGCTTCTTTGAGAGTATGTCGAAGGTGCTGTCGAATGTCTCTGGCATCACAAATCCTGCGGTAACAGTCGGACATGAGAAGCTGAAAATAGTTGACCAGTATATTTATCTTGGACATATCCTATCCTTTGGTAAAGAGCATCAACAAAAGGAGATCTCTAAACGGATTCAATTGGGATGGGCCGCGTTCGGCAAGCTGGACGACATCCTTAAGTCGCCTAAAACTCCACAGATTCTGAAGACCCGCTTATTTATCCAATGCGTTCTGCCCACCATGACTTACGATGCCAAGACATGGACGTTTACGCAGGAGGCTGTGTACAGGTTAAGAGTTGCACAGAGAGCCATGGACCATGCTCGGCATCAAACTCTTAGATCCAGTTCCAAACGTTGAGATCCGTAGAAGAACAAAGGTTCATGACGTTGGGAATCGAGTTATGGAGCTCAAATGGTTTTGAGCGGGATACTTGGCAAGACGTGGTGATGACAGGTAGAACAGGGTAGCAACTAAATGGTGGCCGAGGAATGGCTGTAGAAGGGTAGGACGTCCGGCAGCGAGATGGGTGGACGACATCGTTAGAGTCGGGGGCCGTCAATGGGTGAGGCTAGCGCAGGATCGTGGCGGACGGCACAAACTTGGGGAGGCCTTTACCCAGCAGTGGGTGAGGTTAGACTGTGGATGATGATGACCATAAAATTAAAAAAATATAAGTTTACCGCAGTGGCATGGTAGGATATATCCCAACTTCCGATGAAGCATACTTCCGGGGTATGTTACATAGGGTTTGTTACTAATAAGCGGCGCTGGGCTTGAATCTCTCACGTGAATGCATAATTCGTTAAAAAAGTGGGCATGTACATATTACTAATGCCGTAGAAAAGTTTCTACATCCTACGATAAAATGTCATGATACTCTATTCTTGCGTAGAAATAAACATTTTTAAGGTAAGATCATTCATATCATCAATTTCCTAGGTTAAAACCGTATCAAAAATATAAATAAAACCGACCAAGTGCGAGTCGGACTCACGCACGAAGGGTTTCGTACCATTATCTATAAAAACGGGAAAAAATCACGTTTATTGTATGGGAGCCCCCCTTAAATATTTAATTTATCCTGTTTTTAGTATTTGTTGTTATAGCGGCAACAGAAATACATCATCTGTGAAAATTTCAGCTGTCTTACTATCACGGTTCATGAGATACAGCCTGGTGAAAGACGGACAGACAGACAGACAGCGGAGCCTCAGTAATAGGGTGCCGTTTTACCCTTTGGGTACGGAACCCTAAAAAGTTGTATGCCTGTCGATCTTTTACAGAATACGTTTTGGGGAATGAGCCCTCTATACCTCGAAGATATACAACTCGTTCGCACTCACCGTATTGTTTTAATGCGAATAGTTAATGTATGGGAACACTTTACACTTGTTTGCATTTCCTGAAGAATACAATCCGAGTCTCTTGAAGGTAAGAGTGAATAGGTGTCTGCTAGATATTCGTGGTTCATTTTAGACCACAATATCACTTACCATCAGGTAAGTTTGAGGTCAAGCGAGGATACATGCGTTTAAAAAAAATGAAAAAAATGGCCCAAGCTTGTACTATGAGAAATTACTAATACAATGTACACGTATAATAAAATAGAATTTGTAAAAACATACCTAAAAATAGCGAAACACCCAAATCATGAAAACATTTGTTCCGCGGCGGGAATCGAACCTGCAACCTTCTGTGTGGCTGGGCCACATTCAATCTTTGCGACACGAAAGCCGTCATAGAAAGGTCGATTCTACATACCGATATACTCTTTATTCCAAAGTATCATTTGAAAAACTTTGCAGTACTCCACAAAGTTTAACTATTTTTTCCAGTCAAAACATTTTTCTACTTCAAGCTCCCAATAAAACTAAAATCGGAGTTAAAAGATCTACGAAAAGTCAGTTTTTCCCCCACAAATTCATCTTGCCTTAAGTTTTGTCGGATTACTACAAAACTTTAATCCTTAGCCCGTAAAAATGTGGTAAAAGCTGAGAATTTCTGGCGAGAAATGTTTGAGCTTTGGTTTGTCCTAAACGAGATTAGCGATTATCTAAGTGGGACCCAGAAATTATACGTCTTTAAATGAAATAACTGAAATGAAATATCACGACTTCGTATGAAAAGATGTATATTAAAAACATTCTTCGAAAACCACACATTTTATCATTTAAATGAATACATGTTCTGTTCATTTTCTCATCTGCATGAGTGAGTGATATCTAACCAATGGTTTTCTCCAACGGTTTGCTTTGTTGTAATTAGTTTATATTATTTATTTCTTAGCTGACATTTGTAATTTATTCTTGACATACTAATACGCAAAGTAATGAAATGGTGAATAAATGAATACTGAAATACTTTAATATAAGCTAGATACAACAAACACCTACAGTAGGTTTAAAATGAACAGGACCGGAATAAAAAAAATTATACGTCAGTTTTTTGCAAAAAACATACGAGCTGGTCTCCCAACATTTTGTCCACGATGCATCAAACAAAAATAATTTTCGATTTCACTTCGCACAGAGCGGACGTTTTACGAGACGAGTACCGCGTATGGTTCCCGCTATGAGGCAGTGTTTCTTTGTACGCATCCCAAAGGACCCAAAATGTCACGCGTTCAGACTGCTAAGTACATGAATATGTCTAAGGCGTGCGTGACAGAGTGGGTGAACCGATATTTAGATACAAAAAATATTGATGACCTACCAGGACGTGGTAAAACGAGAAAGATGTCATTCGCCCAGAATAAACGTCAACTGTTTTTGAAAAATCCGCGCGTTCTTTGCGATCTGCACAAAAATAATAAAAAAAAAAACGCTTGTAAATATATCTCTAGCTACAATTAAAACACATTTAGCCGAGATTAGATTAAAATACCGAAGTACATTAAAGAAACTGCTCCTTTCAAAAATGGACGTTGAAAAAAGTTGGTCTGGGCGCGAGATAACAGAGACCGTGACTGGGACAAATTAATATTTTCTGAAAAAGTATTTTTTAGTAGTTTTGGGCAACTAACTCACCTCGTGCTTGGTCAACTGCCAATAATAGTCTTGTCGAACGAACTGTTAAATATCCGGTACAGGTGCATGTTTGGGGATGCTTCTCAAAAAGGGGATTTCGCAATTTAAACTTGTTTACCGGTTCTCTGAATGCTGTGAGGATGAACATGATGTACCAGAAAGCATTATTACCATCTCGCCGAACGCTGTTCCCAAAGTCAAATGAAACATAGCTATTGATGACCTCCGTGGCGCAGTGGGCAAATAGCCAGCTGAGACGCAGGAGGCAGCGGGTTCGATTCCCGCCGCGGAACAAATGTTTGCATTATCTACAGATATTTGTTTTGGGTCTGCATATGTTACTATGTATTATAATTAAGTATTTACAAAAAAAAGTATATAGGTATCAGTTATCTGATTCCCATAGTACAAGCTCTGCTTAGTTTGAGGCTAGATAGCGCTGTGTAACACGTCCAGCAATATTTATATTTAATATATATTTATTACAAGAGGACAACGACACCTAACATAGATGCCGTCCATGCACCGTCTGCAAATAAGAAAATTACATCGAGGTTTTGGACTGGCCCTCACAATCTCTTGACGTGAACCCAGTTGAAAATGTTGAGGCGATAATGAAGCTTAAACTATGAGGGAAAAAACACTAACAGGCGCTGAGCTTACTCGCAATATTAAGGCCATATGGAGATCATTATCCCGTGACTACGCTGAAAAATTAGACTAAAGTATGTCTCAGAGATGCCAGGTCATTGTGGATAACGAAGGAGACTGAACACATTATTGATCCATATTGATTAGCATCCTAGTACGTATAATGAACTATGTGTTTATTTATTTTTAGGGTTCCGAACCCAAAAGGAAAACAGTTAGACAGTTGAAATTTTCACATATGATATATTTCTGTTGCCTCTGTTTTTGTCTTTATACTACTTATATGAAAAACGAGCATGCAGTCCACCAGATGTTAAGTGGCTACTGCAGCCCAAGGATATCCACATAGAATTCAAAACAAGCTATTATGTTTGTGATATCCCACTCGTAATTTCTGAAAGTCTGAGCTTGTTAGACGTTGAGCTTACGTCCAACCTGAACACATTGAATCTAGGGCCAAAACTGCTGCTATGAAGCTGGGGATCATAACTAAGGTTCGGCGGTACTTCTCACCGGGACAGCTGTTCAGTTTCTACAAAGCACAAGTCCGCTCATGTATGGAGTACTGCTGCCATCTCTGGGATGGCTCAGCCAAGTACCAGCTTGAATCCCTTGATTCTATTGAGCGACGTGCTGCTAGACTTATTGGTGATGACTTACTAGTGGAAGCCAATTTACAAAGTCTAGAGCACAGACGCCGAGTAGCCAGACTTTCAGTTTTTACAAGATACATGTTGGTGAATATGCGCAAGATCTTCATGACCTTATCCCTCCTTCCCCCTTCCACCACCGGACAAGCAGACGAACCGGGAAGTACCACCAATACCTGCTCGGCATACCGCCTTGTAACGTGTGCGTTTTCACGACACGCTACATTTATAATTTAACTTAACACTATACTAATAAAACACTACATACCACGACATCTAGCGACATGGCGGCGAACTAACTGTACCGTAATGGTAATACACTGAAATCCGAGCGTCTTCTCGTCATGGTTCGCCATGTTTACTGCAGATGGCGTTGTAGGTATCTCATAGAAATTCACTACCTATACTTTATTGATCGATAATCAAGTTTAAGTATTAAAAACATCTTTATATACTAAATTTAATAATCCTTTTCTTATTAGAAAATAACAGAAATAAAAATCTTAAATAATAATTGACCGAATTAAATCTGTGTCTTTGACTGATGCAAAACTGATGTGAGAAACATTGTCATTTTGAGTGACGCCGGATGTGTCAAATTTTCCTTTATGGCATCACCAAATATATTGCATCATCTTCATTCTGCAATGTCTCGGAACGTATTCGATTTTAATAATTATTAAAGGCCGGTAGAAATGCTCGGGTATATAAAGCCAGTGTCGATCTTTCTCAGTCTTTTTTCCACGCCTGGACTCATCAGAGAGAACTTCTGACAAACGTGCTACAGTATTAAACACAAAAATGGGCGTGACGTCGAATACTCTGAAGGACAAACGGTATGGAAGAGAGATTATCCCCTTTCTGATGCTGCTAAATTCTTCACTGCAAAACTAGCACCAAAATTCACTAAATGCATAATAAAACGGAAAATCTCTCCTCTTACCTACATCCTTCAAGTCTTTCACACTTCCAAGGACTTAGGCATTTGGCATATAAAGGACATACTAAAGTCTATAGCTCCTCAAAGCTAGTTCATTTCATATTAACACAATTTTCTCTCCTTGTTTTAATCCTACTCTCCCCGTATAGTTCTCGGGATTAGAATAAAACTATTGCGTTCCCCTGGCGTGTCGTAAAAGGCGACTAACAGATCAAATTCTTACACCCTTATTCCTTATCCTAAACCAACTTCCCCACCCACTCCTTCTAATCCTACTTTCCCCGTATAGTTCTCAGGATTAGAATAAGACTATCGCTTTCCCCTGGCGTGTCGTAGAAGGCGAATAACAGATCCAATTCCTACACCTTATTCCTAATCTTAAACCAACTTCCCCACCCCTCCCTCTTAATCCTACTCTCCCCTAAAATTCCTATCCCATATAAATATCGCTATATGTACTATATTTTATATCTATGTTTATTTATAACTATGTATGTCTATGTTTATATAACAATAGTTTATCATCATAAGGGCGGGTGGTGACCCTCACAAAAAAGCCTAAAACACCCAGAGCGGATTTGTTACTCTGTAAAAATAAGCCTAAACAAACGACTCTTTTCTTATTGTAGTATATTATAATATTATATCACTATGTATATATACAGAGCGGCTGCAACTCTTTAAATAAGCCCTGGCACTTCTTATATTTATATATGTATATTATATAGTTATCTAGTATACGCACACTATTCTTACTTCGGAAAGGCGCACAGTACCGGCTGGAAGTAAGACCTACCGATTCCAAAGTATGTATGTTTATGTAAACAACCTATTATACAATATTTATTTATGTAGACCAAACCTTTGGCATGTAATATATTTAATATATCAACAAATCTATTACCTCTCCTCTCACATCCTAATATTTTCACTTATTTTATATATTTTCACAGTTTCATAGTTAACTTTAGCTTCCTCTACAAGCTTCACTTGTTTTTTTTTTTTTTGTTTTTTCTTATGTCTGTTGGGGTGAGCATTGTGCTGTCTACTCTTTTAGTCAGTGCAATGCTACCCAAGATTTTTTTTCTCTCTCTTTATCTTCTCATATAATTTTTTTTTTCTTTTTTTGTCCTCAACTAGGTAGGTATTGTAACGTGTGCGTTTTCACGACACGCTATATTTATAATTTAACTTAACACTATACTAATAAAACACTACATACCACGACATCTAGCGACATGGCGGCGAACTAACTGTACCGTAATGTTAATACACCGAAATCCGAGCGTCTTCTCGTCATGGTTCGCCATGCTTACTGCAGATGGCGTTGTAGGTATCTCATAGAAATTCACTACCTATACTTTACTGATAGATAATCAAGTTTAATTATTAAAAAAATCTTTATATACTAAATTAAATAATCCTTTTCTTATTAGAAACATAACAGAAATAAAAATCTTAAATAATAATTGACCGAATTAAATCTGTGTCTTTGACTGATGCAAAACTGATGTGAGAAACATTGTCATTTTGAGTGACGCCGGATGTGTCAAATTTTCCTTTATGGCATCACCAAAATTATTGCATCATCTTCATTCTAGCATGTCTCGGAACGTATTCGATTTGAATAATTATTAAAGGCCGGTAGAAATGCTCGGGTATATAAAGCCAGTGTCGACCTTACTCAGTCTTTTTTCCACGCCTGGACTCATCAGAGAGAACTTCTAACAAACGTGCTACAGTATTAAACTCTGGACAGTGTAATCCCTACACTTTTTAGGTCGGTCCTACACGGACCTACACGGTCTTTGCTCCTGATCTTCCTAGTTTCTTCTTACTTTTCTATATCTACACCGGACAACCGTCAAACCTATCATCTGAGCCGTCGAGAAGCGTGGTTGTTCTTCAGCCATCCTGCTGGCTACCTAGAAACCTAACGCAACCACGCCTTCCCACGGAGCCTACCGTAACGACGAGGTCATCGGTCAAGCTGCTAACTGCCTTGGCGCACGCCGCGACCACGCCGAGCAGGCGTACCAAGCCTACCGCCCGCACTGTAAAATAATAAACTGTATTATGTAATCTAAGTGTATACCATCGTTAAACCAAGTCATTTATGATCAGCCTCTCTTGATCTTGCCACATGTATAAGTAAATTGAATGTAAGGAACCTACTCGCTCTACCGACTTCTCTTATTCTGTCAAATTATATGTATTGAAACATATGTATATATCATTTTATTCAATCTCTCTATTGTACTAAAAGCGTTACAACCTTGCCGTACCAAACGATTTGCTTCAACTTTTCTTGTAAGCACAAGGGAGGAGTGGAACTTACTTCCGCCGTATGTTTTTCCAAATCAGTATAATCTTGGAGTCTTCAAGTCCAGAGTGAATAGGTTCTTTCTAGGCAAGCGTGCTCCATCTTCGATCACACCTTCACTTTCCATCAGGTGAGGTAGTGGTCAAGCGCTTAGCTATCATCAAAAAAAATAGATCTCTATATGGATACGTTGCCATACTATAGGACTTAGCTGTTATGCCTATGTGCCAGTAATTACAGGAACATACCATTACCATCTAACCGGAACACAGTAGCACTAGTACTGCTATTTGGCGGCAGATAAAGGTAAGGCGGTGGTGCCCACTTCCTCGAGCCCGTTCACAAAACCTCTACCACCAGTGTAACAACAAATACTAAAAATAAAATAAAACAAATATTTAAGGGGGGCTCCCATACAACAAACGTGGTTTTTTGCTCGTTTTTGCTCGATATTGATAACGGCAACAGGTAGACGCTTGAAATATTCACAGAATATTTACTCGTAGTTATATATATTTACTTTAAAAATTATTAATTAAATTAAAATAAAACAGATATCTAAGGGGGGCTCCCATACAATAAACGTGATTTTTTGCCGTTTTTATAGATAAAAGTACGGAACCCTTCGTGCGCGAGTCCGATTTGCACTTGGCCGGTTTTATTTTATAATATTACGCAACCCTTCGTGCGCGAGTCGGACTCGCACTTGGTCAGTTTTCTTAAAACAACTTTAGGCAAACTGGTGTAAAACCAGTTTCGGTGGTGCTTGTAATTTTACGGGCACCTTTACCCTTCAGACCGAAACACAGCACTGCAGCTTGACACCAGAAATAGGTATGATAGTACGTCTCAGTTTTGAGATTGGTCAAAAATGGTTTTGCCCGGTTGTCTATTAGTTCTCGCCTACAGATTGCTATTTTCAACTGATTTTGACGAAAATTAGCACACAAGCTCCTTGATGTATTTAAATCTTTAGTCAATCGCGATTTCTGACCGGGGGAAGACGGGGTGGGGGGGTCAGCTGCAGCGTAATTTTTCGACAGATTTCAATCAAATTTGAGAGGGACACTAAGACATTATTCTACATACGATATTGTGAAAATAAATCCAAAATGGAGAGGGAAAGGGGGGGGGGGGGGTTGTAGTTAGCTGCAACGCTTTATTAACGGATTTAAATTTTTAATATTTTTTTGGAAACTTATACCTACCTATACCAATAAGACTACACGGTCCCCTGAACCCATAGTCACCAGATTAGACTCCTAGTACCATGGGAACGCAAGTAATCACTAAAACTTATACCAATATTTTGCTCAAAAATCTACATAGATAAGCCTATTGCTAAATTTAAGCACATTAAATTAGATTTAAAATTGGACTTCGTTAATTTTGTTGCCCAAATTACTGTTTGGACTTGAGACGCGAGGTCTATTGTTCTCACAGATCTTTAGATAATATTCTTATACCTAGAAACACTTCTGCATTTTGTACTTACATATATTTCTCTTCTAGTGTGATAAATATGTTTTTTTCTTGCCTTTATTTATGTACCCTGTCTGCCCTTTTTGAGTATCAAATAGATTTATTCATTTTCCTAACTTGTTTTTTAGGGTTCCCTAGAACAAAACAAAAGGTAAAAAAGGAACCCTTATGAGATCACTCTCTTGTCCGTATGTCTGTCCGTAAGTCACCACCGATTTTCTCAGGAACGGGTAGACCTAGCAAGTTGAAATTTATACTAGATACTGAGGTCTATTAGTCTCAATTAGGCGTATAAAAGTCAAGGTCCTGAGTCAACACAATAAAAATATACGGGCAAATTTAGATGTTTGACTTACCAGAGGAAGAGAGAACTTACCAAAATTAAGTAAGGAAGTAATTACCAACATATACCTTAATATTCAACTCTTTTTATTTTTCGGAATTTTTTCTTTACTTGTGCTATAAGACCTTGCTTTTAACAAAAATTGACAATTATAGGTCAACCGAAAGTACCCTATAAGTTGTAGGTCGCAAACCTATATGGTAGTTCCCGTTGACCTAGAATCACGAAGTTTGGCAGAAAACAAGGTACAGCACAAATGAAGGAAAAATTCCAAAAAATAAAAAATTTAAAAGGGTAAGGTATATATACATACATAGTTTACGGCAATTAAGATAGTCCTCTGAGTTGTATGGGCGCTCATACAATTTAGAGGACGAGCTTAATCGACACCAACCTCAAATAAGGTAAATAAATAAAATTGTGCTATTGAATAAAATAAATATTTAAGTGGGGCTCCCTTGCAACAGACATGTTTTTTTGCCGTTTTTATAGATAATGGTACGGAACCCTTCATGCGCGAGTCCGACTCACACTTGGTCGGATTTATATTAAAATTAATATACTGTATTACAAAATGTACATATCTTTTGCCATTGATTAATAAATGTAATAATATAGGATATATTATTCTTGTTAGCTTCGAGTATTTCAACCTATGCTTTGTGTCCCGTATTTCCTTTTTACCGTAGAATTATTTTGTCTGCTGATTGCAGACTGATTGCAAAATGTCAACGTATAAATCCATTGAAACGCAAATACCTTTTCTAGATTTAAGGTTTTATTCTGATCTTGCTAAACTACCTAAATACTAAAATTACCGTGTCCCTAGAATTTGGTTGTTTGTAATTAAGGTTATAAATAGATTGGCGTAACCAGACCCAAGCAATCTATTTCTGCGGAACAAATGTTTGCATTGTCTACAGTTATAAGATCGAGCAAAGCGAGATCTCCAAATCTACTAAATCGGCGTTGTATGTATGTATGTTTGTTTGTACGAGGATAACTTTCGAAGCGTTTGTACGATCATCGTGAAATTTAGTATATAGGTAGTGATGGCACAATTTTGGTGTGACTAAATAAGCTAAAAATATGGGGGGAGGGGGGCTTTTTGAGATAATGTGGTTCAAGAGGGGAAAAATAACCAATATGGGACTATCTAGTCAAGTGGCATGTGTAATAAAAGATTTTTGTGAGTAGATTTTGACTCAGTTTTTTAAACCCTGTAATTTTTAAGTTATAAGGCATAATAAAAACTGAATTTTGACAAAATTCACAGGCTACACCAGTGACCCCACAGTGCTGAAATTTAGTATGCGCGTAGCTGAAGTGTTACAAATATAGGGAAAAGTCTCAAATACAGAATAACCGCAATTTTTACCCCAAACAATAGTAAACAATTAACATGAACTCCCGTTACCTGTAATTTGAATAAAATTGTAGGTCAAGAAGGGGGGTTATCATTTCGTGGCACTATTTTGATAGTCTAAAATTACAAGTAATATTTTTATGTTTTTACGGGAGACTCGCGAGATCTCAGTTCGGGCCGAATCACGATATCAGTTATCTTGTTCCCATAGTACAAGCTTTGCTTAGTTTGGGACTAGATAGCGCTGTGTGAAATGTCCAGCATTATTTATTACTAATTATTTATGATACCGTTTAATATCATCATCATTGACGTTGACGTTTCAAAGTGATCCTTGTGATTTTAATGAATAAAAGATTTTGACTTTGACTTTATACTCAATGACATAATTATACTATCGGAGTCAACCTAAGATGGATCCTTGCACGCAGGAAATACAACGGTAACAAATGTGCTGATGAGCTTGCGTGAGCTGGGCAAACTTGGCGCTGAGCCATTCTCGGTATACTAGAAGCCTAGGATAAAAAAAACTTATGAAATCCTATGGAGAAAGACTTTCGCGCTCTTCAAGTGTCAGACTGGCAAGAAGTGGCGCAAATAAGGGACCAGTGGCGTCTTTTAGTGTCCGAGGCCAAGACCCGCTTCGAGGTTGATGCGCCAGGATAGTAAGTAAGTAAGTATGAAATCTTATATTTTTTTAATGGTATTTCTGTGGAAATAGTCTTACGGCCCACCTGATTGTAAGCGATCACCATCGCTTATTGACACAGGCAACACCCGGGATATTATCGATGCGGTCCCTACCCTGTAAAAACATCTTTACATTTTTCTACTTCGAAGAATCATCCAAGCTTTGGATGATTTTTCCTCTTTAGTCATGAACCTAATCACTGATCAAAGCCTTCGTTAAACGGTCTCTAAACTGAATCTTAGAGCTTAACAGAAACAATCTTCGTAATTATAGTCCTAAATGGACACTGTTGACTTAATAAGCACATGTTTAAACTAGGGCTATGAGATACACAAGCCTGCAGACTCTGCAATGAGGCGGTAGAGTCGCTCTTATATCTGTCACGCGAGTGTGGTCTGCTAATGCGCAAACGTAACATTCATCTGGGCAACATTCTTAGTGCAGAGGAGCAAAAAGATATTAATCCTAAGAAAATTATTTAGCATTTTTTTTATAAAACTTATATAGCAAACGAGCATGCAGTCCACCAGATGTTAAGTGGCTACTGCAGCCCATGAATATCCACATAGAATTAACAACAAGCTATTATGTTGTCTTGATCTCTATGTGGATACGTTGCCATACCATAGGACTTAGCTGTTATGCTTATGTGCCAGTAATTACAGGAACATACCATTACCATCTAACCGGAACACAGCAGCACAAGTAATGCTATTTGGCGGCAAATAATGGTAAGGCGGTGGTACCCACTTCCTAGAGCTCGTTCACAGAAGCTCTACCACCAGCTTTTAACTGATTTTTGGTGAACTTCGGACGCCCCTCTGAAATAGGGGTAACATAATCACAAATGGCGATCATAACGAGTGACAAGGCTTACTTATTACTATTGGGTCTACTGCTATACTACGTTCCGGGCACAATGAATTGACGGGACTAGAGTGACTTCTTTACGTAGTTATTATTATTTGGTGAAACAAATAAAATACCTGATATTTTTTTTATATTTACTTGAAGACACACAAGCTGACGGGCCTCCTGATGTTTTGGTCACCGCCGCCTATAAACTCCTGCAGCACTCGTGGTACTGCAGTCGCGTTGCCTACCACTTATTACCCTATTTACACCTCTCTTGAAGGCGTTCATTATGAAGCCCTTCAGAAAAACCTCTTGGGGAAGATAATGAATTATAATTCATAATGATATTTTACAAAACTAAGCCTAAATCCTATAAATCAAAAATAAACTTAAAAATCTTCTCTTGGAAAAATACTATTGCTGAATGGAAGAGTTTATGGAAAACAAATTCAATAAATAAAATTGTACAATAGATAACATACCTACCAAACTTATCCTTAAAATCAATCAATCAATCCCTCTGTGCTAAATATAAAATTACACAAATATTATAAATGCGAAAGCTTGGATGTTTGTTTATTTGTTACTCCATCACGTAGTAACGGCTGAATTGATTTCGATTAAACTTGCTATGCGTCAGATCATAACCTGGATTAATACATAGGCTACTTTTGATTGACAAACCACGCGTATGAAGCCGCGAGCGGAAGCTTGTATAACATAAAGTTACATTTTTTAGTATAATTGTTTTTTGAAATAAATTTTAACCTATTTTGTAAATTTGCCACGCCCTAACATGGTTTATGTACATCTTACTTGTAAAGTAAATAATAAACACCCATTCAATAACCAATTGATGTGTTATAAATAAATGAATATAAATAATTTAGTATCAATCGTTATTATAAATACGGGATTTATCACGTACCGTCTTATCGGTGTTTCGACCGACAATGTTTCGGTTCAATTCGTGAACCTTCATCAGGGTGAGTGCGATCCGCTCCGAATAACGTCTCGTCTCGCACCGATAAGACGGTACGTGATAAATCCCCTATTTATAATAATGATTGAAATCAATCACGAAAGAGTTCTAAGTTAAATTTTGTATCAATTGGGTATCAAGGCTTTAAAGCTGAAATGGGACTGGACGGGACATGTCTCCCGTATGCAACCCGATAGGTGGGCCAAGAAGACAAGCATGGACTCCAAAAGGCGGAAAGCGACGCCGAGGAAGGCCTAAAAAGCGCTGGAGCGATGACTTGGACGTCTTCCAAAGAGACTGGCGGGATATGCCTCTAGACCGTAATAAGTGGAAGGAAGAGGCCTTTGCCCAGAAGTGGGACAGTACGGACTAGTAAAAAAAAATATTTTCAGAACTTTCAAAGAAATTAAGCTAGAAGTTCCCCAAAACCCTCTAAGTTTTGGTTAAATTAATTACATAACCTTGAGCCAATTGGGGGCGGGCTATGTACGTGACTCAATCAGAACTGGAAAGGTTCATATAATTTGACCAAATAACTAAGCCTTTGGAATGATAAGTGCCTTGAAATACTTGTTTTGGTGCACACATTTTAATTTTGAACAGCATTTTTTAGGTTCCGTAGAGAAGCCTTACAGAATCGCCATATCCATCAATCTGTCCGAATAGTTTAAAACCTGTTTTATTATTAGACTTTCGCGTAGCAGTTTATTTACAGGCCGCAAATAATTGACGTTTCAAAGTGATCCTAGTGATTTTAATAAAACATGGAAACTTTGAGAAATAAAATCATTGTGCTGTAAAGTCGAAAATCATGATGTTTTGATGACAACTATTCAGTTATGAAATAAAAACGAATTAAACGTGTTTGATATCGACCCTCTAATTATGGAAGTTGGAACTCGCACTAAGCGATAAGACCGCCCATTGCATTAAATCGATTTCTAAAAATATATGTTCCGTGTTTTATTTTGGTGTACATTAAAGTGTCTATGCTAATCTAATCTACGCACCCGCACACATGACAGCGGATGACATCTAAAAACACTACAAAGTTTCCTAAATGGCACTTAACTTAAGAAGCTGGCGAACGCCGAGCGCAACTTTAATTCGACCGCGTCAAAAACTTCGGCCTGAATATATAAGATATATAGAATAATATCCCTGTTTAGTGATGAAGTTTAGCCACGCAGAGCGACAGTGATAGCAAATGAATGATTCTAAATTTGATTAGATTTTGACCGTGTTCCGTAATACTAAAAATGATGACTGAAAACTTGTTGTATTTTTCTCATTGTGTTGTTATTCTGTAACTAGACGATGTAACCTATGTTCCCATAACTAGGATACGTAAGATGTTGTTGTTTTTAATACGAAACAATTAGGTCTTTTATGACGTAAAAACATGCAGAATGCGATACGCTTCTATTTCATTTTAGTTAAGTATTTTGATCTAATATATGGTTGGGAACATAGATTAATACTATTCAAATTAAAATAAAACCTTAGTAAGGTAGAAATATGCTTCAATTAAAAATGATCTTGGTAGTACGTGTTGTATGGGCGATTCCCCTCCGGTCTCCCCTTAAAGTTTCATATACTATAAAGTTTTTGGGATCCAGTAAAACTACTTACTTCAAGAACTACAACTTCCTACACTCGTTGGCGTCGTTTACAGGCACTACAGGAAAGCGGATACGGAGCTTAATCCCCTAAACAAATAAAGGAGTTAGTTTTTAAGCTAAGAATTATTACGTTTTTAAAATTGCTGCCGTAGTGGCAATTCAACGAATGATAACAAAATCGAGGGTTACAGTTTGGTGTTGCACCTACATGTTTATAATCTCCATCAAAAATTGAATAACACCACTAGATAGCTAATGGATAACAGAATTAGTTAACCTAACGACAGGGTCCTATATCCATCGGTAACCGCGACTCATTTCTCCTTGAAAAAGTGTCATACTAGTGCCAAAGTATTACACTAGTTTGACACTTTTTCAAGGAGATACGAGTCGTTACGAGTCTAGATATAGGAATCCGCCATAAGTGAGGGCTGTAGAGGCAAGCGCCGCCATCTTGAGGTAATTTTGCTACGTTTCGAGACTTCTATTTAGTACGACCGAAAGGGCTTTTTAGTGTCCAAAAATGATTAAAGCATACATACTATAGCGTATTTTATATTTAGTATAGAACATATTATCTGTTAAGTACACGTATTCACGTACAATACATGACCGTGTCCATGACTTAGCTAAACCTAATTTTTATTTTATTTTATGTAGTCTTTGTTGTATTTATAGATAAAGGCATTGTAATCATATTCTGCATGTGCACATTGTTGTCTGAAATAAACATAATATTGATATTATTATTAGTAAATACTTTTTCATCCATGCTCTGAACATTGGTAATAGTAAACTCGATATCGACTCCGTAAATGCGATTAACGGCCCTAGGGCCGTAAGTGAATTTGAAAATAGAATGGGGCACATTGCACTCATTATAAGCTAAAATTAAATACAATCTGCATGACAAATCCTTATTTCTATTTAAAAATAAAACAGGTTACATTTTAGTATTACTTTAATGAAATACAACCTCCATGACACATTCTTATTTTAAATAAAAGTGGCCATAGGCAGTGAAAAAGCGAGTGTGCTTTAGACTACACGACTGAAGTAAAACTTCTTTTTCAAAATATTAATATAAAAAATGGTTCAATTACAAAATTGTCCACACGTCTGTAGGTTGATCAGTTTATGTTCATTCTGGAAAGACGCAACTCGCACTCGCATATTAACGTTTAAAAATATATGAGACGTAACTCTCTTTTTCTATCTCCCTCTCAACTTCCGTTCGCACTTTTTCGTAAAGCATTCATCACCTTACTCCCCAAGTCAAGTAAAGAAGTTTTATTTCAAAAATCAATGGGTACTAGGAACGCAAATATTCTTTTTAGCAACAAACTATTATACAATGGTAGATTATTAAACGAGGGGATAAAGCAGTGTCGCGTCACGGGCGCTATATTGAATCGCAAACATAACGAAGGATTCTAGAGTTAACTCAGAAGCGGAGCGAGGGCGTCCTGAGATCGTAGAATCCTGAGTGCAGAAAGAGATGACGACCTCCGTGGTGCAGTGGGCGAATAGCCGGCTGAGACGCAGGAGGTAGCGGGTTCGATTCCCGCCGCGGAACAAATGTTTGCATGTTCTACAGATATTTGTTCCGGGTCTGGTTGTTTCTCTATATATTATAAGTATGTATGTATTTACAAAAAAAATGTATATAATTATTCTATCAGTTATCTGGTTCCCATAGTACAAGCTCTACTTAGTTTGGGGCTAGATAGCGCTATGTGAAATGTCCAGAAATATTTATAAATATTTATTTATTTATTAGATATAAGCACGCCATAGATGCAGACAGCTTTATCCACGAAGAGAATACTCTACTTTTCACACATTTTGCGAGACAATTAAAACTAAATCTAGGTTGGTGCATTCTGTGCAGTTCTTAGTTCGATTTACGAACAAGTTCTTTACTCCCGGCTTAGCAGTAGGGATTTAATCATTTGCTTTCGGTGAGGTTTACATGAAATATAATTTGATATTGTCGAGCGGGTGGTGTGAAAATACTTTTTGAATCGTTAAAACAACCAAATGTAATTATTTATTCGCCCAAAGTAATAAAACTACCACCACCTTACTAAAGCATGTTAAACGGCCATATCTAATCTACTTCACGTGAACGTAAGCTGCTGTGGTCGGTGGTTTTGGCAGTAACTTACCGAATAAACGCGGCTACAAGCTGTCGTCGAGATATCCTAAGGGCTGAGGCAATAACTGCAGTAATAGAGTCCGTGAGAGAGATCGCCGGGGGAAGAACCTATTATTATTTCTTTGTTATCCATACATCATTTAAATTTATATGACATGTAATTTGTACGCCACTCTGGCTGAATGTGGTGAAACAATTTAATTTTGTAATATCTGTATAATTCTATCCATGTTCTGGCAAATAAATAAACGTTTATTCTTAATCCAATTTCTGCCGCCAAACAGCATTGCTGTGTTTCGGTTTGAAGGGTGAAATTAAAGGCACATGAGGCTTTACACCTGTATGCCGGCACATTTCTAATGTGCCTGATCTACGAACATTTTGATATAGGCGAAGGTTACCACTTGTCAGTCTAAAAATAAATCTGTAAGACAATCAAAATAAATAATACAAAAGTGGGTAAATACTCTGACGTACGCTGATACTGATACTATTTATCCTATGCATTTACATTTTATTATTTATATATATTTAAATATTATATACATATTTAAATTTAATATTTTATTAGAAGTTGTATATATATTTATTTGTATGTATATATATTCATTTATGCATTATAAATTTAGGTTATATTAGTTTATAGGTTTTCAATTGTTATTTTAAACTGTTTTATATATATATTTCAAATTATTAGTCCGAGTAGTAAACAACTGAATAATCTATAAAAGAATTTGAAAGTCTTCAGGATACAGGCTTGGCCTAGTGTGAAGACCACCGACTAAACCTTTTAGTTATTAAGCCCTCGCAACAATAAGTTCATTTAAAAATTATCTGTTTTAAAATTATTAGTAATAAGGTGTGCTTTTTGTTGCTAAATAAAATATTTTTTATTTTTCATTTTGACAGTGGACCATATGTTTGTTCCATCTTCAAAAAAAGCTGTCGTATAAAAAAGGTGCAAGTAGTGACTACCGTTATCCATCTAGGACGTACTTTTATATTATTTTATTGTGTGGCTTTAGTTTCACTGCGGCCACGAGGCCTAATGTGATCGCCATTTGTTTTTGTGTCGCCCCTAGTTCATGGGAGCGTTTCAAGTTCACCACTATGTCCTACAGCTGCTAAAAACGGTTGAATATTATTAGGGGTGATGACTGTTAGCTCTTCCGAACTATGAATGTGTTTGCCCAGATGAATGCTACGTTTACGCTTTAGTGGAGCACACTCGCCTGACAGATGTAAGGGCGATTCTGCCGCCTCATTACAGAATCTGCAGGTTTGCGTATCGCATAGCCCTAGCTTGCACAGTGTTTATTAAGTCGACAGTGTCCAGTCAGGGCTCTGACTATAATGCGGAGATTGTTTCTGTTTAGCACTAGGATTCAGTTTGTATACCGTTTATCAAAGGCTTTAATCAGTGATTTGGAATGGTTCATGTCTGAAGAATTGATCCAAAGTTTAGACGATTCGTCGAAGCAGAGGTTCATACGGGTTCTTTGTGCCAGGCTAGGAAGTACTTAATTAATACTGAAATATTACTTCAAAAAGACAATACAAGAGACTTAGGAGTTGTGCTCGACAATAAGTTTAGGTATTACCTTAATATCAATGATATTGCCACAAAGGCTTGTAGATCTTTTGGTTTTGTCCTGCGTAATTGTAGAGGTTTTAAGTCGCCAGAGGCCTAGATAACCATGTTCAACTTATTTTAGAAGTATGTTAGAAGTGGCCTCGAGTACTGCTGTGTCGTTTGGAATCCACTCTATAAGGTTTACAAGAAGATACTAGAAATAACCCAAAAAAGTTTTGTGGCACTTAACTTACGCTTGTCATAAAGGTAAAATCCTTTTTAGCTATAAGGATCATTTTAAATTCTTTAAAATGACCACGTTAATGGATTGAAGACACTTGCTGGACAATGTATTTCTTTATAAGCTCGCAAACGGTATCCAGGAGGTACTCGCTGCCCTAAATTTCTCTGCTATTTCTAGGTTTCCCAGGATCTCGAGATTAAATCCTGTACAGCCAAGCTCTTCTAAATCCAATCTCGGTGTTAAAGCGCCTCTGAACAGGCTAGTCCGCCAGTACAATTGTTTAAAACAGTTTATCCCAGGTTAATTTGTGAACCATCCTTGCACTTTAGTGTATCCCTATAAAATATAAATATAAAATTATATGCTATTATTAATTTTAATCTTATTTGAAATCTTATTAAAATAATGTACATAGTTAAGTAGTTGATAGGTACGTATATGAGTTTATTGTATTTATATTTGTAAACAATAAAATACAATTAATTTCTAAATTATCTTATTGTAATTTTGTGTAATTATTTTTTAACGAAATGTATAACGTTGTTAGCTAGGATTAAGTGCATGCCGTTTTAGTTTACTATTAAAATAAAACTCATTTACTCGCTCGGCATAAAATATTCATGCATGCAGTCTGCCGTCTATTATTAAGAATTAAAGTTCTTCTTCTTCTTCTTTCGTGTCAATCAATGGCTGATTGACTTCTAAATTGTATTAGCCCAATAGAGAGCAACTTCCACACCTCTCTGTTGCCTGGTACAAGTCTTCTCGTGTGCAAGTGGTTGGGCATATATGACATGAGAGCAGGTGGGCCATTGCAAGGCAGTGGCACTGGCTCTGGAATGGGTCAATGTAGCCCACTTGGCCAGATTGTCTCGGCAGCGGCCAACTTGAGTGTGACACTGGTTTAGGGAGTTCTCAATTACCTACTGCAGCTTGTAGCCGGAAGGAAGATGATCCGCTGGTGGAATGTAATCAGGAGGGGCGGTGTGATGGGAGGACCATAATTCAAGTCTCGCTACTGCCGGGCTTTTGTCCGTAGGGTTCGTGGATCGGAGGAATCTCTTATCTTTTCCGTCAGACCGATGGTGGCTGATGGCCGTAAAGTGGGTGCCGATCGTCAATTTCATGCTTACTTTTTTCAAGACTGCAAGCAACCTCACGGCGAACGCTTGGTGGTGCAATGCCTGCTAGTGGGTAGAGCATTTTGAGCGGGTCGGTTTTAGGCATCCTGCATGTTATGGGTAGTGTCTACCTCCGTCGCATGGGCAGACCGGTGCCACACTGGGCAAATTCACCTGCTGAAAACGGGAGTGATAGGCCGGTTGTTCAAGGCACGTGAGCTGATGCCCCCCAGGCGGTAGAAGCTAGTCGCCGGAGTAAGTTGTTCCTGGTACCTACTTTCCGCGTGACATGTTTTCAGTGAGCTTTGTAAGTCAAGAACCTGTTGAGCGTTACGGCCACAAGTTAATTATAGTAGCACTAAGTTTTACCATTTGTACACACGGCTACACATCAAGCTATACATTTCCAGTATAAACTGACCTCTCATTCTACGAAAAGTCTACACAATGCGAAGTCAGCTTATAATGGAAAAGTATAGCTTGATGTGTAGCCGTATGTACATGTAACCGCCTAATATTGTCAGTGTATGCTATGGTGATGACTCCTATTAATAAAAAAATATATAATGCTATTTGTTCCTTGTAGACCGGAGAGAGTGGCGTGATAACGAGGAGGCCTGCAGTAGGTAGATGTGGGCTGAGATGATGATGATGATACCTTGTGGCTTGATCGCGACAGCCACTCAAACGTTGAGTATGCGATGATACGAGTGTGGGCGCTCTTAGCCCAGTTGCAGTGCTCGACCAACAGTCCTGACGATAATCATTGACTGACTGACAGTTTGCAGTGTTCGATGTACTGACGGATAAACTGTGCGTACAAGTTCATCCATCATACAACAAAACAATTCAAATAAACTGGCAAATATCTTTCAATATACGTCCCACTGGACCTGATTATCTCATTTTGATGTTTTTTAACCCACTTTAACCCCAATATCTCAACAAGGCCTCCACATTATTAACTCATTTAGATACCCTAGAAGTTTGAACTCACTACCTACCTATATACAAAATTTCACGATAATCAAATAAACGATTCGAAATTTATCCTCGGACAAAGATACATACATATATATAACGCCAATTCGTCCAAGTTGATTTGGAGATCTCGCTTTGCTCGATCAATGATGATGGTGATGACAAATAATAATCCCATCAAAATGTAAATTATTTGATTTTTTTATACCACTAAGGTAGCAAACAAGCATACGGCCCACCTGATGGAAAGCGGTTACCGTAACCTATGGATATTTGTAACACCAAAGGTATTACTTCCGATCCGTTAAATTTTAAAAGCTCTTTTTGAAGAACCCCATACAGTAGTCCCTGGGGAAAACCTCGGCAGAGAGACCATTCCACAAGCTAAATGTTCGCGAGAGGAAATTCCTCTGGAACCACATGGTGCGCGACCACATCGTCTCGAAGGTGCCATGATAAAAGGAACCTGCAGGCACCATGTCAAACAACTCCTCAGAACACGATCCATTATACAAGCGGTAGAACACACGCAGTTAGGCAAAATCTCTCGTGAGACTTAAGGGCTGTCCTAATGCTCCTTTAAAAGGCCTTCCAGACGAGCTAAGATTATATTGATTCAGTGCTTAGTTCACTTAGAATTTACGTAACTAACTGGCATCTAGTTTGAGAACTCAACTACTAATTACAGTAGAAGCACGCTTCAAGCTCTGTTTTGACAGATTTAACTAACTCTCAACAATCAAATACTAATATTTATTAGCTATTTAAACCATATTTTATTGGAATTCTTTAGTCTATTTTTTTATTGTAATTTAAACCATTATTAATTATTGTTTTGTTTAAATGTTACGTTTTATTTTAATGTCTGTTAGTTTGTTTTTGTACAATTAAAAATGTATTTTTTTTTAATTTGTAATAGTACATGGACTGTTTACGAATTAAATAAACTAATAATAATATATTAATTAGCGGCAAAGTATTACTTTATAATTTTTTCCTAAAGACAATAATCCGGTTACCTAATTAGGTAGGTAAATTAGTGACATTAACGCGACATCAATCAGTCGCACAACGTCAAATTTACAATGGGAAATAGTACTATCTGGCACTCTGGACAAACCATTTATGATTTTTTGACGCCTATTTACCAATTAATGTATAATGTTACTTGATAATAATTAATGACTGGCTTTACCTTGTTGCGAATCATTTGTATCTGTCAAAAAGGGGTTGTTAACGTGACCAATAGGGTTACTAGGTAATTTAAGGGCTCCCTAACAGATTTTCCTAATAATACAGTTTGCAGCCAGTTTCAGAATTGAAACTTTAGATATGCAAATAGGGAATAAGTACTTAGTTAAAACATATATTTTGTAACTTTAAACTTAAATTAATTCCAATTAAAATTAATAGAATAGAATAGCATCATTTAATTCAGACAACGTCCTTAGGATATACATGACATAAAAGTTATAAAGTGAAAATCAAAATCTTTTATTCGTTAAAATCACAAGGATCACTTTGAAACATCAATTTTACTGCCTGTTCCTGTAATAAAATTCAATAAAAAAAAACATATAAATTAAAAACCAAATTAGGCCCATGTCAGATCAAAGATACACAAGTTAAGTAAATTAATAACAATTCAGTAAAATTTAAAATTCAAACCCAAAAAAAAAAAAATAAAGTCATAACAAAAATAATAATAAAATGAAATTTAAAATAAAATAAAATTCATGAAAAATTAAGACAGATTAAATTTATTAAATATAAGTAAATAAATTATTTATTTACCTACGTGCTTTGAATTACCAGTAATTATCCCCACCCAGTGCCTCTGAATAGGGCAATCAAAACGACCAGCAATCATCTTCAGAATACTGTTGTAACTACCGCGCAATCTGTCAAAAAGAGACGCGATTCTTTTCCGCATGGTCGCGTGAAAACCGTCGACGTGCGAGTTCGCGAACATTCCTGACCACGCACTGAAATCGTGGGACGGCTCCCACTAGATAGAAGGGCGGAATAGATAGATAGATAATTTCTTTATTGCACACCATTACTTACAAACATATAAAAGGAAATTCACTTTTAAATAATTGGTACAATGGGCGGCCTTATCGCTAAAAGCAATCTCTTCCAGGCAATCTTTGGAGGGACAGGATCTATATGAACAAATAAGGACGGCGGCGTAAGATATTATTAGAAACCCTAGAACGAGTATCTTCTTCTCAATCGTAACGCTCTTGACAGAGCGGTCGTGGTCAACATGTTGTATCATTGTTTTTTGGGGCAGATGTTACACGCCTCACGATATCTCGCCATTTGTCTCTGAAAGAAGAACAAGTATATTTACAATTTATTAAAAATGTAGATAATATAAAAATAAAATGCTTAATTATATTAACTAATATAATCATAACGTTACATAAATATTAATATTGTGACTATTTATGACACATAAACTGTATATTGTCATACCTACATACATAAATTATAAAAATATATAAATAAATAAATGACCTAGTGAGCGATGGATGACAGAAAGTGTTGTCTGACCATGTTTTTAAAGATAGGGAGAGATTTTGCATGACGAATTGAGGTAAGGCATTCCAGAGTCTGGTAGCCTGCAGAGTTAAAGAGGTACTATAAAATACTGAGGTATGGTGGGGAGTTTTTAATTGAAGGAATAGTATGTTCAGAAGTCCTATGATTGATGCGATGATGTAAATATCTGTCCTCACAGTGGAAATCGAACTTTTGCGTTGCAGCCAGCCATTAACCTTTCTGTCACAATGGCCATCAGGTCTTCGAGCTATGTGCCCCGCCGACTGCGACTTTAGCTTGCTAATCCTTTAGGCCTTTGCTTTGTATACGAATCTCCTCATTCGACTATTAGCATGGTCCATTAATATTACTTCCGGGTATACAGTAAAAGTTTTTTTTTTATCACAAGCTTTTATTTATTTTGCAATGTTTGTTTGTTAGCTTAGGTCAAGTCTTACGAGCTGAATTAGAACCACATCCTCTTATTCGCGGAAATTGAAATTTGACATGTTGTTTCAGTTCAGATGGCAATGCATTTTTATGATTTTTATGGCTCCAGATAAAGGAACTCCTCAAGGTTTAACAGCAAAGACATGACATTTTGTGAACTCGTTTTATGTGATAGTCTGTTCTTAGTTCCACTATGATATGGCTGCTGCACTCAGGGTTGGCTTCCAAGAAAAAAACTCTTCAATGGTCAACAGCAGGGATACGAAATGTTGTATATTCATTTAAATTTGAAATACAGTTATATCCCACTGCTGGACATAGGACTCTCTTCGTTGTCGCAATTTGCCTCTGTCCTGCGCTGTTCTAACCCACATACGACCGAGTCCCTAACACCGAAATTCGCAAGCAGTCTAAAGTTCAAGACGTTAGCAAGCGTATATTGAAACTCAAATGGAGTTGGGCTGGACATGTGGCCAGGAGCGGTGATGATAGGTGGATCGGGGTGCTGATTGAGTGACGGCCCCGAGATGGAACCAGGAACGCATTTCGTCCGCCGACAAGATGGCTCAACGACATTATAAAAATCGCAGGTCGTATGCGGGTTAAAGAAATGATTATTAATAATAAATACAATAATTTAATAATTTTTTAAAAATTTGCTGTTGAAAACCCCAGTTCACAGAACTAGATTCTATGATGATTCCTTTACCATTCAAGCAACACGTCTTTGGAACACATTACAGTAATCAGCGCTCTCCTAATATTTAGTTTTTGTTTTGTTAATGTAGGTACACCCCCCCCCCCCATCCCTGCCCGCTAACACAAAGCCTAGAGGTGGCGTGCGTGGATGTTTCGCGCACTTGTCACACTAGAGATAAGGCGACGAAATCGCAAGGAGCCAACACCATTGAAGCCATGTAAGAATACAAAACGCACCCACAGCCTCGACCAAAGGTGTTTAGACGAAACCCCGTGAGGTTTTAGTCAGTAAGTCTGACATAACCTTCCGCCACCACCACCCCAAAGCGGAAGGTATCAATGACGGATTTCCTCAGGTAAAAAATAAAAGGTACACCCCCCTCCATTACTGTAATGTTTCAAAAGTCCTCTCCATCCAAAGGTTGTCAGGAAGAAATTGCTTCTAACCGATTAGAACGCCCACTGTACAGGTTGCTTTGTGAATCTTCATTTATATGTCTGTTTCTTTTGAAGTGTACAGTAAAGTATTTTCATTCATTTATACTTTTGCTTATAGGTATTCAAATTAATAGTGACTTTATACTTAAACGTTAAGGCAAATTTTTTAATACACACTGGTTCATGTTGACACCACAATAACATCGAGTGACGGGTGCACCGACGCGTTTTGGTGAGATTTAGGTAATTTGCGGTCGGGCGGTTTGTGCTAAATCCATAATTATAGGATGCAGAAGTCAAAGTCAAGAATATAAGAACAATATAAAAAACTTTATTACTACCAAAATAAATAGTTAAGAAAATACAACCAACTAGATTTGCAAATACTACTTAATAAAGAAATCACCAATTTCCAAAATCAAGTCGAAACTACTTACTCAGCTAATATTTTATCACTGACTAGCTGACCACGCGTAGCGTAAAAACATTACCCTCCTTCTGCGCAGGTGGGTAAAAAGTAGCCTATGCCACCCGGGGATAATGTAGCTTCCCAACAGTGAAATATTTTTTTTAATCAGTCCAGTAGTATCGGAGCCTATTCAATACAAACAAAGAAATCTTTCCTCTTTATACCTAACTGGCTGACCAATCCGCAGCTTCGCACGCGTAGTTTTTTAATAAAAACACTACCCTCCTTCTCTGCAGTTGGGTAAAAGTAGCCTGTGTCACCCGGAGAAAGTGTAGCTTCTCAACAGTCAAAGAAGTTTTTAAATCGGTCTAGTAGTTTCGGAGCCTATTCAATATAAACAAACAAACAAATCTTTCCTCTTTGTAATATTACGAAGTTTTTTGTAGATATTGATATGTTCTTTAATATTGTGGAACATACTTTTGTTCTATCATCAATAGTTTCCGCAGCGCTAGCGACGAAAGACGTTTTAGGGCACTTTTTTACACCTTGGGTTACATTACTTAAGTTTTAGTAAGGAACCCTAATCTTTTCTAGCAAAAAATATAACGTTTGTCATTCAGGGTGAATGTAGTTTTCCAATGGTGAAAGAATTTTTGAAATCGGACCAGTATTTTTTGAGTTTATTTATTACAAACATACACACAAAAATACAAAAATACAAATCTTTCCTCTTTATAATATTAGAATAGACTAGCTGATATGCCTCCGTTTTTGCACGCATGGTTTGTCAATAAAACATTACTCTCCTTCTGCGCAGTCAGGGAAAAAGTAGCCTATGTTATTTAAGGATAATGTAGCATTTTAATGGTGAAAGAATTTTTGATATCGGATCAGTAGTTTTTGAGTTTATTAGTTACAAACATACACACAAAAATACAAATCTTTCCTCTTTATAATATTAGTATAGACTAGCTGATATGCCTCCGTTTTTGCACGCATGGTTTGTCAATAAAACATTACTCTCCTTCTGCGCAGTCAGGGAAAAAGTAGCCTATGGTATTTAGGGATAATGTAGCATTTTAATGGTGAAAGAATTTTTGATATCGGATCAGTAGTTTTTGAGTTTATTAGTTACAAACATACACACAAAAATACAAATCTTTCCTCTTTATAATCTATTATACTCGTATATATATAAAAGAAAGTCGTGTTAGTTACACTATTTATAACTCAAGAACGGCTGAACCGATTTGGCTGAAAATTCGTAGGGAGGTAGCTAAGAACCAGGAGAAGGACATAGAATACTTTTTATCCCGCTTTCATTGTTCCCGTGGGACGTGACATAAAAGGTCAAAGATATAAAACGTCGTATAACAAAAACGCATCTGACATGGAATAACAAAACAGCTATCAATAACAGCAAATGACAGCTAAACGTAATTTTGTCTATGGTTAAGTATGATTGTATAATGATGGCCGGGGACAACAATTGACAATTCTACCAGGGTGACGTTTAATAACAGCCCGCGTTATATGCATGTCAAGGCGGTACGAAGTTTGGTGGGCCCACTTGTATTAGTATAGAAATACACTTTTTACAATAACACTTAGTCATAACAAGTCATAACAAGTTACGACAAGTCACACCGAATACGGCCGCACCACACAAACGAAAACAAGCAAGTGGCAGCTTTTTTTTTATTTTCGGATGGACTTTTCTCGTTGGCCTCTGAGGCCGTTGCAGCTTAACCAAACTTTTGGCGAGCGCAGAAGGCGCTCAGCCCTGTAAGTTTTTTGATGAGGCAACTAGCGCAAGGGCACCACTTAGGTACGAACCTCGGCTTGGGCCGTTGCCAGGGTGGGAATAGGAGAGAAACGCCCGGGTACGTGTTTGTATCTTGTACAGGCGGCGACTGAAGGGACTCGTCGATCTCGCCGGCGAGGTCGGTGTATCTGTGAAGTGTTTGCTCTGTCTAATGTAGACTAGTGGTTTGCCCCGAACTGAGATCTCGCGAGTCTTTCAAAACACAAAAAAAAGTATTCTTAGGGTGACTCTCGCAACGATGCCTAAACGTATTTAGTGGCTTAATATGATTTAAGAAGCTGTCTTAACATAAAAATAAATTTAAAAATGTTTAGTAGCTAAATACGTTTAGGGATCATTGTGCAAGCCGGCCTTAATCTTTGACTAATAAATCAGTGCCATGAAATAACAAACCAAAATACTTGACCTACAATTTCATTTAAATTTCAGGTAACGAGAGTTCATGTAAAGTGATTATATTTTTTGGTGTACAAACTGCGATTATTCTGGATTTCAGACTTTTGCCTATATTTGTCACTAAAGCTACACGCGTACCAAATTTCAGAACTGTGGGGTCACTGGTGCACCCTGTGAATTTTGTGAAAGTTCAGTTTTTGTTATGACTACTAACTTTAAAACTACAAGGTTTAAACTAGAAATAAAAACGGGATCGAAATTTACGCACAAAGACTTTATTAGACTGCATAGTTCCATTTTTGTTTTTTGTACTCCTCTTGAACCCCAATATCTCAACAACCCCCTCACATTTTTAACTCATTTAGTCACACCAAAATTGTGCTATCACTACCTACCTATATACCAAATTTAACAGTGATCTGATAAACGCTTCGAAAGTTATCCTCGGACAAACAAATATACATACATACATCGCCGATTTGCCCAAGTTGATTTAGACATCTCGCTTCGATCGATCTATAACTCAGAAATCTCCTCTGGTGAGGTGAGTGAGGTGATTTCGTCATCCGGATCTCCGAGAACGTGTCTTGGTCGACGTAGAGTCAAGCCGCTTACATAGCATTGGTTGGTAGGCAAAAGTTAGTTTCCTAACTGTACATACTCGTAGAATAAATCTATGTCGGTCGTATTATCATCATCACTATTAACTACAAAGTATATAACAAAGTCGCTTCCTGTCTATCTGTCTCTATGTATGCTTAGATATTTAAAACTACGCAACGAATTTTGATGCGGTTTTTTTAGTAGATAGAATGATTCAAGAGGAATGTTTATATGTATAATAAATGCATAATAAGGTAGAGAAACACTGATAATTTTAGAGGTTTCTAATGTGATGTCGTAAATAAACACATTTTTTGCGCTCACATTGCGAACGCTGAACCCTAAGAGATAGATCAAAATACGAGTAATGTACTACAGTATTGTACATCATAAAAAGATCAACAAAAAAGTCTGTGATGGTATATTTATATCTGATAGAATTAACCCACAATAACCATATAGTATAAAATGAAGTCGCTTCCGCTGTCTGTTCACTTAGATATTTGAAACTACTCAACGGATTTAAATGCAGTTTCCAGCAATAGATAGAGTGTTTCATGAGGAAGGTTCTTAAGTATAATACATACATAGTAACTGCGAAGGTAACTGTTTGTTTGTTACATTTTCATAACTAAACGGCTGAACGGATCGTAATGAAATTTCGAAAGGAGATTGATTATATCCTGGGGAAGGACATAGACTATATTTTAGCCGAGTGCGCAAAAGGATGGTAATGTTTTAATTGAAATACCATGCATGCGAAGCCGCGGGTGGGTCAGCTAGTATTTGCTAAACATAAAATTGCTTATACTGTACTAATCTACACCAAATTATTAATAATTTGAAAGTGACTCTTTGCCTGTTTGTTACTTTTTCACGATCAAACGGATAAACCTATTTCAATGAAATCTGGTTCTGAAACTAGACAAACTACTTTTTATTGAAAAAACACGCGTGCAAAGCCACAGGCAAAGCTAGTTACATACAAAACATTTACCCTTGACTTAATACCAAAACTATATGTCCTTACAAAAAGACAGCGAAAAACACTCATAAAATCTCTTCAAAATATATTTTTAGGACGAATCTATCCCATGCTTGCAAAAAACAAAATGCCAAGAAAAATGAAACCCTATTCTCAAGATGTTAAAGATCATGTAAAAGCTGTAGATAGTTGAAATACACTTTGGTACTCTTGTTGTAATCTGAAATCGATGGGATAAGTTCATTCACAGTGAAAAGAAGACAGTAGGACATTTTAGCGTAATGGATACGTAATGGCATTAGTTAATGGAATTAGGCATAATGAAGGAACTTAAACGCTGTATTGAGATCTTTGGACCTCTTCACACCGGGCGCGGTGCGCTGCGGTACGGTGCGATGCGGCTGGAAACCGCCAGGCCCTCGGTTTGGTGTATTTAACCTAGTAATACGAGTACTCAGTGCACATAATGTCTGTGTATAATTCTTCAAATATCATTATTATTTATTTATGATTTTCATCAAACCGGTTCAGAAAACCCGGGGAATAATAGAGGTGCAGGGGCCTAATCCAAGTACCCGTGGGTTTTCGTGTTCAGTGGTTCGGGTGATATCATTTTGAACCGTTGTACATGGTAGTGTAGGTGACAATTCCGTGGATAGGGCAGTCTCCAAGATTTTTCTTAGAATCCTGCAATTATTCAAAATTACTGCCTTCTGCAATAAGGCAAAGGTATGTTTTGGGAGGTCCATAAGTAAGAGGGACTGAAACAGTTGATTTGGGATGACGCCTGTAGAGGATAAAACTATTGTGACTATGTATTATTATACGTATGATCCGGATCTGGATCTAGACTCTAGAATAAGTGGAAGGAAAAGGGGGAGGCCTTTGCCCAGCAGTTGGACAGTACGGGATAGAAAAAAAAGTGTGTGATCCGAGAGCTGGCGATTATCCTGGTGTCTCTTAAATCTACTTATCAATGAAGATCTTTGTGATAAGTTGCGGGATGAAAGGTGCTGCATCTATAGTATCTGGAACAGAATTATAAAGATAAAATGCATTTATTTTGTTCACGCTTACGTATTTGAGCCATTTGGGTTCGGGTACCAGTTCATATAGGATACCGGGACCAAACGCTTTTTCAAAAATCCTTCTGGGCGTCTGGTCGAAGCGACGTGTGATCCGAGAGCGGACGCTTATTGGGGCTAACGCATAAGCATTGCAATTATATGGGGCAATGCAGTCAGTGTCTTGGTGACACTTCCGCCTGGTAAGTGATCTGGAGCAGATATATCTATAGATCGTTTGCAACGGTCTTTAGATGATTCAACTGTTTTTTTCTGTATTTTGCAGTCTTGTTAATAATAGTAAATTATTTCAAATGTACCTATATATATATTAATTATTATTATTGACCGAGTAGGCGAAGCGAGTGAAGAGTCTCAGTTTCGAGATTGGCAAAAAATGCTTTTGTCCGGCTGTATGTCTGTTCTCGTCTGAAGGTCGCATTTTCCAACTGATTTTGAGGAACATTGCCATCAGTTCCTTGATTTATAGTCGATAAATTTTGATTTAAATTTGTAGTCGATTGCAATTTTTGATTAAGAGTAAAATAGCAGGGAAAAGGGGGAAGATTTCTGTAGCGCTATTTATCGACTGATTTAAAAAAAAACTTTAGAGGCACACTAAAATTTCATCACAAATCATTATTTATTCTACACGAGATGTTGAGAAAAAAATCTAAAGAGGGGAATGTTGGGGGGGGGGGGGGGGTATTTTGCTGTGACATTTCATAGGGACGTATCTAAATTTTTGAGTTTTTGTTCGGAAAATGTATACCTATCTATACCAATCAGACTGCGTAGTCCAATCCGCCTTCACAAGACAAATCCGTAGACACCAGATTAGACTTCTTAGGACCAAGGGGACGCGAGTAATCGCTAAAACTTATACTAATATTTTTATCTAAAGTCTATTAATAGTTTAATAGCCTATTGGAAAATTCAAACACCTGAAATTCGATTTAAAATTGCACTTTCTTCGTTAATATTGTTGCGCAAATTACTATTTGGAGTTGGGACGCGAGGTTTACTGTTCTCACAGAACTACTAGTAATATTGTTTTAAGTAGTTATTAAAATGTTGCTTCATTATTTATTTAATGTAAAGCTGTGTTTTGACTTTTAGGTTTTTGGTGTAATATGTCACTGTTTTCTTAGTGGTGAATGAATAAACTGTTTTATTTATCTATTTCTATTGTCTTGAGCCATGGAGCGTACCATGCTTGGCATCAGACTGTTAGATCGAGCTCCTAACGTCGAGATCCGTAGACGAACGAAGGTTCATGACGTTGGGATTTGAGTTATGGAGCTCAAATGGTCTTGGGCGGGACACTTGGCTAGACGTGGTGATGACAAATGGAGCAGGACAGTGACTGAATGGTGGCCGAGGAGCGGGTATAGAAGGGTAGAACGACCAGCAGCGAGATGTGTGGACGACATCGTAAAGGTTGTGGGCCGTCAAAGGGTGAGACTAGCGCAGGATCGTGGTGGATGGCACAAACTTGGGGAGGCCCATTGTTGGGTATAAACAATGGGTGAAGTCAAGCTGTGCATGATGATGATGATGTCTTGTATAATTATATTTGTCTTCTTTCTTTCTTTTTATTGTCTCGTATAATCATGTACGTATACAAGACTCGAACGTCGCGGCCACCGCGTCGCACCGCGCCGCCCCGCACCGCAATCGGTGTGTGGTGTGGTACTAACATACTGTTTTGTTGAAGTAAATTAGCCTGATTTGATTGTGTGAAAGTTACTTTTTATTAAAAATACAATTTTCAAAGACAAAAAGTCAATATTCAAACATTTATTGTTTTCCACAATAGGTGGTAACTGATAGGTACACATGGCTACACATCATGCTATTCATTTCCAGAATAAGCTGACCTCTCATTCTACGAAAAGCCTACACAATGCGAGGTCAGCTTATACTGGATATGTATAGCTTGATGTGTAGGCGTGTGTACATGATCATTATGGAATTTACTTCAATATTGTTATAATTGGATGTGGGTTTGAATCCCAGCCGTGCCAATGAATGTTTCCTTCACCGTTTTTGAACAGTTTGAAAAAACTTGCTAGTCCTAAAACCAAACAATTCGAAGATACATAACATCGGGCTCATATTCTATTAAGCGGCGATGGGCTTGCAACCTGTCACCTGAATGCATAACTTAAGTATGCTTAGCAGTACGTTTGCGTATTGATTGGAATAACCTCTGACTACCTCTTTGTGGAATATCTTTTCTGGTCCGTGTATTAGAGACCTGAGGGTACCTATCATGGGGTTCGATATAGTCGTGATCTATATTCTTATTAAATTAATATTTCAATAATTACTTACACTGTGGTCCTATGATTAACTACAAAAACGTATTTAGTTAACATCACATATTTTTCATGTGCTCAAACCTTTTACTATACGAGTACATTAAATATAGAATTTCAATAACTATTTGAGAAGAGGAAAAGTAATACTATAATGCACCTTGCACCTGTTTCGGTCTCTTCAGAATTCTTTAGGCAGCGTCAGGTTAACATCACGAGAGGACTGCCAAAACTACTTGTCGCGGTATTTTGATCAGAAGCCCCAAAATTTCTATAGCAATGGGATCATGTCCCTACCTACAAGATGGCAAAAAATTATGAAACAAAATGATATCTACATACTTTAGTTAAATGTAAATAAACTATATTAAAAAATGTTTTAAATTTTCTTAAAAAATGCGAGGAAACTTTTTCCCCAACCTAATATAATAAAATATTATGCCAAGACTTCGGTACATTTTTTGTCACCGAAACTCACCTTTCGAAAAACATGGCAAAAGTGTTTATAGTAAAAAAATATTAAATTCACCTTTCACTGCACGAAATAAAGCATAAATGAATTCTGCACACCGCACGCTGTCATTACGTCACGTCAACGTCACGTCCCAGCCACGTTTCCGTCTATCGTCTGTCCATTCCCCGTCTATCGTTTGTCCTTTAACCGGAAAAAATCTAACAATAATCCTGTGGTCTTCAGCGGATTCAGTTTCTTTGTATGTATAATCTATCTATTATTTTCATTTGTCACGTGAAAGACAGAGACACAAATATTAACATTAGTCCGATACTATGGCCGCAGGGTAAATCATAAAGCAGTTGCAGTATAAAAATGAAGCATACATTGGTTGGAATAGGATTTAACATGCAACAGATCACTCGGACTCGAAACACCTACCTGGCTTAAAAACCAAGCAGCAATGGGACAGTATGGGCTAGTAGAAAAAATAGAGGACCTAGGGTCAATTATGACAGTGGTGGAAAAGAGACTACAACCGACTGAAATGTAAGAGTTTGCAAATTCTCGATTGAAGAAAATGTATTTTTTTATGATAATATTCATTCCGGACATTGGGTTTGGTTACGCAGTTTTTTTTAAAGTGGAAGTATCGGCAAAAGTCTATAGCTCACCTGATTTAAAGTAGCTACCACAGCTTATAACAGTCGAATTTCCTCAAAGGCTACGCCCAACTAAGATTTAGGGCGACTTGCGCAACGATGCCTAAACGTATTTATTGGCTAAATATAATTTAGAGAGTTGTCAAATCATACTATGATGAAGGAATAAATGATCGTCACCCTGAGACTTAAACGTGAAAAGCCTCATGTGTCTATCTAGTTAATGGACGGAGAGTAGTACATCGTAGTACGCTTTTAACTTGTCTGATCTACGAAGCAATAATTTGTTATAGGCGATAGTTACCACTTAATATCAGGTGGGCCAAATTACTATTTCATCACCAGTTCGTGAAAAATCCTTGTGGTCGCCATACGTTTAACGTCAAAGAATTAAATGATACATTTTGACAACGCTATAGTTTAGCTTTTGCAATCCCCTTTTCATATGCTTCGTCGATTTCCGCAAAGCCTTTGACACTGTCCAGTGAAGGAATATGTGTGAAGTACTATCAGTAATGGGTGTAATAGATCATCTAACATACCTCATCAGAAAACTACAAATTTGGCTCAGCAGTGGTTCGGATATACGGTATAGACTCGGGGAGTTTCAAAACGCAGGCCGGTGTTAGGCAAGGGTGTAATCTCTCCCCTCTGCTGTTTAATATTTATACCTAGTATATAATATAGAAGAATATATATAGTAGTAATGTATGAATATATATAGTATATAATATATAGTATAGAAGCTATGTTTCTCAACGGACGATCCAAACACTTGCGCTGACCCCGTCGCTGATGTCATACTTCAGGGTATAGAATGTTTCATTCCCAACTCTGTGGTACGCGTTGGTGGCCGGAGTCAACCCTGGTTCAACCGGGCTTGTGCCGATACAGTCAGCAGCAAATTAGCTACCTTTAAGAACTGGACTGTAGCGCATGAGTGCCAAGATCCCGAAGTTTCCCTTTTGAGAAAGAAACTCAATGCTGCCTCCAGACAGAGCAAAAAAGTCATGGCTATAGCGAGGAAAAAGCACATTAGCAGAATTGGCGACCGATTGGTGGGGTATCCTTCTGGAAGTAGAGCCTTCTGGTCTCTTGCCAAAGCAGCTGAGGGCAACTTCTGCCAGTCCCGCTTACTATCCTTACTCAAGTCGGGTGGGTCTCTGGCCCATAGTGCAAAAGAGAAAGCCGATCTCCTTGGATCTCTTTTTGCCTCCAATTCGACCCTCCTCGACGGAAATGCTGCAGCACCGGTTATACCTCGGTGTCCGAGTTCCATGCCAGAGGTACGTTTTCATCAGAAAGCGGTACGGAAGGAACTCCTTTCCCTTGATGTGAGAAAGTCGAGTGGGCCGGATGGCATTCCAGCCATTGTGCTCAAAAAGTGTGCTCCTGAGTTGTGTTCTGTCTTTACGTCCCTCTTTGAATTGTCTTATACCACTGGTATCGTGCCGTCTTCTTGGAAAGTGACCCATGTCCTCCCAATCCCTAAAAAAGGTGATCGAAACAATCTGTCTAACTATCGGCCTATAGCGATTAACTCCCTACTCTGTAAAGTGATGGAGCGTGTAATTAATACTCAGCTTTTTATGTATCTTGAGGAACACCTGCTGATCAGTGACCGCCAATACGGCTTTCGTCATGGGCTATGATCTTCTAGTTTACCTCACTCTCCACTGGCCGGAAGCCGTTGAGAGTAGGGGAAAGGCTCTAGCTGTTAGTTTAGACATCGCGAAGGCGTTCGATCGGATGTGGCACAAGGTGCTTCTCTTAAATCTTCCCTCATATGGCCTCCCCGGGGGACTTTGCAGTTAGGTCGCAAGTTTCTTATCCGGGCGGAGCATAAGAGCCGTTGTAGATGGTTCTTGCTCGAACTCAATGCCCGTTAACTCTGGTGTACCCCAAGGGTGAGTGCTATCGCCCACACTGTTTATTCTTCACATCAATGATATGCTGTACATAAGCGGCCTTCATTGTTAAGCGGATGACAGTACGGGTGATACTTTCTACACTGGCCACCATAATGTCTCTCGGTCTGAAGTGGAAGACAACAGACAAAGGCTTGTGTCTGGGATTGAAAACTCTTTGGAGCGCGTGTCAGATTGGGGTAACCTTAATCTGATCACCTTTAACCCAATACCTTTCATTTCACGTCCCATTTGACCAGTTAGCCTTATTTTCATTTTTTTTTATCCCCTTTTAAACCACATTATCTCAACAACCCTCCAACATTTTAGATCACTTAGTAACACTAATACTGTGCCATCACTACCTACCTATGTATAGTACCTATATATACTATATTTATTAATTTGAGGATGATCGGATCAACGCTCCAAAAGTTATCCTCGGACAAACATACATACATACATCGCCGATTAGCCCAAGTTGATTTAGAGATCTCGCTTCGCTCGATCAATAACGATCTACCTACAGTATTCTAAATGATCCAAATCGTTACCAGGCGGAAGTGTCCTATGGCCATTTCTGATTAGATAATGAAGTACTGAATCTTAAAGAAAATCAGGTATTTCATTTGAATCGCTCCAAAATTTCACGCCATTACAAAAGGATCGCATTCCGAACCGTAATCGTGCTATTAAATTTGCAATATCCTAGACAGAGGTTGGCCTCTATCACTCCACTCATTTGCTAATGTACTAAAACACAAGTATTTTTAAGTACTTACTCGTAGTTTGGTAAGCAGGGCTAAATTTTAATTTCTAATGTACTATGAAATAAAGAAGTTTAAATTTTTTTTAATGTAAAATGAGCTATATGTTGCTGGTTTTAGGATCTGTGTAGATTATGTACAAAATCAAATTGACTACAACATAATAATTGATTTTTGTTATTGCTGATTATTTCTAAACAATTTATACAAATGTGAAATAATCGTGTAGGAGTAGTGCTTTTTATTGGCGAAGTCTATAACGCTCTCGTGAAATCCAATCCATCCAAAAGTTGTCTAAAAGAGATCACTTTTAGCGACAAGACCACATTTTATATTTGCTCTCTTGTTATTTAAGTGTGAAGTACAATAAGGCGGTACTTGTCTATCTATGCTTGGCTACTACTCCACTTATTTTAGCTAACTGACATTGACCGAACATTGGCTCACATAAAGAGGTAAACACATTTAAATAAAAACCGGCCAACTGTGAGTTGGACTCGCGCATGAAGGGTTCCGTACCATTATCTATAAAAACGGCAAATAAATCACGTTAGTTGTATGGGAGCCCCCCTTCAATATTTATTTTATTTTATTTTATTATTTATTTTTAAAGTGAATATATAACCCAATATTCTGTGGATATTTCAAGCGTCTACCTGTTGTCGTTATCAATATAGAGCCAAAACGAGCAAAAAAATCACGTTTATTGTATGGTAGCCCCATTAAACATTTTTTTTTCAGTTTTTAGTATTTGTTGTTAGAGTGGCAAAATACATAAATATATCAAGTGTGAAAATTTCAACTATCTAACTATCACGGTTCATAAGATACAGCCTGGTGACAGACGGACAGACAGCAGAGCCTTAGTAATAGGGTGTTGTTTTACCCTTTGCAAACGGAACCCTAAAATTTGAAGCATTTCTTCAAATAACCATCATAAATATCGGAATGATCATCATAGGGCATAAGCCGTCCACTGTTGGACATATGTATCCCCATTGGCTACCAACCATGTGCGGCCTACACCCAACAGCTCCTAGTAACCCGTATTAAAAATAAAATCTATCAAATTAAATCTATCTATTTATTAAATGATCAAGCGAAGCGAGATCTCCAAATCAACTTGGGCAAATTGGCGTTTTAAGTATGTATGTTGTTTTGTCTTAGGATAACTTTCGAAGCGTTTATTAGATCATCATGAAACTTGGTATATAGGTAGGTAGTGATAGCACAATTTTGGTGTGACTAGATAAGCTAAAAATGTTGAAGGGTTGTTGAGATATTTTGGTTCAAGTAGGATAAAAAAAAACAAAATGGGACCATCCGGTCGAATTGCACGTCAAATAAAAGTTATTTTTAAGTAAATTTTGAATCTGTTTTTATTTTTAATATAAACCTTGCAGTTTTTAAGTTATTAGCCATAACAAAAACTGAATGTTGACAAAATTCACAGGGCCAGTGCTGGAATTTGGTATGCGTGTAGCTTTAGTGACACAAGTATTGGAAAAAGTCTATAATCTAGAATAACTGCAAATTCTACCCCCAAAAAATAAAAAATATTAACCATTGTACATAAACTACCGTTACCTGTAATTTGACTGAAACTGTAGGTCAAGTTATGTGGTTTTTATTTCGTGGCACTATTTTGATAGTCAAAGATTACAAATAATATTTTTTTTGTTTTTATGGGAGACTCGCGAGATCTCAGTTCGGGGCGGATCACTAGTTTATGTCAATACCGGTGACCTTATCGAATATTTATAAATTTATATAGCTCACTACTTATAATATTAATCCCCATGATCAACATCCTCAGATCTCTTACCTAGAAGATATCACAGGGGGCAGACAGAGGCCAGTCCAAAAATAACGTTTGATACACGCCCACTTTTAAATGGAAATAGACGGCCACTTAGAAATCCTTGTATCGAGATAGCTGAAAGCTGGTATTGAAAACGAAAACCTGGTACCCCTGTGTTCCGCTGCGGTGCTGCTAACACTGCTACTACATAGCAGTAATTATTGAACGCACCGAAGAAATATCACTTCAAACCTTTATTTTAGATATTATATTGTATTTCAGATATAAAATGTAAAATATATTGAGAAAAATAAATAAATAATTCGTAACGAAGATTTGTATCGGAAACGAGGGTTCGTTCGCACAAGCAAACAATAGAAAAGAGTCCGAAGCCGAAGTAAACGACGATATTCTGTATTGTCAGTGTATTTTTGTCGGTCAACAGTATTTTTGCATACAATGACCGAGTAGTCTTGGTACATGGTACGTGACACTAAAAACTGGTATGTGTACCAATAAGTTGGGACGTCTGATATCCCTGAGCCGCGGGCGGAAGCTAGTGTAAAATATAACTACAATTGATATATAAACTAGATAGGTAAATTTATGTTGATAATAATAGAAACATTATTATGTAAATAATATAAGAAACTACTTAATAACTTCCCAAATTACTGCTGTGAATCATGATCCAGAAGCAATGAGATCATGATGCAGAATTAACAAACAGGAAATAAATGACTAATAAAGCTATAGTGAAGGTATCTATCTCAGTACTGTTACTTATTCCATGGTAGAAGGAAATTGGAGGATATTGAGGGAATGGGATTCGACCACAATATTGGACGTCGAATCGAGTCTATTGTTTTTGTGGAGTGTTTGACTGTTACTAATTGCTTTTTGAATCAGATTTACTCATCAACTAGGTTACGTAAACGATGATAGCGGCCTATTCTCTAACGTTGATTCCTTCCGACTTGTCCTGCCGCTCAAACTGTACAGACTCATATTTAAACAGTATACTCCGTCTATGCGTCACTTCGCTTTTTATTGGTCAGTGATGATTTGTGTTCGGTTAGTGTGTTGATATCTATTTAGAGTTCCGTACCTCAAAAGGTTAAAAATGGAACCCTTACAAGATCACTCTCTTATCCGTCTGTTCGTCTGTCTGTCCGTGTGTCACCACCGGTTTTCTCAGGAACGGGTGGACCTAGCATGTTGAAGTATATACCAGATACTGAGGCAAATTTAGAGTTTTGCGAAAACTTGTAAGTAGGTACCAAAGTTTACCTTCATTTTCATTTGTTTTTATTTTTCGGATATTTCCCTATACTTGCTTATAACCAAAATTGACAATTATAGGTCAACCGGAAGTACTCTATACGTTTTGGGTGAAAACCTATATGCGGCACAAATAAAGGATATATTCCAGAAATGAAAAAAGTTGAAAATTAAAAGGTGTCCTACATATATAGTTGACGCCAATTAAGAGTCCTCTGAGTTGTATGGGAGCTCATAAAATTTAGAGGACTAGCTTAATCGGCAAATAGCAAATAACCTCAAATAGGGTAAATAGTTCATGCTTTTAAAAACGATTCTACCAAAAGTTATTAAAAACCAGCTTAAAGATAACATTTTAGGCCTGTTTAAAGCTTGTGGCATACTGCCTGTGTAACAAAAGGTAAAAACACTTCTAGTGAGCGAACAATATAAAAATAAAAATAGCAATATCACATAAAATAACGACTAGAAAAATAACACTCCAAAAGCTGCAGATTCCTAGAATGAACAATTGTTACGGGAGACGCACCACTGCATACCTAATTCCAACTTTGACCCATGAGATACCAGATACCAACTTTACATGAAATTAACACAAAAAATCATACATTTATAAATTTAAAAAATACTTCATGGATACTCTTGAGGATCGCTATCAAATAATTGTAACATTACCTATACATAAAATATATGTAAATATTGTTGTTTATTTAACTTATATAAATATTTAAGAAAATCAAGTAAGTGGTTAAGTAGGTACCTATTTAAAAAAAATGTTGTGCGGCTCGAGTGACTCTAAGCACCGAGACAAACCTTTAAGGTTTTACGATGCTTTTTGTATTAATTATCAGTTGTATGTTATTTTGTCAAATAAATAAAAAAAAAATATGATACTGAATATAATAAATATTTAAGGGGGGCTCCCATATAACAGACATGATTTTTTCGCCGTTTCTATAGATAATGGTACGGAACCCTTTGTGCACGAGTCTGACTCGCACTTGGCCTGTTTTTTAATGTTATTTGTGGGGAAACAGGCTTACGGCCCACCTGATGGTAAGCGGTCACCGTCGCCTATTGACACCGGTAACACCCGAGGTACCTATAGTCGATGCGTACACTGTAGAAACCTCTTTACATTTCTCTTGAAGCGTGCCATCTCGTAGCCTAACGGGTAAACCTCAGATGGTAGCTCATTCCACATCTTGCAAGCATGGGGTCAAAAAGATCACGTGAAGCGTATGGTGCGCGATATCCAATTGTCGACGATATGTGGATGAGCTTTATTCCGTGGTCGAGAAGTGCGGTGGTAAAATCTTGACGACGGGATGAGGTCAAATAGCTCTTCAGAACATTCCCCATTATACTTGCGGTAGAATACACTGTCACAACGTTGACTCAGCCGTTCCAGCCTGTCGGCGAGTTTGGGATCGCCGATGATTCTAATGGCTCTTCTCTGAAGGGAGTCAAAACGTAGCAATTGAAACTTTGGAGCTCCGTGCCAAAGATGGGAACAGTTTTCTACGTGAGGCCGAACTTGTGTGTACAGCAATAGACGTTGATTTGCCTTAAAATACTGTTTGACACGGTTAGATACCTGTTTTGTTATGTTCGACATTATTTAGAAACACACATCCGGAATCGTATTAACTAATTTTAGTTGTGGTTTTAATACCGACTGCTCTAGTAATCGATACATTTCCAATAAACAATTAAGAAAATCGGCGACGCCTTCGCGACGATACCACTTAGATAGTTTAACAGGTACCTATTTACATGATGAATGCATATGATTTATTTACCTATTTTATCTAAGCTGTTTGATTAATATTGACTTTGATTTTTTGGACTTGATATTAAAGTTGTTTGACAATTAAAATGTTCAATGTAATGAATTAAAAAACAAAGCCCATACTCGCCATTAGCCCTACCCAAGTTTTCATATAATGTTCTACATCACGAAAGACGCAGTATAATTATTATTATTGTGGAAGTTCATAATCTAATTCGCCAAAAAACCGACCCCTTTTTACCTGAAAAAAAAAAGCAACTCTTTGCTCCATTTTCTGACTTTGACAGGCGGTATTACTTGACATTGATATATATGACATGGGTATAGGCCGATTGGCGACAATTATTGTCAATGTTTTCGTGTAGTTGGATAACAGTATATATAAAAATATGTTACATTTAGTTAATAGCACCTAGTTATCTCGAAGAGCGATCAACAGTTTTTTAAAGCACAATTTAATTGGTTTAATACACTGTACTACGTTAACTTTACATTAAAGAATAAATAATTTCCTAGCTCTAATACGTCCGGACGAATGCAAACGACTGTGCCGAGCCCCGTGCTAGGTTGCGAGCGACAAACTCCAACGTCAACATGATATACTGATCCAATTCATAGAAATTGTCTGTCAACGTTGCGTCTTTGTCGCCCACGCGTATTAAATTGTAGCATAGTATTAGGTTCCCCCACATATTGTTATAACATAACTACCTAGTACTAGTACCTGTTAATATTTAGTCAGGTTCATAGGAATGTGAATAGCTCGTTCGGTCCTCCGAGAATCAACACTTGTCTCAGCAACAGACCAGGGGCCCAATTATATTAAACCAATCGCTTCACTATGACAATGGTATCGTCACAAAATGGCCACTATAGATACCTTTTGGTATTCTACTAACACAATCTTTGTCAAAAACCGCCGCCTGTTGTTATGACAACACCATTGAAAATTTGGCAGGAACAATAGTCAATGATTATTTATCATTAATTTGACAAAGATTGTGTAAGTAGAATACCAAAAGACATCTATAGCGGCCATTTTCGACGATACCATTGTCATAGTGAAGCGAATGGTTTAGTAGAATTGGGCCCCGGCGCTGCAGCACGGCAAGATGCAGTAGCATATGCTGAGCTGAAGGCCCTTTCGCCATCACACCGGACAACTCATTACCATATCGTGGTAAACAAGTACCTCTGTAATTTAAATTTTAAGAGTTAATGTTAATAGTATTCGTTTATTTGCTAAAGTTATATATTTTTGTATATTTTTTGTTCTTATGTGTATATATATGTACATGGTATGAATAAATATCTATTCACACCACTTGCTCGACAATGTCAAATTATGTATAGGTAAACCTCACCGAAAGCAGGTGGTTATATCCCTACGGCTGAGCCGGGAGTAAAGTTGTACGGAACCTCATCTGTATTCAAATTTGAACCAAAGAGACCCACACAATAAGAACTTATTCGTAAATCGAACTAACCTCTGCACAGAACGCACCAACCTAGATTTGTTTTTTTTTTGTCTCGGAGAAAGTGTGTAAAGTAGATTATTCGTCTCATGGATAAAACTGTCTGCATCTTGAGCGTGCTTATATCCCTCTCTGCACTCAGTATTCTAGTAACTCCCTCGCTCCGCTAGTGAGTTAACTCTAGAATCCTTCGTTACGTTCGAGATTCAATACAGCACCCGTGACGCAAGACACTACTTTAATAATCTACTAGTTCATTCTTTCTTTCTTATTTTCTAGACACGCGACAAGATAAAATTCAGAATGGGACGTCCTATTTGTATTAAAACGGGATATTTACCATTTTTGTGTGTTTTTGAGTAACCCGATATTACGACGCAGTTGCATGCGCCATGATCACGGGTAAATTGCAAAAACTCACAAATCATGATATATATCCCGTTTTTATTACAAATAGTGTTAATAACCATGATAGTTTAAAAAGTTTTATGGGACGCACTGCTTGTATTTGTATACGATTTTGGTGTTCTTGAACGTGGGATGAAATTTTATCATCATCATGTCAGCGAAAAGATGTCCACTGCTGGATATAGGCCTCCCCCATAGATTTCCAAAGTGACCGATCTTGTCCGGCCTGTACCCAACGGCTCACAGCAACATTTATCCGGTCTCCTTTCCATCTAATGGGGGGCAGTACATAGTCTCCTCTTGATAACCTTTCTCCCTCGTTCTACGAGGCAGTTTTGAAATATAACTTAGATTCAAATTTTACGAATAAAATGATCACTAGCTTCCATCCGCGGCTTCGCACGCGTATTTCATCAATAAAAATTGCTAATTTCTAGGTCAAAATCTTTCTGTATTAAATTTATGAAAATTGTTTTAGCCGTTACGACGTCATCGAGTGACGAAACATCCAAACTTTAGCATTTATGGTGTGATACAAAGTATTAAAACGTAAAAAAAATTACATAAATTTCTAAAAACTTTTCAATTAACACCAGGTACCGGTATCGGATATTTTTCTTCCCGGAAAAATATATTCCATTAAAGAATCTTAAAGTATCAAACGCTATGCTTATCAAGTGAGGAGGGCTATTCTGTGTCTTTCCAACTTGTAGCACTGTTGCTATTACCGATCTTTTGATATTTGATAGAAGACATGACAGATACCTACAATTGTCTATGATGTGGGAAAGTCAAACTTCTTCTTTCGTGTCGATATCTTATGACTATAGCCATTTTGAGCAGTACGTCCCCACGTTCATGGCAGCGTCGGAGCAGGTCAGGATGGGCATGCAAGGACGTGTGCCATTGTTTGATGCTGGGCACCACATTGGCATTGCGTCTCCGATTTGTCTATAATACCCCATTTACTAAGATTACACTTGCAGCGGCTGACTTAGGTACGCAGTTGAGGGTCCTCCACACTAGCCAAGGTAGGTTTTTTTTATACAACTCTTATGGCAAACGAGCATGCAGTCCACCAGATGTTAAGTGGCTACTGCAGCCCATGGATATCCACATAGAATTCAAAACAAGGTATTATGTTGGACCTTACCTTATAGGACTAAACTGTTATGCCTATGTGCCAGTTATTACAGGAACATACCATTACCATCTAACCGGAACACAACAGCACAAGTATGCTATTTGGCGGCAGAAAAAGGTAAGGCGGTGGTGCCCACACCTGAGCTTGTTTACAGAAGCTTTACCACCAGTAGGTGTTGACCAGGGGGTAGTTCCTCTGCAGGTGTAACATAGCCAGGTGGGGGGGGGGGGGGGGGGGGGGGGGGGCTTTGTTTGTTTTCCATAGGGTAACACGGGCAACTAGTGGTGAGACTAGTGAAAACATTCAACACTTCAAACTAACTATTTGCTTTAGATGAACGAAAGTCACCAACATAACAAAGGAGTAGTATGCTGAAGTTGGGAGTGGGCAAGGCACGAAGAACCACACAGTTGTAGGAATAAACCCATGAATTTCACAATTCATTTAATGTTATACTTTTTTGGAACGAATAATAAGTAATGTCATTTTTGCACTACTTGGATAACTTCAAACAATAAAAACTAACTTCATGGTGTGTTACATCAGCGCGCAGCGTCCGTCGAACTCTGATTTGTTTTCACCTAACGCGCCAAAGAAGTATAACCTCACTAACAACTCAAAAACCTGAATTAATGAATGAAAGTTCCTTACAAGCTCGATGCAACATAATGAGAAACAAGAAAATGTATAATGGGAGGTCATATCGCCTAAAAAGCAAATTCTTCCGGACAACCTTTGGATGGAGAAGAGTTTTATTTAAACGTAATTACATGTTACAAAATAGGACCGCACGGTTCATTTTCAAAATTAAGTAGAACCACGTTTCTCAAGATAAAATTAATTTAAAAGTTAGTAACTGCGAGTAGCACTCGCTTTAGAGTTTAAATACGTTTGTAGACGGTAAACATTGTCCACCTTTAAGTTAAAATGTAGTGATGTAGTTTTTATAATGTGTTGAAATTTAAACTTAATATTTAAAGGTCTACTAGGATCTACACAAAAATAAAAAGTAAATATATCTATAAAATGCTCTTGTTTTATTATGAAAATCTCGAAAAAACCGATAATATTCCTGCTCGACGAAATATTAGATAACTATCGTATTGTACGATGCCACAGATTACTAAACAGTCTATCTTCATTCAACGATCTCGCTGGTTCAATGTCCTGACGTCGACTCCAACAGTTCTGCTTGGGCGGAACATGCCCTAGATTCTGATTCGACGCACTGCATATGTTTCGACAAGGCCCGGGTTTTAAATCAAATCAAATCAAATTAGCGAGAGGGAATAGGACTTGAAGGCTCCAAGATGATACTACTTTGGAAAAACATACGCCGGAAGTGAGTTCCACTCTTCTACTTGTGCTAACAAGAAAAGTTAAAACTTCTTCTTCTTCCGGTCCAAATCCAGTGGGTCCAGGTCTAGGTCCAGGGTTCCGGGTCCAGGTCCACGAGGGTCCAGTTTTAGACGGTTCAGGTCCAGGGGGTCCAGGTCCAGGGAGTCCAGATCCAGGAGTCCAGGTTAAGGGGTCTAGGTCTAAAGAGTCCAAGTCCAGGGGGTCCAAGTCCAGGTCCAGGTCCAGGGGGTTAAGGTCCAGGGGTTCAGGTCAATGGAATCCAGGTCCAGGGGGTCCAGTTCCAGGGAGTCAATGTCCAGGGGTTCCATTTTAGGTCCAGGGGGTCCAGGTCCAGAGAGTCCAGTTACAGGAGGTCCAGGTCCAGGGGGTCCGGGACCAGGAAGTCCAGGTCCAAGGGGGATCCAAGGGGTCCAGGTCTTGGTCCAGGAGTGCGGGTCCAGTTCCAGGGGGTCCAGGTCCAGGGTGTTCAGGTCTGGGTCCAGGGATTCAAGTCCAGGGAGTCAAAGTCCCGGGGATTTAGGTCCAGGGGGTCCCGGTCCAGGTCTAAGGGGTTCGGGTTCAGGCGGTTCAGGTCCAGGGGGTTCAGGTCCAGGGAGTCCAGGTGCAGGCGGTCCAGGTCTAAGGAGTCCAGGTCCAGGGGGTCCAGGTTCAGGTTCAGGGGGTCAGGTCCAGGTTTAGGGGTCCAGGTCCAGCGGTCCAGGTCCAGGGAGTCCAGGTCCAAGGTGGATCCAGGGAGTCGTCAGGTCCAGGGGGTTCAGGTCCAGGGGCCAGGTCCAGGGAGTTCAGGTCCAGGGAGCCAGAACTTGGGAGGCCACATCCGGGGGGTCTAGGTCCAGGTTCAGGGGGTCCAGGTCTAGAGAGTCCAGGTCCAGGGGGTCCAGGTTCAGTTCTTTGATAACCGCTTTGATTGCTTTGTGATCTTCGATATCCTGTTTGATTGCATTTTTCTTCGAAATCTTCTTTGGTTGCTTCTTTCACATCGATATCCTCTTTGATTGCTTCTTCCACAAAAAGAAAAACACGCGAGCTGCGAGCAGCTCGCGCACCACGCGACCTCTAGTTTTGATATATTTTTGATTTTGATGCCGGACACTGTTGGGCATCTCCGGCTTCACATTGCCGTGGAGAGATTACTCGCTTAGAAGCACTGTAGTCCACTCCACTTAAGACTTTAAAAATCCGGACAAGTGCTAGTCTGAGTTGAGCACCGAGGGTTCAGTACTTTTTTTACCGTTAATTAACTACAAATTAATGAATTTAATTATTTTAGGTCAACGGGAATTACGCCATAGGTTTTGATTTATTTTCAAAAGTCAAAATAAAGGCCATGAATGGACGTAGTGTTTAATGGCGTTGACTAATGGCGGGTTCCTATATCCGTTGGTAACTGACTACGCCTTGTATCTCCTTGAAAAAGTGTCAAACTAGTGTCAAACTTTTGATAGGTTTTTAAGGCTTTTCTTATTCCTAAATCGGCATATTTCCATGTTTTCGCAGCTTATTAACTCAGTGGCAATAAGGGTTTTGTATTGAAGCTTTAGTTTAGGTAATAGAACATTTTAATGCCAATTCCTGTATCAAAACATAATATTCATACTGTTTCTTATTATTTTGTCCAGAGCTGTTTACTTACCACATTTTCTTGAAATATTTTTTATTATATATTTATTATATATAACTATTTTTGCCGGCATTTATACAAAAAAGTATTTTAAATAACAAATTAGCAGCAACATTATTACAAAACATACATTACATTACATTGTACATTATCATCTAAGAATTTACAGGCTAAAATAGTATAATTAAATAAAGTTTCATACTAAATCTCACCGGGTGTAAGGGGTGCCAAATAACATCTTTCGGCACCCAAGCCAACCTTACCTGCCCGTGGTGCACCCTGTCGATCAACAAACAAGGCTCTGGCGATACCACCCACCAACCCGAAATTGGACCAGCGTGGTGGGTCATAGTCCATCCATACCCCTCAACCATGAATAGACACAACCAACCAAAGCCCCAAGTGCCCGGTGACTCCAGCGGCTGTGCTGGCGTTGACGGGCGCCATACCAACCCTGGGATCAGGGGAGCTAAGAATCTCTAGGCGAGGTCCTACTGTCAAACGACCCCGGCTCACGTTATAAAGGACACCGATACACTCAACATCCTTACTTACAACGTACGAACGCTCATGGAGGACGAACGCTTGATAGAACTAGAAAACGCCCTACAAACTATCAATTGGGACATTGTTGGCCTAGGAGAAGTCAGAAGAGTAGGCGAACATACAGAGGAACGTGATGATGACATATTCCTTCACTTCGGTGAAACTATTGGACATCACGGTGTGGGGTTCCTGGTGGCAAAGAATTGAAGGATAATATTATCGAATTTAAGGGCTATTCCGAACGAATTGCTATACTAAGATTTCAAGTGACACCAAAACTACATTGACAATTGTTCAAGTCTATGCACCAACTTTTAAATACATGATCGAAGATCTTGAACTTTTCTATGATTTGGTTAACATAACCTGTGAAGAAAACCGAGGTACATGGAATATTGTCCTTGGTGACTTCAATGCAAAACTAGGTACAAGACAAGCAACAGATAGCGACGCCATACTCGGCTAATTTGGCTTAGGAGACCGCAATGAGCGAGGTACAAGACTGATCCAGTTTGCTTTAGGACAGAATATGAGCGTAGCCAATAATTTCTATGAAAAAAAACCACAAAGAAGGTGGACATGAGTATCTTCTGGTGGAAACACGCGTAACGAAATAGATTTTGTTCTTACGTCGGATTTACATATAGTGAAAGATATCAACGTAATCAATAAAATAAAATATAGTTCTGATGACCGGTCTATCCGCGCAAAATTTAAGTTAAATTTCAAAATCCACCGAAACAAATTATTTAACAATAAAATTAGACAACATTCAAAACAAATCCTGATTCAAAATTCAGAAAACTTTAACCTTGCACTCTCAAACCAATTTTCTATATTAGGAATAAATGAAATAGAAGCTAGACTATTTAAAACAGTGTTAGAAATAAAGCGCAACTCTCAAAAGACACTAGGGAACTTATTTCTCAACGAGAGAAAATGGAAATCGCCACTGAAGATTATAATAAATTTGACAGAAAAGTAAAACGCAGTTTTAGAAGAGATATAATAATATTAAACTTACTCTTAATTCAAACCGCAATTGAGAAACATACCTCATTAAGAACCGCTAAACAAGGAGTTTTCACAAGTAAGCATTGGATTAACTGTCTACAGGATCCAAACAAAATCAAACACAACAGCCGCTATAAAGTTATGTAAGTGTGCACAGATTTTTACAAAAAACTATACTCCGACAACACCAAGATAACCGAAAATGTAGACTATAGTAAACCCGTTACTATACGAGTACCATTTATAACAGGTAAGGAAGTTCATGATGTTTTAAAAACGATGAAATATGACAGAAGTCCTGGAGAAGATGGAGTAACAACCGAGGCATTTCAAATCGGCGCGCCCACTCTACTTTCGCATATCACCAACTTGTTCAATAGCATTTTGCAAACTGGCCAAATACCGAAACAAATATGTCACTCGAACATTGTCCTCCTACACAAAAAGGGTACAAAACAAATATAGGCAACTATAGACCAATAAGCCTGATCTCGCATTTGTATAAGGCGTTTATAAAAGCTGTGCAAAACCGCATAAGTGGCATTTTAGACCAACACCAGCCACCTGAGCAAGCCGGTTTTCGTCCCGGCTTCTCCACAGCAGTTCATCTACACAAACTAAACCAGATAATTGAAAAGTGCACAGAATTTCATAAGCCACTCTACATAGCCTTTATAGACTACACAAATGCTTTTGATAGCCTTCAGTACTCAGCAATATTCAAATCACTAGAAAACCATAAAGTTCACAAAACATACATTGATCTTCTTAAAATCTTTTACCGCCAAAGCACAGCCAATATAAAACTCCACTCCACTGGTCCAGCATTTCACATACAGAAAGGAGTCAAGCAGAGTGACCCACTCTGTCCCATTCCGTTTACAAGCACCCTCGAGGAGGTATTCAGAACATTAACTTGGGCAACAAGGGGCATAAACATCGGTGGCAAGCGCCTAACTAATTTTCGTTTTGCGGATGACATTGTCCTTTTTTCCCAAGCAGCACATGACTTACAAGAAATGCTCCAAGAACTGAGCGCGGCAAGTCTTGAGGTTGGACAGCAACTGAACCGGTCGAAGACGCAAATAATGACCAATGCCACGAAACGTAGGGACGAGGTAGATGGGCAGGAAATACTATATGTCGATGAGTACATTTACTTAGGTCAGTTAGCAAGCTTCGAAAACAGGCATGACAAGGAAATCGATCGCCGCATCGAAAATGCCTGGAAGAGCTACTGGTCCATGAAGGCGCACATTAAGGGTGACCTTCCTCTGAGTCTGAAGCGCAAACTCATCGATATGTGTATCCTGCCGGTCCTAACATATGGTGCTGCGCAAACATGGTCATTGACCAAGCTGCAGAAGTCCAAGCTCAAGATTTGCCAAAGGGCAATGGAACGCAGCGTCCTAGGATTCCGGAGAACCGATCGGGTGAGGAATACCACGCTTCGTTCATTAACTGGCATTGCCGATCTGGGAGACAAAACTGCGAAGCTCAAGTGAGATTGGGCCGGGCACGTAAGTCGAATGCTTCTGGAGAAATGGGCCAACATCATAACACCTTGGGTACCGGAGGATGGACAGCGACGTCAGGTTCGGCAGTGAAAGCGTTGGCGAGACGACATCAGTGGATTCGAAAAGGAATGGTGGGAATCTGCCAAGGATCGCGATAGGTGGAAGGAGTTGGAGGAGGCCTTTGCCCAGCAGTGGGAAAATATAGGCAAGCTAAAATAAAAAAAAAATTAATCTCACAGAACAAACTTAAACAAAAAATGGCGCATATTGACTAAGTTCAAAGCCATTTTTATGGCATATTCGTTAGCCAAAGTATACAAAATTATTTTTTTATTACGTATCAACTCATCTTAAACAAATTAAAATAGAAAAAAAAATAAACAAGAGTCCAAATTATTTAATTATAAATATTTTATAACACCCATATAATAGGCGCGCGCACCGCGTAATTTTTCAGACCACGCTGAAGCCTCTTAGAGGAAGGACGTGTGACGCTCTGTCTCCCACGCATCCTAAATTATAACGTAAACTTCCGTAAGTTATAATTATTAAGCAATAGTTTCTGTACATAAATACTAAATTAGCGTAGGCTCAACCTAATTTGATACTTGGATAATTACTTATGGTTATGGCGAAATTCACAAAAATTACAATAATTATACATTATTGTAATTTTTGTGAATTTCTCCAAATTATAGTAATCATTAAAAAGTGTGAACAACAACAATTATTTGATACTTTTGATTTTGGAAAACCCAATTTTTTTTATTTTTGAAGTGAAACCTTGTTTAGGCGCGTTGGGCATTTTTTGAGATGGGAAAAAACCATTGAACTCGCGACACCGTTACCGACACTTCTTTATATAAGTAGTGAAAACTTCTTTAGGCAAGTTGGGCATTTTTTGATATGGGAAAAGACCATTGAACTCGCCACACCGTTACCGACACCTCTGTATATAAGTAGTGAAAACTTCTTTAGGCGCTTATAAATTGTCTACTTATTTCTATCATACTAATTTCCTAATAAAAGTTATTTTGATTTTAGTTTCTCATTTTAGCATCGTTTTTTACTAACTTAGGGATGCTGATTACAAATATGATGTCAATTATAAAATTCAAGATGGCAAACACTTTTTGTTTTACGTTTTTTAGATGAGGGTATCGTATTCGACTAACTTAGGGATGCTGATCACAAATATGATGACAATTTTAAAATTTAAGATGGCGAAACCTTTTTTTTATATGGTTATCGTTTTTGACTAACTTGGGGATGCTGATTACGAATATGATGTCGATTTTAAAATTCAAGATGGCGAAAACTTTTTGTTTTTTTTTTTAGATATGGGTATCGTTTTCGATTAACTTAGGGATGCTAATTACGAATATGATATTAATTTTAAAATTAAAATGGCGGAAACTTTTTGATTTACATTCTTTTAGATAAGGGTATCGTTTTCGACTAACTTAGGGATGCTAATTACGAATATGATGTCAATTTTAAAATTCAAGATGGCGAAAACTTTTTGTTTTTTTTTTTAGATATGGGTATCGTTTTCGATTAACTTAGGGATGCTAATTACGGATATGATATTAATTTTAAAATTAAAATGGCGGAAACTTTTTGATTTACATTCTTTTAGATAAGGGTATCGTTTTCGACTAACTTAGGGATGCTAATTACGAATATGATGTCAATTTTAAAATTCAAGATGGCGAAAACTTTTTGTTTTTTTTTTTAGATATGGGTATTGTTTTCGATTAACTTAGGGATGCTCATTACGAATATGATATTAATTTTAAAATTAAAATGGCGGAAACTTTTTGATTTACATTCTTTTAGATAAGGGTATCGTTTTCGACTAATTTAGGGATGCTAATTACGAATATGATGTCAATTTTAAAATTCAAGATGGCGAAAACTTTTTGTTTTTTTTTAGATATGGGTATCGTTTTCGATTAACTTAGGGATGCTAATTACGAATATGATATTAATTTTAAAATTAAAATGGCGGAAACTTTTTGATTTACATTCTTTTAGATAAGGGTATCGTTTTCGACTAACTTAGGGATGCTAATTACGAATATGATGTCAATTTTAAAATTCAAGATGGCGAAAACTTTTTGTTTTTTTTTTTTAGATATGGGTATCGTTTTCGATTAACTTAGGGATGCTAATTACGAATATGATATTAATTTTAAAATTAAAATGGCGGAAACATTTTGATTTACATTCTTTTAGATAAGGGTATCGTTTTCGACTAACTTAGGGATGCTAATTACGAATATGATGTCAATTTTAAAATTCAAGATGGCGAAAACTTTTTGTTTTTTTTTTAGATATGGGTATCGTTTTCGATTAACTTAGGGATGCTAATTACGAATATGATATTAATTTTAAAATTAAAATGGCGGAAACTTTTTGATTTACATTCTTTTAGATAAGGGTATCGTTTTCGACTAACTTAGGGATGCTAATTACGAATATGATGACAATTTTAAAATTCAAGATGGAGAACACTTTTTGTTTTACGTTTTTTGGACATGGGTATCGTTATCGACTAACTTAGGGATGCTTATTGCAACTATGATGTCACTTTTAAAATTAAAGGTGGCAAAAACTTTTGTTGGTGCTATGTAATCCTGTCTGTCTATCTACCAAATTTTTCGATGATCGGATCAACTCTTCTTGAATACCATTCTTGATACCCATATCTAAAAAAAGTAAAACAATGAGTTTCCGCCATCTTAAAGTTTAAAATTGACATCATATTCGTAATCTGCATCTTTAAGTTAGTCGAAAACGATACCTTTATCTAAAAAAAGGAAAACAAAAAGTTTTCGCCATCTTGAATTTGAAAATTGACATCCTATTCGTAATAAACATCTCTTAGTTAGTCGAAAACGATACCTACATCTAAAAAAAATAAATAAAAAGTTTTCGCCATCTTGCATTTTAAAATTGACATTATATTCGTAATCAGCACCCCTAAGTTAGTTGAAAACGATACCCATATCTAAAAAAAGTAAACCAAAAAAGTTTCGCCATCTTGAATTTTAAAATTGACATCATCCCGCACTCTTTATATATAATATAGGGGTGTCACGCATAAGACCACGTGGGTTTATTTTTTCATACGTAACCTATTAGACATTGTACCTTTGATATAATTGTGTATTCTCTTTTGTTTGTTTTATTTTTAATGGTATGCAATAAAGAAATTATCTAATCTAATCTCTGGTAGTATTAAAAATAACGAAAAAAAATTACGTAAACAATACTTAACACTTTCACTCATTTTTGAGATCTGGATAAGTGTGCCTCTCGAAACACCTATTCTTACGTCAAGGACATATCGCACAGAATGCTGTAGACAAAAATTGTAGAAATGCTAAAAACAAAAACACATTAACATTAAAATAATAGGACTTTCGAGTACTTACGTATTAAATAACCAATTTAATACAAATTATCAAAAGAAAAACAACATAATATACAAGAAAAACATACCTATGCGGATGAGCGCGATAAGCAAATTGCCTCCACAAGTGCTTCACTGCGCAGTCGCAGCGGGACTCAGCAGCGCATGAGTTGTGCGAGGGGATAAGAGCTGAATATTTAGCAAGGTACCTAGGCGTTCGGGACGCTATGCCGTCAGGATCACCAAAAGCTTGCAACCAATTTTTTGTGAGAGCAAATGGCTCATAGCGCGCCTTCTCACGGATTAGTTTCAACTTGATACCTCTACGCTTCTTGAGAAAAAGGATCTTGACAGATAGACGGACAATGAAGTGAGGGTGGGGTTCCTTTTTTCGTTGAGATAAGGAACCCTAAAAACTGTAACCTTTTCTGCAAAATTTCTCACAACTTACCCGAAACTCAACCGCGCTCGTATCTTAAGCAATGGAACCGAGTTACGCTATCCTCCAAATTTATTAGAGCCACGTCCCGGATAAAATTAATTGAAAAGTTCCCAGCTGAGTAACTGGCTGTGGTTTTGTAAATGAGTGTTTCTGTTTGTTATTAATCATGGTCTATGCGACAGTTTTAATTACTAAATGTACTTACTTTTAGTTCTAAGTAATACTAACTAACCTAGTTATCTCGTAGATACAGAGTTCGCGATTTTAAAGTATTTGACAGGTTTTGTTAATTTGAGCAGATAATCACACTTATATTAAAAATTAGAAAGTTTGGATGTTTGTTTATTTGTAACTCAATCACGCCGTAACGGCTGAACCATTTGGATGAAAGTATATGAGTAGAGTACGGCCTAGATTTTAACATAGGCTATTTATAATGTCAAACAAGGTGCGCGAAGCCGCGAGCGGAAGCTAAGTAACTAAATAAATAAATAATACTGGACACTTAACTCAGTGCTATCTAGCCCCAAACTAAGCCGAGCTTGTACTATGGGAATCAGATAACTGATCTGTAGCCATCTGTATGATAGTGGGCAAACATCCCCGATGCACTGTAATATAGGGGCAACCGCAACATCATCCGGAAGATGTTATTATATTAGATGCGTAGGACATCCAATGATCTTTTGGTATGTCGGACCCACAGACTTCCCGTGTAAAATCTCTTACGCTTTAAAAAGCGTAACTTTAACTTGAACAGTACAACGGGAAAATCTACGGGCCAACATGTTACCTCATACCGCCAAAGCCCTACGCTCCCTCTCAACTTCTGCATCGTCTTTAAGGTCGTCGGCAAGAAAATATCCCAGATATTTAAATTTTGTAACACGATTTAAGTTCAAGCCGTTTAGGGTTATATTCAGTGTATAACCGAAACATTTACCAGCGGCCTTAAAAGCCATGTATTCACTTTTCTTCACGTTATATATAAGCCCGTGCTCAACAGCATAGGCTTAACAGTCCCCCAGCAATTCCCTGAGACCCCCCACCGTCGGACTCAGCAGCACCATGTCATCGGCGTAACTAATGTTGTTGATGCTAACGCCGTTCATCCGGCAGCCGACACGCATGCTGCTCAGCCCGACGATGAGGTCGTTTACATAGAGATCGAAGAGCTTGGGAGAACTCAAGCCCCCCTGTCTCACCCCGCTCTCCAACCTATATGCATTCGAGAGAGAATTGTCCCATCTCACATAGTTGGTCTGATTGTCATACCAAAATTTAAATATATTTTGGATCTTAGCCGGTATACCCTGGTCTCTCAACTTTCTCCAGAGCACATCATAGGACACAAGGTCAAAGGCCTTGGAGAGGTCAAGGAAGCAGGCGTATATAGGCGTCCTACGGTCTGTATATTACTGGACGGTATGCTTGAGACTTATAATCGCACTTTCAGTAGAAAGTCCGGGCCGAAACCCGAACTGGGCATCATGGAGATTTAAATATTTTTCTAAGCAAGAATCAAGCAAACCGTCCAGTATTTTAGCCATTATAGTTGCCAGAGAGATTGGGCGGTAGTTTTTAATATCTGCGACATCCCCAGTCCTGTTCTTCACAATGGGCACTACGATAGTTTTCATTAAATCAGGTGGTAAGTAAGAGTGACTAATGCACATTGTGAAGAACATGGTCATAATGCTCGAAAGGTGTACTCCTACATGCCTCAAATGCTCAACACTGAGCCCGTCATGCCCGGAAGACTTGCCGCCGCTCATTTTCCTCAGGACCTCCCGAACTTGTCTTGCAGTAAAAAGAACAAGCGGCTCATCGCCCGCACACCCAGACACATCCATCGAGACAGATGAGGGTCCTAGCGGTGAGGACACTTTGAAGTGCTCCATGAACATATTAAAGATGTCCACAGCGTCACTCATTTCATGCTTAATGACCATAATGAGTTTGTCAAATTTATTTGTATATTTTAACGGAAAGTTAAACAAGTTATTAATTAAAACATGCACCAACTTAAACCAAAAACAATAATACAACTTCTTGGCTTATCTTCCGTGGGTTGTAACTTGGAAGTAACGTAAGTTCGCGGAATGAGAGTAAGGAGGCGTTTACACGAGTCGAGTTGGTTTGCGAGTCACTTGACTGTACTTGAGTTTACACCATATCCACTTGACTACTTGAGTGCCATGTCGTAGTCTAATGGGAAAACCTCAGATGGTAGCTCATTCCACATCTTGCAAGTATGGGGTAGAAAAGATCGCGTGAAGCGTGTGGTGCGCGATACCCAATTGTCGATTATACGAGGGCTGCTATTTATGTATCCGGAATAAAATAAAATAACTATCATTGACTGTTAAATATGGTTTTATTGCTTTTCAAAATATTCGCCATGATGATCAATGCACTTTTGCATTCGGTGAAACCAGTTTTCATAGCAGTTTTTCCAATCGGAAGACGGTATCTCCAAAACATGATTTTTGAATGCCTCAACGGCTTCTTCTCGGGTTGAAAATCGTTGACCGCGTAATTTATTCTTCACGGTTGGGAATAAAAAGAAGTCGTTGGGTGCCAAATCAGGGCTATATGGCGGATGACTCGTTAATTCCACCGTTTCACCCTCCAAATATCGGGTCGTTTCACCCGAAGTGTGACAGCTTGCATTGTCGTGATGGAGAATGATTCTGCGTTGTGGATTATTCTTCCTGATTTCTGCAAAGACTTCTGGCAAAAAAATGGTCGTGTACCACTCTGAATTAACAGATTTACAATTTTCTAGGGATACAGTAGCCACGTGTCCATCTATACCAAAAAAACAGGCGACCATTTGCTTCAAAGTGCTTTTCGCACGAGCAACTTTTGTTGGGTTCGGCTCATGTTGGAAGACCCAAACTGTTGACTGTTGCTTAGTTTCGGGGTCATATGCATAAATCCAGGATTCATCACCTGTGTAGATATTATATACAGCTTTTGATGCACCACGATTGTATTTTTTTATCATTTTTTTGCACCAATCGACACGAGCCTGTTTTTGATCTATTGTCAAGTTGTGCGGTATCCAACGCGAACAAACTTTTTTTGCAGCCAAGTGTTCGTGTAATATCTTATGTATACTCGTCATACTAATGCCCAAGATTGCCTCTATCTCTCGATATGTCACATGACGATCTTGCATTATTAGTTTACGCACTGCGTCGATGTTTCGTGGCACAACTACTGATTTAGGCCGACCATCTTTAATTTCTTCCGTGAGCATACGACGTCCACGATTAAACTCACTAAACCAGTGATACACAGTAGTCTTTGATGGTGCTTTATCCCCAAAAGTCGAATTGAGTTGATCGATACACTGCTGTTGAGTTAGACCACGTCGAAAATCATAAAAAATCATCGCACGAAAATTTTCTCGAGATAAATCCATTGTGATAATGACACGCAATTTTTGAAATCGCGCCACACAATGAAAACAATTGACAGACGGACGAAATAACCTGCATTCTACAGCCAAAGAGTTCTATTTTCAAACGTGATAATTTCTTTATAAATATTATTTATGCAGTGGCCAGTTCCGGATTCTTAAATAGCAGCCTATGTATGTGGATGAGCTTTATTACGTTGTCGAGAAGTACGGTGGTAAAATCTCGACGATGGGATGAGATCAAATAGCTCCTCAGAACATTCCCCATTATACAGGCAGTAGAATACACTGAGCGATCCGATGTCACGGCGTTGGCTCAGCGGTTCCAGACTGTTGGCGAGTTTGGGATCACCGATGATTGATTGATTCTAATGGCTCTTCTCTGAAGGTAGTGGTGGTGCAATGAGCTACTTAGATAAAGACATGTAATTAAGTAAGTACTATAATTGACGTAACCAAGTGTTCCATTGTGTCCCTACGGTTCGAATAAATGAGTATGAGTATGAAAACAATTTAATACAAATACAATTACGCATTATTAAGTTGGCATAGTACGAATATCTCAATTTAAAATACGCACCTGCCACCATAACGCGCATGAATTAATAGAAGCTAGTAATGCTATTTGCCAGCAACTCTATAATTGTATTAAATAGTTTACAGTGAAGCCACGAAGTGCGGTGATGTTCATTTTCCAGATAACCAAATGCTCCAGTATCCAGATAACACATAACTTAGTTTACTGTCTCGAGTTAGTTACTAAACTAAAACATTAATTTGCTACTATCCAAGTTTATAGACCACTTTACGATTCGTCGATTATCGTATTGATTTTTAAAATAGGAGAAATATCTAGTAAGCCACTAGACATATATCAGAGCTTATAAGTCCTATAGGTACATGACCGACAGCTACAACCGAATTTTCTGCAGTTAAATATCCCTGTAAGGCAAAGAAAGTATACATACGTTGGTGTCGTGAAGCACGTTTCTGAAGGTGGCATCTCAAGGTACATACGTAATTAACTAAATCAAGCAAACGAGGCTTGCGTAAAGTTCTAAACACTCTAAGATAACGAAACTGTTTCTACCTCGCTCACGCATTCTGCGCTTGTATTTGTTATGCAAGCAAAACTTAGGTCTTTAGACATGAGATGACTTTATACTAAGGCCGGCTTGCACAACGATCCCTTAACGTATTTAGCGACTAAAATGATTTAAAGTAGTTCCTTTTATCATATTCAGCCACTAAATACGTTTAGGCATCGTTGCGCAAGTCATCCACCTCTCAAGTGTCGGGCACAATATGAAATTCCGCAGTTAATAAAAGTGTCGCGGTACTTTCCGCGTTTTTGCGCGAAAAATACCGCGCTGTGTTTAGACTAAGATTTATCAATATTTTCTAGAAATTGTGTATTAAAATTGTATTGAACGTACTAAAATCAAGATAAAACAGGCACAATAACCTTCTTTAAAATTATATCCTACAGAGACCCTTCTATCAGCTTCTATCCTTAGCCGCACAGCACTCACGTTATCTTCAGTAGTCGCTGTAGAAGGACGTCCTTCTCGCGAAGCACCAGTGAGTTTGCTTCGATCACGTTTAAACCCATTAAACCAGTTGTAAACAGTGGCACGGGATGGGGCTTCATCATGAAATGATAATCGAAGTCTATCGCAACATTGTTGTTAAATTGGACCGCAACAAAAGTCGTAATAAATCATAGAGCAAAACTTTCTCTAGTCAAATCCATTTGGACGCATGGCAGACACTTCTTTACATAGTATAATAAGAAGTCGCTTCCGCTGTCGGTTACCTTAGATCTTTTAAACTACTCAACGGATTTTAATGTAGTTTTCAGAAATAGATAGGATAATTCAAGAAGAAGAATAATATGTATAACTTGCTTCCGTCCGCGGCATCGTACGCGTTGTTTGTCAACAAAAAGTAACCTATGTGCTAATTCAGGTTATAATCTACGTACATACCGATTTGAAAGTAACTTTGTATTTCTATCTGTTTGTTACCTTTTCACGACTTAACGGCTCGACCGATTTAGATGGAGCTTGGTACCTATATACCTAGATAGATAATGAATGGACTTGAGACATGGATACACTTTACGCGACTGCACAAGCCGCGGGCGGGACAGCTTGTTAAAAATAAACGACATAAGAATTGATTACACTTCTACAGATTCCCAAAGAATTCTAATTCGAAATTAAAAAAAAAAATCATCGGATGCTTTGCTTACTAGCTAAAAACTTTCAATGTGACCTCAGTACTAAGCCGATGGCAGAAGATTTTTTCTTTCAACGTTTTGGAAAGGTGAAACTGCGCACATTGTGTTTCCGAGAGAATAATGAAGGAAATATAATCCGTGGCGCAGTGGGCGGATAGCCGGCTGAGACGCAGGAGATTGCGGATTCCCACCGCGGAACAAATGTTGTTTCTCTATATATATATTATAAGTATGTATTAAAAAAAAGTAAATAAGTATTCTATCCGTTAACATAGTACAAGCGTTGCTTAGTTTGGGGCTAGATTTTTTGATTAATTGTATCTTATTTTTATAGTGGTAACTGTACACTTACATAATAAATACTCTAAGATTTTTAAAACCATGTTCTAGATGGTTTTAAATATATTATTATTATTAATCTAAATAAAAAGGTAACTAGATACAAAAAAAGTACATGTAGGCAAGAAGCTATCTATCTATCATAATTATATAATTAAACCTATCATAATTGTATGTAAATACCAATTAGTGCCTGTAGGGTAGACTGGGTACGGTAGAAACAAAGGACGGTTGAAACAAAACAAATATCTCGCGAATGGTTGCTCAGAGAGTGAGGGATGCAAGGGGAGAACGAAGCAGACGACAGGTCCAAACACGAATCTTAGTGTTGCACACCTCCCCGCGCGGTGTAGTTGTTTACAAGAGACCTTATTGTATTTTAGCACCCAAAAGTAAGTATCATCTTCTGAGTTTTTGTGCTAATATCTTAAGTTCTATTTATGTGAAAGTATTGAGTGTGTATTTGTGATTTGTATGAAGCTTGTAGAATACAGAATAGTTACTAGTTTTCATGAGTTATTATTATTCTCATTGGTATAAACAGTTTTTTACCAAAAGTAAGGTTGGGGACTGGTGAAACAATTTTTGTGGGAACGATTGAAAAAGTAAATATTATTATTTTTTCTTAAATAAAATGAACAGTATTAGTGCTGACATATAGACTCAATCCCGAAGATACAACTGAAGTAACGAATAGACTTAATCCCGAAAATACAACTGAGTCTGCAGTTGTTTCTACTTGAATGGTTATCCATTTGAAGACAAAACACCGGCATTATCACCTTTCTCTTTTGACTGAGGAACTACAAACAGAGACAACTGTTCAACAACAGGCTATCAATAACTCACAAGTTCCAACAATTGAGCATGAAAACGTTGATGTACGTCAAGAAACTTTGAGTACACCACCTAGACGTTGCAACAGCATTATAAATCAGGAAACTTCACCAAGACCGTCTACAAGTGTACAAACAATTTCTGATGATCCTATTGCATTTACACCGGAAGCAGTACGACCATTACCGAAAACTCCCCCGAGGAAATCTAATAAAGGGCGAAAAACTATAAAATCTGCATTTTACATAGATACACCAGAGAAAGAAGAAATAAGAAAGGAACATGAAACAAAATTTAACCGGACAAAAGCTAAGCAACTTAAGAAAAGTTTATTTGGAAGAAAAATTTTAAAAATAGGTACTTCAAAAGGGGAAAAAGTAAAATACAGCAGGAAATGTCATCAGAAAAAATATAATGCTACTGTATTGTTTGTATGTCACCATATTCAGAGAGCAGATCCGGAGAAAAGTGGATACAATGTACCTCTTGTAAACAATGGGCTCACGAGGAGTGCACAGAAAGTGGGCTTAGCTATGTATGCCATAAGCGCCACTCAGATTGATCCTTAAGCTAATTTTTATTGGATTTAAGAAATGTTTGCTATTAGTTTATTTAGTTTGTTTTGTTTTAAAGAACATTGTTGATTTTTAATATTTTTGCGTCAATTGTTTATTACTCGTGAAAGGCTGATTAGAAATATCTTTATGCGTATTAAAACCTTGAAGATTGATAATGTTGTCTTACGATACCATAATTATGCTTTTAACTAAAATTAATAGTAAATAAAACATGTTTCTATATTATATTTTGTATTATTTGCATATGTTACAATTGACCACAACCACTGTTTCAACCGCCCCTGGCATGGGAACGATTGAAACAAATTGGATATTTTATTAAATTTTGTATATTTCCAAAAATTGCACTCTAGCAACTAAAATAGTATAGCTCTTTCGCAGTTAAAAGTGCGCTCTTTAATTTGGCATTTCATCATCGTCGCTCAGTTCATAAACAACAACACTATGAACAATAAAAGCAAAATTGTTTCTACCGTACCCAGTCTACCCTACTTCTTACAAGTTCTAATGACTTGTCTAGTAAGAACACATATCAACTCGAACCATCCAGTATTATTTGTATGAAACTCCCTATTGCAACGCACACTAATCGGAATTGCAACGTAATCGCCTCGCCTCGGGACAAGCTCACGAACCGCGGTGCGGGGCGCTTAAGGCGGCCGGTTTTAGTGCTCGACCGACCGTCGGTGCGTACGTCGGTGGCGCTTGTCATTTGTATGAAAATTCACAAGCCGTGGCAGTGCTCGATCGATCGTACGCACGCGTATAATATTGCTATGCACTGCGTACGAGGACCGTCGCGTCGGTCAAGGGCGTCCGAATGCGTGCCGTCGGTCGACCGACGCGCTATGGAAACATATAAACGCATTCAGTGCTACACCGATCGGTGCACCGACCGTCCTTCTAGTTCAAAACTTCAATAACATTGTTTGATTTTATAGGTATCGTTACCTTTTAGTGATTTAAGTAATTTTGATCAAACATGGCATATGTTTATGCCGAAGTTCGTCTTCGTGAACTTCTGTGGGACAAATGCTACGTGTTACACAAAGACCGTTAAATCTACGTCTTCTGTTCCTTATACGTTTACGAAGATAGCAAACAGCAATTAAACAATTTGTAAACGCGTTCATTTAGTACGTGTTTGCGACTGTAACAGGCCGGCCAGTTTGGTTGGTCAGGAGAGCACTGAACGTTACAAACGGACGATCGGGTATGCGTATCGTCCGGAACGATGATACGCACTGACGGTTGGTAAAGCACTAACACCGGCCTTACGTCTCTACGTATCCGCGCTTACGTCTCTCCGTACCCCAGCGGTGGAACTGGTGCCGCCTGGTCGTCAACCAGCAGGCGGCGAGCCGTAAGCTCGGCGTCGCCTAGCCGTAGCCAAGGAGCTGGTGATCCGCTTTGATTAGGTGCTTACGTTAGGTTGACGACTGATTGACGACGAGATGAAAGGCGGTACGGTGACGATCCTTTTCTGGGTTGATATGTATCAGCGCCGGGCTGTAGATAGGCGAGTCATAACGCAGAGCTGAAACCCATTTGCTGCAGTACCACATATAATCATATTTACCTCTTATTCATGTTTCCCTGATTGCATTATTAAATTATTAATTTATTATATTGTTCCTATGTTTATTGTATGTTATTTTCTGTTTTTTCTTACTTGTGCTTTCTAACCGACTTCAAAAAAAGAGGAGGCTTCCAATTCGACGGTATTTTTTTTGTGTTTGTTACCTCAGAACCTTCGACTGGGTGAACCGATTTTGAGCATTATTTTTTTATTTAAAAGATGGTGCTTCTCGTGTAGTCCAATTTCCATTTGGACCAGTTCTGACGATGGCATCCTTGAAAAAATCAAAAAAGTCTTAAATTTGTTTAATTTTTATGTTATGTTATGTTTGTTAGCTCAGAACTCCGTTATATATCAACCGATTTGGAAAATTAGTTTTTATTTGTAAGGATATACAGTGTAAACTCCATGTAACGTCACTCGTTTTAACGACAAACTCTCCAAAGCGTCGAAATCACTCGGTTTTGGTTGGTTTAGCTTGTCTTGCATACAATGGTACACTCTGTATAGCATTACACCCACTCTCAATAACGACAACAATTTGTAATAAAAAGTTCTTTTTAAGTTGCCAAATTCGTAAAAACTGCGCAGCTGTGTATATCATTTTGTCGTTTTATTATAAACTCGACTGTCGGCATCATACACACCAAACTTTCTAAGAAATCCGTTCTTTTGTTTACAAAATGGGATTGCTTGCACGTGTAGCTGTAGACTGTTGTTAGTAGAAGTGATGGATTTTATCTATACGTTGTCATATTCTTAGTAGCTCACAAACTTTCTAATTGTAAACATGGTTAGTAAGAGAAAATCACTGTGTATTGACGAAAAAGTTCTCTCCATTTAACGACCACTCTCTATAACGTCAAAGTATGCTCAGTCCCTTGAGTGTCGTTATATAGAGTTTACACTGTACTTTTAGATTGATCCCATGGAAATTTCAACAAAATTGGTAGAGTAGTTTGGTTTTTACCTGTTTTTCTGAAGTCGGTTATATTTTTATTAAAAAGTTAATTGTCTTTGATGTAATTCATTTTGAATGTACTGTGTGAGTTTGTTTATACAATGGTAGCATATAAATGTCTATATTTGTATATGTCTATGTCTAAAAAGTAGTAGGTAAGAAGTTATAAATCAATCAGGATTCAAATCTACAACCTCTGATTCGGAAGCAATCGCACTAGGCCACTACGCTCTGCAAAAAGTCCTCGCCATTATCGATCCCAAGAGAGTTTAAAGACTCCGTAATGGGATCTTGGACCGTCAGTAATCCAGTCACGCGCCGCCTAATGACCACCTCATTACCGAGGATTTAAAACTGACATTGATCTGTGTAATTACGCCCCTAATTGGGTGTAGGTAGCTGAATTTTGAAGTGATTTTAAGTGGGTATATATTTTGTTGCAACAATAATTGTATAAATAATGCTGGATATTTTACACTGTGGTTTTTAGCGTTCCGTACCTCAAAAGGAAAAACGGAACCCATATAGAATCACGTTGCTGTCCGCCTGTCTGTCTGTCAAGAACCTTTAACTCGGGAAAGCGTAAAGGTATCGAGTTAAAATTAATAGCATAAATACTTAACTCTACATTCCCTTGTAGATGGGAAAAAATCAAACTTCTAAGTTAACGTAAAAAAATTTACGGCCATTTTGCCGCAAAAAACGTATATATTTTTTTATAAATTATAGGTTTGCGTTCGACTACGATCTCACCTGACGGTAAGCGATGATGCAGTCTACGATGGTACACGCTTTCCTAGAATAAACCTGTTCATTCGCCTACTTGAAGACCACTAGGTTGTAGTTATCAGGAAACACAGACTCAGGCAAGGCATTCCACTCCTTGGCGGTGCGCATAACAAATTGTGCTTGGTATAAGTTTAGCATCTGTCCCGGTGTGAAGTATTGCCTCACTTTTGCAAATATACCAAGCTTTTTAGCGGCCAGCTGGGCTTTCGACTTAAGCAGCTGAAATTGAGAGTCGGTGTTAATGAGATACCAAGAAGCTCAAGGTGGTCAGAAATCGACACGGATACATTACGGAAAGTAGGAGCCAGATGAAATTGACTCCGGTTCGCGGATAACAGACACGCCCAGGTTTTATTTGCATTAAACTTAACTAAGTTGGCATCGCTCCTGTCGGAGATCATCTTCAAGGATAAGTTTAAGCGTTTAACTATGGCCTCTCTGAGCGATTGAATCTGCGCCCCACTGGTTCGTGCAGTTGATGTGTAACTCTCCTCAAGTGTGCTGTCGTCTGCATACCCAAAGGTTGCGAGCTTTAGCAGATCGTTGATATGCACCAGGAAGAGAATTGCAAAGAGTACCGACCCCTGAGGGACCCCTGCGTTAATCGCCAATTGATTGGACGAGCAGCCATCAACGACGACTCGTAACGTTCGGTCTTTTTGGCTAGGGCGAAATGGGGTATTCACCCTAAATACTTAAGGCGGCTTTATATCTCTTTAATAAGAAACCGATTAGATAACGGTTGTTTTTTGTATGATATCAGCGCTAAAAGTCATTTATACAAGCTGGATAAAGCTCAGAAACAAGCAATGATGAGTGATAGGTGAATTCATAAGAAGTACCCCAATCCACGTAATATAATAATAAGAGTAAGCTGTGCCTCCTACCATTGTTCACTCAGAGGAGATACCTAGCCGCTAAATTTTGGTTAAGATTTTAAGAAGAGACAACTGTGTGGATGGAATAAGCATGTTGGTGAGGCCCATTGTGAGGCCAGGCTTAAGTTTTAAATTTGGTTATTATATAACCGGCCTGCTTCAGGACTGATTTATAAAGAAATGGTCGAGTCACGAAAACGTTGGTGTCAGAAAAACCAGGAGCAACTAAAGATGGACATTTTGGCTAAACACAGATCGGCAAATGACTTTAGTAAGTTTTGGAAAGCTACTAGAAAGCAGGAGATTACGCCTGGCCTCCCGGTGAGTGTGGGTGGAATGAGTGAAGCTATGGACATCTCTAATATGTTCATGGAGCACTTCAAAGTGTCCTCGCCGCTAGGACCCTCATCTGCCTCGATGGATGTGTCTGGGTGTGCGGGCGATGAGCCGCTTGTTCTTTTTACTGCAGGACAGGTTAGGGAGGTCCTGAGGAAAATGAGCGGCGGCAAGTCGGGCATGACGGGCTCAGTGTTGAGCATTTGAGGCATGCGGGAGTACACCTTCCGAGCATTTTAGCCGTGTTCTTCACAATGTGCATTAGTCACTCTTACTTACCACCAGACTTAATGAAAACTATCGTAGTGCCCATTGTGAAGAACAAGACTGGGGATGTCGCAGACATTAAAAACTACCGCCCAATCTCGCCGGCAACTATAATTGCTAAAATACTGGACGGTTTGCTTGACTCTTGCTTAGAAACACATTTAAATCTCCATGACGCCCAGTTCGGGTTTCGGCCCGGACTTTCTACTGAAAGTGCGATTATAAGTCTCAAACACACCGTCCAGTATTATACAGACCGTAGGACGCCTATATACGCCTGCTTCCTTGACCTCTCCAAAGCCTTTGATCTTGTGTCTTATGATGTGCTCTGGAGAAAGTTGAGGGACCTGGGTATACCGGCTAAAATCCAAAATATATTTAAATTTTGGTATGACAATCAGACCAACTATGTGAGATGGGCCAATTCTCTCTCAAATGCATATAAGTTGGAGAGCGGGGTGAGACAGGGGGGCTTGAGTTCTCCGAAGCTCTTCAATCTCTATATAAACGACCTCATCGTCGGGCTGAGCAGCATGCGTGTCGGCTGCCGGATGAACGGCGTTAGCATCAACAACATTAGTTACGCCGATGACATGGTGCTGCTGAGCCCGACGGTGGGGGGTCTCAGGGAATTACTGATGGTCTGTGAAGCCTATGCTGTTGAACACGGGCTTATATATAATGCGAAGAAGAGCAAATACATGGTTTTTAAGGCCGCCGGTAAATGTCCCGGTTTTACACTGAATATAACCCTAAACGGCTTGAACTTAAATCGTGTTACGAAATTTAAATATCTGGGACATTTTCTTGCCGACGATCTTAAAGACGATGCAGATGTTGAGAGGGAGCGTAGGGCCTTGGCGGTCTGAGGTAACAAGTTGGCCTGTAGATTTTCCCGTTGTACTGAACAAGTTAAAGTTACGCTTTTTAAAGCGTACTGTCAGAGCTTTTACACGGGAAGTCTGTGGGTCCGAAATACCAAAAGATCATTGGAGGACCTACGCATGCAATATAATAACATCTTCCGGATGATGTTGCGGTTGCCCCGATACTGCAGTGCATCGGGGATGTTTGCCTACTATCACACAGATGGCTTTCACGCCATCATGCGCAAAAAAACGGCATCGCTGATGAGCAGAATTCGGGGCAGTCGCAACAGCATCCTGAGGACAGTGGCTGAGTGCTGCACATCTCTGCTCTGGAAGTGTTTTGTGCGGAGGGTGATTAATGAAGGAAATAATTTCCTCAGTTAGTCACCCTTGGCACAAAATGGTGTTTTCTATTTTCACCCAGTGCCTATTTTTTATTTTTGCCTATTTTTTATTTTTGTATATTTAGCTGTTCTTCTTTGTTGTTATATCTATATTTTTTATGTGTATGTTAGTCTTAAGATATGGACTCTAGTTGTCTGAAATAAAATATTTTTATTTTTTTATTTTATTTTTAATCAATTAGGGAGAATATAAATATAAATGTTTTAGAGGAACTCCACGGTTTGTGTCAGGGTGTATACTGTAGAAGAGAAAAGCTACCATTGCTGATCGAAACACATAGACAATATTATTAACCAATCTATACACTCGGATTCCAAACTATTAATCTACTCTCTTACTGACTGGATAAGTAGGTACGATGTATCTATCAATATTAAGACCTCAATTGAAAACTTAGCGTGTGCAAAGAGGCATGTAGGTATTTATAACTTAAAAAACCTATGTACAGAGTTCTTGACCAATAAATATAGTTCACACTATAAGCTGTACACGGATGGATCACATCCAAAATTTGGATGTGGATCAGATTTTGTTGATCCACAGATGGATATATGTGTTCGATTTAATGTAGGCACCGATGTTTCAAATATGCACTGCAAATTTATCGCGATATCAGAAGCTTTGTCGTGTATTTCATCGTTAAATCATAGTAAATTTGTCGTTCTATCGGACTCTACAAGCGCCCTTTGCTTGGTTATCCTCGAGTATTCGAGGACTACCGATAGCCTACACCATCCTTGATACCATCTGTAAACTTAGTACAATGAATAAAGAAGTAATTATACAGTGGAAACCTTCACATGTGGGTATCACGGGTGACGAGGAGGCTGACCAAGCGGCGAGACAAGCGATAAGTGACGGTATTTTGTACAGTTATTTACCGTTACATAGCGAATTACTGAGCGGGGTTAATTTATGTTGTAGAAAGCTGTGGCACGAGTATTTTGAAGAGCGCTTACTAACAAAAGGCATTTGGTGTAAAACCATCCAGTATTAACCTCCTCTGTACCCGTGGTTTGATGGTCAAGACGCCAGAAGGATAAATATTGTAGCACTGCTTAGACTTAGCTCCGGACACATTCCGTCAAACAAGTTAAAATTTTTGATAGGTATTTCAGATTCTTTTAACTGTTCAGAGTGTGATATTGAAGAAGACTTTCATCGTGTGTTGTCACAAAGACAAGATGTTAGGCTTGGGTTTGGTTATGGTCTAGGTATCTGCAATAGCATTTTAGCGTCCCCGCTTTCTGAGGAAGCGGAAATGCTGGTCAAACTATATCTACACTGCCTGCAGATATAGTTTGACTAGTAGCTAAAAAACGAAACATGTTCGTTCTGGTGTTGGATTTATTTTTTTGCTCTATATGTATCATTTTTGTACGGGGGTGACTTAGTCACTGTGTGACAAACCCCCTCATTAAAAAAAATATAAAGACCTTTTATTAAACGTAACTCACGTTAAACTCAACGCTTCGAAAGTTATCCTCGAACATACAAACATACATACATACAACGCCGATTTGACCAAGTTGATTTAGAGATCTCACTTCGCGCGATCAATTACTATAGACGTTGATTACAGAGTCATTGTTTTGACTCCTCGCTCTAACTAAGCCTTAAACTTGTGATGTAGACGTGAGGGGCTTACTTCTGCTAGGTTTCATGGATCTTATTAGGGTTCCGTGCCCAAAAGGTAAAACAGCAACCAATTACTAAGGCTCCGCTGTCTGTCTAGCTGTCTGTCTATCTGTCACCAGGCTGTATCTCATGAACCGTGGTAGTTGACAGTTGAAATTTTCACAGGTGATGTATTTCTGTTGCCGCTATAACAAAAAATACTAAAAATAGAATAAACTAAATATTTAAGAGGGCTCCCATACAACAAACTTGATTTTTTTGCTCGTTTTAGCTCGATATTGATAACGGTAACAGGTAGACGCTTGAAATGTACACATAATATTTAGTTATATATTGACTTAAAAAATAAATAATTAAATTTTTATAAAACAAATATTTAAGGGGGCTCCCATAAGAGAAACGGGATTTTTTTGCCATTTTTATAGATAATGCTGCAGAAACTTTCGTGCGCGAGTCCGACTCGCACTTGGCCGTCTAACTGTATAACTATGACGGTGCCTGGTGACAGTTGGACAGACAGGCAGACAGACAGACAGACAGCGAAGCCTCAGTAATAGGGTGCCGTTTTACCCTTTGAGTGCGGAACCCTAAAAATGGAAAGAGGACAGCAATCAACTATATAGTAGAGGTCCTATGATATAAATGATATACTATACATTTCATATAAATGATGAAAGTTTATGCACGATGTTAATTAAGCAAAAATGTGTTTTACTATTAATAAAATAAAATGCCACCTTTTAATTTCACAAAAATATCTTGATGAGAAAATCTTTGAGAAATTGATAGCTGGAAACGATTACTTTAGCGGACTTCATAGACTAAAAATCAAAAAATAGGCTTATAATTTTGCGAATAATCCAAACTTACAATCAATCCAAACGGTTAAGAAAGATTATCCACAATTTGTGAATCTAAATGTTGGATAAGCATTCTCGTCTCAATATTAAATTTTTTCCGGATTTACCCAATATAGAAGGCTTATCCGGTACTTATACACAAAATATAAGAACTGAAAAGAAAAGCGTGTAACTTGAAACAGTTTATTGGGTGGTTATACTTTGGATTAAGAAACTTGAGAATAAAAAGTTTTCAGTTTCTTGCGGCTTAGCGCAGATATAACCGAGTAATTATTTAAACTGTATAATATCTGCTTAGTTAGTGCATTAATAAGCGCAGAGTTGATGAGATTAAGATGCTTTTGATTGAGGGGTGTTAGATAGATATAGCGTAACGTGTGTTTTGTCAATATTATGTAGCCAATTTTTTTTACCCAGGCGTCTATTTATATACCAAATTTCATCGATATCGGTTCACCCGTTACAGCGTGATTGAGTAACAAACAAACATACAAATCTTCGCATTTGTAATATTAGTGTGAAACACACACACACGAGTACATATTAATAACAAAAAGAGTCAATAACAAACAATTTAGAAATATACAATGAAACAAGATTAAAAGTAAGAAAACCTAAGTCTGTCTGTGCGTGTCTATCTGTGGCATTGCAGATAGACCGATTCGGACGCAGTTTTTTAAAGAAGATAGATAACCTGAGGTGGTACTAGCTATGTCAGTTTTCAAACGCCAACGCAAAAAGTAAAAACCGGCCAAGTGCGAGTCGGACTCGCGCATGAAGGGTTCTATGACATTTTCTATAAAAACGACAAAAAAAATCATGTTTGTTGTATGGGAGCCCCTATTTAATATTTGTTTTATTTTAATTAATTTATTTATTTTTAAAATGAATACATAACTAAATATTCTGTGAATATTGAAGCGTCTACCTGTTGCCGTTATCAATATCGAGCTAAAACGAGCAATAAAAATCACGTTTTTTGTATGGGAGCCCCCTTAAATATTTAGTTTATTCTTTTTTTAGTATTTGTTGTTATAGCGGCAATAGAAATACATCTACTGTGACAATTTTAACTGCAATAGGTTGCCGTTTTACCCTTTGGGTACGGAACCCTAAAAAATCGGAAAAGTGCCAAGGACCAAGGAACACTCCGGCTTGCACAATGAACCCTAAAAGTATTTAGTAACTAAAAATGTTTAAATTTGACGTACATATTTATATGATTTGACAACTCTCTAAATCATTTTTAGCCACTAAGGGCGATTTGCGCAACGCCAAAAGGTATTTTAAAATTTTTAGTCGCTAAATGAAATTGTTCACATGGCTACTGAATATTTTTTCACTCTGTTATTAAATATAAGATCATTTTGTTATTAACTGTTGGTGCATTGTAAAATTGACAAGAATTTGTGTGAGTTTGCAAGCCCTAACCGACAGATAAGCACTTTATCATATTTAATTAAAGACCTTATTTTGTAACATATTATCAGCAAAGAATATTATCAGCACGAGTAGACGGGCGCGGTGGTGGGAATTGCGTCAACGATGGCCCAACATTATTATAAAGATGGGATGTACCACGTACCGTCTTATCGTTGTTTCGACCGACAATGTCCATGTCGACATGGCCCAACATGTTGACAGGATGCGTCATCATCATTATCATCACTGCTGCTCTTTTCAGTAACAATAATAATAATGATTGAAATCAAGCACGAAAGTTTTCTACGTAAAATAAATGACTTATGACTAAATAAAACCGGCCCAGTGCGAGTCGGACTCGCGCACGAAGGCTTCCATACCATTATATATAAAACGAGCAAAAAAAAATCACGTTTGTTGTATGGGAGCCCCCCTTAAATATTTGTTTTATTTTAATTGAATTATTTATTTTTAAAGTGAATATATACTAAAATATGTTGTAAATATTTCAAGCGTCTATCTGTTACCGTTATCAGTATCGAGCAAAAACGAGCAAATAAATCACGTTTGTTGTATGGAAGGCCCCCTTAAATATTGGTATTATTCTTATTCTATTTCTCTATTCTATATATTCTTCTTTCTATTTTCTATTTTTAGTATTTGTTTTTATAGCGGCAAAAGAAATACATCATCTGTGAATATTTCAACTGTTTAACTATCACGGTTCATGGTTACAGCCTGGTGACAGACGGACAGACAGACAGATAGACGGACAGACAGACAGCGGAGTCTTAGTAATAGGGTCCCATTTTACCCTTTGGGTACGGAACCCTAAAAATGAATGACAAGTGCTAATTTGCTTCAAAGCTACTGCAGTGTTAGTTATTGATAATGTGAAAGTTTTCACAAGCTGATTTACTGATATTACAAGAGAAAGAGAGAGTGAAATAATATGCAGACAACATTTTCGAGAGACTTTTAAAGCCTACGTCGCAAATATAATGTTTTTTATCCAATTTTAGAAGCCCATAAAAATAATCAATCGTTTCTGTTCAACGTAAAAATGTAAATTCAAACACTTCTACCCATATCTTCAACCAATACACAGCTTAGTGAAGGAACAAGTGGCTCACTTAGGAACTTTAATTCTAAGTTGCCAGAATAAAGTACTGAGGGAAATAGATAATGCGCGCTGATACCTAAGAAATGATGACCTGCAGCAGGATCTTAAGATAGAGGTCGTCAACCAGACCATCAGAGAGTATGCAGAAGCTCATGAGCATAGACTTCATCACCCCGTGAAGGTTGAGGCTATCCAGCTCCTCGACAACACGGACTCTCAAGAGAACTAAGCCTTTTGAGTAAGTGTAGTGTGAATTAACAATAGTGTAAAGTAGTGAAAGTGTTAGTGCTACCTATAAAGAACACATAAAGATAGTGTCTTACCCTTAACCACAGACATAAAAGAAGTAATATTAGATACATTATTTGACCATAATTATACTTAAAAACTAGGTAAAGATGAAATTACTCATAAGTCACATGGCTAAATTGTATAAATATATTTTTTTTCTTAACACATACTTTCCCACTGCTGGACAAAGTTATCCCCCATTTTTCTCCATATGTCACGTCCCTCGCCACGTCCCACCAGCCTTGGAATGTTGGAATGTATCGAAGTCGTCACACCAACGCTTCTTCGACCTGCCCTGATTTCGACGCCCATCTGCTGGCACCCATTGTGTGAAGACTGTTGCCCATTTGTCTGTAACCATACGACTGACGTCACCCGCCAAGTCCCACTTCAGCCTAGCAGTCTTGTCGCCAACATCTGCGATGCCGGTCTTCGCGCGCAGTGTAATATTGCGGATCCTGTTGATACTCTTTACCTCTAACACGCTGCGTTCCATGGCTCTTTGGCAAACCTTGAGTTTGGGTTTTTGAGATTCTGTCAATGACCAAGTTTGAACACCATAGGTAAGGACGGGCAGAATACACATGTCGATGAGTTTACGGTTATGTGACAATGGAAAGTCTCCCTTCATTATAAAATATTGGATTATTGGCAGTAAAATTGACGTTTCAAAGTGATCCTTGTGATTTAATGAATAAAAGATTTTGACTTAATTTTTTTTAGTAGTGTTTTCATGGATTCGAAGCTCCGCCAGGCATTTTCGACGGGGCGGTCGACCTCTTTATCTTGCCTAATTTTGAAGGAGACAATCTGGCCCAATTAAATGTACTTACTCAATACCGTAGTATAGTTCCTGCGCGTCTACCATGATTTTGTGATTGTTGACGTTAGTCAAGTTGTGTCTTTTCATTTCATTTCATTTATTTGTTCATAAAACAATTAACCAATTGTATTTGAAACTACATTATACATTAAACTATACTAACTATACAAAATTCTAAAAAATATCATCATTAAATACAAAAATAATCAATAAAACCGACACAATTCAAAACACAAGTCATAATAAAAAACAGCACTTATGTTAAACAGTCAGATATTAAAAAAAATGTCACAAATTAATTGAATAAATAAATCATTTTGAATTGCATTGTAACTTGAAATCATCCACTGAATAAAAACACCCTTCCAGCAAAAGCTGTTTTAGCCTAGTCTTAAATATAATTGGACTATCAATAATTTTCATATCAACGGGGAGAGAGTTGTATAAAATAACTGCTTGATACCGAGAGCCATGCATCTCTACATTTAATTTTGGACATAATGGAGCATCAAGATCTTTCCTTCTTGTGCTCAATCTTAGCACTTTTTGTTCCGGTTCCTCATACTTATAGGGATGCCGGACAACATCCATAAGAACTAATAATATGTAGAGGCTAGGAAGTGTCAAAATTTGTAGACTCTGAAAATGATCCTTACATGTTTCCCACGGAGGTATCCGCACCATGGTACGAATAGCACGCTTTTGTAACACGAATGCCCTGTTAATATTATATTCGTAACTATTTCCTCAAAATTTTACACTATATCTCAACTTAGGCTCCACCAGTGCGTAATAAACTGTTTTAAGTTGCTCAAGCGTCACCTCATCTCTTAAGCTTCTTATAGCATAGCAGGCTGAGCTCATTGAGTTCTCAACAGACTCCAATTCAGGTTTCCAGTTTAGGAACTGATCCATATGTACTCCCAAAAATTTTACATTATTATTGAATTCTAACTTTAAACCGTTACTGATTTTGTCAATAGTATCTTGCATACAGGTAGTCGTTCGGAATAATACTGCATTAGTGTTATTTATGTTTATTTCAAAATTGTAAGCGTGGAACCATTTATTAAATGCTATCAGTGCATTGCTAATCTTACTGTCAAATTCTTACAAACATCTGGCTGGGATGACTGCATTTGTATCATCTGCATAAACTACTAATTTAATATCTGGGATAGAATTACTAATAAAATTAATGAGATCGTTCAAGAAAATTACAAGTAAAATTGTTCCTAATATTGAGCCCTGTGGAACTACGCGTGTTATATTAGTTAACTTAAATTTCGTCAAAACTTCTTGATCATTTACAATATCTTTAATTTCGATAAATTGTTTTCTGTTGCTTAAATACGATTTAATAAGATTAAATGCATTATCCTTCACTCCGTAGAACTCTAACTTAGCAAGTAGAGTTTCATGATCAATCGAGTCAAATGCAAACAGATTTAAAAATAGACCTGCTACTTTCATTTTGTTATTCAAATTACTTATAACTTCATTGATTAGTAGATCGACCGCACCGACGGTACCCAGATACATTTGGTATTTAAAGTGGCGCTCGTTTAAAATTCTATTTAACTTTAAATGTGATACTATTCTATCTTTTATTAGTTTTTCATAGATTTTAGATAGAATAGGCAGTAAGAAAATAGGTCTATAATTCTTTGGATCACTCTTCTTACCCTTTTTATAGATAGGAATAACTCTAGCAATTTTTAATTGATCAGGAAATATACCTAGATTAATACAATTATCAAGAAAGTTTGATAGTGGTTCAGCCAAGAGATCATTGTTTTCTTTTATTATTGTTATTGGTATTTCGTCATATCCATCAGAGCTTTTTGTCTCCATCATCTTTACGATTAGTTTAACTTCATAGCCTTTGACCGATTCATCATAAGTCCAACCTCAAGGCTTGTTCTGGTCAGTTCCTGGAGCATATTTTGGATTTCTTGTATAACTGTGGGGGCAAAGATAACAATATCATCGGCGAAGCTCAGGTTCGTGGGCTTCTTATCTCCAATAGTATTAATATTACAAGGGTCTATTTAGAATTGTACACAAGGAATAAAAATTACTTTAATGTAGACTGTATGAATTAACCTAAAACCATAGAAACCATTTTATTTATTGTAAATGTGGTATGATATAGATCTTATTTCTATAGAATAAAAATACCGAAGTGTCTAGACATAAATTACTCTTTCGTGTGTACAATGTTAATATACTTCTTATCCATTTTTAATTATTAAAATAACTAAAATTTAATTACAGGTGCATAACCACATTAGTTTAACATTTCAGTAAAACTAACGATGTTAGTTAAATAAAAGGAATATTCTGATTTCTCTGTCGTCGCAACTTCTTCATGATGCACTTCTGTCTGCGGTCACTCGTTTTAATACTCGTAAACCCAGACCGAATGATAAGCTTGGTACCAATAACGTTGGTGGTAAAGACCTAGCCTCAAGGCTATACCTGTCTGAGCATTTATCTCCTGACGTTATGAAGTTGCACAGTTTGGCAAGAAAATTTAGTAAAGATGAAAACTACAAGTTTGTTTGGGTGCGTTTTGGACAAATTTATATTCTAAAAAACGAAAAATGTCCTGTTGTTCTTATCAAAAGTATTGAAACCTTACATAAATTAATACACGAGTAATTATATTAGAGTATATATTGTAATACTATTGGTAGTTCAGTAGAATTTAAGTAGTTTTTACTTTATTTATTTTTGCTGTTGGTAGATTAAATTCTTGTAATAATTAGGCATGGTTTTAATATATTATCAAAATGTAAATAGACTAAGTAGTAAATTAATAATTTTTAATTTAAATCTATTAAACTGTAATTATGACATTGTGTGCCTGACGGAAACTAAACTTAACAAATCTGTTTATGATGAAGATACTGTTGACTCCCGTTACATGGTCTTCAGAAGGGATCGGGTTGATTTCTGCTCTAAAAAAACAAAAGAAAGCGGGGTCCTTTTAGCTATTCTAAAAATATATCAAGTTATCCGCCAGGCATCATGGGAGAGCAAAATGGAAGATGTCTGGGTAAGTGTTATACAGGATTTTCATGACTCGCCGCGTCTAAACATATGTGTCTGTTATTTACCACCTGACTTGAAAAGTGATAAAGTAGATGATTTTAATGATCATTGCCAAAAAAGAATTTTTAACGATTATCCCGACGATAAGTTTTTATTATTAGGCGACTTTAATCATCCTGATTATAGATCTACTATTTGTATTAACCCTCCTTTCATATCCGATCACTCTACTGAGGCACCGTTGTTAAGTAACAAACTTCAGTTACTTAACGAACGTATGATCCTCTGCAATTTAAAACAATATAATTATATCACGAATGATAAAGATAGGATTCTGGACTTGGTACTTTCTAATTTTGACAATATCTCAGTTAGTGAGATAACTTCTATAAGTCGTTTGGACTAACCCCATCCTGCAATAACGATTAACTTGCCCAAACTTACCGCCGCCAAGGGCCTTAAGAGTAGTAATACGAAACATCTTAACTGCTCTAAATGTGATTTAAGCTCTATAGATTGGAAATAAATGTTATCCTCTACTCACACTGATCAGTTTACGGACATCTTTTACGAAACTCTTTTTTAAATAATTCTTAAGCATACGCCTTTGACATCGCTGAGGTCAACGTCTTTCCCTGTTTGGTATAGGAAACCTCTAATTAATTGTACATTAGCAAAACAAATCATACACTTTTTAAAAAGTTTGTTAATCCCCGTGACTATGATGTATTTTTGCTACTTCGAGATAGATGCAAACTCAGGCTGAAGAGTGCTATAATAAATATATCTCATCCACCGAGGATTCTTTAGAAAGAGATATTCAATCATTCTGGAGGTTTGTTAATAATAGAAAGGGCCAAATATCTATACCCCAAAATTTTAGAGAAAGCGACATTTTACATAAAATCAAAAGATTAGAAAAGAACAAAGGTCTTGGACCTGATTTACTTTCCCCGTCCTTCATTAGATTCTGTGGTAACGAACTCTCTGTTTCTCTTTGCATTATCTTTAGTAAATCTCTCATTACTGGTGTTTTTCCAAATCGATGGAAAACTGCACATATCATTCCTATATATAAAAGCGGTAACAAATCCCGTTGTGAAAATTATCGTCCAATCAGTATTTTGTTTTGCTTTGCTAAACTATTTGAGTCCTTGGTGTATGCCCACCTTTACAGTCACATCAAACCAATACTTTCAGACAGACAACATGGTTTTGTTAAGAACCGGTCTACGGTTACCAACCTTTTAGAGTACAAACATTACCTTTGTCAAGCTTTTGCCGAAGGTGGTCAGGTCGACTCTATTTATACCGATTTTTCCAAAGCATTCGACAAAGTGAGTCATCAACTGCTTTGTAAGCTTTTGGCATATGGTTTTCATGGGAGTTTGTATCGCTGCATATTCTTGTACCTTGACAATGGGAGTCAGTTGGTGGCATTAAAAGGTTTCGTTTCCTCTCCGGTAGCGGTTTCCTCTCCGGTAGCGGTTTCTTCTGGAGTCCCTCAGGGATCCCACCTAGGCCCTCTTGTTTTTGTCATTTCTGTTAACGACTTGGTTTGAAATTTGTCTTTTAACTATCTGTTGTACGCCAATGATTTAAAAATGTATAATGTAATTTCCAATGTATCTGATTGCCTCGTTTTACAAAAATATTTATATACTGTGTCTGCCTGGTGTGAAACCGATCGGTTGTATTTAAACATAGATAAGTGCTCTATAATATCTTTTACTAACAAACGACATAAGATTATGAATACCTATACCATTGATGGTCATGTACTAAAGCGGTCTTACATCGCTAAAGACTTGGGCATTTTGTTCGACGACCAAGTTTCGTTTAGAGCACACTATCAATAAATTACAACAAAGGCTAATCAACTTCTTGGCTTTGTTTTGAGATCTACAAAGGGTTTTAAAAACCCTCGTAGCCTTTTATACTTTTTCTTTGTCTTGGAAAGAAGTGCTTTGGAATATGGTAGTCCTATATGGTTCTCAAATTATAAAGTACATGTTGATTCAATCGAAATAATTCAAAGGAAATGTCTCAGATTATTAAGCTATCGTCATCAGCCTGGTCGTTCTGGTCTAAGTTATGAAGAGAGGTTGGTTAAATTTAATGTTCAAACTTTGGAAATTTGTCGCACATACTTCGATTTGATATATCTGTATAAAATACTACACTCCCTAATCGATTCCCCAGCATTATTGTCGCAAATCTCCTTCAATACTAAGTTTAGTGCTTGTAGATGTAATCGAACTAATACTTTTGCTTTAGTTAATTAAAAAAACAATATTTCTTATGTTAGTCTATTAACAAAAATGTCTCGGCGGCAGTACAATGAGTTAGCAAAGGCGAATATAGAGCTGGATATCTTTAACCATAAACTATATAAATTTGTCACACAACTCAAAGACATCCTCCATTTAACAGACGCTCATAATAGCATCGTGGGCTGCCAAGTCGGTTGATAGTATATTTAGGTATTTTGTATATATTACGTCTTTCTTTTTTGTTAAAATTATTGTTTATTAGTTTGTTTTTCTTCTGATTCTTAGTTATGTGTCTATTCATGTTAATCATTTATTAGTAGTTATGTTCCTAAACATGCTTTTCCTTTTGTTTCCGCGATGATATTTCTGTTTTATATGAATATGCGCACATAAATTACATCTTAAGCCAGATACAATTGTTATTTTAGTTAAGTTATATTTTTATTGCTTGTAATGTGTAATGTGTTCATTATAAAATAATTCATAATAATTTGTATTCAATTTTAATTTGAATAAAATAAAATGACAATTTAACATTACAGATTAAATGTTTACCAGATCACGACAACGACAAAGAAACAAGTAGAAGCACCCCAAGAACCCTCATCTTTCCTAGATTCTTCCTAGAATTCCAAATCCATTGATCCTAGAAACACTTGCAAATGGTTGCTTAGAACAGTTTGATTTCCAATTATCAATACCGTGGCCACGTTCATATATAGTCAGCGTAAGGAGATCATTAGACCGTTTTTGCGTGTTTCGAATAGCGAGTTTTTGACAATTAACTTTTCTCTCCTCGTCTGCTTCGTTTCGTGTCGTGCTTTTGTTTAGTGCAGTTAGGTGTGGGTAGGATGGGACATTGGAAACACTGCAAATAGTAGAAATATACAGCAGAATAGTTGAGCCATTCGGCTTTTTAAGAGTATAACAGTAATAGAGTTTCCTGTGTAAGGGCTCGTCCGGGTTTCTACTACCACCATACCTATTTATGCCTCCAAGCAGCATTGCCGTGTTTCGGTTTGAAGGTTATAGTTACCGGTAAAGCTACAGACCCATGATGCTTTACATCTGTATGTCTCAAGTTCGTGGACGCGGCGCAGTAGATCGTAGGGCACATTTTTAATGTGCGTGACTTACGAGGCAATTTTCTGTTATAGGCGATGGTTACCAATTAACATCAGGTGGGCCAAACGCTTGATCTAACTCCATGTAGCATAAAAAAATTTGTTGTCTGTTAAGTCGGTTTACGGACGATAATTTTACGTGATAACGAGTGGAAGAGAGATATATGCGTCACAAACCGAACGGCCGATCGTGCCTCTCTATCGCGCTCTCGCTTGCACGCTCGGCTCAGGCATAACGTGACACTTTTACGTGCTTGCAGCCGACGTTCATCGATTTATAAGACGTTTATCACGTCAATAATAATAATAGGTAATGTAATCAGTTCGCAGTTAGTCACGGAGAAGCTAAAATTATTACGAAATATATATATTCGTAGAACAGATATGTTTTGCTATAAATTTTTCAATAAATAATAATAATAAATTTTTATTTCAGGCAACAATAGAAAAGTACAAGATGTTAAAACTTAATTTAACGGCCCATTTAAATATATACCTGAGTGACTAACATACATATCGAGTGACGCACTTGCGCTGTGTCGTATAATCGCCCGCTAAATCTCGTAAATAAGCAATGCACAAATCTACGTTTAAGTTAACATTAAATACACACCTACAGAAGATAATTTCAGATTTAGACACTATTTAGATTTTTAGATACTTATCAAAATAATTATTCGATAGTAGGTATTAGTTAAAAATTAATAATTTCACAACTAGCAGTAATTATACGTATATTTATATAACATATATTATAATTAACATAGAATATATAAATAATGATTAGTAGATTTATAAGAATTTAACATACGTCATTAACCTAACTATAAAGTTTAAATTCTTAAGTCGATAGCATAATATGGAAGAGCAACGACGCCCTGCCATCATACAGTGAAAACTAGTACGGAGGGTAGTCACTTGACTATGTATTCATCACACTGCAAACTAAAGTTACATTAGGAAACATGATTGTATATAGTTTAAGTCTAGATTTTATAGTTTGTAAACTTACTTTATCGAAATAAATTTTACTTTACTTTAAATCGACACCGTTTTATAAAAGTGAACTAGCTGTGTACATGAAGCGCTCATTCACCAATTCAACTCTTTTGGAAGCAAACAAACTTTAAATTGGTTCCAAGTTAAGTCACGATAAGAAATGATTTAAGCCGAAACTCTATTTATTTTATTTAAACATTGATATTGGAGTAACGATTCAATTTACGTTGTTATCTGAGATTTTGTTCGAGTATTAAACAAGGTTTGTTAACATAAATTTAAATACGAGATTTAGCACGTACCGATTTGTCGATGTCACGACCAACGACAACGTTTCGGGTCTATTCGTGAGCCTTCATCAGAGTTAGTGCGATCCGCACTACATCCCGCCTCGCACTACGCGCCACATTCCTCAAATTTTCGTTATAGACGACACGACTATATTTCCTACACGGACCCTTGTGTCAAAAAAGTGTTGAAAAGGATTCCTGTTCAAATTACGTATCTATGTTTCTAAACTTCGTCTTATTTAGACACTCTTGGCTGACCCATGTCTTATCAAATCAAATCAAATTGTATTTATTGCGGTAGATGGGTAATAACAAGGTGTTGTACAGTTTTTGTGTAGCCATATTTAGCGTAACGTTTTTGCATCTAAGCACAAATTCAGGGTTATTTATTTACAATAGTAATAATTAATTTTTTGCAGCTCTCACCTCATATAAAATTTAAAACCATTAAAAAGTATTAATAATATATGTTAAACTTAAAATAAAAAAAAATATAATTGGTCAATCAAAATTGTCATCGGCTAGGTAATCATTAACACTATAGTATGCTTATTCTATTAATAGCTTTTTCAATTTCAATTTCTTGGCTTTTGAATAGCGGCTTTAGCGATACGTCTCTATATAGCTCTATTGAAGGCATTGCGAGAACATTTAGTTATTGTCAGTGTGTGATGGACTTGACAAGGTCAGTCGTTGGAGAGCGACCACGCGGTCTCTTGCCCTTCACTCTGCCTAGCACTACTAGACGTACCATTGGGTACCTACTCTTTACGGGTAACGTATCCAAAGAGTTAAGTAGTCGCATTTGCACAGTCGACGATGACCTTTCTTTCATATTATACTCATTTTTATTATTGAAACATTGGTACGGTGCACCGTCCAAGAAACTCTCAACAGACGCCTCCACATCTCCAGTGCACTAGAATAAGGAGCCATAAACAAGTAACTTTTTAAAAATATATTACCGACTTCAGATAACAGTAAAAACCAAACTACTCTACTAAGTTTGACGAAATTTCTATGGGATCAATTTAAAAGTATATCCTTTCAAATGAAAACTATTTTTTTAAATCAGTTGATAAATAACGGAGTTCTGAGTTAACAAACATAACCATGAAAATTAAACAAATTTAGTACTTATATGGTTTTTTTCATGGATGCCATTGTCAGAGCTGAACCAAAATGGAAATGAGACCACACGGTAAGCATCAGCTTTCAAATAAAAAAGAATGATCAAATTTGGTTTACCCAGTCGAAAGTTCTGAGGTAACAAACATAAAAAAATACAGTCGGTTTAAAAGGCTTTGGACTTTATAACACCCCTATTTTAGTAAAACAATATTATGGCACTGTTATTTCTAATTATGAGTTCATCTAGTGTCCATTAAGTTTCTGTAAATTATTGGAAATAATTAAGTGTTTATGTAAAAGTCATTTTGCTTGACTGATATTGTTCTAATTAGTGCAATCGATTCGTTATATTTATATAATATGTACTTTCACACAAAACAGGATAGTGCTAGGAGGATGCTGATAGCATTATCTACCAGTCATCCTGGTCGAACTAAAAGTTCGTAAGGCGTGACACGGGAAAAAAGGTATGTCAACACTATTAATAATAACAAGCTCTTGAAGACTAAGTAAGAACATAATGTTATATACCTAACATGATATCTAGTGGTTCGCCCCGAACTGAGTTCTCGTGAGTCTCCTATTAATACAAAAATATATTATTCGTAATCTTTGACTATCAAAATAGTGCCACAAATTAAATAACTATAGGTATATTACTTGACCTAAAGTTTCATTCAAATTACAGGTAACGGGAGTTCATGAATGAATGAATGAATAAAATACTCTTTATTGCACACCAAACAAAAATACAGTCATAATGGAAATAAACAATAAATAAAGTTACAAAGGGCGGTCTTATCGCTAAAAGCGATCTCTTCATGTTAATGGGTTTTTTTGGGTACAAATTGCAGTTATTCTGGATTTCAGACTTTTGCCTATATTTGTGTCACTAAGCTACACGCATACCAAATTACAGCCATGTGTGGTTACTGGTGTACCCAGTGAGTTTCATCTCGTTTTTCGTCATTCGTTTTTATTATTTCTAATAACTCAAACACAACAAGGACTTTACTAACAATAAAATCGGAATCAAAATGTACCAATAAACTCCTTTCATTTGACGTCCAATTTGACCTAATAATCTCATCTTCATATTTTTTACCCCTCTTGAACACCAATATATCTACAACCCAACATTTTAAGCTCGAAAAATAATCAAAGCAACTACTGACTTAGGGCCAATTTTTCAATCCACTGTTAAACAACCAGATAGCATTTATTCGACGAATATCAATATTCTTGGTTTTTAAATGGTCAGAAAGTAGTTACCTTTTGAATAAGGCCCCTAACTGAAGAATAAAGTTACCTGCTACTTGATGGGCCGGATAGGGTTTTATCTCCCCGATTAGTATGACGTTTTAGGTTAGGTATGTTTTTTATTTAAACATGATATAACTTCGTTTGACCACAATATCACCTGATGGTAAGCGATGATGTGGTCTAAGATGTAGCACGAAGATCTAGAAGAAACCTATTCACTCATACCTTAAAGAGGCCCGGATTGTATTTATTAGGAAAAACAGACGACGGTAGTGTTCCATACTTTAGCTGTACGCATCAAGAACGTAGAACCAAAACGGTGTGTGCAAATGGGTGGTATGTCAACTAGGTACAGATGGCACTGAGCCGTGTGCCTGCTTGTCCTTTGATAGAAGGGGGATGGTGGGATTAGATCGTATAGTTGCTGGGAACATTTCCCAAAATGTATTCTGTAAAAGATCGATAGGCTTGCAACTTTACGGCGGTGTTCGAGACTTTGGGTCTTAGTCTCTGCCATATGTTGCTCATATATAAGCCCTACGTTTTATCGACAGTAGAAGTCTACAGTTCTACAGACAGTTGTATATTCGTTTGACAGTTTCCTTGGTTTTGTTTTATGTGTACGACGTACGTGGATTTGTGATGATTACTTAGGATCGGCGTCGGTTTTCTTATTTTCAATTACTGACCGATATTTGGTCACTAGTTTTATCGGTAACCGGACCTCCGAATTACTGAAATTTGTGGCGCGTTCACGTTTCTTAGTTTGTTCCATTTTTTGATCCATTTTAGTGTTATTTATTCACAAAAGAATGCAAGTCCAAAATAAACCGACCATTAAAACGGTATGAAAAGTAAGTAAACAAACAAGTGACAACAGGTTTGTATTACAATTAATGTCAAATGTCAAATAATATACATTTGTGTTGCTATTCTTCTCTAACACGTTGAAGACAGCATCTGTTCACCTCGCTAGCACACAGGTAGTGTGAAGTTGGCTAGCATAAACCACTCATAGTTATTCTCTAGTTAATATACTATTGTAAAATAGAATATATTTATTCGCCTGACAAACAGACAGATAATTTTACAGGCTATTCGACGACATAACTGAGAATTGAAAAATCGGCCCTTAGATATATAAATATTTCATGCACTGGCTATGAAAGGAAGAGAGAAAGAAAATGTGCGCACGCACCTCTCTCTCTTGCTCCTACAGTAACATACGAATCTTAACTCTATCTCTATTTCTATCTTCACTAACTTATATTTCCCTCTCAACTTCCGTTCACACTTTTCGTAACGCATTCACCAGCTTACTCCCCAAGTCAAGCGTGCGTAAAGAAGTTTTTTTTCAAAAATTCAACCGTCTGCATTGCAAAATATAAGATAGGTACGCACGACTACACATCAAGCTATACATTTCCAGTATAAGCTGACCTCTCATTTTACAAAAAGCCTACACAATGCGAGGTCAGCTAGAAAAATAAAATAAGATATAAGATAGGTACACACGACCTATCGTGTACTGCTGTAGTCGTGTGTACTAGCTTACGCATGGTTTTTAATAAAAAGTCTTGATCCAGGTCAAAATCTATGTTTATACCAGTTTTCAACCAGATAGGTTCAGCTGTTACGACGAGATAGCATAACAAACAAACTCACTTTTGCATTTATAATATTTGTATGTGTCAGGGCAAAATGCAATGCTATGAAGGACAAGTCTTCATGATCTCAGCCATAGGATGTCCACTGCTCAACACAGGCCTCCCGCATAGATTTCCTAAGTGATATTTCGCGGCCTGCCCCCAACGGCTCGCAGCAACCTCTATCAGGGTGTCTTTCCATCTAGTGGGGGGCCGTCCTACGTGGTTTCCAGTGCGTGGTCTAAACTCGAGAAAGTTTCTGCCCCAACGGCCGTCAGTTCTTCGATCTATGTGCTCCGCCCACTGGCACTTTAGCCACGTCTTAGTCGGACGTAGCCAGTGAGGCTATCGGTATAGATAGACAGTTGCAACCGCGCGTATGACTTACACTTTGAAACTAGATTGAATCTTGCATTTTACTATTTTAAGGCCAACTAGCGCAACGACGCCCAGTCGTATTTAGTGCCTAGATACGAGTATGATCAAGGGAAACTTTTATAGCGATTCCTAATCGTAAATAGCGACTAAACATGTTTTTTGACGTATTTGTATTATTTTAAAACTCTCTAAATCATTATTTATGCACTAAAAACGATTAGGCATCGTTGAGCAAGTTGTATGATTTCACAAATACAATAAATTTAAACATGTTTAGTCGCTAACTACGGTTAGGGATCGTTGTGCTGGGTCAACTGTTGTTATGTTTTTAAAATTGTATTATGTGAGTCGGCCCCCAGGTGGTTATCGCCTTGGACGTCAACACATTTCTAGGCTAGGTTCAGATATGTGTTATTGACTGAGTGTTTTTTGTAGTTTTAATAACTAAAAGGTTTAGCAGATAACAAAAATCTGTTGTCAGAATTTATTAAGTAACGTATCTATGTTAAACTGTGGTTAATAATATTGATATCTAAATGTGGGATTAAAAAGAGCGACAGATTTATTGTTATCTGAACTTAGCCTACAAAAACTTTTTTTTGTATTGAGGGATAAAAATCACTCAGTGTGTAAGAGCTTTATAATCTGTACTGCCAACAAACAAGCAGTAAACGCAATTAAAAGTTTTGCTATAGTGGCTGAATAAAGGCGACGCTTACAGCTTTTTACCCCCAATTACGATGGCAAAATTGGAATGGAGAATGGAAACGGTAAATAGGATGGGTTTATAAATACTTTTGTGAACTGAGACATTTCGAAGGATGAAAGCATTTAATTGCATGCTTGACTTGGGGAGTAAGCTGGTAGATGCGTGAGGAGAGCGTTACGAAACGTGTGATTGGGCGAGGCAAACGAAAGTAGAGGGAGATATATATTAGTGCAGATAGAAAGAGAGAGAATTACGTTTCATATATTACTGTAGGGGCATGAGAGAGAGGTTCGAGATCACATTTTCTTTCTCTTTTTCTCTCATAGCCTAGTTACGTTTCGTATATTTAAGACACAGTGCAGGTCTTTTGTCTGTGTCACACTGTAGGAGCAATAGAGAGCAGTGGGCGCGCAAATTTTCTTTCTCTCTTCCTCTCATAGCCAGTGCATGAAATATATATACCTCAGTCAGTAGTTCGTCTGCGAGTTTGCTAGCGTTACGCTAACGATAATTTCTTGATTATTTTTTGTTATTTCATTTCGTTCTTGAACAATTTTATGAATTAATATTTTGTAAAAGAAATTTTACTTCGGTCGTGTGGTCGTCACACTCGTTTTGTTGCGTTAAAACATATTCTAAGACATACTTAACAATCAAAAAAATCTATTCAATTCATTTATTCAATGCAAAAATGGTTATTACATAGCAGCAGATGATAAAATAAACATTAAGTTCAGACCCAGAAAATATTTTAAAACGTTCAGTCAAGAGTGAGCTATTTCTTAGTAAATGTTCTGGGTTCTTGGACATACACTCATCATCTTTATAAAATACGTGTTTTCACTCACTGAGTGCCAACAGAAGTGAAAACTTGAATAAGGACAGACTCTACGGATACTTATAAAAAGATGTGTCAGTAACGGTAACAGGTTTTTTTCATCTCAAAAATGCCAAACGCGCCTAAAGAAGTTTTCACTTCAATTTCAATAAATATTATGTTAAGATCAATATTTGGTTAGTTACATTGTCATACCAATTAAATTCTTCTTCATATGATGCAAACTGTCGTATACTTGAAATTAAGTAAGTTTCAAGTTTCCCCAATTATCGTTCCTAACATTACCGGCTGAAATGATTTTCATAGTTGCGATCTCTATTCCCATTTTACTATGGTAATTGGAGGCTGGTATCAGGTTCTTGTCGTGATTATAGCAGTTGTTTTGAACTTTAGCTAAAAGAACAGCTAAAAGATTTTCACCTTGTTTTTTTTTCCTTTTATTTTAGAAAATAGGTTTACTGATACAAATATTTTAATTACAAAAACAAGAATCATCTAATAACAACTTTAAAATGAGAGATTTTCATGGCCATGTTTTTATAACTGCTAACAGATGGCGTTGTTCTGTCATACGCTGATTATTCTAAAGGAAACTGAATTGGTAATAATATTTGTACTAACCCGGGATATTTACCATGATTTATGAGTTTTGGAGTATTTCGACGCAGTTGCATGCGCCATGATCACGGGTAAACTGAGTTTGCGAGTGGGTGGCTATTGACAGATATAACGATCTATCCTCTTTCTCAGTCTCTTGCTAGGAATGAATTCACTAATATTAATACCACCGGTTTCATTCTCGACCATAACTCGATTCCGATAAACAACACTCACGGTATCAAGACGCGTAATTGACCTCACTTCTTCGGTTCTTACACATTCTCACAGGGTTCCAGGCTCCAGATAATTGAAAACCATCTTCACGATTAAAAAAAAGTTTGGTAATCTCAATTGCCTCTTAAACCAGTCTTGGCATGTAATGTCGCATAGTTGAGATTACTTATGGGTTGTGTAGCTCGATCTAGTGGTTTGAGCCGGAGTCCAGCAAATGTTCCGCTATGGAAGACTTGAATTGGTTATGTCAATTGCCGTATTATCATTGTTGATCGATCGAAGTGAGATCTACAAACTTGGTGAAATCAGAGTTGTACTAGTATGTATTTAAGTATGTATGTATGTACGTTTGTTTGTCCGAGAATAACTTTTGAAGCGTTTAATAGATCATCGTGAATTTTAGTACGTAGGTAGGTAGTGATAACACAATTTTGGTTCGACTTAATGAGCTAAAAATGTGGGTCGGGGGAGAAAGGGTTGTTGAGATATTGGAGTTCAAGAGAGGTAAAAAAAATCAAATTTGGACTATCCCGTTAAGTGGCACGTAATAGAAGGCCTTTTTGAGTACATTTCGATCCCGTTTTTATGATTAGTTTAAACCTTGTAGTTTTTAAGTTATTAGCCATCACAAAAACTGAAACCAGTGACTCCACAGTACTGGAACTTTGTATGCTTGTAGCTTTAATGACTCAAATATATAAAAAGTCTGAACTCCAAAATGACTGCAATTTCTACCCCAAAAAAATATGCAATTAATTCCTGTTACCATACTAATGAACTCCTGTTACCTGTAATTTGAATGAAACTGTAGGTCAAGTAAGTTGGTTATGTATTTTGTGGCACTACTACGATAGTCAAAGAATACAAATATATTTTTTTTGTTTTTATATGAGACTCGCGAGATCCCAGTTGCAGAACCACTATAAAATATTTGTTTTTGTTAACTGACGAAGTAAGATTGTTTTAGACATTGATGTGACATGAGATTTTGGCAAATAAACGATAAATTTTGCCGGTGTATCTCAAGACACCGCGATCTATTACGCTAGAGCTTCGCAGTAGATGCAACACCTGTATCGCCTGGGCATCCCCCAGGATAAGTTTTACAAAAATCTAAATATATAAAACAAAGTCGGATTAGTTACACCATTTTTATCTCAAAAACGGCGGTTGATTTGGTGATCTTTATTTGTTGCATTTGACTCCGCCCCGAATAGCAGACTAACTATTAAAATACTGGAAAAAATCACTCATTAAAAAATAATGAAGAGAATTCAATTTCTCATACATAGACGCAGCTAATGATGGCCGATTGACAATTCTACCGGCGACGTACATTGACAGCCCGCTATGCATGTCAAAGCGGTACAAAGTTCGCCGTGTCAACTATTGAAACATAAAGAAAACGTGTAACACTACACAGAAAATACAATTTGAATGCTCGCAAGCTTGCAGCAACTTTTAGAAGTATTTAAACTTTCGCAAAACATATCAAAAATATTTTTTTTTGATTTTACTTACTTTTGGTATATATTTTGAGTTACGATGTAAAATTACGAAAAAAAAATATTAATTTATTAACAGCCCGTACAGTCCCACTGTAGGGCAAATACCTCCTTTCGCCCGTTCAGAAATCCCGAATACTGGCTAATTGGGGCCACTCTGTACAGTATGCATCCAGTTAATCCCTCCATCTCAGCCTGGGACTACCATGCGGCCGCCGCCCGGTGGTAACCCATCCGTAGTGGTTCTCGCTTATTGCTATCGCTAAAAAGAGTTAACTCAGCTCCATATTAACCAATAAATTGACCAAAAAACATTAATCTTCCTGTGTCTTAAAAACACACGATCCAAAAATTGGCTATGAATAAAAATACTCACTTAAACTTTCTCTATCCACAAGTTAAGATTCCCAAACTTTTTCCTGATAAAAACTATTTGGCATACGAATACCTTCTCCCAAATCGAATTGGCTTGCTCCTTTCTATGCTTTGAAACTGAAAGGTCTGTGTAGAAAATCTTATTTCATCAGTTCCTGCATTACATACTTATATTCGAAGTGAAGTTTGTCTGTCTCTTTGTTGCGTTTTCACGACTTACAGCTGAACCGATTTCGATTGGAATTAGGACAATTAGGACACAGATAGAATATGATAAGATTTATGTGCAACAACATAAGTAAATAATACAAAATAGGTTAAATAGATAACGCAAATCACACGCAGAAATATAAGTGGCGTTCTTATCGCAAAAAGCTACCTATTTACTGACTGCGCAGATGGAGAGTAATGTTTTTATTGATAATGATAATGTTTTTTTTTTTTTTTTTTTAATGTTTCGGTTCAATTTGAGAACCTTTATCAGTGTGAGTGCGATCCGCTCCGCACTGCGTATCGCCTCGCACTACGCGCCGCAGCCCTCTGTGCGCGAATATAATGTATGAATGAAGAGTTGGCTCTTGTGGACACCACCGCAATCTAAGGTATAGAATAGAAGAAAAATAGAACAGAATAACCATTTATTTGGTACAAACAAAATGACACATGAAACAATTATATGGAATACGAGGGCTGCTATTTATGTATCCGGAATAAAATAAAATAACTATCATTGACTGTTAAATATGGTTTTATTGCTTTTCAAAATATTCGCCATGATGATCAATGCACTTTTGCATTCGGTGAAACCAGTTTTCATAGCACTTTTTCCAATCGGAAGACGGTATCTCCAAAACATGATTTTTGAATGCCTCAACGGCTTCTTCTCGGGTTGAAAATCGTTGACCACGTAATTTATTCTTCACGGTTGGGAATAAAAAGAAGTCGTTGGGTGCCAAATCAGGGCTATATGGCGGATGACCCGTTAATTCCACCGTTTCACCCTCCAAATATCGGGTCGTTTCACCCGAAGTGTGACAGCTTGCATTGTCGTGATGGAGAATGATTCTGCGTTGTGGATTATTCTTCCTGATTTTTGCAAAGACTTCTGGCAAACAAATGGTCGTGTACCACTCTGAGTTAACAGATTTACAATTTTCTAGGGGTACAGTAGCCACGTGTCCATCTATACCAAAAAAACAGGCGACCATTTGCTTCAAAGTGCTTTTCGCACGAGCAACTTTTGTTGGGTTCGGCTCATGTTGGAAGACCCAAACTGTTGACTGTTGCTTAGTTTCGGGGTCATATGCATAAATCCAGGATTCATCACCTGTGTAGATATTATATACAGCTTTTGATGCACCACGATTGTATTTTTTTATCATTTTTTTGCACCAATCGACACGAGCCTGTTTTTGATCTATTGTCAAGTTGTGCGGTATCCAACGCGAACAAACTTTTTTTGCAGCCAAGTGTACGTGTAATATCTTATGTATACTCGTCATACTAATGCCTAAGATCGCCTCTATCTCTCGATATGTCACATGACGATCTTGCATTATTAGTTTACGCACTGCGTCGATGTTTCGTGGCACAACAACTGATTTAGGCCGACCATCTTTAATTTCGTCCGTGAGCATAGGACGTCCACGATTAAACTCACTAAACCAGTGATACACAGTAGTCTTTGATGGTGCTATATCCCCAAAAGTCGAACTGAGTTGATCGATACACTGCTGTTGAGTTAGACCACGTCGAAAATCATAAAAAATCATCGCACGAAAATTTTCTCGAGATAAATCCATTGTGATAATGACACGCAATTTTTGAAATCGCGCCACACAATGAAATCAATTGACAGACGGACGAAATAACCTGCATTCTACAGCGAAAGAGTTCCAATTTCAAACGTGATAATTTCTTTTTAAATATTATTTATGCAGTGGCCAGTTCCGGATTCTTAAATAGCAGCCTATGTAGTAGATACAATTGAATCCAATAATACAGTTCGACTCGTGTGTCTGCGTACCAAAATGGCGTTCAGCTCAGCACACGTTACACGTGTATACCCTGTTTTATATAATATATTATGGTACGACATTCATTTAAACACACATCTCAAATCGTATTAACCGATTTTAGAAGTGGGTTTAATACCTGTAACTTAAATATTTATTCAGTATCCCATACATTTCCAATTAACATTTTTTTACTTAAATCGGCGGCGCCTTTGCGACGATGCCGCTTAGTCAATTTAACAGGTACCTACTTACCTAATGCATTATGATTTGTTTACTTAATATAAAAATACTATTTCATTGATATTTTAGGACTTGATATTAAGGGCGCACTATACCTGGAGAGACGATAAATCGCTTATTTTGAAACAATGTTTTGTTCAACAAATTTTGTGATTTCAAATTGTAATTCATATATGTTATAGTTAAGGATACGTGCTAGAGCGCCTGTGTTGTAAAAACACGATTCCTTAAAATTTTCTCGATAGAAAAAAAAATACAAAGATGACTCCAAATTTATATTTAACTCGTTTTTATGCGATGAATACTTCAATCTAGATCTTGAAACTTTATACAGTAATTCTACACAATATAAATAAGGGCACCTGTGTTTTAAATTTTCAAAATACCTTTTGATTTTACCATAAAATGAACAAATCTAAGTTTTGCACTAATTAAACCATTCGGTCCGGACTCCCGCGATTCAATCTGGCCTCGGCTTTCAGACGGGGTGCCCGTGACGCTTGTCACTCCAAACGAACACGTAATTCTTAGGTAGAATTTATATTTAGTTGGTTTTTGTAAAGACGCAGTAATGAGAAATAAACACAATAAGATAATGAAGGGACTGAATGATAAAAAACCGGCAAACATATGATCCACGGCAAGATAGTACGTGCAGCGGCGCGCGGAGAAGCGGGGGTGAAATTCGAGTTTGGGCTGAGGTATAGTCAACTCTTAAGGTTGCTTGAAAATTAACATTGTTCTATGTATATAATAACCTATTTTACAGCAATACTAGCCGTTAGCTCTCTCGTATTTTCATTTAATCGCGTACATAACAAAACACATAGTATATAGTCTCCCCAGTTACTAAGCTTCAGTGGGACTGAAGTAAACTAGTCTAGCTGTGTCTACGTCTGTAAAAAGACGGATCTTTTTGACTGCGTATACCGCAGAAGTAAGTTTCTTCGACATATTATCAATATAGTACAAAATAACATAGTTTTCCTACAACCCACCCGGTGAATTTCTGTTATCGCTTGAAAGTTCTTCAAAGCTTTTTATATTTTTGTTCTAACCCAAAAAGCTTTTTACAAAAAAGGTCAGAGTGGAAAACGAGGAAGACATGAGGAAACTCGCATGTCCTTGGAAACTTGTAACGGTTCAACGGTGTGAAGTGAATTTTCCTTTCTTTTGTTAATAGGGACTTCTTGTTTGTAAAATTTCACCTCCATTGCAATAAAATATTATTTTATTGCAATGACTTCAATTTTGTATACAACCTGTTTCGTTAAGAACGACATTAATTTATAAGTCAGTTTACCAGGTACCCCCTTACCTGATAAACGAATATAAATAAATATTACTGGACATTTCACATTGCGCTATCTAGCCCTAAACTAAGCAGTGCTTGTACTATTTGAACCAGATAACGATAAGATTAAATTATATACGTTTCTTTTTGAAAATGCATACTTAAAAAATATAGAAAAACTTACAGACCCAGAACAAATATATGTAGAGCATGCTAACATTTGTTTAGCAGTGAGAATCGAACCCGCTACCTCCTGCGTCTCAGCCGGCTATTCGCCCACTGCGCCGCGGAGGTCGTCAAAATAAATAGATAGATAGATAGTAGTAGTTCTTTATTGTTACACCAAATTAAAATAACTTAACCTAGAAAACTTAAAGACTAATACATGGTGGTACAAGCCATTACAACCCATGTTTTCATTTCATGTGAGTAGGTACCTGTTAAACTGACTAAGAAGCATCGACGCAAAAACGCCGGCAATTTACGTTAAAAAATTTTGATTGGAAATGTATCGATTACTGGATAAATATTTAAGCCACTGGTAAAACCTACCTCTTAAATCAGTTAATACGATATTGGATGTGTGTTTTAAATTAATGTCGTACATAAGAAAACAGGTTGTATACTAAACTTACAAGTAAAATACATACTCTTACTAAAACCATAGGTATACTTGTACCATATTTGGCTGGCTTAATATAAGCTACAAAGCAATTTTTAGCTAAAAAAACCTTTTTTCCGTGAACACAAACCGATCCAGTCCATTCCATATCTTAGCCGGTTCAACGCGTATCGATTCCCGGATAATCCGAATTCCTGTTTTGACACTAACAAGGGTATATGATAAGGCATAGTGAAGAGAGATGTGGCTAGTTCACCTCATTAAAAGCATTATACGTTACACGTACACATAGAAAGAAATAAAATACATTTATTTTACACACACACATGGCAGACCAATCAGAACAGTACCTATATACATACCTACCTACATAAAGTTTTTAAATGATTTAAATTAACAATTGCTTAATCACACACAGGAATCACACAAGATAAAGATTGAGCGTCCACATGAAGTTCATCTACTAACAGAAAGTGTCAATCTATAAAAAATATTTATAGACGTATTCAAATGATATTTTGAAGACTTTAGAAAAAGTCATCAAAATATCATTTCAATTTTTTAATTTTGAAGACATTTTCTAAGATCTTATAAATAAGATCTTCAAATAAGTAATATACTAATATACTCGTTTACATATTTAAACGAGTATTTATCACAGATCTACCTTTTTTATTTGTTTTCGCGATGAATTGACTATGTTGCAACAGCCAAGGTCGCGGGCAAACTCATAAAGTCTTTAACTTAAAAAAAAAATATAACCGACTAAACCAATTTTGATGAAATTTATATGGGACCAATCTGATAGAAAATCCTTTAAAATAAAAAAAAATCTAAATCGGTTGATAAATGTCGGACTTCTGAGGTAACAGACAAACATAAAAAAATACAACCGAATAGAGAACCTCCTCCTTTTTTCGGGATCCCATCATCAGATCCTGATGTGGTGCTAATGAGACCACCTGGGGAGATTACTCTTTTTAACAAAAAAAGAATCTATCGAGTCGGTCCAGGCGTATTCGAGAAATCGGGGAACATACATAAAAACAAAAAAACAGATTCCGACGAATTGAGTACCTCCTCCTTTTTTTGTGGTCTGTTAAAAAGGTACACACGCAATAAATACCCGTTATAACCGTGGAATGATATATATTCCTTCGAGCCAGGTGAGGCATCGTGCTGTATAGAGATAAAATGTGCAAAGTCTAAGGGGAACCTTTTTTTCAACAGAAGGACAATGTAGGTGAACAAAAGAACACGTTAGTTCCCCAAATGGCCACAGGAGTTCTTTCAAAAGCACTTTAGTTGCGACAATCAGCCTTTAGAGTTAACCAACTAATTTTGTATAGACTGAGTTGGAGACCATACCTACGCTTAATTGGAGGGTTACGGTCTATATTTCAAGCTCTGAGAAAAGGCTTGTATTTTTAGGGAATCTAGCCACAAATTTGTCAGTTGCCCTTTTTTCTAGAAGGTTTATCGATAACGGAGATAAGCACCAGTGAATTAAGGGATTATAGGTTTTACTTAGAAAACTTTCGCGATTTATTTCAATCATTGATAAAAATCCCGTATTTATAATAATTAATACAGATCTTATTGTGAAAGATATTTTCTTATGAAGCACTTGGAGTTGTCAAATCATACAAATACGTAAAACTTAAACATGTTTAGTCACTAAATACGTTTACGAATCGTTGTGCAAGCCGGCTTTAATCTTTGACTAATAAAATAGTGGCACGAAATGAAAAACCAAAAACTTGACCTACAGTTTCATTCAAATTACAGGTAACGGGAGTTCATGTATTTGGGTTATACTTTTTTGGGGTAGAAATTGCAGTTATTCTAGATTTCAGACTTTTCTCTATATTTGTGTCACTAAAGCTACACGCATACCAAACTGTGGCGTCTGTGGCACTGTGGAGTCACTGGTGTACGCTATTGAATTTTGTCAAAGTTCAGTTTTTATTACGACTAATAACTTAAAAACTACAAGGTTAACACTAAAAATAAAAACGGGGTCAAGATTTACTCACAAAAACCTTTTAATAAACGTGCCACTTGACTTTGACTTGGATAGTCCCATGTTGTTTTTTGTTTTACCCTTCTTGAACCCCAATATCTCAACACCCCCCCCCCCTCCCCCCACATTTTGAGCTCATTTAGTCACACCAAAGTTGTGCTATAACTACCTACCTATATACCAAATTTGACGATGATCAGATAAACGCTTCAAGAGTTATCCTCGGACAAACAAATATACGTACAACGCCGATTTGCCCAAGTTGATTTAGAGTTCTTGCTTCGCTCGATTAATAACCAAATCAGAGTGTTACCAGTGATGATATGTACAGAAACGTGGCCTCTCACTATGGTCCTCATAAGAAAGCTCAAGTTTGCTTGTGTTATGTATAGGGCTATGCTTGGTGTTTCTCTTGCATGTATGCTTGACTTCCTTGTGAAAGAGCTCGCCCGGGGAAGTGCTACCACCATACTTATTTCTGCCACCAAGCAGCATTGCTGTTCCAGTTTGAAGGGTATGGCTGCCGATGAAATTACAGGCACATGAGGCTTTACACCTGTATGCCTCAAGTTGATGGACGCAGGGCAGCGCATCGTAGGGCACATTTCTAATTTGCGTGACCCACGAGGCAATTGTCTTTTATAGTCGATAGTTACCACTTGTGTACCACAATGAAGTATTAAAAAAAATATTAGATTCAATTCCGAGTAGATAAATTAAATAAATAAATATTGCTGGACATTTCACACAGCGCTATCTAGCCCCAAACTAAGCAGAGCTTGTGCTATGGAAACCAGATAACTGATAAAATACCTATATACATTTTTAAGGTCACAGACATAGCCTAGAGGCAAAACAAGCTGGAGTTTCAGTGGCACATAGCTCGAAAAACTGACGGCAGTTGGAGTAGAAAAGTTCTCGAGTGGACACCAGGAATTGGGTAGTTCCGCCTCCTCCCCCTCCCCGCTCCCCTACTAGATGGAAGACTCAGTAAAGGTTGCTGGAAACCACTGGTGTGCGGGCAGCACAGAATCGGTCGCACCGGCAATATATGGTGGTTAAGCATTGGACGCTTTATGGCTGAGATGATAATGAAACTTGACTATAGGCACAATGTCTAAGTTGGACGTAGCCTGTCATAAAATTGATAAGTAATAACAACACCCAGGTAGGCCACATGTATTATTTAAAAAATGATGGCATAAGCTATCACCTCATTTTTTATTTAATTATTGATGACCAGCTTCCGACAGCTGCTTCGCACGCGTTGTTTGTCAAAAAATATCTATTATTAATGTTATTTTTTACACTATTTTAATGAAATGAATTACATTTACCAGCGTTAGGTGTGGTTGCCGTCACACAGTGAGCACAGTGAGGGCTTCTATTGTAATTTATTTAAATGTGAGTCTGTGTATTGCTCATTGGAAATCCTTAATAAATAAAATAAAATCAAAAGTAGCCTATGCTTATAATCTATGTTATAATCCAGGTTATAATCTATAAACATACCAAATTTCATCGAAATCGGTTCAGCCGTTACGACGTGATTGAGTTACAAACAAACAAACAAACATCCAAACTTTTGCATTTCTAATATTAGTGATAGTCAAGTGCTTGTGGACTACCTCACCTGATGGTAAGTGATGGTGTGATCGAAGATGGAGCACGCTTGCCTAACAAAAACCTGTTATATAATTTAACAAAATAAATAAAAAAAACTTTAAATTTTTGAATAAAATATGCATGTACTGTTGGTATGACTACAATGGAGCATCTGCTTTGTGAATACTTTTGTATTTTTAAACCGACTTCAAAACCAGTAACTTTTTAACAAAAATATAACTGACTTAAACTACTTAACTGATTTTGATGAAATTTCAATGAGACTAATATAAAATAAACAAAGAATACTTTCAAATAAACAAATAATTTTCGGACGGAGTTCTGAAGTTATATAAAATTTGAGGGTTGCCCTCGATTTTTTGGGATCCCATCATCAGACTCTGACTTGGTGCCAATGGGAACACCTGGGAAGTACACCAATGTAAACAAAAAAATAATTTCTTGAATCGGTCCAGGCGTCTTCGAGTAAATCGGGGAGAATACATAAAAAAAGAAAGAGATTCTGACGTATTGAGAACCTCCTCCTTTTTTTGAAGTCGCTTAAAAAGGAGGAGGTTCTAAATTCTGTTGTATTTTATTTTTGTTTGTGTGATATGGGTCGTATATTTTGTGCATGCAATAAACGAATTTTATGTATTTACTAGTTGAGCCGCCAAACTTCGTACCGCCTTGACATGCATATGACACGGGCTGCCAATGTGAATAATCAATCGGCCATCATTAGCTGCATCTATGTATGAGAAAATGAATTTTCTTCATAATTTTATTTGCGTGAGTTTTTCCAATATTTTAATAGTTATTCTGCTAATCGGGCTGGAGACAAATCCAAAAAATCAATAAGTATTATAATCAGTCCTGCCTTTCTTGAGTTGTAAATAGTCTAACTAACCCGACTTCTCACCGATTTCTCACAGCATAAAGATCAAATTGAATCGCATAACTCAGATATAACAGTTATCCAGACATTTCTATGAAATCAATTTTAGTAGGTAATTGAAAAAGTGGTATCAATTTGCCAATTTCTTTGAAGCCTTAATCAAAGAAGCATACGGTTCTCGAAACATAATGAACACACATTTCTAGAAACAGCGGTGACCTTTTTGTTAATCTAGACGATTTTCCTTCAGGAACAATAATGTATTTATAGAAATGTTCCAGTTTTGAGTTTCAAGAATTTTAATCAAAAAAAGTTAAATAAATAAATATTGCTGGACATTTTCCACAGCGTTGTCTAGCCCCAAACTAAGCAGAGCGTGTACTATGGGAACCAGGTAATTGATAAAATATTTACATACTTTTTTTTTTGTAAATACATGCTTATAATATACAATGTGTTTTTTTTAACTAGGACAGTACGGCAGCACCCATAACCATGAAAGCATGGAGTTTCTAAACTTCTTAATCGCTACAGTATTAATACTTCTTTAATTTGCAATTAGAATCTAATAAAATGTTTGTTGGAGGAATTTTGCTTTGTCCTGTTGTATGAGAATACATTTTATCAAATTTGACTAACTTCCGCTGCTCAATTTTTTTTATCCGATAGAATAAAATGATCCTTACAAAGGATTGCATCGATCTGCATCAAAAAAAAAAATTACCGACTTGATTCATTTTAAGGCGCTACTCACGCTTGACCAAAAAAAAATTAATGCGAAAATGTTTTTCATCGAAAACGAGCTGATGTTTTAAAAGAAACTGCACCTGTATCTCCTCTGGTTATGAGTGCTGCCGTACTGTCCCATTTAAGAAAAACACTCTGTATAGAAAAACCTCCAGACCCGGAACAAATAGCTGTAGATCATGCAAACATTTGTTCCGCGGCGGGAATTGAACCCGCTACCTCCTGCATCTCAGCCGGCTATTCGCCCACTGCGCCACGGAGGTCGTCTAAAATAGAAAAAAGGAACCCTTTTAAGATGGCTTCACTGTCCGTCTGTATGTCTGTCAACCAAGACCCAATTTTTATGAGGAATTCATAGAGGTATCTAGTTGAAATTAATATCAAATACTTAGATCTACGTTCTTTGCAGTTATAAAGTAAAAGGATTAAAATACGACTATTTACGCCGCATATTTTGATACTCGCAAATAAATCCAAACCTAAAGGATACTTACATCCCATTGACATAAAGCAGCGCAATCACCCTATCCAGCCGGAGGACGTCCTACACTTCACTTGCCTAGATGTGGTGTCCACTCCAGAACACGTTTACCCCAACGGTTATCGGTTCTGCAGCAGATATGACCAGACCACTTCCAGATCGGCTTGCTGACCCTCTGAGCTATGTTTATGTTGATAACTTTGGTTCTCTGTCAGATAACCTCGTCGTAGAATAGGTATTTTAATAGTATATTCTGATACAAGTGAGCTAAGTTCTTCATTATACACGAAGCTGTGGTTTGCAGTCCGAACCGTAGGCTAAGGCGTAAATCAGCCGAGTGTCTAGTGAGCTAGTTGCTCACGAGTTTCATACGCACTTTGTCAACACACTTGTGAGGAAAAAACAACCATGTATTGGATAAATCGTTTAACGGTTTAATGCCCTAATAACGATGTACTATGCTCACTTTACGAGCAAGTGTGTTGAAAAAATATATTATGGCTTCCTCAACTTTTTTAAGAGATGAGCCCGTTTACGAAATATCATCATCATCATTAGTCCATTGCTGGAAATAGGCCTCTCCCAATACGCGCCACTGAGCCCGGTCTTCGGCTCTTCTCATCCAATTTCTGTCCGCCACCTTCCTTATGTCATCGCTCCACCTGGCCGGGGGACACCCCCCACTACGCTTTTCAAGTATGACGAAGACTACAAAATATAGCGCCTCATATTTGTCATTTACGCAATTGTCGCGTGAATCTCCTACCAGCCAACATGCTATTCTTGTATGCCTAAAATGTATCTACAATAGTAGTTGTTGTAATTAGAAATAGCAAAGCTGAATAGACTTTACCAGTTTACAAGCAGTCTTCGACCAACATATGTCTGTAGCTGGATTTGGTAACAATTCATTATAATGTTCAAACATGATAAGCAAAATCAATTGCAAAATTAACTTTGTAATTTAATATGACTATGATACAGCCGTATTAGCTACGGAACCCGAGACTGTGCGTGGTTCGACACACTCAACCAATTATTATTTTCAAAGAAGCTATACCTGGTTTAGACTTGTTTAGGATAAGGAGGAATTGTATTATCACAAAAGACACATTTAATGTTATAGTTATTAGATAAATGTATAAGTTATTTTTAATTTCTTCTTTTCTTTCTTCGTGTGTGTTTGTTGTGTTCAATTTCTTTTTTTTTGTCATTAGTACCAGCAGTTCAGTGCTTTGTTGTAACCGAACTATAGACCTCAAAAAGTATCTGTAGTTCGGTGCTTTGTACTAAACCGAACTATTGACACCAAAAAGTATCTGCAGTTCGGTGCTTTGTACCAACTGAACTGTTGACACCAAAAAATATCTGCAGTTCGGTGGTTTGTTTCAACCGAACTATTGACACCAAAAAGTATCAGTAGTTCGGTGCTTTGTGCCAACCGAACTATGGACATCAAAAAGTAAGAGGGCTGCTATTTATATCATCATCATCATATCAGCCGTAGGACGTCCACTGCTGGACAAAGGCCTCCCTCATTGATCTCCAGGAACTGCGGTTGGAAGCGGCCTGCATCCAACGCCGACCTGCGGTTCTTACCAAGTCGTCTGCCCATCTTGTGGGTGGACGTCCTACGCTGCGCTTGCCGGTCCGTGGCCTCCACTCGAGAACCTTTCGGCCCCATCGGCCATCTGTTCTGCGCGCTATATGGCCTGCCCATTGCCACTTCAACGTGCTAATCCGTCGGGCTATGTCGGTGACTTGAGTTCTCCTACGTATCTCCTCATTTCTGATTCGATCCCGTAGAGAAACCCCGAGCATAGCCCTCTCCATAGCTCGTTGAGCGACTCTGAGCTTATTCATAAGGCCAATAGTGAAGGACCACGTCTCGGTTCCATATGTCATCACTGGTAACACACACTGATTGTAGACTTTCGTCTTAAGGCACTGAGATATGTTGGACGAAAAGACGTTGCGAAGTTTCCCAAACGCTGCCCATCCGAGTTGGATTCGACGATTGACCTCTTTCTCGAAGTTGGACCTACCTAATTGGACTGTTTGTCCTAGGTATACATACGCGTTGACAACTTCAAGAGCCGAGTTCTCAACCATAACTGGGGCAGGGACGACATGGACATTCGACATGATTTTCGTCTTGTCCATGTTCATTTTAAGTCCTACCCGTTGGGAGACCGTTGGAATAAAGGCTCCAAAGTGTTGGCGAGAGATAATTCTATTGGGCAGAGCCGCATGACGAAGCTGAAGAGGGAAGATGGCAGCATAACGTCAAGTAAAGCGGAAGTGTTAAGGGAAGTCGAAAGGTTCTATGGACAGCTCTACGATTCGGTCACTAAACCTGTTTGCAGTGCGGCCAACGACCCAAGAGCCAAACTGACCCGACATTATAACGAAGATATTCCGGACATCAGCCTGTATGAGATCAGGATGGCCTTAAAGTAGCTTAAGAACGACAAGGCGCCGGGTGAGGACGGAATCACTTCAGAGCTTCTGAAAGCGGGTGGATCACCGGTACTTAAAGTCCTTCAGAAGCTTTTTAATTCCGCCTTGCTTGAAGGTACGACGCCAAAAGCATGGAACGGGGGCGTGGTGGTTCTGTTCTTCAAGAAAGGTGACAACACCTTGCTTAAGAATTACAGACCCATCTCGCTTTTGAGCCATGTTTATAAGCTGTTTTCGAGGGTCATCGCGAACCGTCTCGAACGCAGGTTTGATGACTTCCAGCCTTCCGAACAAGCCGGGTTCCGTAAAGGCTACAGTACCATAGACCACATACATACGCTGCGGCAAGTCATACAGAAGACCGAAGAGTATAACTTGCCGCTATGTCTCGCGTTTGTGGACTATGAGAAAGCCTTCGATTCGATCGAAACATGGGCAGTGCTTGAGTCTCTCCAACGATGCCGTATTGACTATCGGTACATCGAAGTGTTGAAGTGTTTGAATAAAAACGCTATTTATGTATCCGGAATAAAATAAAATAACTATCATTGACTGTTAAATATGGTTTTATTGCTTTTCAAAATATTCGCCATGATGATCAATGCACTTTTGCATTCGGTGAAACCAGTTTTCATAGCACTTTTTCCAATCGGAAGACGGTATCTCCAAAACATGATTTTTGAATGCTTCAACGGCTTCTTCTCGGGTTGAAAATCGTTGACCACGTAATTTATTCTTCACGGTTGGGAATAAAAAGAAGTCGTTGTGTGCCAAATCAGGGCTATATGGCGGATGACCCGTTAATTCCACCGTTTCACCCTCCAAATATCGGGTCGTTTCACCCGAAGTGTGACATCTTGCATTGTCGTGATGGAGAATGATTCTGCGTTGTGGATTATTCTTCCTGATTTCTGCAAAGACTTCTGGCAAACAAATGGTCGTGTACCACTCTGAATTAACAGATTTTCAATTTTCTAGGGGTACAGTAGCCACGTGTCTATCTATACCAAAAAAACAGGCGACCATTTGCTTCAAAGTGCTTTTCGCACGAGCAACTTTTGTTGGGTTCGGCTCATGTTGGAAGACCCAAACTGTTGACTGTTGCTTAGTTTCGGGGTCATATGCATAAATCCAGGATTCATCACCTGTGTAGATATTATATACAGCTTTTGATGCACCACGATTGTATTTTTTTATCATTTTTTTGCACCAATCGACACGAGCCTGTTTTTGATCTATTGTCAAGTTGTGCGGTATCCAACGCGAACAAACTTTTTTTGCAGCCAAGTGTTCGTGTAATATCTTATGTATACTCGTCATACTAAGGCCCAAGATCGCCTCAATCTCTCAATATGTCACATGACGATCTTGCATTATTAGTTTACGCACTGCGTCGATGTTTCGTGGCACAACAACTGATTTAGGCCGACCATCTTTAATTTCGTACGTGAGCATACGACGTCCACAATTAAACTCACTAAACCAGTGATACACAGTAGTCTTCGATGGTGCTTTATCCTCAAAAGTCGAACTGAGTTGATCGATACACTGCTGTTGAGTTAGACCACGTCGAAAATCATAAAAAATCATCGCATGAAAATTTTCTCGAGATAAATCCATTGTGATAATGACACGCAATTTTTGAAATCGCGCCACACAATGGAAACAATTGACAGACGGACGAAATAACCTGCATTCTACAGCCAAAGAGTTCCATTTTCAAACGTGATAATTTCTTTTAAAATATTATTTATGCAGTGGCCAGTTCCGGATTCTTAAATAGCAGCCTATGTATCAGTAGTTCGGTGCTTTGTACCAACCGAACTATGGACATCAAAAAGTATCAGTAGTTCGGTGCTTTGTACCAACCGAACTATTGACACCAAAAAGTATCTGTAGTTCGGTGCTTTGTGCCAACCGAACTATGGACATCAAAAAGTATCAGTAGTTCGGTGCTTTGTACCAACCGAACTATTGACACCAAAAAGTATCTGTAGTTCGGTGCTTTGTACTAAACCGAACTATTGACACCAAAAAGTATCTGCAGTTCGGGGTGCTTTGTACCAACTGAACTGTTGACACCAAAAAATATCTGCAGTTCGGTGGTTTGTTTCAACCGAACTATTGACATCAAAAAGTATCAGTAGTTCGGTGCTTTGTGCCAACCGAACTATGGACATCAAAAAGTATCAGTAGTTCGGTGTTTTTTACCAACCAAACTATTGACACCAAAAAGTATCAGTAGTTCGGTGCTTTGTGCCAACCGAACTATGGACATCAAAAAGTATCAGTAGTTCGGTGCTTTGTGCCAACCGAACTATGGACATCAAAAAGTGTCAGTAGTTCGGTGCTTTGTGCCAACCGAACTATGGACATCAAAAAGTATCAGTAGTTCGGTGCTTTTTACCAACCGAACTATTGACACCAAAAAGTATCAGTAGTTCGGTGCTTTGTGCCAACCGAACTATGGACATCAAAAATCAGTAGTTCGGTGCTTTTTACCAACCGAACTATTGACACCAAAAAGTATCAGTAGTTCGGTGCTTTGTGCCAACCGAACTATGGACATCAAAAAGTATCAGTAGTTCGGTGCTTTTTACCAACCGAACTATTGACACCAAAAAGTATCAGTAGTTCGGTGCTTTGTGCCAACCGAACTATGGACATCAAAAAGTATCAGTAGTTTGGTGCTTTTTACCAACCGAACTATTGACACCAAAAAGTATCAGTAGTTCGGTGCTTTGTGCCAACCGAACTATGGACATCAAAAAGTATCAGTAGTTCGGTGCTTTGTGCCAACCGAACTATGGACATCAAAAAGTATCAGTAGTTCGGTGCTTTGTACTAAACCAAACTATTGACACCAAAAAGTATCTGAAGTTCGGTACTTTGTACTAAACCGAACTATTGACACCAAAAAGTATCAGTAGTTCGGTGCTTTATTCCAACTGAACTATTGACACTTAAAAGTATCAGTAGTTCGGTGCTTTATACCAACCGGACTATTGACACTAAAAATATCAGTACTTCGATGCTTTGTAGCAACCGGACTATTGACACCAAAAAGTATCAGTAGTTCAGTCAATTGGGCTGTCAGCCCAATTGACTGCCAAACTGCTGACACAGCAGGAATTTTTCGACTCTGTTATAAACTTGGGAGTTAGCAGGTAAATGCCATTTCTTCGTTTCGTTATTTTGTTTTGCCATTCAATGTTACTAGCACGTTATTAGCATCGTTTTCTATAAAATAAATCACAATATCTATTTCTAGAAAATCGATGACTGACACAGAAATATATATGTAATATTTAAACACGGCGTTCTTGTATTGTATCTATCTCTGCTTTTCTAGCGGTAAGTAGATCAAAATGTCATATATATTGCCGTGATAAAAAAGTACCAAAATCCCACTCACCCATCCCATCCCACTAATCCCACTAATATTATAACCGCGAATAATTTTTGTATGGATGCATGTGTGGATGTTTGTTACTCTTTCACGTCGTAACGGCTTAACTGATTTCGATGTACGTAGTAAATTTAGTATGTACGTAGATTATAACCTGGATTATCACATATACTACTTTTTATCCCATAAATCAGGTCCCATGTCATAATAATAGGGTGTCAGTCAAGTTGCAACAGCGAGTTTAGCTTTATTTCTAGGTTAACTACATTTAGTATTGTAACGCAGTCGCGGGCAACAGCTAGTTTATCTATTTTCAAAAAATTCAGATAAAAATTGATATGAAAACTGATTATTCGTAAAAACTAGGAAAATAAAAAATTATGGAATGACAATCAAAATGTTGCTTTGAGATGTTTCTTATATTGGTAAAACCCTCAAACTTTACTGTTCCTCTGTAAATTTGAGTACCTAGTAGAGTTCCTTGTAAAAGAACTCGTTCAGAGAAGTACTACTACCATACATATTTCTGCCACCAAGCAGCATTGTTGTTTCGGTGCCTCAAGTTAATCGACGGTGGGCAGTGCATCGTAGGATACATTTCTGAGATGCGTGACCTAGGAGGCAATTGTTTGGTAATATACTGACGATATTCAAGGGACGGTTTCTCAATACATTAAAAAAGACTTCTCGAAAAACAAAACTATTATTTATATAACCAAATTTTAAAGAAAATCGACTGAGTTTAGGTGATTAATTCGATAAAAAACCAACTGTCTACACTTGAAATCGACATCCAAAAAAAAGGACGATTCGATATCTCTTTCATAAATGGCTGCGGGTTTTGGGTTAGAACGGGTCAACAAGAGATCTCGAGACGTCACCAATACAGTATCTGTGGTTAGATGGCAAGCATTATGCAATATCACAACATAAGTATAATAAAGTGTTTGTTTTTACATGCCAAAATAAATTTCACATTTCTATGGTATACATTTCACAAATTTATTTATTAAGCTCATCTAAGCAACCCTTGTCATTTTTGTGCGTATATAAACAACCATCCTATATAGTGTTGTCATATATATATGTATATATAGTGTTGTCCCTGGCCCGCTCGATGAGCTCTATTATTGATTACCATTTAATGGCATATACTAGGCATACTATACATACAAATATATACTATGGTAGTTTTTCCATTTTTATCCACTCCATTATAATAACCTTCCTCTCTTCTGGCATTCTGGTCACTTCGCAGATTGGCCTTTGCTTAGCAGTGGCACTGATGATTCCAACGGAAGATGAGTGTTGTGCCAAAAGCGCACCAAATGCTGAGTTGGACGTCTTTATGTGACGTCGGTCATTTATATATAGGTAATTGTGAGACACAAATTTGTTAGGTATTGCTGTTTTTGTGTGTATGAATTTGTTCTCTTGTACCTTATTTCTGTGCTGTCTGTGTTTTGTACCGTCACAAATAAATGTTTTTTCTTGCTTTCATTCTTTAATGTCTCTGTAATAAAACGGGGTCAAAATGTACTGATACCTTTCATTAAATGTGCCATTTGATCGGATAGTCACCGTTGGTTTTTTTAACCCTCTTGAACCTCAATAACTCCCCCCCCCCCCCCCACACACATATTATTAGCTCATTTAGTCACACCAGGATTGTGCCATCACTGCCTTTATACCAAATTGCACGATGATCGGACCAACGCTTCGAAAGTTAGCCTAGGACTAACAAACATACATACATACAACGCCGATTTGCCCAAGTTGATTTAGAGATCTCGCTTCGCCCGAACAATGAATCACTGGATGTGCAATGTTTTGTGCGATCTAACGAACAACATACAACTACATAGCCTCTCGGTTTTTTATAGAGTACATTTCAAAGAACAAAGAGTGGAACGCCTTGCCTGAGTCTGTCTTTCTTGGTAACTACAGCCTGGGTGTCTTCAAGCCGCGAGTGAACAGGTTTCTTCTAGGCAAGCGTCATATCGTAGACTGCATCATCGCTTACCATCAGGCGAGATCGTGGTCAAACGCAAGCTTGTAATGTATAAAAAAAACACATAGATACATAGTTAAAAATTGTACTTTGCAACTATTCGCGCATGTTTAAGAACTTCCTTGTTGGCAACCGATTTTCTTAGTAAGGAAAAATACTCCCCCATAGCAACTAGTTGCCGACAAAGAGTATAAAACCCTCAAGGGCATCTGGTTCTGAAACTAAGTTGTCATGGCGGCCGAAAGTTATTAGCTTACCCCAGCCTCAGCCCTACAGTAAATTCCTACACATACAAATCGCTTGCGGACAGGCCGCTGAGCTTTTAGACATAAAGGTAAATTCAATCAGTTTGCTTCTACGCCTTGGTTATTCTAAGAAGCTAATCGATAGGCACCCAATTGGCTTAATAATGGGAAAGTAACATACGATGGTATTTCTAAGAATACTGTTTATGGAGTTCTAAGAACCGTCTGACCCACTGAAGCCCTTTGAAATAAATGTGGGAAAATTTAACGAGTGTAGCGAGATCTCCAAATCAACTTGGGCAAATCAGCGTTGTATGTATGTCTGTATATATGTTTGGTTGTCCGAAGATAACCTTCGAAGCGTTTATCCGATCATCGTGAAATTTAGTACATACATAGATAGATTTAGTACATTTAGATAGGCAGTGATAGCACAATGTTGGTGTGACTAAATGATCTAAAAATGTGGCGGGGTTGTTGAGATACTGGGTTTTAAATGGGGTAAAAATAAACAATATGTGACTATCCGGTCAAGTAGCACGTCAAATAAAAGGTCGTTATAATTATATTTTGATCCCGTGTTTAATGTTAGTTTAAACATTGTAGTTTTTTAAGATATTAGCCATAAAAAAAATTAAATTAGACAAAATTTTCACGGTACACCAGTGACCCCACAGAGCTGAAATTTGGTATGCTTGTAGCTTTAGTGACAAAAATGTAGGCAAAAGTCTGAAATCTAGAATAACTGCAATTTCTACCCCATAAAATATAAACAATATACATGAACTTATGAAGTGCCGCTACCTGTAATTTGAATGAAACTGTAGGTCAAGTTAGTTTGAATAGTTTTTTGTTTTTACGGGAGACTCGCGAGATTGCAGTTCGGGGCGAACCACTAGTTTTGTATATTTCAAAAGTACAATAAAATCTTTTTGTTGATTGATAACCTAAAGTAAGTACGATTGATTATTATTACTAGCTGTCAACTGCGGCTTCGCACGCGTGGTTGGTCCTTTATTAGGTTGTATTCGTGGGGGAACGTATTTTTATTTTGAAAGTGAATGTGGTACAGTTCCCGATAGATTCCGATCGGCAAAACAAAGATCCTGCAACTTATTTGAATTCGAAGAGTAGTAAAGTTCCTTGTGAAAGAGCTCGTCCGGGGAAGTACTACCACCATACCTATATCTGCCGCCAAGCAGCATTGCTGTGTTTCGGTTTGAATGGTATGGTTGCTGGTCAAATTACAGGCACATTACCTTCACACCTGTATGCCTTAAGTTGATTAACGCAGGACAGTGCATTGCAGCCTCGTAGGGTACATTTCTAACGCGTGACCTACGAGGAACCTCTTTGTTATAGGCGATGATTATCACATTATATCAGGTGGCCCTTAAGCTTGTTTTATCTTCAAGTAGAATAAAAAAAAATCGGCCAAGTGCAATTCGGACTCGCGCACGAAGGGTTCCGTGCCATTATCTATAAAAACGCCCAAAAAATAATGTATGTTGTATGGGAGCCCCACTTAAATATTTATTTTATTCAATAGCACAATTTTATTTATTTACTTTATTTGAGGTTGGTGCCGATTAAGGAAATACTCTACATTGTAGGAGAGCGTACACAACTCAGAGGACTATCTTAATTAGCGTCAACTATGTATATATGGGGACAGCCTTTAATTAACAACTTTTTTTTTATTTTTTGGAAGTCTTTCTTTGTGCGTGTTGTAAGACCTTGCTTTTTGCCAAATTTCGTGATTCTAGATCAACGGGAACTACCATACAGGTTTTCGACCCATAACCTATAGGGTACTTTCGGTTGACCTAGAACTGTCAATTTTGGTTAAAAGCAAGGTAAAGGCATAGTACAAGTAAAGGGAAAATTGCGAAATATAAAAAAAAGTTAAAAATTGAGGTAAATTTTAGTACTTACAAGTTTTCACGAAGATCTAAACTTGCCCAAATCTTTTTATCGTGTACACTCAGGACCTTGATTTTATACACCTAATAGATATTATAGACCTCAGTATCCAGTATCCTCTGGAATATACTTCAACTTGCTATGTCCACCTGTTCCTCAGGAAATCGGTGGTGACACAAGAACAGACAGACGAACAAGAGAGTGATCTTATAAGGGTTACTTTTTTACTTTTTGAGGTACGGAACCCTAAAAATAAACATAAAGCATTATGGATACCGACGCAAGGAAGAGGACGAGGAGAATTAAGAACGTGACAACTCCTTTATGCTCTCTGTAAGTACACACGGCTACACAACAAGCTATAATTTCCAGTTTAAGCTGACCTCTCATTCTACGAAAAGCCTACACAATGCAAGGTCAGCTTAAAGTATAGCTATGGAAATGTATAGCTTAATGTTTAGCTGTGTGTACTTGCTTTTTCTGGGCATAGAACTAAACTGAGCCGTCACGCTCGGGACGTTGCCGCTCAGTCTCAGTAAAGTCAGTCTGTCCGTTACTTCTAAATAGTTAGTTATCACTTCTATCGTATGGTCATAAGCTCACACAATCAATATTATAAATACTGGACTTATCACGTACCGTTTTATCGGTGTTTCGACCGACAATGTTTAGGTTCAATTTATGAACCTTCATCAGGGTGAGTGCGATCCGCTCCCGAATTACGTCTCGCCTCTAATTCTAATTCTAGGGTGGGGGAAATAATAGGTCTGCACAGAAGTCCCGCATTGGGGTGTCTTGTGCATTTGTATACGTCACGCCTCCCACTTAGCAGTTTTTAATACATAGTTCGAACATGAACATGCATGAATAATGATTGAAATAAATCACGAAAGTTTTTTATGTAAAAAAGCACACACAATGTTTATGGTTTCGTACCTCAAAAAGAAAAATAAATTTTTGGGATCACTTCGTTGTCTGTCTGTCTGTCCGTCTGTCAAGACCCTTTTTCTCAGGAACGCGTGAGGTTATCAAGTTAAAATTATTTTCTCATACGTAAGTCTATGGTTTATATTTTGCTCGCAAATAAATCTAAAGCTATAGGGTACTTCCCATTCAACTAAAATCATTAAATTTGGCAAGAAGCAATGTCTCAGAAGTAAAGGAAAAAATCCGAAAAAGGATAATTTGTTGTAATATCTCTTAAAAATATTTATGAGGAACCATCGGTACGCGAGTCAGACTCGCACTTGTCCAGTTGTTTTATTGGAATGGCAAGTAATGGTGTGGAGAGATGGAGGACGTTTGCGTAGAAAGAACCTGTTTACTCTTGAAGACTCCGAGACTTAGTGGTCCGCGCTGCGCCCCAACGGCCGTTATAGTAGGTATGACCAAAAAATACCAGTGATACAAAAAACAGAACCGATAAAGATTTTTGATTTATTTATTTTATAAAACATGTAAAGAAGTTTTTAAGACAAAACGGGTCTTTTCGCACACAGATTTATATCAAAATCATAATTTTGACTAACCTCGACGTTTCGGCCAAGTTACATCGGCCGTGGTCATGAGAGACTGAAAGCGGGTGGGTGTCATTGCCGGGAAGCGCGAATGTTGTCACTTGGTTACCCGCACTTGGTTTTCTGAATTGCACGTATCACTGTTTCGACATATAATACTAACAGTATCTGAAGTTTGGCGTGGATCTAAATCGCGACGTGAACACCTAACTATAACTGGATTCCATGATGCAGATAATCTAAAGCCGTCCTCACGATTAAAATTGCGATATTTCTTTATCTCGACGGCTTCTCAAACGATTCTTGGGTAATATTGGCGTTTGGTGGTGATAATTTTGGGGTTGTGAAGTTCTATCCAGTGGTTTGGTCCAAATTCAAGTAGGTGCTCAGCGATCGCAGATTTATTTGTTTGTCGGTTCTTCTCAGCTGCGATATGTTCTTATTTGATTATGATTTTGATATAAAACTTTGCGCGAAAAGACCCGTTTTGTCTTAAAAACATGAGAATACTTGGCAAAAATTTAAAGTATTTAAAAAAAAATTAATTATGTTTAACCACAGTGGTGTGCAAATTACAAGTCGTTATTAAAGAAATAATTTTAAATTTCTGAAATAGTAATAATATATTTTTTAAATGATGATAGTACCACTACCTCACCTGATGGTAAGTGAAGGTGTGTTCGAAGATGGACCACGTTTGACTAGAAAGAACCTATTCACTCTGGACTTGAAGACTTCAAGATTACACTGGTTTGGAAAAACATACACCGAAAGTGAGTTCCACTCCTTACTTGTGCTGACAAGAAAAGTTGAAGCAAATCGTTTGGTGCGGCAAGGTGGTATGCCGACCAGGTATGGGTGGTACATGCTCGGTACGTCTGCTTGTCCGGTGGTGGAAGGGAGAAGCAGGGATATGTCAGTAATGGTCGTCTAATATTAGAATTAAAATTTAATGTAGTCTCAAAATAAATGTCAAATTGTATCCATTAAATATAAATAACATGTATAAAACCAACACAACGAATAAATACCGAACATTCCTCAATCACATGGTCGTCGAGTCCAAAAACTATTAATAACACAGTCAATTCCGAAATACGTTACCTGTTTCACAATAAAATAAATATTAATATATCCGGTACGGTAAAAGCAATAAGAGGCTTACGGCTTTCAAAATGGCCTTTGAAATATGTATTATTACAAGGCCACAATAAGTAGCCGTTGAATCGCTTCGGTTGTGAGTTATTGGATTCCCGATAGTCTAACAAAGTACTCGTATATCGGAGGTTTTACGAACAGAAAGTTCTTGTAATATGTAGTTGTTCTTCTTTACTAAACTAACCTTATTATAAAAGGTAAAAAATTGCTGATTGTGATAGTAGACTATTAAACGAGGGGATAAAGCAGTGTCTTGCGTCACGGGCTCTATATTGAATCCCGAACGTAACGAATGATTCTAGTGTTAATACAGGAGCGGAGCGAGTGAGTTACTAGAATCCTGAGTGCAGAGGGATATAAGCACGGCCAAAATGCAGACAGATTTATCCACGAGAAAAATACTCTACTTTTCCCACTTTCTGCAAGACAATTAGAACCAAATCTGGGTTGGTGCATTCATTGCAGAGGATAGTTCGATTTACGAATAAGTTCTTATTGTGTGGGTCTCTTTGGTTCAAATTTTAATACAGATGAGGTTTTACATTTAAAACACATTCTCGACTCAGCCGTAGGGGTTTAATCACCCGCTTTCGGTGATGTTTAAATGACTTACATATTCATGTTTCTCATTATGTTATATTTAGCTTGTATAGGTATGTAAGAATATAAAAAAAAACATTCATTCATTCAAAAGCATGGAGCCCACACACTAAAAACGACGAGTTAGACGGCCCCCCACTAGATGGAAAGACGACTTGATAAAGGGTTTTCCCTTAGGAGAGAACTATTTTCCTAACTAAATTTGACTTTTCACGACCGATTGATGTCGCGTTGCAGTCACTGATGTTACTTAATTAGGTGGCGTGTTCCAAGTCTTTCACCCTTGTATCTTCATCTAAAAATGATGCTTTTAAACTCGATTGTATAATGCTATATCTACACCAGTGCGCTTTCATGTTCATTTTGCGTCTATACTGACGCATGCATGAGCCGACCATATCGCATGCTCTTAGCGCACACTCATCCATCATTATCAGTTAGCGACCAACATTCCGAGAGTTTTACAAGACAAAATGGCGGAAGGTTGTTCCGTTACTTCCAATAATATTTCATCCAGATTCTCCTTTTCTTGTCCTTATTACTAAATACGCCGCACAAATAGCTAAAAGTACACACGCTTCTATCTGTCAAGATAGAAGCGTGTGTACTTTTAGCTATTTGTGGTGACTGGTAGACAGGTGTAGACGATAAGCTGCATGCGTCTTATAATCTTATGCTAACTAGCGGTTCGCCCCGAACTGAGTTCTCGCTAGTCTCCCATAAAACAACAAAATATTTTTTGTAATCTTTGACTATCAAAATAGTGCCACTAAATTATTAACCGATTTACTTGACCTACAGTTACATTCAAATTACAGGTAACGGGAGTTCATGTTATCTGGTTATTTTTTTTTGGGGTAGAAATTGCAGTTATTCTAGATTTCAGAAATTTCCCCATATTTGTGTCACTAAAGCATACCAAATTTCAGCACTGTGGGATCACTAGTGTATCCTCTAAATTATGTCAAAGTTCAGTTTTTATTATGGCAAATAACTTAAAAACTACAAAGTTTCAACTAAAAATAAAAAGTAAGTCAATATTTACACACAAAAACCTTTTATTAGACGTGCCATTTGAGCAGATAGTCCCATTTTGTTTGTTTTACCCCTTTTGAACCACAAAATTTTTAAAAATCCCCCAACATATTTAGCTCAATTAGTCACACCAAAATTGTGCTATCACTACCTATACACAAAATTTCACGGTGATTGGATACAAGCTACGAAAGTTATCCTCGGTAAAACAAACACATACATACAGATATACATACCTAGTCAGGTCATAAGTATTGTCACACAGTAAAAACTTTTCTTTTAGAATGCTGGCCACAAAAAAGTTTATAGAATTCGAATTTCGAATTTTTCATGAAAATAAAAATGTATACGTTTTAGAATTTTACTCATTTTTAAATATGGAGTGGACGCTTAAAGAAGACCGTGTTGCAGTTATTGCGTTGCATCGTTGCGGTTACGCGCCAATTTAAATTTTTGACATACTGAAAAATTTGAATATAACCAAAAGATTCGTTTATCGCACCATCAAACGATACAATGAAGACTCTAGTGTAGATGACAGGTCAAGAAGTGGTCGCCCTCGGTCTGTTAGGACTCCAGCAGTGATAGAAGCTGTGAAGGCGCGAATTCAAAGAAATCCCAAACGTAAGCAGAAACTGTTGGCCCTTCAGATGGGGTTAAGCAGAACCACGGTGAAAAGGGTGTTAAATGAAGACTTAGGGATTCGGGCATATCGAAGAAAAACAGGACATCGTTTGAATGCTCGTCTAATGGACCTGAGACTGAAGAGATGCCGCGCTTTGTTGAAGCGGTACGCGGGAAAAAAATATCGGGAAATTGTTTTGTCGGATGAATTTTTTTTTACCGTAGAATAGAGATACAACAAACAAAATGATAAGGTGTACGCACACAGTATTAAAGAAGCGAGCAACCGGATTCCGCGTGTCCAACGAGGTCATTTTCCATCCTCGCTCATGGTATGGTTGGGAGTTTCTTATTGGGGCTTAACAGAGGTACATTTTTGTGAGAAAGGTGTAAAAACGAATGCAGTTGTGTATCAAAATACAGTCCTGACGAACCTTGTGGAACCTGTTTCTCATACCATGTTCAATGACAGGCACTGGATATTCCAACAAGATTCGGCGCCAGCTCATAGAGCGAAGAGCACACAAGACTGGCTGGCAGCGCGTGAAATCGACTTCATCCGGCACGAAGACTGGCCCTCCTCCAGTCCAGATTTGAATCCGTTAGATTACAAGATATGGCAACACTTGAAGGAAAAGACGTGCTTAAAGCCTCATCCCAATTTGGAGTCACTCAAGACATCCTTGATTGAGGCAGCCGCCGATATTGACATGGACCTCGTTCGTGCTGCGATAGACGACTGGCCGCGCAGATTGAAAGCCTGTATTCAAAATCACGTAGGTCATTTTGAATAAACTTTAGTGTCATAAGAATCTATGTTTGGATAAGTTCATTTTGGTATGTAAATGGTTACATAATGAATAAACTTGTTTCAATTATTTTATATTAAACATGTGACAGAATTTATGACCTGACTAGGTACTTACAACGCCAATTTGCCCAAGTTGATTTGGAGATCTCACTTCGCTCGATCAATTAATATTGCATACGCTTGATGCAAGACGAAATTAATGTTGAAAACGCAAGACTGCGCGCTGGTGTATGCATAGCGGGAAGTAGGACAAGCACGACTTAGTTGTTAGAAGGATTGTAATATCATGAGAGGAAATCCCGCTAAGAAGATTCACCTACTTTGGAGTATTTGCAAACGCTCCAGAAGTATTGCATTCACCGAAATTGTGTTTGAAGAAAATGCAGCGCTCGTAAGTTTAAGCTATGAAGAAGATGTGACTTCTATATTTTTCTTTTATTTACCAGCGTATGGAACAGAAACCTGGTCTTTCACTATGAGCCTCATACGAATGCATAAGATGTCGATGACTTTGGCACGTCTACGAATCTCCGCATTTATGATTTTGATCTCTTAGAGAAACTCCATATTTATTTATGTATTTAATAAGGCACACATTACAAGCAATAAAAATAAAATGTAACTAAAATAACAATTTTATCTGGCTTGAAACGTAACATATCTGCGCACAGAAAAACAGAAATATACTCATCGAGGAAACTAAAAAAATGCATGATCTATAACATAACTACTACTAAGTAATTAAAATAAATACACACATAAATGAGAAGCAGAAGAACCTATCTAAGCTATCAACGGACTTGGTAGCCCACGAAGCTGCTATGAGCGTCTGCATCCCCGTTAAAATAGAGGATGTCTTTAAGTTGTGTGACAAATTTATATAGCTTAGAGTTAAAGATATCCAGCTCTATATTAGCTTTTGCTAACTCATTGTATTGCCGAGACATTTTAGTTAGTGGATTACTCGTATAATAAGAAATATTGTTTTTAAGAAATATACACCACAGCACGCTGAGTGACCTTTGAGCCTTGTAATGAGGTCCACAGTGAAAGACTACGTTTCTGTACAACACGGCATCACTAGTAACACACACAGATCATAAACATCGAGGTATTTTTGTGGCGTATACGTTGAATACTCAGTTTACTGTCTCGTATTACTTTCCCAGAAAAGTCTTCTACAAGTGTCTTCGTAGCGAAACCCTTCACTTTACAAACCAAATTCAATCGAAAAGCGCTCCGTTTCACTATCTCCATTTTGTATCAATAAATCCTGAGTGCAACCGATTGCCGCATTTATACAGAAAACGGAATATTGGCACCAGTCTACAGGTGATAACCGGTACCTGCAATAAAAGTATTACAATAACGAGTTATTTATTTAATAAATATCGTTTTAGAATACTAAACTAATCCTTCCGTAAAGACATGTTTTGGGTGGTCCAGATAGCGGAATTTCCGAGTAACCGATTTTGGACAGAGAAAACACCTCCAGATACACCGACCCCGACGGCGGGGTCGACGAGTTTGTTCTCCTGCCGCCTTAATAAAAAAAGCAAACATTAACATTTTATTATTCGAGTCAGCTTCTCTCGATAGAGAAATCATTTCACAAATGATCTGACCCCGCTGGCGGGGTTGATGAGTCTGGTTTTCTGCCACCTAAATGAAAAATCAAACATTTACATTATACTTTTTAGCTGAGCATTTCACACAGCGCTTTCTAGCTTCAAACTAAGGAAAGCTCGTATATGGGATTGGGAACCACATAACTGATAGAATACTTATTTTTATTTTCGTAAACACCTAATAACTTAATAATACATAGAAAAAAAACAAGATCCGGACCAAAAATCTGTAGATCATACAAACCTTTTGTTCCGAGGCTGAAATCAAACTCTAACCTCCTCCGTCTCAACCGATTATTCGCCTACTACGGAACGGTGGTCGTTATCAATGATAATCAAAGATCATGCACCAGTTATGACGAACTATTATACAGCTGTGATTCAGTTTGAAGGATATAAATATATTAATAATAATAAATATTGCTAGACATTTCACACAGCGCTTACTAGCCCCAAACTAAGCAGAGCTTGTACTATGGGAACCAGTTAACGGATACTTATATAAATTTTTTTTTAAAAACTCACCTAAAATAAATAGAGAAACAACCAGACCCGGAACAAATATCTGGATCAGGCAAATATTTGTTCCGCGGCGGCAATCGAACCCGCCACCTCCTACGTCTCAACCGGCTCTATACGCCCACTGCGCCACGGAGGTCGTCAAAATGGTATATGTATATGGTTGAAATTACAGGCAGATGAGGCTTATGCCTCAAGTTGATGAACGCAGTGCAGTGTATCGTATGGCACATTCCTAAGGTGCAATACCTACGAGGCAATACTTTTATAGGCTATGGTTTCCACTTAACATCAGGTAGGCCATAATTATGCGTGCTCTATAAAAAAAATTCTTGTGAAAATCTAATCGATCGGATTTGACAGGTTTCAAAATGCTTACAAAAATAAGAACAACAGAGCCAAATGATACAATACTGGAATATTGTCCCGACGAAATATTGATCCAGAATTACAAATGGTTCTAACACTCGTATCTATAAACAAGTAATTACTTGTTGCTGATAAATGTACCACTAATTACTTGTAAAAATTACTTAGCAACAAGTAATTACTTGTTGCTGATAGATGTACTACTAATTACTTGTAGAAATTACTTAGCAACAAGTAGTTACTTGTTGCTGATAGATGTACTACTAATTACTTGTAAAAATTACTTAGCAACAAGTAATTACTTGTTGCTGATAGATGTACTACTAATTACTTGTAAAAATTACTTAGCAACAAGTAATTACTTGTTGCTGATAGATGTACTACTAATTACTTGTAAAAATGATAGATGTACTACTAATTACTTGTAGAAATTACTTCATTATCATCATCATCATCATATCAGCCGTAGGACGTCCACTGCTGGACAAAGGCCTCCCTCATTGATCTCCAGGAACTGCGGTTGGAAGCGGCCTGCATCCAACGCCGACCTGCGGTTCTTACCAAGTCGTCTGCCCATCTTGTGGGTGGACGTCCTACGCTGCGCTTGCCGGTCCGTGGCCTCCACTCGAGAACCTTTCGGCCCCATCGGCCATCTGTTCTGCGCGCTATATGGCCTGCCCATTGCCACTTCAACGTGCTAATCCGTCGGGCTATGTCGGTGACTTGAGTTCTCCTACGTATCTCCTCATTTATGATTCGATCCCGTAGAGAAACCCCGAGTATAGCCCTCTCCATAGCTCGTTGAGCGACTCTGAGCTTATTCATAAGGCCAATAGTGAAGGACCACGTCTCGGTTCCATATGTCATCACTGGTAACACACACTGATTGTAGACTTTTGTCTTAAGGCACTGAGGTGTGTTGGACGAAAAGACGTTGCAAAGTTTCCCAAACGCTGTCCATCCGAGTTGGATTCGAGGATTGACCTCATTCTCGAAGTTGGACCTACCTAATTGGACTGTTTGTTCTAGGTATACATACGCGTCGACAACTTCAAGAGCCGAGTTCTCAACCATAACTGGGGCAGGGACGACATGGACATTCGACATGATTTTCGTCTTGTCCATGTTCATTTTAAGTCCTACCTGTTGGGAGACTCGACTGAGGCCTTCGAGCATCGTGCTGAGCTCTTCCATCGACTTTGCCATGACCACAATATCGTCGGCAAACCGAAGGTGAGTGATGTATTCGCCGTTAATATTGATGCCCAGTTCTTTCCATTCCAGAAGCTTGAAGGCATCTTCCAATGCGGTCGTAAACAGTTTCGGAGAGATGACATCTCCCTGTCTTACGCCTCTTAAAAAAAAAAAGGAAGGAAATTACTTAGCAACAAGTAATTACTTGTTGCTGATAGATGTACCACTAATTACTTGTAAAAACTACTTAGCAACAAGTAATTACTTGTTGCTGATAGATGTACTACTAATTACTTGTAGAAATTACTTAGCAACAAGTAATAACTTGTTGCTGATAGATGTACCACAAATTACTTGTAAAAACTACTTAGCAACAAGTAATTACTTGTTGCTGATATATGTACTACTAATTACTTGTAGAAATTACTTAGCAACAAGTAATTACTTGTTGCTGATAGATGTACTACTAATTACTTGTAGAAATGCCTTAGCAACAAGTAATTACTTGTTGCTGATAGATGTACTACTAATTACTTGTAGAAATTACTTAGCAACAAGTAATTACTTGTTGCTGATAGATGTACTACTAATTACTTGTAAAAATTACTTATCAACAAGTAAATACTTGTTGCTGATAGATGTACTACTTATTACTTGTAGAAATTACTTAGCAACAAGTAATTACTTGTTTCTGATAGATGTACTACTAATTACTTGTAAAAATTACTTAGCTACAAGTAATTACTTGTTGCTGATAGATGTACTACTAATTACTTGTAAAAATTATTTAGCAACAAGTAATTACTTGTTGCTGATAGATGTACTACTAATTACTTGTAAAAATACTTAGCAACAAGTAATTACTTGTTGCTGATAGATGTACTACTAATTACTTGTAGAAATTACTTAGCAACAAGTAATTACTTCTTGCTGATAGATGTACTACTAATTACTTGTTCAAATTACTTAGCAACAAGTAATTACTTGTTGCTGATAGATGTACTACTAATTACTTGTATAAATTACTTAGCAACAAGTAATTACTTGTTGCTGGTAGATGTTGCCGTGTGGTCCCGGCGTAACAATAGGGCCACCCCTTCTCATCCCGCGGGAGCCGTGTGAGCCGGCAAAGGGAGTTGTTCCAGGAAATGGGCAGCAACATTCTTCTGTGTACTAAACACCAACCACTGCGATCAACAAGCCGCCTGCCAAGCGTGCTGATTATGGCAAAACCCCCCCTATGACAGACACAACACACAAACGGCCCCCCTGTCCCCGGCGGCTCCGTCATCCCTGGAAGTGGTAGCAACCAGGGCAGTGGCGGAGCAGGGGGTGCTAAGAATCCCCGGCAGCAATCCAGCTACCACCACCGACGCCTGGACCTGGCAACGTACAACACACGAACGCTCAGGGCTGACGAGAAGATTGTCGAGCTGGAAGAAGAACTGAGCTACGTTGGGACATCCTAGGATTGTCGGAAGTCCGAAGACAGGGTCAGGATACGATGATCCTTAACTCCGGTAACTTGCTCTTCTACCGGGAGGGAGATAAACTATCCCAGGGTGGTGTCGGGTTTCTCGTCCGCAAGTCCCTCGTTAACAACGTGACAAAAGTCGACAGTGTGTCGAACAGGGTAGCATACCTTATACTCAGAATTGCCGAAAGGTATTCGTTGAAGGTCATAGAGGTATATGCGCCGACCTCGACACACCCAGACGATGAAGTGGAAGCCATGTATGAGGAGATCTCCGAGGCCATACATACTTCCAAGACTCATTTCACGGTTGTAATGGGGGACTTCAACGCAAAGCTAGGCACAAGGAAAGACGATGAGCTGAGAGTGGGGCCATTTGGATTCGGGCGGCGGATCTGAAGTGGCCAGAGACTGGCCGACTTCATGGAAAAGGAGGGCCTCTTCATGATGAACTCCTTCTATAAGCGGCCAGCCAGAAAGTGGACGTGGATAAGCCCCGACGGTTTCACTAGAAATGAGATAGACTTCATTATGACGACCAAGAAGCAAATATTTCATGATGTCTCTGTGATCAGCAGGGTGAAAACAGGGAGCGATCACCGCATTGTTAGAGGCACATTAAATATCGATGTTAAGCTTGAAAGGGCACGTCTGATGAAGTCTGCGCTCCGTCCAAATCCTGCCCAAATCCAAAACTCCGAGAGCTTTCAGCTAGAACTGCACAATCGCTTCCAGTGCCTAGCCAGCTGCAATGATATTGACGAGATAAACAACGGGTTGGTGGAAACTGTCCAAGCGGTGGGATCTAAGTTCTTCAAGGCCCCCCGCCGAACTAAGCACCAGAAACTCTCATTGAAACCATTAAGCTAATGGAGGACCGGGATGAAATGAGATTGCAGTCTTCAGCTGATATGTCGGCATACGGCGTGCTTAATAGACGAATCTCGAAATCTATGCGACACGATCTGCGTACCTTTAATACATCTCGTATTAAGGTCGCAATAGAAAGGAACAAAGGTTCAAAAGTGTTTGCAAAGCATTCGTCTATAGGGCAAAGCCAAATGACTAAGCTGAAGACCGACAGCGGCACTATCATTTCGTCGAAACCGGAGATTCTGAGAGAGGTCAAAAAGTTCTATGGACAGATGTACACCTCAACACAAAACCCCGTTGGTCAGTTGGCTCAGGATACCAGAGCCAAACTAACCCGACACTATACCGAAGATATCCCGGACATCAGCCTGTACGAGATTAGGATCGCTCTGAAACAGCTTAAAAACAACAAGGCACCAGGTGAGGATGAAGTTACGACAGAACTTCTGAGAGCGGGTGGAAAACCGGTACTTCAAGTCCTCCAGAAGTTATTTAACTCCGTCGTCCTCGAAGGAACCACGCCAAAAGCGTGGGATAAGAGCGTGGTGGTGCTTTTCTTTAAAAAAGGTGATAAAACTTTATTAAAGAACTACAGGCCCATCTCGCTCTTGAGCCACATTTACAAGCTGTTTTCGAGAGTGATTACGAACCGTCTCGCACGCAGGTTCGATGACTTCCAGCCTCCCGAAAAAGCCGGTTTCCGAAAAAGCTTTAGTACCATAGACCACATCCACACGCTACGCCAGATTATACAGAAGACCGAGGAGTATAATCGGCCGTTATGTCTAGCGTTTGTGGACTATGAAAAAGCCTTCGATTCAATCGAGACCTGGGCGGTACTGCAGTATCTTCAGCGATGCCAAATTGACTATAGGTATATCGAAGTGTTGAAGTGTTTGTATAGTAACGCCACTATGTCAGTCCGTCTACAGGACCAGAGTACGGAACCAATCCAATTGCAGAGAGGCGTGAGACAAGGAGACGTAATTTCTCCGAAACTGTTCACAAACGCATTAGAGGACGTTTTCAAACTCTTGGTCTGGGACAGACTTGGCATCAATATCAATGGCGAATACATCACTCACCTTCGTTTTGCCGATGATATAGTCATTATGGCCGAATCGCTCGAGGAACTCGGTGCCATGCTCAACGACCTCAGTAGGGTCTCCCAACAGGTGGGTCTTAAATGAACATGGATAAGACGAAAATCATGTCAAATATCCATGTTGCGCCCGTACCGGTAGTTGTTGGGGGCGATACTCTCGAAGTTGTCGACGAATATGTATACCTAGGACAAACTGTCCAATTAGGTAAGTCCAACTTCGACAAAGAGGTCGCACGAAGAATCCAACTCGGCTGGGCAGCGTTCGGGAAACTTCGCGATATCTTCTCGTCCAAAATTCCCCAGAGCCTGAATACTAAAGTCTTCAACCAGTGTGTGTTGCCAGTGATGACCTATGGCACTGAAACGTGGTCCTTTACTCATGGCCTCATGACCAAGCTCAAGGTCCCTCAACGAGCTATGGAGAGGGCTATGCTCGGGGTTTTTTTGCGTGACAAAATCCGCAATGAGGAAATCCGCAGAAGAACTAAATTTGCCGACATAGCTCTCAAAATTAGCAAGCTGAAGTGGCAATGGGCAGGCCACATCGCTCGTAGAACCGATAACCGTTGGGGAAGAAAGGTTCTCGAGTGGAGACCACGGACTGGAAAACGCAGCGTAGGCCGGCCCCCCACAAGGTGGACCGACGATCTAGTAAGAATCGCGGGGAGCCGTTGGGCGCAAACGGCTACCAACCGCTCGTTGTGGCGATCTAAGGGGGAGGCCTATGTTCCGCAGTGGACGTCTGCCGGCTGATGATGATGATAATGATAGATGTACTACTAATTACTTGTAGAAATTACTTAGCAACAAGTAATTACTTGTTGCTAATAGATGTACTACTAATTAATTGTAGAAATTACTTAGCAACAAGTAATTACTTGTTGCTAAGTAATTTCTTAGCTAAGTCATTACTTGTGGATAGAATTCTTGGATAAGAAATCTTATTCTAGAGTTAAGTAACGCACGTTATTTACTTAATCAAGGGCTTAAGTAAAATTCTATGCTCAATATTGGGAATATTTTATAACTGCGTTTCTTTTCACGTAAAAGGAACGCGAGATCTGCGATTATTTTTAAAAAGCGCTGCCTTAGTAACTCTTATATAACAGAATTTTATTTACTTTCATGTTTCTTTTAAATTATCACAATAAAAGTAATTTATGTTGTAAAATAATTATTTGTAAAATATAATTTTCTTATGGAATGTATGGAAAAAATATCTGATGATTAGCTAATTTGTTGATTTTCCATGAAATCGAAAATAAATTCACGATATGTTCCATATTTTCAGGTTAGAATGTAGACCGCAGATTAGTTAAAACTAAACTGAGTACAATAATAAGAAATGTTATAAATAACTACCACAATGCTGGTTGAGTAATGTACGTTGCTCAAGTAACCACAATGGTTTCTATTACTTGACTAAGTATTCTAGCTTTTGACAGTTTTTACTTCGACCGATTTCTTGTCTATGAAATACGAAGTGTTGCTCAAGTTATTACTTTTGCTCAAGTTATTATTTTTGCTCAAGTAATTACTTTGACTTGACTCTCTTTACATAGTATAAAATGAAGTTGCTTCCGCTGTCTGTTACCTTAGATCTTTTAATCTACTCTACGAATTTTAATATATTTTTCGACAATATATAGAAGGAGTCAAGAGCAAGGTTAATATGTATAATACATACATAGTAACTGCGAAAGTAACTGTTTGTTTATTAGTTTGTTTGTTACCATTTCATAACTAAACGGCTGAACGGATTGTAATAAAATTTGGCGAGGAGATAGATTATATCCTGGGAAAGGACATAAGTTTGTTTTTATCCGAGTGCGCAAAAGGAGGGTAATGTTTTTATTGAAATACTACGCATGCGAAGCCGCGGGCGGGTCAACAAGTTTCATTATAAAGTGAAACAGTCGTTCTAAATTATTCACATTGACGTTGATGTATGGATAACATAATAATTGTTTAATATTATGTGGCTGATTTTTCGATTTCTTGTGTAATAAAAAAACCAGCCAAATGCGAGTCGGATTCGCGCACAAAGGGTTGCGTCGCAGATCTATAAGAACGGCAAAAAAAATCATGTATGTTGTATGGAAGCCCCACTTAAATATTTATTCTATCCAATAGCACAATTTTATAAATTTACCTTAGTTGAGGTTGGCACCGATTAAAAGCTAGTCCTCTAAATTGTATGAGCGTCCATACAACTCAGAGGACTATCTTAATTGGCGTCAACTATGTATGTATGGAAACACCCTTTAATTTTCCATTTTTTATTATTTTATAGTATTTTTCTGTTATTTGTGCTGCTTTTTGCCCAATTTCGTGATTCTAGGTTAACGGGAACTACCATATAGGTTTCGACCCAAAACCTATAGGGTACTTCCGGTTGACCTAGAATTGTCAATTTTAGTTTAAAGCAAGGTCTAACAACACAAGTACTGGAAAAAATTCCCATAAATGAAAAAAGTTGAAAATTAAAGTATATTTTGGTACTTACAAGTTTAAGAGTAAATCTAAATTTGCCCATAACTTTTTATCGTGTTGACCCAGGACCTTGAGTTTAATACAACTAATAGGGACTTTAGACCTCAGTATCTGGTATAAATTTCAACTTGCTAGGTCCACCTTTCCAAAAGGTTATTTTTTTGCCTTTTGAGGTTGAGGACCTTACTAAGGATATCACGGTATGCAAAATGATAGAAATTAAATCGGACTCATTCGATCTGTATTGTTAACTGTTTTTTATGTAAGTGCAGTCAGAGTGCAGCCGATGACACATTAACGTCGACGGGATGCGAACTAAACACGTAAATCTCTTAAAAACTGAAAGATAACAACAACTTGGGAACTGTGGACATTTGCATCACTCGTGAGGCCATGAGACGAGCGATTTGACGGGTAACTGAGTTGTAGAACAAATACTCTTTTCTCGCAAATAGTTGCCGACAAAGAGCTAAAAAACTCTTTGTCGCTTTCGCTGGCTCGGCCAATTAGAAATGAGAGAGGATCGACACGTTCGTAACGCCTATCTTGGTTGCCCCGTCGGCAGACAACCCGTTGGACGTCCACGGTACTGCTGAAAGATTTCGTGGAACCGCTTTCACAACATCTTTCCACTGCACCTGCGTGCGCTACAAGCGGAGAATTGGCAGGAAACTGCACAGGACAGACCAAACTGGCGACTGTTTCTATCGGAGGCCAAGATATACTTCGGTTTGCTGAGCCTTAGGAATAGTAATAGTAGTTGCCTACAAAGAATACATTTTCTGCTATCACAACTGAGTTTCGTAGTTAAGATCGAGGAGTTTTTATTACTTGTCTTAGTACTTTATCCAATAGGGCTTATTTCGGTCAACTCCTAGTCAAAATTGTAACGTTGCTCGTAGTGCCATTACTAAGTTTGTAAACTATTTAGATAAAACTATAATATACTAGTAATTCGCCCCGAACTGAGATCTCGCGAGTCTCCTAAAACATAAAAAAAATATTCTTAGGGCGACTCGCGCAACGATGCCTAAACATATTTAGTGGCTAAATATGATTTAAAGAGTTGTTAAATAATACAAATACGTGTAAAGTTTAAACATGTTTAGTTGCTAAATACGTTTTAGCCGGCCTTAATCATTGACCAATAAAATAGTGCCACAAAATAATGAACCAATTTACTTGATCTACAGTTTCATTCCAATAATAGGTAACGGGAGTTCATGTATATTGGATTTTTTTGGAGTAGAAATTGTAGTTATTCTGGATTTCAACTTTTACCTATATTTGTGTCACTAAAGCCACACGCATACCAAATTTCAGCAATGTGGGGTCACTGGTGTACCCTGTGAATTTTGTCAAAGTTCAGTTTTTATTACGGCTAATAACTTAAAAACTACAAAGTTACCGGATAGTCTCATTTTTTTACCCCTCTTAAAACCCAATATATTAACCCCCCCCCCCCCCCCCCCACATTTTTACCTTGTTTAGTCACACCAAAATTGTGCTATAACTACCTACATATAAAATTTTACGATGATCGGATAAACACTTCGAAAGTTTGCCTTGGACAAAGTAACATACATACGTACATACATTCATACACACAACGCCGATTTGCTCAAGTTGATTTAGAGATCTCGCTTCGCTCGATCAAAAAATACAACTAGTGGTTCTGTGAGAACAGTAGACCTCGCGTCCTAAGTAAAAAGTAATTTGCTCAACAAAATTAACGAAGAAAGTCCAATTTTAAATTCAATTTCAGGTACTTGAATTTTCCAAAAGGCTTACATATGCAGACTTTTGAGCAAAATATTTGTATAAGTTTTAGCGATTACTCGCGTTCCCTTGGTTCTAAGAAATCGAATCTGATGTCTACGGGTTTGTCTGGTAAAGGCGGAGACGGCTGCATCTGATTAATATAGGCAGGTACAAATTATTCGAAAACATTCAAAAAATTTAAACCCTTCATTAAAGAACGTTACAGCAAACTTCACCCCTTTCCCCCCGATTTTACCCGAATCAAAAATCGTGACTGCATAAAACAAAATCAAGGAACTTGTGTGACAACATTCGTCAAAATCGGTTGCAAAATGCAACCTGTATATGAGAAGAGACAGACAGACAAAAACATTTTTTGGCCAACCTTGAAACTGCGAAACGTTCGCTCGCTTCGCATGCTCGGTCAATAATCTATGTACGCTTTCTTGTATTTATGTACATAGTAGCACCAATAGTATAATTGTGGCTCAGATATCAAGTAAACTGGAATGCGTCTTTTTGACCTAGTAACCCTACTTTAAAATGATATCCTTAGAATTGTGGCCGCTTTAGCAATCAAAATGAAAATATTTGTTTTACTATCGACAAAGGTAGGCTGATATTATCTATCATTATCATCATCATCATCATATCAGCCGTAGGACGTCCACTGCTGGACAAAGGCCTCCCTCATTGATCTCCAGGAACTGCGGTTGGAAGCGGCCTGCATCCAACGCCGACCTGCGGTTCTTACCAAGTCGTCTGCCCATCTTGTGGGTGGACGTCCTACGCTGCGCTTGCCGATCCGTGGCCTCCACTCGAGAACCTTAATATCTAGATATTAGATATTATCTTAATCTTATCTTTTATTATTATCTTATTAGATCTTAGATATTATCTATAACTATTCTAAATTACAGGTCAATTGCTTCTGAGGTTGCAGAGATATTCAGCTTTGACAGACGAACGAAAGGAAAAAGTACCACTATAAGGATTCCATTTTTAAAAGCTTTTATTAACCTGCAATGTTTGTGTCGTTTTATCGGTGTTACGACCGACAATCGCAGGGCGCTCCGTTCCGCACTGCGTCTTGCCTCGCATTGCAGTGCGTGGCGGATTGCCCTCAACCTGATCAAGGTTCACGTAACACCGATAAAACGGTACTTGATAAATCCCGTATTTACAATAATGATTAGCTTGTTAGAAGTAAAATTAGCAAGCTTGTTTACAATTAATTTTTTGAATATTGTTACGAGCTGAGGGTTCGGGATAAATTAATGAAAATTAATCTAACCAAAATAACACTTTTATTTTACACTAGAACGATCAATACACCAACTTAATCACAAGGATTCACAACACGGTCGCACAATAAACCACTAAAAGTCACGGAAATATTCGCGCGTATCGCCAAAACAAGACTGACTCTTTCGGGCGTCTCTACGCACCATTTATAACGCGTCAGTACATACTTCTCGAAGTTTCTCGATGATTCCACTGGCGACTAGAAAAGTGTAGGTATTTCGACCGACTACTAATTCTTAATCTGTGCAACTGTAGGTAAACGTAGCATGTAGGCATATTCCATTGCAAGTATTACCTATTCTGTGACAAAGTAGGTATAACTCCGAGAAGCCGACTAATTGTGCGACTAATCCTTTACTATTACTTATTCTGTAATAGCCTCGGCGTAACAATATGTCCTTGTGTTACTTACTTTTTTAAACGACTTCTTACCGCTGGTCTCGCGGCCTCTTTAACGAAGCTGATACCGTCACGTGGCCGTAAACGTTTGCATTTCACAACACTCTAATACTACCAGCATTTTATGCGAATGTTTGTCGAGTTTCTCGTGAACGCTACCAACATAATACAAATGCGAAAATTTTTGTTTGTATATTTTGTTCATAAATTGTGCGACGACTTATTTTAGTTGTTGTAGCACAGTTTAGATTTAATTTATTTTAGTTGTTGTGGCACTCTAAACAGAATACAATCAGACAGATACAAAATACAATTATCAAATTTTAGACCTAGATTGCATCCCAAAGCATAAGTACACAGAATGACAGTTCTATAGCAGTTCTGTGTAGACTAACTGAAGGGAAATAAATAAATATTGCTGGACATTTCACACTGCACTATCTAGCTCCAAACTAAGCAGGGCTTGTACTATGGGAAACAGATTACAGATAGAGTACTTACATACATTTTTTTTTGTAAATACATGCTTTTAATAAATAAAGAAACAACCAGGCCCGGAACAAGTATCTGTAGATCATGAAAACATTTGTTCCGCGGCGGGAATCGAACCCGCTACCTCCTGCGTCTCAGCCGGCTATTCGCCCACTGCACCACGGGGGTCGTCAATATGTACATACATAAACAAAATGGTAAAAATAATAAAAGTTTAAATAAGAAAACTCTTTATTAAACACCTAAAGTAAATACAGGACATAACTTCTCACTAATTTATATAGCCAATGGCTAGTCTGCATGTTAAAAGCGATCTTTTCTAGACATGTTTCAAATTTAGTATTATTATTTATATTTCTATTCAGTTTTATCTCACAGGATTTGACATTTATTCATCGAGCGAAACGAGATCTCTAAATCAACTTAGGCAAATCGGCGTTGTATGTATGTATGTATCTTTGTTTGTACGAGGGTAACTTTCGAAGCGCTTATCTGATCATCGTGAAATTTGGTATATCTTTGGGCGAGTTGTTGAGATATTGGGGTTCAAGACGGGTAAAAAAAAACAAAATGGGACTATACGGTCAAGTGGTATGTCTTATAAAAGTCCTGAAGTTTTCATTTCGCCCCATTTTTAGTTTTAGCTTACAATTTGTTGTTAGTTTTTAAGTTATTAGCCATAATAAAAAATTAACTTTGACAAAATTCAAAATTCACCAGCGACCCCACAGTGCTGAAATTTGGTACGCGTGTAGCTTTAGTAACACAAATATAGGCAAAAGTCTGAAATCCAGAATAACTGCAATTTCTACCCCAAAAAAAAACAACTCTCATGAACTCCCGTTACCTGTAATTTGAATGAAACTGTAGGTCAAGTAATTTGGTACTGCATTTCGTAAATTTATTTTATTATTCAAAGATTAAGGCCGGCTTGCACAACGATCCCTAAACGTATTTAGCAACTAAACATGTTTAAATTGTACGTATTTGTTATTTATGATTTGACAACTCCTTAAATCATATTTAGCCACTAAATACGTTTAAGCATCAATGCGAGTCGCTCTAAGAATAGTTTTTTTTGTTTTGGGAGTCTCGCGAGATTTCAGTTCGGGGCGAACCACTAATAATATTTAAGTTGTTGTTTCGACATAATTGGTATTGTATTATTGTTTTTGTATGAATTTAACATCTTTAATTTTAAGTATTATCATTATTTATATTTGTATTCAATTTTATCGTCGAGAGTTTGACATTTATGATATTATTATTTGTGACCTTAGAATTCCACACGCCTCGATGAGGTAGAATGTACATGCATCCATGTGAATAAATGATTATGAACTTTGACAACCTTCTGATAAAAAGTTTTTTTTGTTTTTTTTATACTACTTATATGGCAAACGAGCATGCAGTCCACCAGATGTTAAGTGGCTACTGCAACCCATGGATATCCACATAGAATTCAAAACAAGCTATTATGTTGTCTTGATCTCTATGTGGATACGTTGCCATACTACAGGAATTAGCTGTTATGCCTATGTGCCAGTAATTACAGGAACATACCATTACCATCTAATCGGAACACAGCAGCACAAGTACTGCTATTTGGCGGCTGAAGAGTTAAGATAATAGTTTATCATACTGACGACGGTGTATCTACATTCATATTCTTACGAGCTGAGGGTTCGGGATAAAATAATGAAAATGAATCTATCCAAAACAACACTTTTATTCAACACTAAAATCCAAAATACACAATCTCATACACAAGTAATCGCAACACACTAATTCAAAAAACCAGACTGATTCCAGTGCTGCCAACCTCGACTAAGCGTTCCCCCCTAGTGTCATCTCGAAATCCCCCTCTCTCCCCCTAGACTATTATTATACACGCTTGAGTATTCACTAATATTGTTTAATATTTACCTTAATTCACAGAGAACATTTTTCTGCTGATGTCTACGAGATAACGCACCTTCATAAAATTTAATTCATCAACTCAATCAATGTTTTTCTAATTTATGTTACAAAAACCAATATAATAAAATTTCCCCCCAGAAAGTTCCCTTAAAAAATAGCTCCTGCAAAATGCGTCAAAAAATTGTACCCCTAGTGTATGCCTCTAAAAATACCCCGTTTCATTTAACTTATCCCCAAATTTAGGGGGAGAACCCCCAAGTTAGCAACACTGACTGACTCTTCGGGCATCTCTACGCTCTATTTATACCGCACGCAGTTACGTTTTGAGAACGTTCTCGATGATTCCACTGCCAACTAGAAATGTGTAGGTATTTCCAATGTACAACTATATCTTATTCTGTGCAACTGTAGGTAAAAACATAATATGTATATATAATACCTAGTATTACCTATTCTGTGGCACAGTAGGTATAACCTCGAGATGCTGACTATTACCTATTCTGGCCAAAACCAGAGCTGCCAATAATCATTCCAACT